>OX422213.1:674524703-675813453 GCA_949130495.1 Sambucus nigra
AAAAAAAAGAACTTGCAATCCAAGCGAATATGCCTTCTTATCTATGTAATCTCTGCAAATGTTTAATTTGCAAAGTGATTACCCATACAAACTAGCAAAAACATAGCAAAGTTATATGTATTAAGAGGAGCTATCTTATTATAACTATCAAGAAATAGAAACTAAGTTACTAGTCCACATCATTCTTATTTAGTCACCAGATTTCGACACTGCTAACATGCAAAATGTCATGTACATAGTGGAGGCAAAAGAGCATACCAATCTACTGTACGGGTTGTAATAAAAAAAAAAAAAAGAATTTGCAATCCAAGCGAATATGCCTTCTTATCTATGTAATCTGCAAATGTTTAATTTGCAAAGTGATTACCCATACAAATTGAAGGGGAGGCTGCCAGCAACATGACAATCAACTTAAGCATTCGCAGATACACGAACTCAGATAAATTCACTTTATAATTTTACATTTTCTCAGGTATGGAGTTGGAACCGCTGAATTAAACTAGAAGATAGGCGCAATATAAAAAGTAATATTGGTTCTATTTCTTGAATATACTACATACCAGACAAGTTTTCAGTTTTACTAGTTATGGCTTGTAGCTGTTGCATTCATGAGAAGAATAAAGTCCCAAAAAATACCAATTGTATGAGATAAATGCTTTAAAAGCAGTTGAGTAACAGAATTTGAAAAGAAGACTCTTCTTATAGCAAGGAGAATTTTATTCTGATGTTGTCTCTCTTTCTAGAAAAGTTCATCTTTTCCCAATAATGAGCAAAAGCTAAAACAAAATGAAGAGCTTGTCTGCAGTCCCAGTATTCGAGAGAGGACCAATAATTGCTCATAACTCAATGGTTAGTGCAACCTACTTATGTATCTAGAGGTTGCAGTTCCAACAAAAGAAAATAGATAATCATGCTTGCAATATTAGATTAGTTTAGCTATTACTTAATGTTATAGATAATGCAATCTCCTAAATTGAAAGACAAGAAAAGATGGTAGTACCTACCAGTGTTCGGACCTTAACCACTGTTCACTCCCCGAGACAAGCCAAGTGATATTCTCACATGTAGTCATTATTTGTCCCGAGGAAGCATTTATCATTGTCTTTTTAAGTACCAAATCAATATATTCTAATCAAAATGAATGACACAATAATTAGGATGATATTAGTCCTTTGATGAGATTACAAGAAAATAACACAGGTTTATCCAATCAATATGTAAGGTATATACTTGAATAAACTGAAACCATAACCATAATGTTGTGCCTATAAACATGAAAGCGTAACACAAATTGTTAATAAAGAATTAACTCCTTTACTTTGACTTGAAAAGTAAATTCCCAATATACATAATATACCCAATTTATCCAAATAAAAGGCAAGATAGGTCAGCATATACATGACTTTCTACCACTCCTTCCTCAAGATCACCTGCATTTTTTAAAACAAAACTTTAACAATAAGGGATTGAACTTATATTTGTCTATCCAAAATATCAAATTCAAACAAATTTAAATCAACCTATAACAAAAACTTCAAACTTGTAAACATTCAAAAGGATAATATAATTTTGGTAAAATGAACTTGTTATAGTCAATTGTGGAATGAGTTGATTCTATGGATCCAAACCTGCATCTGAACCCACGTAGCCCAATGGTGCATCAATATAAGGGCACTTAATGATCATAAAACAGAACGAAATCAAACAAAGCAAGTAAATATGTTTGTACTTAACGTACCTTCAACACGACTTCCTTAAAACATTGTTCTACATTAACCCGAGTTTTCTCACTATATTCGATCAAAATGCATCCATATTCCCTAGCAAAGCTGATCCCTTCCTTTTTGGTGACAACCCTTTCACTATCCTGTGGAGAGATATTATGATCATTAGAAATATCTTTCTCCTGACTAATCAGTAGATGCCGATTAATAAAGATATTTTATGTCAACCATTAGAAATATGTATATTAATTCAATATAATGGGTGTTAAGAACAGGAAGTAAAATCATAAATGTTTTAGAGTAGACAAGGTTACAGAATTCACAGGTTGAAGGCTCATTTGGGCATATATCTCATATGTATCTTTGTCTGCCTATCGAACAAAAATAACATAAAATGTTTCATATTTATGTATGCAATATGTATTTGTTTATGCATATACAAGGGTAACAGTACATTAGCCAGAAACACGTACATGTAGCGTAACATTATGGACTTGGCACAACAACTGAGACGGGAGTTTGGGATAGTTAGGTATCTGTGATGTGGTTGTTCTATTTGTTAAAACTGCCACCCACCTGACAAACAATTGTAAGATGACATTAGCTCTTTGCAAGTTCGAAAATTGAGAATTTGCCAAAATTAATCAGGAAATGGTTGGCATAAAATCTCTAGAAATTCCAATCATATCTATTTACTATGATAAACAAACCTAGACATTGTAACTTTGACTATTTTCAGCATTAAAATGTGTTTGGTCGAAATTAGAGTGCACTGGTTAATGACATGGTTAGTTAAAACCATGTCTAGTATAAAAGCCACCACAGGCATACCAGAGTTGCATAACAGATTGCATACGTGCAATTGAATGAGTTAAATTTGTCAATTAGCTTGGGTATTTGATAAAATGAATAAATAGAAATAACGACAAATATATTATACCTGGCTCCCTGTGTCGACGCTCTTTAATTTACGCCCTGAGATAATTGCGTATTTTAAATTTACCCCTTAGATGTTCAAAATATAGCCTTACCCCCCCCCCCCCCCCCCCCCATCCCCACAGTTGACAGATTTGCCCAGAAAAAGACCATAGTACTGTCAACAATAGAACTTAAACAATAAAAGTAAGAATTGCAAGAAACATAAAGATCAATGTTTTCAGAAATTTGAGAGATATACGATGGTTACATTATTCTGTAGATATTATATATCATGAAAAAATACAATTGCACAGATAAGAAACAAATGTCTAAATCATGATGAAAATAAAGTTGAGAAACTTTCCATGTTTAGATGAAGAGTAATTTCCATGTTCGTTCATCCTTATCAAGACCATTAAGTTCAGTATATGTTCACCGACAATGATCCCCCATAAAAAACAAGATGTGAATCACCGACAAAAAGCTATAAATCATACCTCTTTTGGTTCGAAGTCAGTTGAGAGCCTCACACATCGACAATGAGATGGATTTTCTATTTGTGCGTGTTTCCAAGTCATCGAGCTCTGTCCCACGTTCTTCGAATTCTTTCTGTCCTCATCCTAGCAATGGCAGTTGTTACTTTAAGACCACTTTGTGACATACAAGATTTGTAAAGGAAAGTCTATTGAAATGAAGAATCAAATAGAATAGTTCCCAAAAAAGAAAAAGAAAAAGAAAGAAGCGCATTAGATATATACACACACAACGAATGTTTTATCAAACACTATTTTGGGAGCATTTTAGAATAGAAAGAGATTGGCATATAATTGCTAAGGCTACGAAATCTGCCTCAAATTGTCACCACCATTGAAGACTTCAACAAGAGGATGATTGTTACTTGTAGGACTACAAGTCCATTGGGAAAGCTGCTTTAAATCAACTTTAAACTTTAGGCATGTATATTGAATGTTCTACATATATTTCATTATGTATATATATGTTAAATTTTCAGTGGGAATTGAGTTTGATGTTCTCAAAATTTATGGGTAATATATATAATTAAGTACATATTTGTCTGATCTACTCCCAAACACCAACGTATAATTATCATCTAGGGGTTGTTATACCCCTGCAAGGAGACGTGATTTGGTCTCTATGCTTGTGTTTTGGTGGAAATAGATCATGATAAGTATTTGTCAAAGTTCATTGTTATTGAACGACAATTTGGGAGGGGGGTTATGTCACTGTTAAATATGAAAATGCCGCTTGTAAGTGTATCAAATGTGGAGGAATTGGGAATTTGGACTTATCTTACTAAGCTTAAATTACAATGCCCAATGAGAGTCATTCTCATTTACTCAGTTCAGTGTTCATTTCAGCTATGATCTATGGACCAACAGGTGTCCATCTCTGGGTCAGTTCAGTGTTGATTCCAGTTCTGATCAACAGGTGTCTATCTCTGGATGGTTTGATGGTATCCTTGGTGGGATAACTAGCTAGGGAAACCTATTTTTGAAGACTTGAGCATTGATACTCAATAACATAATTATTTAACAGCTATGGTTTCTGATCTTATATAGAATGGTAAGTGGGAGATCCCACCATGTATGAGCTCTGACTTCCCTCTCCTATGTCATAGGATTGCCAATGAATAGCTTCCTATTCACAATAGGGAGGACCAAATTATTTGGGAAACCTCCAATACAAATGATTTATTATTTGCGGAAGCCTACAATTGTGTGAGGAAACATACTCCTATCAATCACTGATATTTTTAAATGAATTTGGTAAAACTTAGCCCTCCCTAAAATCTCAGTTCTCTCTTGGAAATATATTCATAGTAGTCTTCCCATTGATGATTAGCTCAAAATCTGTGGCATTCCATTTGTTTCAACCTGCTTATTGTGTAATCAAGTTGAGGAAACTATAAATAATTTATTTTTATAGTGCGACTTTGCAAAAAGATTATGGATTTGTATTGTTTCTTTGTTCAATATAAATTTCCTAACTTCCCCAGTGTTGCAGAGTTTAAACATTTTATCATTAAACAAGTGTTTGGTCCTCAACTCACTAATACTTAGAAGGCGGGAATCCTCTATGGAATGTACATGATTTGGATTGTCATAAATAAGATGATGTTTGATAATATTAGACCTAACTTCACAAGGATGTGAAATAGCAAGCCTGGATTCAAGAAGTTGAGGGTTAAGTCATAACTGATATGCACTATAATTTTTGTAGAGTAAACATCATTTAACATAAGAATTTATTAATTGAGGGCTTTAATATGGAATGATAACTTTCTAAAATACACACGTGCTTAAAGAATGTGTAACGACTCACTATTTATGTCCACGAATGGACAACCTAAGATACCTACTTGATGTTTAATTCAACTTGCATGTGTGATATTAACTGAATAATAAACAAACCCCATACACAAAACTATAATAAATTTCATATTGCTATAGTAATGTACCTTTGCTCTTAATAGATGCAAAAATTAGACTTAACTGTAGAAGCCAATTACAGTAGCGTACCTTTGTTCTTAATCACAGTACTGACTTTGACAATGATTGTACAAGCCAATCAGTGTATGTTTCTCTGGAGTTGAGCCCTACAAAATTAAAGAGAAATCTCACAACACATTTTAGTAGTTTCTAACGCTATGTCCTACCATAGTGAATTATTTTATTTTCTTACCATAAACAAACCCAAAATAACAGAAGCTTGATTGACTTCATACACTGCTCCAAAAAAAATTCCTATATAATCATAGGATCAAGAGATAATACAAAATGTTAGATAAATAGGTTGTGTGATATCAAAGAATTAATGCTCCACTAAGGCCCTAATAGGATTAAACTAAATTCATTCATGCAAGTAGTAATGGATACAAGAAGGCATGAGTATTTCTATTCAAGCCATATCTCTGAACCAAATTCAAACGGCACACCCACATGTCAATCCAAGCTAACCCCATTTACAACACAAATTCACAATTTGTAGTAAACAAGGGGCACATTCTTTTGACACATATGTAATTAGTTTGGATTTGGTTCTAGTTTTTGGTATGAGTAGAATTATTCATAAGGCATATGTGTAAAGCAATAAATCATAGCACACTGAAATTACTTTTTTGAATCTCAAACTCCACGGCACCCAAACGAAACTCAAATCAATCTGACAACCCAAATTGACCAAAATAGAAACCATAAATAATCATGATAGAAACCCTAATTTAAACCCAAATTGACCCCAAGTCGAAACCCTCATTGCAACCCCCTCAAATATTCTATATTGCAATCACATAAACAAAGTAGAACCCTTCGATTCACACACCCTTCAAATCATGAACATCTTAAACCTTAAATCATGAACCTCATACAAAACGTCAACAAAAATTCACCTGAAACCCATATTCAGATCAAACATGCATACATACTTATATATATGGGGGTTTTGGGGAAAGGTCCTCATAATTCTCAAAATATATAAAAATAACACACTTCATATAATTTTATAAATCTAGTTCCTGTACTAAAAACACCATGAAAAATGGTGCGGCTGGTGCGGACCAAAAAAATGAACTCCTAACTCTAAAGGGACCACACAAATAAATGTTATTGTACCACAGGGACTAGATTTATAAACTTGAAAAGCACTGTCCCAAAAATCCAAATATAGGAAGGAACATTACCTTTACCTTATATATATATATATATATATAGAGAGAGAGAGAGAGAGCACCTAGGTGCGCAACGTGATGGAGAAGATGTGACGGAAAATGGCCGGTGAGAGAGAGTGATGGGAAGAGATAGGGCATACACGATAGTGAGGGGAGAAGAGAGGGAACGCACGAGAGGGGGTTTGAGCGGGAATGGTTATGGGTCTCTAAACAATTTGGAGGAATAGTATTTTTTTAGGGTATTTATATCTTAGTTAAGTGTGCTCAATTTTGGCACACTTTTAAACAGTGCCAAATTTTGGCACGATTTTAAAGTGTGTCAGATTGTTATTAAATCGTGCCAAAATTTGGCACGGTTTTAATCTGTGCCAAAATTTTAATATCAAGGTGTGCCAAATTGCTGTTTTTGGTGTAGTGTTTTCTGGTACATACAGTAAAATTTACTTTCTGTGTACTTTTTTTCTTTGGAATTTTATAGGGTTCATGGATCTTGTTCGATAGATCTCGACGAGCAGATTCCAAAAATAGTAATTTTGCTAAAAACGAATTTGTCAATAAAAAGTTAGGATGATTTGAAGATTAAAATAGGATGAAAAAAAAATTCATAGGACCTATTAATGGTTAAAATATTAATAGGACTTAAATGGGGAAACGTTATTTTAATGGGACTTATATATAATAACCCCTTATTTTATATATGTTGGGTAGATATATTTTATTTTGCCTTTTGGAGTAAAAACATTATTGTAAACCCAGAAAACGGTGTCTCTATAAGATACTAGCAGGTAACCCACGCGATGCACGGGCGTAAATGTGTAAAACCAAATATATTTATATTATCATAGATAAAATAATAGTAACATAGTAAATGCTTAACGAATAACTGATATTCAAGAAATTGAATTAAGTAGACTACATAACGAATTTTATATTGATACGAAAAAACGTGTTGAGCATTCAATTAAAAAGACAACGTCATTAAAAAGACAATTGCGTAATGATAAGACATGTGAAATTGTTCATTTATTGAGATATAAACGAAAAAGACAACGTCATGCTAATTTAAAAGACTGAAAGTCTTCATCAATCCCTAATTTTGTCACTTCCTCAATCTTTGCTTTGTATTCCTTTGCCTCTGCAAAATAATGAAATATCGGTTATATAGTTGTACAACACTTATAAATTAAGAAAACGTAAAAATGTCTCTCGTTGAATGTGACTTATTTTTTTACTTATACTTGTAATTTTTTATTCTCTTTGAAGATCTTATGTTGCTGCCCTCATCGAAATTTCCCTCAACAGTTTCATGAATGGAGATGTTAGGTCCTGCATTAACGCGTTGTTTGGAAGAAAGCGTTAGTAATCTAATCATTTTGAAGTCACCCAATTATAAAATAATAAAGTAAAAGAACTATCCAATTAGGTTGAATATATATAATTGATTATTTGTTAATATTTTTATATATATATTTGGGCTTTTGACGTCAAATTTTATTTTTTAATGTTTAAATTTTTGTGTATGATGTATTTACCAGAGCAGTAGACATTTTCGTGTAGGATTAATGCGATTCCGATTCATTATGTCCCTTGGATTGGAAATTATCAACGTTCATCGAAGGGGACACGTTAGATGAACTTACCTGGGCAGTCATGGGATATTTTTTTATAAACAAATGATTGTCTTTTATAAATAAAAAACATAATTTTTATTTATAAAAGAATCTTTTTTAAAACTTATTTTTTACAATTCAGCTTATTTATTTATAAAAAAATATAAAAATAAAATTTTGATTTTTCTTATGAATAAAAGACTGTTTTACAAAAATTATTTTTTTTATAAAAACATATTTTTTATAGTTTATAAATGACTGACTTTTATAAATAAAACACGGAATTTTTATTTTATGCAAGCATCTTTTTTAAAACTTATTTTTTACAAAACACCATAAATTCTGTCTTTTTATAGAAAGTGTCTTTTTTATAAAAAAAAAAGTAAGTTGTTTTGTAAAAAAAACGTTATAAAAAGATAATTTTATATAATAAGGATCAGTTTTTTTATTTATAATAAAAGTCTTTTATGTATAAAAAAATCAGTTTTTGATTTTTATAGTTAGTCAAATGTTGATTGGATCTATCAAACACTTTTCTTTTCCTTCTGGAAGTCCTATTTTTCCAATCTCAGTTATGCTGATTAAATCATCATTTTTTTTTCAAATAGGGTTAAAAGAAGCACAGTTATTCTTGAAATCTTATGAAGCAGCTTCCCGCCAGCTTATCAACTACTCCAAGTCTTATTTCACTGTTCACTGTTCTTTGTCTATTTCTAGAAGGAATGCCATTGCAGCCTCCTTGGTTATTGGTTTTAAATCTAAATCTATAATCTATTTGGGTTGTCCACTATTCAGTGACAGAATGAAGATTTCATTCTTCTCGAATTTGATTCAATCTATTAACACTAAAATTCTTGGTTGGAAAAATAATACTTCTTTCTTCTGGTGGAAAATTAATTCTCGTTCAACATGTTCTCTCTTCAATTCCTATTTATACTCTTGATGCTCTAAAACCTCCTAAAGAAGTGATAGCTATTATTTAAAATATGTTCTCTAAATTCTAGTGGAGTGGTAATGAGAATAGTGGTTAGAAGTATCATTGGGGGCCTTAGAATAAAAAAAATTTTCCCAGAAAGGAAGTTGGTTTCGGCATTCAAAATTTGAATTCTATTTCTGAAGCTTGTAGTCTTAGACTTTGGTTGAAATGGCATTCTCAACAGTCTTTATGGAGATCATTTATGATGATCAAAAAGAAAAGGAAGTTTATTTCGTATTGAGGTTCTACAGGTTAGAGAAGGATGCAAGAAGTCAAAAATTCCAATCTATGTGGTGTACTTACAAAGATATTGACGAAGGGATTAGGTGTTATTTGAGCTAAGAAGTGGAAGTCAATCCTATGAGAAGTTATCTGCCAAATTAGAAAGCCTTAAAACTGTGCTAAAAACTTGGAACATACCTATTTTCAAAGACGTTTACCAAAAAGTGAGAAATGTGGTATTTTCATAACTCTGTCATGCAGTCTTAGTTCTCTCTTATCCAACCTTCTCCAATGCTTTCTTTTGCAATTGGAAAATAAACAAATAAAATAAGACCACGGTAGATATCAATGGGACATATGAACAAAAATCATTTCAACCCCTGTGAGGGGCCCTTGGGCCAGTTCTGATATAGATGGGTTAAAACCATAAGCTCCTATTTTAAATCCTTCTTCTGATTCTACAAATACTGTGAAGCCAACTCATACAAGGCGTTAATCCAATCATTGCTGCTCTTTTAGGATCTAATGGATCCTCGCCAGCTAAAATGCAGTGTACTGATTAATTAGAAGAGCCCCATGACTCCCAGCTAGGTGAGACATGTTTTAAGGCCCATTCACAATGAGACTGATTACACTCCTATTCAACAGGACTTCTCTTTTAATACTGGAGATTTGTATCCTCCCATCTTGAGCAAGCCCCTTATTAGAAGTAGCTTTCATTATTCTGTTTAGTCCTTTACTTCACTCAAGGAAATGCACACAACTGCCTCCTTTCAACGAAATATTATTATATTACATCCAAAAATCTAGCTCAAATGTACCGTAGAAAAGACAAAATTAACATTAAATGACTCAAAGAGGGGATTTAAATACCAATTTTTTCATTATGTTGTGCAAGCCAGAAGAAATGTGCTCACTATTCATAGAGTTAAAAGTCATAACCATTATTGGGTTGAAGGTAAAGAAAATATTGAAGCTGCATTTGTTACGCACTTTCAGAATCAGTTATATGTAGAACCTACATGCCACGACCTATCCATTTTGGATGTCATTCCAAACTCGATTTCTGAAGACATGAATACTGCCTTAACTGATATGCCAATAGAGTCTGGGATTCTCAAAGAAGCTAAAGACCTCAATGCAGATAGTTGCCCTGGTCAGGACCAAAAGGGTTTGGGGGTGTTTTTTACATCACATGTGAGGAGGTTATTAAATCATACTTAATCAAAGTAGTGCGATCTTTTTTGTTGGTGGTGGAGTTCCAAGTTGGTCTAGCACTTTGACTGTGCCGATTCCTGAAGTCTAGAATCAAATCTTATGCTCTTAATTCAGATGCATATGCCTTTGTAACTTCTCTGTGAAGATTATTTCCAAGATTATAAACGCTAGACTGTCAACATTCTTCCATCCATTACCTCTCCAAATCAAAGTGTTTTTTATTAAAGGGAGATGGCCAACGTTTTGGGTAAAAAAAACTCATGGTTCCACTCCAATGAATATGCCTCCTGAATTAGGGGTCGAGATATTAAATTGCACTGTCACACTCTTTAATTCTTCTAAAGGGAAAACAATCATCTGAAATGTCCATTTTTTTAGAGGGTGTGATTGTCCAACACTTCAGGAGCGAAAATTTGGAGGGAAACTTTTAAACATGAGGTAAATGGTTTCGGGCTGCCTAAAAATAATCTCATCCCATACCAAATTCATACACATCACCAAATCACACTCATAATGTCCAAAAATTTGGTCATAAACAACACTAAAATGGTTGATTTTTCTCTCTATTGTTGGTTGTTTCCTATCCGTAAAAATCCATCCACCGTGTATTGTAGGAGTCGCTCAAAGTTAAAATTAGATTGAAATGTTTCCCCTCAATTATTAAGTATCCAAGAAAATTAAAAGTATATTCAAAACATGGAAATTGCAAATTCCTAAGAAGCAAACAAAACAGTGTGGAAAAAATCTAAATCAAAGAGGCAAAAAATCAAACACTTAATATGCAAAAGTGAAGGCCACATTTTACAATGACGTGAGGTGAATGTTAAGAAACTTACTTCAAATGAAGAATGAGGGATGACGAACAATATGCTCCAAACAATACACTGACCAAATAAGAAACGTTCAGTTTTTATTAAAAAAATGTCAGCAAATAGGAGGAACATTGTGTGGGGAAAACAAAATGGAGGAGACTATGAAAGAGAGTAGGCATACCTGAAGATGCTTGCAGATTCGGGGGCTTCAAATCTCCATATATAATGGGGGGAAATATGAATGGGGTAAAGAAAGTTGAATAGTTCATGGAATTGGGAAGGTCAAAAACCATAGGTTCTATAAAAACGCTTGCCAATTCAATTTGAAATGAAAGGGTGCCAAAGTGGAATTTATAAATTCAATTCAATTCAATTTGGAAGTAGACGATTGATCTATCTCATAAATGGGAATTTATACCTCTAATCTATTGCTTTAGAGGTATAATATAAATATACCTCTTCAATGCTGAAACTTAATCACTTCAGCTTCCCCATGCCCTAATCGCTTCTCCTTCCCCTAATCGCTGCATTATAAATATGTAGTCTCCTCACTCATATTTATCCTTGAATCTTTTTTTTTATCCAAAAGACGAGGTGGGAAGCTGCCCCCCATGTCTTCTTCTTGCCTCCGCACCCGGTCGAAACCCCAAAGGAAGAATTTACGTGTAGTCCAAATTATGGAGAATCAGCCGGACAGATTTACTAATTTACCTGATGTGCTTCTCAATGACATTCTCTCACGGTTACCAACCAAGGATGCGGTTGCAACCTCTATTCTGTCAACCAAATGGGAATATAAGTGGACAAGTGTTACCAAACTTCACCTTGATGATTCCTTTACTTGCACTAAGGGAAACAATAAAGTTACATTTATCCCCTTTGTGAATAGACTACTTTCCCTTTGTAACCCAATGGGGATGCAAAATTTTCACCTCAATTGTAAATATACATATACTCAATCTGGCGTTCACCGCTGGATTTCTGATGCCATTCGGCTTAATCCTCTAAATATTCACATTTGGTGTAATGTTAGAGGATCATTTATTTTCCCCACTTCTTTATACAACTGTCATTCCTTGGAGGAATTGAATTTAAACATCAAGTGTACTCTAAAGATTCCTACTTCCTTCTGTTTCTCAAAACTCAAAATCCTACGACTTGTTTCAGTTGAGATTTTGACGGGCGATTTGTCAAGTGAACTCAATTTTAGTTTACCTGTCCTTGAGTTGTTTTCTTTAAGATATATCCATTTTCCCAAGGTGAAGGTTATCAATATTTATGCTCCCAAGCTCAACAAATTCGAAATCTCAAGGGTGGATTATTGCGTAGTCAAGATGAATGCACCTAGTCTCATAGAATTTGAGTATTGTGATTCTATATTCCTTGATTTTATTATGCTTAGTCCGCCATCAGTTATTCGCGCAACTATCGAGTTTTTGAGTTGGAACCATCAGCCACTTCAGATTGGCTTGCTCACATGCACATTCCTTGGGGAAATCACCTGCTGGCACTGTTCTAAAAAACCCGCCTAGGCTCCGCCTAGGCACGCCTAGGCTTAAGGCTTGGGAGAAACGCCTCGCCTTACGCTTTTCACGCCTTATTCTTGGTAAAACCCTTAAGGCGCACTTTTTTCTAAAAACAACAATGCTTTAGTGAAACGATGTCGCATTTTAAAGAATCTCTTTACAAACGGACCATTATCTCATCCAAAATAATCAAATAGTATTTTAATTTGGATATATTCAGACATATTTTTATGATATGTGCAATTTTTGTATTTTAATAGCCTTGTTATGGTTAAAAAATATTAAAATATATTAAGAAGGCCTAAACGCCTTTTCACGCCTAGGCCCGCCAAGGCTTCTAAGGCTTAAGGCTTGCCTCCACGCCTCAATCACGCCCCGCATTTTTTAGAACCTTGCCTGCTGGTATTCAAAATAGATATATTTTAGAGGGTTAAAATAGCGGTGCAATGTCATGACTCATGAGCAGCGAGTATTTTACTTTACCTTATGCATTACAATTTATTAGTCACTATACATAACAACTTTCTGTATCAAACAATATGAAATAATAAATGTAACCCATTCCATAATGAGACTTCAATCGCACATACAAAATTTAAAAAGATGATTACTCTAGTCTTATGTGTCCAAATAACCTTTTGAGGATTCTGATTGAATGCAGTAAACACACTTTCTCCCCGTTATTGGCCCCTTCTCCCCACACACATGGGACAATACATGAGTTTTACTCCTCTGAAAAACTTTCCCACCATAATTCCTCGGTGCATCCTCGTCAAAAACTTTCCTACTTGAATGTGTTAGATACATGTACCTTGGACTTGAGGTTCAAATATGTATTGCCTGCATGAGATGGAACTGCAACCTATTTCATGAATTGATTAAAATGCTCTTTGAAGAGAAGATTAGCTGATAATACTAATAAATATATTATTAAGAAGTTATATAACTTTGCTTAAATAATTAATAACATGTAGTTATTACACTCCTTTTTAACAGATATATAGTATTTAGTTGATGATGGACACATGTTAAGGAGTGGACTTATTGCGCCATATGGAAGTGCGATATCAAAAGGAATTCTTTACACGTCCCCTTTAGAATCCTTGAGAGTCATTAAACCTTCGCCTTGCATCATTACGCCATGTAATTGAGAGAACTCTTGGTGTACTAAAGGAAGGATTTCCAATTGCAGAAAGGACAGTGGAGCCATAAGATCAAAGATTATTTTGTCATGTTGAATTTAACATAACTATGTAATGGATGTTGATAGTTCCAATTTTAGCCCAACATCCATCCTTAACATTTATATATCCACCACATTCAACTTTCGGTATTGATTCTGAGTTATTTATTGGTTCCATCAATTGTGCCAACACAAATATAATGGTATATGTAGATATAAACTTAATATTTAAAACATATGTAAGCTAGTCATATGTACCCTGACTATGGACTTCAATAAGAAATGATATTTTTTTGTGTTCTCATTGTTAATTTGAACATCTTGTCTGTAAAAATTTCATAAACACTATGGTCTGGGCCTTTAGGGATCTTTAGGTGGCATCTAAGAGTATTCAGCTCAACTTTTTTAGACTACTTGATTGGACACTATCTCTTCTATTGGGAATTGGTTATATGTACTGATAACTATATTGTTGTTGCGTTCTTTGCATAGGCTCTTAAGGATGTAAAAGATTTACAAGACTATCTCCCTACTTTGACTAATTTGATCCATTTGACAATTACTTGGGGAATTCCTGCAACTGTTAGAACGTACGTTACCCTGCTGAACAGTTCGCCGGTTCTGGAAACTCTCATGTTTAGTCATGTAAGTTTTTACGCAATTTTCGTTTCAAATTAAGCTTGTGTTTTGGGGAGCTAATTTGTACATTTAATACCTATACCCATTTTTGTATTCTTAGGGTCCCTGTTGGGTGCACAATGATGAAGTGGTACAAGTGGAGCCTCTATGCAGTCATCATCGCCTCAAGATAGTTCTATTCATGGATTTTTGCTGGATAAAACTTGAGCTTGAGTTGGCAAAATTTTTCCTGAAGAATGCTATAATTTTGGAGGAAATGACTATCATTTCTAAGGGTGCTCTTAATAGTGAGATTGGGACATTAAAAAAACAGTTGCTATCGTTTCCTACGAGCTCGGATTGTGTCTCGATACTTTTCCACTAGTGCAACCTGCTTGCCAGAAGGAGAGTAAGTGCAGCCTACCTGCCAAGAATGAGGCTCATCGGCCTACCTGAATATTGAGTCATGTTTTTGTGATATATAATGAGGATGTTTGGCTTGCAATATTTCATTACAGTTGGAACCGTGTTTCCTTTTAATGATTTCAATTTAAAATTATGAACCATCTTTAGTGAGAAGCTTGTTTAATAGAAGTTAAATATGAAGTTCTATAGTCTTACCTTCTCTTTTAATTGTCACTGCAAGGATTCAAAATTATATCACGCAGGCTTATATGATTCCTCAAGCATTTTATAATGTCTGACGAATTTAACAAGGATTCTATTTGGGAAACATTTATAAAAAGATGCATCTTCTGGCTGGGTAAGGTTTGTGATGGCCTTAAAACTTCTTTTCTTTCCCTGGTACAGCTTTAAAAAATGGACCTAGTGGTATTTTTTTTTCTTGTGTTAAGATAAAAATTGATATAAAATAATATTTAAGACATTTCAATTAAGCTACTTATAATATACTATTTGTTTAATTTGACAATTCAATTATGCTAATTGTTGGTTGCTACATAGGTATTACTTTCCTTAATTTTATAATCGATTTGGAATGAGTGAATTATTTATGGAGCGTCAAAAGTATTTAAAAGAATTTTATTAAGCGCTTAAAGTATACTTTGTACCTATTGAGCCTTTAAACTATCATTTTTTTCCTATTATGTCTCTCCATCCAAATCCGGTCGCTAACTTAGTTGGTTCAAGGGGTAATTTCATCTTACTAATTTAACACCTTAAATTATCAATGTTTTACTAACATCTTAGTGAAAAATTTATTAATAAGTGTACTTGATTAATACCATTAATTGTAAGAACAAATTTTCAATAGAGTCAAATTGTTTGTAATTGATTGGACTAAAATCGTTTGTGTCATAGGTTAGGACTTACATTGGTTTACCTTTCAAAGCTTATGATGTGTGTGATTGAATATCATAGCGGTCAACTTAAAACATCTACATCATCGTATCGTGTTTCATGTCACGTTTCGTTTTCAACATCCATAGATCTCATGATGTATGAATGTGTATATTTTTTATCATCTAAATTTCATTTGGGCCTTTGTTTAAAAATTTGTTCGAGGCTATTTTTTTTTATAAAAAGTTTTTTAAAGAACAAAAAATAAAATAATTTTTTGAAAAATTCATTCCAATGAGTATTTTAACCTGTTCAAACGAGATTATGTAGTTGATTCAAAAGATCAATTAGCATATTTATTTACTAAATCTTTGGAGAACCATCATTTTGAAACACTTCGAATGTCTACTGGTGTTTGTGTCTACCCAACTTAATACATGTTAGAGTTATTTGTTAATATTTTTTTATCATAATATCTCGTTGTACTAATATATTGTTTGTAGGATTATTTCCTACCCTTTGTCCCTTCGTAACAAACGTAGGGAGAATTTGAGACTCCTCATTTATGTATTAGTATTGTTTATTGGAGAAATTTGTGATACCCCACCTACTGGGTGATCAATCATCTATTAAAATAAAACAAGAATTTAGTATGATTTCATTCTCAACAGCACTGTCACAAAACGTAATAAAAATATAAAATGAATAAAACCATACATACAATGAAATGTTATAATAACTAATATGCATAGATAAATAATCGTGAACTGAATAAACCATCGGTCACTACAAGTAACCATCAAACGTAAATGAAAACCGATAAATAATAAATATATTTGACATAATAAAATCCTATCTAAATACAGGCAATACGCCCAAAAGGAAATATACTGGAAACGAACTGAGTCCTATCTAGATAGATAGAAAGAAGTTGACGCGGCTAAATCAATCTTATAGCATCCATAACTACTGTTAGTAACGGCATGAAAGATCTGCCCCTGCTGTCCTTTCTGCTGCAACACACATGGAGTTTTTGGAAACAAAACTAAATTGGCCAACAGGTCAAAGCCCGAAAATATTTAAATGCTTTAAATAAAAACATGCAGTGTATTACTTTCATAATTAATTTACCGACTGCACTCACATGAGACTAAACCTCACCTTTCATCTATGGTGTACACCTAATGTATTCATTTTATTATTCTAAATATACTATCCAGTCTAACTAAGACAACCACTGCTATCATAGCCCATCCCACTAATAATCACCATTAGCTAAGTGTATACTACCTTCACTAGGTATATTTTCATGAATAATAACATAGCTACACACATGCTATACATTACACCAAACTGGGTGATTGGTCACAGATTTTGTCCCTAGCCATTGGCTGTGGGTCGCGAATTCGGTCTGTGACCAAATCGAGCGTGACCATCTTCAGTGGTCACGACCCAAATCCCAAACCCGAGCAGTGGTCACGGATCTCAGGGGTCACGACATATGGTTGCAAACACTAGCCGTGACCCACACAAACACCTGGTCACGGTCTTGGTATGTGACTCACCATTCAATTTTCGTGAATGTTCACGAAATGGGTCACGACTCAAAGCCATGACTAACCCTTCGGCGTATGAAAATGGTCACAGACATTGTCATGGTTTTAGACCGTGACCCATTCTTTGATATTATCAGAATGGTCACGGTCCAAGGCCGTGACTCATACTTTCATGTTCCAAAAATGGTCACAGCCTCAGACCATGACCCCTTTTACGCATGATAAAAAAATTGAGATGGTCATGGAGTATGGCCGTGACCATTTTTAATTATATAAAAAAAATTGGGCAGCATTTTCTCTGTTTTCTGGACATTTTAAAACCTGCATAATCTAAACCCCGCACGACCATAATGCTAAACAATAAATTATAAAAGCCCGCATGGTCATGGGACCCCCGGTTTGAGAGCACGGCGATATTCTGAAACTTAGGTTGTGCTCTCAAACTGAGGGTCCCGTAGCCATGCGGTCGGTTCCTATGAGCTACGTTGGTCCCGTAGGAGGTGTTGG
The DNA here is from genome assembly GCA_949130495.1 of Sambucus nigra. Taxonomy (NCBI): domain Eukaryota; kingdom Viridiplantae; phylum Streptophyta; class Magnoliopsida; order Dipsacales; family Adoxaceae; genus Sambucus; species Sambucus nigra. The sequence goes on from OX422213.1 coordinate 674,542,561, forward strand.
CGCTGCTGATGGGGCCATTTGGGGGGGTGTTTCGGGGTTTCGCCCTCTAACAGCATATTTTCAAGCCTGAGTGTAGATATTCTAAAATTTGGGTCGTGCTCTTAAACCAAGGGTCCCATGGCCACGCGATCGGTTCCTACGAGCGACGTTGGTCCCGGAAAGGTGTTAGTGCCGCTCACGGGGCCATTTGGGGGGTGTTTCGCCCTCTAACGACATGTTTTCAAGCCTAGGTGTAGATATTCTAAAATTTGGGCCATGACCACGCGGTCAGTTCCTACGAGCTACATTGGTCTCGTGGTAGGTGTTAGGGTCACTCACGAGGCCGTTTGGGGGGTGTTTCAGGGTTTCTCTCTCTGACAATATGTTTCCTAGCCTAAGTGTAGATATTATAAATTTTGGGTCGTGCTCTGAAATCTGGGGTCCCGTGGCACACGGTCGGTTCCTACGAGCTACGTTGGTCCCGTGGGAGGTGTTGGTGCCACTCAGGGATCGTTTGGGGGATGTTTTGGGGTTTCGCCTTCTCACGACATGTTTTCAAGCCTAAGTGTAGATATTATAAAATTTGGGTCATGTTCTCAAATCGGGGGTCCCGTGGCCACGCGATCGAATCCTACGAGCTACGTTAGTCCCGTGCGAGGTGTTGGCGCCACTCACGGAGCCGTTTGGGAGTATTTCGAGGTTTCTCCCTCTCACGGCATGTTTTTAAGTCTAAGTGTAGATATTCTGAAATTTGGGTCGTGCTCTCAAACTGGGAGTCCCATGGCCACGCGGATGGTTCCTACGAGCTATGTTGGTCCCATGAGAGGTGTTGGTCCCGCTCATGGGGCTGTTTCGGGGGTGTTTCGGGGTTTCTCCCTCTAACGGCATGCTTTCAAGCCTAAGTGTAGATATTCTGAAATTTAGGTCGTGCTCTCAAATCGGGGGTTCCATGGCCACGCGTTCGGATCCTACGGGCTACGTTGGTCCCGTGAAAGGTGTTGGCGCCGCTCACTAGCCGTTTGGGGGGTGTTTCGGGGTTTCGCCCTCTAATGGCATGTTTTCTAACCTAAGTGGGGATATTATGAAATTTGGAACATGCTCTGAAACCAGGGGTCCCGTGGCCACTCGGTCTGTTCCTACGAGTTGTGTTGGTCCCGTGGGAGGTGTTGGGGTCACTCACGGGGGTGTTTGGGGGATATTTCGAGATTTCTCCCTCTGACGACATATTTTCAAGCCTAGGTGTAGGTATTCTAAAATTTGGGCCGTGCTCTCAAACCGGGGGTCCCATGGACACACGGTAGGTTCTTACGTGTAGATATCTATAATGGATGCATAGATGTCAACGCATATGAACTCTAAATCTCATCCTCTTCAGCCTATTGGCAAGATTGAGTTTGACGTGCATGTATCGCGAGACATCACACTCTTTGGTAATGCTCTTTATACGTAATTATGTCCATAATGGGTAAATTTTTTTTTGCCTTCTCTAACAGCGTAAGTAAGGTCAGTGTTGTATCAGGATTATGTAATCAAAATATATATTGTACAACTTCATCCCAGCATTCTGGTAGGGAAAACAGAATACGATTGAATAAGTACTCTTGTTGGAGATGATCTCCACGGTTTACAAGGTAGTTAAATTGTTTGATCTTCCTATTCCCTCACCAATAAATCGGAGTACCCTCTAAATGAGGCTCATTAATGAAAGAGTTACGAGTGAGGTCCAATTGCAACCTTTCACACTCGTGTTTCCATTTATTATCACCGTGACTCATTTTTCCTGAGAAAAATGAACGATGGCGTGAATATTATTCCTATAAATAATGGCCCTAATGAATCATTAACTAGTTATTATGTACGAGGGCGTGAATCCCGTGCACACATACACATATAAACACACACACACTCTGGGGGTCCCATGACTACACGGTCGATTCTTACGAGTTATATTGGTCGTTTTATGGTTATTTTACGTAAAGATATATGAATGCGATTGTGGAGTCACTTCGGGTCGAATACTCCCAAAATAGATCTCACTTTTTAGGCCTTATAATTCCTCAATTGACATAGCTTGTAATTGAAGCAGAGAACGGTACAACCAAGGTCGCAAAAATGTTTTAGACACGACCTTTGATTTCGTTCACACAGCAGTTACTTTCTCGCTCATATTAAATCTTCACTTTATAATGGAAATTCCCACCAAAAATATGCATTTGAGAAGGAGACCATGGAATAAAACTATAGTTGCATAAGAAGCCTTACTTCCCCTCACTCTCCTCAACAAAATCGAACTCCACCAACTAAAATCAATAATGGGAACACTTACTATAGTTGTAAAAAGCCAGGGATTTGGTCCAAATACTGTTCAGACAAAACTCTAAAGAAACTAGTGGACCCACGTAGTCTCCCACGAGTGAATCCCGTGTATGTATGTGTATCTCACCATTAATTTATTAGGTTTTGAATACCAACTTTAGTCATTTATGCCAATAATCCCAAAAATCAGCCCTAAAATTAACCCTTACAAACATTAGTCATAAAATTTACCCTTACAAACATTAGTCATAAAATTAATCCCTTAAAAACATTACCCCTAAAATTAATCCCGAATTTAGCATCAGTATTAAATTATACATATACTTTTTTTATTTCAGCCCCAAACTTAAACCAACATTAGTCATATATATGTATTTTTTTCTAGAATACACACACATATATCGTATACACACATACATATACATAATACACACATACATACACAATACACACAGAAATACACATACACACACACACACACAGAAATACACGCATACATATACACACAGAAATACAAATGCACAAAATATTACCTTTGAGATTAAGAGACAGCTTAAGTGAAAAACTTGAGATTAAGATTGAAAGATACCTGAAATCGCTGGAGAAGAGCCAAAATTGCCGGAGAGAGGGAAAGTTTAGAGGGTTTAAAATTTTTTTAGGGAAATGAAAAATTCGTTTGGGAATTAAGTACAAAGACATTGGTCACAGCCTTAAGCCGTGACCCCATTAATTTTTAACACGTCAGGGTGTAAATAATACATTGGCCACGACCCAAAGTCGTGACTCGATTCCCAAGATGGCCACGATCTTCAGCTGTGGCTATCTCAGCTTGGATTTTCAATACTGGTCACGACTTTAGACTGTGATTCCATCCGAGACCACATTTGGAGGGAAACTTGACGCCATAATGGTCACGGATGGATCACGGCTCATAACTGTGACGCATACGAGTCACGGCCTGGGGCCATGACCACATGCAAGACAATCCATGACCACGCTGAGTCATGGACTTGGTCACGCCCATTTTAGATATGGTCACGACAATGGGTCATGACGCCGATACCGTGACTATTCGCAGGATTTGGTGTAGTGATAGTTGGATATTCATGCAATACAATAACATACATACACCCATTCTATAAATAGATATGCACATCATATATATATATATATATATATATATATATATATATAGAGAGAGAGAGAGTGAGAGTGAGAGATAGAGAGATCAAGGATCTCGTGGATACAACCCTCGTGTTCTATCGGGATCTAGGTATACCCTGTACCACAACTGGGTCATCGGGTCAGAATCTCACCGTCGAACCCAAATGTAGACAAAATAACAAAGGTAATCATAAACCTACGTCGAGGTGTTAGAACCATACCACATCGCACCTAATCAATCTCCAAACCGACACCTATCCTCACATGTGGATAGTGGTCAGCATTATGACCTAAACAATCAATCCAGCACCTATTTGTCATTGCCAGGATGGAGTGTCACCTAAATGTAACCTCTTAATGATAACACTATCGATTAGGTATGTTTCAATTAAATGCACAAGCAATCACACACACACACACAGTGGCGGATCCAAGAATTTTTGTGGGGGCAAAATTTATAGTGGTATTGGGAGTTCGGGGACGAAAGCCCTGGAGGTAATTTGTTTTGGATTAATTCGAGTTTTATATGCACTCCTTAAATAAATTTCAAGTTTTACAACCCAAATAGATAATGAAATTGTAAATTTATCACCTAATTAGCTTCAAGCCATAATTACAATACCCAATAAACATTAACAATGTCCAATTAATTTCAAAATTAAATAATGATACATAATAAACATTTATAATGTCAAATTAATTTCAAACTCTAAACAACATCACTTAATCAATATAACTATACAAAATCAATAATAACAATACTTTATTAATTTTAAGCCCCAATTAACAACACCCAATCAACATTAAAAAACAGACCTAACTAACGACACCCAATCAACATTAAAAAATAACATTACCAATTAATTTCAAGCCCCAAAATAATTGTCTCGGATCTATATTTATAATACCCAATTAATTTCAATCCCTGAAATATTTTTTTAAACATCCCTATAACATTTTTAAACAAAATGAAAACACATAAACCTAAGTATATATAAACAAATTTAATTAAATTGGATAAGGTATAATGCACATACATTTTATTCAAATTAGACCATATGAGAGGTGAGCATAAGTTTTCAATATTTTGTTCATTTCATCTTTCCAGATTTTAGGTGAAAATCAAAAAAATTCTTGTCTCTTGTGAACAAAATCAAGCAAATTGCTTGTGTTTTCTTTTAAGGTTCAGTTGAGGTTGAGGCTGAGGAGAGAGAGAAGCTGAGCGGGGAATTAAAACTGAGCGGACGAGATGTTAAATAAAAGTTATCATGTTTTTGACCCTATCATTTCGAACACCTACATATATACACCCTTAAATTTTTATCTTTACACATAGCACCCCTAAAAAAATTCTTGATATTTTTTTTTTTCAAATTTTTAACTGGATGGCCTCCTCCCCTCGGCCTTGAACATATCCGCCCCTTACATAAATCCTATAACGTATTAGTCTACTAATCCCGAAGTTCGAACTGACTTTGTCATTATATAATCAAGTGTTCACTCACTTGAATTCCTAGTTTTTCACCCAAACTCATCCAACTATTGACCTAACACACGTACCAAACTCTGAAAATATTCCTCAGTACTCCCAATCACCCTCGAAAGCCCGTACGTCCATTTCTCATGCATTAATGGGTCAAAACAATGCGCAACAAAAATTCGAGCAAGCCAGCAAACCAAACTGGTTCACCTGGCAGAGCGAACTCGTTTGGTTGACCAAGACGATTCGCTCTCCAATCGAATTAGTTCGGTATGTTGGGCTATTAATTGTCTTCTTCCTCGGCGTTTCACCTCTTAAACCTCTAATGGAGGTCCAAAGCCTCCCCAAACCTTAAATTGACTTACTACATCATTATATAGCTATCCCAAAAACATTATAACACCAAATAAAACCGAGTCCATAATCCACCACCTAGGATTCCTAATTATTCTTTATTTCAAACAACTCAGAATTAATGAAACCTTACAATTTCACTGATTTATAACAACCTATCAATATTCACATGTTCATAAGCATCAACCAATAATTTAATCATAAAATTCTTACTTATTCATTATTATGCAATATCAATTACATTCAGAGATAAAATAAAACTTAAATCTCTTCACTTAATTATTAATGTTGTCATATTTTAAACTCAGATTTGTTCTTAATCAATTATGAATGTAATTAACTACAAAACATGCAGTCTAAAGCAAGTAAAAACTTGCCTTTTGGATTTGAATCCGAAAGTCTCAACATGTAAGGATGATCTGATCGGGCAAAAACTCTCCACCAGACCACCGGCCAAAATATCTCAACCAAACCAAAAAAAATCCAAAACCTGCCAAGACAATATCTGTCTAAACCCAAAAAAATAAATTCGATCTCAAAAAATCTCCCTCCAAATCAAAACCCATCTGGAAGTAGTGGCCCAGCCACCACATGTCAAAAGTGTTCTGCAGCACTCTGGTGTGTGTGTTCATGTGTGTGTTTGTTTAAATCTGTGTGTGTGTGTTCGTGCACACGTGTGTGAGAGAGTGAGAGAGGTGAAGTTAAGGGCCACTCTAGCGTCCATGGTTTAGCATTTGGAGAAAGCTGCTGAACACTCGGTCTCTGTCTTTTGTATTAAAGGCCAAGAATAGTGCTTACGATAAATGCTGGGAAGAAGCCTTTGGCCTTGCCAAGAAATAACTAGACTTCATTCGTAAGTCTTTTTTAAAGAAAGGTTGGAATGAATCTTTGTCCAAGGTCGGGGTTCCCCCCGAGTCTGAGCTGTTCCACGAGCACGTGTCTGGCTCCCCCCCCCAACCAATCTGGAAGAAGATGGTGAGGAAGAGGTCGCCGAACAAGAGAAAGAGGTCACAAATCAAGATAAGATTGTGTCAATCAAGACAAGGTGATAACAAAGAAGTAGAGTCCCGCTAATTAGAGTAGTTTAAGATCTTCTTGTATTTTAGAAATGTCCCTCTTTTTAATTTTTGTAGTCTTATAACAGCTTGGCCTTGGTGCCAATAACCCAAGAGAGTGAAGATATGGGCTTCATTCTTAATCAAGATGCTTGTGATCAAGCTCGAGCATACTTTTCCACTGTTCGGCAAGCGCTTCAGAAGATGACTAGTGCTTATGACGACCAGAAAGGTGCGGTCGTCACTCTTCAGACCGAGCTTGGGAAGTCAGGAACATAGTTGGTCTGCTGAAGACCAAAGTAATTCTATAAGGAAGGAGATTAGCAAGGCCGAACAAGCCTTTAAGAAGAATGAGGTGATCATACAAGGTTTGCATCGTCAACTCATGAAACCTTATCTGATCACTTCATTTGACGATGCTAGCCTTGTTTGATGACCTCGTTCTTCTTATTACTGAGCAATATGATTTTATTCGTCATTCGGATAATTCTTCCTTAATTTGAATTCTTACAGCAACACGTCTGGAGTAAGATTCAGTCTAACCATTTTTGCAAGTACAACTGGAGTTGGTCTTAATTATTTTTATAAAACGAACTATCACTTTACAAATTCTGATATAACGATCAAATATACTATCTATAATCAAGAATTGTTGCCTAAATTTAAGTGGGCTTTTCACACAATATTATCATGGGAAAGAGAAAATGAAGTGAATAGCCGAAATAATTTGACTTCATAGTTCTTCTCATGGTCCAACCCTTTAAAACAATCACAATCAAAATCATTTCAAGAAAATTCCCCACTATTAACATTTCTAAGCCAAAAAATAAAAACATAATAAACCACAAGTTTCTTCTTATGAACTTCAAGAACTAGTGTCTTCCTCAATCTGCTATAAAATACAATTCATCCAGATATAACAAAGTATAAACTATATAAAGAATGAGCAAAAAATGGTTCCCATTAAAAAGAAATGTATGAACAATTACTCATCTGACATGTTGTGTATTATTACCTCAATCAAATGATCTCGAAAATGTCCTAGTATTCTCGAGAATTAACAATTATAAGGACACTGGACATTTTTTGGAATCTCTCTCTCTCTCTCTCTCTCTCTCTCTCTCTCTCTCTCTCTCTCTCTCTCTTCTATTTATATCCTCAGCTAACATAAGGACCATCGAGAAAAGCCCACTCAAAAACTTGCTCGTATTGGACCGCTGTGTTATCCCACGAGCACTCTCTCTCCATCCCTCTCTTCATCAAGCCCTCCCAAGAAGGTTTTTGATCTCTATAAGTACCAATAGCAACTCTTAGTGCCTGCAGATAATCACCACACCGAATGGTTACCGATTGTACGTAATGATGAACAAATCAAACAAGATAAATATGTAAGAAGGCACAACTTGAGGGCCGCATAGTAAGGTGTTGCTCGTTTGACGAGCTTTTAGGTGACTAGATAGCTTAAGGCCCCGTTTGATTCGATGTGATATATTTTATGCATGGGTAGAAAGTATTTTCACTAATTAAGAGTTCAAATGTTTGCTTTGTATAAAATTGCAAGTGTACACGCTATAATTATGTGATTTTTGACAAAATAGTGAACAAAATTAAGTGAAAATACTTTTCATTATTTCACCTTTACTTACAAACCTCAAACCAATCGAGGCGTAAAACATTACGTTTTCACACATCATGTCAGCGGACGGTGTTATAAAAAAAATGCATTAATGTACGGAGAATTAGAATCTACATAAACTTACCGACACTTATAAATTGATGGTTTGCGGACAGAATAAAACAGACATAACTACTGATCTAAGGGAATTTAAGATCTTTACGTATCACTATAAACATATATATGAAGTGCGCAACTCAATATTCATAGCCATTAGAGAATAAGACATAATCTACGAAATTAGACATATGGATAGTAACGTACCGACAACATACTTTCTCTCGTCAGGGGAGAGAAAGCCCACCTATCGAAACATTTAGAAACAACGTTATAAGTACACGAAAAATTAACAAACTAGCATAAAAAAATACTCGATCACATGGGGTAGAGCCAGGAAAAATAAAAAATAAACAGAGAACAACGAAAAAAACTTTTTCAGTGAAGTCAATGGTTAAAATACGAAGAGGAAAACTATCGATGAAGAATTATCAATCTGCACCAACTGTTGACAAATACATACCCAATCCCTTCACCACTACCTTCGTTAGCAAAAGGATTGAAAGTCTCCACTGTGTCCTGTAACAAAGATGGAAAGGAGCATTTAGGTTCTGGTCCCCAATGTAAAGTTATTTTACTGAAAAAGTCCTTGTTATTTTATCTTTAGTTTGTAGTCCCTACCCTGTAATTTTAAAAGTTGTACTGCTATTTAATAACTCTGCACTGTTATTTTAATAGTCCTGCACTGTTATCCAAAGGCAGGGACCGTACACTAAAATTCTATCAAAAGCGTTCCGTTTTTCTATTAATGGGAATTCTGGGTGTCAGTTTATAAGGTTCAAATTAATTAAAATGAAATTTTGAAACATCAGTTAATCAGTCGTATCCTGTGGCCTTGGAAATACTATTTTATATTGGAATTTAGGGGCCATCTGACTAAAATTTTAAAAACATGGATTTTCTCGAAATACAAAAAGTCATTATTTAGGAATGGGACCATGTATAAAGCAACAGTTTTCACAATCTTGAATGTTAACTCACTCCCACCGGTGCTGTGAACTACAGGTACACTGCCATATCTCATCGCATACAACTGGTTTAGACCACACGGCTCAAATCTCGAGGGCATTAACAGAATATCAGAGTTGCACATTGCAAAGAGTCAATAAGTCTAACTTCAAATTTATTTATATACATAAACTATGGTTCGAAGTCTTGAATTACCCTGCTGTTATCCGATGGGAAATGGGAACATTAAATCCGACCCATCCCCGAAATTTGTCTCTAAACGATGCCTCGATGGCTCTCATCCATTCTTCATATTGTTTTTCCCCATATCCAAGCATTACCTGAAATGGATTGGGCCAGTTCACCCATATAAAGAAAAGTAATAAAATATACAACTGTAAAGGGTATATTTGTCTACCCCATTGGCAAGTGGATGTAGAGGCCCATGAGGCTCAAATACACATTATCAAAACACTACCGCACTTGTAGCCAGGCTCTCCTCCATGAGTGTTACACATATTGTGTAACGCTTTAAATAATTTTCTCGATAGCTCACATACTAGTATGCAAAGTTTTAAACTGTCCAATGAGATTTTACCCATGTAGACTAGTAGTAAGTTATCCATCATTAGGAAACTGTAATACCCAGAACCCACCCACTAAGTATTTATCCACAGAGTTGGAAATTGTAATATTCGGAACCCAACCGTTAAGTGTTTGTCCTTGGAGGGCTGGGCTTAGGAGTGATGTGATGCCACAGTCTATTCTAGCACTAGGAAGATGAACTTGCTAGAGGATAAGCATCGGACATTATGTGCAAGGCCGAGGATAGTGTAGGCTACAGAATAAAATTTACAGTTAGAGAAATAATGACTTTGAAGTCTGAAGGTCGAGGCTTAGTAGGGGCCCTGGCAAGTTGTGTGATTGGCCGAGGTTCTGATGGTTGGAAAAATTGGCGAAGTGTACCAATAGATTTAATACTTGGGGAGCAAGTTCCTAGAATGTTCTTAAATTAAGTGTATTTTAGGCTCACAAAGTTGCCTCTCCAAGATCAAGGAGAGAGAGAGAGAGAGAGAGAGAGAGAGAGAGAGAGAGAGAGAGAGCTTTCCAGCACCACCAAGAGAGAGCAAGGCCGCAACCATTACGATGGCTACAAATGGATGAGGAGATTCCTGCCTTATATGCTTCTGCTTCATTTCATTGATGATGGTTAAATCTGTTGAACTCTGAATATCAGTATTGCAATTGATCATCTTAACTTAGGCCTCCTTGAGTTTCATATTATGTTCATAGCATGTTCTTGGTGTATTCCATGTAGGGTTTCAGGTTTCGATCCTTATAATTAACTTTTATGGTGTTTGAGTAAGAGCAATCCCAGCGCGATGGTTAAAAGGGTATATTTGGGGTATAATTTTTGCAACGCAACTGGTAAATGGGTAAATTATAAGGTTGGTATGGTATTGGGTTGTCAAATACAAGCATTCCCAGCGCATCTGGCTAAGTTGGACGTTGGTAGGGAAAAATACGGTTCCGAAGAAAAAATAATTCCAGCGCGTATATGATATAAAGCACCAAAACGGTGGCATTTTAAGTCATAATCTCTAACGGAACTCTGTTTTTCGTCCAATATTTTGGGTTTGGTTGCATACATCTTCGTTTTTCTCGTCTACCACAGAATACTGATTTCCAGCCCCATCCATTCAGCATATAAAAAAAATTACAAAATATCACCTCATAAATAATCACGGATGATTTACTATTCACTCTGCATAATAATACAAGCACACGCAGTTTGTCAAGTCCCATCTCACATATTTATACACACATGCCAAAACAAGAGAGTGCGACAACCTTTAATTAAAAAAGGGGCATATACCAAATAGTCCCTCGAACATTTTTAATACACGTTTAGTACAAACCTTTTTATTTGTTTCAAAAACTCCCTCGACATACCTCTAGCGCAAACTTTTAAAAATACGAGAATATTGGTTAAATGGGTGTTTGAGGGACTTTTTGGAACCAAAAAAAAAAAGCTTGGACTAAATATGTATTAAAAAAATATTTTAAGGGCATTTTGATAATTGATCCTTAAAAAAATCCTATAAAAATCAATTTAAGGTCCAGGAATTTATCACCATAAATTCCTATAAATCCCATTTTAGTGCAATTCAATATCATCCGAAAGCTCCATAACACCCATCCCCTCATTTTGAATTTGTGTTTTACACCTTTCAAAAACTCTAGCAAATACTCAGTTCAATTTTTTTTATCTTCAATATATCTCATATATTGTTGATAATATTTCTTCCTCCCCAACTCATACATTAATTTCAAAATGTACAAAATGTTTAGTAAAATGCGATGCTCGTACGAAAAAAAGAATACGAGGCCGAGACATAATGCCGAAATTTCTATTCTATCTACACCTGCCAGGTACAAAAATTTCACTTTTTTTAGGCCAAAAAGCGACGCGGTGAGGTTAAGAAATAAGGGAGAAAAAAGCTATAGCCGCATGGCAATCTGAAATCCGTCAACGAGATATACGTCCAAATGTGTAAAATTGACGGAGTTAAAGAACTACTTGATTCGACTGGATGGGCTCCTCTATTTAGCTTGTCTTTAGTTATAATGGGAATGTGTTTCATATTAGAACATATTAGTCATTTTAATATTTCTGATTAGTTGTCCTTTTATTTTGGTTCTTTTATTTTCTTTTATCTCTTTTAATTGGTCTCCAAGTATGTTTGGGATTCATTAGGTATATTTTTCTTAGTACTTGTTATTTTTAGTCATTTAGGTAATTAATTGGAACTTCTCCATTTGTTAATATAAGAAATTCTTTGAATCTCTCTCTAGAATTTGTATTCATTTTGTTTTGAGCCATTGACGTGTAATTTACGTCAAATTGGTATCAAAGCGAGGCGTCGTTCCCCCAATTGGCGCATTAGTGTGTAAATTATCAACCAATCATACACTACACTCTCGATGGCCCCGAAGAAATCAAATCGATATTAAGAAGAGATTAATCAATAATTGAGGCAAAAATATGACGAAATCAACTAGAAATTGGATACCATCTTGCACCTTTTCTCCAAAATTTCACCACTTACCACCGTGAACAATCCAAATCCCGACCACCCCGACTCTGTTTGAAACCCAGGTGCCTCGCCTGAAAAGGCAGGCCTTACTGCCTCTGAAGGGTTTTCTGGCCTTTCCGGCCCAAGCAACAAGGTCGAACTCCTCGACATACACAGCAGGGCTGAATTCCATAAGAAATCAAGAGCTTTCGACCTCCTAAAACGGAAATATGAACAGGGACTTGGACAGAGCATGGCAGAACTCCTCGGTAACAAGAGAAAATCAAGAAACCATAAATCATGAAATTCCCAAACCCTCGAAAGATCGCATGAGCTCTCATTGAAGAAGAGAAACATATTTTCAAAATATTCGTTTGTGTGGTATGGTTGGACGCAATTTTCACAAGTATTGTTGCTGCGACCCGAGCTACTCCAATTTGTCATTTCAAGTTCGAGGACGAACTTTTTTAAAGCCAGGGAGACAATGATGGGAACGGGTTTCATATTAGGACATATTAGTCATTTTAATATTTCTTACTAATTAGGTATATTTTTCTTAGTACTTGTCATTTTTCTTCATTTAGGTAATTAATTGATTAGCAAGTAATACCCCACCAATAAATACCCATGCACTCCTCATTTGAAGGGAACTTCTCCGTTTTTAAATATACGAAATTCTTTGATTCTCTCTCCAGAATTTGTAGTTGTTTTGTTTTGGATCTTTGACGTGTAGTTTACATCAGCTAACTCCGACATATCCATTGTTCAAGCGACAATAGCGGTTTGATGTTGATTCACCTCAATATTAATTGTTTGCCTTCATTTTTTTGCAGTATTTTCCATGAGTAATTGCAATCATTCACGTCGGTGTTAATGAACAGTCGGAAAGACGTTTTCCCACGGATTCATTAATGGGAAAGGGGAAATGGAGACACGAGAAGGAGAGGAGTTAAGCTCGCCAGCAAATGGATATACTTACGAACCCAAGATTCTATTATTTGGCAACCGTATGCTTTGTCAGCGGTATGCGCCAATCCCTTTATGGAAGCAACACGATCATTGTCACTCACTAAGCATGTCCTTATTGATTCCCTGCTATGTTGTTTCCGCTATTTAAGAGATCGTTGTTATAGACAACTTACTGGTGAAGTGACAATACCGCATAACCCTCCGTTGGACATAAAAATATCAAATGTATCATCACTCGAGTTGTTCCCTGTAGAAGTGGTGGAAGGGTTCGTTAAGGTTGGTGTGACTCATGCTCTAATGATAACTATTGGTCGCATATTTGACTGGGAACGTTATTACCCCCATTATTTCATATAATTAATATATATGCTATCGGACCCTTTAGTTTACCATAGTAAATTCTGTTTCCAACACTTCCATTGGCAATTTCGAGCACATATAATAATTAGAAAGGGGACCATTGGTGTGAAAGGCACCTGTTGTTAATATAGAGTGGAGGATTATACATTTATGTGTGCACCGACAGAGATGTGTAATTGGATGGAGAAGGTCGTAGAACGGGAACATGTATAATCTTCCCCTCTATATTAACAACAGGTGCCTCCCATACTAATGGTCCCTTTTTGGCAGCCAGTGAATTAATAGTATATGTGCCTGACCAATGGAGGTGCTGAAAACCGAATGTACTAGAGTAAACCAACAAATCCAATAGCATCTATAGTAACTGTGCGAAAAAATTGAGGTAATAACATTCTTGGTCTAACATGTGACCAATAATTATCATAATGATCCTAAGTCAAATCGGTCTTAACAAACTCTTTTGCCACTTCTACAAGGAACAACTCGTGCAATGATACACTTCATATTTTTCATATCTAGTGGAGGGTTATGCGTTATTGTCACTTCGCCAATAAGTTGTCTGTGGCAACGATCTCCTAAATAATGGAAACCGTCGTACAAGGCATCAATAATAAGGACAATCCTAGTGAATGCCAACGATCGTGCTATTTCCCTAAAGGGATTGGCACATATCACTGAGAGCATACAATTGCCAGATAATTAAATCTTGTGTCAGCATACCAATTGCTAGCGAGTGGTAGTTTGGTTAAACCATTGAACTCCTCTCATTATGGTGTCTCGGTTTCCCCTTTCCCATAAGTGAATTTGTGGCCAAAAGTCTTTCTCACTATTATTTAACACTGGTGTGAATAATTGTAAGTAATCATGCACAATACTACAAATAAAGTGAAGACTAACACTTACTGAGGTGAATCAATATCCAAACTTGTATTTATATAAAATTTACCTCAATCACTTGCCAAAAACAATCAAATGTCCTTACAACTCTAAAGTCGAATAAATATGAGGTAGAATAATTGAACCCCCAATCGTACATCTTTATTTCATCAAATTTTGTAACCATCGTGAACCACCCAATACTACAACAATCTTGGGCATTGGGGAAGAATAAAAACCCCAATACATGGAAGCAAAAATGCTCTGGCAACTACTATTGATCAATAGCAAACATGAGAACCGTTTTCAAAATACCACAATGAAGAACTCTAGATTACCAAGTAGCGATATCCTTGAAAAATATTTGGCGGTTATTTATTTAAGGTTGGTTCAATCGTCATCATTATATGTTGGTACTCATGCATTAAGGTTATAGTAAATTTTAAACAAGATTTATTTCCAAATAATCATACGAAACAAATACACAAAAGAACATATGAGCACCGTAAAATCGTACGGAGTACGTCTTAGCTCGAATGTCGGGAGTTGAAACGTGTAGGTCACTAATGGCCAGAGCTCTATCGTCGCTTGAACAATAAATATGTCGGAGTTACCTAAAGATAAGCTAAATAGAGGAGCACATCTAGTCGAATCAAGGAATTCTTTAACTTCGTCAATTATAAAAACTTGGACATATATCTCATTAATGGATTTCAGATTGCCATGCAGATTTAGAGTTAATTCTCATTCGTTTCTTAACCTCACCACATCGCGTTTTGGCCTAAAAACTTTGGTGAAATTTTTGTACCCGACAAGAGGTGTAGATTGAATAGAACTTCCGACATTGCGTCTCGGCCTTGCATTCTTTTTTTCGGTACCAGCGTCGTATCTTACTAAATAATTTGTACTTTTTCAAATTAATGTATAGGACAAAAGGAAGAAATATTATAAACAATATATGAGATATATTGAAGATAAAAAAATGGACTTCGTATTTGCTAGAGTTAGGGTGAGTTTTTGAAATGTTTTAAACTCAAAGAGGGGATGAGTGTTATGAAGTTATAAGATGATATTGAAGTGCACTAAAATGGGATTTTATAAGAATATATTATGATTTTGAACTGAACCTAAATTGGTATTTATAGGAATTTTGTACGGGGAGGTCCAAGCCCAAGGTAGATTAATAGACTAATTTTGTACAAAGAAGAGAATAATGATAAAACAAGAGATCATTCGGGAGAAGACAATTCAAAATAAGATCATTCAGGAGGAAATCATTCACAAGATGCCCCAGAGCTAGATTGTGCAATCAAATACCTCAAAGAAGGAATGTGGTCACTCGAAGGACCTCCACGAAGATCAAGCTCAATCGAGAGCTATTAAAGGCACATTTTGTAATAGGTGTTATGATTTACATGCATTATCCCTTATTATTGAAATACTTTGAGCTAATTATGAGGTTGATCAGTACCGTCGAAGGACCATCCCTGGCAGGACATAGGAGAACTCACATGCTCTATCAAAGAACCTCATTTAGGGACCCTCACAAGGACTTGGTTAGGAGGATTGGGAACAAGGTAGCATCGGATAAGTAATACCAGCCTCTTTAGCACATTTAGGCAAAACCTCGGTTCAATAAGATCAACAGATAACCTCTTGAAATACCTTCAGTCAAGGAACCTCGCTCGAGGGACCTCATTTCTACCAGTTATTCAAAGACGTCCTTCTGGCCTCTCATATACAATTCCAGGTTGCTCGAATAACCATTGTACTAAAGACCATAGCTAGTTGATTAGACAACTCATCTCATATATCACTATTTTCTACCTATTATGACATTATGTTTCCCAACATTTTAGAGACTCGATAAAGGTGACACTCGAATGAGTTTATTCCTTGGACCACTAGAACATTTAAGAGAACGTCCCATCAGTCATCACAAAAGATCCCTTTTCGTCAACTTGTCACATCTCAATTAAGGCAAAGAGACCCCTAAACTCATAAACAATGTTTTTGCCAAAATATGATATCTCATGCATTTAATGCGCTATCTTTAGCATTAATTTCATAATACTCTAAACATTAAATGAGGCCAGATCATTTAATGGGGGCAAGGTCGCTCGAATGACCTTGCCCTCATATAAATACTTCCACTTATTTCCTTTGAGAGGTAATCTTTTCCCCCTCCAAAGTTGATGCCCAGTTTTCTCTAAACACGAGAGTTTATTGTGATTTTAAAATTTTTGGTGATAATACTCCAGGATCTTTAGAGCTCAACCATTTTTGTTTACAAACATTGACATTCATTGCACACCTAGTTTGTTACCTTGCCTTTATTGTGCCAAGGTGCTTATTCCTTCTCCCTCCAACCAAGTTGATTTTGGGGACCCATTTCCTTTATTATAGTTAAAGAACATTTATGGTATATAGGCTTAATACAGACTTTTACTTTTAAAGACTACTTGTTGCAGACATTACAGTTTTCATTTAGTGTGTTATTCTTTGTGCATTAACCATCATTCTGATAAGGGGTTACGCCTCACTAAATGCTAGTTGTAGTTAAAGAAACCACATCTTACATTTAGCGACTTCGCTGGGAAGATATTCTCTGTTGAGGAATGGCTAATGATAATGTTGCAAAGAATATTGATTTCGATGCTTTGCATCGGGAGGAAAAAGAAGATCTCACTGTTTTATCGGAAGGTGTCAGAACGGTGCAGGTGGAGACTGAACCACCAGCTACTGGTATGGCAATAGCCATAGGCCCAACACAGATGGCAGGGTTCATGAGGGGTTGATGAGCCTGTTTGCTGAGTTTATCAAAACCCCAGGCACCCAGGGAATATAGGGAGTCGATGGGGGACCTAGTTCCTTCACAATGCCACAGGTGGTGTTGTCGGGTCCTTTTATTTTGGGAGGAATTGCTCAGACCGCTACCAACAACATCGCTGCCCCACCAACGGGATCCCCAAATGAGGCTCCTTACATTTTGGAAGGAGTTTCTTAGACCAGCACCAACAATGATATTGCCCCACCGATGTGATCACCAGTCGCAGCTACCTTTGCCAGCCCTAGAAATGGGACACCTACTATGCTACCAAGTGTTGTACCAACAGGAGTGACTCCCGTGCAAAGAATCCTTCCTCCACCTAGTATGAAGGAAATGATAAAAGAGATTATGAAGATAATAACAACTTCTAAAGTAGGAGGAGAAGCTTTCTCGATATAGCCGTACCCAGACGAGTACATCAAAGAAACTTATTCAGTGGGATATGTCCCACCCATTTTTGAAAAATATACGGGTACGGGGGAAACCCCAAAGAGCATGTGAAAAGATTTGTTGAAAATCTTATGGCTCATTACAATGACAAAAATCTATGGTTGAGAGAGTTTTCCAAATCTTTAACCGAGAAAGCTTACACATGGTACTCCAATTTAGCACCAGGCAGTGTGGCCTCTTGGGAAGAGCTTTACATCCAGTTCGTTCAACAGTTCTCCTTGGCAGAAGACGAGTTCACCCTCACTCAGCTTGTGCGAGAGAAGCAGAAGCCTGGTGAAGATGTAGTGGCATATATCAGAAAGTTCCGTGAACGATCTCTAGATGCGAGAGAAGAGACGCGAGAGAGCAAGCTCTTGCAAGTTTGCGTGGAAGGTTTGCTGCTAGAATATATTTTCCATTTGATTAATGAGACCAGGGAAGGAACGTTCGCAACATTTCTAAAGTCACCCAGGAATATTGCCTTGGTGGTAAATCCCTTAGTACCGCCAACCTTGGCAAGTTTGATGTTGAGACCACCAACCAACACAGGGAGGGGGATGCCCCCCCCTGCGCAAGTTGATTGATTACACTGGCAATGAAGATATGAGATAAAGAGGTGGAAATGATGGTCATGGAGGTAGAGGTAACAAGAGGAAATTTGATGGTAAAGGGGACCCACCCGAACTACCTTGCACATTGGAACAAGCCTTAGTTATCTACGAGGACATGGTTCGTGATAAAGTGTGTAGGCTTATTAATTTCAACAAGGAGCATGCGATACTGGAGGATAAATATATTCCAACATTTTGATAAATTTATAATAAATTGGGTCACCCAACTAGTAAGTGTATTTCACTGAGAAGGCTCATTGACACGCATGTTAAGAAAGGGGATATTCAATTACCCCAGGA
This sequence comes from Sambucus nigra, assembly GCA_949130495.1. Classification (NCBI taxonomy): domain Eukaryota; kingdom Viridiplantae; phylum Streptophyta; class Magnoliopsida; order Dipsacales; family Adoxaceae; genus Sambucus; species Sambucus nigra. The sequence continues at coordinate 674,561,041 of OX422213.1, forward strand.
TAATGTGAATGATAATTTGTTACCGGTTCATGGGGCCAACATGGCCAGTGCTTGTGACGAAAAGGCAGAGCATATGTTGAAAGAACAAAGGTTCCTCGAAAAAACTTTTGAGTAATCCTTAGGAGAATGTGTTCGAAATGGCTCACCTTAACTTTCGAGGATGACCCGTATCCAATCGATGATTTGAGCAAATAGTATAAGGCTTGCTCTCTGGGTACGGCGAACACAATGATAGGTTACAATGAGTCATCCTACAAAGATCTGGAGGAATTCTATGAGCTGGAAGAAGACCATGTTGATCATTGGGTGGATTGTGCAGCGGTAGCACGTTCACAGAAGTTTGGTTGGTTCTTTGACCAAGTGGAGTTGCCAGAGAGTTCAAGACTAGAGGTTACTCGAATGATCTTGAAGATTACAAAGAAGAATATAGCTCAAAACTTGCGGTAAAAAGAGCCTATGTCCAAGCTTTGTAGAGATTCCTCTTCGAAGTCACTTTTTCTGAGGCATATCGTTCGGTTAGGTGCTCCCATAATAGGACACTTTACGTAACAAGTTTAAGCGAGTGCAGCTGTAACCGTGTCTTACTGGATGGAGGAGCTTCCATCAACATCATGACAATTAGGTCTTTTTATGCTTGCAACATTGCTGAGACAAGGATTGTGCAAAATCCTTTGTCCATCTCGGGGTATGATAATCTATCCTTTAAGTTCATCGGTTATGTTAATGTGGGGATTACCATAAGGAATATCACTTCCCATATAAATTTCCACATAATGGAGTGTGAGCCATCATATCAGTTACTGATGGGGAGAGTATGGATGCACAACCATAGGCAAGTGGCCTCCACCTACCATCAATGTGCTAAGAAAAATTCGAGCGTCTAAGAAGTCGTTCGTATGCGAAAAAGCACACTTGGTGGACTCATCTTTCACTATAAAGTTGGCTGAGGAGGCTGTGTTGCTCACTTGATACACTGGTGGCACTAGAATCCCTAGCTCTAGGGAAAAAGTCAGTTTTGAAGAGCAGGAGATGGATTGAGAAACAGTGAGACCCCCTAGACTGTCAAGGCAGTTGCGCAACGAGATAACGCCACGAATCAATCTGATCGAGCACCTGGTTTAATAATAAAAGTGTGCTCATTAGATTTTTAGAGAGAGAGCTAGGGGAGAACAACCAAAAGAGGTCACGCGGGGAAGGAAACCCTAGGCAATGTAAAAGGATGGTGTTGCCTAGTGGCAAAATTATTTACAAGTTGTGAAGGAGTGAGAGGGCAGCTGAAAGCTTAGATAATGAGGTTAACCCGATTTATAAACATTTTTTGATGGACAACCAAGGCCAGTGTATAGTGATTGACAACTTTAATATCAGGATTTCATAGAAAAAGTAGAGGAGCAGCCAGAATGCATGAGAGATAGGCGAAGGCCCCAAATACAAGAACTGGAGCAAGTAGATCTTACAGAGGGAAATGATGATCATATGTCAATCTTCATTTCGAAAGAACTAGAAGTTACATTAAAAGGAGTTACATCACAAGCTGAATGTGATGCCCTCAGCTATCCCAGTTAAGCAGTCCACTCGAACGTACAAAACGAAGCTGGATTTAAAAATTAATGAAGAAGTGCAAAGGCTGCTCACGGCAGATTTCATCGTCCCAATAAAACATCCTATTTGGTTATTTAACATTGTGGCAATTGGGAAGAAGGGTAAGAACCAAATTTAGATCTCTGTGGATTTCAGAGACTTGAACAGGACCTGCTCAAAAGATGAATTCCGACTGCCTTCCATAGATAGCCTGATAGATACAACAACAGCGCATAGAATGTATAGCTTTATGGATGTCTATATAGGGTATAACCAGATGAAGATGGATCCATAAGATGCCGAGAAGACTGCATTTCGCACACCGTTAGGTAAATTTATGTACACGCTTATGCCTTTCGAATTAAAAAATGCAGGTGCTACATACGGGAGGACTATGATGGCCATATTTCACGATCTCTTCCATGATTTTGTGGAATTTTATATAAATCTGGTGATAAAAGTCAAAGAAGGAGGATGCTCACTTGGGGGACTTAAGAAAAGTGTTCACAAGGTGAAGGTGCGGGAAGTACAAGCTGAAGATAAACCCCCACAAGTGTGCTTTGGGGTGACGAGTGGGAAGTTCCTTGATTTTATGGTGAACAGGCAAGGTGTCAAGATAGACCTAGACAAGCAAAAAGCTATCATCAACATGCCACGGCCAAAGACAATGAAAGAGTTGAAAAATTTCTTGGGAAAGTTTCCTACTTGAGAAGATTTGTACCTGGGCTTGCCGAGGAGGTGACTCACCTGTTGATGGAGATACTATGGAAGAGGACCAAGTTTACATGGGAGTAGTCACATTAAGGAGCCTTGGATAAATTAAAGAAACTCCTAACCTCTCCACAAACATGATTTCTGTAAAAGCAGGTATACCATTGCAACTCTACCTCACTTCTACGGAGAGGTCATCATAGAGCATTATTCGCTCAAGAGGTGGAAGGAGTAGAAAGACCTATTTATTTTTTGAGTCGCATTATACATGGGCGGCTTGAGGCCAGATACACTAGTATTGAAAGGCATTGTTTAGACATTATATTTGTTGCTAAAAAACTTAGGCACTACACGTTTATTTCACGATCCACATTGTAATAAAATATGCCCCTATAAAGTTTTTATTAGCTAGAACTGTACTAATTGGCAAGGCAGGCGGATGGTTTCTAATACTTTTATAGAGTATAATCTCAAATGTGTGGTCCCTCGAGCCATCAAGAGCCCAGCTTATGCAGACTTATAGCCCATATTCCCATCTGGGACATTCGATCCACCATACGAGGAGTTCCTAGGTGATAAACTTCAAGCTAACTACCTGGAGGCCAATTTGGAAGGATGGAACATGGAGTTCGATGGATCTTTGGCTGAAGGCAAAGGAAGTGCAGGGGTTATCCTGAGAAAAGGGGAAGAGGAAGTCCGTTCGCCCTTTAAATTGGACATCTGCTACTCCAACTACTCCAACAATGAGCTGAGTACGAAGCCCTAGTGTTGGGCCTGTTGAAAGCCTTGAGAAGGGGTATCCACGTACTTACAATCAAGGGAGATTATAATATAGTGTTGAAACAAGTAAATGGGGAGTACGCCCTAAAATACATGAGCTTAACACTCTAACGAATGATCATTCTGAGGTTGCTCGGACAGTTCTATGAAGTAATAATAAAAAGGCACCCCAGAATGATGAACTGACATGCAGATGTCTATGCCTTAATTCCCCATAAAATTTCCATCAATGAGAATTCAACGGTGATTCGAATTACTAAAAGGACAGCTACGCACTGATGATAGCAATGACTAAAGGGGCAAGATAAGGAAGCAGCTTGACACAAGGGAATGACCATTAAGCTTGGTAAATATATCATAATATTTTGCCACGGCTGGCAATTTATATTAAAAAAAAAAGCATGATGGTTGTCAAGGTGAGTTGAGCCTGAGGAAGTTGAGAAGAGACTGAAAGAAGCTCACCAAGACAACTGCGAGAACACTGAGATTTCTTTATACAGAAGAATTCAAAAGGCATGCTACTTTTGGCCTACGATGAAGTAAGATGCCGTACAAGTACATTAACAAGCTAGTAGATAGGGTAATTTCACCAGACGAGGATGATGCTATGACTCTCATGAGGAGAATTTCAAGATATTACACAGAATGGCCAGTTGTATCAAAAGGGTTATCATGATAGACCTCTACGATGTATCAGGTTGGAAGAGGCAGAGGAGGTATTGAAGCAGGGCCACTAGCCAGGACACATTAGAAGAACAAAACTTTATCACCAACTTATAACCTTGTGGTATTTTTGGTCAACCATGGAAAAGGACTCTGCCGAGGTTGTTCGAAAGTGCAAGGCATGATATGATCCACACTCCCTCAAAGGACTTGCACTCCATCTCCAATACTTTCCCATTTCACACTTGGACATTTGATCTTATGGGAGCAATTAATCCCTCATTCAGGGGCAAAATATGGATCTTTATTGCCACTGAGTGCTTTACTAAGTGGGCAGAAGCCATACCACTCAAGAAGGCCACAGGCCCACAACAGGTGTAGTTTCTCAGTTCATGAAAGAATACATCATCTATCGTTTTGGCATTGCAAAGGTTTTCCTTTTAGATAATGGAACTCCATTTGTAAATAGCGATATAAGGTTTCTCAAAGACAAATACTCCATTATCCACCACAAGTACACTGTGGCCTACCCTAAGTGTAATGGGCAGGCAAAAGCTACCAACAAAACCTTGGTAAATATTCTAGCAAAGATGTTGGAAGATTTTCCTGGAACTTGGGACGATAAGATACCAGAGTATCTATGGGCTTATAGATTTTCCTACAAGCAAGTGTTGGCTGGTTGCGCAAGAAAGAAGAGTCGGGTGTATAACTAGTACTAATTGACCTGCTTAAATAAAGATCACCCCTACTACGATAAGGGAATCCACCATTACCTCCGAGTTGTTTGTGGTAGTGGATGGTGCTTCGGGAATCTTAAAATATGGGGAAAGATTTGGTTCGGAGGAAGTGGGGAGTTGTTTTTTTTCTTGGGGGGGGGGGGTTGATTGGATTAAAGGGAACCTTGTTGTGTTTGTGGTGGGAGGTGTCCCCCATCTGTTGATCTTGCACCTGCTCTCGCTCAGCAGCAAGAGTATTATAATACTCATCAATTTGTGTGCCACAAACAAAGTATAAGGAAATGAAAGAGATGAATAACCACGAAATATACAAGTTGGAGTGAATAATACCTCTTCATCAACAAAGTCATCCAAACAGTGTAATCTAAGGAGGATAGGAAGGTTTCGTAGTGCTACACATCTTGTGGAATCTGTGCAATTGATGCATTAAAGGGAGGTCCTCAACATCTTCTGCATTTGTGAGAGAGACCCTTGCCTCTGACCTGGTCCTCTTCCTACCACTTGCGCTGGCTGGAGGAGTGAATGACAAACCTCACGCAACCATTTACTTCTCAATGAAAACTATAGCAAATGATGAACCTTGACCATACTTGCTCGTCAAGTCATCAAGCCATTATGTCACTTTGCTCTTGAGGGTGGGGGGTCAATTTCTTCCGCTGGAAGGAAGGCCTCCGAGTGATCAACAATAGTGTTTTTCTTCTTTTGTTGCTTCTTTTCACCTTGAAGCTACTCGAGTCAAAGAACCAAGTCGTGTTTTCTCTTCAAGGTGTGAAGTCTCAAGGACATCTTCAGCTTCATCAACAAGCTGAGAAGTAGAGGCTCCTTTCTTTTTCTTCAAAATGACTTCCTTAACAGGTGCTAAAGGAGGAAGCTCGTGGGCATAGCATCATTGAGATTACTCAAGGGGAACTGAGATAAATTAACCGAGCAACCTTTCAATCCACGCTCAGTTGGAGGAATTTTCTCAACTGTCGAGTAAATTGGTTGGTGTAGAACGGCTTTTAGGAATCTAGAAAGCTGGTTAGGCTAGAACACGGTAAGGTAAGAAGTAAAACTACTACCCTGGGCTTTCTTCGAAGGAATCACAAACTTCCCATTGTACTAGACCAATAGGTTTGCCACAATACTAATCAAAAAATTTCCACAAGTTCGCAAAAAGTTAACAGGTCTCTCTAAGGAGTTTTGACTCAGCAAAGGCACTACCTGGTCGTACCCAAATCAGGGGGCCACACGATGGGGGGGGGGGGGGGGGGAATGGAGTATTAGAATTTCCACTCAGTCTAAGGGAGAAGGTAAGAAGTTAAAAGAACATTGGTCGAAGGGAAGTTGCGCGTTGCAGCCTCGTCAACCTTGCCTACCGATCGAGAGGACTCGGCAAAAAGTTGTTGGTATAAAACCTATGAAGCACGGATTCTTCAAAATGATAAACAAATCTGAATTGCATCCGAATCAGGTGCGATTCTCACCCAATTCTCCTCCGATTCGCACCCACCGCGTATCCAATTGTTTTAATGAAATTTTAATTACGGATTCTTCATGGATTCTTTATGAATCCTGATTTGTCTCATGAAGAATACTAAGGTCATACAATTTTTTTGGTATTTTTTTTATCAGCGTCCTTTGTAAAGTTATGAGGATATATAGTCTAAATTTGATGGAACTTTAAGAAGGAGAGAGTGTGAGAGTTGGTTCTACATATTGAATTAAAAATCATTGACGTGGATTTTAATGACGTGGATCTTCAAGCTTAACATTGCCGTGTTATTCTAAATCAACTTTCAACATTTTCAACTTGGAGTGGCGACACTGAATATGATGTGAATGAAGAATGAGGGTTATTTTTAGTAATTTTTAGGGTTTTATTGTATTTTTGTTATTTTTAGTATTTCTTTTATTTTTAGAATTCATTGTATTTTCCCTTTTATTTTTTATTTAGAAGAAGGATGGTTAATTGGCTTTTAGGGACATAAATGTAATTAGATTCTTAGCTTCGAGGCCAAGCAACCTCCTTCCTATAAATACCCCTTATATAGGCTCATTTGAGTCATTCCTTGATTTTGAGATATTGTGATTTGAGAGAGTTTAGAGAGAGATTATCTTTTCTTGCTCCCATTTGACGTCATTTACGTCAGAATAATTGTTCCATAATGATTTACACGAGTGGTGTTCAAAAGTTAGATACATGGTACGGAAGCTAAAATTAAGTAGTGGGAAGTTTCTTGAGAATAGATCTTTTTCAAGAATGATATTATCACTTAAATTTTTTTCGTTATGGTCTAATTTTGAAGTTGGAGATTCATAAAAGTAATTATTAATTTGTATATGACCTGATGTACAATCTATATAAAATTAAGGAGTATTATAATATGTTTTTATTTTATTATATTTCCTAACGCACTCGAATCCTACTTTTTTTGAGATTTTTTGAATCACCGCACCCGCATCTGTGCTTCATAGTATAAAACTGGTTAACACCAACATTAGGGTGAAAACAAAAAGACTTTGACATTATCAATCAGAGTGTGGAATGGTTTCTTACTTTGTTTGAGATTCCAGGCACAAATGTATGGAATCTTCACGGCATGAGAAGTAGGTATTAAAGTGCCACAGGCATATACGAGAAACCTTGCATACAAGAAGGCAGTAAGGAGCATGTGATTGGCGTAGTTCAAGACATTAAACCTCCCAATAGACCTATCGGAGTTAGCTTGCACTCAATCAAGCCATGTATAAAGAGAGCTATAGGTTATATCAGCTAAAGGAATTTTAACACCCAAAGACATCCAAACGGACATGCTAATCAGATCCCTCCTAGGGAATCGAGGGTTTCCCCAGGCAAGAAAATCCTTGACAAGACCACCAGTATGTATGCAGCTCTAAGTCACTCTCAAAATCTTCACCAGTAGGAGGTAATTCGACAACTTGTTTGCCATTGGAATTATTTGCGAACGACTCCCTTGCCTTAGCAGTTGCTTTCTCTTCAATAAAGTAAAAGTAACGGATGAGCTCAGAAAAGGTGCATTTGTTGGAGTTATCCAAACACTTCTTGCAAACACTTTCCAACTTCTTTCGAATAGTCGCCTCTTCCTTTGAAAGAACTTCGAAAAAGGACTCATGTCCAACAGCATCAATACCCATAAGTTCGTACACATCCTTTGGAGTTATTATGAACTATACCTAAGCAGCTACAAATGTGTGAGACATGTGGATCCACCAAGAGACTACTAATCTCAAAACTTGGTTATTTTTTCTCAAAATCAGATTCCCAACCATATAGCAGATGATAGTCCCACCTAGGAAATGTTTTAAAAAGCGTGCTATTACGAACGCAATAGCTCGCAATTGCCTTTTGCGATTGAAAAACACCACGATATTGGCACTGCTAAACGAGATGCTCCTTTTGCGTGCGCTATTGGGCACGAAAGTGCGCTATTTAGCTCGAAAGTGCACTATTTTGCGAGAAAATGAGCAATTAGAGCGCAATTGGAGCTTTAGAAAAAAAAAAACGCTACCATTTTGAAAAAAAGGAAATGCAAGAGGTGTTTAACCCAACCCTTAACCCCTCAAAAAACTTATGGGCTGTTAAAACCTTTTTTTTTATTTCTCACTATACTTTTTTTTCAGTCAACTTTTTTTGTTTGGGAGCTTTAAAAACTTACTTTTTTTCAATAATGTTATTTTAATCTTTTTTTGTAACTTTTATTCATATTTTAGTTAACTTTTTTTCTAGTCTCAAATAATGTAATTTTTTAATAAATTTCAATGTAAAATGTTTTCTCTTTTTTATTTTCCAGATTAAAAAATGGCACACATAAAAGATTATGGATGGAAGCATGAATATGAAAAAGATTATCGGTTTAAAATGCTACTTATTTATAAAATTTCAGCTTAAAATGTTATTTGTTTTATAATTTTGATTTTAAACTGTAATTTGTTTTTATAATTTCAGTTAAAATGTTAATAATTTATAATTTTAAGTTTAAAGTGTTAATCTTTTGTAATTTTCAGTTTAAATGATACTTGTTTACAAAAGTGGAGCTTAAAATGTTATTTTTTTTTAATTTTCAACCCAAATAATTATTTGTTTTATAATTTTCAAATTAAAAGGTTAATTATTTTACAAATATCAGTTTAAAATGTTATTTAATATGTTTTTCTAATAAAAAAACTGAAATGCATGAATTACTTGCGCTATGCGCGATGCGATTTGCGCGACGCGACCCCGGAGCCAAAACGCGAAACCCTGCGCGACCGCGATTAAAAACATTGCACCTAGGATAGTTTGGCGACGTATTTACCATGGATGTAGTCTGCCAATGGACCTAAGCCATCACAGGCTCCACTGGCAGACTCAAACTCAACACTGGAATAAGGAAAATCCCCACGTTCGATTCTAAACTTAACAACACTAGCACTTGGGTCGTCACTTTCCTCCACAAGCAAGTGGGGGAATGGCTTGACAGTCAAACGGTTGGGAACGCCTCTTCCAAATCATCCTCATTCGGGTCCACCTCAACCGTGTCATCACTCGGTTGAGAATCACTTGAACCACTAGTAGATGCCCCATCACTATCGGTGGTTGATGATCTCGGAAATACCAAGGGAATCTCGACAGTTCTAACACCACTGTCATCGGTAACTTTCAGGAACTCCTTGGCCTTCAACATGGACATCTCATCAAACCTCACATCCCGGCTAACAACTAACTTCCTCGTAGATGAATCCCAAAGCTTGAACCCCTTTTTCATTGCCTAGGAAAATACACCGGTGAGTTCTCGGGTCATTTTTGGTCCTCTAGTCATTAGGATTGTGAGCATACCCCGGATATCCGAACACCCTCAAAGTAGAGTAGTCGACCTCGTGCCCTGACCATACTTCCTTTGGACACTTCAAACCAAGAGTCTTTGGTGACTGATTCACCAAATACACGGCGTGATCAAGAGCTGTTGCCCAAAATGATTTCGGCAACCCAACATGAAACCTCATGCACCTTGCCCTTTCCATAATGGTACGGTTCATCCTCTCCGCCACCCCATTTTGTTGTGGAGTCTTCTTAACAGTAAAGTGCCTTGTGATGCCGGCATCTTTACAATACTTAAGAAAACCACCCTCTCTATACTCACCCCCGTTGTCGCTCCTCAAATACTTGACCTTCTTCCCCGTTTGATTCTCCACCATGGCTTTCCACTGCTTGACCTTCTCGAAAACCTCCGATTTTTCCTTCAAGTAGTAGAACCACACTTTTCGTGAATAATCATCTATAAAAGTCACAAAGTATCTAAAGCCGCCTATGGAAACAACATCCGCAGGCCCACACACGTCGAAATGAATATAGTCAAGAGTACCTTTGCTCTTATTCGTAGATATAGTGAATTGCACTTGAGTTTGCTTCTCCATAACACAATACTTGCAAAAACCATGCTTGCATCCCTGTACCCCTTTCAACAACTTTCGTTGATGAAGTTCTTCCATGCCCCGTTGGCTCATGTGACCAAGTCTCATGTGCCACAATTGTAGCTCGTAGATTTCCGGCTCTGTGGAGACTGTCGCTCCACCCACTACCATATTTCCCTTCAATCTATAAAGATTGTTTGGTAACTTTGTGTCGCGCAAAATCACCATTGATTCCCTTTTCACCTTCAAAGCCCCACCCTCGACTTGAATCACACCCCCTTTTGAATCAAGTGCGCCTAAGGAAATCAAGTTCTTTTTAAGTGCCAAAACGTGCCTCGCTTCACTTAAGGTTCGGACAACACCATCCCACATCTTTATGTGCACTGAATCGATTCCCACTACTTTTCTCGTAGCATTGTTTCCCATGAGAATCTCACCACCGGTATTGGACTTGTAATCCTCAAACCATTCCCAGTTCGGACACATGTGTTATGAACATCTAGAATCTAGAATCCAACCATCAACGTGATCGGAGGAAAAATAAGTAAGAACCTCTTCGCCTTCCTCTAAAGTAGCAACACCGGACACATCCTTAGTAGCGTCTCCTTTCTTATCATCTTTTTTCCACTCCAAATAATTCCGTTTAGAGTGACCTTTTTTATGGCACTTGAAACACTCAACTGTGCTAATGTCTCGAGATTGAGACCTTTGAAAGACCCGATTATTTGCACCCCGAGACTTCGACCTTCCTCTTCGTCCACCACCACCAATCTTAGCTACCAAGCCTTCACCTTAAGAAGATGAACTACCTCCACCGCTACCATTTTTCTTCTTTATGGCCACGTGAGAAATGATGTCCTGCATTGCATTATTTAACTTGAGAGTATTCTTCCCAAACTTAAATGTAGTGATAAAGTGCTCATATGAATCGGGCAATGAAGCAAGCAACAACAACGCTCGACCCTCCTCATTAAATTAAACATCAATTCGGTTCAAATCGTTGATCAAAGCATTGAAGACATTTATATACTTCATCATATCACTGCCCTCCTTCATTTCTAACTTGAAGAGCATTTTCTTTAGAAACAGTTTATTTTACAAAGGCTTACCCAAATAAATCTCCTCCAATTGATTCCACATGCCCTTGGCTGTAGTTTCAGATATCACGTGATTGAGCACATCATCCGTGATATACATTTCAATTGAAGAAATAGCCCTTTGATCAATATTGCTCCATTCGGCTTCGGTCATATCCATCGGACGCTTCTCTATACCCAATAATGTTATAACCAACCGTTGTTGAACAAGAACACCCCGCATCCTTCTTTGCCACAAGCCAAAATTAATTTTCTCATCAAAAGGTTTTATCTCAAACTTCATTGAGCCTCCCGATCCATAACTAGGATCCCACTTCTTAGAGCCTCCGCTTGTAGAAGTTGATTCGAGAGTACGCGACACCTCTTCCGCTATTTGGAACAAATTCTAGAAGTTTTTTTTTATAAGTAAACAAATTCTAGAACTTATGCCAATATCACTCAAATTGATTCAAGCCGAAACAAAATACCGAGCAAACCAAGCAACCAAATCTCTGATACCACTTGTTACGCTAAAACAATCCTATGTTAAGCAACTAAGACCATAAAACTCACTTCGAAATTTTACCAAACACTTAGTGTGCGAAACACACCCAAGACCTTGTTCCTAATGAAAATTAAGTGTGCAAACTCAAAATGAATCCAATCAAGCATCAACAAATAGGATAACAAGAACACACAAGCAACCAAAGTAAAGAAGCGACAACAATATAACGTGGTTCACCCAAACTAGGATTACATCCACAATGCTAGGATTTCTTCTTTCTTTGATAAATGGAGAAACGACAAGGTTACACACTCACACTCTTTATCTCTCCAAGAAAGTAACTCACAAACCAAGAACAAGAACTAATCTTAAATAAGAAGCTCTCACTCACTCTTCTCTTTGAAAAACTCACAAAATGTTCACTAAAAACAGCACTACACTTAAAAACAGAAAAGAGGCTTATATTTATAGTTTTTCCTCAAAAGGGCATTTTTGTAAATATCGATAAAAAATTATTTTTCTCCCAAAACAGTCGTGAACCAACAGGAAGCCACCGGAGAGACAAAATACGCCACAGGTATCTGCCATAGGCCATAATTGATCAGCTTTCCCCAAGGTACGTAGCACGGAGGTACTTGGCCCACTGGGCTTGACGAGCTTCAGTCCTCGGGGAAACACTCCTAGCAGAAGGAGTCGTTTTGACGATGGAAGCCATTGCAAAGCAGTGTTAAAGATTGAGATGAAGAAGAAGGTTTGAAGAAGAAAGACGGATATAATTGCTCTCTCTCTAAAAGGAATGTTTTCCAAGGAAAACATTAAGGGTAAAGTGATGCGGAGAAGTAGAACCCCTTTTTATAAGGGGCAAAGAATTGAATTTGAAATGGTGGGGGATAAGTCCCATGCGCACGTGGTTGCGCGTCTTTAGCCAGAGCAATAATGTTTTCTGATTTGACGATGACTAAGGTGAATCGTGTGATGTTCACGCGCTGGCCCAGCACGCCACGTGTAAAGGTGGGGGGAAGAGCCACAGGTGCATATAATATGAGACGACGTCTCAATGATCAACGCCTAACTTAGGGCATTGAACGAATCTTCCCATGATTCTCTTTTTAGGGGGGAACTAAACAGTTTTGGGGGGATTTAAAAAATATATATATTTCCCCCAGTATAATTAATAAAGTTTATCATAAACTATTTTTTTATCTCCGAGAAAGTTTAATAACTAAGTTCCCAGGTCGCTCGAGCAAAAACTTGCTCGAAGGGAAAACACAAGTGTGGTTATTTACACATACCTTTGCACAAATAATCATTGTTCTCATTATTATTTGCTTGTTTATTTAAAGTGACCCTATTTTACAAGTTGTTCGTACATATATTTCTTCTTTATAGGTAAATAAATATCTCTACGAAGGGGCAAATGCAGAGGGAGGTCCAAGCCTAAGGTAGATTGAAAGACTAATCTTGTACGAACAAGAGAATAATGATTAAACAAGAGATCATTTGGGAGAAGATCATTAGGATGAAGATCATTCAGGAGAACATTCACAAGAAGCCCCACAGCTAAACCGTGCGATCAAATACCTCAAAAAAGGAACGTGGTCACTTGAAGGACATCCCACAAAGATCAAGCTCAATCGAGAGATATTAAAGGCACATTTTGTAACAGAAGTTATGCTTTACATGCATTATCCCTTATTATTGAAACACTTGTTGGAATTGTTTCGTAATAATTTTGAGGTTGATCAGTACCATCGAAGGACCATATCTGGCAGGACATAGGAGACTCACATGCTCTATCGAATAACCTTATTTAGGGAACCTCACAGGGAGTTGGTTTAGAGGATTGGGAACAAGATAACATTGAGTAAGTACTACCAATTTCTTTGGCACACTTAGGTAAAACCTTTGTTCAATAAGATCAATAGATAGCCTCTCAAGATATCTTCAGTCGAGGAACCTCTCTCGAGGGACCTCATTTCTAATAGTTTTTCAAAGATGTCTTTTGGTCTCTCATATACAGTTAAAGGTTGCTCGAATAACCATCATCAGAAAGACCACAGTTGGCTGATTAGACAGCTCATCTCATATTTCATTGTTCACTACTTTTTATGACGTCATGTTTCCCGACATTTTAGAGACTCGAGAAAGGTGGCACTTGAGTGAGTTTATTCCCTAGACCACTTGAACATTTAAGAGAACGTCCCATCAACCGTCACAAAAGATCTCTTTCCGTCAGCCTGTTACATCTCAATTAAGGAAAAGAGACCCTTAAACCCACAAATAGTGTTCCCGCCAAAATATAATATCTCATGCATGTAATGCGCTATCTTTAGCATTAATTGCACAGTACTCTTAACATTAAATAAGGCCATATCAATTATTGCGGGCAAGGTTGCTCGAATGACCTTGCCCTCATATAAATATTTATACTTATTTCCTTTGGGGGGTTGATCTTTTCCCCTTCCAAAGTTGACTCCCAGTTTTCTCTAAATTTGATATTTTATTGTGAGTTTACCATTTTTGGTGGTTATACTCCCAAATCCTTAGAGCTCAACCATTTTTGTTTATAAACATTGGCATTTATTGCACACTTAGTTTGCTTCCTTGCCTTTATTGTGCCAAGGTACTTGTTCCTTCTCCCTCCAACTAAGTTGATTGTAGAGATACATTTCATTTATTATAGTTAATGATCATTTATGGTGTAAAGGCTCATTTAATACAGACTTTTAGTTTCAAAGACAATTTCATTTATTGTGTTATTCTTTGTGCACTAATCATTATTCTGATAAGGGGTTACGCCTCCCTAAATACTAATTGTGTTTAAAGAACCCACATCTTACAAATTTAAATAATTAAAGGTTATTGCACTCTTTTGTTTTGACATGTAAGTAAAAATATGTGAGATGGAACTTGACAAACTATAGGGGTGTTTGTATTATTATGCAAAAACTATTTGTAATTATTTATGAAGTGATATTTTGTAATTTTCTTATATGCTGAATGGATGGGGCATTGGCACATGGCATGAGAAGTTCTCATCCGGGAATCAGTATTCCGTGGGAGACGAACAAAACGACAACATATGCAACAAAACCCAAAATCTCAAACGGGAATCACAGGTCCTCTCGATATTTTGACTTAAAACACCATAGTTTCTGTACTTTATACCATATACGCGCTAGGACTTTTGTCTCTTTGATACTGTATTTTTCCCATACCAATGTCCAAATTAGCCATATGCATTAGGAATGCTCTAAATCTATCATTTTACAAAATACAATTTCCAGTCCAAAGATAAGGGGATCAACCATCGTATCAATTGTGTTTTAGGCTATCCCATATTGTGACTTAGAAAATATAATTGGCATGTAGGTATGACACTCCCTATTGTGCCCTTGAGGTTGGGAAGAGTGATTAGCATCGGGCATGGCTCTAGTACCAGGCCATGGGAACAAGGCTTATGGTAAGAACGCGGAGGCAGACCTTCGGCATGTGCGAGAGATGGAAGCCAAACATTTTATTGTACTATTGTTACCTAATGCACATTTAAGTTACCTCCAATTTAGTTAGGAGATGTATATTTACCTTACTTGCAACAATGGGGTGAATGGATATAATAATGACACTGGGAATGAGTTAAGTTATTCATAACTGCCTTGGTATTTTACAGTGTTTTAAAGGCCGCGCGGGGAAGTGTCTTGCCTAGGGGCTAGTCGGAAAGAAAGCGGACTAAGTGAAAAAATTATCGTTTTTCATAAAAATTCAATTCTAAATAAAAAATACATAGTACTACAGTAGCATAGAAAGAATCATATATATATATATATATATATATATATATATATATATATATATATATATATATATAAGAGTAGTGCTATGGGTACAAAGTAACTCCACAAAATCTCCATAAAAAGCAGTTTTATTGGTGCCCTAGCGGGACTCCATACCACAAGGCAATGTTTAATAGGTAGGTGAGAGAATAAGTGGACTCCACGTTAGATTTTGTGGAGATTTTTGTACTCGTATCATTATTCTATATATAATTTTATATATATCATATGCATGTGTTTCCTTGTGTATATACAATGATTATAATAGCATTTACGTGCATCTTATTTTAAAATGTTACACAATTTTATATCTACACTAGCATTGTTTTTTGTGTAGGAATAAAATATAAATTGCACAAAATATTGTGCGTAATATTTCTATTATTTGTCTAGTGCTAGCAATTTATTTATATAGGGGACTTTAAAGAAAAGTTAGTAATGTTGAACGTATAGGGAAATAAAAAATTCTTACCAATGTTCATGTGTAAATCAATATTAGATTCTTTTGTAATAAAAACTTCAAAGCATACTTGGTGTTGTTACAAAAAAGGGAAAAACTTGTATGCGCGCCTAGGCGCTAAGCATCCAACAAGTGCCCGCCCTACTGCCTAGTGCTGTTTAGAACATTCGTATTTGGGATGTTATGTTCTGAGGTCCTAGTAGAGGCCGCAGCCAGGGCGTTAGGCTAAGCCAATTCTATTCATGAATGTGTGAGCCGAGATTAGTTTCACGCTGCGACCTAATTTAAGTGGAGAGTGTGAGAAATATAGCTCAACTTACATACATTCATGCAAATATATATATATATATATATATATATATATATATATATATATATATATATATATATATATATATATATATATATATATATATATATATATATATATTTCTACTGTAAGGACCTCTTATATAGCCATTTTCTTAAAATAGAAGAAATTGATTTTTATAGAACTTTTTGTAGATCTCACTATGTAAATCATCTGCAAAAAAGTTCCATAAAAAATTGAACTTTTCTACTATTTCAAAAATATGATATGTAAAAATCATGAATATGTGCATTTTTGGCTATTGAAACTTTTGACGATGATCTCTCACCCACTTATGGATTGAATTTTCTGATGATTTTTTTGTAGATCATGGAGATCATCTCCAAAAAAAATCATCAAAAAAATCATTTTTTTACTTCTCTAAAAATTGGTTCACATGGGGTTCCGCACCGTCAACATATTTGCTAAAGTACAATCCGATAATGCACAATTTAAAATTTTCCATAGAAATATTTTCTTCGGGTGGGTGGAACCAATCAAACACACCTTTACACTAAATAAGTTCTACTATAAAACTCATATGGAAAATTATAATTTACAAAAAAAAAATTGTGCCTGCGCATTAAAAGAAAATATATTTTACTCACAAATTGGACATCATCTTGCAACAGCTCTGGAGTGCTTGAACGAATTATATTAATGCCTTTCTGGTAGTCCAGTCTCCCAATAAATCCAATCTATATGAAGTAATCAAGTCGATAATAAAAGGAAGATGTAAATTATAATTATACAGACTGCAGAACAAGGAGTTCACTCTCACCAATGGACAATCAAGCCTAACTGGAAGACCTAATTCATTTTGCAAAGCAATCTTGCATTCAACCTGCATTTTACAAAAAAAATAAAAGGCGTAAGAAAGAAGCTGTGAAAAATAAACAATTGAAATTACATATACTGAACTCTATCATACTAATATTCTGTAAAATATAAATAGGAACTAATGTAGAATGAGGAATTCAAAGATATAATAACGACTTGACTTAATGTCTTTTGCTAATTCAGGAGAGGGAAAAAACATTCGATTATCGCTCCCTTACTTTAGGTGGCTGCTAAGTAACCACAAAAAATTCTCAGGCCCAAATGCATTATTTTTTTAACAGTGCACAATCATTATTAAGCACAATGCCATACTGATAAGTAATTTTTTTAGTACTTTCAGCAATAGCTGTTCTATAGGGAACTGTACGACGACATTTACAGATAACATTTTGGAACATGAGACTTAACTACCTTTACAGAAAGGTCATGAACAGAATAATGGAAAGGAATATGTTCATCTGAAGACGGGTTCCATTCATTAATATCGATGCCATTTGTGATCCCTAAAAAAGCAGAGTTATATTGGTCACTTTCAGAAATAATGAATGCAAGTCAATAAATTAATTAAAAAACATGTATGACTGAAAAGTTGCCATAATATAATCTTTTACAACATTGGGAACCCAAACACAATAAAATGGAACATTGAGACTCATAAATGTGCAATAGGTGAATCATTGTTTCTATATTTATTTATTTATTGTTATTAGAATTATTTCTCTGTATTGAGTTTGGTCCTCTCTTAGGATCATTGAATTAGTATTCACTTTCCCATGAGCCACTAACCAAGTAAAAATATACACTTGACACTAAGCCTATACTAAAATTAAAACCTTAAATGATGTCAACACACCAAGTGACAAAGAATGTAGGTGATTAAAGATAAAAATTTCCAATTTTTACCTCCTGTCATCCCTCACTCCAACCGCAAGCCTAAACCTTCTAACAAATTGAGCAAGAAAACATATTGCTCAAGTTTACTATCTTTCAAATTGTTTTTGAAGGAAAGGTTCCAAAGTAACGAGTGAATATTTAAAGAAGCTATAGGGGATATGAATTAAGAAGGCTGTTTTTAATACATACCCACTTGAGTGACTATTTGTTATTTCATTGTATTTTTCCTTTTAGGTGTTTAGTATTTTTGTTACATTTTTTAATTGTAGCAAGGGTGGAGATGGAATCTTCTAGAAGGTTCCATTAGTTAATGTTATCATGGATGAGTTGTCATGATAACTCATCTCATGACAACTCATACTTGGCTAACAACTTCTAGAAGCCTCTCCCATCCCCTATAAATACTCCTCATGTAGCCTCATTTGACGTATTCTTACACTTTTGAGATATTGAGAGGAAGTTGAGACGAGAGTTAAATCATCTTCTTAATTTTCATTTGATGCTCATTTACGTCAATTGGTATCAGAGCCTCTTTGGCTCCACCCGTCATTATTGTTGTATAACAAATCGTAGACGATGTCAAATGGGACCTAAGAAGAAGTTTCCTCCCGTTCATTCATTCACCGGTAGGTTCAAGGAGATTTTAAACTGCATCGTAGCATGATTCAATGCTCTTGAGGCTCGTCTTCCTCCATCCGATGCATCCACAAGTCGTCCTCACTCCGCCCACACCGCCGCACAAAACCCTAATTAACCACCACCAATTCTACCCATTCCACCTCGCTACCAACCTTAAATAAAACACACCAGCCCAATACCACGACTACTTCCATCACCATTTCCCTAATTGTATCCTCAACCACTTCTTAACTGCACCCATAGTTACACCACCACAACAGATCCCTAAAACTAAAAAAAAAATCTTCTGTTAAAACCCAAAATAAGAAGAAAAAAATGGATTTAAACTCCATCCTGGAGTCCCAAGAAAAAGGAGCCAGAAAGCAATCGCACCAAGAAGGACCTGAATCAAGCAAATCGACCACCGGTTCCTCTGTGTTTTCCTTCCAAATGTCCCAGCGATGGTTAACGACGGCCTTCTTGTCCAGCAATGTCCACGGATGGTTAGGCATGGGATCTTGCAACACTAGGAGACCACTCGACCCAGGTGACTACGGTTTTTTTTGGGGGGCCACTTATTTTCATAATTTGTACATGAGTCCCTAAAAGTTTCAAATCTCAAAGACGAGCTTGGTTTTAAGTGAGGGAGAATGATGTGAATTGAGAAGGCTATTTTTAGTACATACCCACTTGAGTAGTATTTTTGTTATTTTAATGTACTTTTCCTTTTATTAGTTGTTTGGTATTTTTGTTACATTTTTAAATTGTAGCAAGGGTTGAGATGGAAGTTTCTAGAAGGTTCCAATAGTTAGTGTTGTCATGAAATGAGTTGATCTCATGACAACTCATACTTGGCTAACAACTTTTATAAGCCTCTCCCATTCCCTATAAATATTCTCCATGTAGCCTCATTTGAGGTATTCCTACACTTTTGAGATATTGGGAGAGTTGAGACGAGAGTTAAATTACCTTCTTATTTTCCATTTGACGCTCATTTACGTGTGTGTGTGTGTATGTGAGAGAGAGAGAGAGAGAGAGAGAGAGAATGCCGAAGGCGGGAATGGGGTAGGGAGGTTAAAGCAGGATCTTTGTGTGAATTTGGTATGTTTATCTTATGTAGAGATTTTTAGTTAATCAATTTTTGTATTAGTTAATTATAATTAGTCAATTTACTAGTTCATTGTTTAATTGTTTATTAGTTATGTAACTAATTTTTATTAATTAATTTATTTGTTAATTTTTTTTGCCAAAGTGTCACTCTTTGGTTAGATTGCTCAGTAAATTTGGACACTAGGGCTACCTAATCACCTTTTCCAACAAATCTCCTAACGAAGGTTTGAGGAAGGTCCCACACATCTAACCTTTGCACGGGGTTTTAAAATTCTAATGGTAATAGGTTCCCTCCCAAAAGGAAGGCCAGATGGTTCATTGACCATTGTCTCTACTGAGGCAGCTTTCTCCAACTACCATTCATCCTTGATGTTAATACCCAACTTTACCATTCATCGTCTCTTTCTCATGGGGTTATTGTGATGTAATTGGTAATAGTAGTAGATAATTAATTATAATTATAATTGTTAGTATAAGATTTTGTTTAGAGTTTATATCTTATTCATCTAGGATTATTTGTTAGAATTTGAACCTAGTTAGGAGCCTATAAATAAGATCATTTGACATCCATTTTAATCACTTATAAAGTTATGGTGATGTAAGCGGAAGTATTTTCACAATAACAACAGCAACATGAATTTATAGGCCAATGCCTAAATTTTCTCTTCAATTCTCATGCATCTCCAAAAGTAAGGTGATTGCAAGAGTGGCCAAACCTTATTCATAGGAATGGAAATGACTAAAGATGGCTAACTAAAGACATTGCAAGATAATATCGCCCTCTATCCTAATATAGTAATTAAAAGAGAAAAATAGCTTAATAAAACATGAAAATAAAAACACAAAAGTAAAATAAATACTGGGATACATCCCTCTCTCCAACTAAGAAAAGCTCGCCCACAAGCGTGAATATAATAGAGATGACCAGTAGTTGAGACACGCAACACCACCATTCTCCCCAACTGGGGCGGGAAGTCATCTACGGTAATGCATTTTGTGGTGGCTAGTAGACAAGTGAAGACGCCTCCATCAAAAATCCCAATAATGGCCGGTAAATATGAACTCAGGCCGCATAGCTGACAACACTTAAAATCAATACACCAACAACATCACAAAGTAAAGAGGGCCATGTCACCCACAACAAGCCATCTCAATGCTAGGTACTGAAATTCAACCTCAAAGCATGCCTAAAATGCCACCCAAAATGGGCCCACATACTCATAATAAACTAAATCATCATATAACAATGAACCAATCTCGAAACCACCAATAATTGTCGTATCAGCAAAATCCTCTTCATTACCGAATAACAGGAAAAAGTCATCTACACAATACGAACTCATCTACCTAAATCGAGTATGAGTCACCCATCTATCCTCAACAAAGATATCCAATAATATCTTAAAATAAACCCAACCTCTTCTTCCTCGAAGATGGGAAAGAAGTCTCCAAGGTAAAAATGCCCCAGTCTCTTGATACTCGATAGAAGAAAATGATTAGATGCGGGATCCAAGTTGGGTCTGGGGTAAGTGGTGGGCTGTCCGAAGGAAGTTCGAAGATGGTTTCTGGGTATTTCAGAAGATTGGGGTGAGAATCAGATGGTTGAGAAAGATGAGGAGTTGTTTTGTAATTTTTTCACAAAATAGGGGGCTGATAATAATTTCGAAACACTTTGGGGCTAATTCTAGGATTTTCAAATAAAACATGGGTTGAAATGAAATTTTCATAAGTGGATTGAAATTTTGAGGGTGCAAGCAGTAAGCGTGGAGATGTTATTTTTACTTAAAAAGAGGGAACAAGGTTTGGACTTACCTTTGGGGCTCATCGAAGCACTTAGGGTTTTCAAACCTAAGTGAGCAGCTACTATCTCCTTGCTCCAAAAATTGCCCGGAGCTCCCACGGAAATGGAAACGGTCCGGTGAAGGTCACCTGTAATATGCGATGGAAAATTATCCCCGACGGTTGAAGATTCGTCCATAGGGTTGAAAGATCCTACGCTTTCAGCAAAAAAATGCCACAAACGGTTCGTGAAAGGCTCCGATCATCGCAGGGACAAAGGGTGAGGTCAGTGGGACATGGAGTTGATCGACGAATATCCCCGAAGGTCATGTAAGGGGCTCGACACTCAGAACTGACATAGGTTAGGTTCGGCTAGATTTTTTTGGGTTTTAAGGGGATGTGGGTTGAAAGGGAAGCAGGGAGTTGGTCGTAGGGACTAGTTAGTGAAGGGGTGGTGATTTCATGTCTAGGGTTTTGAGGGGGATCTTGGGTTGTTTATTGGGTGGTTAGTGGACATGGAAGGTTTGGGGTAGGATGTTTCAGATCTGCGGCGACGCCTGATTGCGAGAAGCCAGAGAAGTGGTTAGCCAGTTCCTCCAAGCCTTACCCATGACTCTACTACAATTTTGGAGACCACCTCAGAAGAGAATGCAACTCTAATACCAATTAAATATAAGTGGAAATATTTTCACACAACAAAATGGATTTAGAGGACAAATGCCTAATTTTTCTCTTTAACTGTCATTCGTCTCCAAAAGAAAAGTGATTACAAAGAGTGGTCAAAGGCCTTAATTATAGGAATGATCATATTTCTAGCCAAGATAACCCTAAAGTATAAAATTCACTTAAGAGGGCACACTAAAGACATTAAAATATAATGGCATTCTCTATCATAATATAGCAACTAAAAGAGAAAAATAACCTTATAAAACATGAAAAGAAAAATACAACAAATTTCAGGACACATCATATGATTTTGAGAGATAATTTCCATTAACTATTATGTGTGTGTATGTATTTAATTCCTTTACATTTACTCACATTAAGTCATTTATTTCCTGAAATTTCCCTTTACTTTCTCGAGGGATATTAATTTTAGATGCAAATCTCAATGACGGTAATTTTTTTGAATTAATTTCTCTCCTTTAATTGTAGAGGGAATCAATATCATGTTGGAATCTTCCAATTTTTCCTGACCATCTTCTTCACACGAGTTAGGCACGATACTCGAAAAATCCAATTTTGGGAAGACCCCCATATTATCGACCCAAGTTCTACCTTCCCCGCTCAAAACACTTGCGATTCAATCGCGTCGCCCGTTTTTCCCTTCTCAGAGAGCTTGTTTATTTGATTTATTAAATTTGAAGGTGGGCTTAGTGTGTACGTGTTATACGTTCAAATTGGAGGTGGTTTTTGTTATTATAGTTGTGTGAATTATAAGTTTGTTGTCGGATTTGTAATTTGTAACAACATTGCTATTGAGTTTGTTTCAAGTTCCTGACATGGCTAAAGCATTCTAAGGAAAGTGAGACGAATAGTGAACTTTGAAAAATTTGCAACAATAAAGCGTCAACTACACAATCAAAATTGACCTCTAATTCCAAGGTTGTTCTTGCAAATTACCCTGATACTAGTTTCAAGATCTAAAAATTCTCTTAAAAGTTAAGACCTCAATCACAAGAAAATTATAATCGATACCACCACTGATATAATAGTTCTGAAATAATATAATGACAAGTTAGCTTCCTTGTCCTGGTTGTAGGGTGAAAACCACATACCATTGAGGACTATCTAACGACTACTCAAAATCTCTTATAGACCATGTCCACCTTCCGGAGTTTTTATCTCCCAAGAATAACCCTGTGTATGATATTAACATTGTAAAATACCTAAAAGATGATATAACGTAAGTCACTCATTTCGCGAACCCCACTCAAAGGTATAGAATATGTAAAATCTATGATCTGGCTAACAGTCAGTATCCGATCTGACGTCACAATTGCACCTTTTAGAACATTAACAGCTTCACCAGTGCCAAGGGCGTGGGTCCTAGCCCATGTGGGAAACACCCATTCCAGTGCTCCATACCACTCGGGAGGCAGTCCAAAATTATTGTAAGTTGTTGCAGGCTCCCCTCCCTAAAAAACAAAAGCAGGAAGAAGAAACTGTTCCAGATTATTATTACGCCTTTTTACTTCTTGAACATAAAAAGCGACAAGTTTCTAACGTAATGAATAATGTCAATCCCTAAAGGGATTTCCTATCTGGTTTATCTGAGATAATAAATTGCATAGCTTATAGTTATAAAGTAGGTATCGTTGGCTGTAGAACGGTATATTTAGGAATGTTACATCTGAGGTAATTGACCAGCTTGTACAGACTTTAAATCACTTTAATTTTTCTTTTTCTTTTCTTCAAGTAGGATTGAATGACTTCTCTTTTTATTGATATCAATTCTCCAATAGAACAATTACGGCAGTGTTATAACTTAATTGTAGGCTGTCTCTTAGCCATGGTAGAATGGTTTCTTGCAGCATTTTTTAATATGAAATGAATATGAACAAATGGTTTGGAATATTGATAAAGGAATTTATTATTTCAATTAATGTTGAGTTATTAAAAACATAAATTTGGGATTTATGTTTGTTACATAGCTTTGTGCATATCGCGTGTTAATGTGCTATTATTGAGTTTATTAATTATATGAACTGAATGACATTATAAAAGGTACAGAATCATTTACACAAACAATGTCTACCTGATGTTCCAGATTATGTATTACAAGGATACTTCGAGCATCCTTATAAACTCCATAAGGGCGATACTTTGTTGCCAAAAGTCTGAAATACAAAACAAGGCAAGATCCATACTTTGCAAGTAAAATAAATGCATTATGTAAACTGTTAAGAACTTCTAAAGATATAAATAATCCTCCATCAAGGAATTGTGTAATAGAGAAACACCGGCCAGGCCTACCCAGGAGAACATGGTTTAATATCCGCAAGCCAATAATGTGTTTTTGTATAATTGCTCTTATAAATTACTAAGAACTACCTACCGGATTATGAAGGTAATAGGAATGCCCAAAAAACTGTTATTTCTTGGTGCACACTAATGGGGAAAGTGGAGCGTTGAAAATAATGATATTAAGTTAAAGCAAGAATAATTCTCCCTCCATCCCAAATTAGTAGTCGTGCTTCCCTTTTTAGTCCATCCCAAATTAATAGTCGTGTTTCTAAAAATAGTGTATGAAACTAGTGAGTTTATAAAGACCCATGCAAACAATAACCATCAGAGAACATTAATCCAACTGCCTGTCTTTGAATACAAAGGCATTCATCATTCCTAGGAGGATAATTTGGAAAGTAAAAACTTTTCTTATATTGTTTGACTTTCAAATGGCGACTGTTAATTTGGGACGGAGGAAGTATATCATAGTACTTTTGTCAGATTATGTTGCAATAGCTTCACATATTTTCGAGTGGATGTGAAGAAGTGGATTACATATCTATCGGCGGGGGTGGGGTCATGTGTTAGTAAAAGGGAGCAATTTACCCCCTTATTTGTTTTTTAATTATTAAGACTAATATTGATCTCAAAATTAAAACATAGTACTAAAAGAAATTGCATATATTAGCTAAGGTTTCCTCCCAAATTTTTTACACCATTCAATTCCTCAAACTTTTATACACAATCCCAAACTCCCAATTAACATAAATAAACATCAAATATACATGGGGAGATGATATATAACATAAACCATGTATAAAATCCATATAATTTTATCCAAGATCGGATTAAAACTCTATTAATCATTAAACCCTACAATTTTGTGCTTCCCATATAAGTTCATCAAAAAATCTAGATTTATCCCATGATTTAAATCCAATAACTTATGACTTCATTTTATTTATAAAATTGGATTCATTCTACATGCAATCCTATTTTGAATTATGAGTTCAATTCGTCAAATTGCAAGAATAGTATCAATTATTCTTAATTCAAAGACCATACTCCACAGAGGTATTATAACGCATAAAAATTTGCAAGACAAATACTTACTTTGGATGGGATTTATCTGATTGCATTCTCTTGGTGATAATTCTCTTCAAATCCACACTCAAAAGGTGATGATGATGTAAAAATAAGGTTAAAATCTCCAAGAACCCTCTTCTAAGCTCCAAGAATGCTCTTCATCTCTTTATTAATGGCCTCCAACTTTTTTTTAGTCCTCTTATCCTAGTCTGTCATGACTATAAGTTAATATAAACTTTGGAAATTCGTAGCTCCCTTAACCCTAAGCCACCAAATGACTAAAATGCCCTATTGTGATGTCAGTTTGGTCTAAAACTGTCCCGGGACCCAAACTATACACCTGGGTATATTGTTTTTACTATTTTTACCCTTCCAAACTCAACCGTAACCTTGAAATCATCATCCGAGTTACTTACAAATAATTTCCTATCTCGACCTCATAAAGTCCACACACGCTTCTCATTTGAAATAAAATATTACCACGCCACTATCACTTGTTATGACGTCAAATATGTAGTTACTATTACCTTAGTAATTTGATTTGATAAACATTGATCATTTCTCTACGATTAATAATTTAATCAACCCATAATAATTCATTTCTATTACATTACGTCACACATGTAATTTAAATTTAAACGAATTAATTCACTTTTAGTTCCTAAAAAATGCGGGTTGTTACATACTCCCTCCCTTGAAAGGGAATTTCATCCTCAAAATTGGGACGTACCTGCGGTGAATAACTCTTGATATTACTGACGCATGTCATTCTGCTACTTCCATGTTGACTGATCCACATTGTGGTGCCCCCACTGAACTGTAACCAAGGGTACCACCTTTGATTGCAGTTTATGCACAGTACGATCAAGTATCGCCATCGGGTTCTCCTTATATGAAATTTTGGGCTTCAAATCGATATCATCTATTGGAACGTGTCAAAAATCTTGCTCACTCGTTTGGTACCTCTTTAGTGATGACATGTGAAACACGTCGTGAATCCGCTGTAGATGCTCCGATAGTCCCAATCTATAAGCTATTGGTCCCACTCTCTTAATGATCAAAAACGGTCCTATATATCTTGGTGACAGTTTCCCCTTCTTGATGAATATCATAACTCGTTTGATAGGAGACACTGGCACCAACACCTGATCACCAACCTCAAGCTCTATGTGCCTTATGTCTGCATCGTCGTAACTTTTTTGCCTATCTTGATCTATCTGAATGCACTCTTGAATCAACTCAATATTGGCATTGGTGTCTTGAATCATCTCTAACCCCAATAATTTATTGTCCTCCACCTTTAACCAACAAGCTTGCAAATGACAAGGTCAATCATACACTGCCTCAAATTGTTCCATAATGATGGTGAATTGGTAGGAGTTATTATACCTAAATTCTACCAAAGCAAGGTGCTACTCACATCCTCCCCCGAAGTCAAGTATGCACATCCATAGCTTATCGTCAAGCATATGATTAACCCTCAATGTCTGCCCATTTATCTTCGGATAATACAATTTAATCAACTGTAAATTTGTGCCCATCGCCTCCTGAAAGCTCTGCTAAAAATTGGACACAACGATCTTGTCCCTATCGGACATAATATTAATCAAAACCCCATGTAATTATACTATCTTAGAGATAAATAACTCTTCGTACTTCTTCATCTCAAAATCCATACGAACTGGAACAAAATGAGCCACTTTGGCCAAACGATCCACTATCACCCATAGGGAGTCGTGACCTCACTGCGATAATGGTAACCTAGTGATAAAATCTAAGGAGATACTCTCCCATTTCCACATGAGAATATCGAGTTGTTTCAATATCCCTGTGAGTCTCTGGTGGTATATATTTACTAGCTGGCAGGTAGCACGCTTTGAGATAAACTCTTTTATGTCCCATTTCATCCCTGATCACCAACACTATCTCCATATATCCTGATACATCTTATTCCCATCGGGATGTACCTCAAATCTGGACCCGTAAGCCTCTATGATCATTGCTTGTCTCAAATCGTCATCCTCTGGAACCACGAGTCTACCATTAAAATGCAGACCACCCTCTAAACTGATCGAGTACCCCTCTGCCCCATCAGTAAATAACTGGAGAATCCTGTCTTCAAAATACTAATCCCCTACTGGTGCTTTCACCACCCGCATCACAATTTCGGGCATGACAGTTAATATGGACATTTAAGCCATAGAAATCTCATCATTATATCGAATCTCTCTCCACTTTGGTTTTACAAACCTATGCTAGCTCTCTTGTAAGCCTTCGGCTTAACGCGTCTGCCACTACGTTAGCCTTTCCCGGATGATACTGAATATCAAACGATAATCCTTTATGAAATCCAACCACCTCATCTACGGTATGTTATGATATTTATGTGTGAACATATATGGAAGCGATTTATAGTCTGTGGATAAGGTAAACTGCTCCTTAACTAAATAGTGCTTCTAGATCTTCAAGGAAAATACTACTGCGGCTAACTCCATCGCTTACTTTAAGAATGTCGCAAAAGTCCTCTTGCGCGTCTCATTGATAAGATGGCAGATGTACTCCGGAAGCACCCCGTCAGTGCAGACCTGTAATAACTTGGATTCTTTTGCCTCCTCCCTCACGTCGAGGGATCTTTCTCTGAATCTTCGAATATAGGCCACCACTTCTTCCCCAGGTCGTTGCTTCTCCCTACCCAGTTGGGTCAAAGTAAACTCATCTTCTGCCAGAAAGAACTTCTGGACAAACAACACGTGCATCTCTTCCCATGTAGAAATGTTGTTGGGAGCCAAATGGGAATACTAGGTATATGCTTTATCGGTCAAGGACTTAGAAAACTCCCTCAACCTAAGCCTTTTATTATTACAATGCGCCCCTAAATGTTCAACAAAGAGTTTAATATTCTCCTTCGGGTTCCCACCCTTTCCTGTGTATTTTTCAAAAATAGGAGGAATATAGTCCTTTGGGTAGGGCTCATCATTGTACTCCTGGGGATAAGGTGTTCAAAAATCATCATAAATCGAAGCTACCTCGCCAGAAGATTACGAGGAAGCCTGCATGAACTTCAGCATCTCCTTTTGCATCTCCTTTCTCATTTCCTCCATGGGTGATGCTACTGGGGCAGAAGCTAATGGCACCATGGGGTGCCCGTTGTAGCTGGCACAAATGTCACGGCAGGGGTCGTTGAAATTCCTGATGTTCCCACGGCTCGATTCATAACAGAGGGTATGCTTGATGGGACCATTCCCGCAACACCTGCACCTAGTGGGGTCGTTGGAGCTACCCCTGGTGTTACGAAGGCATTAGCCTCCAATCCTCCCAGCATAGTTAAAGCTACTGGTGTTTGCAAAAACTCATAAAACTTGCTCATGAGGAGCGCAACTTGAGTGGGTCCCAACCCCTCACTCGTGAAAGCTTGTGTCACCCCCGGAACTCCTGACGTTGCCAGAACCGGAGGTACCTCTACTCGAGGAGCCCCATCCATTAGGGCCTCCAGTTCTCTCGTAAGTTATTCTTTATTGTGTTGGATGTCGTCAAATTTGAGCCTTCGATTAGCATCATCTTGCGCCATACTCCTTACTTAGAAGAATGCCTCCCCACCAGAGTCGCCAAATGTAAGAGGGTAGTTTAGATAAGATGGAGGCGTAACCCCTTTTTGACTATAGTAATGATAAGTTAATTAGCCCAAGACCTTGGATTAATGATAAGACATACAAACACAAACCCAATGAAGATAAACTCAGTTTAAACTCACAAAACTTTCGCGTATAATTCAGAAGATAGTAATGAACTTAGAAGTAATTTAGCTAGAGGGAGAGATAAGTAATCACCCTAGATACACCTTGGTAGGCAGGTAGAAACACACCAAACACCCTCAAGAATCTCTGTCAAGTATTAAAAGCCTCGTAATAAATAACAATGGTGAGTGAGTAAACCCTCTGGTTTGAATAACTCTCTTTTATGTGTATTATCTCTAGTAATAACTCCTGAACTATCAAAAGATCATCCGAACTCTCTAAAAAGATCTCCCTCCTCAAAGGTGGTTAGGGTCCTTAAATAGCCCCCCACACCACCCCCGAGGCAACTCGGTCATTAAAGACTATGAAAGACATCCCTCATACTTTATGTCACAACATTAAATGCCTGATGCACTAGTTGTCTCCACCTAATAAACATTAAATGCCAAGACATGCCTTTTGCCCAACCAGTGTGTGTCAGGGGGCTTTTGTCGCAGAGGTGGCTCACCAACTGCCCGACAACCCTAAATACCACGGTGGTTTACTCGAGTGCAGGTTTGACAACGTTTAGTTGGCTAGTGACATCACCTACATTATATGTGACATTAAGCAGAGGGTTGTTTGGTTCATAACTCAACGCCCGATGGAACTCCAAGTTGCTCCGCCCGAGGTTCCACGGTCAGGGTGCATCGGTGTTTTACCAGGTGTATCTAAGATGGTCAGGACAAGACCCAATGGTGCCTCACTTCTCAATCCTCCAAACCAAGTCCCTCTAAAGTTACCACGATGAGGTCATTCGATAGAGCATGAAAGCTCTCCCAGGCCCTGCCAAGCCTGGTCTCTCGTGAGTACTGTTTGACCTCACACTAAAACTCGTTATTATTATCGATACATCATTACAACCGTTATAGCTTACAGTTAATATAAACAAAGATACAAGCTGACTATCACAACAAGCACAAGTATGAGTTTCCACGCTGAGTTGCCAAACTTGAGCTGCCTCGGTTACTTAATCCCAAATACTGTGTGCTAATTAGGGAATTATCCCTAATCTCAGGTTTACCTTCAAGCCCCATCTACAGCACCTTTAAGTCTCCCTCTGACACTATGCATGACAAAGGAGTTCACATTGTTGTCTTGGTTGATACCCGGGCCGAAGACTCCCAGTGATGATATTGATATATTCTTAGCACCATTAATCGAGGAACTTAAAGAGTTGTGGGATAAAGACGTAAGGACGTTTAAATCTCATAAGGGTGAAGAGTTCACACTTAAAGCAGCGGTGATGTGGGTGATCCACGAGCTTCTAGCTTATGGGACCTTATCCGATCGTAATGTTCATGGTTATTATGGATGTCCCGTATATGAGGAAGAAACTAAAGCCTACTGGATAAAACATAGTAGTAAGATGAGTTACACGGGTCATCATAGATTTTTACTGACCAGTCACCCTTTAGGAACGAAAAGTCTAACGTTTTGCCTGTTGGACAAGAGTGTAGAATGCCACATGCTCGACTTTCTGGTCAGCAGATCGGGGAAAAGGTGACAGATTCAACTCGGGGGAATATGTATGTAGTAAAACACCCCCAACTTGTAAACCTAAAGCGTAAATCTAGGGGGATTCGAACGACCTTAATAAAGCGAAACCATAGTCTAGGCGATTAATATTTTTTGATTTTTCATATTGGAAAGATCTTCGTGTAAGGCATGTAGTTGATGTGATGTACACAATGAAGAATATTACAGAATATCTAATAGGAACATGTCTGGGTGTATATCATTCCAAAGATAGATAGTGGGCCCGCCTAGATCTATAGGAGATGAAAATAAAGAAGAAACTATGGTTAAAAAATGATCTTACAACAGGAAGAATTTATACCCCCGGGCTACTTTCACTTTAACTATTAGTTAGAACAAGATCCTCTTAGACACGTTGTTCAACTTGAAGACTCAAATCGGTTATTCTGGTAATTTACGTAGGGTAGTAAGCTAGTGCAAGTCTCACAACAGGCACATAATCAACCAATTAAACCCTATGTTATTTTGGCATTATTTTCTAACCACAAAGACCTCCGTTGGGAAATTACGCAAATAAGTTTTTGTTTTACCATACTTGGTGCAAAAGTGGTAAACAGAAGGCACATTAAAGCTACAAAATCAACTTTAGCTGAGGCAATTTGTATATTAGAGAAATATTTTCCTCTGTCATTCTTCAATATCAGCATCCACCTGCTTGTGCATTTATCCGATGAATCTTTAATATGTGGTCATGTTAGGTATCGTTGGATGTATCCTTTTGAGTGCTTGATGAAAACCTTCAAAGATTACGTAAATAATACATGGTATATTATAGGGTCAATTGCTGAAGAATATGTAACGGTGGAATCATTGCTATACGCTAGGGAACATATGCCAGAACAAGAGGTGAGGAGGTTTAATTTTTCTGGAGAACAAGTGATCGAGAAGCCTGCCTAGTTTGAGGACGAATTTCCAATTGGGAATACAAATGAGGTGAAACTCATAAATCTACAATACGAGCAACCAACTCGTTATGTCTTCGAATCACAAGATGAAGTTGAAGAATGGAGAGAATGAGTATCTACAGAATTCTTCTTCTTTAATTATATGTTTTTTTTTTATATTTTTGATATAAACTCTACAATTTACCGGTAGGAAGTGTAAGACCGAAATTGCCCAAAATCAAAGGACAAACTACCCGAAAACAGATTTTAATGCATGAGTATTGTAACACCCCATCTAATTAAATACCGGGTAACTACTCCTTTATTAAATTAATACAGAATATCAAGTTGGTTCAGTCTTTGCATCACTGTCTAAAAACATTTAATCAATTACTAGCCATATAATATTTAATAATAGAGATGTCAAATTTTATTAATTATGTTAACAAATAAACAAGAATTTATTTATAAACCATCAATCGCATAAACAATCTCATATAATTGCTCAACGAGATGAAATTAAATAAGTATGGAGTAAACACTCCAATAATAAAGATGCCAGAATAAATAATGTCCCAAGAAAAGAGTCTGAATAATAATAAACCAAAAACTGAAATAATGAAAGTCTGCAACTACAACCTCTAAATAAGAATGGGCGACATTCCTTAACTGATACAAATGACTCTAAAGGAATTAAGGATAAAATGAAAGCGTCTACTACCAAGATCCCGTAACTTCCACAGCAGCTACAGTACGTCATCAGAATGGAACGCCTATGCTTGGCGTCCCTGTGGCTGGGCACCTAAAATGTTTTTACAAAACAAAAATAGATTTGGAGGAAAACGGGTCAGAGCTCATGTGAAAACAGTTCAAAAGTTTAGCAAGTGTTTAAATTACAATTAAACAACACATATTATAAACACGTTAGTTGCATACTCTCACATGAGTTTCTTACCTCTCAACTACTGTGCACGCCTAACATATGCCTTTAATCCATCCTAGTTATGACACTATCTAACTAGTTTGTACCACTCCTACCTTCGCATTCTAACATAGAGCATCTACACATGACCCCCAAATAAGCCATATTTATAACCCATGTTCACATTAATTAAATTACTTATCTCAAGTATTAATTAAATTCTCATTCTTAACCCATTCCAATAACTTAGTTATTCACATCTACTAAGCAACAATGAACCAGTCACAAGTACATAAGTATATCACTCTCAGTACATAAATACATCTATAGCACCCCTAGGCTAAGCTGTGGTGCACGCATACTCTGCTATCAAATTTATGTACATCACGTGCGTAAGGATCACGTGTTCTGAATCACTCAGGAACTGTCTAAATACAAATCACACATATTGCAGGCGAACATAGTTCACATACCTATGGGTCATGCACATACCAACGCTCCCATGGTCAGCTGACTTATCAACTCACAAATAAGTCATTCATAGCCCTATGTCATTAAGGTACTGGTCTAAATCCCCCCGAAGGCACACAAGGATAAGAGGGTCCTTTTCCAAAATAAAACTAACCTCCCGTGATAGCAAGTATGGTAGGTATGTCATACACATAAGAAATCCATACACTGGGCATTCACACAACCTAAGTAATCATATTACAATATAAGTATTCACACATTTAATCTAGTAATGACTCGTACGTAGCAAGTTTACCCCGAACATAATACGTAATATATTTTCAGCTTGATAACTCTCTCGTTGTATCAATTTGAGTATTTAAACCTATCTCAAAAGGTTACTAGGTTTCTTATTAATTTCCAATGTTATCTCAGTACTTAAAGTCACTTCGTTCCTGCCCTTAACCTTACATCATCATAAATTCCCATTATAGTTTCAATTCGAACGCTTTCTAATCGGACCTCACTCGGTAGACCCTCATAAGCAATAGCAATCAATTCCATAAGTTATAATATTCTCCGATAATAACTAAGACCCTACTGACTTTATCTAACTCCCACAATATTATATTAATCACCCTAATAGCCAATATTGGCTTTGGAATAATCATTAAACCTTACAGAGAAACAATTGTCAAAAATCAGAAGGGGTCAATCGATCGAAGAAAAGGGGTCGATCGATCGATGGTTCGATCGAACGATATTCTTGAGTCGATCGATCGATCAAGCAAGTATCAGCCAAGAATTTCTTAATAGTTACGGGTTCTCCTCTTTTTACATCTCAAATTATTCATCCTAACGTCCAAAACTCACAACTAAGTATACTAATTATCATACTAACATTTGTACATCATTCCCCACGTTTTAGAATCATCAACTCAACATAGAACGTAAGTTTCTTGGTTCAAAATACCCAATTTTCATATAAAAACCCTAGTTTTCCTATTTCTTCAAAAACATAACATAATTCAATGAAATTTCATAATTCTCTAACCATAAATCATAAATTCGTGGCTGTTATCATCTCCAACATTAAACTACATGCAAGACCTACCCAGATTATGATTTAAACCTTTCAAATCCATTCAATTTTTATTATTCATGATAAATCTTCAATTCTATAATATCATGTAAAATATATGCTTTGAATCTTTGCAAGATAAATCACTTGCCTAAAAATACCGATTCTGATCCGTTGATGACGTTATTGGTTGTTTTCCCCTCTCTTTCCGATCACAAATATGGCGGTGGGGGTGGTGTGTGGTGGTTATGGCCATGGAATCCCTTGGAACTTCTCCTCTCTTATTCTCTAACTTCTACTATGATTTTTGGTTGTGAAAACCCTAAGGGACTCAAGTGTTGACTGATAAAAACTAACTTAAATTCATGGGTCACTATTCACCCAAAAATAGGAATGACTAAAATACCCTCCCAGGTTGCCTGTCATGCCTAAAAATGTCCCGAGACCCAAACTAAGCCCCCGGCTAGTGTTTTCTGACAATCCCAAACCTTTTGGACACGTTGGCGCCCTAAAAAAGCTCATATGGATGACATAAAAATAAAATAATTTTAAATCCATTAAATTGGGTCCTGACACGACTGACACACGCGTCCCAACTAAATTATCGAAACTGTCGTATTTTCAACTCACGACATTTTTAATAAATTCAATGATTACATATTACCATAATCACTCAGTAATATTCAACAACATATTAATAACCAAATACTAACTCTCGTCTCGCTAGCATTTAAATCTGAATTAATTTTCTAATTAATTAATTTTCCAATAATTATCCCAAATTAATTTAATAAATCCCATAATTAAAAATAATTCCATTTCATTAACCTCATAATTAAAAGCCATAAAAATACGGGGTATTACATACTTCCCCCCTAATAACAAAATTTCGTCCCGAAATTCAGAAAAGTAAGGCATACAAGAAAAATTAGGTACCCTCTAGTACTCAAAACAAAATATAAAGAAAGGTCCAATCATTAAAGCCCTCGCTTCACAACAAGTTTGTTTAACAATCTTGATACTTTATCAGATTACACTTCAATAAATGCACCTCACGTTGTGCTCTTACTAAACAACATTCGAATAAAAATAGCCTGTACATCATTGGCCGCATTACCACAATATTATTATGAGTTCGCACCTCACTACGCATTAACTCTCGCGTTTATCAAAACACCAAGCTCCCATCCTGGAAGAAATCAATAACACATCTGACTAATTTTACCCATTCTTTGAATCTCTATTCCCGACATTATGACTTTTACATAAGGGAAAACCACTTCAGCCGGTTAGTGTTACACAAAACATTTGTAAGCCCCTTGTCCACTATAAATAGATACGAGTGCTTTCCCCCAACCCTACCATTAGGTAATATCTTCTCCCCATTACTAAAATATACCTCACTTACTAGTTATACCCAATTTGGAAATGAAAAGATCGCAATGAATCCAAAATTTCTTTCATACAATCCACCAGTCGTCAATCACCTTACGCCTACACCTCGGGCTATAGGTGATACAACCCTCAGAATAAAACGTTATGTACACTACTTCTTCCTACCCCACCTTGAAGGTGGATTTCGGGGATCTCCTATTGGTTCTGAATAATAATACGTAGGACCATGTACCAGCGTATTCATTATCTAATAGTGTAAATCAGCCAAGTATATAATCATTTCTCTCCTTCTGGACAACCTGTCCCGCATATTCGAAGGAACTCGTTACTTATCTATAAGTTGGCAACCCCTCAAGGAAATTTACCAACTTGACTCTTCCATCCCTGGAATCATTGGCTTGATACAAAATTATCTGGTTGATCATCTAACCCCAATACTTACTACACCACTTTCAATGCCGACTTTCACGTGTAATTCTTCCCGTTAAGTGATACTTAATGATCTTCTTCTTCTCTCGGCGTATACCAAAAGTTTCGACCCTTGCACTTTTCACCATGTTGTGCACATATGGACCCTTTATTCCTTATTGGCATCCTCCTTCTATTTACTCTTGAGTCGCCCTCAACATTCGATTGGTTAGAACTCTACTCCAAATTGCCCATAATAATTAAATATTTGCCTTTTCAAGAGATATCCCCTTATTGAATGGCTTGCCACTGCCTTTTCACCAAATTTGGATGTACTATACTGATTACACATGAGTATACTCATTAACACCTTCTCTTACGACGCTTAATCCCATAAGTAATAATTTCACCCATTTATATCCCTTCTTCCGACGATTACTACATTAGTAAACCAAGATGTCTACACCTCTTATAACCCATGCATACGGTTTTAAACATCATATACGCTTCAAACATATTCCAAACTCTTTATTGCCGCTGCATTTACAACGTGGCTATACCACTTGGGCGTTCTCAATAACCTCCGAATTTGAAATCTTAAACCCTCCTTAACCTCAATGCATCCTTCAACCTACCGCAACAAAACCAACATTATCAGTACTTACATCGTAATTCACTAACAACTGGCTCTACTGGCCTTACATCGTAATTTACCTTGTTAACTTCCCGTTATAACTACTTACTTCCATAACGATCGAGGTATCCAATTTATGGACGAATGGTCAAACATCTCCCTACTACCAACCTTACGCTAAGTTTCATGCGTGGGATGTCTCGCAAAGCGAAATCCAAACAAAGAACCCCCCGTTACACTACTACCTAACATTGTCGATCATCAGAATCCGTTACGCCCTCAGTCCATAACATGTACCCCTATATTCCCGTTTCTTGACAATCAAGTTACATCTCCTTCCGCAATTACACTTAGACAAGGAACTCTTTCTGAAAGACGTTGTCTTTTAACATTGATGGAAATCACCTTCCATAACATCATGCAAATATAATTGGGGCTCTCGAAATCCCATCCCTAGACACACAATTATGAGTTTAAACTCCCAAATCTTTAAAGGGTGATAAAATAACGCACTCTTCTTATTACGACATCCTGAGCATTAATTATAATAACCAGCTAGACCTTTTCGCTGACTAGTAAACCAATTACATACGAATCATATCAATTAAATCCCTACGCATACTGGGATTAAATATCCGAGACCATTATACCTTTTTGAAATCACAACAATATATATATACCTATATAATAAAGTAAGAAATTTATGTATGTCATAAGATTGAAGTATGATGTCACAAGATGAATTGTTTTTATACTTTCTATTTTACCTTTGAAAACTTTGAATTCCCCCTATTTTGACACACTATAATTTGTTTCCCCCTTCTTTTTAAAATTTATAAATAAGGATAAAATGGGAAAAGAGTCTTCTGTCATGTTACCTTTTCTTTTATTTTACAAACTTGCCCTTTTATTTTTTTTGTTCCCCCGGTTTTCAACTTACCAAACTTTCGCTTGAATTCAAAATTGAGGGTATTTTAATAACTCTCTCCGGTTCACTCTCTGATTAAAACATTTTGTCTATCACCCATTTGCTCCCTAATTGAAACCCACTCCTCTCTCTCTCTCTCTCTCTCTCTCTCTCTCTCTCTCTCTCTCTCTCTCTCTCTCCATGATCAGTCTTTTACTAGCACTGTCTCCATGCTCCAAGTTCAATCTCCACGCTCCGGATCGCTGGATAGAGGTGCGATCTCAAGTAACCCCATTTCATTTACATTTTATATTCTTCGTGATTCATGAGAGACACCAATTTTAACCGACTAGAGATTTCATGGTTTTAAGGTTATAATGATTTCCTTTTCAACCGATTCATTTGCGATTTTTATGGTTTTGGTGGGCTTTAGAGCTTTCTGCAAAGGCATTTGGGTTTTAATTTTTGCGTCAAGACATTTGGGTTTTATGTATTAGAGTTATTGGCTTTT
The DNA here is from genome assembly GCA_949130495.1 of Sambucus nigra. Taxonomy (NCBI): domain Eukaryota; kingdom Viridiplantae; phylum Streptophyta; class Magnoliopsida; order Dipsacales; family Adoxaceae; genus Sambucus; species Sambucus nigra. Next base: position 674,598,910 of record OX422213.1, read on the forward strand.
TCCAGACAATAAGATTTGGGTCTTTTTGTTGGGGCTTTTTAATTTTTTTACTTTAATATGTTTGGTTTTTCAGACTTTATGTTGTTCATCCTAACTTTGTTTGTATGTATTTTTTAGGGGTGTAAGCGGTACGGTTTGGTCGGTAAATAGTAGATACCAATACCAAAACCAAACTCTGGATGGTAAAACCAAACCGTACCAGTTTACCACCCGGTACACCAAAATCAATACCAAAACCAAACCGGCCGGTATTTCGGTTTTTTCGATAAATTCTGGTTTTTCTGGTTTCGATAAATTCTGGTTTCTTCTGGTTTTTTCTGGTTTTGGTAAATTCTGGTTTCTGAGGTTTCTGATTTCGATTTTTTCTGGTTTCGGTAAACAGTACTAAAAGTCCCAAAAAACCAAAACCAAACAACTTTTTAAAATATTAAAACCAAAACCAAAACCAACTTTTTCTGGTTTCGATAAATTCGGTACGGTAATTTTGGTACATTCTGTACGGTACGGTAATTTCGGTAATTTCGGTAATTTTGGTAATTTCAGAATATCTACACTGAATCTTGAAAACATGCCGTTAGGGGGAGAAACGCCGAAACACCCTGCAAACGGCCCCTTGATCGGCGCCAACACGTTGCAAGGGACCAATATAACTCGTAGGAACTGACCACATGGTCACGGGACCCCCAGTTCGAGGGAAAGACCAATTTTTAGAATTTCTACACTTATGCTTGAAAACATGCCGTATGAGGGTCAAACCCTGAAACACCCTCCAAATGACCCCGTGAGTAGCTCCAACACCTCACACGGGACGAATGTAACTCATAGGAACCGACCGTCTAGGCACTTGAGCCCAGTTTGAGAGCACAGACCAATTTACAAAATATCTACACTTAAGCTTGAAAACATGTCGTTCGATGGCAAAACCGCAAAACACCCACCAAATGGCCCCGTGAGCGGTGCTAACACCTCTCTCGGGACCAATGTAACTCGTAGAAACCGACAGTATGGTCACGGGACCCCGATTCAAGACCATGACCCAATTTTCAAAATATATACACTTAGGCTTGAAAACATATCGTAAGAGGGTGAAACCCCGAAACACCCCTCAAACGACCCCGTGAGTGATGCTAACACCTCGTACGGGATCAATATACATTGAAGGAACCGACCGCATGGTCACAAGACCCCCAGTTCAAGAGCATTGCCCAATTTTTAGAATATCTATAGTTAGACTTGAATACATGCCATTAGAGGGAAAAATCTCGAAACACCCCCCAAACGGATCGTGAGTGGAGCTAACACCTTGCATGGGTCAAGGTAACTTGTAGGAACTGACCGCATGGTCACAGGACCTCCGGTTCGAGTACATAACCTAATTTTTATAATATCTACACTTAGGCTTGAAAACATGCCGTTAGAGGGCGAAACCCCGAAACACCCCCCAAACGGCCATATAAGCGGTGCCAACACCTCTCACAGGACCAATGTAACTCGTAGGAACCGACCGCGTGGGTACGGGACCCCCAATATGAGATCATGGACCAATTTTTGGAATATCTACATTTAGGCTTGTAAACATGACCTTAGAGGGTGAAACACCGAAACACCCCTCAAACGGCCCCGTGAGCGGTGCCAACACCTCGAAGCGGACCAATGTAACTTGTAGGATCTAACCGCATGGTAATGGGACCCCCGGTTGTAGAGCACAACCTAATTTTCAGAATATCTACACTTAGGCTTAAAAGCATGCCGTTAGAGGGCGAAATTCCAAAACTCCCCCCAAACGACCCCATGAGCAGTGCCAACACCTCGAACGGGACCAATGTAACTGGTAACAACCGACCGCGTGGTCATGAGACCCCCGATTCGAGAGCACAAAATATTTTTTTGAAAACATACCATTAGCTGGCGAACCCCCTGAAACACCACCCAAAGAACCCCGTGAGCGGCGCCAACACATTGGATGGGACCAATGTTACTCGTGGGAATCGATCGCGTGGTTACAGGATCCTTGGTTCGAGAGCAGGACCAAATTTTCAGAATATCTACACTTAGGATTGAAAACATGCTGTGAAAGGGGGAAACCCCAAAATACCCCCCCCCCAAACGGCCCCGTGAGCAGCGCCAACACCTCACACCGGACCAATGTTACTTGTAAGAAGCGACCGCATAGTCACGGGACCCTCGATTTGAGAGCACGGCCCAATTTTCATAATATCTACACTTAAGCTTGAAAATATGGTGTTAGAGGTCGAAACCCCAAAACACCCCCAAACCGGCCTCGTGTGCGGTGTCAACACCTCGTACGGGACCAATGTAACTCATAGGAATTGACCGCGCGGTCATGAAACCCCCGATTCGAGAGCATGATAATAATTTGTGAATATCATTGTGATCTCAAATAGCGGGTCCCGTGACCACGCGAGCTTTTATAATTTATTATTTAGTATTATGGCCGTGTAGAGTTTGCATTACGCCAGTTTTAGAATGTCCATAAAACAGAGATAATTCTGCCCAACGTTTTTTAAATATAGTTAAAAATGGTCACATATCTAAGTTGTGACCATCTCTATTTGTTATCATGCATAAACAGGGTCATGATTTAGGGTTGTGACTATATTGGTAAGGTCAAACCGTGGGTCACGGTCTTGAGCTATGACCATAGTCATGACCATTTTCATATTACGAAGGTTGAGTCGTAGACTTGAGTCGTAACCATTCTCATATATTAAAGGATGGGTCACGGATATGAGCCGTGACCAGAGCCGTGACCAATATCATATATTAAAGGATGGGTCACGGACATGAGTTGTGACCAGAGCCATGACCATTCTCTTATATTAAAGTATGGGTCACAACCAATGGTCATGACCAAATGTATGCATGGGTCATGGATAAAGTCCGTGACCATCTATCATGACCCCTAGGTCCATGACCCTTTGTTTGGTCAAGGATTTCGTCCATGACCCACAAAAATGGTCACGCCCAAAATGGTCTCGACTCTTGGCCATAGCCCACAATCTTGGTCAGGGACTTTGGCCATAACCATTCGCCTAATATGGTGTAATGTCAGCACTTGGCTATATCAGTATCATTTTCTATGATGAGCTCAATGTGGAAGTATTTAGTAGGTTTATCTTTATTTTCAACTAGGAAGGGGGCCATTGTTATTCCCTCGGGCATATCGATCATGGAGGCTAAGGTAGCAAGGTTATTGGTTAAACTGTTCCTTGCTCGAGGCAGGTAGTGGAATGTGACATCTTGGAATCATAAGTCCAACTCTTCTAGGTGGGAAGGGAATGGAAGGTTAAGAGTTTCTCGTCCTTGACTTTGCATCTTATGAGTACTTGACTAATGATCAGGGTTAAGTCCCCATAGACATATAGGTATCGAATACCTTTTTGAGAGTGACTTTGAAGCCTAGTATGCATGCCTCATATTCGGTCATGTTATTGGTGCAGGGAAAATCCAGCTTCATGGAAATGGGAGTGTGAGAGTTATCAAGGGTGATTATGAGTATCCAAATGTCATATCCTTTCTTGTTAGTGGCACCATTAAAGAAAATTTTCTATTGGTTGTCTTCTTGGGAGGTACAAAGTATATCTTCATTCGAGAATTTAGAAATCCAAACATCGATTTTTTCCATAGGGTAGTCAGAGATGGATCTTCCTTTCATGGATTTCGGCGTGACATACATAATATCAAATTCATCTAGCAACATCAAACATCGGGCCATTCGGCTAGACATGGAAGATTTCTCAAGCAGATATTTAATAGGATCCATTCAAGATACATATTTGATAGTAAAAGTGAGCATGTAGTGTCTTAATTTTTAAGTGACCCAAACAAAGGCGACACATGCTTTCTCCAAGGCAGTGTAGTTAACTTTGTACCCTGCCAGCTTGCGACTAGTTTAGTATATGGCTCTCTCTTTACGAGACTCTTCAAGGTATTGGTCCATGAAAGCCCCAGCTGCAATGTCTGTTATGGTCAGGTTTGATATTTCTTGAATCGTTCAAAGGCCTCCTGATATTTCTTGAATCGGTCAAAGGCCTCCTGATAACCTTCATTGAAAGACTTATTTGAATACTTTTCAAGGATTTTAAAGATAGGTTCACATATAAAAGTCAATTGGGTGATGAACCGGCTAATATACTATAATTTTCCAAGGAATCCCAGACTCCTTATTCGTTCGGGGTGGTGGCATTTCAAGTATAGCTTTCAGTTTGGCAGGATCAACTTCTATCCCTTTTTCACTAACCATGAATCCAAAGATCTTTTCTTTGGCAACGCCAAAAATACATTTGTGCGGGTTAAGTCACATCTAGTATCATCATAGTCGTTTGAATAACCTTTGAAGAGCTAGAACATGACCTTTTCGAGTCTTAAACTTGATCATCATATTTTCCATGTATACCTCGATAATTTTGTGTATCATATCATGCAAGATGGTTGTGTAATCTCTCTTGTAGGTAGCCCCTACATTTTTAGACCAAATGGCATAACGATGTAACAAAATATTCCCCAAGAAGTGGTGAATGTGGTTTTCTCTTGATGATCTAAGTGCATCTTTATCTGATTGTATCCAACAAAACCATTAATAAATGACTTAAGAGCTTGACTAGTCGTGTTGTCTACAATCATGTCGATATTGGGTAGCGGATAATCATCCTTTGGAGAGGCCCTATTCAAATCTCGATAATCAATGCACATGCGAACCTTCCCTCTAGATTTCGGTATGGATACAATATTGGCTATCTATGTGGTATATTCGATCACACGAATGAAACCCACGTTCAACGTTTTGACTACTTCTTCCTAAACCTTAAGTGATCATTTGGTATGGAGATTTCACAATTTTTGTTTTATATACTTGCATTCTAGGAGCGTTGGAATCTCATGCTGAGCTATCTCGGGATCAATTCTGGGCATGTCATTAAAGTACCATTGAGAAGATATCCAAAAACTCCTTTAGTAGTTTGTCGAGTTGCGCGCGCTCTTTCTCGTCAAGGATAAACCATATCTTAATCTCACAAAGTTGGCTACTAGAACCGAGATTAATAACAATAGTTTCATCTTCATTAATTTGAACGCGATTATGTTGTTTGTTATTAACCTTATTAGGATTAGTTAAGAATTATTCATTTGCAAAATCATCATCATCAAGAGTTTGATTAGAATTAAGACACCTTATGTAAGTCCCAACAAGATACTTAAAATATTTATTTATTTCATTACTGGGAAAAATAGCATTGTGAAGCTCATCGAAGGAGGTCTCGATTACATTGTGATAAGAATATATAGGAACAAAAAATGGAGAGGAAATGGTATAAACAGCTAGTTTGGGTTGGGTTTTAGAAAGCTCATCATTCCAGTTGAGAAGAGGTGCATCAGCAGCTTTTATCAGGCGGGATGGATCCGATGATGTAGCACTTGAGTGGACAATGCCAAGTGTCACCCCAGTGTCTGCAAGTTGAAATAATACTTAGAGTTTTTTTTCTTCAGAATATTTGGTAACAACTATAGTCTTCTCAGTGAGTGGTTGCATATGATGCTGGGAACTTTCGACCCATGAGTAGCTATGTTGGAAAAATATCTCCATTCCTATCTTCCTCTTCTTGTCCACATGAGTATACCACGGTTAGGGAAAGACACAAAAGGGGAAATCTTCACCCTCTTTGATGAATCTTCCATTCAAAGAATCCCCTGAGACAGTCTTGGTACTTTCTAGCCTTCTCTATAATTGAAGTTGGAGGAGCATTCTGAGTTCCTCTTTTACTGGTTGATAACCCAAGCCGCAAGGAGGAAAGTATTTCTTCAATACTATGGGTTCAAGTATTCCCTGTTGTCATCTTCCCAGCCCCAGTCTGAGCATGAAGTGAATGTTCTTGAACATTTGTATCACATTGACATTGCCATGAGGGTTGTGTTCTGGACGGGCTTTATCACTACATAAAAAAAGATAATAAAAAAATACGCATTTTTTTATCATGATCAATGAGTGTGACAAGTCCGTGAAAAAGGGTGTTCGTGACAAGTATAATTGTCACGGACTTGTCCGGGTCAATGATCATGACAACTTTAGGAAATTGTCATGGTCAAAGACCTTGACATGTCCGTGACAACTCTTTTAACTAAGACCCTAGATGCCTATTTTTTTCCCACCATTTTTCTTTCCCTCCCTTTTCTCTCTCTCATGTGCGAATGTTCTCTTTCTCTCTCTCAATGTTTTACGTGAGTTTTTTTCTTTCTCTCTCTTTCGTTTGTTTATGTATATATGTGTGTGTGTGTGTGTATGCATGGGTCTGCACGTGTGTGTGTGTGTGTTTGTGTGTGTGAATGTGTGGGGGCAGTGGGGGCAGTGTGTGTAGGTGTGTGTGAGGGGGTGGGTCTACTTGTGCGTGTGTGTGTAGGGGTGGGGTGACAGGGTAAGGGGCAGTGTTCGGGGGGTATGTGAGTGTTCGGGAGTTGTGTAAATTGAAATTGGTATGAATTGAATTGAAATTGAAATTCGTATGTATTGTTATTGGCATAAATTGATATAAATTTAAATTGGTATTGATATTGGTATACATTGGTATAAATTGAAATTGAATTCGAATTGGTATTGATATTGGTATACATTGGTATAAAATGAAATTGAATTCAAATTGGTATTGATATTGGTATAAATTGGTATAAACTGAAATTGAATTTGAATTGCTATTGATATTGGTATAAATTGAAATTTAATTTGAATTAGTATTGGTATTGGTATAAATTGATAGTTGTATAAATTGGTGTTGGTATTGGTATATATTGAAGTTCGTATAAATTTGTGTTGGTATTGGTATAAATTGAAATTGAAATTGATATCCTATGTATTGAAATTGGTATAAGTTTTAGTTCTTATGCGTACTTTAAATTAAATGAAACATACTTTAAATTACATAATTATATGAAATCTCTCGAATTGTGATAAGACATAATTAAATGAAACATACTTTAAATTACGTATAGTGCACATAGATACTAGCCTTCTAGTTCTTATGCGTACGTATTCAATAGCCCTTACCCGTTCGAGAGTCATTACCCTGTAATGAGATCTCTCGAATTGTCCCGTTTGGACAGTTTGGGACTGCATAGTTTCTGTATAATAATTTTCTTAGTGGTTTAAACTTGTTACATTTGGGGGAAGTTTTGCAGTCGTATCTTAATGTTCTATGAATACATACTAGATGATGAAATTTTAAGTTTTATTTCAATTGATAAATTGAAATAACACTCACACTTAAGAATCTATGTCGTGTACTTGGAGAACTATGGGGATATGCTGTTGAATTTTCCTCAAATTGGAACAATGGGCATGAGCTATTAAGTATATTATATAAATATGCGGTCTTGAATAGGATAGGACCACTCACCCTTTAAAGGAGATGGAGTAAATAGGAATTAATATTATAAATTGATTTTTAATTTCAATTTCAAATTAAAATTGAATTTGAATTTGTAACATTTATAGGTGATTGTTTATAATGGTTCTGTAACATTTATAACTAATTTAAATTACATATAGTGCGCATAGAAACTAGCCTTCTAGTTCTTGTGCGTATGCATTCAATAAATGATTGTTTATACTAATGGGAACTAAATGTTCACACTTTTGTTTATACTAATCCACGAATATATGCTTCTTATCCATAATGTTTTGACATAAGTGTTCACTTGTTGGTACACCTATGAGATGAGGCACTTCTTTGTAACCCCGTTAGATATCGGTGGATGTATCCCTTTGAAAGATTGATGAGAGTTTTCAAAGATTATTTCAAGAATACACGATACATTGAAGGATCAATTGCAGAGGAATACATAATCGTGGAGTCATTAATCTACGCTCAGGAATATATACCTGACTCGACCAGCCCGGATGAAGTTAATAAGTTTGTCGATGAGGGTGGTCATGTGTTACGCAAACGAGTGAAATTAATAAGTTTGCACCATGAACAAGTAGTTCGTTATCTATTTGACACACATGAAGATGTCGAAGAATGGAAAAAGTAAGTTTAAATTATTTTAACTTTTACAATATTTTAATTTTTATACATGATTAATTTTGTAATACGTTTGTCACAATCTATGCAGAAAATATGAAGCATGTGAGAACAATAAAAGATGAAAAATAATGGCACAATTAGACAGCGAATTTAGGTTGTCAAATACATCATCGTGGAGTCGTCAATCTACACTCGAGAATATATGCCTGACTTAACCAATGTGGATGACATTGATGAGTTCATCAATGAGGGTGGTCATGTGTTGGGAAACGAGTTAAATTAACGAGTTAGCAATATGAACAAGTAGCTCGTTATCTATTTGACACACTTGAAGATGTCGAAGAATGGAAAAAGTAAGTTTAAATTATTTTAACCTTTACATTTTTTTAATTTTATACATGATTAATTTTGTAATACGTTCGTCACAATCTATGCAGAAAATATGAAGCCTGTGAGAACAATAAAAGGCGAAAAACAATGCCACGATCAGACAACGAATTTAGGCTGTGATTGTCACACGAGGTAACTATAATGAAAATGGTTATTATTAAATTTCACATTACAAGAAAGCTTTACAACTATCCTAATTAATGTATCTATATTCTCAGCTCTTAAAGACGGGTGATGCGTCATCAAGGCTTACTCGTCTAGCCATTGGACCCTTGTTCAAGGCACAAGAGTACAAAAAGTATCATTTGAATGGTTACGTATTTAGTGCAAGGGTATATGAGGAAAATACAAATGTAAAGAACTCAGATATTTCATATAAGTCTCTTACTTTCTTTCGAGCGAGCGCGAAAGATAAAAACCCCGTTGAAGTTGAAATGACTTACTATGGTGTAATTCGAAATATATTTAAATTGGACTATGTAAGCTTCAAAGAGGTTGTATTTTACTGTGATTGGGTAATATTTGAGGATAAAAATGCTTGTAAAGTTGATCCTGGCACCAATTTGATCATGGTTGACTTGTCCAAGTTGAAGAGCAACGAACACGTGAGTGTTGAGCTATTTGTTTATGCATTTCAAACGGTTAAGAAAGTGTTTTACTCAGAGTATATCAACAACGAGTCATGGCCAATCGTCCTACATGTGCCAAAGTGTCTGAACATTACTGTGGATGACTTGGATGCTCCTACCGAATATCAATCCATGTTTTATGATAACACGAATTTGAAATAATTTTGAGATCTGAAATAAGTATTCCAACTATTTGTAATGACCAGTGGTTGTATTATTCTAGTTTTCTATTATTATTGAACGATAATTTAATGCTTTTTATTCATTTGTACTTGATCAGTTTAATGCTTGTAATAACTAGTGGGTGTATTCTTCCAGTGCTTTATTATTATCGGATTTGAATCAAAATTGGTTTTATGGCTAGTGAGTATGTTAACTAGGATCTCAATCAATTTAAGCATTAATTCAAAGTCCATGACCTGTGAGTGTGTGTTCGGGGGGGGGGGGGGGAGTGTGCGTGGTTATTGGGTATTGGTTTTGGTATAAATTGAAATTGATATTGATATAGTATGTATTGAAATTGGTATAATTTTTAGTTCTTATTCATACGTTAAATTAAATGAAACATACTTTAAATTACATAATTAAATTAAATCTCTCGAATTTTTTATTATCGTATTTGAGAATTAATTCAAAGTCCATAACACATGTTTTACTAACAATAACAATTTTTGTAGAAAATGTCTTCATCCCAACGCAGAAGCAGAGGCAACGAGGGCTCCTCGGCCACTAGGCCCCCAAAATGGGTCAAATGAGGGTCCGTCGTAGAGAATAAGACGACATTATTGACTAGATCGCCAGAGTTTCTGAAAGCGATCGTTGTCCCGGGTACACTGATTGGAGGGCTATGCCTAATAAACTCTAGATTGGCATCTGGGGGGAACTATAGGTAGCGTATTTATATTTATAAGAAACTAACACTTACTTTCTTTTTGGTTTATATTTGTTTGAGAGGAACAATTCGGCCTGCCCCACATGTCCGCGACTCCACGTTGGAACAATTGGTGGATCAATATAAGACGTGGAGGAAGCATATGCAGCCACGATACTTTGGGAAGACTAGGGAGTCCGTTCTAAGAGTACGTGACACCGTCCCCTCGAAGGAGCCAATCTCATTGGCACAGTGGCATAAGTTTGTCAACAATGAGATCGATGAGCATCAATTGGCATCTCACCAATCGGGGAGGGAAAAAAGTTAGACGTGCAATACTTCGGGCGAACGTCATACGTTGTGGTGGAGTAAAGGATGGTAAGTTTTTATTTTTCTTTAATTCTAGTTTTATGTTATTCTAATTTATCATTACTTTGCGTTACTTACAAATTCTGCATTATTTTATTTTAGGAGACAGGGAGTGGCCCTAGGGGTAGATAACATAGGCACGAAGCCTATGTGGCAATTCGGATGAAAAAGGGCAAGGACAAGGAGGTGGCCCTGAGCATCATAGACATGATTATAAGTTATATTTGTTTAATTTTTTTTAATTACGTTAAAAAAATTTATTTACTTAATTAACTAATCATGTACTTTTTTTCATTTCAGGTAAAGCTTAAGGAATTGCATTAGTCACAGTTTGATGACGACAAAGTATCTTTGGCTGTAGATGCACTCAGCCAAGTCCTCGGTATGGAATGCAAGGGGAGGAATAGTGGGTGAGATCGCGGGGGGGGGGGGGGGGGGGAATCGGGGATCATCGGAATGTAGATGAGAAACAATGGGTTGGCTCATAAGGTGGACACCCATAATGATAAGCTATCAAGGTTGGAGGCGACGATCCTAGATATGTATGACTTCATGAAACATTGGCTAGGGAAGCAGAAGGAGAAGGACAAGGAGGTAGATGAGGACATCACCACTTCATCGCCGATACGTGCAGACTCGCCTCCATATGATCCATTTCCCATATTGACTCCCACCGAGTGGCCTATGTTAATAATCGGTTGGCATAGCGTATTTCTACGTGACATATAATATGAGGAATGGATAGCGAAGGGGTTGAGGGACCTGACCTTCCTCCTAGGTATGGTGGTTCATGGATGTCCCCTCCAAGAAATTCAGGCAAGGGTGCTCGTCACACATGTGGTGTCTGAAAAGGAGAATTCACCTTTGTGGTTGCGCGAATAATGAGACGTTCAGAGAATTGAGGGGGTGTTCCAATGCATATATTCTGTGGCCTTCCTTCCTCCTCCAACCTGCTCAAGACCCTGTTCCATGAGATTATTTCTATTTATTTTACTTGGATATTGGATTATATTTGTGTTTTTTATTATTTTGGTACATGTTGGTTTGGATATGGATATGAATATGGATATTTGTATTTCTATTTTATTTGGATATGGATTATATATGCCATGATTTGGTACATCATTTATATTTATTTGGATATATTATGTTTGGACAGGTACAATTTTGCAACAACGGGTACAAATATACTACTTGGTAGTGGCAGTGGCATACTGCCCAGAATTGTCATGGTCAAAGACCATGATAAGTGTGTGACAAATAAACGTATCACGTACTTGTCACGGTCTTTTATCATGACAAGTTTATTAGACTTGTCATGATCTTTGGTTCCAATAAATTTTGTCACGATCGTTGACCATGATAAGTCCGTGACAAAGTCAGTTGTCACCCCTAAACTTATCGCGATCAAAGACCTTAGCAAGTTTGACTTGTCTCAGTTTTAGACCTTGACATGTCAACATTTTTGGTATAGTGTATCTTTGAAATCCTCCCATGTTGGGAGCGGAAGTGGTTCGACTCAAAAACCTGATAGAAGCATATCAATTGCCTCATGTTGTATCTCTAGTATCGGATTACTGGTAACTGCATTCTCACTGTTCTCATTGTCTCCCAAGATGGTGATGACCTGCCCATCAGCGAAGAACTTTAATTTTTGATGGAGGGAAGAAGACACACCCTTGATACTACGGGGCCATGGTCATTCGAGAAGAAGGTTGAAACAAGTCGGTATGTCAATGACCTGGAATTAAGTAACGGGATTTATAATGCCAGACCCTAATGTAAGCTTTATGAATCCCATCACTTCCCGATGCTTATTATCATAAGCACGCACCATGTCAGAGGTTAGATCAAGGTCACTCACTTTTAGTCCCAAGAAATTGAAGGTTCTTAACGGGAAAACATTAAGAGTTGATCCATTATCCACAAGTAAAAGTGGGACGGTCTTTCCCATGACTTCGACAGAGATATGGAAAGCATAGTTATGATTTGGACCAAACTTAGGAATTTCTTCTTCGGAGAAGGAGAGCATTCTAATGGAGGTTAGAGATCCGACCAGATTTACTACTTCTTCTGGCATAGTGGAAGGAGGGACAGTTAGACCGGTGAGTAGTTTAATCAAGGCATTTTAGTGCAGCTGGGAAGACATAAAGAGTCCCCACAGAGTGATGTTAACTTGGGTTTTCTTTAACTGATCTAGGATCTTTCTCTTCTTGAGGATAATTTTTAGCATTGGAAGTTTCTCAACACCTTTTCCCTTGTCGATCACTAATGACTATGGGTTTGAAACCTGGTAATGCCTCCCTGATCTAGTCATATGGTCCATAGAAGACGGGAAGAACAAAAACCCTAGTTCCTCATCTATTTTGGGTTATTTGGCCACCTTGTTAATCTTTCCTAGTATATCTTCAAATGATATCATTCCATATATACTTTGGGCTAGTATTGTCTCTGATTTTCTCTTCATCTGACCTATCGAATTTGTCTCCCCATATGCTGGCAACGACATCATCTTTCCATGAAAAATCAACGCACTTGAGAACCTCAACAGCCTTTCCGTACAGATCCTCCCACACAACGGGGAGATGTCGAAGTGAAGGGACCAGATGCCCTTATTATTTCAAAGCATCAAGTAGCTCTAACATATTGCAAATTTCACTGATTTATCAGAATAAGTCCGCCATGATCTGGATGACATCATCTAAGATGAATTTATTGGTAGGTAACACCCAATTATTAGACTCTTAGGACCATTTCTGAGCTTCCAAGAATAATGTGTTGAATCTCTAGCAGTCAATGGTCATTTCTGAATGCAATTTCAACCCGAACTCTAGGAGTTGATTTAATACTGCTAATAATTCCATATCTTTCCTTTCGGAACGAGTATGAACAACAATGCAGTCTCTTGTAAGAAGTGATAGGGCATAATCGGAAAAACTGGAAGGATATAGGATAAAATATGGGCAAACTTGGAGGGGTTTAGGGTAATATATGGATATAATGGGTGATTTACTGGTCCAATCTGGGTAGATGGATCAAATTTTGGATCTTCTTCTGGGAATATGTCATTTGTAATATAGGGGAGTGGATTGTGGGTAGTGTTTGACTTAGTATTGGCTAGTGAGGCGATGACACCCCGGCCAATCAAACCCTTGATTACATTTCGAAGGTGGAAACACTGATCAGTGGTATGGATGACATTTTGGTGAAAATTGAAATGGGCATCTGGTTTGAAATTTTTGGGTAGTGGGTTTGGTAATGGACGAGGGTCCAATGGCTTAATAAGATTTCGGCTTAAAAGGGCTTGGTAAACTTTGTAGAGGGGAGTGCGAAGCTCGTTATATTCATTTTTGACTGGGTTGGGACAGCTTTCTGGTGCCCATGAAGTGGCAGGCTAAGATATGTTATTGATGGTTAAAACTGTGGTATTAGTAGGCTTCTCATACTTTCTGGGAGTGAATTGTCTAGATATTTTCTTCGGATGAACTTTTGTCTTGGAAAGACTATCTTTAATCTCTACTCCTACTTCCCGAAGGGATAAAAAATGGGGATAGTAATTGCTCAGACATGGAGTAAGAAGTTCTTTTTCACAATACTGAATTGTTCCTCTTCGGAAGGTTGGTTGGTCCATGTGGCCGCTTTCTCTCTCCATCTTACTATGAAGTTCCTTACAAATTCGTCGGGATTCTGTTTGAAAAGTTTTTGAAAGTGCGGGTTTTTTTTAATCAACGCTCTGATACCAGTTTGAGAATGCAAAGCTTTTATGAATCAAAGCTCTGATACCAATTTGCAAGCCCCCCGAAATTTTGATTATCTCAATTAAAACAAAACCAATTATAATTTCCTTTTTAACTAGATATAAAACTAGAGATGATGCTGAAGCGTAAAGGATGAGATGGTTCAACTAAAACAAACAAATACTACATTCCAAATTTTAATTTCCTTTAAACAAATTATACTTAAACCAAGTGAAATTAAATTACTCAATTAATATATTCACTTAAACCAATTAATTAATCCAAGCCCTAGAATTTGCCTAAATCATAATTATCAATATTCCGAAGTTAGGCCAAACCAATTTTTGCAAATGACTTGAATGAAACGACTTTACCCAATATTTAATTAAAGTCCAAATTAAATTGAGTGTGATAATTTGAACCAAATTTTATCTTGAATTATCCTAAGCATGCGTTCTAAAATATTTAAGCAAGATAAAAAAAACCAATCACACTACGCCGCGATGTACGAGGAAAAACCCAAGACGGGAAAAAACCTCGGACGGCCCTAGACACAAATTCACTAGATACGGAATTACAAGTACAAGAAAAAAGACTTACAACACATGACTCGATCCCTCTCAAGCCCCGATGCTTCTTCTTGTAGAAACCTCTTCCTAGCGAATAACCTTGGAACACCACCGCGGTCTCGGAATCCACCGATAGGACTTTATATGGTCACCGTCACCCGAACATGGAGCCTTTCTCCGTGTGGGTAGAATCGCAACAAAACGTCTTCTTCTTTGATGGATGTAGAAGCAAGCCAAAACTTCTCTTTGAAACGGAAGAGATAAACCGGTGCCAAACTCCAAGCAATTGATATGTATATAAGAACTTGGATAAACACTAATTTGGGTGTAAAACTAGAGTGGTAAGTAAATTTCTCTTTGAAAATTAACACTCAAAACATGAACATTTTCCTTAAAACAATTTGCTCTCAAACTCTCTCTAAGAGATGAAACTAGGATGGAAAAGTTAGATTGGAAAATGTTATTCCCGCTATTGATAAAGTTTGAAAAAGTTGGTTAAAAACTTAGTGGGAAAGTGGGTGAAAAAACTGCCAAAAACTGTTCCCGCCTGACATCTCGTTCGAACGACATTTCGTTCGAATGAAATCTCATTCGAACGAGACTTCTAACGACGTTCCAGATTGGACTCGTTAGAAACTCGTTGGAAATATCGTTAGAACGAACAATCTCATTCGAACGACATTTCGAACGACGGACTAGTATACCTTGGTGGGAACTCGTTGGCAAACTCGTTCGAACGACATCTGGTTCGAACGAAAAAACTCGTTCGAACGACATATCGAACGACTTCCAGAAATTTTATAAAATTCAATTTTTTTCCAGAAACTTTATATACTATATTTTAAGGTTCTAATTAAATTTTTCTGAAAATAAAACACTGTTTTTATTAAACCTAACACCCAATAAACTTGTTCCAAGCTCCTATATATATAATATTGCATTCATACCTTGGGACCATGGAACCATAGTTGATGACGTAGAAACGAGGCATGCAAATCGGCATATTTTATGAAGCTTTATACTCTTTGCCGCTACGTCTTCAACAAACACTTCATAGGCTTGAGAGTATTACAATTACATACTATCCTATGAATAAATGTTTTTGTCCGAAATTGAGCCAACACAATACATGGACTCAATTGGAGATTTGTGTCCTTACAAATCTCCTCCTTTGGCTATTCCGGGACAAAAACCAAACAAAAATCCTAAAAGGGCCGTCAAGCTCTACTAGACTCAAAAAATAACCCACCCAAACTTGACTCAACCCAAGGATTAAACACTTTGCCTTTTAAAGATGTCGCTTTAGTAGAATACCTGCACACTTAAGCAAACTATCAAACGCATAGAGAATATCAAAATATTAAATGCAGTTAATTAAATTACTCCCCCTAAGTTAATTCTCCCCTTTATCAAACACATGACCTACTTAGAAAGACGTCTCCCCCTAAGATAAATCTCCCCCAAACTAAGATACGATAATAATAGGATTAGATACCATTTCTCCCCCTATCATTTCTCCCTCTTTTTGTTCAGGAATAGGCAAAGGATAAAGAACTAATAAACACGTTGAAGCTTAAAGTGTTAAGACATTAAAGCACATGAGCACCAAAAGCATAACTAATCAAAGATGGATACCAATCATGAAGTATAAGCATGGATGGACTAGAAAGCAAGGCAAAGACAAACAAAATATCATATATATGTACTAGAAATTTATCAAGAATGCACAAGCACAGATATATAGATATAAACACACACATGACACACATAAAATATAATAGGAGTCTTTCACACTCGTATGGCAAAAATGTGTCATATGGAAACGGAAGTGTAGGGGTGTGAACTAGCAACAATTAAATTTAGACCCAAACACTTAATAAACGTTCACGGAGTTCTCATTTGATTGCAAACTTCATCACATTTGAATATAACCTCATGTGACAATATATATTGAACTCAATGAACAAACATACACAATACATACAAGCCTAGCATATTGATGATTCTACAAACCAATAGAGTCATGACATGAAATACGCAACTAGGATAAACGGACATTGTGCAAACCGTTGATATACCATCCAATCTCCCTCAATATGCATTTATATTAATTTTGAATGAATATATCAATCAAACATAGGCCTTGACAAATTATTTTATTTTTAATGCCATATTTTCTGTTTTTAGGCCTTTGGACCACGTATTTCTTTTAGTTCCATTCAAAACGGTGGCTTACAATCGCAAAGGATCACTTAGTCCTTTCGGAGCCCTTCCTCGTGCATAATTATATTTATCATGTTTTCATTTTTCACACAAATCTCATATGCAACGGATTTTGACATGCACTAGTCCTCCTAAGTCACAAATATGTAGATGACAAGATTGGTAGGAGAACACCTCAAAAAGCTCAAATATAACATGTGACATTAAGATTTCAAAAGAGCTCGTGCATGTGTGAAAAGAGGCATATAAAAATAGAATCCATTTAAACAATACAAAATCCAACTACTCCATATAAAACATGGTAAAGAACATTTTAAGGATTGAAAATCTAAACCAAAAGTTCTAGCCACGTGGGAGCGTAATAGATGGGATTCAACCACAAATATATGCCACATAAAGTGTGTCAAACAAAAATACACACAAAATAAAATCTTTTTGAGTTTTTTGACATTTTTTTTAACCAAAAATAAAAATATATACTCAAAAGAATAAACAAAAATCAATTGTATTTTTCATTAAGCTTAAATGAAATAAATAAAACACAAATGATAAACAAAAATCTTTTTATATTTTTCAATTAATTCAAACACAAAATATAATACAAAAAGATAAACAAGTCATAATTTCTAGCATGTGATATGAAATAAGGCAATGACTAGAAAATGACTAAACATGCATACATCTAGCAATGATATATAATATGAAGCACAAAAAGCTAGAGTATGCATAAATCACTAACACATTCAACCTTTAAATTTAGCAAGGGAGGTTTCATGTGATAGTAAATGAGAATCAAAAAATCTTGTATCTAGCACATGTAATAATGATTTCCTAACCCATATAGATTTATATTTAACATGATGGGGATTAGGAAATAATGAAATGCTAGATAAAGATTTCCTTGGACTTCTTTTAAGATCAAAACAAAATGACCTAAGGTGACCTTTCCTACCACAATGCAAGCATGTGTAAACTCGAGGAATGTTACCTAAGGTGTGATCCTTTTTAAAGACCTTGGACAAAGTTGACCCTCTAAAACAAACAATGGTTTTAGCTTTAGCAATGGAAGAATTTGAGCATGATGTGCTAGAACCATTAGAACTACTACTAGAGTCTTGAAAATCATTTTTCATTTTTAAAATTTCGGACTCAAGTAATAAATTAGACTCCTCAAAATTATGGGACTCCTTATTTAAATTTTCAATAATTCCTAGAAGGTTAACACGCTCTCCCTCAATATGAGCAAACTTGTCCCTAAGTGTATTTTCACGATTTTCACTCTCTTTCTTGGACTTTTCTAAAATATCAAAATTTGAATGTAAGTCCATGAGCTTTTCACGAAAAATATCTTTTTGAGATAAGGAGATTTGCAAAGACTCAATGTGAGCTTTAAAACAAGAATTTTCATTTTCAAGAAATTTAATTCTTTTTACAAATCTCAAATTTAATTCCTTTAAATTTTCGTTACATTTGTTAAGCCCATTTAATTCCTCTCGAAAATCAAACATTTTATTTTCATTAAAATTGGACAAATTTTCATTAAGACGTCCCATTGAGAGAAAAAAATATGAGAGTGATAAAAAATTGAACCACCTAAAAAGGTAAGGAAATACAAAAAACCGAAAAACGGATCTTTAACGCGATAACTTAGCGCTCCGACTCTGATACCAATTTGAAAGTGCGGAGCCTTTCTGAATCAAAGCTCTGATACCAGTTTGAGAATGCAAAGCTTTTCTGAATCAAAGAACTGATACCAATTTGAAAGCCCCCCGGAATTTTGATTATCTCAATTAAAACAAAACCAATTATAATTTCCTTTTTAACTAGATATAAAACTAGAGATGATGCGGAAGCGTAAAGGATGAGATGGTTCAACTAAAACAAACAAATACTACATTCCAAATTATAATTTTCTTTAAACAAATTAAACTTAAACCAAGTGAAATTAAATTACTCAATTAATATATTCACTTAAACCAATTAATTAATCCAAGCCCTAGAATTTGCCTAAATCATAATTATCAATATTCCGAAGTTAGGCCAAACCAATTTTTGCAAATGACTTGAATGAAACGACTTTACCCAATATTTAATTAAAGTCCAAATTAAATTGAGTGTGATAATTTGAACCAAATTTTATCTTGAATTATCCCAAGCATGCGTTCTAAAATATTTAAGCAAGATAAAAAAAACCAATCACACTACGCCGCGATGTACGAGGAAAAACCCAAGACGGGAAAAAACCTCGGACGGCCCTAGCCACAAATTCACTAGATACGGAATTACAAGTACAAGACAAAAGACTTACAACACACGACTCGATCCCTCTCAAGCCCCGATGCTTCTTCTTGTAGAAACCTCTTCCTAGCGAATAACCTTGGAACACCACCGCGGTCTCGGAATCCACCGATAGGACTTTATATGGTCACCGTCACCCGAACATGGAGCCTTTCTCCGTGTGGGTAGAATCGCAACAAAACGTCTTCTTCTTTGATGGATGTAGAAGCAAGCCAAAACTTCTCTTTGAAACGGAAGAGATAAACCGGTGCCAAACTCCAAGCAATTGATATGTATATAAGAACTTGGATAAACACTAATTTGGGTGTAAAACTAGAGTGGTAAGTAAATTTCTCTTTGAAAATTAACACTCAAAACATGAATATTTTCCTTAAAACAATTTGCTCTCAAACTCTCTCTAAGAGATGAAACTAGGATGGAAAAGTTAGATTGGAAAATGTTATTCCCGCTATTGATAAAGTCTGAAAAAGTTGGTTAAAAACTTAGTGGGAAAGTGGGTGAAAAAACTGCTAAAAACTGTTCCCGCCTGACATCTCGTTCGAACGACATTTCGTTAGAACGAGACTTCTAACGACGTTCCAGATTGGACTCGTTGGAATCTCGTTGGAAATCTCGTTAGAACGAACAATCTCGTTCGAACGACATTTCGAACGACGGACCAGTATACCTTGGTGGGAACTCGTTGGCAAACTCGTTCGAACGACATTTGGTTCGAACGAAAAAACTCGTTCGAACGACATATCGAACGACTTCCAGAAATTTATAAAATTCGATTTTGGCCCAGAAACTTTATATACTATATTTTAAAGTTCTAATTAAATTTTTTTGAAAATAAAACACTGTTTTTATTAAACCTAACACCCAATAAACTTGTTCCAAGCTCCTATATATATAATATTGCATTCATACCTTGGGAGCATGGAACCATAGTTGATGACGTAGAAACGAGGCACGCAAACCGGCATATTTGATGAAGCTTTATACTCTTTGCCGCTACGTCTTCAACAAACACTTCATAGGCTTGAGAGTATTACAATTACATACTATCCTATGAATAAATGTTTTTGTCCGGAATTGAGCTAACACAATACATGGACTCAATTGGAAATTTGTGTCCTTACAGTTTTAAATCACGGCATTCAACCTTCAACTCTTCATTGTATTTGTATAGTGACATGAACTCACGAGCAATATCCTCCCAACTAAGAATCACAGACTGCTCGACAGATAAGAACAAGCGAAGAGCTCTATCTTTCAAAGTCTATTGGAACATTTGGGCCATTATTTACTCGGAGGCACCTATGAGAGTCATGGCTCGATGTTAAATTCACAGATGAACAATTGGGGGTCCACTACTACCGAACTTATCAATGTTAGGCATCTTAAACTTTTTCGGCAACCTTACTTTACGATAGAGAGACATATGGGTGTAATCCATGTAGTTTTCAGAGATTCGAACCTGGTCAAACTTCTTGGTCAGCCTCTTAAGTTCTTCCTTGACCTTGTTCAACTCTTCTTCCTCCTGATCAATTGTCACAGGTAGGTTAGCCCATGTCTAAGAAAGATTCGACATAGGGAGCTGAGCTGGAGGTGACCCATTAGCAGGAGGGGCACATGGAGCGAGTTGATATTCCTTGAAGACCAAAATAGGCTTAAGTGTAAGCAGACCCATAAAGAGAGGAAAGAGGACCCCGATCTCTTCAAGGGACCCAATTTCGTTGCATCTCATGAACCTCAGTTTGGAGGTTATCAATCTTGGCAATAAGTTATGCTATAACCGTCATCAAATCCTAATGCACATTTGGTACTTGGTTTGCGTTTTCCATGGAAAGCGGGTGAAAGTGGATTCTGGACTCGAAGGAAGTAGCGGGAGGACTGACGGGGCCTGGGGGTGACGTAAGACCGAAGCCAACAGGGAGCCAGGCTAGGGGTCGGGTATGCGATTGACCAGAGAATGAGAAATGATTCGAATTTATTTTTGAAAGAGAAGAAGAAAAGTCTTTGATTATAGGAGGAAAATATTTTTAACATTTTTGGAAAAGAGGAGGAGAAAATGTTTTGGGGTAAAAAAAGGAGGAAAAATATTAATGGTAAAAGGAAGGAAAAATGTTGTTGGTATTTTGATAAGAGAGGGAAAAAATGTTTTTGACACTTTTGGTAGAGGAAAAATGAGAAAAAAGGGTCTCATCGTGATTATTATTATTATTATTATTATTATTATTATTATTATTATTATTATTATTATTATTATTATTATTATTATTATTATTATTATTATTATTATTATTATTATTATTATTATTATTATTATTATTATTATTATGTTCTCACTTATATTAGGTTTACCTAAATGCCAAAAGATATGTCGGAAGGGACCCGATCCTGGAAAAATGGGGTTTAAAAAATATGTAAAATATAGTTGGACTTTTTGCCAGGCTCAATGGATAGGATCCCGTTTTACAAAAAGACGAATTCGTACAAAAATTTGAGCGGCATGTCCACCCGTCATTTTGGCAGAGTTTCAGGTAGTTATCGACAAACTAAATATGAGTGCCCTAGGTTTGAGGCCTATATGAGAGTATGCAGTTGTTAGGTTAATGGGAAGGGTTCCTCACTTTGACATGACTTTCATGATATACGTCTTTCTTTATAGGGAAATCGGTACATGTGGACAAGCCATTTGATATGCCCAAGTGTACGTGAATTGCCTCACTATATACCTCGTGGGGACAGTATGTGTGAGAACGAATTCTATATACTAGACATACGTGAACAAATTCCATACGATATACCTCCCGTTATGACTTCGATCAAGCAGTATGATGCAGGGGGAACCGTTCGATATACGTCAAAGGTAGTTGGCCAATGAAGGTGAGAGTCATATTACTTAGGCTAACTGCGACATGTCGGATCAACGCCCATCACAAAATGACCCCTAGTTACGGGACAAAATTTGGTCAATAGCCATGCTCTTTGGTGTTATAGTGTGCAAATTGCATAATTCTTTATTATTATATTATGGAGAGATTATTTTATTTAGCATGATGAGCGCTATACTAATAGGGAAGAATGTATACATGTCATGAAAAGTAAATTTAGCATGGATCATGAATATTCTACTAAGCATGGATATATAAGAGTGAGTGATGTGTGAATATCTACGAGTGTGTGATAGTGAACCTAATCATGGATTAACTACAGATGGTGTGTGACAAGTGTGGTTGAGCATGGATATATATAAGTTTGATAACTGGAGGTGTATGTTAGTGACACCAATTCCTGGATATTCTAAGTTGTGTGTGAAACATGTGGATATAAGTGAAGTGTGATGTGTACATGGAGAGTATCTACAAGTATGTGAGTGAGTAGTGATATAAGTATGAGGTGGATTTGTGCAAGAAGTAATAGAGGAAAAAAAGGGAACATACAGGTAGGTGCATACGCACACAAGAAGAAAACAATAACACCCATGCAAATAGAGTCTATCCCTCTTACGATAAATAATGTCCCTATCGGAGTCTCCACTGTGTCCATCCCTCTCCCTTACGGAGAGAAAAGGAGTGAACGTTCCGTGACAACTTCCTCTAGGAGCGCTTTGGTCGTCGTCGATGTGGGGTGATGTAAAAAGATGGATTCGTCAGCCTATTTTGCACAAAACAGGCAAAAGAACATGTCGCCGCCTCAAGAGAATGACATCAAAGACAAACTGATGCTCTTGAAACCAATAGTTTAGAGGTTCGGGGGATAATTTACGAAATGGGAAGGTGTTAGGAACCCATCCCTCCCTTTTGATCTCTTATGGGCTTGTGTTACTATTTCCCTTAATTTTTCCATGAAGTGTGTCTGCGTGTATACATAGATGGAGATTGAAACCTCCTGACCCAAATCTTGGAAAAAATAGAGTGAGAACATCCATAGGAATATTCCCAAAATAATATCTAGAAAATACGATGTATGCGTTTATCGAGATATTATTTGTTATGATGAAACAATAATATATGTTAGATAAAATGAAAATATGGATCGCGAATATAATGTATATTAAATAATGTATAAATGAAAAGGATGCAAATGCGAAATGGGAAAATTAGGAAATTGGACTCGAGTGGGTTTCAGCCCAAGACGCCTATGTAGCCTATAAAAGAATCAAAGTCCACGTAGTTTGCATGCAGCATAAGTGTGGGGTTTATCCAATAGATTCGAACGAGAATTTATTATACGTGTGTGTGTAGAAAATTTATTTTAGTTTTGAGAAATTATGGTGGATAATCCCGTTGAAATTTATAGGTGTAACCTTCTTTTTCTTTGTTTAGGGTTTTTTCATAGAAAATAAAGTATGTGCAATATAACTAAATAAAGAATGAAGTATTAATGTGTATGAACTAAAGTGAAAACTAAATTAAGAATTAATGTAACTAATATGAAAATAAAGAATTTAAAGGGCAGGAAGGACTTTTAGACCCTCTTTAAAGATTTGAGGCTTCATCTTGATCTTTGATGAGCTCATTTGAATGAGAGAGGATGATATTTTGCTAAATTGGGTATGAAAATGATGGGAATGAAAGATCGAAAGGAATTTTGCATAAGGAAACTTCGTTGATTGCAAGATAATGTTTCTAAGATCAATAATATTGATGGATCTGAGATGTGTCCTGAGGGTGCGGTCATGCCCTCTATTTATAAGGTGAGGGTGCTGATCGAAAAGACCCAGCCCTTCCAATTGGCAGGTAACCCTAGATACACTGCCAATAGGTAGGAAAATGGGCCTGCCAATTGGCAATCTTGTGCAGATTTCTCCCCAAAAATGGTCATAGAACGCAACACGTGAATCCAAATTGTGCACGAGGAATAGCATTAGAAAGGTAATTTGGGGACCTTCAAGAGTCCTTTGATTGGTCTCAGGTCCGGAAGTTGACTTTGGGTCAAATGAGTCTCAAAAGCACTCATCGGTCCTTTGGATGGGAGACCGTTGAACGATAATGGATTCTTTATCTAAACCGTACATCAGAATCGTACACGAGCGGACATTTGGAAAAGTTATGCGAGGTAATTCTACATTCCAAAGAGCTTTGCTTGTTTCGAAGAGTTGACTTTGGTCAATTGGGGCTCAAAAGCGCCTGGTGACCTTTCGGACTAAAACGTGTCATTCGTCCATACCATAAGGCTGATTCATACATGGGACGGGCCTTTGGAAAGGCTATTTAGTGCCCTTATAATATTCATTCAGTCCTATCGAGCTGAAGAGTGTACCTTGGTCAAACGGATCCCTAGAGCGCGCAATGGCGTCCATATCAATTTTGGATGGAAAACGGATCACTCGTCCGAATGGTTATGTCATTTCGCGCATGGGATAGACTGTTGAAAAGGGATTTTATTTACCTTTGAAGATTTAAAGATCTTTCTCTCTGACAATGAAGTTGGTTGGGGTCAAATCGGTGCCTAATAGCGCTCAGTGGCTTTCAAATTGATTTTCCATGGTAAAATGGTCCATTCGTCTGAATTATTTTATCGATTCTGAATCGTTTTATCGATTTGTGGATGGGGTAGATCATTAGAAAGGGGATTTAAATCCCTTCGTAGATCTAATGTGCTTTCTCTTTGATAATAGAGTTGACCAGAGTCAAATAAGGCTTGGGAGAACCCGATTGCCTCTAAATCGGTACTCAGAGTATGACCTAAGGTTTGTAGGGAAATGGGGAGGTGCTAGGGACCTAAGGAGAGACTTAAGGGGTCCTAAAATATGGTGTTTACACTTTCAAAAAAATTATTCATCATATCCATGAACATTATTGGCACATTAGTGAGTCTAAATGGCATCACCCTAAACTCATAGTATCCATATCGTGTTAGAAAAGCAGTCTTAGGAACGTCCTCCTCCCTGACGCGCTACTGATGATAGCCGGACCTCAAATCTATGTTGGATAATTAAGATGCTCCCCTCAGCTGGTCGAATAGATCATCAATCTGAGGTAGAGGATATTTATTTTGAATTGTGACCTTATTCAACTCTCTATAATCAATACACAAATGATGCGACCCATTCTACTTCTTGATGAACAACACCGGTGTGCCCCATAGTGAAGTACTTCATCTAATAAAACCCTACCTCGAAGAGATACTGAATCTACTCCCACATCTCATATGGGGCCATACGGTAAGGCGCTCGATCTATAGGTCTTGTACCCAGTGCTAGGTAAATAACAAACTCAATTTCTTGGCTTGGAGTTAACCCGGGTATACCCCGAATTACGTTCTCAAACTCCCTCACAACCAGAATCGAGTCTAATGACACAATCGCCTCCTGTGAGGTCTCCTCCTCAATGTAATATAAATGTGTACTCTACTCTTCCTTAGGAAGAGGCATCACCATTAAGAACCACTCCTTCCCTGGAAAAGAGAATACAGTACTCCTCTTGAAACAATCTACCATTGTCCAATATCCAGCTTACCAATCCATACCCAAGATAACGTCATACCCCTCCATGTCTAACACAAGAGATCGGTGACTACACATTCGATATCCACAGCCCTACAGATCAAGTGTGTAAGGGACACACTACCCATCGATGACTCCATACATATAAGGAAGCTACCAGATGTCTCTAATAGGCCTACCGCTTGTGAAAATAGAGTTGCTATGAAAGAATGTGATGCCCCAGTATTAAATAGAATCATACCCACAAGACCGTGAGTAAAATATGTACCCATTATTGTTGGGGGTTCCTGTGTGGATTACTGTATGGGGGCATCACAGATGTTATAGACACGCCCATACTATGGTGGGGTTGGTGCCGCAGGTGGCTTCTGTACCTACTGCTCCTGTGGTGCACCAGGCTCTTACGGTTCTCTCCACTACTGTGGGAAATCCTTGCTATTATGTCCCGTGCCTACAAATAAATCACTGGCCTAGAAAATCTCTCTGTTTCTAGCCCTGATGTCCCTAACAGTGCTGACCCTGCTATTGGCCTTACTAGCCTCGAGGCTGTAGGCCTCTCCTATTATTCCCTTGACACTGCCAGCTCGAAGGGACCTGCTACTGCTAAGGACCCTGGTGTCCCTTCCTGTAATTGCCCTTAAGATGATAGCTCGCACATTTGAACCTCTTGGCTTGATCCCCCTGTCGAGAATCCTGCCCCTAGTGTTTGCCTTACTGCTGCTACTGTGGTGCTCCACTAGAACCACTCCCTCCTACCTTGCCCTACTAACTGGGCTCACCTCCTCTCTTGATTCCCTTCACATAGACGTGATGATCCTGGGAGTGTAACCGTGCGACATTGACAACATCGATATAAGTCACCAGTGCAAAGTTATCGATCAAGTGTTGCCTGATCCTCTAGTCTAAACCATTCATAAACTTCGCCTTCTTCCTTTCTTCATTGTTTAGCCCATCTGGTATAAAATTAGCTAAATGAGTGAATTCCTCCCCATATTCATCCACTAAACGATCACCCTGAGTCACCTCACAAAAATTCTTTTGCAACTCAGTCTCTATGGATGGTGGAAAGTATTTGCGGTCAAACCATACCAAAAATCAACAATAGTCATAGTACCCTCTCTACAACAGTGGAAACTGACTCCCACAACTATAACGGTGCTCTAACCAACCTGAAAGTGGCCAGCATCTGTTTTTACACCGTACAACCATACGTAAGTGCCACTAAATATCCTTCTTCCACTCGCACATTGTAATCATATCAGAACTCCCTTGAAACTATGGTGGATAGTCCTTCTAGAAGGCCTCCCTAACCCTCTGCCACTCTGTAGGCCTTGGGTGTGCCTGAAAAACTGGTGCCACTGGCTTTGGTGACTTTTGACCTGAGGTAAATGGTGAGCCATGGCAGTCATCGCTGCATTAACTACCTGTGCCATAATTGCTGCCCCCTTTGCTGCTGACACTGACCCATGTGGTGGCTGTGGCTACGGTGCCTTTGGCTCTGGCTAAGACTCCCCTGCATTATTCCTAGGTGCTTATCTCACCACTCCTCTTCTCCTAGGTAGCATCTAAAAACATATTCTAATTATATTAGTTCACAGTCAATACAATTATTATAGCAGAAGAACCAAGGTCAAATCTATAATCATGAATGCATCATTCCTAATAATAGGGCTCTAGGTCAAGGAATGCTACGCTGAAATTGTAGTAAGCCGTACAAATTCTATGAACACTAGAACCTAATGCTCTGATACCATCTGTGATACCCCGCCTATTTAAACCACGGGTGAACTATCCTTCATTAAAACAAACAGGAATCCCATTTGGTTCATTCTTAGCATAATTGTCGAATTTTTTTTAGTTACTAATCACTTATGTCAAATCAAAATGGTGTCAAATTTTATCTTTATTATGACCACATGAGGGAATAAAATAAATGAACTAAAATATTCATACATAAATATACTCTGAACAATCACACGACAGATATACAAATAAATGAGACCAAGTAAACCATCGGTTCTCTAAGTACATAAACCAACAACAATCCGAAATAAGTAAAACTGGAATCGACATACAGTATGATGCATAACTGAATAAAATAAATATTCTGAAGGACAACAAGTATAGATGAACTACTAATGAAATCTCCTATCAAGAATGAATGAGCTGAAGCGTCTAAAGTAATCTCCTGCAAGCCTCCACATTGTTGCAACTAGCATCTCTAGATAGGATCTCTAAGCTTGGCATACTTGTAGCTGGACACCTAAAAGCTTTTGAAAATAATTTTGAAATGGGTCAGAGCCCAAGAAAAACATTTTGAAATATTTTGCTAGTATTTAAATCAGAATTTAAATAAGTTATTTATTACACAAGTAATAACCACGTACACTTCCTTGAGATCCTCACCTCTCAACTAATGTGCATGCCTAACGTATTATACCTAACTAGTATCGCCTTCCGAAGTAGATTATGTATCTGACTACTCTCGATAAGTCTAGTTCCCTCATATTTCCCCCTATGACATGGTACTACATTCTCAATAACATAATTATTTATTCCCATTTTATTATTGAGTCCATTATTTAAATTTCAGTACTTAAAGCCTTTAGATATACACCATCTATTAATTTTACAGTCTCACATAAGTAGATATATCACACTGGTATATATTCATCACACATATAATATATACACAACTATAGCATCCCCTAATTCTCCCTCGTGATGTTGGCATACTCTACTATCAAGTCCATGTACCTCTCATACTCAATCAAGGATTATTGGTTCAGCATATATCCTCGAACCCAAAATCAATCAACACAACAATAGAGATGAACATGGTTCCAATACTTTGGGATACTTATAAACCTAACATAACCAAACGACCTTCCAGCCATACTAATACACTACACATAATGGGAAGCTGCCCCAAGTTCCATGTTCAGGGGCACAAATCCAGACCTCACTAGAATCGTCAAGGTGGGATCACCCTCTGAACAGAAACCTCCTGATAGAAGGTAGCGTAGTTATGTTCAAAAACATAATCAAATCATATATATATAGGTATTCACACAACCTATATACATATTTTATTGAGTAAATATGGACACAACCATTATTTATCAACTCGTACGTAGTATTTATCACTCGTATATTCGACGTACCATTAATTTCAATTAAATTTTCAAATCATATACTTTTGACTATCGCTCACTACTTTAAGGGTCCTAGTTACCCCTTACTTTATATGTAGTTAATCTCATCGTATACTATTGATCGTAAACATAGGTTCACTCATCACTATGTGAACCATCTTGTATTTCATTCATTACTTAATTACAGATATTTTCACAATTATCCCGATCCTTAACTCGTCTCAATTTATGTAAACCCAATCCCCTCATTAGCACTACTAACATGTTCATATTCCGCTCTATAGTTTTAAAATTTCCTAAAAATTCCCCTCGTGAATTATCCAAAATTTCAAGGTTTAAAGCAAAAAGGAAAAAAAATTCAATTCTGGGCCAAACGGATAGTTCGTCCTAAGGGTTATGCCATTTTCGCGCACGGGGTGAACCGTTAGAAAGGGTTTTCATCTCCCTTTGAAGATTCAAAGATCTTTTGCTCTGACAGGGGTCAAATCGGGGTCTTTGAAGATTCAAAGATCCTTTGAAGTTGACAGGGGTCAAATCGGGGCCCTGGAACGCCCGGTGGCCTCGAGATTGATTTTCGATGGTAAAATAATCCGTTCGTCCAAACCATCATGATGATTCATGCATGGGGAAGACCGTTAAAAAGGGTATTCAGATCCCTTTGAAGATCCAATGAGATTTTGCGGTGACAATGGATTTGATCGAAGTCAAACGGGACCCGAGAGCGCCCGATAGCCTCTAGATCGGTACTCGGAGTATGACTTAGGGTTTGTAGTGAAATGGGGAGGTGCTAGGGACCTAAGGATAGACTTAGGGGGTCCTAGAATATGGTGTCTACACTCTCAAAAAACTCGATTCATTAGATTCATGAACATTGTTAGCGCATTAGTGAGTCTAAATGGCCTCACCCTAAAATCATAGGACCCATATCGTGTTAGAAAAGAAGTCTTAGGAACGTTCTCCTCCTTGACGCTCTACTGATGATATTCGGACCTCAAATATGTCTTAGAGAAGTAATATTCTCCCCCTAGCTATCAAATATATCATCAATCAAAGACAATGGATACTTATTTCGAATTGTGACCTTATTTAACTCTCTGTAATTAATACACAATCGAAGCGACCCATCCTTGTTCTTGATGAACAACATTCGTGTTCCCCATGGTTAATTACTCCCTCTAATAAATCCCTACCCCCGAGAGCTTTTAAATATACTCCCTCAACTTTCGCATCTCAGATGGGTGACTACAATAAGGCTCTCGAGCTATAGGCCTTGTACCAAGTGCTAGTCAATAACAAAATCAATTTCTTGGTTGGGTGACAACCTGAGTATGTCCTGAAATACATCCTCAAACTCCCTCACAACTGGAATCGATTCTAAAGACACAACCACATCTTGTGAGGTCTCCTCCTTAGTGTAATACAGATGTGTGCACGACCCTTCCTCAGGAAGAGGCATCGCCACTAAGAATATCTCCTTCCCTGGAATATAGAATACATTAATCCTCTCGAAAAAATCAGCCATTGCCCAAGATCCAGCTAACCAATCCATCCCTAAGATAACGTCATAACCCTCCATGTCAAACACAATAAGATCAATAGCTAAACATAGTTTACCTACATTGATATCCACACCCCTAAAAATCATGTATATAAGTGACTCAATACACATCGGTGACTCCACACACATAAGGAGGCTACCAACTATCTCTAATAGGCCCACATATCGTGAAAATCAAGTTGCTATGAATTAATGTGATGCCCTAGTATCAAATAAAATCCTACTCATAAGTTCGCGAATAAGAAGCGTACCCGCTACTACTGGTGGTGCCTGTGGGGCCTGTTGTATAGAGGAATCATGGACGATATAGACACGCACGTACTGTAACTATCCTTGTTGTAGTGGGGCTGGTGCCGTAGGGCCTCTGTGCCTCATGCTCCTATGGGGTACCCTGTTGCTATGGTGATCTCACCTGTTATTGGAAATCCCTATTCTTTTGGCCCGTATACCCATAAGTAAAGCATTGGCCTAAAAAAATATCTCTGTCTATTGCCCTGACGGTGCTGACCCTGTTGTTATCCCTACTGGCCTCCCCAATTATTCCCTTTGCCTTGGCGTCCCTGAGGGACTTGCTGCTGTTGAGGACCCTGTTGGCCCTACCTGTAACTTCCCTCGGGTCAACAACACCCAGATCTAAACCTCTTGGCCTGATCCCCTGTCGGGAATCCTGCCCCTGGTGTTTGCTTGACTGCTCCTGTCATGTTGCTCCACTAGCATTGCTCCCTCCTATCTTGCTCTGCTGGCTCGGCTCACCTCATCTATTACTTCCTTTCACATGGAAGCGATGATCCTGACAGTGTAACCGTGCATCATTGATGATATCAATATAAGTCACCAATGCGGGGTTACCGATTAAGTGTTACCTGATCCTCCAAGCTAAACCATCCATAAACTTCTCATTTTTCCTTTCTTCATTATTCACCTCATTTGGTACAAAATTAGCCAAATGAGTGAACTCCTCATCATATTGGCCACCGAATGATCACCATGATTCACGTCACTGAACTTCTTCCACATATCCGTCTCTACGACTGGTGGAAAGTATTTTCGGTCAAACCGCACCTAAAAATCAATCTCTATAATGGTGGTAACTGAATATCACCACTGTAATGCTAATCCAACCATCCTGAAAGTGGACAACATCTATTTCTGCAGCTCACAACCATATGTAAATGGCACATAATATCTTTCTTCCACTGGCACACCATAATCAGATCATAATTGCCCTGAAACTCTAGTGGGTGGACCTTTTGCAAGGCCTCCCTAACCCTTTGCCACTCTGTCGACCCTGGGTGTGCGTGAACAACTGGTCACACTGGCTGTGGTGGCTACTGGCCCGAGGGAAATGGTGAGTCATGGAAGTCATCATTGTATTAACTTCTTGTGCCATAATTGTTGCCACCTCTGCTGCTGACACTGACCCCTGTAGTAGTTGTGGTTGCGGGGCCTGTGGCTTTGGCTAAGCCTCCCCAGCATTATTCCTAGCAGTTGCTCTCACCTCTCGTCTTCACCTGGGTGGCATATGAAAACATATTTGAATTGTACGATTTCACAATCAATAAATTTTTTATAGAAGAATAACGAAGATCAAATGCATAATCATGAATGCAACATTCCTAATAATAGGGCTTTAGGTCAAGGAACGCTATGCTAAAATGTTAGTAAGTCGTACGTATCCTATGGACACTAGAACCTGATGCTTTGACACCATTTGTGACACCTCGTCTATTTTAAAAATGGGTGATCACTCCTTCATTAAAACAAACAGGAATCCCATTTGGTTTATTCTTAGCATCACTATAAAAAAACGTTTTAATTACTAATCACCTATGTCAAATTAAACTGTTCTCAAATTTTTTATTTTATTATGATCACATGCAGAAATAAAATAAATGAACTAAACTATTCACACATATATATAGTCTGAACAATCACACGGTAGATATATAAATAAATGAGACCGAATAAACCATCGGTTCTCCAAGTACATAAACCAACCACAATATGGAATACGTCATACTGGAATCCAAATACAGTCTGATGCATAACTGAATTAAATAAATAAGCTGAAGGATAACACGTCCAAATGAACTACTAAGGAAATCTCCTATCTAGAATGAATGAGCTGGAGTGTCTAAAGTAATCTCCTACAAGCCTCGACACTGTTGCAGTAACACATCTCAGGATAGGATCTCTACGATTGGAGTCCCTATGGCTGGACACCTAAAAGGTTTTGAAAATATTTTTAACATGAGTCAAAGCCTAAGAAAATATTTTACAAGTTTTCAAATCACAATTTAAACCAATTATTTATTACACATGTAATACCACTTACACTCCCTTGAGATGCTCACCTTTCAACTTATCTGCACGCCTAACGTATTCTACCTAACTAGCATCCCCTTACCAAATAGATAATGTATCTGAGTACTCTCGATAAGTCTAGTTCCCACGTATTTCCCCATTTGACACGTTACTAGAGTCTCAATAACATATTTGTTTATTCTCATTTTATTATTGAGTCAATTATTTAATTTCACTACATAAAGCCTTTTAGATATACATCCTCTATCAATTTCACTATCTCACATAAGTAGATATATCACACCGGTATATATTCATCACACATATATTATATACGCAACTATAGCATCCCAGGAATGGCCCCTCGTGATGTTGGCATACTCTGCTATTAAGTTTATATACCTCTCGTATTCAATCAGGATTATGGTTAGGCATGTCTCCTCGAACCCAAAATCAATCAACACAACAATGGATGTGAACATGTCCCAAGACTTTGACACATACCTAAAATACCCAAATAACATGCCAGTCGTACTAATACACTACACATAATGGCCTTCCCTAAGTTCCATGTTTTGGAGCAGAAATCCAAACCTCACTAGAATCGTCAAGGTGGGATCACCCTATGTGCGGAAACCTCCTGATAGCAGGCAGCGTAGGTATGTTCACACACACAATCAAATCATATTTATAGGTATTCACACAACCTATATACATATTTTATTCAGTGGGTATGGACACAAACCAATTTTTCAACTCTTACGTACTATATATCGCTCGTATAATCGACGTACCATTAATTTCAATTAAATTTCCAAATCATATAATTTCGACTATCACTCACTACTCTACCCTTTACTTAATTTGGAGTTATTTCCATCATATACTACTAGTCATAAACATAGGTTCACTCATCATTACGTGATGCGTCTCAAATTTCATTCATTACTTAATTACGGATATTTTCACAATTATCCATATCCTTAACTCGTCTCAATTTATGTGAACCCAATACCCCCACTAGGCCTACTGACATGTTCATATTCCCCTATATAGTTTAAAAATGTCCCAAAAATTCCCCTCGTGAATTATCCAAAATTTCAGGGTTTAAAGCAAAAAGGAAAAAAATTCAATTCGTGGCAAACCGAATCGATTTGCCAAAGGCCGAATCGATTCGAAATGTATCAGGTGTCTTCTTCTTTAATTTGTTGTTACGAATTTTTACACCATTCAATTCCTCACACTTTTATACATCGATCCCAAACTCCCAATTGACATAACTAAACATCAAATATACGTGTAGGGATGAATTCTAACGTAAATCATGTATCAAATCCATACAATTTCGTCAAAGATCATATTAAGACTCCACTAATCATTAAACCCTACATTTTTGTGTTCCTCATTTGTGTTCATCAAAAACCCATCTTTATCCCATGATCTAAATCCCATAACTTCTGATTTCATTTCATTTATATAATTAGATTCATTCTACATGCAATCCTATTTCGAATTATAAGTTATATTCATCAAATCGTAAGAATAGTATCAATTAGCCTTAATCCAAAGACCCTACACTACATAGGTATTATAACTCATAAAAAATTGCAAGATAAATACTTTCCTTGGGATTGATCTGATTTCGTTCTTTTGATAATGATTCTCTTCAAATCCACACTCCAAAGGTGAAGATGATGATGTAAGAACAAGGTTAAAATCTCCAAGAACCCTCTTTTAAGCTCCAAGAATGCTCTCCCTTTCTCCTTTAATGGCCTCGACTTGATTTCTATTCGTCTTATCCTATCCTCTCACAACTACAACTTAATATAACCTTTGGAAATTCATAGCTCCCTTAACCCCAGACCACCAAATGACTAAAATTTCCTCTCGTGGTGTATCAAATCCTCATCGGGGTCTGCCAATCTCGATGTCATGTCGAATCTCTCTCCACTTTGCTTTACAAAAACCTCTGATATCTCCACAGCAGGTTATCGACTCAATGCATCTACTACCACGTTAGCCTTTCTAGGATGATACTGAATATCAAATTGGTATAATCCTTTATAAACTCTAACTATATCCTCTGCCTCATGTTTAGATCCTTCTGTGTGAACATATAATGAAGTGATTTATGGTCTGTAAATAAGATACACTGCTCTCCTAAAAGATAATTCCTCTAAATTTTAAAGTAAAACACAATCGATGCTAACTCCAAGTCACACGTGGAGTAATTCCTCTCATGGGGATTAAGCTTATGAGGCGCATAAGCTATATTCCTCTCCTCCTACTATAATACACCACCAAGTCCATGTAAGGATTCATTTGTGTAGATACGATACTCCACTCCTCCCTTAGGCGGTCCGAGTACAGATACTGAGGTCAATTTGTGCTTTAGCTCATCGAAAGCTAACTGACAATGGTCGTCCCAAATAAACAACACCCCCTTGCAAGTCTGATTCATCAATGGACACTCAATCTTCAAGAAATCCTGAATTAATATCCTATATTATCCGTCTAGCCCCAGAAAATACAAACCTTAGTCAAAGTTGTGGATGAGAACACACTATATATTGACTCACATGAGTCTATACATATAGGAGTTCCAACTAGTTTGGATATATAGACAAAATAGGTTAGTATAGCTTGAGAACTCCATCTCCTCAAAGGTACATGCTACATGAAGAAATCCAAGTCCAAGAGATTATTCAAAGGGAAGTTAATCTAACCCTAAAACCATAAATAGGACACTTGCACTGCATCCTACATATTACCTATGTGCTTGAATGGTTTATCAACACTTGAAATCATTTTAAAATCAATTCATTTCCAAACAAATCATTTTTATATAATTTTAAACAATTTTTCAATGATTTTTGAATTAATTAAAAATTGGTTTTAAAAGTTTGGTGGGTTAAAATGGAATTTCGAAAACTTGATTTCTTTGCTAATTGTTTGGCTGGGTAGAATTCGAAAGCGCTAGAGAGTTGGAAGTGTGCCTTGTAATTAGTTTCAACATACATTTTATATACCATTTGGTGCGTAGACGTGTTGGCTTCCCAACGATGCGATTTGTGTTTTCTCTTAGACATAAAATGCTTATTCCATCTCAGCCCTTGGATCAACTTCATCAACGCTCTGCATGCATTAAGAGTCAATCCGTGTGACCCAAGCCTTAACCAATCAGTGTTAGTATAAACCACCGCTTGTGATGAACCGTTGGATCAAAGTCAATCCATTTAGACTGGTGTAATACCCCGTATTTTTGTGATATTTATTTATGGGATTAATTAAATTAAATGCGTATTAATTAGAAATTAATCCGGATTAAAATACTAGCGAGATGCGAGTTGGTATTTGAATATAATGTGCATATATGATTATATATGAATATTGAATTATGAAATTTGTCGTGAGATTGAAATACGGTAATTTGGAAATCTTGTTGAGACGCGTGTGACAGTCGCGTCATGGTATATAATTATGTTAATTAAAAAGTGAATTTTATTTCTATAAACCGTATGGTCGTTTTGAGTGCACCAACGCGTCCGGAAGGGTTGAAATAGTCAGAAAACACTAGCCGGGGGTTTGGTTTGGGTCCCGGGGTATTTTTAGGCCATACCGGCAACCAAAAAGGGCA
Source organism: Sambucus nigra (assembly GCA_949130495.1). Taxonomy (NCBI): domain Eukaryota; kingdom Viridiplantae; phylum Streptophyta; class Magnoliopsida; order Dipsacales; family Adoxaceae; genus Sambucus; species Sambucus nigra. The sequence goes on from OX422213.1 coordinate 674,635,119, forward strand.
GTTTGGTAATTTTAGAATTTTGGGATTTTTGATTAACGAATTTTAGGAGTTTTAAATGGAAAATTAAAAGACCCACTAACCCATTACCAGCCATTATCTGATTAAAGGGCTACGGGGGTTATTAGAATTATCCCCAAAAGTTCCTAAGACAAAAACCCTAGCCTCCATTGCTACCATTAGAGAAGAAAGCTTGTAGAGGGAGAGATAGAAGGATTCTGCAGAGAGAGAGAGAACCATTCATCAAATTCGTCATCAAATCAGAGATACATATAAGGCAAGTGGTTTAATTCCAATTAATTTCAGAGAATGCTTCTTCCATGTGTAGGAATTGATAAAAATCTTATTGTTCTTGGGAGTTTGATAAAAACCCATTAATTTGGAATTAGAAACTTGTATTGTGATGAGGATTTGCATGTAGAACTATATGTAGGTGAATAATCTGATGTTAATACATTTTGGATGAAACAAAAACGGATTTATTTAGACTCTTTGATGATTTATAAATTTTAGGGTTCATATTCTTGAAATTGGGGATAAATGTATGGATTTGATATTTGGATGATGTTTATAATGAATTAATCCCCACAAAAATGTTAGTAGGTGACCTATGTATGTTTAGGGACGATTAGTAACCTTGAACAATTGTTGGACTAATGTTTAGATGAGATTAGAAGTGAAGAAAAGATGGAAAAACGAAATAAGGATTTCTGGGCTCGAAACTGGACACTCGTTAGAAGACCTGCCCAGGTCGTTCGGACGAGCTCGTTTGAACGAGCTTCTAACGAGTTAACCTTTGACTTCTAACGAGGGTGAAGTTAGTTCGATGTTCTCGTTCGAACGAGATCTCGTTAGACAGCCCAGTTCGTTCGAACGAACTCTCGTTCGAACAGCCTCGTTCGAACGAGACTTCTAACGAGTTGACAGTTTAGGCTTTTTAGCCTGTTTTGATCTCGAGTGTCCCGGAACCTTGTGTATATGTAGAGATAACCTTCCCTTGATGATTAATTGTTATATTTGGGATGTTTGGGATATAATGAGGAGTCAAACCTAGAAGTGTAGTTTGAACCTAAGGGTAAATATGAAGTAGGACGTGAGTGTCTATTACGATGTGAGAACTATTGACGGCCTAATTTATTATATTAACCGGGAACATATAAATTGTGTAGTATTATATGTCGGTACGAGAATGAGAAGTGTACCACCAATGTATTATGGTTATTACTAAGATGTGTGAATACTTAGTATATGTATTGATTTTATGTGTATGACATACCTACCATACTTGCTATCACGGGAGGTTTACGTTCGCTTAGGGCCTTCTAATCCTTGTGTTGCCCGGATTTAGATTGGTTACCTCGATGAACATAGGTCAGAGAAGGACTTGTTGGGATGTTAATAAGTTTGCTGATCGTGGGAGCGCAGGTATGTGCGTGACCCATGTGATGTGACTGTGTTTGCCTCCATTATTTGTGATGTTGTTATCTGAGAACGATTCCTGAGAGATTCAGAATACGTGATCCTTATGTACGTGATGTACCGGGATGGATAGCAGAGTATGTGTGCACCGCAGCTTAGTCTCGGGGTGCTTGTATTGTATATTTATGATGTGAATAATATACACTTAATTAATGGGAACTTTCATGTTGTTATTGTGAAGATAATTATGGTAATGTTTTGAGAAAACATAACGGGTTAACCGATAGTGAATTGTATTACAAATTGAGAATCGGAGTTTAAGTAAAGCCCTCTATTTATTTGATAACGCTAGAATGTAATATGGGAATCGAGTAGTAAGGGGTAGAACTTATTACGGTTTGGTTAGATATGTATGTCATTTAGATGGGTACGGTACGTTAGGAGTGCACATGCAGTCGAGAGGTGAGAATTCCATGTGAGTGCATGTCTTAACATGTATTTTCCATTTAATGTTTAATGTTATTAAAACACTTGCTGTTTTTTTTAAAATGATTTCCACTTTCGGGATCTGACCCATTTGCTTTCAAATCTATTTTTGTAAAAACCATTTTAGGTGCCCAGCCACAAGGACACCATGCTTAGGATTCTCATTCAGGTGACGAGCTGTAGCTGTTTGTGGAAGTTACAGGACTTTGCTTGTAGACGCTTCATCTATCTTGACTCTATTTTCAGCATTTATCAGTTGTAGGGCATGTCGCCCATTTCTTTTAGAGACATTTCATTTATTTCAGTTATTCAGACTTCTGGCATATAAATTATTCAGGATTCAGACTTGTCGTATTATTTTCATTTGTGGGATTGTGTGAGGAGTTTCCTCCGGACTTATTATTATTTGTTTGTTATTTCATTACTTCGTTATGGTGAATGTATTATGTTGTTCTTCCATTATTCTTTTATTGCATGTTAATTAGACTTAACTTAAAATTTGGAAACTTACTTTTTAAATACTCGGTAGTTAGTAATTATTAAAATGTTTTCGATAGTGATGCTATTAACTGAACCAACTTGGCATTTTGAATTAATTTAATAAAGGAGTAGCTACCCGGTATTTAATTAGTCGGGGTGTCATAGGTGGTATCAGAGCATCAGGTTCTAGTGTCCTTTACGATCTGAACGGCTTATTATGTTTCCGCTGAGCTTTCTTTGATGTAGAGCCCTATATTTTAGGACTGTTGTATTCTCTTATTTATGCTACATTCTTCAGCTATTTTAAGTTTATAACTGCGAACTTATAAACTTCATTCTTATTTCAGATGCCTCCACGACGTGCACAAAGCGTTCCCAGGGATGCGACGCCAGAACCACAGCCCGCACCAGCTCAGGGCACGTTGAATGCCGCCGAGGTTGCAGCCATTGTGGCTCAGGCGGTAAATGCCGCACTAGCTGTAGTTCAGCAGGCACCACCTCAGGCGCCGATAGCCGCGCCAGTTCAGGCTCATGCATTCCCGTCTGCTTGGGAACGTGTACGTGATGCTTTTCAGAAAGCACACCCTCCGGAGTTCGCAGGTAGCTCCGATGTGGTAGTTTCGAGTCAGTGGAGGAAGGACATCCAGCGACACCTGAGGATGTATGAGTGCACAAATGTCCAGAAGCAGATACTAGCTACCTTTAAGCTAGTGGGGTCTGCACTGCAGTGGTGGGAGCCTATTACCACCGTGGAGGAGAGAGATACTCTTACTATTCAGGAGTTTTGGGTGCGGTTCGACTGCAAGTACTTTCCGTCAGCTGTTCACATGGAGATGAGGAGGAAGTTGATGAGCCTCAAGCAGGAGGGTAAGACTGTGGCCGAGTATGAGGCCGAATTCACTGATCTGTTGAATATTGTTCCGGATGAGATACTAACAGAGGAGAAGAAGATACAGAAATTTACGGACGGGTTGACATGGAGGATTCGTCAACACTTGTTAGGGAACCTCTCATTAGCCACTTATTCTGATGTGGTTAACGCTGCTCTGTTACACTGCCAGGATCATCGCTTTCACATGACTGAAGGCAAGAGGTCAGGAGAGTCCAGCCATCAGGGCAGGACTGGGGGAAATGGTGCCAGTGGGGCACAATCTGTTCAGGGGCAGAGACAGGGTGATCAGGGTTCCCAGCAGGGAGATCACAAGAGGTTCAGGTCAGGGAATTTCAAGCACGGACAGGGAGGTTTCCGGCAGGGCCATCAGGGTCCGAACGACCATCAGAACCAGCAGGGTCAGAATGGTCAACAACAGTTTCAGCAGGGCCAGTGGAGGAACGGTAACGGCCACCAGGGCTGGGGGCAGCAGGGACAGTTACAGTATGGACGTGTCTATAACGTCCACCAGGCATCAGCTCCGCAGGCACCACCCGCGATTGAGGGTATGTTTCCTATCCATGGTACTATGGGTCGGGTTTTGTTTGATACGGGGGCAACGCATTGTTTTATAGCTACACATTTTGCGAAAGCCTTAGGGTTGTTAGCTACGGCAGAGAGCACAGTGACGTGTGTAGACTCACCATTGGGGAGTGGGTCACTCATTTTCTTTATATGCTGGGGAGTGGGGGTAGAGATTGGTAGTTTGGTATTACCTGTAGACATGTTGGTATTAGATATGCATGTGCACGATGTGATTATCGGTATGGATTGGCTCGCAGATTATAGAGCCATGATTGATTGCTTCGGTGGGAGCATTGTTTTTGCCATTCCGGGGCAAGAGATGTTTGTAGTGGCGATGCCTCGCCCAGAGGGAGGTTCGACCGCTCATTTGTATTACCTATAGGAGGATACCTCTAAGGAGGTTGTGATCCCTTTAGATTCTATCCCAGTTGTCAGGGAGTATTCCGATGTGTTTTAGGAGATACCAAGCCTACCCCCCAGTCGAGAGATAGACTTTGTTATAGAATTATTACCAGATACGAGACCTATAGCACGCGCACCGTACCGTATGGCTCCAGCTGAGATGAGGGAGTCACGGGATCAGATTGAGCAGTTGTTGGGTCAGGGGTTTATTCGGAGGAGTACTTCGTCATGGGGTGCCCCTGTGTTGTTCGTAAAGAAGAGAGACGGTTCACTAAGGTTGTGTGTGGACTACCGAGAGTTGAATAAGGTCACGATACGGAATAAGTATCCGTTGCCTCGAATCGATGACCTATTCGACCAGTTGAGAGGAGCGTATTTCTTCTAAAAGATTGATTTGAGATCGGGATACCATCAGTTGCGTATCAGGGAGGAGGACGTCTCGAAAACTGCGTTCTTATCGAGATATGGTTCTTACGAGTTTCGGGTTATGCCTTTTGGTTTGACCAATGCTCCAGTCGTGTTTATGGACTTGATGAATAGGGTGTTCAGGGATTTCCTAGATCAGTTTGTCATTGTCTTCATTGATGATATTCTGGTTTACTCCTAGACAGAGGAGGAGCACACTGAGCATTTGAGACAAGTTTTGCAGACGCTACGTCAGAACGAGCTGTATGCAAAGTATAAGAAGTGCGGGTTTTGGCTGAAGGAGGTCCAGTTTTTGGGACACATAATCTCCGACCGGGGGATATCTGCTGATCCGGGGAAGGTATCCGCGGTGAGGGAGTGGGGACAGCCCACGACACCAACATAAATCCGTAGTTTCTTGGGTCTAGCAGAATACTACAGGAGGTTCATTCGGGGATTTTCGAAGATAGCAGGTCCTTTGACACATCTGACTCGTAAGGGTGTGCCATTCATCAGGAGTGATGCCTGTCAGTTGGCATTCGATGAGTTGAAGGATAAGTTGACCTCAGCACCTGTGTTAGCATTGCCGAGACCGAGAGTTGAGTATCTAGTCTACACCGATGCGTCCTTACAAGGACTTGGAGGTGTATTGCAGCAGGAGAGTCAGGCCATAGCATATGCTTCCCGTAAGCTAAAGCCTCACGGGAAGAATTACCCCACTCATGACTTGGAGTTGGCGGCAGTTGTATTTCCCCTTCGGATATGGAGACATTATCTTTTGGGGGAGAAGTTTCGATTGTTCACAGACCACAAGTCCCTGCAGTACCTATTCACGCAGAAGGAGTTGAATATGCGGCAACGAAGGTGGCTTGAGTTTGTGAAGGACTATCAATTTGATATCCAGTATCACCCGGGGAAGGCTAACGTGGTAGCAGACGCGTTGAGCCGTAGGCCAGCAGATGAAGTGGCAGAGGAGTGGAAGGCCAAGTGTAAGGAATTGGGACACCAGGATGCAGTGGCCCGATCGTTCATGTCTGTGATGACCGTTACACCTCAGATTGTCACGAAGGTAGTAAGGGCACAGGCAAATGACTCGTTCTGTCAGGAGCATATAGTTCGATTATTAGCAGAGGGAGCCGAGTCCTATACCGTTAGCTCAGACGGGGGATTACGCTTCAATGGAAGATTGGTAGTTCCGGAAGGGGAGGAATTGCGGCACGAGGTGATGGCAGAGTCGCACGGCTCACGGTTCGCGGTACATCCCGGTGGGGACAAAATGTACCAAGACATGAGACGACAGTATTGGTGGAGCGGGATGAAGAGAGATATTTCCGAGTTTGTTTTAAAATGCGCCACTTGTCAGCTAGTAAAAGTGGATCATCAGAAACCGACAGGACTCCTACAGCCATTGGAGGTCCCGATGTGGATGTGGGAGAGCATCTCCATGGACTTTATCACGGGATTGCCTACGTCACAGAGAGGTCACGACTCCATTTGGGTAATTGTGGACAGGTTGACCAAAGTCGCTCATTTTCTACCCGTAAGGATAGATTACACTACGGGACAATATGCCCAGCTCTTTATTTCAGAGATAGTGAGACTTCACGGTGTGCCCCTAAATATCGTGTCTGACCGAGACAAGATATTTGTTTCATGGTTTTGGGAGAGTTTTCAGGAGTCCATGGGCACAGAATTGCGGTTGAGTACGGCGTATCACCCGCAGATCGATGGGCAAACTGAGCGTACAAATCAGATGTTAGAGGACATGCTACGGATGAGTATCATTGATTTTGGGGGTGGATGGGAGCAGTATCTTCCACTAGTGGAGTTTGCTTACAACAACTCCTACCAGTTCACTATTGGCATGGCTCCATTTGAGGCGTTGTACAGTAGACCTTGTCGTTCCCCAGCATGTTGGTTGGAGGTGGGGGAAAATAAACTACTTGGGCCGGAAGTGATTCAGGATACTTCGGCGAGGATAGAATTGATTCGGAGTCGCATTTGGGTAGCTCAAGATCGGCAGAAGAGCTATGCTGATGCGAAGATATTTTTCAGGGAGTTCCAAGTGGGGGACCAAGTTTTGCTCAGAGTATCTCCTATGAAGGGGATTATGCGTTTCGGGAAGAAAGGGAAGTTGGCACCGAGATATGTGGGACCATTTCCTATTATTGAGCGGATTGGACCGGTTGCATATAGGCTTGGGTTACCGGAGCATTTACATCAGATTCACGATGTGTTTCATATTTCCTCGCTAAGGAAATATCTTAGAGACGATTTGGATCATTCTCACATTGCTTTGGAGGACATCGATCTACAGCCGGATAGCCCCTACGAGGAGGGGCCAATTGCTATTTTGGACCGAAGTGAACGGAAACTGCGGTCAAAGATAGTTCCGTTAGTGCGTGTTCAGTGGCGACATCATAATGTCGAGGAGTCCACATGGAAGCACGAGGATAAGATGCGCGAACGTTATCCAGAGTTGTTCTTACCAAGTACTTTCTAGTTCCGAATTTCGAGATGAAATTCAGTTATTAGGGGGGGAGTATGTAATACCCCGCATTTTTGTGATATTTATTTATGGGATTAATTAAATTAAATGCGTATTAATTAGAAATTAATCCGGATTAAAATACTAGCGAGATGCGAGTTGGTATTTGAATATAATGTGCATATATGATTATATATGAATATTGAATTATGAAATTTGTCGTGAGATTGAAATACGGCAATTTGGAAATCTTGTTGAGACGCATGTGACAGTCGCGTCATGGTATATAATTATGTTAATTAAAAAGTGAATTTTATTTCTATAATCGTATGGTCGTTTTGAGTGCGCCAACGCGTCCAGAAGGGTCGAAATAGTCAGAAAACACTAGCCGGGGGTTTGGTTTGGGTCCCGGGGTATTTTTAGGCCATACCGGCAACCAAAAAGGGCAGTTTGGTAATTTTAGAATTTTGGGATTTTTGATTAACGAATTTTAGGAGTTTTAAATGGAAAATTAAAAGACCCACTAACCCATTACCAGCCATTATCTGATTAAAGGGCTACGGGGGTTATTAGAATTATCCCCAAAAGTTCCTAAGACAAAAACCCTAGCCTCCATTGCTACCATTAGAGAAGAAAGCTTGTAGAGGGAGAGATAGAAGGATTCTGCAGAGAGAGAGAGAACCATTCATCAAATTCGTCATCAAATCAGAGATACATATAAGGCAAGTGGTTTAATTCCAATTAATTTTAGAGAATGCTTCTTCCATGTGTAGGAATTGATAAAAATCTTATTGTTCTTGGGAGTTTGATAAAAACCCATTAATTTGGAATTAGAAACTTGTATTGTGATGAGGATTTGTATGTAGAACTATATGTAGGTGAATAATCTGATGTTAATACATTTTGGATGAAACAAAAACGGATTTATTTAGACTCTTTGATGATTTATAAATTTTAGGGTTCATATTCTTGAAATTGGGGATAAATGTATGGATTTGATATTTGGATGATGTTTATAATGAATTAATCCCCACAAAAACGTTAGTAGGTGACCTATGTATGTTTAGGGACGATTAGGAACCTTGAAAAATTGTTGGACTAATGTTTAGATGAGATTAGAAGTGAAGAAAAGATAGAAAAACGAAATAAGGATTTCTGGGCTCGAAACTGGCCACTCGTTAGAAGACCTGCCCAGGTCGTTCGAACGAGCTCGTTTGAACGAGCTTCTAACGAGTTGACCTTTGACTTCTAACGAGGGTGAAGTTAGTTCGATGTTCTCGTTCGAATGAGATCTCGTTAGAAAGCCCAGTTCGTTCGAACAAACTCTCGTTCGAACAGCCTCGTTCGAACGAGACTTCTAACGAGTTGACAGTTTAGGCTTTTTAGCCTGTTTTGATCCCGAGTGTCCCGTAACCTTGTGTATATGTAGAGATAACCTTCCCTTGATGATTAATTGTTATATTTGGGATGTTTGGGATATAATGAGGAGTCAAACCTAGAAGTGTAGTTTGAACCTAAGGGTAAATATGAAGTAGGACGTGAGTGTCTATTACGATGTGAGAACTATTGACGGCCTAATTTATTATATTAACCGAGAACATATAAATTGTGTAGTATTATATGTCGGTACGAGAATGAGAAGTGTATCACCAATATATTATGGTGATTACTAAGATGTGTGAATACTTAGTATATGTATTGATTTTATGTGTATGACATACCTACCATACTTGCTATCACGGGAGGTTTACGTTCGCTTAGGGCCTTCTAATCCTTGTGTTGCCCGGATTTAGATTGGTTACCTCGATGAACATAGGTCAGAGAAGGATTTATTGGGATGTTAATAAGTCTGCTGATCGTGGGAGCGCAGTTATGTGCGTGACCCATGTGATGTGACTGTGTTTGCCTCCATTATTTGTGATGTTGTTATCTGAGAACGATTCCCGAGAGATTCGGAATACGTGATCCTTATGTACGTGATGTACCGGGATGGATAGCAGAGTATGTGTGCACCGCAGCTTAGTCTCGGGGTTCTTGTATTGTATATTTATGATGTGAATAATATACACTTAATTAATGGGAACTTTCATGTTGTTATTGTGAAGATAATTATGGTAATGTTTTGAGAAAACATAACGGGTTAACCGATAGTGAATTGTATTACAAATTGAGAATCGGAGTTTAAGTAAAGCCCTCTAGTTATTTGATAACGCTAGAATGTAATATGGGAATCGAGTAGTAAGGGGTAGAACTTATTACGGTTTGGTTAGATATGTATGTCATTTAGATGGGTACGGTACGCTAGGAGTGCACATGTAGTCGAGAGGTGAGAATTCCATGTGAGTGCACGTCCTAACATGTATTTTGCATTTAATGTTTAATGTTATTAAAACACTTCCTGTTTTTTTAAAATGATTTCCACTTTCGGGCTCTGACCCATTTTCTTTCAAATCTATTTTTGTAAAAACCATTTTAGGTGCCCAGCCACAAGGACACCATGCTTAGGATTCTCATTCAGGTGACGAGCTGTAGCTGTTTGTGGAAGTTACAGGACTTTGCTTGTAGACGCTTCATCTATCTTGACTCTATTTTCAGCATTTATCAGTTGTAGGGCATGTCGCCCATTTCTTTTAGAGACATTTCATTTATTTCAGTTATTCAGACTTCTGGAATGTAAATTATTCAGGATTCAGACTTGTCGTATTATTTTCATTTGTGGGATTGTGTGAAGAGTTTCCTCCGGACTTATTATTATTTGTTGGTTATTTCATTACTTCGTTATGGTGAATGGATTATGTTGTTCTTCCATTATTCTTTTATTGCATGTTAATCAGACTTAACTTAAAATTTGGCAACTTACTTTTTAAATACTAGGTGGTTAGTAATTATTAAAATGTTTTCGACAGTGATGCTATTAACTGAACCAACTTGGCATTTTGAATTAATTTAATAAAGGAGTAGCTACCTGGTATTTAATTAGTCGGGGTGTCACAACTGGATCTCAGCCACCTAATTGATTCTGATGTTCTCGATCCTTCTTCTCTCAGTATAAAAGGAGACCAAACCTCAGCATTTTGAGACTTTTGCCAATTCGTTAAACCTGAGAGAAAAGAGAAAGTAGAAAGAAGAGAGAGAAGGGAGAAGAGAGAAAAAAAAGAGAGAGGTAACCCTAATTTCTTCATAGATCCAAACCTATGTGAGATTTCTCCCTAACCAAACACCAAAACATAAGTCTCATACATCAGAAAACTCACCTTTTGAGAGTTAGATCTTTATAGGGTTTCTGTGTTGTTGGTTTTGTGTTCTTTGTTTGAAGACCTCTTCGAATTTTTTGTTCTCTCAGAATCATCTCTAAGGAAGATTGAAGTTTCATTATTGAAACTGAGTCTTTCTAAAAGAGAACATCTCACGTATATTTTCTGTTTTTCTTTTTAGATCTGATTTCTTAGATCTAATCTGTTTCAACTAATTTTTTGAAATAAAACTTTTAGTTTCAAAAATAATTTTCAGATCTAGTGAGTTGTCCGTGTTTCCAAGTTTTTATTTTATATTCTATGAAATACTGGTGTATAAAAATAACAGGAACACAAATGAACTCATGCTAATGTTTTAAAAGAGTTCAGATCTGAAAAATAAGTTTTAGATAAAAACTTGTTGAACTAGTCCTTGCATGTTAAGTCTGAATATGATTTGTTAAAGTAGACTTCTAGTCTAGTTTGGATCTGCAATTGGAGGTTTATAATTTCAAAAATATTTTCAAAACCCAAAAATTATAGAAGACCTTAAACCGTATTTCGAGCAAGGTTTCCTCGAAATCCGTGGTTTAATTAAAGATCAAGAAATCTTTGCTTGAAAAATTAAGATTCAGAAATAACTTTCATATTAGAACTATTGTAATTTGTTAGGAAAGTTTGTATAAATCTTGAGAGGGTGAGCTGCATGTTTGCATGTAGTAGCACATCACAAACACTATCTGACACGAACACTTAGTCATTGTGGTTCTGTTTGAGAATCTTGTATTTGAAAGAGTTGCTAGAAACTTAAATCAAAGAGAAGGATATCAAGGATAAGACAAAGAAGAACCAATAAAGGATCAAGTTCCAAGTCAGAATACCTTTGGAGTCGAGAATCTCATGTAGGTACATTATGAACTTAGGTTAGGATCTTTGTGGTTTGCTTAAGTGCTGTAACTTGATTTTTATTCTAGTGAATTTTTTGTTTTGTGTCATAGAGGGCACCGTGGATGTTTCCCTTGCTTACGGGTTTTACCACGTTAAAAATCTTGTGTCTATTTCTGTGAATGTTCTTAATTGTTATTGTGATTGGACTGTATGGTAAAGATAGTAGATGTTTATTAAATTAAACTAAAGGTTATCAACTATCGAATTTAATCCATACATCCAGGAAAAAATTTGACAACACATCTTGTGTTTTTCGAAAAGAGTTTTGCCCAAAAAGTTTGTTCGGAGTTTACTCAACTTATAACTATTTGTTATTAATCTAGTAAACAAAAGGATTTTAGAATTAAGGTTGTTTTTCAACTGGTATCAGAGAAGGAACACCTTTTGTGATCCTAAAACTTGAGTAATTGTTTTTGAAATTTATTTCTAAAAATCTCTGAGTATGGGAGAAAAATTTGAGAAGTTGGGTAACCTCTCCAGACCACCACTCTTTGTTGGAAATAATTTTTCGTACTGGAAAGTGCGAATGGATGCTTTCATTCAAGTAACCATGGGTGATGAAGTCAGGGAAATGATTGAAACAGGGTATGAACATCCTACTAAACCTACCTGTGCCACTAATCCAACAAGGATTAAGAATCTTCTCAGTGAATTTACCAAGGAAGAGAAAAATATGTCTCTTGATAATTACAAAGGAAAAAAATGTCATCTTTATATCTATTAATGAGCATGAATTCAATAGAATATCCATTTGTTCTACTTATAAATAGGAATGGGACACTTTAGTCATTGCTAATGAGGGTGATGAAGGTGTCAAAGCTAGAAAAACCCAAATGCTTATTCAACAATATAACACCCTGATTATGAATGACAGTGAATCCTTTGACGATTTCTACAGAAGGTTAACTGACATTTTTATAAAACTTCATGCAAATGGTATAACCTACAATAGAAAAGGAAATTGTGTCAAAGGTTCTTAGGTCGTTGCCATCTAAATTTGACAACAAGAGATATGCAATTGAGGAAATGAATGACTCTAATATGACTCCTGAACTACTTAGCAGTAAACTTAGGACTGTTGAATTGGAATTGGACTTTAAAAAGCAATTGACCAGACAGACCAGTAGAGCCTCGAGTTCTAATGTTGTGTTTTCATCTAAATTACTAGTGCCTAAATTGAGCTCTATAGACTTTGACACTGAGTGTCTTGAAAACTGTGATTTAGAAAACCTTAACAATGAAATAGCTCTTATGAGTAAGCATTTCAACAAGATTTTGAAATTCAGAAATGATGTAGCCTCTAAACAAGGAAAATCAAATTATCAAGTTAATCAATCTCACAGACCTCGTGACAGAGACAACACCAAACACACTTATGAAAATAGGAGGAATTATGACACCAACAGACCTAAAACTGACATAAAAGATGTCAAGTGTCACCATTGTGGTAAACTTGGTCACTATTCTAGTAAATGTCCAGCTAATTTTAATAATAATAACAAGGCCAATATGTGTAAAACATGGGACGACTCTAATGATTCTGATGAAGATGAAACTGAGTCAACCCAGATGAATGAGAATTTCATGTCTTTCTTTGCTAAGATAATATATAATGATGATGCATGCTTGCCTGTTCATGAACCTACTATGCATGTTGATGTTGTTAATGATATTGATGATAATTTTGTTCCTATTACTGTTGAAAGATTGTGTGAGAGTCATAGTGAGAATTTTGATGATGAATTGAACGTGTGTGTGAGTAAAGAACCTAACCAAATCATAGGGGTCAATTCATAAGAAGCACATAGTGAGTTTGATGATGACTTTCCTGATTTACTGTACACCAAAATGGTTAAGAAGAGTGCCCACCTAGAGAAAATGATAAAAACCTTAAATGACCGTATCGATCTGCTTAACCAAACCATTAGGAAGAACACTGGAGATTATACGAACCAATGTGTTGATTAAGAAATTGAGATTGAGAATTACAACTTGAAAAGAAACTCTTTGATTCAAAAGAACCATTAATTTGAACAAAAATACAAGGCAACCCTTATTGAACTAGAAGATTCAAAGAAAAAGTTTCAAATGTTTTTAAAAAATGTCAACATTTTAAAACACAAACCAAGACTTATGAAAAAATTGTTACTGGAAGTAAATTTGACTCTGAAGATAAGTCTGGCCTAGGTTTTGGAGAAATAGTGCACACAAGTAAGACCAAAGTTTCTCCTGGATATGTTGCTTTTGTAAAATAAGGACTAACTTTTAAAAATGTTCAAAAAGGTGAACCTAGTCACATTGTCTCTTAGACAACATATAGTCAGTACAATCAACAGTTGAAACCAAATTGTCAAACCAAATATGTTTGTCCTTTTTCCAGGGACCAAGGACAAAAACCTAACCCAATAATGACTGGACTACTATACCCAATAGATCCAAGCTAATTTTCAAAGACTTTAATAAGAAGGTCAAGTCCTATACCCATCAGTACTATTCCTATTGCGATATTTTTGGACATACTTTAGATGAATGTTTCCAGAAAAGGACATTCACTCCTACCTACCAGAATTTTAACTATTCTAGGAAATCCAAAATACTTATATACTTCCTAGACATGCCACAAACAACACTAACTCTAAAAGGAAAAAGGTAGGGTTCAAGACTAAGAAGAAATCATTTAAAAAGACCGCTCAAATCTTTTCAAAGTCAAAAGGCAACAAAAATTTGAAAACTAAGCCTATTTTGATTCGAAAAGATGATTTACTACCCCATCTCCAAGTGTAAAATTGTCACATCTGCTTTAAAGGTACAAAGAACTTCAACTGGATGGTATTTAGACTACGGATGTTCTAAATATATGATCGGGGATGAAACAAAATTAAAAAACAAGACAAACTTCCTTGGAGGTAGTGTCATGTTTGGAGATAGTGTTTCATCTCAGATCATAGGTAAGGGAACATTAAGTGAACAAGGGCTTCCTGAACTAAATGATGTTTTATTAGTTAAATTCCTTAAAGCCAATCTCTTAAGTATATCACAATTTTGTGATTCCAATCACTCAGTTACCTTTTCTAAAAATGATTGCAAAATTATAGATGAAAAGGGAAATTTTATTTTGACAGGAAACAGAACCCCGAAAAATTGTTACACAGTAATTCCTAATTCTGAATCTTGCAAAATTTCCTCATTAGAGGACTCTGATATTTGGCACAATAGATTGGGACACACAAATTATGATAACCTTAAAAGATTGGGTTCCCAAGAGATAGTTAGAGGCTTACCAAAAATTAAAAATTCTTTTAATCCTGTATGTGGACCTTGTCAGGAAGAAAAAATAAGTAAATCCCCACATAAGAAAGTTAAAGATGTCCTTACCACTAAGCCCCTAGAACTTATCCACATAGACCTCATGGGTCCCTCTAGAACTGTTAGTTTCTGTAGAAACTCTTACATCCTAGTTATAGAGGATAACTATACGAGATATACATGGGTATTTTTTATGATTCATAAATCATAAACCTTCAATGAATTCTTAAGAATCCTCTTGAAAATTGAGAATGAGAAGGATACCCAAGTGTGTCGAATTAGGAGTGATAGAGGTGGAAAATTTAAGGATTCTGGAATTTCTGTGTATTGTGTAGTTGATGGCTATAAACATGAGTTTATCGCTCCCTAGACCCCGCAACAGAATGGTATAGCTGAACGTAAGAATAGGACATTACAAGAAATGTCTAGGGTTATGTTACATGCTAAACATCTCCCTAGATACTTTTGGGTAGAAGCTGTCCAAACCGCATGTCACATTGTGAATCGTATCTACCTCAGAAAAAATTCCAAGGAAAGATCTTATGAGTTATGGTTCCACAAAAAGCCTAATCTAAAATATTTTAAAACCTTTGGTAGTATCTGCTATATCTTCAAAGATAGAAATCATCTTTCAAATTTTGATACCCGAGGAGAAAATGGAATTTTTCATGGCTATTCCCAAAATAGTAGGGCTTTGCGTGTTTTTAATAACAAAACCAAAACAATTATGGAATCAATTAATGTAATTATAAATGACACAAGTGTTAGGAGTAGTGACAGTCAACCAATAACATTTGATGAGGACGAAGCTGTTTTAACCCCTGATCCTCAAGATGATACTGATTCACTTCCCCCTGAGGATCCTTCTATACCCACCTGGGTTTCTAAAGATCATCCCATTGAAACCATTATCGGTAATCCTTCGGAACCAGTTCGAACTAGATCGCAACTTCTTCAAGTGGCACAATATTCTTGTTTTGTTTCTCTTAATGAACCTAAAAATGTTACTGATGCCCTTAATGACTCATTTTGGATAAATGCTATGAAAGAAGAGCTAATCGAATTTAAGAGTCATGATGTTTGGAATTTGGTTCCTAGACCTAAAGATTTGAAGGTTATTGGCATAAGATGGATTTTTAAAAACAAAACTGATGAAAACGGGGAGGTCATTAGAAATAAAGCTAGGTTGGTTGTACAAGGCTACTCTTAGATTGAGGGAATTGATTTTGATGAAACCTTTGCACCCGTTACTCATTAAGAATCAGTTAGACTCCTTCTAGCTATTTCGTGTCATATGTAGTTCAAATTATTCCAAATGGATGTGAAATCCTCTTTTTTAAATTGATTTTTGTCTGAAGAAGTTTACGTAGAACATTCCAAAGGATTTATTGATCCTGTACACCCGAACCATGTCTTTAAGCTTAAGAAAGCTTTATACGATTTGAAACAAGCTCCTAGAGCTTGGTATGAGAGATTTTCGACCTTCTTAGTGTCTTACAATTTTGTCCGCAGCAAAAATGATCAAACATTATTTATTAGAAAGGAAAATCAACATGTCTTAATCGTGCAAGTATATGTGGATGATATTATTTTCGGTTCCACCTGTTCTAAACAAGTAGAGAATTTTTCTAATATCATGCATACCGAATTTCAGAGGTCTTTAATGGGTGAGCTACAATACTTTTTAGGTTTATAAGTAAAACAATGCAGTAATGGTCTTTTTATTTCCCAATCCAAGTATGCTACTGACTTAGTTAAAAAATTCGGCTTAGAAAATGCTAAACCTTCTAGGACCCGCATGATTAATTCAACTAAACTATCTAAGGATGATAATGGGAAAAGAGTATATCCCACTCTTTATAGAAGTATGGTAGGGAGTTTGTTGTATCATACCGCGTCGCGACCTGATATATCTTATGCCGTGTGATTTGTGCTAGATATCAAAGTAACCGTAAAGAGTCTCACTTATTAAGTGCAAAAGGATTATTAAATATGTTAAGCGCACTCTAAAATTTGGTATTTGGTACAAAAAAAGATACAACTAGTTCTATTATTGGATACACCGATGCCGATTGGGTCGGTTGTTCTGATGATAATAAGAGCACTTCTGGTGCTTGCTACTACGTAGGCAATAGTCTTGTTGGTTAGTCGGGTAAGAAATATAATTGCATTTCATTATCTAGTGCTGAATAAGAATATATAGCTACTGGAAGTTGTTGTGCTCAATTACTATGGATTAGACAAATTCTGAGTGATTATGGCGTCATAGAAAAACAATTAACAATGTTTTATGATAATCAAAGTGCTATTAAGATTTCCAAAAATCCTATTTTGCACTCACGAACTAAGCATATTAAGATTAGACATCACTTTATTCATGACCTTGTAGAATCCAAAGATATTATTATTAAAGATCTGAAGACTCAAAAACAACTCGCAGATCTCTTTACGAAACCATTAGATAACATTCGTTTTGAGTATTTGCGTACTGCCATAGGCATGATAACTCTCAATTAATCTCTATGATTTTGTGTTCTACTACCCCTTGTATATTTGAGAAAAATTGGGGAAGAAGATCTTGAGTATTTCTTAGCGATTTAACTATCTATTCCTATTCTAACTCAACTAATATGCCAAATTTAGTGTTTATCTTATTACAGGCATTTCAGACCCGTTGTACATCTTGTTTATACTTTCTAGGGTATTGGTCTGTATGTAGTTGAGTAATGTCTTTTTTTTCTTATTTTCGGTTCTAGGATGGGAAAGGATAATTAGAATTTTTGTATAGGACACATAGGATTTCTTTTTGTTTTGACCCGAGAGTACAGAACACTCAAGGGAATTTTGTCTCTAATATCCAAAGGGGGAGAATGAGAACACACTATATATTGTCTCACTTGAGTCTGTATATATAGGAGTTCCAACTAGTTTGGATATATAGACAAAATAGGTTAGTATAGCTTGAGAACTCCATCTCCTCAAAGGTACATGCTACATGAAGAAATTCAAGTCCAAGAGAATCTTCAAAGGGAAGTTAATTCTAACCCTAAAACCATAAATAGGACACTTGCACTGTATCCTACATATTACCTCTGTGCTTGAATGGTTTATCAACACTTGAAATCATTTTAAAATCAATTTATTTCCAAACAAATCATTTTTATATAATTTTAAACAACTTTTAAAAGATTTTTGAATTAATTAAAAATTGGTTTTAAAAGTTTTGTGGGTTAAAATGGAATTTCAAAAACTTAATTTCTTTGCCAATTGTTTGGCTGGGTAGAATTCGAAAGCACTTAAGAGTTGGAGGTGTGCCTCATTTTATATCCCATCTGGTGCGTACACGTGTTGGCTTCCAAACGATGTGATTTGTGTTTTCTCTTAGACACAAAACACTTATAACATCTCAGCCCTAGGATTAACTTCATCAACGCTCTGCATACGCTAAGAGTCAATCCGTGTGACCCAAGCCTTAACCAATCAGTGTTAGTATAAACAAAATCACCTTATACTCTTGACTCACTTAGTCTATATTGTATAATTGCTCATCTAGTTTAAAAATAGTGACAAAATTGAGTCCATTACCTAGAATCCAAAAAGCGTCAGACTCTACTCTACTCTACTCTTCATTCCTCTTGTTGAATTGATTAAAGATATATTCACAAACACTCACACACATTAGGATTGCATACATTGTTCATATATTGCATAAAATTGATTGTGTTAGAGTTGTGTGTGTTTAATCCCATTTAAAATTGATTTTTTTGATTTTTGGGAATTTTTAATGATTTAAAAAATGATTTTTTCATAATTAAAATTGGATTAAAATGCTTTTGGGGTCAATCTATAAATACTGATTTTATGGTTTTATTCATATATGTTCATTTGGGTAGGATCCGAAAGTGCTAGAGACTATTGGGTGTCTGTGTAATTATTTTCATACACGCGTGTGAGGTTCGATATCAGACCTACACCATTCACCCTTATACCGGTTGGATTTGTGTTTCTTTAAAGACTCAAAACCGTTGTCCATTATCAGCCCTTGGATCGTTGTTACCAATGCTCCACATGCATTTGAATCTAATCCCTGTGAAACCCTTATCATCCAATCAAAAGCCTTTTAACCCACCGCTTTTATCTCACCGTTGGATCAAAGTCAATTTGGGAAGTCCAAATCCCAGCCCTTGATTTTGAATAGCCTTCTTGATCCTTCTCAGTCCCAATATAAGGAGGCTTACCCTCAACCTTTGAGAGACTTTTGCCACTTCCTCTAACTAGAGGGAGAAGAGATGAGAGAGAAAAGAGAGAAACCAGAGAGAAAGAGTTAGAAACCCTAAATCATCCATATATAGTTTCAAACCCTAACTCATTTTCTTAAAACCAGTTACACCAAACACCAACCCTGAGTGTTTGAGAGTTATTTTGTGTTGGTTTGTAAGTTGTTTCGTTGTTTAACCTCTTGGTTTTTAATATCTTCTGTCCAACTTAAACATTAGGTTAGATATGTATTTCTGTTTCATAGAAATCATAGATCTCATGTTTTTATGTTATATTACACATTAATCTGCATTCTTAGTTTCTCGTCTTGAGAAATATTTTATTGATTATTTTCTGTAAATGTTTATAACTTCAAAATCAATAAAATCATTTTCTCGTTCTACTTCTGTTGAAACAAGGCATTTGACCTAGTTAAGAATCGCACTTGGTGGTTTTTAATTTCATAAGTATTTTCAAAACCCTGAAATTGATTAAGATCTTGAATCGTATTTTGAGCAATATTACCGTGGATTCTTGGATCATTTTAAAGGTTAAATAAAGTTTTTGTTTCCTAAGAAGAGAGAAATTGAAAATCACAGCATATAGATCTGAACTGTAATTTGATTGGACTGTTTGTATAAATAAGCGTGAGTGTGTGCAGGCATGTGTTAGAGTACCATCACAAACACTTAACCCCTACAACACTGAAAATATTGGTACTAAGATCTTGAAACTAGATTCGACGTAAAGACTGGAACAAAGTGGAAGTTAGCAAACTGGGAGAAACACATCAACAATCAGAACTGTAGAGAAGTTAGAAGGAAACCAGTGTGTACATTCCTAAACTTGTATAAGACTGATTTGTGTGCATGTGTGTTATATAGTTTGTAACTGATATATTTTATTTTAGTGGATTTTTGGTTTGTGACTTAGTAGTCACCGTGGATGTTTCCTCAGTTGGGTGAGGTTTTACCACGTTAAAAATCTCTTGTCATTAATGTTTCCACATCTCCTCATCTCATTCTTAATAGTGTGCTGGTTTAAACTGTCTTACTTTTGTTTTCAAAACTTGTTAACAAATCTTGAACTAATCTCGTGCATGTTTTATTAAACACATCTTGTGATTAACCTGATTTGATTTAAAGAAAAGGTTTTCCTCAAAAAATAGTTCGGAGTTACTCAAATAGTTTAATATTATATTAAACGGCTTTAGTAACAATTTTTCAATTGGTATGAGAGCTTTGGAATTTTTTTTAAAAGATCTTGTGTTTCTGAAATTGTTTTCTTAAAATCAAAATAATGGACGAGAAAAATGAAAAATTTGGCAACTTGACCAGACCCCCTCTCTTTGATGGAAACAACTTTTCTTACTGGAAGGTGAGAATGGTTGCTTTCATACAAGGAACCTTGGGAGATGATGTCTGGGATATTGTTAAAAATGGATATACTTATCCTACAAAACCAGTCATTGAAGGAAGTAATGAGAGGATTAAGAAAGCATTAAGTGAATTCACTCAAGAAGAGAAGCAAACTTCTCAAAACAATAACAAAGGAAAGAATGCCATATTTATGTCTATAAATGAACACGAGTTCAAAAGGATCTCATCTTGTGCCACTTCTAAGGAAGCTTGGGATACACTGATTACAGCACATAAAGGTGACACTAGAGTTAAGGCTGCTAAAACTCAAATGCTTGCCCATCAGTATAACTCTCTAATTATGTCAGACTCTGAATCCTTTGATGACTTTTACATGAAATTAACTGACATTGTGACCAAATTGCATGCTAATGGGATAACATATGATAGACGTGAAATTGTATCTAAAATTCTAAGATCATTACCACAAAAAATTGCCAACAAAAGATATGCTATTGAGGAAATGTGTGACCAAAATCTCACTCCTGAATTACTGAGTAGTAAACTAAAAACTGTGGAAATGGAATTAGAATTTAAAAAATAAATGACCTAGTCCCATAGGAAACATACTAGTTTCAATTTGAGTTTTTCCTCTAAGCTGATGAAACCTGAGTTTACTATTCCCACTGATGACTCTGATGAGGAATGTGATATATATAGTTTGGATAATAAAATTGCCGTGATGTCAAAACAGTTTAAGAAAATTGTTAAATTTAGAAATAAAATGGCAAAGAGACAAGGCAAGCCAAATTATCCAACTCAGTATAATTACAAACCTCATGAGAAAGGTCATGACAAACATCACAAGGACATGACACCTAACAAAGACTTCAAGAATATTGAGTTTTTTAGATATGGTAAATTGGGACATATAGCACAAGACTGTAGAGTGAAACTGAACACTATCAATAAACATATTAGGGCCAACATTTTCAAAACTTGGGATGATTCAAATGATTCTGAAAATGAGGAACTTGAATGATCTGACATTTTTTATCCCTACATATCTTTCTTTTCTAAGATTTCTATAATTATGATATGCCTATGTATGAGAATGATGATAATAGCTCTACTTTTGTTATTATGAATCATGTTGCTACTTGTTTAGATGCTTTGATTTCTGAGAATATTGCTAGTTCTACCACGGGGGGTGTGAGTCAAAGGGAAAGCGATAATGACGATGTCAATGTGTGTGTGAGTTCAAGAAATGAATCCTTAGGGGTCACTTCACACACTACACCTAGTGATTCAGACACTGAAGACCTCCCTGATATTCACACACTTTACGCTAAAACTCTCAAGAAAAGCACTAGACTAGAGAAGATAGTAAAGGATCTCACTTAGAAACTAGAAGACCTAAGTCTGATGGTTAAACTTAACGCTGAAGAGTATACTACCCAATGTCTAACTCATGAAAATGAAGTCAAAATGTTTGATCAAAAAATGAAGAATTTTACTGAAGAAAATGGAAGTCTCGAGAAATAATATAAAGGGATATTATTTGAATTGGAACAATCCAAAGAGAAGACAACAGCAGTTTTCAAAAAATTTGCAAAATTTGCAAAAAATTCAAACTGTTTTGATGGTTTTGTTGCTGATTCAAAAACCAATTTTGATGATCGAACTGGAATAGGGTTTTGCCCAAACTTGAAGACACAAACTAAAAACTTTGAACCAATTAAGTTTGAGTCAGGAGACAAAAGACCTATAGAAACTTGTCCAGATTTTCATTCTTTGAAAAATCAGTTTGATGAAAAACAATCAAAGTTTGATATTGGGGAATCAAGTTGCTCTAAGTGTGAAAGTCCACCAAAGGCTAAATATGTCTGCCCCACGATTAGTAAGAGTGATTTTTCCTTTCAAACTATACTCCCTAGGAATAAGGTTTAACCCCAAAATTCCATGAAACCTATGTTTAGAGAATTTCCTAAGGAGATTCCCTCTTCAAGCAATTTATATTGCTCATACTGTGACCTATACGATTACTCTATTGAAGGTTGCTACTCTAGACGTTTAGTTAACCCTGTCTATAATACTCCTGTGTACCAAAACTTTAACTATTCTAGGAGAAGTCGTAACAATTATGTTCTGCCTAGACAACCAGACCAAAACTCTAATTATAGAAAAAGAAAGACCAAACCTAAAAGATCATTTCCAAGAAGGATTCCTAGACACTTTTATAAAACAAATGCTCATATTTTCCATAAAATTCAACCTCATGCGCAAAACATTTTTCAACAGAAATCTAATGCTCGCAAGTTTTATCAAATGAGAGAAAATAAGTGCAAAATGAAAACAGGAGCTATTGGGGTTAGAAAAGATGAGCTATTACCCCAGATGAAGTGTAACATTGTGATTACTGATTTAAAAGATGAACACACTCCCTCTGGTTGGTATTTAGACTCTGGATGTTTAAAGCATATGACTGGGGATGATACCAAACTTTTAAACAAAACCAGCTTTACTGGAGGAAAAGTTATTTTTGGTGATGGTGTATCATCTCATATCATTAGTAAAGGAACACTCCAAGAAGAAGGATTACCTATACTTGAAAATGTTCTTCTAGTAAAAGGTCTTAAGGCTAATCTACTTAGTATCTCGTAATTTTATGACTCAAATCATATTGTCACCTTTTCAAAGAAAAATTGAAAAATTTTAAATGAAAAAGGTGAGTGCATAATTACGGGACTCAGGACTCCTGACAATTGTTATACTGTCCAGAACTGTACTGAGGTCTGTAACATTACCAGAATGGATGACAATGAGATATGGAATAATCGAATGGGTCACATAAATTACGAAAATCTTAGTAGATTATCTTCACAAGAAATAGTTAGAGGTATTCCTAAGATCAAACCTATTTCTAATATTGTTTGTAGATCATGTCAGGAAGGAAATATTGTTAAGGCACCTCATAAGAAAGTCAAATATATCCTTACCTCTAAACCCTTGGATCTTATCCATATGGACCTAATGGGTCCTTCTCGTAATGTTAGTCTCTGTGGACACAGTTACATTCTTGTTATGGTTGATGACTTCACCAGATTTACTTGGGTAGCTTTCTTAAAACAAAAGTCTGACACTTTCCAAACCTTTTTGAAGATTTTACTTCACATTGAAAATGAGAAAGACACTCAAGTAAATAGAATTCGTAGTGATAGAGGTGGAGAATTCATAGATACTGGTGTTATAGAGTATTGTGACTATAATGGTTACAAACATGAATTTAGTGCTCCTAAGAATCCTCAACTAAATGGTATTACTGAAAGAAAGAATCCCACCCTTCAAGAGATGGCACGTGTTATGATTCATACCAAGTGTTTACCTTAGTATTTTTGGGTAGAATCTATGCGTACTGCGTGTCACATTATCAATAGGGTATATCTTAGAAAAAATTCTAAACAAACTGCTTACGAACTATGGTATGGGAAGAAGCCCAATCTTAAGTACCTTAGAACCTTTGGTAGTACGTGTTATGTCTGCAAAGACAGAGAACACTTATCAAAATTTGAGACTCGTGGAGATAAAGCCATCTTTCTAGGATATTCTCCTAGCAGTAGAGCATACCGTGTCTATAATCTTCGCACTAATAACTTAATGGAATCCATAAACGTCATTGTAAGTGACACTACTGTAGAGAGTAAGATAGGAGAACCAAATATTGTGGAAGAGTATGAAAATGTTTTCAAAAATGTCTCTCCAGAAATAGATGATTCTTTACCAATTGAGACACCTGAAGTACCTAATTGGGTTTCTAAAGACCATCCCATAGATAACGTTATTGGTAACCCTAGTGAGCCTGTACGTACAAGATCTCAATTAAGAAATTTTTCTCATTATGCATGTTTTGTTTCCCTTGAGGAACCAAAGAATGTAAATGATGCATTGAATTATCCTCATTGGATTTCTGTAATGCAGGAAGAACTTCTTCAATTTGTCATTCATGATGTTTGGTATCTTGTACCTAGGCCTGATCACAAAAAGGTTATTGGCACACGTTGTATATTTAAAAATAAATCTGATGAAAGTGAGATAATCATTAGAAACAAAGACAAATTGGTTGCTTACGGGTACTTTAAAATTGAAGGAATATATTTTAACGAGACTTTTGCTCCTGTTACTCGATTGGAATCTGTTCGCCTTCTCTTTGCCATAGCTTGTTACTTAAATTTTACGCTTTACCAAATGGATGTCAAATCTTCCTTCATTAATGGAATATTGACTGAGGAGACCTATGTAGAACAACCAAAAGGGTTCATTGACCCTCAATATCCAAATCATGTCTTTCGTCTTAAAAAGGTTTTGTATGGCCTAAAACAAGCGCCAAGAGCCTGGTATGAGCGCCTTTCCAATTTTCTCTTAGATAAATGTTTTAATATAGGTGGAAATGATCAAACCCTTTTTATCAAACATTTTGAAAAACATATTATTATAGCTCAAGTTTATTTTGACGACATCATCTTTGGATCAACATCTCCCTCAGAAGTTAAATCCTTTTTTGAAATTATGCATAAAGAATTTCAAATATCTCTTATGAGGGAGTTGCAATTTTTCTTGGGTCTTCAAGTCAAATAGAATTCAGAAGGATTATTTGTTTCACAATCAAAATATGCTTTAGACATTGTTAAAAAATTCGGCCTTGAGAGTGAAAAAGATGCTAAAACTCCCATGAGTACTATGGTCAAACTATCTAAGGATGAGAGTGGTAAATTCGTAGATCCAACTCTATATCTTAGTATGATAAGAACCTTGCTATACTTTATTGCCTCGCGTCCTGATATTATGTACACTGTTTGCGTGTGTGCTCGTTATCAAAACAATCCTAAAGAGAGCCATTTAGTTTGTGTTAAAATAATCATAAAATACATAAAAGGCACTCTAAATTTAGGACTTTGGTACACCAATGATACACCTAGCACTATAATAGGTTACACTGATGCCGATTGGGTTGGGTGTAGTGATGATACTAAGAGCACATCAGGAGCATGTTACTATATAGGTAATAATTTGGTGGGATGGAGTAGTAAGAAACAAAACTGCACATCTTTATCAATTGCTAAATATGAATACATAGCCGCTGGAAGTTGTTGTGCCCAATTACTTTGGCTTAAACAAATGCTAAGTGATTATTATATTAAAGAAGAATAATTACATCTCTATTGTGATAATCAAAGAGCGATCAATATCTCTAAAAATCATGTTCAACACTCGCGAACTGAACATATAAAAATTATACATCACTTCATATGCGAATTAGTTGAGACTAAGAAATTAGAAATAAATTATCTTCCTACTGATTTGCAACTCATAAATATGTTTACCAAACCCTTGGATTATAATAGGTTTATTGCTTTGCATAAATCGATAAGAATGGTTTGTGCTGAATAAACTCCTTGACTTGCATAGTTTTTCCCTTTGTCCATTTGAGACAAAATGGGGGAGATATTTGAGTCTTATGAGTTCATTTCTTTTGTACATATTTCTAATAATCTTGATCTTAGTGATTATTTGCAGGATTCTGTACAGTTACTCTCAACAGATATAATAGGGTATTGATTTGTAATTAGTTGAGTTATGTAATTTTGATTTCTAGGAAATGGGTAGATAGAATTTTTGTATAGGAATAGGTTTTTACTTATCTCTTTATTAGAAAGGAAAATCAACATGTCTTAATTGCACAAGTATATGTGGATGATATTATTTTCAGTTCCACTTGTCCTAAACAAGTAGAGAATTTTTCTAATATCATGCATACCGAATTTCAAATGTCTTTAATGGGTGAACTACAATATTTTTTAGGTTTACAAGTAAAATAATGCAGTAATGGTCTTTTTATTTCCCAATCCAAGTATGCTGCTGACTTAGTTAAAAAATTCGTCTTAGAAAATGCCAAACCTTCTTGAACCCCCATGAGTAATTAAACTAAACTATCTAAGGATGATAATGGGAAGCATGTAGATCCCACCCTTTATAGAAGTATGGTAAGGAGTTTGTTGTATCTTACCGCGTAGCGACCTGATATATCTTTTGTCGTGTGATTTGTGCTAGATATCAAAGTAACCCTAAAGAGTCTCACTTATTAAGTGTAAAAATGATTATTAAATATGTTAAGCGTACTCTAAAATTTAGTATTTGGTACACAAAAGATATAACTAGTTCTATTGTTGGATACACCGATGCCGATTGTGCCGGTTGTTCTAATCAAAGTAAGAGCATTTCTGGTGCTTGCTACTACGTAGTCAATAATCTTATTGGTTAGTCATGTAAGAAATAGAATTACATTTCATTATCTAGTGCTGAATCAGAATATATGGCTGCTGGTAGTTCTTGTGCTCAATTACTATGGATTAGACAAATGCTTAGTGATTATGGCATCACAGAAAAATAATTAACCATGTTTTGTGATAATCAAAGTGCTATTAATATTTCCAAAAATCCTGTTTTGCACTCATGAACTAAGCATATTAATATTAGACATCACTTTATCCATAACCTTGTAAAATCCAAAGACCTCATTATTAAATATCTGAACACTCAAAAACAACTCGCAGATCTCTTTACAAAACCATTAGATAACATTCGTTTTGAGTAGTTGCGTACTACCATTGGCATGATAACTCTCAATTAATCTCTATGCTTTTGTGATCTACTACCCCTTGTATATTTGAGAAAAATTGGGGGAGAAGATCTTGAGTATTGCTTGGCGTTTTTACTATCTATTCCCATTCTAACTCAACTAATATGCCAAATTTAGTGTTTATCTTATTACAGGCATTTCAGAACCGTTGTACATCTTGTTTATACTTTCTAGGGTATTGGTCTGTATGTAGTTCAGTAATGTATTTGTTTTGCTTATTTTCGATTCTAGGATGGGAAAGGGTAGTTAAAATTGTTGTATAGGACACATAGGATTTCCTTTTGTTTTGACCCAAGAGTATAGAATACTCAAGGGAATTTTGTCTCTAATATACAAAGAGGGAGATTGAGAACACACTATATATTGACTATAGCTTGAGAACTCCATCTCCTCAAAGGTACATTCTACATGAAGAAATCCAAGTCCAAGAGAATCTTCAAAGGGAAGTTAGTTCTAACCCTAAAACCATAAATCGGACACTTGCACTGCATCCTACATATTACATATGTGCTTGAATGGTTTATCAGTACTTGAAATCATTTTAAAATCAATTTATTTCCAAACAAATCGTTTTTATATAATTCTAAATAACTTTTAAATGATTTTTGAATTAATTAAAAATTGGTTTTAAAAGTTTTGTGGGTTAAAATGGAATTTCAGAAACTTGATTTCTTTGCTGATTATTTGGCTGGGTAGAATCCAAAAGAGCTTGAGAGTTGGAGGTGTGACTTGTAATTAGTTTTAACATGCATTTTATATCCCATCTGGTGCGTACACGTGTTGGCTTCCCAACGATGTCGTTTGTGTTTTCTCTTAGACACAAAACACTTATTCCATCTCAACCATTGGATCAACTTCATCAACGCTCTGCATACATTAAGAGTCAATTTGTGTGACCCAAGCCTTAACCAATCAGTGTTAGTATAAACTTAAGCACCTTATACTCTTGACTCACTTGAGTCTACATTGTATAAGTGCTCATCTAGTTTGGAAATAGTGACGAAATTGAGTCCATTACCTAGAATCCAAAAAGCCTCAGACTCTACTCTACTCTACTCTACTCTACTCTTCATTCCTCTTGTTGAATTGATTAAAGGTATATTCACAAACACTCACACACATTAGGATTGCATACATTGTTCATATATTGCATAAAATTGATTGTGTTAGAGTTGTGTGTGTTTAATCCCATTTAAAATTGATTTTTATAATTTTTGGGAATTTTAAATAATTTTTAAAATGATCTTTTCATAGTTAAAATTAGATTAAAAAGCTTTTGGGGTAAATCTGTAAATACTGATTTTATGGTTTTATTCATTTAAGTTCATTTGGGTAGGATCCGAAAGCGCTAGAGACTATAGGGTGCCTGTGTAATTGCGTGTGAGGTTCGATATCATCCCTACACCTGTCACCCTTATACCGGTTGGATTTGTGTTCCTTGAAAGACTCAAAACCGTTTTCCATTATCAGCCCTTGGATTGTTGTTATCAATGCTCTACATGCGTTTGAATCCAATCCCTGTGAAACCCTTATCATCCAATCAGGAGACTTTTAAACCACCGGTTTTATCTCACAGTTGGATCAGAGTCAATTTGGGAAGACCAAATCCCAACCCTTAATTTTGAATAGCCTTTTCAATCCTTCTTAGCCCCCTATATAAGGAGGATTACCCTCAGCCTTTGAGAAACTTTTTCCACTTCATCTAAGTAGAGAAAGAAGAGAGGAGAGAGAAGACAGCGAAACTAGAGTGAGAGAGTTAGAACCCCTAAATCATCCATATACAATTTCAAACCCTAACTCATTTTCTTAAAACCAGTTACACCAAACACCAACCATGAGTGTTTGAGAGTTATTTCTCTGTTGGTTTGTAAGCTGTTTCATGGTTTAACCTCTTGGTTTTTAAGATCTTCTGTCCAACTTAAACATTAGGTTAGATCTGTATTTTTGTTTCATAGAAATCATAGATCTGGCATTTTTATGTTATATTACACGTAGATCTGCATTCTTAGTTTCTCGTCTTGAGAAATCTTTTGTTGATTATTTTATGTAAATGTTTTTAACTTCAAAATCAACAAAATCATTTTCTGTTTCTAGTTCTGTTGAAACAAGACCTTTGACCTAGTTAAGAATCGCACTTGGTAGTTTTCAATTTCAAAAGTATTTTCAAAACCCTGAAATTGAATAAGATCTTGAATCGTCTTTCGAGCAAGATTACCGTGGATTCTTGGATCATTTTAAAGGTCAAATAAATTTTTTGTTTCCTAAGAAGAGAGAAACTGAAAATCACAGCATATAGATCTGAAGTGTAATTTGATAGGACTATATGTTTAAATAAGCGTGAGTGTGTGCATGCATGTGTTAGAGTTCCATCACAAACATTTACACCCTACAACACTGAAAGTGTTGGTAATAAGATCTTGAAACAAGAGTCGACGTAAAGACTGGAAAAAAGTGGAAGTTAGCAAACTAGGAGAGCCACATCAATAATCATAACTGCAGAGAAGTTAGAAGGAAACCAGTGGGTACATTCCTAAACTTGTATAAGACTGATTTGTGTGCATGTGTGTTATATAGTTTGTAATTGATATATTTTGTTATTGTGGATTTTTGGTTTGTGACTTAGAAGTCACCGTGGATGTTTTCTCAATTGGGTGAGGTTTTACCACGTTAAAAATCTCTTGTCATTAATCTTTCTACATCTCCTCATCTCATTCTTAATAGTGTGCTGATTTAAACTGTCTTAGTTTTATTTTCGAAACTTGTTAACAAATTTTGAACTAATCTCGTGCATGTTTTATTAAACACATCTTATGATTAACCTGATTTGATTTAAAGAAAAGAGTTTTCTCAAAAAACAGTTCGGAGTTACTTAAATAATTTAATCTTGTATTAAACGCCTTTAGTAATAGTTTTTCATAAACCATCGCTTGTGATGAACCGTTGGATCAAAGTCAATCCATTTAGACTTGATCTCAGCCGTATGATTGATGCTGATGTTCTCGATCCTTCTTCGCTCAGTATAAAAGGAGACCAAGCCTCAGCATTTTGAGACTTTTTCCAATTCCTTAAACCTTAGAGAAAAGAGAGAGTAGAGAGAAGAGAGAGAAGGGAGAATAGAGAAAAAAAGAGAGAGAGGAAACCCAATTTCTTTGTAGAACCAAACCTCTGTGAGATTTCTCCCTAACCAAACACCAAAACCTAAAAGTCCCATACATCAGAAAACCCACCTTTTGAGAGTTGGATCTTTACAGGGTTTCTGTATTATTGGTTTTGTGTTCTTCGTTTGAAGACCTCTTCAAATTTTTTATTCTCTCAGAACTCATCTCTAAGGAAGATTTAAGTTTCATAATTGAAACTGAGTCTTTCTAAAAGAGAACATCTCATGTATATTTTATGTTTTTCTTTTTAGATCTGATTTCTTAAATCTAATCTATTTCAACTAGTTTTTTGAAATAAAATTTTTAGTTTCAAAAATAATTTTCAGATCTAGTGAGTTGTGTGTGTTTCCAAGTTTTTATTTCATATTTTAGGAAATACTGGTGTACAAAAATAACAGGAACACAAACGAACTCGTGTTAAAGTTTTAAAAGCGTTCAAATTTGAAAAATAAAGTTTTAGATCAAAACTTGTTGAACTAGTCATTGCATGTTAAGTCTGAATATGATTTGTTAAAGTAGACTTCTAGTCTAGTTTGGATATACAATTGGAGGTTTACAATTTCAAAAATATTTTGAAAACCCAGAAATTGTAAATGACCTTAAACCGTCTTCCGAGCAAGGTTTCCTCGAGATCTGTGGTTTAATTAAAGATCAATAAGTCTTTGCTTGAAAAATCAAGATTCAGAAATAATTTTCATATTAGAACTGTTGTAATTTGTTAAGAAAGTTTGTATAAATCTTGAGAGGGTGAGTTTCATGCTTGCATGTAGTAGCACATCACAAACACTATCTCATACGAACACTTAGTCACGGTGGTTCTGTTTGAGAATCTTGTATTTGAAAGAGTTGCTGGAAACTTAATTCAAAGATAAGGAAATCAAGGAAAAGACAAAGAAGCAGCAAAAAAAGGATCAGGTTCCAAGTCAGAATACCTTTGGAGTGGAGAATCTCATGTAGGTACATTATAAACTTAGGTTAGGATCTTTATGGTTTGCTTAAGTATTGTAAACTGATTTTTATTCTAGTGGATTTTGTGTTTTGTATCGTAGAGGTCACTGTGGATGTTTCCCTTGCTTAAGGGTTTTACCACGTTAACAATCCTGTTTCCATTTCTGTGAATGTTCTTAATTGTTATTGTGATCGGGACTGCATAGTAAAGATAGTAGATTTTTATTAAAAATTAAACTTAAGGTTATCAACTATCGAATTTAATCCATACATTCAGAAAAATATTTTATAACACATCTTGTGTTTTTCGAAAAGAGTTTTGCCCAAAAAGTTTGTTCAGAGTTTACTCAACAGATAAGTATTTGTTATTAATATAGTAAACAAAAGGCTTTTAGTATTAAGGTATTTTTTTCAGTAGACTGTTCCCATTCCCTCACCATCGACACCTTGTTCAGATCAACCGTAATACCCCCATTAGACAAAATGTGGCCCATAAACTACACATTTCAAAGTTAAAGACCACACTTCAAAAATTTGGCATACAACGGCTGATCTCTTAGTATTTGTAAAACCATCCGCAAATGCTCAACATGATCCTCCTCTGAACTAGAGTAAACCAGAATATCATTGATGAACATGATCACAAACTGGTCAAGGAACTCTTTAAAAAGTCGATTCATCAGATCCGTGAACACTGCTGGCATTGGTGAGCCCAAATTGCATCGCCCTAAACTCGTATGACCCATACCGTGTCAGAAAAGTAGTTTTGGTAACATGGTCCTCTCTGACACGCAACTGATGCTAAGTAACCTCAAATCTACCATTGAGAAGTAAGTTTCTCCTCTCAGCTGGTCGAAGAGATCATCGATCGGGGCAACGGGTACTTAATTGGGATCGTGACCTTATTCAACTCCCTGTAGTCGATACATAACCGAAGTGATCCATACATCTTCTTGATGAAAAACATCGCCGCACCCCATGGTAATGTACTCCTTCTGATGAAACCCTGCCCAGGAGCTGCTGAAGTTGCTCCCTCAACTCCCTCATTTTAGATGGGTCCACGTGATGAGGCACTCAGGTGACTGGCCTCGTACCCGGCGCTAAGTCAATAATAAACTCAATTTTCTAGCTAGGTGGTAGGCTGGGTATCTCCTGGAACACGTCCTCAAACTCATCACCACTGGAATCGAGTATAGAGAAACAACTACAACCTTTGAGGTCTCCACCTCAATTTTATACAGATGTGTGCTCCACCCTCCCTATGGAAGAGGCATCGCCACTAAGAACATCTCTTACCCTGGAATTGAGAACACAATAGTTCTCCCGAAATAATCCACCACCGCCAGGTATCCCGCTAACCAATACATAACAAAAAAGACATCATACCCTTCCATATTTAACATAAGAAGGTCAGTGGCTAAACATAATCTGCCCAAATCAATATCCACACCCCTGAAGATCGAATGTATAGGTGACCCACTACCCAATTGTGACTCTACACACATGAGGAGACTACCAGTTGTCTCTAATGGGCTAAAAACTCGTGTAAATCTAGTCGTTATAAAAGAGTGTGATGCCCCCGTATTTAATAAAATCCTATCCTCAAGTCCGTACATATCGAATGTATAAGAGACCCACTACCCAATCGTGACTCTACACACATGAGGAGACTACTGGTTGTCTCTAATAGGCTGAGAACTCGTGCAAATATAAATGCTATGAAAGAGTATGATTCCCCCATATTTAATAAAATCCTATCCGCAAGCCCATAAATAGGAAACAAACCTTCTACTGTTAGGGGTGCCTACTTTATGAATGCGACTCGAATGTTATAGACACGTCCGTACTGTAAATACCCCTGAGGCTGGTGGGGCTTGTGCTACAGGTGGTATCTGCACTTGATACCCCTGTTGGGCACCCTGCTACTATGGTGCTCTACCCTATTATGGACAGTCTCTCCTCTTGTGGACCGTTTGTCCACAAATAAAGCACTGGATAGAGAAATCTCTCTGCTTCTGACCCTGATGGACCTAATGGTGCTGACCCTACTATTAGCCCTGCTAGCCTCCCCTATTGTTCCCTTAGCCTTGAGGGCCCTGAGGAACTTGGTGCTACTAACGACCCTGCTAGCCCTGCCTGTAACCTCCATTGGGTCGGTAACCCCCAGATCTAAATCTCTTGTCCTAATCCCCCTGCCAGGAATCTTTCCCCTGGTGCCTACCCAACTACTGTTGCTATTGTGGTGCTCTACAAGCTCCGCTCCCACCTGCTTGACCATCTATCTAGGATCACCTCCTCTCTTTCTTCCTTTCAGGTGGAAGTAATGGTCGTGGCAATGTAAAAGTGTGGCATTGAAGACATCTTTGTAAGTCCTCAATGCATTGTTACGAATCAAATTTTTGCTCGATCCTCTACTCTAGTCCATCGATAAACTTAAGGTTCTTCTTTTCTTCACTGTTCACCTCGTTTGGCATAAAATTAGCCAAACGAGTAAACTCCTCCTTATACTCAGCTACTGAGTGGTCACCTTGAGTCACCTTATTGAACCTCTTCCTCATCTCAGTCTTAACGACTGGCAGAAAATACTCGCGATCAAATCGCATCTTGAACTCGGCAATGGACATCGTGTCCCTCTCCTCGACAGTATTAACCGACTCCCACAACTGTAACGTTGATCCAACAAGCCTAAAAGTGTCCAACATCTGGTTATGCACATCACTACACTTAACCATGCGCAGGTGGCGCTGGATATCTTTCTTCCACTGGCACGCCAAAATCACGTCTAAGCTACCCTAGAACTTAGATGGATGGCCCTTCTGAAATGCCTCCCCCACTCTCTGCTAATCTGAGCACCTTGAGTGGGCTTGGATAACCGGTGCCACTTTCTACAGTGGTTGTTGGGCCTGAGGAAAGTAGAGAGACATGGCAGTCATAACTTTGTTAACTGCTTGTGCCATAATAGCGGCCACCTCTATTGTTGTAACTGTCCCTAGCGGTGGTTGTGGTTGCAGTTCTTGTGGTTCCTATTGAACCTCTCTCTCATCGGATCTCATCACTACTCTCGTCCATCTTCCTCTCTTGGGTGGCATCTGAAAACATATCGAATTATTTGAGTTCACAGTCAATATAACTATAATAGCAGAATAATGTAATCCCAAATACATAATAATGAATGCAATAGTCCTAATAATAGGTCTCTATGTCAAACAATGCTACGCTAAAATCGTAGTAAGACGTATAGATCCTATGGACACTAGAACCTGATGCTCTGATACCATTTGTGACACCTCACCTATTTTAACCATAGGTGATCAATCCATTATTAAAATAAATAGGAATCTCTCTTGGTTCATTCTAATCATCACCGTCGACAAATTTTTAATTTGCTAACTGTATAAACCACATTCTGGGACCCTAAAGTCTCTCCTCAAGTCACTGGCACCATCCCATTTCACTATAAACCATATATCACACTTCGAGTACTGATTTAGAGGCCATTAGGTACTCCTGGGCCCCGTTTAACTCTGGTCAACTTCATCATCAAATAAAAATCTCAATGAATCTATGTAGGGATTAAAATCCCCTTTCCAATGATCTACCTCGTGTGTGAATCACCATAACGGTTCAGACGAAAGGACCATTTTACTATTGAAAATCAATCTAGAGGCCACCGAGTGCTAACGGGCCTCAATTTTACCCCAATCAACTTCATCGTCAGAGAGAAATCTCCTTGAATGTTCGAAAATCACTAAAACCCCTTTCCAACGATCTGCCATTTGCATGAAACAGCATAACCGTTTGAACGAATGATCCGTTTTCCCTTAAAAAGTGATCTAGAGGCCACCGGGCACTTTTGAGACCCCAGTTGACCAAGGTTAACTTTTTTAACCAAGAGAAGATCTTTGGAATGTCTAAGTCCCTCACATAACCTTTCCAATGATCGACCCTGTGCGCGATTCAGACTTACCATTCATATGAACAATCAGTTTCCGTCCGACGATCTCCCATCCAAAGGACCGAAGAGCGCTTTTAAGCCCCGTTTGACCCAAATCCAACTCCCAAACCCAGGAGCGGCCCGAAGGACTATTAAAGATCTATGATTTAATATTATTTTATCCAACACACATTATGGTTTCATTATAACGACCAATATCATGATCAACGCATAAATCATATTTTTAATATTATTTTTGGGAACATTCCTATATATTACCTCACTCTATCTCTTCCATGGAATAAGTTGGGAAATTCTGATCTCCATTATATATACACGCTCACACATTTCACATATAAATAAAAGAAAATAATACTAAAATCCCATGAGAGATCGAAAGGGAGGGATGGGTGCCTAACACCTTCCCATTCTGTAACTTAGCCCCTGGACCTTCGAACTATTGGTTTTGTCAGCATCAGTTTGTCTTTGATGCCACTCTCTCGAAGCGGCGACATGTTCTTTTTCCTGTTTTGTGAAAAATAGGCTGGAAACCCCATCTCTTTACATTCACCCCACACCGACGATGGATGAAGTGATCCTAGAGTAAGAGGGCATGAGACCTTCTCCCCCTTTTTCCCCTCCCCGCGGGAGGGAGAAAATTCGGGATGGCCACAGTGGAGACTCTGCTGGGGATAATTTTTCATAAGAGGGGTAGACTTTATTTGAATGGGAATTTTAATTTTCTACTTTTGTGCGCATGCACCTATCTGTATGTTCCCTCTTTTCTCCTCTATTATTTCTTGCACATAATTACCTCATGTTTATATCACTACTCACTCACACACTTGTAGATACTCTCTATGTACACTTCACATTGTGTGCATCTAGGACCACTTATATCCATTTGTTGCACACACTACTTAGAATATCCATGCTTAGGTGTCACTAACACACACCTCCACTTATCACACTTGTATATATCCATGCTCACTCACACTTATCACACACCACTTATAGTTGATCCAGGCTTAGGTTCCGTGTCACACACTCACTTGTAGATATTCACACATCACTCACTCTCACATATCCATACTTAGTGTAATCTTCATGGTTCATGATAAATTTATTTTTTATACTTGTACATTATCCCCTACTTAATGCTAATCGTGCTAAATAAAGATACTCTCTCCATAATATACTAATATAGAATCATGAATTTTTGCGCACTACATCACCAAAGAGCATGGCTATTGACCAAATTTTGTCCCGTAACTGGGGGGGTCACTTCGTGATTGGTGTTGGTCCATTAGGTCACAGTTAGCCTAAGCGATATGACTCTCATCTTCCATTGGCCAAGTACATTTGACGTATATCGAACGGTTCCCCCCGCTCGGGTCACTTCGTACCTTTGACGTACATATTTTTCAAACCCAATTTTCCTAGGCTCGGATCCCGTCCGACATTTCTTTTTGCATTTACTTAAACCAAATACAAGTGAGAACATAATAAACATAATAATCATGCAGATACCCTTTTTCTCATACTTCCTCTTTCTTTACCAAATGTGTCAAAAATAATTTTCCCCTCTTTTATCAAATATGCAAAAAGAATTTTTTCGCCTCTTTATAAAAAATTTCAAAAATAACAGTTCTCCCCCTTTCTCTTTCAAAAATAAATTTGATATTTTCTCCTTCTAAAGTCAATCGCATACCTGACCCTTGGCCTTCCCTATTGGCTTCGGTCTTTCGTCGAATCACCCGAGGCTCCGTCAGTTCCATCGCTACTTCCTTCTATTTCAAAATTCACCTCCATCCACTTTCCATAGATAGCACATTACAAATACCGAATGTGCAGCCGGATTTGATGATCGTCCTAACCCAACTTACCGCCAAGATTGACCAAATACCAAATAACTTCAAATCGAGGATCATGAAATGTAACAAAATTGGGTCCATATTCCTGAAGATCCCGATGTCCTCTTCCCTCACACTATGGGTACGTCCACACCCGAGCCTATTTGGTTCCCAGAGGAATATCAACACTCTCCACGTGCTCCCCCTGCTAATGGGTCGCCACCAACCCATCTCCCTATGTCGAACCTTGCCCAGTCAGGGGATAACCTACCGCTAATTGTTGATCCAAAGGAAGAAGAATTGAACAAGGTCATGGAACACCTGAAGATGTTGACCAATAAGTTTGAACAAGTTCGTATGTCTAGGAACTACATGGATTACACCCATATGTCTCCCTATCCTAAAGCAAGGCTGCCGAGAATGTTTAAGATGCCCAACATTAAGAAGTTCGGGGGTCGTGGACCCCCAATTCTTTATATCCAAAGTTACCACTAATCCATGAATCTCCTAGGCTCCTCTGAGGAAATAATGGCCCAAATGTTCCAATAGAGTTTGAAGGACATAGCCCTTTGTTGGTTCTTATCTCTCGAAGAATCAATAAACCATAGTTAAAAAAATGTTGCTCGCGAATTCATGTCATAATACAAGTACAACAAAGAATTGAAGGTTAACCGCCGTGATTTAGAACTGCTCAAATACAGTCCTATGGAATCAGTTAGTAACTTCATAGCAAGGTGGAGAGAGAAAGTAGCCGCCATGACCAACCGACCTTACGAAAAGGAGCGAGTCAGTATCGTGAAGAAGAATTTCTTATCCCATGTCCGAGCGAAGATGGCATGACAGTATTACCCTCATTTTCAAGCCCTTCGAGAAGCAGGAGTAGAGATCGAGGAAATTCTTGCCAAGACATAAATTGAACCGAAGAACGTATGAGAATCTTTCCAATACTAAAATTTCAACCATCAATAACATCTTTTAGTCTTCCACTTCATGGTCACCAGAAATTCTCCCTAACCCGGTCAAAAAGGAATTCACCGGTATTCACGCTCCACTATCTAAAGTTTACCAAGCCCTTTTAAGCTAAAATCTTGTCAAACCATAAGACCCTCATCCATTACCAAACCCATTTCCCAAAAATTGCAAACCAGATGCCAATTGTGACTTTCACCAAAGTGTCGGACATACCACTGATCAATGTTTACACCATCAAAATGTAATTCAATGTCTTATTGACAGGGGTATCATAGCCTCACCAGCCAATCTTAAGCCAAACAATACCCACAATCCACTCCCAAATCATACAAATTCCTTTTTCCAAGAAGAAGACCTAGAATTTGATCCATATACCCACATCGTACCTAGTAAATCACCCATCATATCCATATATTCCCTAAACCTTCCAAGTTTGCCCATATTTTCTCCTGAACCCTACTTATTTTGCCGATGATTCTCTATCACTTCTTAAATCATGTATTATTGTTCGTACCCATTTTAGAGGAAAAGATATGGAATTGTCAATAGTATTGAACCAACTTTTAGAGTTCGAGATGAAATTTCCCTTCAAGGTGACCATTGACTGCCAGAGATTCAGTATATTGTTATTAAAAGCTAAGAAATAGGCTTGAGTGTCAAAAAATTGGGTGGTATCTACGGATGAAGTGGGTTTAGATGATGTGGTATAGATCATGGCATACTTATATCGATAGACCGGCGAAATTTATAGCATGTTAGAGCTATTTGATGGCTTGAAACTATAGGGGTGTCTGTTATCTTTAATTCTACATCTTCTCATCGGATGGGAGGGTCTATATGAAGAATCCATTGAGGTTTTTGGGTGCATTAACTTTTCGTGAAAGATGATGTCGTTTCCACCGGATGGGGGGATGAATTTGATAGTTTAAATGTAGAGCAAAGCCAAGAAAAGATAACCCAACAGTAAGCATATGTGGAATGATATCATATGAGGAGCTACTAGGAGAAATCAACAAGGTGGAGAAATAATCCAAGATAGAAGAGGAAATGGGGTTTCTATTTTTCCCCTCTTCTGTGAACCATATGACAAGATCAGGGAGGCATTACCAAGTTCCAAGACAACAATCATTAGCGATCAATAAGGGAAAAGGTGTTGAGAATCTTCCTATGCCAGACATGACCTTCTAGGAGAGTAAGGTCCTCGATCAGTTAAAGAAAACCCAAGCTAACATCACTCTGTGGAGACTCTTTATGTCTTCCCAACTGCACCAGAATGCCTTGATCAAACTACTCACTGTACCCACAGTCTCTCCTTCCACCATGCCACAAGAAGCAGTGAATCTGATCGGATCTCTAACCTTCAATAGAATGCTCTCCTTCTTCAAGGAAGAAATTAATAAGATAGGACCAAACCACAACTATGCTCTCAATATCTCTGTTGGAGTCAAGGGAAAGGCCCTCCCACTTTGGCTTATTGATAATGGATCAACTCTAAATGTTTTTTCATTTACTACCCTCAATCTCTTACGACTAAAAGGGAGCGACCTTGCTCCAACCTCTATTACGGTGCGCGCTTATGATAATACTCGTCAAGAAGTGATGGGATCTATAAACCTTACAATATGGCTCGGCCCTACAAATCTTGTTGTTAAATTTCAAGTCATCGACATTTTGACTTGTTTCAATCTATTGCTTAGATGACCATGACTCCATAGTATCAAGGTTGTGTCTTCTTCCCTATATTATAAACTAAAGTTCTTCACCAATGGGAAAGTCATCACCATCTTGGGCGATGATGATAACACTAAGAATGTAAGCACCATCAATCCAGTACTAGAGATATAACATGGGGAAAGTGATATAATTCTACCAGGTTTTCGAGTTGAACCACTTCTAGTCCTAGCAGGTGATGATTTCAAAGATAGGGTTTGTCCTAAATATAACCCTCATGGCAATGTCAATGCGATCCAGATGTTCAAAAACATGCACTTCATGCCCAAACTAGGGATAGGACGATGATAATAGGGATCACTTAAACTCATTGTATTGAAGAAAGATTTTTTTCCTTGTGCCTTGGGTTATCAGCCATCACCAGAGGAAATCAGAATGCTCCGCCAACCTCGGCTGAAGAGAAGTCTAGAAAGCACCAAAACTATCTCAAAAGATTCTTTGAACAGAAGATTCATCAGAGAGGGTGAAGATTTCCCCTTTTGTGGATTTCCTGAATCGTGGTATGATCATATGGACAAGAAGTTAAAACTAGGAATGGAGATCTATTTCCAAGATAGCTACTCATAGGCTGAAAGTTCCTAACATCATGTGCAACCACTCATTGCGAAGACTATAGAGGATACCAAAGAGTTTTAAGGAAGTGACTTCGATGATTCATTCAATTTATAGACACTGGGGTTGACACTCTTCATAGTCCACTCAAACGCTACATCATTAGATCCATCCCACCTGCTCAAATCTACTGATGCACTTCTCCTTAACTGGCATGTTGTACCAGTTCCACCTACTGAAATACAACCCAACCCAGATGTTTATCTCATGTTCTTTTTTTTATTTTTTCGTATTCTGATATAATCGAGACCTCCTTCGATGAGGTTCTCAATGTTATTTTTCCTAATAATGAAATAAACAAAGATTTTGAGTATCTTGTTGTGCCTTACATTAATTGTATTGATTATAATCAAACTCTTGATGATGATGATTTTATAAATGAAAAATTCTTAACTAATCTAAATAAGGTTAATAATAGAAAATATAACTGCGTTCAAGTTAATGAAGATGAAACTGTTTTTATTAATCTTGGCCCTAATAGGCAACTGTACGAGATTTGGATAGGGTCTACCCTTGACGAGCATGAGGATGCACAAGTCGAAGAATTACTAAAGGAATTTATGGATGTCTTCGAATGGTCCTATGACGACATGCCTGACATTGATCCCGAGATCGCTCAACACGAGATTCCAACACTCCCAGAATGCAAATCGGCCAAATAGAAACTATAAAAGCTCTGCACCGAATTATTGCTCAAGGTTAAGGAAGAAGTGGTCAAATAATTGAACGTGGGTTTCATTCATGTGATTAAATATCCCACATGGCTAGCCAATATCGTACCCGTGCCAAAATCAGAAGGGAAGGTTCATATGTGTGTTGACAACCAAGACCTGAACAAGGCCTCTCCAAACGATGATTACCTGCTACCCAATATCGATATGATTGTAGATAACATGTCTAGGCACGCTATAAAGTCATTTGTTAATGGGATTTTTGGATATAATCAGATAAAGATGCACCCAGATTATTAAGAGAAAACTGCATTCATCACCCCTTGGCGAACCTTTTGCTACACCGTCATGCCATTTGGTCTAAAAAAATGCAAGGGCTACCTACCAGAGGGCTATCACGACCATATTGCATGATCTGATACACAAAGAAGTTGAGGTCTACGTGGATGATATGATTATCAAGTCTAAAAATAGGGAAGGTCATCTTTTCGTTCTCCAAAAGTTCTTCGAGCGACTATGACAATATCAGATGAAACTTGACCCACAAAAATATTTCTTCGGCATTACCAAAAGGGAAGATCTTGGGATTCATAGTTAGTGAGAAAGGGATATAAGTAGATCCTACTAAACTAAAAGCCATATTCGAAATGCTACCACCAGAATGGAGAAGGAAGTCTGGGGATTCCTTAGAAAATTATAGTATATCAGTCAGTTCATCAGCCAATTGACTTCAATCTGTGGACCCATCTTCAAAATCCTCTGAAAGGATTCAACTAAAGTTTGGAATAAATCTTTCCAAGAGGTCTTTGACCGAATCAAGCAATACCTAACTTGACCTCCGGTACTCATACCGCCGCAGCCTGATCCTCCCCCACTCCTAATACCTGATTGTAACATATACTGCAACTGGGGCTTTGTTAGCTCAATACCTTGAAGAGTCCCATAAAGAGAGATCCATCTACTATGCCAGTTGTAAATTGGGTGGGTACGATGTTAACTACACTGCCTTGGAGAAAGCATGTGTCTCTCTTGTTGGGGTTACCTAAAAGTTATGGCACTACATGCTCACCTTTCCCATCAAGCATGTATCCCGAATGGATCCCATCAAGTACCTACTTGAGAAACCTGTCCTATTCGTCCGAATGGCCTGATGGTTGATGCTTCGAGCTGAATTTGATATTGTATATATCATGCAGAAAGCCACGAAAGGAAGATCCATCTTTGACTACCTCGCGGACTACCCTATAGAAGAAATCGATGTTTGGATTTCTAAATTCTCGGATGAGAATATCCTTTGTAGCCTCTAAGAAGACCTCGGATGTTAAATGTTCTTTGATGGTGCACCCAATAAGAAAGGGTATGGCATTGGGATACTCCTAACTTCCCCTGATGACTCTCACACTCCCATTGCCATCAAACTAAATTTTCCTTGCACCAACAACATGACTGAATGCGAGGAATTCACGGTAGACCTCAAAGTTTCTTTTAAGAAAGGAATTCGATACCTAAATGTCTATGGGGATTCAACTCTCTTCATCGGTCAAGTACTCCGAAGATGAAAAGTCAAGGACGAGAAACTCTTACCTTTCCATGCCCACCTATAAGAGTTGGCCTCCCAATTCCAAGATATCACCTTCCACTACCTACCCCGAGAAAAGAACAACCTAGATGATGATGCTACCTTAGCCTCCATGATTGATATGCCTGAAGGAATAACAATGCCCCCCTTCCTAGTTCAAAAGCAAGATAAACCTACCCATTGCTTCCACATTGAGCTCATCACAGAAGAAAATCCTGAATTAACCGATTACTGGTACTATATATTTAGCGCCTCCTCAAGTATGGTAGGTATCCCCAAGATTCTAACTAGAAAGACCTAGCAACTCTCTATAGACTGGCTGCCTAGTATATTTTCTGTGATAAAGAACTATTTAAGAGGAACTTCGATGGAACCCATTTACACTGCATTGCAGGGGCTGATATTGAATAGATGACGCAGAAAATTCACAATGGGGAATGCAAACCCCATATGAATGGCCATATACTCACCAAGAAAATCATCCGACAGGGTTACTACTGGACTACCTTGGTTCAGTATTTCACCACTTATGTTCGAAGATGTCTTAAATGCCAGCAATTTTCCAACCTCCAGCACTTGCCTCCGCGGGAATTATACAACATGACTTCTACATGGACATTTTCCACATAAGGCATTGATATCATAGGCAAAGTTATGCCCAAAGCCTCCAATGGGCATGAATTCATATTGGTTGTCATTAACTACTTCACCAAATGGGTCGAAGCCGAATCATATG
Source organism: Sambucus nigra (assembly GCA_949130495.1). Classification (NCBI taxonomy): domain Eukaryota; kingdom Viridiplantae; phylum Streptophyta; class Magnoliopsida; order Dipsacales; family Adoxaceae; genus Sambucus; species Sambucus nigra. The sequence continues at coordinate 674,678,245 of OX422213.1, forward strand.
CAGTTTTGAAAGCCAAAAAGGTGGCAAAGTTCATCCAGAAGAATATCATCTACCGATATGGGGTGTCGCATGAGCTAGTGCCAGATAAAGACTTTCATTTCATAGCAGAGGTCACAGAAGTGGTAGATGAGTATGGGATTCAAAGACACAAATCTTGTACTTACTGACCTCAAACCAATGGAGCTGTTGAAGCCACTAATAAAAAGCTCAAATCCATCATCAACAAGATGATTGAGACTTGCTAAGATTGGGCCGATCGAATCCCTTACTCCCTCTGGGGCTACCACACTTCACTTCGAACCTCTATTGGGGCTACCCCTTACTCTCTGGTATACGACATGGAAGCATTCCTACCCGTGGAGCTAGAAATTCCTCCACTACGCGTCATGCTTAAAAGCAGAGTCAATGAGGAAGACTAGCATCGAAGACGTCTTGACGAGTTATCACTCTTGGAGGAAAGGAGAATGAAGGCTCTGTATCACATATAAGGGTGCCATCGTCGAATATCATGATCATTTAATAAGAGAGTCAAGGACTGTGGTGTTCGAGAAGGGGATTTATCCATTAAAGAAATTGTGGAGCCCATCTGGGACCCCAGAGGGAAATTCAAGCACAATTGGAGCGGCCCCTATATTACAAAGAAGATCCTATCAGGTGGCGCCACTATTATCACCGACCTCGATGGGGAAGAGATGGCCCGTCCAGTCAATTGGGATTGTCTCACGAAATTCTACAACTCTTCTCATCTCCCTTATATTTTAAAATAAAAAAATATTCATTTTTCTCTACTCAGAACTACATGGGCCCTGATCCTCTAAAAGTCTTTTTACTTTCAAAATGACACTTAGAAAATTTTCAAAACCCCGAGAGATTTGTAGGCAGTCCATATGCTTCACATAAGCACATCCCCCTTCTTTCTCATAAAATGCTATTATTTTCTTATCCCTGAGAACGACAATTCATTTTATCATGTACATGAACAATATGATTATATATGCCTTAGAGATTTGGTATAGATAATTCAAATGAAAAAATCCATCAATAGGCACAATAATATAATTAAAAATTGCTTTATTCCATTGATGAAAATGCTGTTACAATTACATCAGCATAGGGAGTCAAACAAATTCCCTAGACAACCTAACCCTACTTTCCTTAAACTAAAAAAAAAGCTACTCCTAAATAACCATCCCAAATTATTCCCACACAACCCAAAAATAACTAGATAAATAACCAAGTACCATACCAAAAGCTTCACAAATACATTCCCCAAGGATCCTGCCCACAGATGCTAAAAGAACCAGCCCCATCATCATCTACATCCTAGGGTCCCTAAAATTACCCTATCTGAATAGAATACGTCATATGCCAATCTACCAAAACTGACTGATGACATCATTCAATGCACCACCGGCGAAAGGCGATCTTAGACGTCCTTAAACCCTGTCGTCTCTCGAGAACGCAGGTTTGACGTAGAGATATCAGTCTATTAAGATAAAGAGGAAAAACCTTTGCCAAAATTCAAGAAATAAGGAAATATAACCAAGAAAGAAAAAAATAATACCAAAGGTTATCAAAACTTACATAGTCTCCAGGGTTCACCACCCTAGAAGATCGATGGTGCGCCAGCTTGAGCAAAATAATCCGCTCATCTACAACTAGCTCGAATGAGTAGAAAGCACTCTCACTACCCAGCGCAAGGGGAACCCTGGCCCACCATTCCAAGTTCACCCATTCGTTGACATATATCCACGCCATTTGAACCTCTCTGCTTGAGAAATCATCCATTCTTGATTTTGGAACGTTAGGAAGCTGTGAAAAATGAGAAAATCTTGGCCCTTTTTATAAGAGGCTAAGGGGCATGCCGATCGACAGCTCCCAACAACATACCGATCGACATGTCCCTTTACCAGCTCGAGGTACACCAAAATACTATGCTAGTGCCATTTGGCACCTCTTACACCATGCCGGTAGGTGCCCTCCCAAAAAATTTGTACAAAAAATCCGAAAAAATATCAAAAAATCCCAAAAAATCCCCAAAATCGCCAAGTAAATTTTAGAACCTTTTTCACCAAGAAAAACATTTAATACCACACGTACTTCCCAACGGAATACTGACTTATCCAACGAAATTCCCCAAATCAATTGGATATCTCCTTACCAATATCTCTAAAGGAGAGAGAAAAAATAAAAAAATTCCCCAACAAGGAAACATCCGATCCTCGGATTAATTTCTCTTCCCCAGCAGAACCAAAAACTCAAAATCAAATGCTTCCCAAAAATTCTCAGAAAAACCAGAAAGATAATTTACCCACTGGAGTCTCCAAATTTTCCCAAGAAAACTCCAACTTAAGGTCCTAAAAATTAACCTAAACCCTCAGAATTGGTCACCTGTACTTAAGGTCCTCAGAATTGGCCTCGACCCTTATAATTGGTCGCTCCCTACTTAAGGTCCTCAGAATTGACCTCAACCCTCAAAATTGGTCACCTCTACTTAAAGCCCTCAGAATTGTCTTTGACCCTCATAATTGATCGCTTCTACTTAAGCCCTCTGAAATGGCTTTGTCCCGCAGAATTGGTCGCTTCAACTTAGGTCCTCAGAATTGAACCCCGCCCTCAGAATTAGCTTCGACCTGCATAATTGGTCACCTCAACTTTAGGTCCTCAAAATTAACCTCGACCCGCAGAATTGATCGCTCCCACTTTTAGCTTTCAGAATCGGATTCGACCCTTAGAATTGGTCGCCTCAACTTAATGTCCTCAGAATTGACCTCGACCCGTATAATTGGTCGCTCCCGCTTTCATCCCTCAGAATTGGCTTTGAACCTCAGAATTTTTTGCCTCAATATAAGGTCCTTAGAATTATCTTCGACCCTCAGAATTAGTCATCTCTACTCAAGCCCTCAAATTGGCTTCAGCCCACAGAATTGGTCACTACAAATTAAGCCCTCAGAATTGGCTTTGACCTATAGAATTGGCCATTCCCATTTTAGGTCCTCATAATTAAACTTTACCCACAGAATTGGTCGCTCTCTACCCTAAGCCCTCAAAATTGGCGTTGACCCGCAGAATTGGTCACCTCTACTTAAGCCTTCAGAATCGGCTTAGACCCTTAGAATTGGTCACCTCTATCTTAATCCCTCAGAACTGGCTTCGACCCTCAGAATTGGTCGTTTCTACTTAAGGTCCCCGGAATTGACCTCAATCGGCAGAATTGGTCACCATAACTTAAACCCTCAGAATTGACTTCGGCCCACATAATTGGTCGCTCCCACTTTAGATCCGCAGAATTGACCTCGGCCCGCAGAATTGGTCTCTCCCTACCCTAGGTCCTTAGAATTGACCTCAGCTCGCAAAATCGAATATCCCCAGCATTTCTTTAGGTCCTCCAAATCATCCTTGACCCTATGAAACGGTCATCCTCTTTCCTTAGGTTCACAGAATCGACCTCTTAAACATTAAGTCGTGTCAATTTGAAGGCTTTCACTTGTTCCAAGATCACTCGTTGAGGGGATCTGTAGACACCACATTTTAGGACCCCTCCTTAGGTCCCTAGAACCTCCCCATTTCATTGCAAACACTCTGAGTATTGATCTAGAGTCCATCGTGCGCTTTCTGGGCCCATTTGCTCCGACCAACATCACCGTTAGAGCAAAAGATCAATGAATCTTTGAAGGGTGTTGAATCCACTTTCCAATGGTCCACCCCATGTACGAAACACAATAATATTTGGATAAATGAACCATCTTACTACTGAAAATCAATCGGAAGGCCATTGGGCGGTAACGAGCCCCGATTTGACCCCAATAAACTTCATTGTCAGAGCGAAAGCTCTTTGAATCTTCAAAGGGCACTGAACCCCCTTTCCAACAGTCCACCCCATGCATGAAGTGACCTAAGTGTATGGACAAACGATTCGTTTTCACCCAAAAACTAATCCGGAGGCCACCGATCGCTTTCGGCCCCCAATTGACCAAGGTCAATTTTCCAAACTGAGAGAAACTCTTTGGAATGTAAAATTAGCTTGCATAACCATTCCAATGATTCTTCTTGTGCGTGATTTTGACTTACCATTCAGACGAACAATCCGTTTCCGTCCAACGATCTCCTGTCCAAATGACCGATGAGCGCTTTCGAGCCCCATTTGACCCAAAGTTAAATATCGAACCCAGGATAGGTCCAAAGTAGTCTTAAATGTCTCTTAATTACCTTTATAATGGTATTCCCCATGCGCGATTTAGATCAACGAATTACGTTTTACGATATTTTCTGAAAAAATCTACATGAGACTGCCGATTGGCAAGATCATTTTCCTACCTATAGGCAGTGTGTCTAGGGTTACCTATCGATTGTCAAGGATGGGACCATGTCGATCGACACCATTGTTACCCTATAAATAGAGGGCATGATCTCACTCCCAAGGTACATCTCAAATTCATTAGAATCAGTGATCTCAGTAACATTCTCTTGCAATCGGGGAAGTTTCCTTATGTGAAATTCCTTTCCATCCTTTTCATACCCAATTTGACAAAAAATTATTCTCTCTCATCCAACATTCATCTCAAAATTCAAGGGAGTTCATACAAGATTAAGATCAAGCTTCAATTCTTCAAAGAATGTCCAAAATCATTCTCTCTCTTTTTAAATTTCTTATTTTCGCATTAATTACATAAACTCATAATATAGATTTTAATTTAGTTCATACTTAGTAACATCTCACATTTTTATTAGTTATATTTCACATACTTTAATTTCTATAAAAAAAGGGTTACACCTATAAATTCCAACCGGATTATCCATGACAATTTCTCAAAACTAAAACACATTTTCTACACACACGTATAATAAAATATCGCTTGAATATATGGGATAAAACCCACCCTTATGCCGCATGCAAACTACGTGGACTTTGATGCCTTTATAGGCTACATAGGTGTTTCGGGTTAAAACCCGAAACTCAAGTCCAAATTTTCAATTTTCCAATTTTTTAAAATTTTAATTTTCCCAAATTCCCCATTTCCGTATTTATCATATTCTTGCATTATTTTAATACATATTATTTTTGTAATCCTTAGAAGCATTTTATCCAGCACATATTATCATTTCATTATAACGATCAATGCCACTATAAGTGTATAAATCATATTTTTAATATTATTTTGGGAACATTCCTATGGATGACCTCACTCTGTCTCTTCCATGGTCCGAGTTGGGTGATTTCGATATCCATTACACACACACACACACACACACACACACACACACACACACACACACACAGACATTTCACAGAGAAATAAAGAAAAACAATAATACAAGCCCATGAGAGGCCGAAAGGGCAGGATGGGTTCCTAAAACTTTCCCACTCTGTAACTTAGCCCCCGAACCTTCGAATTATTGGTTTTGTAAGAATCAGTTTGTTTTTTATGCCGCTCTCCCGAAGCAGAGACATGTTCTTTTTCCTGTTTTGTGCAAAATAGGCTGGCCACTCCATCTCTTTACATTCACCCCACACCAACAAAGGATAAAGCGCTCCTAGAGTAAGAGGGCGTGAGTCATTCTCTCCGTTTTTTCCCGCCCCACTAGAGGGAGGAGATTCAGGATTTCCACACTATCCCCCTATTTTAAATTAAGCCAGTGTCAAGTTTTTATATTTCATTATCATGGAAACATGCGGAAAATAAATAAAGTAACAAACCATCTACAATATAAATATTTGAATCCAACACACAATAAATAACTAAATCAATAATACCGAATAAACCATCGGCTCCATGACAAATCCAAATACAAGTCTGAAATAATAAACTGAATCCACAAAGTCTAATAAGTATACAGAAGTGATAAAACCTATAAAGGGGCAACACTCGCAAAATAAATACTGAATAAAACTCCTAAACTAGGAATGAATAATTGACGCGTCTACATCAACTCCTGCAAGCCTCCACAAGTGTTGCTGCTACACATCCCCAGAAAGAATCCTTAAGCTTTACGTCGTTGTGGCTGGACAACTAAAATGTTTTAAAAAACAGATTTGATACGGGTCAGAGCCTAAGAAAACCTTTTGAAAAATATTTTTTTGAAAGTGTTTGAATCACTGTTTAAATTAGTTAATAGATACCCATGTTAGTACAACACACAATGCCTTGAGTTCCTCACCTCTCATGCTAAAGTGCACACCTAATGTCACCTACCTATCTATGTTATCTAGCGCAACTAGAATTTGTTAAGATAAAAATACGGGTTGTTACAGTTTGTTGTTAAGATTAAAAAAAATAATTTGTAATGGTTTTCACGCCTCTCCTACTTCCCATGTTGACATTCGGTTAGTTTTTCAGTCCGTGTTTCCGTGAGAGTAAAACTGCTCTAAGGGGAACCAGTACAAAATATTTTAACGTCTCCACTTGAGTTGGTTATTTTTTAGATTGAGGCCAAACTAATGAGCAATAAGTGAATTTTTTTTATTTATGTGTTTGATTATAAAGGTTTGTGTTTTGATTGTCGCTTATGTGAAAGTGGCATGATTTATGTTTTGATTATCGCTTATGTTTCGTTGGAACAATTTGTACTGTTGGTGCAATCAGTTCCTATAAAGGTAATGGGATTAATATAATGTAGGCGCAATTAGTTAATTTATTATAATTGACAAAAAATAATTATTAATTTGTAATAATTGCATTTTTTATCAGAACATTGCAGAGTGAATTACTGTTGTACCATCGATATGGTTATATATATATATAATGGTCTTCGGTTCCAATTATGGGAGCAGTCTATCCATATAAATGGACATTCACCTCTCGCATACCTTACAGTTTAACGGGAGCCTTGTGCACTCGATACGACCTCTTTTAGATCAATTACAAAAAATTCCCTTGAACAATTTTTAATTCAAGTTTGGTCTAAGCCTTCTTATTTTGTTCCAAAAAGTAACTCACCACATAAAAATACAAAAAAATACCTATTTTTAGTTTAATTCATTTAGTCCCTCAAACACCCATTTACTGAATATTCTCTTATTTTTAAAGGTACATGCTAGCGGCACCACCTCCCCCCCCCCCCCCCCCCGCAACTTCGGAGCTCTGACGACCCTCACTGGAGCTCCGGTCGGGTTATCGGAGCTCCGACGAGGGGGTGGGGTGGGAGGTCGGGGGTGGAGGGAGGTCGGTAAATGAGTTTGTATGTGTCCTTGTTTTGAGTATTTTTCTGTGGTGAAGAACTTTTTGGAACAAAATAAAAAAGGTTCGACCAAATGGGAATTGAAAAATATTCGAGGGACTATTCGGTATATATATATATATATATATATATATATATATATATATATATATATATATATATATATATATATATATATGTGCGCGCGCTCGCGTGCGGGTGTAGGGGCATATAAGAAATTCAATTGTAGCGTAAACTACCCCATTAGTCCTCCACCTTTCCATTTATCTCACTTTTGTCACTTTTTTTTAATTGTGTCCTCAACCGTTCATTGTCTCAATTTAGTTTTTCTATTAATTATTTGGATACATATTACTATTTTATCCCTCTTTACTGAAAAATAACAAAATAGGTGTTATAAAATTTGAAAAATAGACTATTTTATTATTATTATTTTGGGATAAAAGTAATTTTTTATCAGAGAATAATAATAAAAAACTGTTTTTATTCTTATTTTCATGCAATTGTTTTTAATTTTTTAGCTGAAAAATAAACTATTTTATTATTGCAAGTCTTTGAATCACTATTTAAATTAGTTATTAGATACCCATATTAGTACAACGCACAATGCCTTGAGTTCCTCACCTGTCTTGCTAAAGTGCACACCTAATGTCTCCTACCAAACTATGTTACCTAGCGTAACTAGAATTTGTTAAGACAAAAATACAGGTTGTTACAGTTTGTTGTTAAGATAAAAAAAACAATTTGTAATGGTTTTCACACCTCTCCTACTTCCCATGTTAACATTTGGTTAGTTTTTCAGTCCATGTTTCTGTGAGAGTAGAACTTCTCTAAAAGGAACCATTACAAAATATTTTAACGTCTCCACTTGAGTTGGTTATTTTTTAGATTGAGGCCAAACTAATGAGAAACAAGTGACAAATTTGTATTTATGTGTTTGATTATAAAGGTTTGTGTTTCGATTGTCGCTTTTGTGAAAGTGGCATGATTTATGTTTTGATTGTCGCTTATGTTTCGTTGGAACAATTTGTACTGTTGGCGCCATCAGGTCCTATAAAGGCAATGGGATTAATATAATATAGGCGCAATTAGTTAATTTATTATAATTGACAAAAAATAATTATTAATTTGTAATAATTGCATTTTTTATCAGAACATTGCATAGTGAATTACTGTCGTGCCATCGACAAGGTTATATATATATATATAGTAGAAGCTTTTTACTATTCCATAAGATTATAACTTAAGTAGGGTCCTGATTGAGCCACCTCACCATAGATCCAACGGTTCAAAGTTCTTTATTTTCTGACCGTGTAAATTTCTTAGCCTTTCTATGATCCAACGTTTGTGTAGAGAGAAGATGACGATGGTATTTTCCTTCACACGCCACCCTCTAACACTCGCATCAATCTCAAAGTACTGAACCTAAAAGAAGTTTCCCCCTCTCAAATTTCAAACTTCATCTCTCTGTCTCTCTTTCTTTCTCTCTATCGATTGTGGTTTTTATTTTCTTGAAGAACCTTGAGGTAATCGGTTGTTGTTTTATTTTCTTCTACATATATTTTTTTGTTAGATCTATTTTTATTTACATATGTGACGCTTTTTTTCTTTGTATTTTATCTTTGTTTCCGAGGAGAATTTTTTGTGTTACTTAAGAGTCTCAAAAGTCGTGTTTAATAAGTGACCATAAATGTCTAGGGTTTTAATACTATACTTGGTTTATTTAATAGTGAGGAATAATATTTTTTTTTTTTGTGCAGGTCATTTAGCAAAAAAATGGATATAACTCTTATCACTCACACTCAAAGGTATACCTATCCATTTTTTTGCCTTAATTAATTTATGTAGGGCATAGAAAGTGTTCGATGAAATAACTCTATGACCATTGTTGTCTTCACGAGTTGTATTCTAATGTAATGTTAGTATGTTTGAAATAATTTCTTTGATTTCCGTTTGTTTTATTAGTTTATTCTAACGCAATGTTAGTATTTTAGAAATGCCATGTTTTGTTATTTTCATTATAATTTATTTGTCATATTAAGGCCTTATTTTGATTTCACTTGTAGTTGGGTTTGATTTTGCCAGAGGTAGTAGAACAAAAGAGAGGACAACATGTTTGGGTTTGGTTTTGCTGCCTCGATTTTGTTCCACCCATGATGGGTTTGATTGTTTTTGGATTTTAACTTTGTTCTTAGTTGGCTTTCAAAAGCTTCGATGTGTTCATAGTTCAAACGCTTGGCACTTGGTGAAGAGTAAGAAATATGGATTGAATTCAACAAAGTTTATATCTATTTGTTAGAATGTTTGTTCAAATGTTTTTTACAATATATGTTTGCATATGAATACGGTTTCCAAGTTTCGAAGTGTGAAACAATTTGCATATATTATGTTTGTTCAAATGTCCGATTTCAATTCAATAAATTAGGGAGTAATTATAATGTGTATCATATGTCTGAGTTCAAATGTTGTATTGCATCCTTTGGTGGTGGTAGTGTACTGAGTATATATTACAATCAACATTTACACTAGAATGGTGGTGTTAATGTGGTGTCGTTTAAATACTTGCATGTTTTTATGTTTAATTAAGGCGCGTGGGTGTCTCGGTTCAATTTTCTCTCTTTAAAAATATTATGAGTCTCTCACTATGTATTTTATGAGTTTGAAACACAAGATATTCTTTCACATCAAGTGAGCATTATGCAGTGCATCTATTTTGAGTGTTGTAAGGACATGTAGTTTGTTGTTGTGGTGGTGCAGAATCGACGGTGGAAAACAGTCCGATATATTTTGTTGTATTGCAGATTTAAGGATGAAATAAAAGTGTGACAACCCGCCTACTAAAATAACAGGTGGCCAGCCCAATACTCCAATAATTACAGGAATCATAGATGGTCCATTCTTAGCATCACTGTCGATTAAAATAATAGTATGAGATAACCACCAATCATTTTAGAAAACGGAGTGTCATATACAAAAAAATTTTAAAAGTAAAATAGAAACACTTAGACAATCCCATTTGTAAAAACGGTGGGTATCAAAATCGATGAATAAAGTATGACAATACAATAAATAATCATCGAATAAGCTGTCGGTGCACAGACCAATACAACAATATATTAAGTATTACAATTCAATACTTACAATATAATGAATGAGTGCTAAACCTTGGGAAAACACGCCCGAATAAATATACTGAACATAACTAGAGTACAATAGAGGGAAGCGTCTACAACAAGTATCCTACAACATTCGCAATATGCCGTAGCTCCATGACAACTGGAAATGGAAATGTAGACACGGGTGTCCATGCGGAAGAACACCTGTAATGACAAAGAATATGCAGAAAGAAGGAAATATAGAAACCGGTCAGGGCCGGGTTTGATATGATTACCATGTGACTAAAATGCATGGCAGGTAAGTGCGTAATTCGCTCGCAGATAACAATAATATTCCTCACCTCTCAATCTAGCAGCAACCTAACGCAATATCGTGAGATGTTCTAGTTAACCCTAAGTTCTAAGGGCTAACTTTTCCCCATTCTCAACACTATGCCCTATTCGTGCGTGGGGTATCTCGCAAAGAGAAATCCAAACAAGGAACCCCCCCGATACACTACTACATAGGCAAGGTTGATTGTCGAGATCCATTAGACCCTAAGCACGAAAATAAGAAATAAATAAAGGTGTGTGAATAAGTGTGGGAGGTCACAACTACAGCTAATCCAGAAATAAAACATAAACCCATCCATCATCTAACGGCACAATTCCTAATTCTATCTTTAGGAATATACATATAAATGGTACAACAATTTATCAAGTGTTTACCAAATTAATTTCATCATACACTAATTCATTTCATGAATTTGTTCCTTATCAGGAAATATAATCATACTTTTTATTCTCTAGAGGCATTTATCTCAATTTTTCACTTTGTGAAAATATCTTCCTTATCAGGAATATAATCATCATCATAGGCTCTTTATGGCCTTACATCGTGCTCTTTATGGCACTTTCATCATGCTCTATATGGCATTTTACTGTGCTCTTTATGGCACCCATCAAACATCAAGTCCAACTTGATTTAGAATAGTTATATTCATATATATATATAACGATTCTAAGACCGCCCGTCCGGGTTTCCCCACTGTGCGCGCCCCTAAATGGCTATCATCTTCCAGGGCCTCCAAGACAACCTGGGATCCTATCGAAACGTCGGGAAGCGACCATGTGCCTGCGGGATAGTCAAGACCACACCCAGAATCTCCTAACCAGCGCAGAAAATATAAACAAACGCTCACATGGCCTAGGGACTATATCCAACCTGCATCATTAGCCAGGGGGCTTCACCACAACGCGCGCGACTTCCCTTATGATAGCGATTTAGAGAGGTGTGTATCCATAAATTATCATTTATGAAAAACATTACTTTTTCCATTTTTGAAAACTCATATTTTATATTTCCAAAAATCATTCACTTAGCCATTAAGCACCAAGTTTTAGAAGGTGCATTATTTTCTTATTAAGTCGTATATTACTAATAACCTAAGACCCAAAGTGCCACTAACCTCAAAATAGCCTCGAATAGTTTATACAATTCATAAACCCTCAAAGTGAGTCTCCATAATGGAGTGTCTATCAAAATCTCAACATTAATATTTTAATTCAAATATATCTTTAGGTTAACCTCCTATATCAGTTGGACATTAACCTAATCCAAACTAGTCCTCGGGTAACTTAAATCTCCATTCTTAGCCTAGGACATTAGTCTACCCAATACAACCCTCTAGGACTCCCCATTACTTCCCAAAGGAAGGTTCCTAAGCCTCGAACCTAAAAAAAAAGGGCTAAAACAAAATTGGAAAAACCTCACCTTTTCAGAAGAGGTCGATCGATCGACCTCTGGCCGTCGATTGATCGAAGGCTTCGATCAATCGATCCTCCAGGTTCGATCGATCGATCCTGGCGGACAGCTTCTTCTCCGAGAAGCTGTTTCGGCCATTGACGAGCCAACCAAGCTTCTACCCGCTATTTCACCCAACCACAACAGCAAATACTACTATAAAATCATTCCTATACTTCAAATAACTAATTATTTCTCTTCAAATCAAATTAAAACATAAGATTTTGGATTAAACACCCAAAATCACCCAAAACCCATTTATGGTTTAAACCTCCCAAAACTTAACTACACATGCAATTTATCACATTAAATCAATATCTAGCAAGTAAGAAACTTGCCTCGAGGTTCGTAGTCTCTGAACACCTCCGGTAGCGACGGATTCCGGCCCAACTCTTCCATCTCTCTCTCTCTCTCTCTCTCTCTCTCTCTCTCTCTCTCTCCTTTGGCTTCTCTCACACAAATGAAGAAAAAGAAAGGGGGTGGGGGATTTATAAGGGTCAAAATATAAACCCCCACTCCTAATTGCTAATACACCACTAAAATGACTCGTAACCACTTAATTGGGTCATAACCCCCTTAAATGCCTAAATCTCAAAAATTACAACTGGGCACTTATTTCGACTATCTCAACTATTCTAAAAACCACCGCACCCCCTATTTTGGCATTCGGGAAAGTGTGAACTATTTTTACGTTCCAATTCCATTTTTAATTCATTAATTATACCCGATTTAAATATAGGTCATAACCGTCGTTTTACATATAACGACGCAAAATACACAATATAACACTATTTACCTTCTCATAACGGTAAATAGTCAGAACATAGTAAATATTATCCCTAAGTCTCACGGGAAATAATATTTACTCCAACATTCCCTATTTTATAAAATTAGCCCATAAGGCAAAATAGTATAAAATAGTCGCTTGAAAACCTGGGTTGTTACAAAAAGTTCGTGAAGAAGCTATGTGCTGACGATCCTTGCTTAAACTCCTCTACCTCAACTTCTGATGCTTGAATGGTACTACTTTGTAAAGACTAGGAATTTGTTCCCCATCACTATACTTCTTTTTAATATAAAATTTTATGTTATGTTTGTTCAATTCAATACTTTGATACCTAAGAAAATATAATTTCGTAGGTATAAAAGTATTAGGTATTAATTATGTTTCTTTATTTATCACATCTTTACATGGTACCACCACCTGTTTGCTGGTGAGCAAGACACGTTTGATGGCAGTCCGAATGTGGAGGAATCCAATAGAAGTGGGCAAACATGGGGGTATTAGGTTCCTGGGTACTGTGAAGTGTGTAATTTCTAACACTTAAGCTTTGATTGATTAGTCTTCATGAAGTGTTGATGTGTTTTCTAATTCATTCTTTATATATTTCTAATATTGTTTCTAAATGATCAACAGGTTCTCACTTACGGGGAAGTGTTTGACTCAGACTTCTTCGTCATCATACTGCCATTACTATTTTTTGCAGAGTAGGCTTCAATAAATTATTCTCAAGATGGTGAGTTGGGTGACTTTTCATCATTTAATCTATTTTTACCAGTGGTTATGTTTAGCATCATACGGGGAAGTGTTTTTTGATGGAAATTTCCTTCAATGTGGAAGTTGAGGACTAATCAAGGACTCTGTCTTTAGCCAAGGACCAATTATATGATTGCTACGTACTAGCAAGGAAGTTGAGGACCAATTATATTCCTAACTATTGATTGTGATAATTTGATGCATGTTATAATGGAATGACGTAGGTTCATTATTTTGGGAGAATTTATTGTTGTTGCCCTTTTTTGGGTTTGTTCATATCTGAACAAGGTTTACCAAATGGACAGTACTAGATGTAGACAAAAATCGTCAAGTTTTGTCCATTGGGGAGCTGGAAGATGAAATTGTCATCTCCAAACTAGACTATCTCATTATTTCAGATGGATTAACTGTAAATTAATATTTTTTGTTAACAATGCATACAACCTGAAGAAATTCGCTACCCAATCCACATGTCATTGTCTATATAGACTAGAGAAGTTCATTTCATCATTGTAAGTATGTAAACTTCAAGTTGAATAATCTTTAATGTCTAACATACTTTTGTCTAGACCCACACTTAGTACTTAGTATGTATATATTCATATTATTTGTGCTGTGTTTTTCTTGCTTTACTTAGTTGTGATTTATGAGTGTTGGTGCTTATATAATTGGCTTCATTATCAGTATAAATTTTTCTACAAATATATCTTGCCACATTTTGCTAGCATCTTAATTTTTTACTTTTAGAAGTTTATTTATGTGAATAATGTACATTAAGAGCTTTATATCTAATTGAGTGATATGTTTTTGCCCTCTCATTTTTTGTTTGTGCTCGAGTTTGAGGTCATCGACTTATCATGTCATTTTTCAATAAAGCTTTGACATTTCTAGAAATGTATAGTTTACAGTATACTGAGAATGAATTAGATATTGAGTAAAGCTTTGTCATTTTTCAATAAAGCTTTGTTTTTCCATTTATTCACTTATTCTATTAATGAATTAGATATTGAAGATGTTTTACAGTATATAATGTTGAGTTGTCTTTCCATAATCTTTATAGTTTTTGTGGGTAGTGAAAAAGATTTGATTTTGAGGTATGCAGGCTTATCAAACCATGTTGAGCTTGAGACCAGGTGGTGGATTTTGGGGTATGCAGGCTGATCAGACTAGGTGGTGGATTTTGAGGTATGTAGGCTGATCAATTCGATTTTTTTGCTTAGTTCTGTTTATTTTTTATTTATAGTGTGTTTATGTTTTTTTGCAAATACTCTTTAGAACCTGTTTCAAGGCTTATATGTGTATGTTTGTAGGACAAGATCCACTTGGCCTTCAGATCTAAACATTGAATAGTTCTTTTTTGGAAGAACCAAATGGCCCACGAAGTTGCTTAAAGTTCATTCCTATTTATGATCCCTGGCCTGCAGATCTACTATTGATTAGTGTTAACACAAATGGCCCACCTGGCCTGCAGATCTAACTATTGATTAGTGTTAAGACATCGGTTCATATGAAAGCCCCCAAAGTTCATTCTTATGACTCTTATGAAGATAAATCGAGGGGGTGGCAAATATGGTGAGAAAAGTTATGGCATTATTGCTGCTGCTGATAATGGTGGTGATCATTGCACATTGTAGTGACACAAATCCTGTATATGATCCCTGTTCAGATACAAAGGTTCGGAGAATTGATGAGTTTATATTTGGCCTCGCATTTTCGTTGAAAGAATCTTTCTTTTTTAATCAAACCCAGCTTTCGCCATGTGACTGTCGTCTCTCAATCTCTGGCGGTAGTGCTCAACTCACCATCTGCAGGCCAAACGTTGATGAGATTTATCTCCTTATCATTAATAGCACCACCTTCAATCCGAGCAAGTCTGGTGGGTATATGGTTGGATTTTCTAGACGTCATTATGCTGCAAGATCTGTCCCAGTATTAGTTGCAAACAATACTCACGTCATAAAAAGTCTTACTCTGGTACTTGAATTTCAAAAAGGTTCTCCAAAATTTGTACTGGAAAAATTTTGGCTGCCGTTATTGCTCTCTTTTTACCACCTCACTTTTTTGGTTAATTTTGCATTAAGGTTCATGACTTTCCATGCTCTGTTTTTTTTTGTTTTATGTTTTTTTGACATTAT
This sequence comes from Sambucus nigra, assembly GCA_949130495.1. Classification (NCBI taxonomy): domain Eukaryota; kingdom Viridiplantae; phylum Streptophyta; class Magnoliopsida; order Dipsacales; family Adoxaceae; genus Sambucus; species Sambucus nigra. The sequence continues at coordinate 674,693,995 of OX422213.1, forward strand.
GTGATATGTAGTGCTTAATAGTTGTCTATTTTTTTTAATTGTTTTGTATATATCTTTCTTTGTAAAATCTCAGTGCGTTATTCTAAAGAAGTTTTAATCGCAATGATTATTGGCAAGGTTTTTTTGGATATTACGTAAAGGCCGACTTGCATAATTTAAAGGTGGGACTAATCCCTCAGAGATTTTTGTCTATAATAGTTTGAAGTTTAGGCTGTAGCTGAGTGAGTTTTTCACTCTTTATAATCTTTTACTATTTATAATTATCCCAAATGTACTTTTTGTTTTTTCCTTTTCAAAACAACATGTTTCACTTTCACTTTTTCAAATAGGTAATAAGTACTTTCTTATTATTTTGCAAGAAACGGCGGTAACAACACGACTCAAACTGTAATTATTACCGCCGTAGTTGTTGTCATTTTTGTAATACTTGGAATTGCTTGCATTTGCATCCTCATCAGAAAGGGGAAGCAGATGCCAGCAGGTGAATATGATAGTAAGTTTAAATTTGCTTATTAGATTTATGTAACAACCCTCGCTTTTGGGAGCCCATTTTATATTTATTTACTGTGTTGAGTAGTTGCATATATAAAATGCCAGATGTGGGTAAGTATTAATTTGATGAAATAAGTTAATATTTACTAATGAGTTGTATAATTACCATGTGTGTAAGTAGTTGTTACCATGTGGTGTTCTATTTTGTCATGAAAATTAAAATGGCAATTTGAATTAAAGTGAAACCGGAACTTTAAATGGCTTATAAAATTTCCAAATGATAATTTGGAGGGTGTAGTTAGTTCCAGGAGGTATGAGACAGTCGAAATGTGTGCCATATTGTATTTTGAGATTTTGGGCACTTTTGACTGGTTTTGGCATATTGCGTATTAGAATTAATCATTGCGGTATAGGCATTTAAAATGAGAGCCCTTTTATCTAAAGCCACCTTTTATTCTTTACCAAGCCTTTCATTTCCTCTTATTTTCCCTAAGTGTTCTAGCCCTAAGAGTGAGAGTGAGAGTGGAAGAACTTGTGGAGAAAAGGGAAAGATTGAAGAATTGGTGGTTTGATCTTGCTTTCCTCTTCAACCAAGACTGAATTTGAAGCCTCAAGGCAAGTTTTCTACTTGTTATTATATGGTTTAAGATGGATAACTAGTATGGTTAGTTATGTATAGTTTTGATGTAATATAATTGTGGTTTTTGGTTGGATTTATGGGTATCAACATCTTTGGTAGAGTTTGATTGTTGATAGAAGTAGAAAAATGTTGTTGGGAGAATTTATGATCTTTTAGTATCATTAAATGAGGTTTGATTGGGTTTGGTTGATAGTTGGTTTTGGGTTGGGATGAAAGAAATAGGAAGATTGGTCTAGGTCTGCAATGACCGGTCGACCGCGTCTCTCGGACCGGGCCTTCGAAGGAGGGCACACTGCTTTCTTTCAAAGGAATGAAATTGATGGCGCGGTCGACTGCGGGTCCCCTACCGGTCGACCGGCTAGTCCGAAATGAACTTTATGCTTTCTTTCAAAAGCTAAAACTTGAGACGCGGTCGACCGCGGTCTTGGGACCGGTCGACCGGTCCCCTGTTTTCTCTTCAAATGTTCTACTTTTGTTTTTTTTTTAAAATTCTTTTCTTCCCCTAGGAACTTAGGTCTCTTCTTGAATGAAGTAAACCTTGTCTTTTAGAGTCCTAGTTGAGTTGGTTGTCACCCTAGTGTTGAATGGGTTTCACTTGGGGTTAAGTCCGGGGGAGGGGTTGTCCTAAGTGATGTTAAGGCATCACTTTTCTTTGTGCATCCTAATAATATGGATGGGAGTTGTAGGCCCATACTTGGAGACTTTAGGGGCTTGAATTGAGGCATCTAAGACCTTAAGCTCGGGAAACAAAAATAATCCCTTGGAGACTTATTCGAGGCTTAACCTATGATGAAAATAAATGAAATGTCCTATGACTATGGTTTCAAACAAATGAAACACATAAATGTTGATGAAAATGAAAAGTATGGTTTTTATAGTAAATGCTAATTTACTTAAACACACCTCTCTAAATGCTATCATAAGGGAAGCTCGCGCATGAGGTGATGTTCCTTGACTAGTGAATGCAGGGAGACTATAGTCCTTGGCCATATGCGGGTTTATTATATGTATTTTCTGCGCTAGTGAGGTAATTCCGGGTGTGGTTATGACTCACTCGCAGGCATATGGCCACTTCCCGACGTGCGTTAGGTACCCAGGCTGCCTTGTTTGATGGGCCCCTGGAAGATGATAGTCATTTAGGGGCGCGCCCAGTGGGGAAACTCGGAGGGGCGGTCTTAGAATCGTTATATGTACACTACACCAAAATGGGCAAATTGTCACCTTTCAGCCGGCCAGCCTTATCAAAGTCATTGACCGTGACAAAAAACACGCGTTTTATGTCACGGTCATTGACCTTGACACGACCGTGACAACTAATTGTCACGGTCATTGACCGTGACAAGACCATGACAAATTTACTTGTCACGGTCGTGTCACGGTCAATGACCGTGACAATAATTTAAATACTTGTCACGGTCAAAGACCTTGACACGACCGTGACAATATTTACAGCTAAAACCCTACCCCCTTCTTTTTCCCTACCGCCATTCCCTCCCTCTCTCTCTCTCTCTCTCTCTCTCTCTCTCTCTCTCTCTACTTTCAGGTCGATTCTCTCTCTCTCTCTCTCTCTCTGTCTTCCATTTATATATATATATTTGTGTGTATATTTATGTGTGTATGTGTGTGCGTGTGTGGGGGGTGGGGCAGGGTGGGGGTAGGGGGTGGGGCAGTGTGGGGGTAGGGCGGGGTGTGTGCGTGTGTATATGTATATGTATGTGTATATGTGTGTGTATATGTGTGTGTGGTGGTGTGTGGTGGGGGAGGGGGTGGTGGAGGGGGGCAGGGGTGGGCTGGGGTGAGGTGTGTGTGTGTGTGTGTGGTGGTGTGTGGTGGGGCAGGGGGTGGTGGAGGGGGGCAGGGGGTGGGGTGGGGTGTGTGTGTGTGTGTGTGTGCGCGCGCGCGTAGGTGTGCGTGTGTGTGTGGCGGGGGGAGGGGGCAGGGGGTGGGGGTGGGGCACCCATTTAATAACTCTTTAAATATTTGGAAAAAACATAATATTACAAAATTGAAACGAAATGGTATTGACGGAACTTACACATACATTATGTACTGTGCTCTTACGTTGAAAATTATTAGATAGAAAAAGAAAAATATAAATTGAGATAACCTTAGAATCTAATTAGGCTAAAAATATAATGGCATCAACTAACATATATACACAACACTAAAAGTAGACATCAATTTTATAAATAATTGATAATAGTTGGATAATAATTGGATAATAAACATCGGGAGGGGGTGGGGGTGGGGGTGGCGGGGGGGTGGGGGTGGGGCACCCATTTAATAACTCTTTAAATATTTGGAAAAAACATAATATTACAAAATTGAAATGAAATGGTATTGACGGAACTTACACATACGTTATGTACTGTGCTCTTACGTTGAAAATTATTAGATAGAAAAAGAAAAATATAAATTGAGATAACCTTAGAATCTAATTAGGCTAAAAATATAATGGCATCAACTAACATATATACACAACACTAAAAGTAGACATCAATTTTATAAATAATTGATAATAGTTGGATAATAATTGGATAATAAACATCGGGAGGGGGTGGGTGTGGCGGGGGGTGGGGGTGGGGCCCCCATTTAATAACTCTTTAAATATTTGGAAAAAACATAATATTACAAAATTGAAACGAAATGGTATTGACGGAACTTACACATACGTTATGTACTGTGCTCTTACGTTGAAAATTATTAGATAGAAAAAGAAAAATATAAATTGAGATAACCTTAGAATCTAATTAGGCTAAAAATATAATGGCATCAACTAACATATATACACAACACTAAAAGTAGACATCAATTTTATAAATAATTGATAATAGTTGGATAATATTTGGATAATAAACATCGGGAGGGGGTGGGGGTGGGGGTGGGTGGTGTTTTGAATATTATTTACATTTATTTTTTTGGATATTATATACATTCAAAATAAATAATTTGGATAATAATTGGATAATAATTGATATTTTCATTCAATTAAATATTTCATTCAAAAATATTGGATAATAATTGATATTTTCATTTAAATTGATAATAATTTTATTCATGAAATTAATTCAATTAGGTAAAACCGTAGATAATTTTTTAACAGAATTTGATAATATTATATAAAGTTTAGTAAATTCACAAAATGTTGCCAATTGTATGTTTTTAGGAATATCATTAGTTAGAATCCATATACATGCATGTTGTTAGAAAGTCTTAAATTTAATTCTCACTTTAATTTGTAGAATCTCTGTACTTGGTTGGATTTATCCCTTTATGATAATGAAATTTATGCTACAATTATAATTATCTCATGTCATAATTTTATTGATAAACAATATATGTAGTTGTCACGGTCGTGGTGGGGGGAGGGGGTGGGGGTGGGGTGGGTAGGGGTGGTGTGTGTGTGTGTGTGCGTAGGTGCGTAGGTGTGCGTGTGTGTGTGGCGGGGGCAGGGGGTGGGGGTGGGGCACCCACTTAATAACTTTTAAAATATTTGAAAAAAACATAATATTACGAAATTGAAACGAAATGGTATTGACGGAACTTACACATATGTTATAATATAGACGAAACATTTTTTTATCTGTACTATTAATTCAATTAATTCGATTAGGTAAAACGAAATGTGTACTATTAACATTTTTTTTATCTGTACTAATAACATTTTTTTACAGCAAAAATGTCTCCTTCAGATGTTAAGGCGAAGATGATGATGCTGTTTATGATGATGTCGTCTGGGTTCGGTGGTAGCGGAGGCGACGAGGGCTCCTCCGCCCCTAGGCTCCCCAAATATGGAAAATTTGGAATTACCGTCGAAAACAAGTTGGAGCTATTAGCGAGATCCCTCGAGCTGCTAAAGACGGTCATCGGCCCGGGGTTTATGAGTTGGAAGGAGGTGCCAAATGAGCTCAAGTTAGCTGTTTGGGCGGCACTATAGGTAATATTTATATGAATATTTCAATTTCAATTTCAATTTCATATTTATATTTATATTTATATTTATATTTATATTTATATTTATATTTATATTTATATTTATATTTATTCGCAACTAACATTGTATTTGTTGGACAGGAACAATTCAACTTGGATCCAAAGCTACGCGATTCCGTCTTGGAGAAGTTGAGGGAGCAACACAAGACGTGGAAGAAAAATATGCGGACACGGTACTTTGGAAAAACACGAGAGTCCATTTTACAATGGCGCGGGTCCGTCCCGCCCAAGGAGCCGATCTCATTGGCACAATGGCAAAAGTTCATTGACAATGAGATCGAGGATCGACAATTGGCATATCGCCAATCGGGGAAGGAAAATCGGGCTAAAAAGACGGACGTGCACTACTCCGGCCGGACCTCTTATGCTGAGGTGGAGCCTAGGATGCACGTAAGATTTAATTTATCTATAACTACAGAAATATATTATTGGATATTATTTTACATTGCGGGGCCGATACTAATTTTACTTTACTTTATTTTATTTCAGGGGGTAGGGAGTGGGCCAGGGGGTAAGCCACATAGGCTCGATACTTATGTGGCTCTTCGGACGAAGAAGGGGAAGGACAAGGAGGTGTCCCCGAGCGTCGCGGCCACGATTATAAGTAATCTGACAGTTTAATTATTGTTAATTACGTTATAATTTTTTAGTTTACTTATTTTACTAATCATGTGCTTTTTGTCGTTTCAGGCAAAGCTTAAGGAAGTGCATGAGTCGCAATCTGATGCCGACAAGGCATCTTTGTCCACAGACGCACTCAGCCAAGTGCTTGGCTCTGATCGCAAGGGGAGGACAAGGGGAGTGAGCTCGCGGGTGGCCAAATCTAGGATCATCGGATTGGAGACGAGCGACACCGGGTTGGCTCGAATGGTGGATTCACACGACGCGAAGCTGTCCCGTTTGGAGGCGACGGTCCAAGATATGTACGCATTCATGAAGCGTACGTTGGGTGGAGATCGTAAAGAGAAAGGGAAAGGGAAGGAGAAGGAGAAGGCGGTGGAGGAGGAGGTGCGGGAGGACGAGGCGCAGGATGACGAGGATGTGGACCTCGCTGCTTCATCACCGACACGTTCTTACTTCGACGATCCACTTCCCTATTTGACGCCCTCCAACAGACCATTGTCGACAATTGGTTGGCCGAGCGTGTTCATATTGGACGTATTTGATGGACAGAGGATAGGGCGGGGGTTGAGGGACCCGAATATCGTCGAGGGTGGAATAGTCCATGGACGTGTGCTTCAAGAGATTGAATCCAGGGTGCTCATCACGCATGTCATACCCGGGAAGGAGAACTCCCTATTGTGGTTGTGCGAATAATGCGGCACGACGTATATTAGTGGGTGCGTCAATTCGTATGTCGTGTGGCCTACTCACCTCCTCAGTTTTATCCAAGACATGTAGTAACATTATTTTTAAGTTTGTCCATTTTAATTATATTTGCATTATATCATCATGTATATTATTTTTACTTTGAATATTTGGATTATATCGTCATGAATATATATGTTCATTATCTTTAGTTTGTGTTGGATATATGATGTTTGGAACAGGTACAACATTGCTATAACAGGTACAAATATACTGCTGGGCAATGGCGGTGGCCATACTGCCCAGCAGATTTTTTTTTAAATTCTGCCCAGAATTGTCACGGTCATTGACCGTGACAATTTTTTTAAAAAGGGTCACGGCTTAGTCACGCTTTATAACCGTGACAACCGTGTCACGGTCATTGACCTTGACACGACCGTGACACAAAACGCGAGTTTTGTGTCAAGGTCAATGACCATGACACGACCGTGACAAAAAAAGTTGTCTCGCCTCGAAATGTCACGGTCATTGACCTTGACAAGTTGGATTTGTCAAGGTCAATGACCTTGACAAATGGGCAGATTTGGTGTAGTGTGTATAAGAATATAACTTTTCTAATCTCAAGTGGGACTTGGGTGTTGCATATTTCCACTGAATTGTATTATGATAATTATTTTCCTGCTAAGGAATAAGAATTTGAAAGAAATAAGAAAACGATGATATTGTATTCTTGTTAAGGAATTGAAACTGGATTAAAGTGGAAATCGGTGAATAGAGGTTTTTAATTTATTAATGCATCATTTCGTTCTCTTGCATAGTTTTATCTTAGGCATGTCATTTTAGCTTTCTCATTTATATTTCTTTGTTAGGTTGTTAGATTTCTGATGTTCATTCTCATGATTGACTGTTCATATCTAGCATGCTTTTTGTTCATTTGGGAACTATATAAAAACCGGGTCCTGACCCGTTCATTTTCTTCCATGTTGTGCATGTTATTGTATCCGCCCAGGTGCTCCTCCGCAAGGATGCCCGTGTTGATATTCCTACCCTTTTGCTTTTAAGGAGCTGTATGAATTTGCGGATATTACAGGATGTTTTGCTAGACGCCATCATTTTTGATATCTAGTTATGATCGGGTTTGTTAATCGGGCGTGTGGCCCAACTTTGTAATTGTATAATGAATGTACTAAGTACATATAATTGTTGCAAATCCTTTTGTGTAGCTGTGGACCGACAGCATATTCGGTCCTCTCCTTGTATATTTCCGTTTTAGATGTATGTTATTTATGTTTCTTAGAATTCCACTAATTTTCTTGAATGGGTTGTTTAAATTGTTTTCTTAACTTAACTTTTAAAATCAATTAAATTGTTTTGACAACCCGTTTTTCCAAAGTAATGGGTGGTTTTCTCGGTTACTCCTACTATATCTGTGGTGCTGAGTATGATTTCCATCCATGGTTCCCGTATGTGTCGGAGTATTGGGCTGGCCACCCCTTACCTCGGAGTGCGGGTTGTCACAGATGGTATCAGAGCACTGGGTTCTAGAGTACTAGGATCTATGTGTACTCGTCACGATCTATCGTAGCGTTCTTTGATATTAGAGCCTAATGATAAGACAACTTTGTTGCTTATAGTTGCGATCTTCCGTGAAATAGATTGTTGTGAATAGTTTTCTAACACTATTGTCCCTTCATCTCAGATGCCGCCTAAGAGAGGTCGCCCTGCGAGACGCAATAGAGTTGTAGAAGAGGATGTTGGCCCTCCACCGCCCCAAGGAACTTTTAATGCTGCGGACGTAGCCAACATTATGGCCCAGGCAGTTAATGCTGCCATGACCGCAGTAGCTCAACAGATGCCACAAGCTCAACAGCGGGCGCATGATGCTCAAGCACCTACGGGACCTTCTCCGTGGGAAAGAGTAAGGGAGTCCTTTTTAAAGGGCCATCCCCCCGATTTTGATGGAGGCTCTGATGTTGTTCGAGAAAATCAATGGAAGAAAGATATGCAACGCCATTTACGAATGGTGGATTGTAGTGAGGAGAAGAAGCAAGTCCTTGCTACTTTCAAGTTTGTTGGGGCAGCGTTACATTGGTGGGAGTCAATGACTACGCCAGAACAGAGAGACACTATGTCGATCACTGAATTCGGGGTCTTGTACGATCGGAAGTATTTTCCTCTTGCGATTCAAAGGGAAATGAGAAGGAGATTACAGGATCTAGTTCAGGGAGAACGGTCTGTTGCCGAATACGAAGAAGAGTTTACCCTACTAGCTAGTTTTGTGCCGGAAGAGGTGACTCCGGAGGAAAGAAAAGTCTCAAAATTTATGGGAGGTTTAAACTGGAGAATCCGACAACATTTGCTGGGTAATCCGGATTTGCAAACTTTTGGTGAGGTTATGAATGCGGCACTGCTTCATTGCCAGGAGCATCGGTTATTTATTCAGAATAACAAGAAAGCTACAGGGATGGGGCAAGTAGGGAAGCCATGGGTGAGTGGGAATGGAGGAGGAGCCTTTCCTTCATCCCAACCTACGGGTAATAAGCAGCGAGACAGGGATCCCCAGCCAGGGGACGGGTCGAAAAGACAACGCTTTGGAGGGTTTAATACTGGTGGTAATGTAAACAGGCAAGGTCAGGGTGCGACGCCACAACAAGCGGGTCGGGGTGGTCAGGGAGGTAGAGGCCATCCGGGCCAAGGATTTGGACAGTTCAGAAATAACAGAGGTCGAGGTCAGGAGAATATGGTGGGAAAGTGTTTTCAATGTGGGTAAGCGGGACATTATAAGAAGGATTGTCCTCAAGTGATTGGGGGACAACCTCCTCGAGTTCCTCAGCAGCCTTATGTCCAGTTTCCGCCACAGGCACCAAATCCAGTTGTCCCTCTGCAGCAGGGTCAACTACAGTATGGAAGAGTTTACCACATCCAAGATGTTATGCTTCCTCCTATTCAGCCAGCGCCGCCAGCTATAGAGGGTAAGTTCCTTATTCAGGGACATTTGGGTTGCGTTTTGTTTGATACGGGTGAGACACATTCCTTTATTTCTAGAAGTTTTGCTCAGTCCACAAAGTTGATAAAATCTGTTGAGAGCACTTTCACTAGTGTTGAGTCTTCTATGGGTGATGGTTCACTCATTTTCTTTGTTTGCAAACGCATAGGGATCACTCTTGGAAATTTGTGTTTTGAGGCCGATTTACTCGTCCTAGATATGGTCGGGTATGATGTGATTTTGGGCATGGATTGGCTTGTTAACTATCATGCTATAGTAAATTGTTACGGGAAGAGTATAGTCTTCGCCGTTCCGGGATAAGATATGTTCTTGGTAATTATGCCTCGTTTAGAGGGAGATACTGGCACTTATTTATATTGTATTGCGGATGAGATTTCTCGGGATACAATGGTTCCCTTAGATTCTATTCCCGTTGTTCGAGATTTTGAGGACGTTTTCCCGGAAATACCGGATTTGCCTTCTAGTCGAGAGATTGAGTTTGTGATTGACTTAGCGTCGGGAGCTCGACCGATTGCACGAACTCCTTATCGTATGGCTCCTGTGGAAATGAGGGAGCTAAGAGATCAAATTCAGCAGTTGTTGGAGCAGGGGTTTATCAGGCGTAGTACGTCGCCGTGGGGTGCTCCTGTATTGTTTGTAAAGAAAATAGATGGTTCTCTCCGATTGTGTGTTGACTATAGAGAGTTGAATAAGGTCACTATCCGGAATAAATACCCGTTGCCTCGTATAGATGACTTGTTCGATCAGCTCAGGGGAGCGACCTACTTCTCTAAGATAGATTTGAGAACGGGGTATCATCAGTTGAGGATACGGGAGCAAGATGTATCCAAGACTGCTTTTCTGACAAGGTACGGGTCTTATGAATTCTTGGTTATGCCTTTTGGGCTAACCAATGCCCCTGCCGTATTCATGGATCTTATGAATAGGATATTTCGGGACTTCCTGGACCAATTTGTTATCGTGTTTATCGATGACATCCTTGTGTATTCTCAAACAGAAGATGATCATGCTACTCATTTGGGGTTGGTCCTGCAAAGGTTAAGGGATCACCAATTGTACGCTAAGTTTGAGAAATGTGGTTTTTGGTTGCGGGAAGTGCAGTTTTTGGGTCATATCGTGACTTCACAGGGTATATCGATGGACCCAAGTAAGGTTGTTGCGGTGAGGGAGTGGGGTCAGCCCACGACACCTACCGAAATTCGCAGTTTTTTGGGCTTGGCGGGTTATTACCGTCGATTTATTAAGGGATTTTCTAAGATTGCTAGTCCTTTGATAAATTTGACCCGAAAAGGGGTTAGATTTGTTTGGGATGATTCCTGTTAAGCTGCATTTGACGAGCTTAAAGATAGATTGACTACGGCTCCAGTCCTCGCTTTGCCCAAGCCAGGGATGTAATATTTAGTCTTCACTGATGCATCTCTACAAGGTTTAGGAGGTGTGCTTCAGCAGGAGCGACAAGCTACTGCCTATGCTTCCAGGAAGCTCAAGCCTCATGAAAGAAATTACCCGGTGCATGACTTGGAATTAGCCGCAGTTGTCTTTGCCTTGAAGATTTGGAGGCACAATCTTCTTGGGGAGAAGTTCAGTCTTTTCACGGACTATAAGTCGTTGCAATATTTATTTTCTCAAAAAGATTTGAATATGCGTCAGTGACGGTGGTTGGAGTTCGTGAAAGATTATCAGTTTGATATTCATTATCATCCGGGTAAGGCGAACGTGGTGGCAGATGCCTTGAGTAGAAAACCCGAGGGAGAACTAGCTGATGCATGGAAGGCTAAATGGAAAGAACTCAATCATGAGGATGCGGTCGCTAGGGCGTTTATATTCGTGATGACCGTTACTCCGACGATTGTGGCAAGGGTCGTTGAGGCCCAAGGCAGGAATAAGGAATGCCAAGACCACATTCATCGATTATTGACTGAGGGAGCGGAGTCCTACTCGGTAAGTTCGGAGGGTGGGCTACGCTTCCATGGAAGGCTTATTGTTCCAGAGGATGGGAATTTGCGACGGGCAGTGATGGCAGAATCTCATGGTTCAAAATTTTTGGTGCATCCGGGAAATGATAAAATGTATCAGGATATGCGCCGTCAATATTGGTGGCCGGGTATGAAACGAGATATTTCGGAGTTTGTATCCCAATGCACTACTTGTCAGTTGGTTAAGATTGATCATCAGCTACCGACAGGTTTGTTGCAGCCGTTAGAAATTCCCGTATGGAAATGGGAGAGTATATCAATGCATTTTATCACTGGCTTACCGATGTCACAAAAGGGTCACGATTCTATATGGGTTATCGTGGATCGCTTGACAAAGTCGGCGCACTTCCTTCCGGTCCGTACCGATTATAATACTGCTCGTTACTCTCGGTTGTTTATTGATGAGATTGTTAGATTGCATGGGGTGCCTTTGAGTATTGTTTCTGACAGAGACAAAATCTTCGTTTCCCACTTTTGGCAAAGCTTCCAAGGTCCCTGGGAATGGAATTGAGATTTAGCACTTCCTATCATCCTCAGACAGATGGGCAGACCGAAAGGGTTAACCAAATGTTGGAGGATATGCTTTGTATGTGTATGCTTGATTTCAAAGGTAGTTGGGAAAAATATCTTCCATTGGTTGAGTTTGCTTAAAATAACTCATCCCAGTTCACTATTGGGATGGCCCCCTATGAAGCCTTGTATGGTAGGCCCTGTAGGTCTCCCACATGTTGGTTGGAGGTGGGGGATAATAAGTTTCTCGGATATGAAATGATTCGGGATACTTCTTCTAAGATCGAGCTTATTCGAAATCGCATTCGGGTAGCCCAAGACAGACAAAAGAGCTATGCCGATGCGGGAAGAAGACATGTGGAATTGGAGGTTGGAGACCAAGTGTTGGTTCGAGTGTCGCCTATGAAAGGCGTTAAGCGTTTCGGAAAGAAATGGAAGCTTGAACCGTATTTTGTTGGACCTTTTCCCGTGATTACTAAGGTGGGTCCAGTGGCGTATCAACTTTCCCTACCGGAACCTTTGCAATAGATTCACGATGTCTTCCACATCTCCTCCTTGAAAAAATATAAGAGGTGTGATGGTGCCCTTTGGCACATTCCTTTTGAGGATATAGAGTTACAACCCGATGTTTCTTATGAAGAGCAACCCCTGGCCATTTTGGAGCATGGAGAACGTAGATTGAGATCTCGAGTGGTGCCCTTGGTTAGAGTACAATGGATCCATCACAGTGCCGAGGAATCTACTTGGGAGCGTGAGGATGATATGCGGGAAAAGTTTCCGCATCTTTTTATCCAAGGTATGCTTGAATTTTGGGGTCAAAATTCCCTCATAAGGGGGGGAGTATGTAACAACCCTCGCTTTTGGGAGCCCATTTTATATTTATTTACTGTGTTGAGTAGTTGCATATATAAAATGCCGGATGTGGGTAAGTATTAATTTGATGAAATAAGTTAATATTTACTAATGAGTTGTATAATTACCATGTGTGTAAGTAGTTGTTACCATGTGGTGTTCTATTTTGTCATGAAAATTAAAATGGCAATTTGAATTAAAGTGAAACCGGAACTTTAAATGGCTTATAAAATTTCCAAATGATAATTTGGAGGGTGTAGTTAGTTCCAGGAGGTATGAGGCAGTCGAAATGTGTGCCATATTGTATTTTGAGATTTTGGGCACTTTTGACTGGTTTTGGCATATTGCGTATTAGAATTAATCATTGCGGTATAGGCATTTAAAATGAGAGCCCTTTTATCTAAAGCCGCCTTTTATTCTTTACCAAGCCTTTCATTTCCTCTTATTTGCCCTAAGTGTTCTAGCCCTAAGAGTGAGAGTGAGAGTGGAAGAACTTGTGGAGAAAAGGGAGAGATTGAAGAATTGGTGGTTTGATCTTGCTTTCCTCTTCAACCAAGACTGAATTTGAAGCCTCAAGGCAAGTTTTATACTTGTTATTATATGGTTTAAGATGGATAACTAGTATGGTTAGTTATGTATAGTTTTGATGTAATATAATTGTGGTTTTTGGTTGGATTTATGGGTATCAACATCTTTGGTAGAGTTTGATTGTTGATAGAAGTAGAAAAATGTTGTTGGGAGAATTTATGATATTTTAGTATCATTAAATGAGGTTTGATTGGGTTTGGTTGATAGTTGGTTTTGGGTTGGGATGAAAGAAATAGGAAGATTGGTCTAGGTCTGCAATGACCGGTCGACCGCGTCTCTCGGACCGGGCCTTCGAAGGAGGGCACACTACTTTCTTTCAAAGGAATGAAATTGATGGCGCGGTCGACTGCGGGTCCCCTACCGGTCGACCGGCTAGTCCGAAATGAACTTTATGCTTTCTTTCAAAAGCTAAAACTTGAGACGCGGTCGACCGCGGTCTTGGGACCGGTCGACCGGTCCCCTGTTTTCTCTTCAAATGTTCTACTTTTGTTTTTTTTTTAAAATTCTTTTCTTCCCCTAGGAACTTAGGTCTCTTATTGAATGAAGTAAACCTTGTCTTTTAGAGTCCTAGTTGAGTTGGTTGTCACCCTAGTGTTGAATGGGTTTCACTTGGGGTTAAGTCCGGGGGAGGGGTTGTCCTAAGTGATGTTAAGGCATCACTTTTCTTTGTGCATCCTAATAATATGGATGGGAGTTGTAGGCCCATACTTGGAGACTTTAGGGGCTTGAATTGAGGCATCTAAGACCTTAAGCTCGGGAAACAAAAATAATCCCTTGGAGACTTATTCGAGGCTTAACCTATGATGAAAATAAATGAAATGTCCTATGACTATGGTTTCAAACAAATGAAACACATAAATGTTGATGAAAATGAAAAGTATGGTTTTTATAGTAAATGCTAATTTACTTAAACACACCTCTCTAAATGCTATCATAAGGGAAGCTCGCGCATGAGGTGATGTTCCTTGACTAGTGAATGCAGGGAGACTATAGTCCTCGGCCATATGCGGGTTTATTATATGTATTTTCTGCGCTAGTGAGGTAATTCCGAGTGTGGTTATGACTCACTCGCAGGCATATGGCCACTTCCCGACGTGCGTTAGGTACCCAGGCTGCCTTTTTTGATGGGTCCCTGGAAGATGATAGTCATTTAGGGGCGCGCCCAGTGGGGAAACTCGGAGGGGCGGTCTTAGAATCGTTATATGTATAAGAATATAACTTTTCTAATCTCAAGTGGGACTTGAGGGTTGCATATTTCCACTGAATTGTATTATGATAATTATTTTCCTGCTAAGGAATAAGAATTTGAAAGAAATAAGAAAACGATGATATTATATTCCTTTTAAGGAATTGAAACTGGATTAAAGTGGAAATCGGTGAATAGAGGTTTTTAATTTATTAATGCATCATTTCGTTCTCTTGCATAGTTTTATCTTAGGCATGTCATTTTAGCTTTCTCATTTATATTTCTTTGTTAGGTTGTTAGATTTCTGATGTTCATTCTCATGATTGACTGTTCATATCTAGCATGCTTTTTGTTCATCTGGGAACTATATAAAAATCGGGTCCTGACCCGTTCATTTTCTTCCATGTTGTGCATGTTATTGTATCCGCCCAGGTGCTCCTCCGCAAGGACGCCCGTGTTGATATTCCTACTCTTTTGCTTTTAAGGAGGTGTATGAATTTGCGTATATTACAGGATGTTTTGCTAGACGCCATCATTTTTTATATCTAGTTATGATCTAGTCTGTTAATCGGGTGTGTGGCCTAACTTTGTAATTGTATAATGAATGTACTAAGTACATATAATTGTTGCAAATCCTTTTGTGTAGATGTGGACCGACAACATGTTCGGTCCTCTCCTTGTATATTTCCGTTTTAGATGTATGTTATTTATGTTTCTTAGAATTCCACTAATTTTCTTGAATGGGTTGTTTAAATTGTTTTCTTAACTTAACTTTTAAAACCAATTAAATTGTTTTGACAACCCGTTTTTCCAAAGTAATGGGTGGTTTTCTCGGTTACTCCTACTATATTTGTGGTGTTGAGTATGATTTCCATCCATGGTTCCCGTATGTGTCGGAGTATCGGGTTGGCCACCCCTTACCTCGGAGTGCGGGTTGTCACAATTTATACCTTCATTTGTTGCATTGGACATCATTACCTTAGGCATGAGAATGTGCAATAGCATCAAATATTGTTAAATTATACCCACATAAGCAAATTAAAGTTTTAATGTATCATTCATTTATTGCAATGAAATTATTCATTTTGCAGTTCAAGTATATTATATAAGTTTAAGTATATTAGTATCATTCAATGATATCATTCATTTTTAATGTATCATTCATTTTTTCGGTAATGGTTTAACTTCAAGTATATTATATAAGCTCCTAATTCTGCTTTTCTCTTTTTGAAGTTCCATATGAAATTAGCACTGTGGAATCCTTACAATATGACTTTGATACTATTAAAGCTGCAACAGATGACTTTTCTGATACTAATAAACTTGGACAAGGTGGATTTGGAGTTGTTTACAAGGTAATAATAATATTTTGTTATGAAATTCTAACAGTTTGTACTTCTTAGTTGTTTCATCTTCTCATATTTGATTGTATATATCTTCAGGGTAAGCTCCAAAATGGACGAGAAATAGTTGTGAAGAGACTTTCTAAGGGTTAGGAACAAGGTGAAATTGAATTTAAAAATGAGGTCATGTTAAGGGTAAATCTTCAACACAGGAATTTGGTTAAGCTCCTTGGTATCTGCCTAAAAGAAACCGAAAGGCTCCTCATCTATGAATTCGTCCTTAATGAAAGTCTTGATCACTTCATATTTGCTTCTCTATTAATTTTTTTAGTCAAAAAATTAAAATCTATTGGAGAATTTAGAAATTCTTTACCATTACAATGAAATCATAAAGAAAAATTCTATTATTTGACCCCTCTATTAGGTTCTGTAAACAACCTTCTTTATGCTAAGAATCTGTCTATTTGTCCCGAATCAGGCTGCTAACTCAAAGAATGTACATAGATACTCTATACAGATTGTCTTTTCTTCGATAAATATTGTACAACCAACTGTATTTCTACTGTTACACAAGGAAGAAAATATATATGTATCCTATATTGATCAACTTTCAGGCATGAGAAGGAGAGGGCCAGCGAACAAAAAGGGGTTTTCATGATCCCTTCTTTTACTAGCATATGTACTTTACCAACCACTCCATGCTCTTTATGCATTCAGGTAATAATTTATCTTTTATATATAAGAAAAATACTTTGTATTTCTACTATGATAAATTTAACTAATTTATTTGGCTTTATGAAAAAGTAGTAAGTCACTATTACTTTCACAGACTTGGTTTGTAAATGTAATCAAGTGGTAAATTCAATAACAATTGTAATATCTCAAATTGTAACCAGATTCATTTGATAAAAACAGAGAACAATTATCACTGTTTTATAGCTGAGACCATATTTTCATAAATGTACAATCATGCCTTTTTTCTTATGAGTAATGTTGTCCTGTGTGTCTCAGACTGTTCATCCAGATCATAAGCTAAATAGGTATTATATCGTTTGGTTTTCAGAATAGTCTCTATAGAGTGTAACAATCAGTTTCCATACCACATCATGGGTGATGATTTTGGGTTTGGGACTCTATACATTTTCTCTTATTGAAATGGCATCATTTATTTGTAGGAGTACCATGGACGGTAGAGGAACATAGGATGTTTCTGTATGGTTTGCAAACGCTAGGGAAAGGTGATTGGTGAGGCATAGCATGCCAAGAAGTTTTTCATTCGGCAAAACACTACGTCTAGAAGACAGGGACATGGATAGGCAGCTGATGAAGTAAGTTATTTTATGGGAATTTTGAATATGGAAAACTTTTTATTGTTGTATTTAAATTCACAATTATTTGATTTTTCTTTAGATTTCATCAAAATTGATGAGCACTCAATTGATCAGTCCATACTTATGGCCATAAATGGATCAGTGTATGAAGGCATGGGAGTGACCATGAAGGCGTTTGTGTTTGGTGTTCTTTGTGAAGCTTGCCAGAGACAATAGAGCACTATTGAAAGCACAAAAAGGAGCATGGAACAACAATAGGGCTGATAAAGTGGTACATTTTCCCCAAGCTTGCCCCAGTGGTACGTTTTCCCCAATTTCGTTATTTATCTTATTGTCATTAGTCTCAAAATGTTTCAGCCCTTGCATTTTTTATCTTAGTGAACTACCCATTTTTAATGTTAGGATATTCTCAATCACATTAACTTCTTCACCAATTAATACGACCCCAATTCAATGGTACACATTAACTTCTTCACCAATTCATTCCGCCCCACATAATCCACTTAGTAATCCAACGTAACTATACCTTTCTGGTGTAAAACCTTTCTATCATGTCATTGTAAAACTCATACTAAACTGATGTTCATTGATTAGCATATTCATTTATTTGTTGGCTCGCATACTAAATGATTGGCATATTCATATTCATTCCTCAAATGTTAATTTATCACCCGTATCTAGCCAAAAAGGAACTTGAGGAGGTGTTGATTGATATAAAGCCTATTCAAATGTGGTTGAACTTTAAACATTTTAGTGGCTTTTCGTGTATAATATATAATCTAGGTAGTATAAACCTTAGCAATATTACCATGTAATAATGCAACACATAAAAGAATAAAGAAATTATACATGTGGTGTAATTCAATATATTTCGTTTTTAAAGAAACGTTAATGATATTTCCAACAGAATTTTTGGGTAAATAAATACTTAAATGACTCTTGACATCACATTCACCCACTCCTTTTATATATATATATATATTTATATATATATATATATATATATAAACTTTCAATATATGGGAGTAAGTAAGTCTAGCCGACATCTGCCTCTCTACGACTGTGTAAATAAGTTGGAGCTTTGTGCACTTGATTAAAATTTTAAATGTCAAAATATACTATCAATAGATGAGAAGAAATTTATAAAGCTTTTTTTGGGGGTGGTGCTTTGCAATCCATTCCAAAGGAAATAATTTTTTTCACTTTGAAATGATATTTTTTCATCCCTCACCCTCTTTTTGTAAGTTATAATATATACAAGTTTACATTTATAATTGAAAATCTCACAATTCAATACATTCCATTTTTATAAGTGTTTTTCAATTAAAAAAATTATTTTTTAGATATTTTTAATAGAAAACGTTAAAATTTGAAAAATAATTTTTCTATTGAAGAAAAGAAAAACGGTACAAATATTCACTTTCGGATTTTTTTACATTCTTGTTTCATTTTCATTATTAATAAAATCAAATGAGCGTTGTAAAATTTGGAAAAAAAATTATCTCCTTTTTTATTGAAAAAAAAGTCCTAGTTTTTAAAACCTTTTTTTTTGCAAAAAATGGTTACAATCCCCCCAAAAAAATTCTTTTATTTCCAATTTTTCGATTAAAAACTCATTTTTAGATATTTTTAATTGAAAAACGCTAAACACTCACAAAACATTTTGTTTCTTCATTTATAGTTTTTCTAATTAAAGTAAAGAAAAAATGGTAAAAATATTCACTGAGATAAGAATTTGAAAAAAGATATGAGAATAAATATTTTTACCATTTTTTCTTTGATTTAATTGAAAAAATACTTTGGAAATGTTTATCATTTTTATATTAAGAATATCTAAAAATCAATTTTTGTAGAAAAACTGGAAATAAAAGAAAAAATCCTTTGGGATTGTCATTGTTTTACTATTAAAAAATAAAAACAACTGGGATAAAAAAAAATTAAACCAAATTTTTTTATTATTATTCTTTCATAAAAATTGTTTTTTATTCCCAAATAATAATAATATTAAATAGTTTATTTTTAAAATTTTATAACACCCATTTTATTATTTATCAATAAAGATGGGTAAAATATTCAAATGTATCCAAAATAGTTAACAAAGGGAGTAAATTGACACAAAATAAAAGGTTGAGGGTTAAATTGAAAAAAAAAGGACAGGAATGAAATCGAGATAAATGAAAAGGTGGAGGACTAATGGAATAGTTTACTCAAAACTATATAACTCGAAATTATAAATAAGTGATGAGAGAAAACAACTTACCTAAAAAAATTCATAAATTTTTGTAATTTGATTATTTTTTTATTAGCAATTGTGAGAGCCACAAGGAGAGGCATTTTCCTTATATTTGTTTATAAAAAAAATTCTTTCCTTTAACTTAATAAAAAAGGTATTATAATTTCGAAAAAAAGAAAGAAAGATGTCAATAAAAGATGAGGAAATGGAGGGAACGTCCCTTTCTCTCCTAGTTTTAAGACTTGATCGATTCCTCTTCCTTGACGCTAAAACATTTTGGATTTCCAAACATAATACTTCCAACGCTTCATACGTGACTTTTACCTTTCCAAATATCTTCTATTCGGTTTCACTTCCCCTGAATATGAAAACCTATAAACTTGTTAAACAAACCCAAAAATATCAGAGAGAAATACTCAAGGTTTTTTTGCGACTACCTACTGCTATGATGATACCAAAACGGATCTCACTTCTGGTTGCAAAAAGGGATCAAAACAACAGGTAAGGTTTTTGGTTAGCTGAATCTATAGTAGTATTTTATTTTCAATATATGTGTTTTGTTTTGGTTATGCTTTGTGTCAGTTACTCTGTTCTTACGCTAAACATAAAAGTTCAAACTCTTGCTACGAGGAATAGAATTTTACGAGACGTTTATTTGTCATTTGGCATCAACACACTGACCCATTCATGGGAATGCCTCTGCTATTCATGCGTGAAGGCCGTTTTAAACCAACAAATATTTTGGCATTCATTTCTGATAGAAAAAGTGGAGGTGAAGATGCTTATGTAAAATGGGTTTGTAAACTTTTATGTGTATTACGGGTATCTGTATGTTCACGTAATAAGAGGAGATACAACCCCTATTTTTACTCATAATAATTCACTTCATTTATGAATACCATATTATGCCAGCCCACTATATCTAATTTAACCCTTTATATATTCCTTAATTCTCACTCGAAATAATCTTACAATGGATTTTATGGATCAACTTTCTATGCTGGAAAATTGGCTACTCTTTGAAGAAAAAAGTCAAGGGTAATAACAAACTATTTTTTGTTTTAGGTTTATGTGAATTCTGACCAACTTTATATGTTTACTTACTTTTTTTTATATAATTCTAATGTAGGTATATATATCAATATCCGACACTTGATTATGATCCATACTTATTTTCTTGGAAAGGTGATCACTTTAATTTTGACAAGAACTTAATGTTACAATCGAAAAATAACATGCCCCACTTAGAATTCGGTAATTTTGCAAATATTGAGCGTGATGTTATAATGCCTCCGTGGGATGTTAATAATATTTTGCCAAAATTTCATGAAGTTGGGATTATTGATACTAAACACCACATGTACCTTATTAGAGCTAAAAATCTGGATCATGGACCCAACTTTAAAGTCGTCAAAAATGAAATTCCAATTGTTAATTTTGATTATAAATGCAACTTTGGAGTTGTACAATGTGAAGGTTCAAGTACAATAGACACCAAAGGGATGAACATTTCAAACTCATACAAGAATCGTGACCGTCGATGTTATCAATCGAAGTCGATTCCATTAGAGTTGGACGAGATTCAAAAATACTTTCATGTTCCAATAGCTAAAGCGGCTGAGGAGTTAAATGTAGGGTTAATCGTGTTGAAGAAAAGATGCAGAGAACTCAAAATTATGAGGTGGCCATACAAAAAGATTAAGAGTTTGGAGTTTCTCATTGACAATGTTAAGGTATGTGTATTCATTATCCATGTAGCTAAAATAGACACGAAAAACAATTGTCTAGTACACCCGTGCCCCATTCACAATGTTAAGATACGTGTATTCATTATCCATGTAGCAAAATTTGACACGAAAAACAATTATCTATTATACACGTGCCCCTCGACTCTGCCATATATATATATATATATATATATATATATATATATATATATATAGGGGGGCTCCCATTTGGTCCTTACCACCCCCTTCCCCCTCTCCCTATACGGGATTTTTTTTTTTGGGGGGGGGGGTGTCCAAACATATCAGGGTACTCTTGAAAAAATTAGGTCAAAATGATAGTTTTTTTGTATATTAAAAAAATGGATCAATGTTTGACAGTTTCTAAGTAGTTTACTAAAGTGCTTAAAAAATGTCAAAACTTAACTGGTTAAAAACTGTCAAATATTGATCCATTTTTTTAAAATACCAAACAAAATTATTTTGACCTGAAATGTTTATATATATGCTTTTGAAGTTATTTTGTTTTATTTCCTTTAATATATTTCTTCTTGGTATAATTATATATACTTTTTAATTGTAATATCAGGAGTTACGATTAATGAATGAGGTCAAGTGGCTAGAAGAGAATAAAGAGATGTTGGAGAAGGTGCCACAATTGGAGTTAACAGAGAGAGCAAAGAAGCTAAGGCGAGCTTGCTTCAATACTAATTACAAGAAAAGAAGGTTGCTTCACTAATTACAAGAAAAGAAGGTTGCTTGTTGGTTATTAATGATACTTAACCTTCATTTTTATGTTCCAAACTTTCTATACATGAGCTTTTCATGTACCTTTTTGGCAGGGAGAGTTGCTTTCCCTCTCTCTCTCTCTCTCTCTCTCTCTCTCTCTCCCTCTCTCTCTCTCTCTCTAAAAGAATTAAGTGTTGGTAGTTTATCTATAATATTGAAAAAACAAATTAAGGGGATGTATGATGTTTTGCTAGCAGAAAATGGGGGTATTTTGAGATATCATGCTACACGAGTTTTATAATGTTTCCATGGCATTCCCTTTTTATTTGCAATTTAAGGCAATATAAATTTAAAGTATATTAAAGGGAAAAAAATAAACTTATTTAACATAAGAAATGATTAAACTTACTACATGGATAACATAAAATTTATACAATATATCTATGTTTGTGTCAAAACTTTAAATCGTGTTAGCCGTGTTAATTATTTGTGTTAAAATTTTTATGTTTGCGTGATTATGAATAGGGATATCGATGTCCTATTTTACATAGGTTTTACTCATACAAATGTAAAAAATACATGACATGCCATGTAATATCATTTTTGTATTTTAGTTGGTTTGTTGTTTGGTGCCTGAATTAAAACACAATAAAAACACACAATTTGTAACCCACACAACACATCTGTTCTCGTGTCAAAATTTTGAAAAGTTTTATTTTCTGTATCATATCTTATGTAACAACCCGAGGTCTTAGAGACGAGGATTTATTTATTTTGGGAAAAATAAATAATATTTTATTGGAGAATAATTAATTTGGCACTTGAGGTCAAAACTTGGAGTCATTATAAAGTGAATCGAATGGCGATTTTGAGGGTGTAGTTGTGTCCGGAAGGGTCGAGAAAGTCGAAATGACTGTAATTGGGGTCTATTTAGGTTTCGAAATAATTTAAGTCAGTTTGACTCGAATTAAAGTCACCGAGTCATTTAAAGTGTGTATTATCATTTAAAGATGTGTATCTTGGGAGTTAGGGCTTAAAAAGCCTATGGGAGAAACAATTCTCTAAAGAGAGAAAGAGAAATAGAAAGAAAGAAAGAGAGAAGAAGAGAGAAGAAGAAAAGGAAGGAGAAAAGAGAGGGAATGTGAAGTTTTCCAACATCTACGCGATCTCAAGGCGGATTCAGACCCTACGAACTCGAGGCAAGTGATTAAACTTGCTAAATAATTGTTGTGTACCATTTATTGCATGATTTGTGGATTGAATCTTTGGGTTTTAGGTTTAGTTTAATAAAAACCTAACTTTTCGTATATCTTAGATTTGTTATGTAGATCTTGGATTTGATGATAGAAATTAGTTTATATGTATTCTAGGATGAATATTGATAATATATATGTGACTGGGTTGAAGAGAAATGAAGAGAAAATGATTAAAACAAATTTTGGGATTTTGGCTTACTTAAAAAGTAGCCATTTTCGAGAGTTCTAAAGGGCCGAATCGATTCGGCCTCCTACCGAATCGATTGGGAAATATGCAGGTGCCCAGGTCTGAGTGACCGAATCGATTCGGACTCCAGCCGAATCGATTCGGCCTGAGACAGAGTCCCAGGTCTGATGACCCGAATCGATTTGACTTCCTGGATGAATCGATTCGCTGGGCCGAATCGATTCCGAATTGGCCCGAATCGATTCGGAAACAGGGCTTTTCGACGGATGTTTTTCTAGGGAGAATTTCATTCCAATTTGTTCGAGGTTATCGATTGGGAACCTCTATAGGTGATATTTGGAGTATGTTTTGGAGACTTTTAGCGAGTTTCCTTTATAAGAAATTTTTGGAGTCATATTGACTAAATTTGAGGAATATCTATTAGATATTATGGTATATTCTAAGTGGGGAAGCCCACCTTAGTTAGAAATTAATTTAAAGATATTGGATCTTAGGATCCAATCCCAAATGGGATAACTTTAAAGGTTCATAAAATGAATTGAACCCTATTATGGATGGAGAATTTTAAATGCTAATGAATGAGAATACGGATATAGGAATATCCTTAATGATGTTTGATTTGGGAGAGGTCTCACACAATGAGAAATGCTAATTGAAGAGCATTAGGATAAAAGAATATCCTTGACATGAATAGAATTTAGAAACAATTCATTATTAGAAGCGACATGTGAGCTTCAAGAGAGAAATAGTATAATGTATACTAAGTGGGGATAATGTGTGAGAATTGACGGTTAGTATATCAAGAGAGAATATACTAAACAATGATGTAAATCAAATTGCGCCTAAGGGCGTATAATAAGTATGAAAATGTTGTGACAGGTATACCTTATATGATGGTGTATCTTTATATGATGTGATGATGTATGTATACCTTATATGACGGTATATCTACATATAGTGAAGTATACCCCCTCCTTGCTATCATTGGGAAGTTGCGTGCGTTGAGGGTGAGCATCCTGTCTCAAGGAGCAGGGTGTGGATATTCCCTAGGTCATAGTCGTCCGTTGTGATTATTTATGCGATATATATATGCATTCTTTTGGGGGTGACAAGTCGGGGGGTATGTGACGTTCTCACTTGACGGTTAGGAGCTATGACCCTTCCTGGGACGTTGTGTGCGTGAGTTGATCACAAGGTGGGTGCCGTTGAACCCACCAGGTGGCCCTAGTTTTCTACGTGTATGCGCTGCTGGAAGATGATAGCATGTGAGCCTGCATCCTCGAGTTATAGATCGATTGGATGGTTATTGTTTATTGTTCTTGTACTTGGGTATCAAGGGCATAATGGACCTCAACGACGAACATTGCCAGGATTAGTGTATCAGGGGGGTTCCTCGTTTGGATTTCGCCTCGACAAGACGTCCCACGCACGAACCGCAGTGTAATGTTGGAAGTTGGGGAGAAGTTAGTCCTAAATGCTCATACTTATATATATATATATATATATCACCTATCCCGACAATCGACAATGCCCCAGGAGTAGTGTAACGGGGGGGTTCCTTATTTGGATTTCGCTTCGGCGAGACGTCCCACGCATGAAACGCCGTGTACTGTTGAGAATTGGGAATATTAATTAATTAAAATTTGAGAAATAATAATTTGGGTTACATGCATCACGCATTGAGGGCATAATGAACCTCGAGGATCGATACGGTTAGGAGTAGTGTAACGGTAGGGTTCCTTGTTTGGATTTCGCTTCGGCGAGACGTCCCACGCACGAAATGCAATGCCGTGTTGAGAATCGGGAGGAGTTTGGTCCTTAACTCTTGATGCTAATGACTCATATATAATTATATATTGTTTACATGCCAAATGAGGGCATCACTAGAATATATGAAATTCTAGTAATTGAGAATGTTGAGGTATTGTGATGATGTGGTTGATTATGCAATTTTATATGTTCAACAAATGAACAAATATAAAGAGAACTATAACATTTAAAATAAAGTAATGTTGTAGATAAAACTTAGGCAAGGGTAGATTGAGAAATAAGTTAGATAATCTTGATCGAATCTGCATTTTGGGATCTAGTTAGATTTTATTGCGTAATTTGTATTTGGGCAACCACTTGGAGACCTCGTGCATACGTTTAGTGCGCGCTCTAGTGGAGAGGTGAGATGGATTTTTATGGAGAGGAAAATTCCATTAAATCATGTAATAATGCATTTATAATTATCATGCATTTTAATAAACTTGCTATAAAATGTTTTCAACTCGGGCTCTGACCCGTTTATATTTTCTCCCTCTATATATATAGTGTATTACTTTAGGTGTTCCTCTGCAAGGACACCACTGATGTTCATCCATCCAGTATTCGTGGAGTTGTGGCAGTAGCGGACTCTTGCGGCACTTTGTTTTAGTCGATTCCTATCTTTGTACATCTAGATTTGGATTCAGTTTGTATATTGAGTTAGTATTCAAGTGTTGTAGATTAACACTTTCATATTTCATTTATAAAATTATTGTATTGTCTGTTACCCGACAGCATATTCGGGTATTTCATTGTAGAGATTTTATTTGTACATTGTATTGTACTCTTGTATATATTGGAGTTCGCACATATCACTCATCTTAGTTAGATGTATATTGTTGGTTATGGTTGCATTATTTTGTTTTGTTGTTGTTGTTAAATAAAAAGTTTTAAATTTTTGACAATTCGCTTTTAATAGTTTCGGGTAGTTAGCCTTATATTATTAGTATTGTCAGTTGATGTTGAGACCGTGCCATCTGAGATACCTGATTTAATGTAGTATAGGGTTGGCCACCCGTTATTATTTTGAGCGGGTTGTCACATCTTATTTTTGTGTATTTACCCATTTTTTTGTGCTTGTTATAAATTGGATTAATAATATTATGTTTTAAACGGACCATGTTCATGTAAAGGTAAAAAATACATGCCATGTCATGTCATATTAATGATTTTATAGATTTTCTCTTGCTATGTCAAAATTAAATTCCATCCAAAACCATAATTTATCACCCATATATAGCCAAAAAGGAACTCTAACAGGTGTTGATTGATATAAAGACTATTCAAACGTGGTTGAACTTTAAACATTTGAGTGACACTTTTGGTGTATAATATATAATCTACGTAGTATAAACCTTAGCAATATTACCATGTAATATTGCAACACATAAAAGAATAAAGAAATCATAAATGTGGTGTAATTCAATATATTCCGTTTATTGGAACACGAGGCCCCCAATTTCAAAATCTTACAAAAACATTTTCCTTTTAACGATGCGGAATAAGGATGGTTGAAATAAATGGACTATACTATTCAAGATTCACAATTAAAATATTACAATTTTAATTCTTTCAAAATTAAAATTAAACTAAAGGGGATTTTAATTTTCTCAAAATTAGAATTGCTCTTTAAAACAAACTTGTGAATATATAACTTATAGCCCAAAGGTAAATTAATCCAAGTCCTAGAAATTTGCCTAACAAAATAATTAAATCATTTTTGCAAATTTAGGCCAAACCAAATTTTATCAAATTAAAGTTAATGACTTGAATTAAATTAACATTTACCCAAATTATTATTTAGCACAAAATTAAACAAGTAGTGATTTAAACCAATTTTATCTTTTTACCTAAGCATGCGTTCTAGGTGAGTTTTGCAAAAGATAAAATAAACAATGAAACCACTACGCCACGATGTACGAGGAAAAACCCATAACGGGAAACAACCTCGGACGGCCCTAGCCTCAAACCCACTAAGTACGAAATTTACAATTACAAGAAAGATGACTTACAACACTCGACCTGACTCCTTCAAGCCCCGATGCGTCTTCTTGTAACTACCTCTGCCTAGCGAATAACCACGGAACTCCACCGCGATCTCGGAATCCATCGATCGGACTTTTTCTGGTCACCTTCACCCGAACAAGGAGCCTTTCTCCAAGTGGGCATGTCACAGTAAACAAGCTTCTTCTTTGTGGGATGGAGAAGCAAACGCAAACACTCTTTTACGGTAGAGATGAATCCGGTGCCAAACAAACTCTCCAAGCAAGATGTATAAATATATAGATAGAAACTTGGACTAACACAAACAATTGGGACAAAGGAAACTTTTTATGCATCAATTTGGACTAGCCTCAAAATAATATAGTGCAGGCCACTGAATTGTGATTATGCAGTAGATTTGGTCTCCAAAATAATATAGTGCATTAAACATGTAAGATTACCAAGGTACCAACAATTTCTAATGACGACTCAAATTATTAATTCATTTAAATTTCAAAAAATTTAAATTTGAAAATAATAGTATTTCTCAAAGTGATGTTAGTTTTTAGAGGTTTTAACTTGCGCCAGTGTAAATTAAGAAAATTTTTACACCCTTCATTAACTTTTGTGTAATACATAGTTTAATAAGGGAGGGGCTATCCCCGCATTCCTCCCATCTTCTCCCACACCCTTTGGGTGACAAACGATATTTTTCCATTCATGTTTATATAATTTAAATGTTATATTTTTTCACCTCCAATTAAAACAAATAATTATATTTAAAAAAAATAGTTTTTTTATAAAAAGAAAAATTGTATATAAAACATAAAATCTTCTCTATTTTTTATTAAAAAACTCTTTATAAAACGTAAAATTTGTTTTCTTAAAAAAATGTTTCTTCTTCAAGTTTTATTTTTTTTATTAAAAACTATTTTTTTTACTTTTTAAAAAATGAACTTTAAGATAAACAGTTTAAAAACTGTTTTGATTATTAAAAAAAGTGTTTTGATTAAAACTTTTTTTATTAAAAACTATTTTTGTTATAAACAAAATGTTTTAATAAACAGTTAATTTATACAATTTTTTTAAAACAGTTTTCTTTATTAAATAGTTAAAAAAAACTGTTTATTAAAGAAAAATGTTTTTTTTAATTGTATAAATTAATTGTTTATTAAAAAAACACTTTTTTATAATGTTTTAAAAAAATCAAAAAACCATTTCTGTTGTCTTAAAAAAAATTAACTATTTTTAGAAATTTTTTATAAAAACCAAAACAATGTTTATAGAATATAATGACAATTTTATTACAAAAATAAATTGTTTTAGTTGTTATAATAGTCTTTTATATATAAATTATTTTAAAAATAATTTTTTTACTATGTAAAAAAAATGGTCCCCGCCAGCTGTATGTATAGGCAGTCTGACCACCTATACATACCCCTGGCGCGAACCAACATATTAAAAAGAATGGTCCGCACCAGCGGTATGTATTGGTGGTCTGACCGCCTATACATAACACTGCCGCTGATCATATTTTTTTCAAATAGTCAAAAGATTGTTTTTAAAATTGTAAAAAAAAAAACAGTTTTTAACCAAAAATAAAATTTGTAAACAAAAAACAGTTTTATAAGAAAACTGTGTTTTAAGCAAATAAATTTTACGTTTCATAAACAGTTTTTTAATAATAAAAAAAATAGATAAGATTTTACGTTTTATAATGTGTTTTTTTAATAAAAATAGTTTTTTATTTAAAATATAATTATTTGTTTTATTAAATATATTTGGTTTAATTGGAGGTGAAAAAATGAACATTTAAATTATATAAGCATAAGGGCACAAATGTTATTTGTCACCCAAAGGGTGTGGGGGAAGATAGGAGGGATGAACATAAGGACACAAAAGTCATTTGTCACTCAAAGGGTGTGGAGGAAGATGAGAGTGGTGTGGGGATAGCCCCTCCCTTTAATAAAACTAAAAAGTGCATCTTAGAATTATTTATTAAATATGCATGTGAAGAATCAAATTTATGAGATATCAGGAGGTGTCTTGTCATATTTATCACGATTGTACAATTCAAACTAAAATCTATATTTTTTGAAATTCAACATCATGTTAGCTAACCAAGTGACTACTTTTAAATATCCAAATAATGTGATAACGTGAACTAAAAATGAGTGTTACGGATAACTCTACCTATCCCATAATTGCAAAAAGTTAAATTTGAAGATCCGTCAGTGTTAAGTTTGTATTTATGAGGTCAAGGTTTCCATTTGAAAAAAAGTTTGGTCTTATGTTTAATATTTGATTGTTGTTAGTAGATTTAATCAAACTAAATTCATTAAGATTTTAAAAATGTTTTTCTTGATCGTATAATGTTAAATCGGCTCAATTCTAAACATAACAAAGTTATTAGCTTGAGAAAGTCTCCTTGATGCAAAAATAATTTTAGATAAGGGGTTGTCTTATTTATTTTGCATATATGAATTTATTGAATGTGATTAATATACAGTTGTGTTTGTGTATGTGCGTGTGGTAAATTTTGAGTGTGCATTTCACATGAAAAGATGATTTGGGTTAAACATACTTGGAGTATTGAGAAACATACATTGGGCTAAAATGAATATTATTTAATGTCAAAATCGAAATAATATTTTAAGGTTTGTATTATAAAGAGTATTATGAAATATTCTTTAAAGCCTAGACTTTGGTTAAATTGTTATTTGGAGTTAAATGGTATTTTAAATTTTGTTTTTATCTCATTAAATTTACAAAAATGGTTTTTAACTCCAAAATTTCATAATATTATAGTTTGGAACCTAACTTGGAATGTAATATTTGACGTTGGGTGTGTATTTTTGGGAATATTTAAAAAACAAAAACTGGACAATTGGCCAACCACAAAATTGGACAATCACAAACCCAAACTTATTATAAATGAAAATTGAACCTTGAAATTTTAAATGTTACAATATAACCATGGATTTGCTAAAATTACAAAAACTGCCCTAAACTTATGGTTTGGGGAATTAGTTACTAATATGTAAATAGTTTTGAAATTTAATTTTGTAAAAGAAATTACATAGAAACCTTAATTTTTAGAAATTAATAAATGTAACATTAAAAGTTGTGTTAAATGAATTTAACTCTAAAAAGGTTCAAAAAAGAAAATATGTATATTTAAGTACATAAAGGGATTAAAAATATAAATTACGAATAAACTGTTTCACGTGGTCTAGCTGTTAGCGATTATAAAATCTTAAAGAGTAAAAAGGAACTTGAAAATTGTCATTATTAACGTAATAAATATAGCGTAATGCAGTTGTTTTGTTAAAATACGACGTAAGTCGAATACTTTTTTTTATTATGGCCTAAGTCGGGTATTTTGATAAAATCGGTGACTCAATGAAAAGTGAAATATTTTTCCCAAAGGAGTAATCGAAAGAAATTTAATAAGAGCTCTAGGTCATGGCTTTAACTTATAACCAAAATAATAAAGCAATGTCTACGGCATTTATGGAATATAGTGCAAGATCGTAAATGTAAATGGGATTTGATGAACTCCATAATAAAAAGTTAATTTTTGAAAATGAACAAATTAGGTATGTTTCTGGAAAAAAAAGGGTAATTGTTGAATAAATGATTACAAAATTTGTATTTCGGGTTTTAAATGACATGGCCCACTAGCATGGATAAATATGTAATAAAGTAAATCAACGGATCTAAATCATGAAATTAATTGAAGGAAGATAACTACTAGGTGGGTAAGTAATCCCATAATGGGCTATAACCTAGGTGTAACATGGATACATGTGAGTAATTTGATGTGTTCCAAAGGATAAAAATATAAAGAGTTAATAATTAGATGTGTGAGTAATCAAGGTGGGGGCAATGTCCTAAGATTTGATATGTTTATGTGTGTATAAATATTTTCAAACATTGGGTGCGTGTGTTAAAATGTTATTTCTAAAAAACACATGTGCATCTGTGTGTTTTTAAATTAAAAATTCTTTTATTAAAATGTAGGAGAGAAATCCTCTCCTAAGGCTCTTACAAATGCTAAAGAAAATAAAAACAATTACAAAAATTTATGAAATCTTGAACGAGAAGAAGAGGGACTTAAATTATATTTAAGAAATGAATTTTCCTCTTTAGTTAACGTCAGGAATGAATCAACTTTTGCTCCTCCCTTTTTTCTATTCACCCCATCTTGATTGGAATGTGTTGAGTCTTTAATATTTCCCAATATGTCAAAAGAGTTGTGAACTTGAGCATTGAACATTTGAAATTTTCCACATTTTGTCACAACTGAATATTCAATATAAGCACGAGATTTGGTTGAATTTGAATACCTTGCTAAATCATAAGTTGGTAACTTTACAAATAAATTAATTTCAGGGTCTTCCTCTTCTCGCAAGGCATTATTTATTTGAGCTGACAAATTTGGAATATCCTCTAGAGGAAACATATCTTCACAAGAATTAGACTCGACATTATCAAAAGTATTCTTCAGAAAATAATCGTGATTATTTTTTTATCATATGAATTGGAGTATGTTGACTATTGTCACCAATTGAATTTTTTTCCATTTGATATTTTCCCATACCCATCTATTCCGATAAATTTGGAGCAGGTGATTTTTCCTTATCATATATCTCTATCGTAATTTTCTCGATCGGAATATGTAGAGAATGAGGTTGAACAAACTTGGACGTTGACTGGATTTTGTAGACCTGTTGAACAGGTATATTCAGTTCCTCCTCAGGGGGGTTAGTAGACACCTGTACCTGCTAAACATGTGGGCCAACATGAGGTATGTCCAAATTAGAATGAACAATTAGAGCCCTCTCCGATTTTGTTGGACTTCCACGAATATTTCCTTATTTTTCATGAACTACCATGGTGGCCTTAATTTAAGTATAAATGAATACTTTTTAAATAAAATCGGATGATTTAAAGTTAGTCCAAGAGTAGGATTTTTCATATTAACCATTTGAGTTAATGGATTTATAGACATTTTTTTTAAATAAAAGGGAAATTTCTAAAGAAATTTGGATTTAATAAAGATCAGTCTAGGCGGAGGAAGTTTGGTATTGGCATGTGTCTAGGTAGAGTTTTGAACCATATTTAGTTAATTAGTAGGGATTTCTTGTTGGAAGTATATGAAAACATAAGAATTTGCACTCCTATCCGGCCTTGATTATGCGAAACGCTGACCAAATTGAAAAATAATGTTTGGGGAATAAAACATGGTTAATGCATATATTGTATAGTAATTACATACATAATTATATTGGTCATGGTGTTAAATCCAGTCTTTTTGTCGTTGTTTATGTCCTGCGTTTTATTGAGGAATGCCTATTAGGCATTGAATAGAACTTTTTCCCTTTGTTTGGCAAATTAGCTGAGATTTCATTTTTTGGGAGCTAGCATGCCGCAGAAGTGGTTCCCCCTCATGGGGATCCCTTTTTCTTTTCATTTTTTGTTTATTTTTAATTCTATCACACATTTATTTTTATTATTTAAGTCTTTTAGTAATTATATTTTAGTTGTTTATTTCCATCTTTATCTAGGTAGTGTGTAGTCTCCTAGTTTATCTGGAATACTTGCCTAGAAGTTATAAGAAGTCTATAAATAAATCCCTATGCTCTACCTTATTCACTTTTGCTATTAATAATATTTTGAGTTTTCTAGAGACTGGAGTGATTTCTTATATGTGTTCTTTCCATTGCGTTTCATATTAAATTGGTATCTGAGCTCATTTTTCCCTCGAGAATCGATCCTCGTGTGTGTATTTTACCCGTGATTATAAACCTCAATGCCATGATGCCTCAAAAAATAATGAAACGATCCAAGACTAAAGAATTTTCCTTAGAAAACATTCAATATATGTTATCTAACATAATGGATCAAGCCCAAAGTATCCAGCAATAATAGAGTCACATCAACAAAAAAGTCTAAAGGATCAAATTAGGAGGGCTTGTGGCCATCATTGGAAGTGTCGTGGATAACCCTAAACATCATAGCGCGAAGTCTTGACCATCACGGTGGATGGATTAAAGTAAGAGAGGGCCCCACTGGCCTCTGCGCACCTTGTGGAGCCCCCACGAAAGTGACAGCTTGGCAGTGACAAGCGAGGCGACATGGTCTCAACCCCTCATGTTCCATGTTAAGGGTTGCCCGACTTTTCGGGGGTGCAACCCAACACCATGGGTCCACTGGAGGTTTTTTTTATTTATTTTGAAGCGACCTGAACAGATTTCGAACAGTAATAAATTCAAATAGCTCATATGGGTTTTCAAGATGACACAAAGGAATTCATTGATTTGTTTGATGAGAAGATGGAAACTTCAAAACAATCCAGGGTGAACAAGGCCTTGGGTAAATAACCATTGCAAGCAAAGAAGGAGGTGATCCTTAATGGGGCATTGCCCCCTCAAAATTTGACAAATGCCGAAAAATAAATTTTTATTCATTTAACCCCACAATCGGCATCATGGGGGTATAAAGAGTCCAAGAAGGATGTGTCAAAATGGGTCCAAGAAACTCATCCTGGTCCATTAAAATTGAGGATGGATTGGGCAAAAACCAATGAAGAGGATGCCATTCTACTCACCCGCCGCTCGTTATACGTCGATGAGAGACCGATCAAACAAATGAAAAATTATCGTGATAGTTTACACCATGGTGTGAGGTATGGTGGTAAACCTCTTTATGTTTCACTTAAATAACGTGTCATCGATGGTGAAATAAATGGTATATGAATACTAATTTAACATTCAAGACAATAAGAGAAAGAAATCGTCACACGGGCCCAAAAAATATTCTTAGATAACCACATTAGGCAGCCTCGCAGAAACCCTAAGGAGACAAGACAAGCCATTATGAGGACCCCAAGAATTTTTTACAAGGTGGAGTATTCATAGATGACATACTCAATACTTTGATTAGGTTGTTTGTTAAGGGTAAAAATATTGATGTTCAGGTAGACGTGAGTATGTTCGATGGAAATATAGATCCTCATGTGTTTATGGATTAGTTAAAATGCATGGAATATTTTTTAATTTAAAGGAGTACCGGATTTGCAAATGTATTAAGTAAGTGGATGTGAAGTTATAGGTTTATGCATTAATGTGGTGGAATCAATTGGTATGTGATAGAGACACGACTAACTTGGATCCGATTACTTCCTAAGAGAACTTAAAAATGGGGATGGTGTATTCCTTCATTTTCCAGACTTATGAAAGAAAACTATTTGCATGTGTTCAAGGTATCAAGAAGGGTTACAAGCATGTAAAGAAGTATCTAGAGTAGTTTCAGTTACTGTGAAATCAGGCTAGGATGAAGGAGAATATGTAACAAAAAATCGGGAGTTACATTCAAGGACTCCATCTTAAATATTAGACAAAATTGGGGTTGCGTCAAATTACTTCTTTGAGATAAGCTATTAAATATGCATATAAGGTGGGGAACTACTTCAAGGCACTAAATACTATGATAAAAGGCAAGCAGATACCCAGACACATGTGACAGAGACTACACCACCTACCACCGTTTCGGTTACTACTACTTCAAGAGTTCATTTCAAGTTCTATGACTGTGGATTATTCGGGTATAGATAATTAGACTATCCAACAAAGAAAACAAAGTGGATATTGGTTTCAGAATGCTAGGAAGAAATAAAAATAGCCATTGAAGCATGCAATGGTTCTTACGACACACTCCCATGTTCCACTAAGGATGGACAACATACCGCTTTAGTGCTCAGGATGAGCCTTAAATTGCGGGGGGTGACATGCCCCGACCCTGGGTCCCCTTCATAGGGATCCTTTTTCATATTTATTTTCAAATTTTAGCAAATATCTATATATCTTGTTTACTATTTAAGTCTACTAGTAAATATCTTTTCGTTGTTTATTTTCATATTTATCTAGCTAATGGGCAGTCTCCTAGTTTAACTATGATACTTCCCCAAAAAGTTTTAGGAAGTCTATATATAAAGCTTCAGGCTCCACCCTTGTATTAACTTTTTCTATAAATTATATTTTGAGTTTTCTAGAGATTGGAGTGGTTTGTTATTTGTGCTCTTTCCACTATATTTTACAAAAAAAATTAGGACACTGTTTAATGGGTTCCACAATTGTCATTATCACATTTACGTGTCTCGATATATAATTTCATGCTTAATTGGTAATTTAAATCAATTTATATGGACTAGAAAAATTATTTAGGTTGGTTCATATCACTTCATGCTTAACGCAGCCAGATCGAACCGGGTTGCCTCACAGGTAACCCAAAAGTTCCTAGTGTGGGTGTTATAACTTCTTATCATTACTTTAGGTTCAAGTTACAATTTGGAGTTACATGTAGTCTCTAGTTTAGGATTTGTTCTTTTGACCATCAAGTTTTAACTTTATAAGGTGAGTGATGACTCCAATTTGTACACGCATGCGACTGTGATGTTTGAGTTAAATATTATGACGTCCTTAGAGGCATATGTGTTTAACAACTACATAATGGGATTTAGTCACTATATTGATATCCTTATATATGATTGTGTGTGTTCTAGTAAGTGTTATCCTTATAATCATAAATAAGTATAGCCGATTGTTTTGGATTATTTGAAATTACAAAACATGTTGAGGTGGTTAGTAGTAGGACATTAAATAAAGGTTTGTGACATTTTTCTTTGGAAATTAAAATAAGTTCATTAAAAATGAAACTCATAGTGACCCCACTATTGAGGACCACCAAGAGATATAATTAGGGACCTATATTTATCATAAAGGCAATGTAATAGTTAAGATATGATTGAGATAGGTATTGTTCCTTGTTTTAATACCTTTTGTGCTAAGAGACCTAAACATAAATTTCATTACTATAAGATGGGTAGAAGCTCACATAACGATCGATTCTAGCAACCAAGGATATCATTGGTAAGTTCTTGAAATGAGACTCAAGGTAACTAGTCAGATACAATAGGTTTCAACATTTAAATTATTCAACATGAGGTTCATCATCTTCTAATGTGAATACCAAACACTAAAAAGTTCCTTGACATCCCGTCTTCCTAAAAAATGGCACATTTTTTAGGTGAAGATTACTTAAGATCAATTTAAGTATTAACTTCATTAATGATTTTATAATGCATGGAATTTTAGGGGAGTCTACATTTATGGGGAATATATGGGATCAATATTGAAGGGATGAAACTACGGCATCTTTAAGTCGATAATATCTCATCAATGATGACATCAAGGTCTTGTGGTGGTCGTTGTCTCTCAACAACTGACTGCGTTATTCGTCACTAGCGCTCATGGCCCATTGGTAAACTGAGGGCTTGACTATCCTCACCATCTTCATCAGTAATTCATAGATAAAGAGTTTGCATAGTGGACACAAACTTATATTGTTCTCGTAGTACCATCAGTACCTCAATCATTTGGGATCGTGCGGTTGCCTGGATGTAATTAAGGTGTCGTGCATTAATTTTAACATCCTAACACTAGAATATCATCAGAATGAGGAGGTATTATTTTGAGTTTGCAAGGCATGATATGTTTGGCATACCAAGAATGTCATTAATAGTAAGATACACTTGCCCAAGATGAAGACTATTAACGGCAACACCCATAAGTGATAGCATTATTAGGTAGAATCACATGCTTACATGGTTGTGTGTATCAATATTTTCATGGAATGTAAGTCTTAGGACCTACAGTAAGGTTTGGAAATAAAGTGGTCTTATAATGTTGGTTGTAATGCTCTAGTAATCGTACGATTCAGGAGTAAGTGAGGTGGTAATTTTGGTGAATGCCTTGAGAATTAAGGATTGAAGAAATCTCGTTAATAATTGGGATACATTATAAGCATGGAATTAGGAACAAATTGTATAGTTTTACATGTTTTTGGTGATCCCTAGGTGTTAGACTTAAGGTGGATAAGGTATTATATGAGTTTCTTGCATCCCTTTCGGTCTTGGAATAGGAGGAAGTTCATGCATTATGACTCCATTAAAGGTTTAAGAGAATAAGAGAATAAATGGATATTTGTGATTACGTAAGATTATATAATAATGTCAAAGGTTAGTATTTAGCAGATGAAAAGTACTAAACTTTATGATAATTAGGTGGACATCATTATTGATAAGAAATTTTTAAGGTTTGTGATCTAGAGGTGACTAGTGGAATGGTCAAAGATCATGGGTAAGAAATTCAAGGATGAAATTTTCTAAAAAGGGAAGAATGAAATAACCTGGATTATTAATAATTAGTTAGTGAGTTGTTAAAAATAGAGCATATTATTTTTGTGCATAATTAGTTAGTGAGATATAAAAAATTGAGCACATTAATGTTGTGCACTAGTGGCATTTGATTGGATTAATTTATCATATATTGAGGTTAGTGTTTAATTAGTGTACAATAATCAATGTAATGATTCAAAGATAGCTCAATTCGTTGAATTTAATTATTGTGAGAATTTAATAATGACTACGATAGTAAGCCAAATTCAGTTTATGTTGGAAACTTTAAAGATTATGTTAAGTTATGAATTTAACATTACTACATGACTATTCGAGAAATAATAAAGTAAAGAGTTCAAGGTGTAAAAGGATTTATTTTAGTTAAGTAAGGAATTATAATTATTATGATAGGAAATTTATTTAACAACATTAACTTATGGGTTAGGATCGCTTAAGTAATCGAATTGAGTTAATCATATAATAAAACAACAAACGTAAGTTAGTTGTGAAAATAAAACACTATTTGAGGTGTTAAAAATTATTATGATAATTAGAGGAACAAAGAAATTTGGGAGATAGATGAGGAATTAGAACCACATGAATTGCTGGAGTGTCACATCCCAACCTTTTCGTAGCACATAATAATTTCGAAAACTTAAAAATAGTTCAACACATATATGTATAATAGTAAATATTTTTATTACATACAACAAGAACTAAGTATCGTGACATGGCACTTTATTTATTACAATCATGATCTGCTGCGGATAGCTTACTAAAATAAAGAAAAGGAAAACAAAGGTATACAACGATGCAACATCAACTGGTAAGGAGTAATGTATATGATAATGATGGGTTTTTCGATCCTTCTAATGAGTTTCCATATGTAACTGATTACTAGAGACACACGCGATGATGCACAAAAAATTACGGGGTAAGGGGAAATGTTGCCTCCCTTATGCTCAAGATCCATATGGAATTTTAAAATAATAAGAAAAAGTTTACCAGTAGAGAATTCTGATTGCAAAATAATCTTCAAATATTAATATAATCAAATGCATACAAGAAACTAGATTCAATAATTTATCTAAATCACTATTCAACAACAATATGATAATATTGCTACAATTAGATATATTGTTGTGACAACCCGCCTACTAAAATAATAGGTGGCCAACCCAATACTCTAATAATCACAGGAATCATAGATGGTCCATTCTCAGCATCACTGTTGATTAAAGTAATTGTACGAGATAGCCACCAATCATTTTAGAAAATGGACAGTCAAATTTAAAAATTTTGTAAATAAAAGAAAAACACTTAGACAATCCAATTTGCAAAAATGGTGGATACCCAAAAATCAACGAATAAAGAATGACAATATAAGAAATGATAATCGAATAAGCTGTCGGTTAACAAACCAATACAAATTGTTACACCGAGTATTACAAATTAAATATTACATATGATAAATGAGTACAAAGTATGGGCAACACGCCCAAATAAATGAACTGAACATAACTAGAGGAAAATGGAAAGAAATGTCTAATAGAAATATCCTATAACATTCGCAATATGCTATAGCTCCCTGACAACTGGAATGGAGATGTCAATACGGGTGTCCATGTGGTAGAGCACCTGTACGACAAGGAGTTGCATGCAAAACAAAGAAATATAGACAGGTCAAGGCCCGATTTGATATGATTACCATGTGACTAAAATGCATGACAGTTAAGAGAGTAATTCTCTCGCAATTAACATAAAGGTTCTCACCTCTCCTTCTAAAAGCACAACCTAGCGCAATATCCATGATAATGCTCAACATTCATATAATCATGGGAGAACTCATCTACAATTACTCAAGGAAACATAAATAATTCCATTCACCCTCTAAAGGCACAATTCCTATTTTATTTAGGATATACATATATGGCAATTCATTTTATCAAATGTTTACAAAATCAATATCTCATTTCAAAAATTTCTTTACCAAATTTATTTCCTTTCTTCCATCCAGGAAAAATATATATTTAAAGCAAGTTTTATTATCATAAAAATGATTTGCCGTTTCATAACATCCCACTTCCATTCTTCCATCCAGGAAATGTATTTAACGTCCCATTTCCTTTCTTCCATCCGAGAAATGTAATTAAAGCCATTTCATTATCATAAAATTCTTTAATATCAATAATGTCCCACATTACTATCAATAGTTATATGTATATCTCATATAACGATTCTAAGACTGTCCCTCCGAGTTTCCCCACTGGATGCGCCCCTAAATGGCTATCATCTTCCAGGGCTTATCAAATAAGACACCCTGGGATCCTACCGAAACGTCGGGAAGCGGCCATACCCCTGCGAGTGAGTCATAACCACACCCAGAATTACCTCACTAGCGCAGAACAAATATACAATAACCGGTTATATGGCCTAGGGCTATATCCACCCTGCATTCATTAGTCAGGGGGCTCCACCTCACGCGCGCAACTTCCCTTATGATAGAGACTTAGAGAGGTGTGTTCACATAAATTACCATTTACGAAAATCATTTCTTTCCCATATGAAAACATTCATTTTTTTACATTCTCAAAATCATTTGTACTTACTCATTTAGTACCACATTTTAGAATATGCCTTTCTTATTCTTAGAGTCATATTTTATTAATAACCTAAGGCTCGAAGTGCCATTATCCTCAAACTAGTCTCCAAGACTCAACACAATATCCTAAATCATCAAAATGAGTCTCCCTTAATAATAGACTCGCAAAAGTCCCAACATTTATCATTTCATCTTCTATTTGTTTTAGGTTAATTTCCTATATCGTTCGAACATTAACCTCTCAAAACTAGCCTTAGGGTAAACATAAATACCCTCATATCAATCTAGGACATTTGTCTACCCAACACAGCCCTCTAGGACTCTCATTGCTTCCCAAAGGAAGGGTCCTAAACCTTGGACCAAAAAGAAAAGGACCCAAAACAAAACTAGAAAAATCTCACAAAAACAGAGCAGCCGAATCGATTCTCCCTAGGGCCGAATCGATTCGTCAAACTGCAAATCGATTCGGTGAGCAAAACCAACTTTCTGTATATATTTGAATCAATTCAGCCTTAACCCGAATCGATTCAGTCTCCCAGACCTGTATCCTGCCCCCTAACCGAATCGATTCGCTTGGGAGTCGAATCGATTCGGCCCTGCGAATTGGCCCAGTTTCGACTATGGGTTGTTTAAACCCTAAAATCCCAAAACCCTAAAATCCTTGATTTCTTCCAACAATAACAACAAATATTGATACTACATCATTTCTATACTACAACTAACTAATATTTTTGACTCAAATCAAATTAAAACCAAGATTTAAGGGTTATACACCAAAAATACCCAAAACCCATAAATGGTTTAAATCTCCCCAAAACTAACTATACATGCAAATTATCACATTAAATCAATATCTAGCAAGTAAGAAACTTGCCTCAAGTTTGTAGGCTCGGATTCTCTTTCGGTAGAAACGATTTCCATCTCCAATCTTCCATTTCTCTCTCTTTTCTCCATTTTATCACAACTCTGTCCCTCTTGGTTCATAACATAAAATATGGGAAATAAAAGGGTTGGGAGAACTTAAATGGGGTCTAAACATTAATCCCCCCTGTTGATGCCACTAAAATGGCAAACTGTTAACGCAAAAATTCTCCATCTATAAGGACCAATCAGAAAAGGACACATGTCATCCTACGTGGCAATATTCGGCACCCGAGGAGTGTTGGTCGGCACCCGAGGAGTGTTAGTCGGCACCCGAGGAGTTGGTCGGTACCCGAGGAGAGTTAGTCGGCACCCGAGGAGAGTTGGTCAACATACCAACAGGGAAGATCAAAGGATAACTACACATTTAATGATCATTAATGTACATTTATACTGTAGATGACAACACATAGCATACCAAGCAATTCATCAATTAGATTCGTTGAATGTAGACATAATGTATAAATGTCTACATACAATGAATCTCTTTATCTCCCATCACTATAAATACATGTATTCCCTTAGCCAAAAAGGAGAGATCCAAGAGAGGAAAGAAAACCAAGAACTGAGAGACACCATACACAAGATCCACACCTTTTTCTCTCTCTCTACACCACATTATGCTATTGTAAACCCCTGGGAATAAAATAACAGTGGACGTAGTCTTTTCTTTATAGCCGAACCACTTTAAAAATATTTGTCTCTTATATGTTTGATGTGAATGTTCATATTCATCTTCAATCTCATCCTCATCATTTATCTGTTGTTGATGCCACTAAAATGGCAGTGGTTATTTTCTGTCTTCAACAGATTGGCGCCGTCTGTGGGAACGTGTTACAACCATTGTTCTCCATCAAAAGCTAAGTTTTTATTTTCTCTACGTATAATCAATTATACATACATCTTTTGATTCAATCATGATTTTCATGTTTATATACATAAATTAATTGTCCAATTTTCATCTGCAAAATATTGCATATCATGATTTTTAAATCATAAATGTTAGATTAAGTCTTATTTAGATATTTGAAAAATAGTGGATTTCATAAATCATAAATTTTTGCTTGATTCTCAAGTTTCAATTTTATATCATGGAATAAATATTTTAAATGATTACATATACCAATATATACGTCGATGATAAGATTTGATAATTTTCATTGATAATTTTCATTATAAATTTTGTAAGATCTTTGATGTCTATTCAAATTCCCATCATATTTTTAATAAAAGAATGGGAAAAGGTTAAAGACGATAAAAAATTTTCTCATGGAAATCATGACCCAGATCTATTTTCTCTCTTCAAGTTTGAGTCTCTTTGCATTCATTTTTATGAACTACATACTTAATTTGGTTCAGCTTCCATTTATGTTAATAAAGTCAAATTGATTGATTTTTGATATAAATTTGGTAATAACTTCTATCATTCAGCATATTTTTATCTCTCCAAATAGGTGAAATAACGTTGCCAAAGCCGTTTATGAAAATAAACTATTTATGCAACTCCGAAAGTTTGTTGAAGAAACTCTTTACTTAAAATCAAAACGATTTTGAACACAAGATGTGTTAACAAAATTTATGTACGAGATATGGACAAGATTTGATAACAAGTTTTAGTAAACAGTTTAAAATGTTTTAAACTCAGCACACTATTAGAAAGAGATGAGAAGATGTAGAAATATTGATACTCAGGATTTTTAACGTGGTAAAACCTCAACCTTGAGGAAACATCCACGACTCCCTCTACGGAGTAAAACAAAAAACAATCACTAAAACAAATATATGAGTTACAACCTATTTAACTAACATGCACACAAAAACAAATCTATACAAGTTCAGGATTGTACCCTCTGGCGTCCTTAACTTTTCTGCAGATCTTGTTTGTTGATGTAGTTGTCTCAGTTTGTCAACTCTTCTTTGTTTCAGCACTTTACGTCGACTTATTGTTCACCAAATCTTATAGCCAACACTTTGAGTGTTTGTAGTGTGAAGATGTTTGTGAATGGTGTTCTAAAACACATGCATGCACACACACACACTTATTAGATACAGACGATCCTAAAAAATCACATATAAAGTCTATATGCAGTGTATTTGTTATTTTTCTTTCTTACAAAACCAAGAACCTTTTTGACCTTTCAAAATAACCCAGATTCCACGGAGATCTTGCTTAAGAAATCGGTCAAGACCTTTCTCAATCACTTTTGAAAATATTATGTGGATTGAGAACCCTCCAAGTGCGAATCCCACTAGGTCAGGTTAGGTTTTGTAAAAACAGAAATAGAAAAACATCTATTGTTGATTCTGAAGTAAGAAAATATTTTATCAGAAAACAATCAACAACGAAATTCTCAAGATGAGAAATAAATGCAACTAAGTGTGCTGTGACATGAAAAACTTCAGATCTATGATTTCTATTGAAAGAGAAACAAGATCTGAGTCTATGTCTAAGTTGGAAATAAGATTTATGAACACAAGGATTTCAGCAACCCAGAAATCACTCAACTCGAACTCTCATAACTCAAGAAACACTAAGGATGGTGTTTATCTGGTTATGGTGTTTATGAAGAGGTAAGTGGTTTAGGTTTAGAGGTATTTGGACGAAGTTAGGGTTTCTAACTAGGGTTTGGTTTCTCTCTCTAACTTCTCTCTTCTCTCTTCTCTCTTCTCTCTCCTCTCTCTATTCTCTGAGACTTTTCAAAATGGCAAAAGCTTTCGAAGGCTGAGATGAGAGGCCTTTAAATAGGAAGAGAAGAAGATTCCAGAGCTTCGTTCAAAATCAAGGGCTCTGATTGAGTCAAGCTCCTTTGACTACAATCTAATGGCTCACAACAGGCGGTGGATTAAACAGGCTGTGATTGGTTAAAGGGTTTACACTGGGATTCACTCAAAAGACATGCAGGCCATCGATAAGGGTTGATCTAAGGGCTGAAAGCACGCGAAGGTTTGTCTCAGTAAAGAAACACAGTTCAGGCCAATCAGAGAACACCAGGTGTAGGCCTGAGGTTGAATGTAATCGCGCGTTCAACCCTGAAGTCTTTAGCGCTTTCGGTTTCTACCCAGAGTAACTTTAGGCCAATAAACACAACAATCCATATTTATATAATAACCCCAAGACTTTTTAAATCAAATTT
Source organism: Sambucus nigra (assembly GCA_949130495.1). Classification (NCBI taxonomy): domain Eukaryota; kingdom Viridiplantae; phylum Streptophyta; class Magnoliopsida; order Dipsacales; family Adoxaceae; genus Sambucus; species Sambucus nigra. The sequence continues at coordinate 674,738,039 of OX422213.1, forward strand.
TAATTAAAGAAAACCTTGTTTAAAATAAGTTTAAAATTCCCAAAAAATTATTAAAAATCAAATTGAGGGATTTAAACACACTCACAACATTAATACACATAGAGGTGCAATATGATATGCAAGAATAAAATTCTAAGTGTGTGAGTGATGGCTATAGTCTTAGGATCATAACATGATAGATAGAAGAAGAAGCAACCCAATCTCTGAAGCTCTTTGGTTTCTAGGATAGACACTATTTTGTCACAATTTCCAAACTAGATGAGCTCTTATACAGTCTAGACTCAAATGAGTCAAAAGTATAAGGGCTTCAATCTCCCCCTTTGGAAATATGAGACAAAATCTCCTTTGAGTCATCTCAACTCGTAGGGCGACAACAAAAAAGAAAAACTTATTCCTATAAAGGTTCTATCTACCCAAATCCTAGAAAGCAAAAACTACATAACTCAACTATATACAGTTTAACATCCTATTATTACAATGAAGAATGACTGTACAAGAAGAATACCTGCAAAAAATTACTAAGATCAAGCTTTTTAGTATATGCAGTAGACTCAAATTTCTCCCCCATTTTGTCTCAAATGGACAAAGGGAAAGAACTTGGCAAATATGACAGGTATTTACTCAACACAAATCATACCAATAGATTTACGTAAAGAAATGAATCTATTATAATCAAGAGGTTTGGTAAATAAATATGCAAGTTGTAGATCAGTAGAAAGATAATTGATTTCTAATTCCTTGGTTTCAACTAATTCACGAATAAAATGATGTCTTATTTTAATGTGCTTAGTTCGCGAGTGTTGAACTAGGTTCTTAGAAATGTTAATCGCACTTTGATTATCACAATAGAGATGAAGTATGGGTTCTAGAATACCATAATCACTTAGCATTTGTTTAAGCCATAACAATTGGACACAACAGCTACCGGCGGCTATGTATTCAGATTCAGCAGTCGAGAGAGATGTGCAGTTGTGTTTTTTACTACTCCATCCTACCAAGTTATTACCAATATAACAACATGCGCCTGAAGTGCTTTTACTATCATCAGTACACCCAGCCCAATCAGCATCAGTGTACCCAATAATAGTGCTAGGTGTGTCATTCGTGTACCAAATTCCTAAATTTAGAGTGCCTTTAACATATTTAATTATGCGTTTAACAGCGTTTAAATGGCTCTCCTTGGGGTTGTTTTGATAACGCGCACAAACACAAACAGCATACATGATATCAGGACGCGAGGAAGTCAGATAGAGTAATGTGCCAATCATACTACGATATAAGGTAGAGTCTACAGATTTTCCATTTTCATCTTTAGATAATTTCTCTGTAGTATTCATAGGCGTTTTAGCACTTTTAGCACTCTCGAGGCCAAATTTTTTAACTATCTCTAATGCGTACTTAGTCTGCGAAAGAAACAAGCCATCTGGTTGTTGTTTGACTTGGAGACCTAGGAAGAACTGTAACTCCCCCATAAGGGACATCTGAAATTCCTTACTCATAATTTCAGCAAAAGATTTTACTTCTGAGGTAGAAGTGGATCCAAATATGATATCGTCTACATAGACTTGAGCGATAGTAATGTGTTTGCCAAAATGTTTGACAAATAAGGTTTGGTCATTTCCACCTCTTTTGAAACCTTTGTCCAGCAGAAAACTGGACAGCCGCTCATACCAAGCTCTAGGAGCTTGCTTAAGACCATATAAAGCCTTTTTCAACCGAAATACATGATTAGGATAATTAGGGTCAATGAACCCTTTAGGTTGTTCTACATAGGTTTCCTCGGCAAGTATTCCATTAAGGAACACAGATTTAACATCCATTTGATATAATGTAAAATGCATGTGACAAGCTATAGCAAGAAGCAGACGAACTGATTCTAAACGAGTAACATGAGCAAACGTCTCATTAAAATCAAGTCCTTCTATTTGGGAGTAACCTTGAGCAACTAGTCTAGCTTTATTTCTAATTATCATCCCATTTTCATCAGTTTTATTTTTGAAAATCCAACGAGTACCAATAACCTTTTTGTGATCAGGACGTGGAACAAGAAACCAAACATCATGAATAACAAATTGTAAAAGTTCATCCTGCATAGCAGAAATCCAGTGAGAGTCATTCAATGCCTCATTTACATTCTTTGGTTCCAAGAGAGAAACAAAGCAAGCATAGAGAGCATAATTTCTAAGTTGGGATCTTGTACGTACTGGTTCACTAGGGTTACCAACTATGTTGTTTATGGGATGATCTTTAGAAACCCAGTTAGGTACTTCAGGTGACTCAATAGGTAATGAATTATCTATTTCAGAAGAGTCATTTTCTAAAATATTTGACGATTCTTCTTCTATAGTTAATTCACTAGTCTTGCTTTCTACAGTAGTGTCACTAACAATTACATTTATGGATTCCATTAAGGTCCTAGTGCGAAGATTATACACTCGATAAGCTCTACTGTTAGGTGAATAACCTAAGAATATGGCTTTATCTCCTCTACTCTCAAATTTTGATAAGTGTTCCCTATCTTTGCACACATAGCAGGTACTACCAAAGGTTCTAAGGTACTTAAGATTAGGCTTTTTATTGTACCAAAGTTCATAAGATGTTTATTTGGAATTCTTTCTAAGATAGACCCTATTAATAAGATGGCAAGCTGTACGAATAGATTCTACCCAAAAATACTTAGGTAAGTTCTTAGCATGGAGCATGACACGTGCCATCTCTTGAAGAGTTCGATTCTTTCTCTCAGCTATTCCATTTTGTTGAGGGGTCTTAGGAGCACTGAACTCATGTTTGTAACCATTATAGTCACAATATTCTACAATACCAGTGTCTTTGAATTCACCACCTCTATCACTTCTGATTCTATTCACTTGAGTGTCTTTCTCATTCTCAATCCGTAAAAGAATCTTTAAAAAAGTTTGAAAGGTATCGGATTTTTGTTTTAAGAAAGCTACCCAAGTGAATCTGGTGAAGTCATCAACCATAACTAGAATATAACTGTGTCCACAAAGGCTAACAGTTTGAGAAGGACCCATTAGGTCCATATGGATGAGTTCTAAGGGATTAGATGTAAGGATATCTTTAACCCTTTTATGAGGTGCTTTAACAATTTTTCCTTCTTGACAGGGACCACAGACAATGTTATGAATAGGTTTAATTTTTGGTATTCCTCTAACTATCTGTTGATAAGACAATTTACTCAAATTTTCGTAATTAATGTGACCCATTCTGTTATGCCATATCTCGTTGTCATCCATTCTGGCAACATTACATATTTCAGAACTAGACATGACAGTATAACAATTGTCAGGGGTCCTGAATCCTGTAATTAAGCATTCTCCCTTTTCATTTAAAATCTTGCAATTGTTCTTTGAAAAGGTAACAGTGTAGTTTGAGTCACAGAATTGCGAAATGCTAAGTAAATTAGCCTTAAGACCTTTAACTAAGAGAACATTTTCAAGAAGAGGAAGGCCTTTTTCTTTAAGGGTTCCTTTGCCTATGATCTGGGATGATATACCATCACCGAAAACAACTTTTCCACCATCAAATTGGGTTTTATTTAAAAGTTTTGTATCATCACCTGTCATATGCTTGGAACATCCAGAATCCAAGTACCAACCAGAAGATGTAAGTTCAGCTTTTAGAGCAGAAACAACAATGTTACACTTCATCTGGGGTGCTAGATCATCTTTTCTAATCCAAATTGCCCTGGTTTTTAGTTTGCGCTTGTTTGCTCTTATTTGATAAAATTTGCGAGCATTAGATTTTTGTTGAAATACATTTTGCGCATGATTTTGAGTAAATTTGAATTCCTGAGCATTTGATTTAGAAAAGGTTCTGGTAATCCTTCTAGTAAATGTCCTTTTAGGTTTAGTCTTTCTATTCCTATAGTTAGAGTTTTTGTCTGGTGGCCTGGGAAGGACATAGTTGTTACGACTCCTCCTAGAATAGTTAAAGTTATGATACATAGGAGTGTTGTAGATAGGCTTAATCAGTCTCCTAGCATAGCAATTATCGAAAGAGTGACCATATATATCACAATAGGAGCAATAAAGTTTGCTCAAAATAGGGTTTTCCTTAGGAAAGTCTCTAAACAAAGGTTTTGAGAAATTTTGAGGCTGAATTTTATTCCTAGGTAGCACAGATTTGAAAGCAGGTTCACTTTTCCTAATAGGGGGGCAGACATATTTTTCCTTTGGTAAACTTTCATGCTTAGAGCAACTTGCATCTCCAGTGTTAGTGTTTTGATGGTCAAACTTAGTTTTTAGAGAATGAAAGTCTGGACATGTTTCAATAGGTCTTTTGCCTCCTGACACAAACTTGATAGGTTCAACATGTTTAGTTTGTGTCTTCAAATTGGGGAAAAACCCTATTCCAGTTCTATCATCAGAATTGGTTTTAGATTCAGCAACGAATTCCTCAGAACATTTAGAATTGTTTTCAAATTTGGTAAATTTTTTGAAAACAGTTGCTGTCTTTTCTTTTGTTTGTTCCAATTCTAATAATGTCCCTTTGTATTTTTTCTCCAGAATTTCATTAGCTTCAGTTAAAGTTTTCAGTTTTTCATCAAACACTTTAACTTCACTTTCATGAGACATGCATTGAGTAGTATACTCTTCAGCATTCGGTTTTACCATTAGGCTTAGATCCTCTAGTTTTTTTGTAAGATATTTTACAATCTTTTCTAGTCTAGTACTTTTCTTAAGAGTTTTAGCATATAGAGTGTGTATATCTGGGAGATCATCATTGTCTGAGTCACTAAGTGAAGTGTGTGAGGTGACCCCTAAGGTTTCATTTCTTATACTCACGCACCCATTGACATCAGCAGTATCGATTCCCCTTTGACTCACACACCCCGAGGAAGAGGTATTAATGTTCTCAGTAAGTAAAGCATCTAAACCAGTTAAAGTATGATTCAAAGCAACAGAACTAGAATTACTAAGCTCATCCTCACTATCAAGCATAGGCATATCATCATTGTATATGATTTTGGCAAAGAAGGCTAAACAAGGATCAAAACCATCAGGTGTCTCAGGTTCCTCATTTTCAGAATCACTTGAGTCATCCCAGGATTTGCAGATATTGGCTCTAGAGTGTTTGTTTTGGGTATTTAAATTAACTCTACAGTCTTGAGCAATGTGTCCTAGTTTACCACATCTATAGCATTCAGTCTTCTTGAGGTCTCTGTGAGGTCTTGTGTTGTCCTTGTTCTGTTTGTCATGAGGTTTTTCATGAGGCTTGTGATTTGAAGGAGTAGAATAATTAGACTTGCCCTGTCTATTTGCAACACTGTTTCTAAATTTAACAATTTTCTTAAATTGTTTTGTCATTAGGGCAATCTGATTATCTAGACTTTCTAAGTCACAGTACTCATCAGAATCATTACTAGGAATGTTTATCTCAGGCTTAGTCATCTTAGAGGTAAAGCTAAGGTTGGAATTGGTATGTTTCCTATTAGTGTGGGTCAATTGTTTCTTAAACTCTAATTCCATTTCCACAGTTCTTAATTTGCTACTGAGTAATTCAGGAGTGAGATTAATATCACACATCTCCTCAATAGCATATCTTTTATTGTCAAATTTCTGTGGTAATGATCTCAGAATTTTAGACACAATTTCTTGTCTATCATAAGTTATACCATTGGCATGAAGTTTAGTGACAATATCAGTAAGGTTCATATAAAAATCATCGAAAGACTCAGATTCAGACATGATTAAGGTATTATACTGTTGGATTAACATCTGAGTCTTAGCAGCTTTTACCCTAGAGTCTCCTTCGTGGGCAGTAATCAAGGTATCCCATGCTTCCTTGGAAGTGGTACAAGATGAGATTCTCTTGAACTCATGTTCGTTAATAGACATAAATATAGCGTTTTTGCCTTTGTTATTATTTCGAGAAACCTGTTTCTCTTCTTGAGTAAACTCACTCAATATTTTCTTAATCCTATCATTGCTTCCATCAGTGGCTGGTTTAGTTGGATAAAAGTATCCATTTTCAATAATATCCCAGACATCATCTCCCAGAGTGCCTTGAATGAAAGCAATCATTCTTACTTTCCAGTAAGAAAAATTGGTTCCATCAAAGACTGGAGGTCTGGTCAAGTTACCATATCTTTCATTTTTCTCGTCCATAATTGATTTTGAGAAAACAGTTTCAGAAACTCAGGATCTTTTTGAAAAAAGTTCACCAAAAGCTCTGATACCAATTGAAATAACGTTGCCAAAGCCGTTTATGAAAATAAACTATTTAAGCAACTCCGAAAGTTTGTTGAAGAAACTCTTTACTTAAAATCAAAACGATTTTGAACACAAGATGTGTTAACAAAATTTATGTACGAGATATGGACAAGATTTGATAACAAGTTTTAGTAAACAGTTTAAAATGTTTTAAACTCAGCACACTATTAGAAAGAGATGAGAAGATGTAGAAATATTGATACTCAGGATTTTTAACGTGGTAAAACCTCAACCTTGAGGAAACATCCACGACTCCCTCTACGGAGTAAAACAAAAAACAATCACTAAAACAAATATATGAGTTACAACCTATTTAACTAACATGCACACAAAAACAAATCTATACAAGTTCAGGATTGTACCCTCTGGCGTCCTTAACTTTTCTGCAGATCTTGTTTGTTGATGTAGTTGTCTCAGTTTGTCAACTCTTCTTTGTTTCAGCACTTTACGTCGACTTATTGTTCACCAAATCTTATAGCCAACACTTTGAGTGTTTGTAGTGTGAAGATGTTTGTGAATGGTGTTCTAAAACACATGCATGCACACACACACACTTATTAGATACAGACGATCCTAACAAATCACATATAAAGTCTATATGCAGTGTATTTGTTATTTTTCTTTCTTACAAAACCAAGAACCTTTTTGACCTTTCAAAATAACCCAGATTCCACTGAGATCTTGCTTAAGAAATCGGTCAAGACCTTTCTCAATCACTTTTGAAAATATTATGTGGATTGAGAACCCTCCAAGTGGGAATCCCACTAGGTCAGGTTAGGTTTTGTAAAAACAGAAATAGAAAAACATCTATTGTTGATTCTGAAGTAAGAAAATATTTTATCATTACAATCAACAACGAAATTCTCAAGATGAGAAATAAATGCAACTAAGTGTGCTGTGACATGAAAAACTTCAGATCTATGATTTCTATTGAAAGAGAAACAAGATCTGAGTCTATGTCTAAGTTGGAAATAAGATTTATGAACACAAGGATTTCAGCAACCCAGAAATCACTCAACTCGAACTCTCATAACTCAAGAAACACTAAGGATGGTGTTTATCTGGTTATAGTGTTTATGAAGAGGTAAGTGGTTTAGGTTTAGAGGTATTTGGACGAAGTTAGGGTTTTTAACTAGGGTTTGGTTTCTCTCTCTAACTTCTCTCTTCTCTCTTCTCTCTTCTCTCTCCTCTCTCTATTCTCTGAGACTTTTCAAAATGGCAAAAGCTTTCGAAGGCTGAGATGAGAGGCCTTTAAATAGGAAGAGAAGAAGATTCCAGAGCTTCGTTCAAAATCAAGGGCTCTGATTGAGTCAAGCTCCTTTGACTACAATCTAATGGCTCACAACAGGCGGTGGATTAAGCAGGCTGTGATTGGTTAAAGGGTTTACACTGGGATTCACTCAAAAGACATGCAGGCCATCGATAAGGGTTGATCTAAGGGCTGAAAGCACGCGAAGGTTTGTCTCAGTAAAGAAACACAGTTCAGGCCAATCAGAGAACACCAGGTGTAGGCCTGAGGTTGAATGTAATCGCGCGTTCCAAAATAATTACAAACCCAACCCTGAAGTCTTTAGCGCTTTCGGTTTCTACCCAGAGTAACTTTAGGCCAATAAACACAACAATCCATATTTATATAATAACCCCAAGACTTTTTAAATCAAATTTTAATTAAAGAAAACCTTGTTTAAAATAAGTTTAAAATTCCCAAAAAATTATTAAAAATCAAATTGAGGGATTTAAACACACTCACAACATTAATACACATAGAGGTGCAATATGATATGCAAGAATAAAATTCTAAGTGTGTGAGTGATGGCTATAGTCTTAGGATCATAACATGATAGATAGAAGAAGAAGCAACCCAATCTCTGAAGCTCTTTGGTTTCTAGGATAGACACTATTTTGTCACAATTTCCAAACTAGATGAGCTCTTATACAGTCTAGACTCAAATGAGTCAAAAGTATAAGGGCTTCAATAGGTAATAGGAAGGGATCAATATAAAAAATAATTTTCTCTCACCTGAAAAACACACTAACTGTAGTTGGTAGACGAGGAAAAAATATTCCAAACTGTATCAACGTAGTTGGTCGACGAGGAAAAAATATTCCAAACTGTATCAACGTAGTTGGTCGACAAGGAAAAAATATTCCAAACTGTATCAACGTAGTTGGTCGACGAGGAAAAAATATTCCAAACTGTACTAACTGTAGTTGGTCGACGAGGAAAAAATATTCCAAACTGTACCAAGTATGGTTGGTCGGGGATAAAAACCCACTAACTGTAGTTGGTCGACGAGAAGAATTTATCGACCTTGGTTGGCCGGACACATTTTATGAAAAAGACAAAAATTTACCAAGTATGGTTAGTAGGGTATAAATTCTCACTAACTATAATTGGTCGACGAGCACCTTGGTTGGTTGGAAAAATTTTAAACATTTTTATACTCATTAATTTATTATTAAGTGATCGAGCAACATTACTAATACTTGTAACTTTTTTATTACTAAGTTGGTCGATGAACAACACAATATTGTTATCTTTTTAACTTATACATATGCACAGATGTAGAGTATTTTACAAGACAGTAGCAATTAAGATTGCGAACAAAAATGAAAGTATTTCATTAAAATCAAAAACAAAATACATTGAGAATGAAAATGTATACTAACAATTACATTGAGATTCCTACTCTATTGGTTTCTTTCCCTCTTCTTTTGAAACAGGTTCCTCGCCAGCAGGAGGATCATCCAAAGCATAAGGTGAGTTTATGAAGTTAAGATCTTTTAGCATTCTGATGTTCATCACAGATGGTCTGTCCGAGCAGCTCTTGCTCGTCCCCGAGCAGGAAGTTGCTCTTCAAGACTCATGATCTTCTCGAACATCTCAGCCAAGGCCTGGTTCTTTGCCATTAGTTGGAAGGCTTGATTATCAAAAGAAGATTAAGTTCTCTGTTCTTCGACAGTTACTCGAGCAGCTCTTGCTCGTTCCCAAGAACCTCTTGCTCGTTCCCGAGCAGAGGTAGAAGTCAAAATCAGCATCTACATCACTGAGATCTTTTGCTACTACTGTCTCGACCACTAATGAAGAAGAAGTTGTGTGAAAATGTTTCGAAGTCCACCACTAGCTTGGTACTAATCAGATTGAAGAGTTGGGTTCAAAAGCTAGTATGTTACTCGATAAAGTATTCAGAGGATCATAAATCAGAAGAATCAAGCACGTGAAGTTAGCACTCAGTTACTCGGCACAGGAGGCAGTTGGTCGGCTAGCAAACCAATCAACATACTTGAAGATTATGACAAGCTACAAGCTGCATACTATAACATGGCTGTATCCAAATTCCCAGGGGTGATACATAGCACACGGAGTTCCTCAAAAGAAAGATTAGTAACCATCGATCAGCCTGCATCATATGTCGTCCAGGAGATAATGCACTTTATGTTAAACAAATAAAGAAGGTAGATTAAGAATTTCACGAGCAACGAGCAACACTGCAGAATAAATACTCCATCCTTTCAAGTAAACCATCAAGCATGGAGCATTGGGGGCTTCTGTTAACGCAAAAATTCTCCATCTACAAGGACCAATCAGAAAAGGACACATGTCATCCTACGTGGCAATATTCGACACCCGAGGAGTGTTGGTCGTCACCCGAGAAGTGTTAGTTGGCACCCGAGGAGTTGGTCGGTATCCGAGGAGAGTTAGTCGTCACCCGAGGAGAGTTAGTCAACATACCAACAGGGAAGATCAAAGGATAACTACGCATTTAATGATCATTAATGTACATTTATACTGTAGATGACAACACATAGCATACCAAGCAATTCAACAATTAGATTCGTTGAATGTAGACATAATGTATAAATGTCTACATACAATGAATCTCTTTATCTCCCATCACTATAAATACATGTATTCCCTTAGCCAAAAAGGAGAGATCCAAGAGATCCAAGAGAGGAAAGAAAACCAAAAACCGAGAGACACCATACACAAGATCCACACCTTTTTCTCTCTCTACACCACATTCTGCTATTGTAAACCCCTGGGAATAAAATAACAGTGGACGTAGGCTTTTCTTTATAGCCGAACCACTTTAAAAATCTTTGTCTCTTATATGTTTGATGTGAATGTTCATCTTCATCTTCAATCTCATCCTCATCATTTATCTACTGTTGACGCCACTAAAATGGCAGTGGCCATTTTCTGTCTTCAACAGATTAGCAGATAAATGATGAGGATGAGATTGAAGATGAAGATGAACATTCACATCAAACATATAAGAGACAATGATTTTTAAAGTGGTTCAGCTATAAAGAAAAGCCTACGTCCACTATTATTTTATTCCCAGGGGTTTACAATAGCACAATGTGGTGTAGAGAGAGAAAAAGGTGTGGATCTTGTGTATGGTGTCTCTCGGTTCTTAGTTTTATTTCCTCTCTTGGATCTCTTGGATCTCTCCTTTTTGGCTAAGGGAATACATGTATTTATAGTGATGGGAGATAAAGAGATTCATTGTATGTAGACATTTATACATTATGTCTACATTCAATGAATCTAATTGGTGAATTGCTTGGTATGCTATGTGTTGTCATCTACAGTATAAATGTACATTAATGATCATTAAATGCGTAGTTATCCTTTGATCTTCCCTATTGGTATGTTGACCAACTCTCCTCGGGTGCCGACTAACTCTCCTCGGGTACCGACCAACTCCTCGGGTGCCGACTAACACTCCTCGGGTGCCGACCAACACTCCTCGGGTGCCGACCAACTCTCCTCGGGTGTCGAATATTGCCACGTAGGATGACATGTGTCCTTTTCTGATTGGTCCTTGTAGATGGAGAATTTTTGCGTTAACACCCCCCTTTTAAATGTTAATACACCATTAAAATGACTCGTAACCACATAATTGAGTCATAACCCGTCAAAAGTGCCCGAAACTCAAAAATACAACTTGGCACATATTTTGACTATCTCGATTATTCTAAGAACAACCGCACCCCTATTTTGTCATTCGGAATAACGTGAACTATTTTTGCGTTCCAAATTCATTTTATTTCATTAATTAGGCTCCGATTTATATATGAGTCATAACCGTCGCATAACATATAACGACGCAATAAAACACAATATGATGCTATCTACCTTCTCATAACGGTAAATAACAAAACATAGTAAATATTATCCCTTAATATCACAGGAAAAATATTTACTCCAACTTCCCCTATTTTATAAAATGAGCCCATCAGGCAAAAATAATATAAAATAGTCGCTCAAACGTCTGGGTTGTTACAATCACGTTTATAATAGTTAAAGATACGGATAGTTTCTATAACAAGATAATCCATAATTATCTATTAAAGAGGATAAAGGTTAATATCCATACAAATAACAAATAAATCCAACACATTTGGAGATAATGGAATTGTGCTGAGCTACAATGGGCACCCATATGGCAAGCATAAACTAGGCACTAAATACCCTGAGTCCTGCAGGCCAAATAATATTACCATGGGTATAATGGTAGTCTATTCCCTATGTATCATGTAGGCTGTAATTGAAAAACAATGAAATCATATTAAATTGATATCATTGGGTAAAATCAACACAGGGTTTTAAAATCGTTTCAAGTGTAAGGAAGTTTAAACTATGCAAATGAGTTCGTACAGGATAATAAGAAAACTACGACTATCACGTAGTGATATGAATAATTCACGTATACATAAGCTTTGCGTAAAATGGTAATGAATAAGAATCACCTACTTATTTAGGGCTTATGAGATTTAATTTCGAGTTGAGGTGTTTAAATTGGGGGTTCGAGATTGTCTAAAATTTAGAAAATGAACTAAGTAAGGTTCTAAATTTGAAAGTACTATAGTGCATAAAGGTATTTTTGCATATTAAAATAACCTTTAGAGGATAATATATAAATTTATTTTTTGTTTAATTACTCATGTTTCCATACATTTTTTAACTTTGTTAAAATAGAATTTTTTTGTTCCTAGGGTTATCAAAAATAATTTTGTGAAGTTTAGGATTAAAAATTCATAAGTTGGAAAAGTCAGGGCTTTATGTGTAAAAGAATGTTTTTAATTTATAATTGATAGTTTGGGGTTTCTTTGAATTCATTTTCTGGTTGACCAAACAGGGTGATGTAATATACCATTTTGACCAGAAAAATAAAATAAAATTTTTGAAAATAATTTTCAGAATATTCTGATTTGGCACGCGCCCTCACGCGTTGGGCCAAACTGCCCACGTGCTGTTGTAAGCTTACTCGCACACGTCTTGACCACATCATCTTCAACCTTCTAATTTTGACTTTAGGGTTTAAAACTTTAACCTTCAATTAAATCCAGTAAAAAAATACCATTTTAAGTGACTCAAAATCCATTTTTTTTCACAACGATTCCAAATATATAAATTTTATAGATTGAGGTGGAATGTAGCCTCCTAACCAGATTTTGTAAATATCCAAAATTTTCAATTTAGCGTTCATGGTTTCTTAGCAAAATTTTGAGTTATGGCAGGGATTTGATTTTGTTCCTAAGTGTTTTTACAAAAAAAAATGATTTTGGTTTGAAGGTTTCATTCATAGTATGTAAGAAGAATTCAATTATTGAAATTTTCACTATCTAAATTGAAATTTTGCGATTTGAATCTTCTAACCATATTATAATCAAATTGAGTGGTGAAACTAAATTCCTTGAGGTCTAAGATCGAATATTACCACCTTCAAATTGGTTCAAGGTCAGGAATATAGAATTCACCATTGAATCTTAAGATTTAATGTTTTTTTATCCTTTCTAGTGTATTTCTGCGTGAATTTTCACATTAGAAACCATCTAGGATTGATAGAACTGAATTTAGTACATATAATAATGAAATTAAAAAAATTCATTTGGAGATTTGTTTTTCTCACACTAACCAGTGTCTTTTTGGAGAGGGATGCTTGTAATTTTATACGGGAGGTTATGGTCGTTTGATTGGTGAATTTGTAGGTAGATTTCAGATTAATATAGGCTAGTTTTGGGTATGGGATAAGGAGAAAACACGTGTTTCCAGATGGAAACCTATGGGTCCAAGGCTAGTTGAAATCCTAATCAGCTGGTCTGATTGTAAACTTTCTAGGTTTTTGGTCCTTGCTAGGTTTGTATTGAGTATATAGTCTTTAAGGGCTAAAGTGTAATTTTCTTAACTTGGCATAGTGGTTAATCTATTAATGTCCATAAGATAAGGTAAAAAGGGTAAAGTAAGTGGGTAAATGGGTGAGTAAGCAACCTCGTGGTTAAACCCATAAATTCCACAAGTATGTATTGAAAAAGGTTTTCAAATGACAAATAACACAATGCTTGCGTGCATTGAAAGGGTGAGTTTCAACGAAAATACTAAAGCGTAGTGAATTAAAATAAAAAGAGTAATTCTGGGAAAGGAAGGGTTCGGATAAATCAAGTCATAGTTTCAAGTGTTGTATCAGGTATATTAAATTAAGTGATAAATGCTAAGTACGAGCAAATGAAGTATTTTACAAGATTAAGGTAAATTAATCTAGAGAAGTTAGATTTTCGAAAGAAAAATGATTAATGCATTGGAATATGTATTTCGAAGGTTTATATGTATACTTGTGAAGTTATATGTATATTTTCGCATGCGTGTGGTTGTAGCATGTGAGTATCCTTCCTGACATTCGTTTCTATACTATTTGTGTATTGCTATTGGGCATAGGCTCACATCCCGGCTTTGTTAATGCGGGTTAGTAGTGGTTTCATATATTGAGGGCATTTTACAAGTAAGTACAATAAGGAAATTTTTCTCATGTCCAATATCTTACATTTGTTTATGTCGTACGCCGCTACAAAAGGTATGTCACTTCATGATCTCTCATGATGGCCTCTATCCAAATACCGGGAAACAAGCATTCAACATCTCAATCAAGTTTTCCTCATCTGCCTCAACGACTCCACGTTCCATGATTTTAGGGAGTTTATGCAAGTGGTAGGCAAGAGAAGTCAAAACAATGAAAGAAGGTAAGATAGGAAAGTTTAAGGGAATTTTGGTAATTTTATAGCCACCTTCTGGAGGTTTGATCAACTAGAAAGTTGAAGAGCTCGACGTCGCGAAGATACTGTAAGAAACGGGACCTCAATCCGAGCTACGATGAAGAAGTTATGGCCCTTTGATAATGGAGAAAAGTCATTAAGGAGAATGCTATGTGATTTTAGCCCCAAATCCAGCGAAGTTCTGCGAACCGAACAGTGAACCGGTTCGGGGAGTGAACCGGTTTGAGGTACATGTCGAACCGATTCGAGGTACTTGACGCTGGAAAGAATCCCAATGACTTAAAATTCTTTTTGGTTTCCTTATAAAAGCCAACTTCGAGGGAGTTATTTTTAAAGACTTGGAGAGACGATTTTGAGAGTTCTATTAGCTCAAGTCTTCATATTTTTGAGTCCCAAAACAAGTGTTTTCATTTACACATCATTCTCATACTTTTGTGAATCCTTTTGAAACCCAAGAACACTACTTTTCTTTTGTTCATACTTATGGAGACGCCACTCTGTTTTTCATTGCTGCCCTCCTGGAGAGGGAAAGTTCCAGCCGATGAATTTGTGGAGAAGCCGTTCTCTTCTTCATTGCTGCTCACCAGGAGTTCCTGTGGGAGGTTCCAGTCGACGACATCAGAACCGACACCTGCGGGTATTTCTGTGTCACTCTTGTTTTCATTGTAATCCGTGTAAACCGTTCTTTATAAATTATAGTGAAAATAAAAAGGGTTTTCCCCTTTGGGGGATTTTTCCTGAAATTGTTTGTTTTATCCTACATGCTTTATTCTATTGGATATATCATCTAGATGCATGTTTTAGGGTTTAACTAATATTTGGGAATAATTAAAATGGGATTTTATTTGAGATGTCACAATATTTCCGCTGGAGCGATTCTAAAAATTGGTATCAGAGCGGGTTACGCTAATTTGTCGTGTGATCCTAATTTTTTGAGGATTTAATTTCTGATACAATTTGTCTACTCACATTTACAAATTGGTATCAAATCCTGTTGCACTAACTTATTGTGTTTTGATCCTGATTTTTCACAAAAATGGCTTCTGGTGGTTTTGATGATCTTCGGTGTCAAATTTTGAAAAAATTAATTGAAAAATTCACACGAACTCTTATTTTAAATATTTTGTTGAAAACGAATCTGAGAGGTGTCCTTGTTGTGAGGGTGTTGGTCACACATTAGATGAGTGTACCACAAATTTAAAGAAAAAATTGAATAAAATGGTTTCTCGTGTTCCTACCCTTAGTGATAGTGATTCAGAAGAAGAAGTTTTTTATGCTTCTAGGCGAGAGCTTCCCACCCATGTGATTAGTGATGATAGAGAGCGTGATGGGAGTGAGGATGAAAGTGTGATGAGCGTGACATGCAGACTGATTTCAATGAACTTGATGCCGAATCTTTGAAAATGAAGAAAGAAAATTTGAAATTGAAAGTTCTTTTGAAATAGTGTGCCTTAAAAAATAATGATTTTTTAGTTGAAGAACTTAGGGCACAAGAGAAAATTTTGAAAGAGAAGCTTGAGTACGTCAAGGGTGAGAGAAATAGTCTTAGAGGGTTGATGGAGACTATGAAAAAGGAGCTTTTCGAGTTTGAGGATTTTAGACGTCTACTTGAATCAAGGATAGGTGAACTTGAGGTGAAATTAAAAGATTCAAGTAAGGTGAAATTTGATTTGGAGTCTAGGTCTGAAAAACATGATAATATTTTAAGCACCGTCGAGATCAAAACGGATAGGGGTGAGATTGTTCTTGAAAAATATGTTGCACCCATTCCCACACATGTGAGAGAGCCTCCTAGGATTGTTAAGAAAGAGGAACCTAAGTTTGTTAGGAAAGATCCCCCTAGGAACATCTTGAGAGAACCTCCTAGGATCATTAGGAGAGTTCCACCTAGATAAATTCGGAGAGAGAAACCAAGAAATTTGAGGAGAGGGCCATCTTTAGGTAACACACACTGCCCGATTTACACTTGCACACATTGCGGTAGGCAAGGTCATCTTAGGCGCTTTTGTTACAGACTTTTAAATGGACCTAGGAAGGTTAATAAAAGAATAAATTCGATTCCCCAAACCCCCATGTGTCGTTACAAATCTATTTGGGTTAGAAAATCGGATTTAGAGGCATATGGTCTTTTTGTTAACAACTCTCATTTGCTTGCACGTGATTCACCCCATGTGAAATCTTTTGGTTGATCGTGTTGGATGTTTGTCATACACTAGCTATGCATCATGTTATATTCTTTCTAGTGTTATGACTCACTTTGATGTAGCGTAAATTGTTTTTTTTTTGTTTCATTTGTGTGTTTCGCTACTGTTTTAGCACTATTTTGGATCTGTTTACCCCTTAGAGGTACTGTTTACACAAAGTTTTTGCACTGGCCAAAACTGTATGATTTTTTGGGCATTCTGGGAAGTTTTGGTTTTCTCGTTCGAGCGAGATCTATATGTCGTTTGGGCGATAACTCTGTCTCACGCGAAGTCGCATCTCGAGACATGCCCTTGTCATTCGAGAGACAGAGCTAAGTCATTTGAGCGACCTGTCTGGAATTTTTTTTTTGCTTCCCTTTCAATTTCAGTACTCGGTGTTCATATGCTTAGGTTTTTGGTACTGATGGGCTACTTCTGGTCAATTTATATCAAGTTATTCTTGGTATCCATGCTTAATTGATAACACTGCATTGCTCGTTTATCACATCTGCTTTCATTTTGGATTCTCTTGCATGATTATTGTTTGCTAGCATAGGATGTTGCCCATATCAATATTATATGCCTATTGTTGGTTGTATCATTTTGTAGTTATATTTTTTTTGTTTGAAAATTTTGAAAAATACAAAAAGATTTTATTTTGATAAATTTTTTGAAAAATCCAAAAAGATTTTTGTATTTTGTTTGAACCTTTTATGGATAAACACTTAGGATGACTGAGTCACAACATCATTCCATTTTTTGATGTGACTATTTGATAGTGTTTTGAGAGAATAGGTTAATTCATCCATGTGTTTTATAATGTTTGGAGTCATTAAGATGTAATTAAGTGTTACTTCCTACATGTTTGACTCATGATATCCTTTATTGCACACATGCACGAATTTTTTTTATTATTGTGCTTGTCTTATCACATGTTGGTTGGGTGTTTTCACTTCAATCATGTCCTTAAAACGAACCAAGCACGATAAAACATGACAATAAAAGTGTGCACCTTTGAACTATGTTTGTGAGGTTTTGTGTGTTTTGTTTGAAAATGGTGAAGGGCTACGAAAGGTTATTACTTATCCTTTGCGATTAAGATGCCGTTTAAATTGGACCTCAAAAATTGAGGAATTTTATTATCCGGGGTCCAAAGAGGTTTAAAAGAGCCCAAAAAAATTTATAGGCAATAAAAAGATATTCATGTCAATTATGGGCCATTTAGGTTTTTGAACCAATTCTCTAAAGTTTGAGAATTTAGTTTAACACCTCTAAAAGAAAATATATGTGAGGGAGTTTTGTTGGAAATTTAAACGGGCTTGCACATCCTTGAAAATCTTAAAAAAAGCACTAAATAGTTTTGGACGTTATTGGTGTGGAAATCTCTTTGGCATTGATTTGTTGATTTGGACAAGACGACGTCATCTAAATTCAACAATTTTACACTTAAGGATACTTTTGATGTTACACGTATTCATCGTCCACATATGATTGATTGAGTCTATTTACCTATCGAATGTGTTCACACCCATACACATTTCGTTTCCATGACTTGGTTGTTTGAGTTTAAATCAATGGTGTGATTTTTGGTATCTTATTTTTGTATGAAAATATTTGTAAAATCAAAAATAGTTTGTGAAGATTTTTTGAGTATCTCTTTGCAAGAGCGCGTTTGCCATCTGATTGATACCTTGTTTCGAATACGGTGACACCCCGACTTTTCTTGCTTTATTTATTCTTCTCATTTGTCTATTTGGGGACATAATAAAAATGGGGAGAAAGAATTATCATCTTATGGGGGAGTTTGAATTTTGGGGGAATTTTTGATATTTGACTTATGCTTTTCTTATACATTGGTATCTGTGTTTATCTCATTTCAAACTCGATACGTCACTTGGTATTTGCTTTATCTCATGTGTGTAGATACTACACTGATGATCATATGCTGCACACCCTGATGAGAAAAGCTTTGAGATTTTTGAAGATTTGAAGAACAAACGATGAAGACTTTTTCATTTATATCATTCTAATTTGGGGTTCGTAGGAGGGTAGATTTGTAAAGGTCAATTGAATCATAATAATTCGGATTTTTCATTTTGTACCTGCATAGACATAGGGGGAGATTTGTAAGGACATTTTTCTCATGTTCGATATCTTACATTTGTGTATATCGTACGCTGCTACAAAAGGCACGTCACTTCACCATCTCTCATGATGGCCTCTATCCAAATTTCGGGAATCAAGCATTCAACATCTCCATCAAGTGTTCCTCATCTGCCTCAACGACTCCACGTTCCATGATTTTAGTGATTTTATGCAAGTGGTACGCAAGAGAAGTCAAAATAATGAAAGAAGGCAAGATAGGAAAGTTTATGTAATACCCCGTAATTTTATTGATATTTATTTAAGGGATTAATTAAATTAAATGTGAATTAATTGAGAATTAATTCGGATATAAATACTAACGATATGTGAGTTTATATTTGATTATGATGTGTATATATGGCAATATATGAATATTGAAAATATTAAAATTGTCGCGAGATTGAAATACGACAATTTGGGAAATTTAGCTGGGACGCGCGTGTCAGTCACGTCAGGAATGTAATTATTCGAATTAATAAGTGAATTCTATTTTTATCAACCGAATGGTCATTTTGAGTGCACCAACGAGTCCGGAAGGGTCAAAATAGTTAGAAAACACTAGCCAGGGGTTTAGTTTGGGTCCCGAGGCATTTTTAGGCCAAACCGACAACTTAAAAGGGTATTTTGGTAATTTTAAAAATATGGGAATTAAAACTCACGAAAATTAGAGTTAATATTTATTATTCTAAAGGGGCCACTAAGACCATTACCAACAAAATTTTAGAGAGTGGACTACGGGAGTTTTGAGAGGAGTTGGAGAGAAGTTATAAGAACCAAAACCAAGCCATCTTTAACCTTGAAGAAAATATGTAGAGAAAGGAGAGAATAAACTTTCATTCACCAACATCAATTCTGAAGAACAATCTAAGGCAAGTGATTTAATGTTTTTAATGCATTGAATATGTCTTCCATGTTTAGTGTAGGAATTATCTTATATTGAAACTTTTGAAGAAAACCCATGAAATTATTGGAGAAACTTTGAATTTGGGTTAGGATTTGCATGTAGAATGACGATGGACTGATTTAATATTCGAAGAGTTATATATGATGATTTAAAAACGGATTTTTTATGAGTAATTCGGCGTAAGAAAATTATGAGTTCATGTTCATAGGGTTTGGATAAATATTTGGAGATTTATATAAATTCCTTGATGATTTATAAGATTTGACCCCTTAAATATGTTAAGGAATGATCTAGTGTGATTAGAAATGGTTCATATACGTTAAAACATAATTTGGATGGTCTTAGGGTGGATTTAGAGGAGAGAAGAATTGAGAAAAATGGATTTGGGAATTTCTGGGCTGAAACTGCCATCTCGTTAGAAGACCTGCCCAGGTCGTTCGAACGACCTCGTTAGAACGAACTTCTAACGAGATGACAGTATGACTTCTAATGAGTTGGTATTTCATTCGAATCCCTTCATTTGAACGAACTCGTTCGAATGATCTCGTTCGAACGAGACTTCTAACGAGTTGACAGAATGGCCTTTTTGGCCTGAATTTATTTTTAGTATCCCGTAGACTTATTTTAATGGTGAGATAACCTTCCCTTATTTAACTAATGGGTATAGTTGGGAGATTGGGGTACATTGAAGAGTAAAACCTAGAATCTTATAGTAAACCGGATGACATTTGTGGTTTGGTAAGCGAGTAACAAATCACGACGTGAGAAGAGTTGGTAACTTAAATACATATGAACCGGGGACTTGTGAGTTGTATAATACTAAATGTTGGTATAAGAACGAGAAGTATACCACTAATAAAATATTGTAATATCTAAGATATGTGAATGCTTAGTTTATGTAGTTATCTGTGTATAAAATACCTACCGTACTTGCTATCATGGGAGGTTGGTGTTCGTTTAGGGACATCTAATCTTTGTGTGCCTACGGGGGAGATCTAGATTGGTACCTCGAGGACATAGGTCAGAGAAGGAATTATTGAGAAGTTAATAAGTCTGCTGATCATGGGAGCGTAGTTATGTGCATGACCCATGTGATGTGAACTATGTTCGCCTCCATTGTTTGTGATTGTTGTTAATGAAACGTTTCCTGAGAGATTCGGAATACGTGGTCCTCATGTATGTGATGTACCGGGATTTGATAGCAGAGTATGTGTGCACCGCAGCTTAGTCTCGGGGTGCTAGTATTGTATATTTATGGTGAGAATAATATACTGTTGATTGAAATGAATTATCATGAATAATTGCGAGTATAAATAATAGCAACGGTTTGTAAAGTGAAAATGTAATATTTCTAATAAATTGTAGTGCTAAAGTGGGGAAACTGTGTAATAAGGTACAATACTCTATTAAATAGAAGATGTTGGAATTTGAATTGGATATCATATAGAAATGTTAGATTTAACTTTGGACTAGTTAGATACGGGAACAACTAGAATGGGTACGAGTACGCTAGGAGTGCACAATTAGTTGAGAGGTGAGGAACTCATGTGAGTGCACACACTATCATGTACTTTATATTCACTGTTTAATGATATTAAACACTTGCATATTTTCAAATTATTTTCACAATCGGGCTCTGAACCGTTTTCTTTCAAATCTATTTTTGTAAAAACCTTTTAGGTACCCAGCCACAAGGACACAATGCATAGGAGTTCTATTCAGGTGACGTGCTGTAACTGCTGTGGAAGTTACAGGACCTTGACAGTAGACGCCTCCATTTATGATCTTGACTCCATTATCGATTTTTATCATTTGTTGGGCATGTTGCCCATTCCTTTTAGAGACATCTTACTTATTCAGTTATTTCAGACTTTGGGTTGTAATTAATTTTAGTGATGCAGACTTTGTATTTATTTATTTCAGAATTCGATTTGTTGTGAGGAGTTTTCCTCCAGACTCATTACTATTGGATGGTTATTCTATTGTGACTATATTGTGTTTGTTATGTTAACTTTTCATAATTTATTTATTGCATGATTAATCGAATTTAATTAAAATGGACAACTCACTTTTTAAATACTAGGTGGTTAGTAAATATTAAAATGTTTTCGACAGTGATGCTATGAACTGAACCAACTTGGCATTTTGTATTAATTTATTAAAGGAGTAGCTACCCGGTATTTAATTAGTTGGGGTGTCACAGTTTAAGGACATTTTGGTAATTTTATAGCAACCGTCCGAAGGTTCGATCAAATGTAAAGTTGAAGAGCTTGACACCGCGAAGATACTCGAAGAAATGACACCTCAATCCGAGCTACGGTGAAGAAGTTATAGACCTTTGAAAATGGAGAAAAATCATTAAGGAGAATGCTGTGTGATTTTAGTCCCAAATCCCGCGAAGTTCTGTGAATCGAACAGTGAACCGGTTTGGGTGGCGAATCGGTTTGAGGTACATGCCGAACCGGTTTGAGGTACCTGACACTGGTAAGAGTCCCAATGACTTAAAATTCTTTTTGTTTTCCTTATAAAATCCAACTTCGAGGGAGTTATTTTTAAAGACTTGGAGAGACGATTTTGAGAGTTTTATTAGCTTAAGTCTTCATATTTTTTAGTCCCAAAACTCATGTTTTGATTCACACATCATTCTCATAATTTTGTGAATCCTTTCGAAACCCAAGAACACTGCTTTGCTTTTGTTAGTACTTATGGAGAAACCGCTCTCTTCTTCATTGCTGCCCTCCTGGAAAGGGAAAGTTCCAGCCGACGAATTTATGGAGATGCCGTTCTCTTCTTCATTACTGATCACCTGGAGTTCCTGCGGGAGATTCCAGCCAACGACATCAAAACCGACACCTGCGGGTATTTCTGTGTCACTCTTGTTTTCATTGTAATCCGTGTAAACCGTTCTTTATAAATTATAGTGAAAATAAAAAGGTTTTGTCCCTTTGGGGGATTTTTCCTAAAATTGTTTGTTTTATCCTGCATGCTTTATTTTATTGGATAAATCATCTAGATGCATTTTTTACGGTTTAACTAATATTTGGGAATAATTAAAATTGGATTTTATTTGAGATGTCGCAATATTTCTGCCATAGTGATTCTACAAGTACTTTATTTATCTTTGCGTTAGTAGCTTTGTTTACTTGGATTATCAGGTCCTCTCAAAGGGTCCTCCATGTAGTTTATCTTGAAATTGTTATCGCTTACTAAACAAACGAAATGTTAATTAAAATAAAACTTGACTAGCAATATTATATATGATTGTTCCATTTTACTTTACACCTAATCCTCGGGTCGGGCCGAGTTGACTACGAGTAACCCATAAATTTGGGTCGGGGTATTACAAATAGTATCAGAGCTCTAGGTTCAAGGTTCCTTTCGGATGTGACGTGGTGAGGTCGGTATTGGATCTTTTGATGACACCGTGGTTTGGGTTGGTCATGCTGGTTTAATGATTGTTTAGTTCGTGCTCGCGATGATAAAGTCTAAGAGGTTAGCACGGCAAGTGAGTTAGTGCCAAGTGGCATATATTGATGGTTATTAATCGCTTCCGCATTTGTGATTAGAATAGAAGTATTTTACGGGTGTCCATGCATGCCTTTAGTGGTGACACCGTGGTTATTAATGAGAGTTACTTGCGTTAAATTTTGATGGCATAAAATCACATGAGGTGTTGGTAGGATGATAGTGCTAATGATGTACCCTTATGTGAGATGTGGTGTGAAATAACTTTGATGATGAGAGTAGCCTTGTTAGTGGTAATAGGGAGTAGTATTTTCTACAACCTAGTGTTAAAGGTTGTGCATCTCATCTATGAAGAATAGGTAGCGGGATAACATTCGCAAGCATTGATTCTTGTGGTGAATACGTATTATCCCATTTGGTTGAGAACTTGGTTTGGGGGTACCTTTGGGAATAGGATCTCGTGTTACATCTTTGGTGAGGGACTTGGTGTTCATAGGCAATACCCGATGCCCGTATCCTACCAAGATTTGTATAGGCATGTTAACTCATAGGTTGGAACTTGATACGGTATTATCATAGTGAGACAATTTTGGTTGCCATAGTTGAATGGTCATTGATAATTGGGTGAGGCGAACCTTGAGGTTATAGGCTGTAATACCCCGTACTTTTATGATATATTTAATTTGGGGATTTATTAAATTTAATGTGATGATTTATTTAATAAAAATCCGGAAATTAATTCTGTTATAATTATTAACGTGACTAGAGTTAGTAATTATGGGAAACTTGTTGAATATTACTAATGAGCCTAGTAATATATTATATTGGTTATATTGAATGTCATAAGTGAATTATATGACTATTTCGGAAATTTAAGTCGGGACGTGCCCGTGTCACGTCGGGACTAATTATGTTAATTAAAAAGGGAATACTTTATAAGTTGTCCGTATGGTCGTTTTGAGTGCGCCAACGCGTCCGGAAGGGTCGAGATAGTCAGAAAAGTGTACCCGGGGGTTTAGTTTGGGTCTCGGGATGTTTTTAGGCTTAATTAGTGACCCGGGAGGGCATTTTGGTCATTTTACAAAATAGGGTAATTAAACCCACGAATTTCAGCCATCCTTAGCAGCCATTAAAGTCAGCCTTTTAGGGTTAGAACATTCAGAACCCTAGAACGGCCATTGGAGAAGAGAGGAGAGAGCTCTCAAGGTGATTCAAGGCCCAAAACACCACCGAATTCACCGCCGTCACCACCAACGCGTAGATCGCGAGGAGGAGAATGCAACCACACCAATATCAGCAGGAAACCAGACCTCTGAAATCCCAGGCAAGTGTTTAACTTGCGTATTTTCGTTGGTGCAATAATCATATTAGTGTAGGAATGATTAGGAGTATAATTAATGAAAGAAAACCCCAATTGTGATAGGAATTTGCATGTAGAAACCATTATAACCTTATTCTGGAAATTTAATATGTGAAGTAGATGATTAACCCACGGATTTGTGATGATTTGTTAGAAGGAAATTCTGGAGAAAACTGATTAGAACAAAAGTTAAGAAAACTTAGGGTTCTTGATGATTAGATGAGATTTTAGGTTGTTTAATCATGTTTAATGATGGTTATATGCATGCTTAACGTTAGAAACATCTGGAAATATATTACCATGATTGTAGTATAAATTTTGGGACGATTAGTGTTGGAAATTATGGATTTGAATGAAGAATATTAGTCAAACCCGTAAATGCACTTCTGCAGAAATCGAAATACCTGTTTGATCGATCGATCGAACCTAGAGCGTCGATCGATCGAAGGTTCGATCGATCGAACCCCAGACGTCGATCGATCGACCCCTCCTGGCAAACTCTTTTTTCCCCTTGTTTAATTAGTTGAATTAATTTACCGTGGAATATTTCTTGGGCATTATAAATAAAATGTTTTAGGATATGGGAGAGACCAGTAGGACATATGATTAAGTGTTGAGAACTTTATTATGAAATGATTATTGTGTTTTAGGGATAATTAATTAAGGAATGACGAACTACGTATTTCAAGTGAGGGATTACAACGAATACCTACGATAGTGAATAGACGTCTACCTACTGAATTTGTTACTTGGATGGATAAAATCCACGAGTGTCACGTAATTAGTGAGAAAACCCTCCGAGTTAAGGTTAGAGACGAAACCTTATACGAAATCCTAAAAATGTAAAATTAAGGATAAATGTTGTAATTATGGGTAAGGAGAGTGACCTATATTAACATGATGAAATTGGTATATTTATATGATTGTGTGTACATATATTATATACATGTGAAAAACGTACCCTCGCTACTTGCTATCCCTGAGGTTACCGCGCTGGGACGATCTTATCCTGTGTTGCTTTATGGGGGATATTGATTCGTACCCTAGAAGATAGAGATCCTAGGTACGGGCTATCAGATTGATAGTTGGATGGTCCTAAGAGACGTGTGGGTATGTACTGACCTCTTGGACTTGGAATCTATGCTTCGCCTCAACGTTGTTTTGTATATGTTAATACAGTTCGAGAGTGATTCCGAACTTGTATTTCCCTTTGTGTGAGCGATACGGGGATTGGATAGCAGAGTATGCCCGCACCATAGTTTAGTTGGGGTGCTGTTATATATGTATATTATACGAGTAGTTAATATATATATGAGGTTATAAACTTTAAACTGCCTACTGTGATTTGTTAAGTAGAACATGGTTGTTGACTCAAATTATTAAATACTTGTTTTGTGAAAGTATGAGAAGACACTGGGAAACTTTATAATTTAATGAAGCTAAAACGAGAGGAGTGCTACAGATTGAAAGTAACCTTTTTAAAACATTGTCATCGTTCGGTTTTGAAAACTTAGGAGTAAGTTAAGATAAACTAAATTATTTGGGAAGGTTGGTACGATAGGAGTGCACATTAGAAGAGAGGTGAGAATTCCTCAAGAGAGTGTCGAACTAATATGAATTGCATTGGCCTGTATCAATTTAAATACTTGCTTAACGTATTTTAAAATCAAACACACTTTCGGGCCCTGACCCGTCTCTTTTTCTCTCTCTCTTTTGTATATATATGTATATTTTCAGGTGCCCAGCCACAGGGGCGTCTTGCTTAGGATCCTTTGAGAAGAACGAGCTGCAGCTTAGGTGGGAGTTGCAGGTCACTTGAGTAGACGACTTCTGTTATTGACTCCACTCCTACTAGTCTCATTTATTGGGCACGTGTCGCCCTTTTCATCATTTCATTTATTGTTGGGATTTTTATATTTCAGTTATTCCAGTATTGTTTTACGGGATTTATTCAGGATGGTTTATGATTTTAGTTTTATTATGTTGACATTCGATTGACGAATGTATGGTTTTATTTTAGTTCATCGTGGTGTGATTCTATATCGTAGAAATGTTGTTTGGTATAAGTAAATCTTTTCTTTAATTGAAATTTGGAAGTTTGTATGAAAAATGTTTTTGACACTTAGCTTAATTATTTAGGGTGTTAAATTGGAAAAAATATTTTTATCGACAGTGATGCTGAGAATGAACCAACTGTTTACCTTGATTTAATTTAATAAAGGAGTGATCGCCCGGTATTTAATTAGGCGGGGTGTCACACAGGCGACGTCCTATATCCTTCCATGACTCATAGTATCACTAGTTGCAGTTTGTACGTGGCTTATAGTCAGAGTCATTTGAAAGAAATGTGAGATTAGTATCTAAGTGTTGAAACTCGTTTTTGCCGCCGAGGTAATGGCTAGGTGCGAGGAAATACTAGTGGGTGAATAGTTCATAGGCATGTTGAGGTGCCCATAGGATAAGTTGTGTATGGCATCATTAAGGATACATACCGAAGGTTGTGATATCTTAAGGTGTTTGAGAATTGAGGTGCACTACGGCTAGAAGCTCGTAGATTAATTCCCTCACACGCACCAAGTGATATCGATGTGAGTATTGAAAGGTTTGTAGGGTGCACCTATGATGATAAAACGACAGATGATGCAACCTTGCCATATTTTAAGACTTTACATGAAATGTGTTTGGTGTTATTAGGAGGCCAATTAAGTCCTATGTAAAGGAGATTTAACATCTTAGCAAGAATTGTGTTAAGCTATAGCTGATGACCCCGGGGTGCAATTCGTGTGGTGTATGTATAGATTATGGATTTCTAATCGGCATGGAGGGGTGGTGTAATCCCTGAGTTATAGAGGTAGTCATGTCTTTATAAGAATGATGCTCATATGTCATGGAATGAATAGTATGGGTGTGGTAAAACTCGGTTGTGAGAGGTACTAAGAAATGTATTAGAGGCTTATAGTGATGACTCCATGTGGAGGTTTGAATTGGAAGTTAAGGTGGGGTACCATTGAAACATGATTGTCATATCGGGGTGTCGATAGTGTATGCTAGAATAACCTTAGCAATGCAAGGATTATTTATTGGCACGTCTTATCAAGTAAGTATGGGTTAGCGAATGTATCCAGTGTGATATTAATTTCCCTTAGGTTACTAATGACATCGGGCATGGTCATCACGAAAATCTCGTGTGGATGGAAAGGATAAGGTAAATTACCAGCAACCTTCTGGTCAAAGGGACACGGTTGAGTGAGAGCCTTGCTCGACTAAGTAATGAATGTGGAAGTTTAGGATCTCAATCGTGATATGTTAAGTGGGAAATAACCTAGGTGTGATAGGTTAGTGACTTCATCAATAGTTATTGGATAAGGTCGATGTCGATGAAGCATGTTGTATTCATCAATCAGAATGATTCGTTTATGCCAAGGGTGTGAAAGGTAGGTCATTTCTTCCTCATTAGGAAGTCGATAATTGACTTCCTAAAGGACTACCTATTTTTACGTTGGACTAGTATTACGAGAATAAACGATTGATATTCAATTCGTCACAGCTAGTAACCCAGGTCAGGGCATATGTCCAAAACTTGTGCTCGGTAAGGGTCTTGCGAATGAATGGTGTGACTTCTAGTATAAGGTATAGGTTATCTTCTATAAGTCAGAATCGGATGCCTACAGGAAAAATTACTTAGAATGGTTGCTAGTCCCTCTGACTTAAGTTTATTCCCTTCGACTTCAATAATTGGCAATCGGTATTCTCACCTATGTTGTGACTTAATTTGGTACTATTCCATGGTACGGTGTGGTTGGACTTGGGAGTTTGGTGGAAGGGTTTTGGAAAATGCATCTCAGAAACTAGGTGCACCCGTTTGAGGTATTCTTTCTATTACATAAATTTTTACGTGCAGGTGGCTATGCTTTTGATAGCTCGATTTGTTCATGGTGTCGAACATCCTTTAAACTAGTGGACTCTCGATTGGCCGGCTGGACAATCAGTGGCTTGGGTTTTTATGAGCGTGATGATGGCATAAGGATACATTATAGTGTGGTAAATCGAGGAAAAACTAAGCATATTATGTTGCTTCATCACAATGAGTGGATTAGAGTGAGACTTTAGTGAGTACTCAAGGATGAGATACGTAAGGCAATATTAGGTTCATTAAGTAATGCAACGAAAGGTGTAGACTGGGCGTACAATAATGATTTGATGGATTATTCATTCTTGTAGTGAAAGCATGGCATGGAATGGTTATCGAAAAATTCGTACGAGTTACAAAGTTAGGACAATCTAGAGTTTGGTGGGACATAGGATGCGTAGTCGAAGCTAAAAAATTATTATATGTGATATATACGACGTATGGTTGTATCATGATTTACTTTGAGTTAACTTGATTGCTTAAAATGGTTTGCCCGTAAAGGAACCGATGTGCCTTAGATACTAACGTAGGTAGTGCTAGGAATGGTTTGTATTTGATCATAGGGTAAATGGAGACTTCAGGTAAACTACTTAGTGGCATGGTTGACGAGATGGTGAACATTAGAGCATATTTTATATTAAGCATTTGGCGACTTTAGTGCTAAGGACTCGAGGAATTGTCTTGGAGGATTCCTAGGACTTAGGGTGTAATTTTGTGGACATAAGAGTTTGAGGATTAATGAAACTAGGGAAAATATTCCCCAAGGAGGGAAGTTTGTAATATCCCGCCCGATAAATTAATTAAATTATGTGTTGAGTATAATTAAGGAGGGGAGTTATTTATAATTATCGAGGAATTATGGGTGAAAAGTTGGAAAAAAGATAACGAAAAAGAAATAGGGTCTTTCAAACAGTACAAAGGTCGCGAGATGTCGTTAAAAGGGTCATTAAAAGAAGGGATTTTAACGGCATGTTATTGGATTACAGTAGCAGGTCGCGCTAAGGGTTGCACAAAAATGGGAAACGATGACATGGCTTATGTCATTAGAATGATGTAGGGAAGTCTTTGAAATGACATTGGTTAGGATTTTATAACTAATTGCCCTTGTGCCTTGTCACATTTTGGAGCGTTGATTTCGTGTGTTGTCGAGCCCAGATCGTCCCAAGAAGGGTAAAATGGGATTTTTAGGCTTTAGGGAGGCTTTATAAGTTTTTTTTCGGTGTGTTTAAGGTTATTTGTGTGTTGGAAGAAATGAAAGAAGGAGAGAGAATGAGAGAGGTAGATGGTCTTCCACAACCTCCCACCACCAAACCACCACTCCTCCACCGTAAACCACCATTTTTATGATGTGTTTACCCACATTTGAACTTAATATACCCATTTCCACCTTGGACAAGGAAGATCTATGAATTTTTGGAAGAGTATTGGGAGGATTTTAGAGAAGAAAAAGGTGAATTTTAATGGAGTTGAAGTGGATGTTGCTTTAGAGCTTTGGAGGATGAATTTAGTAACCCCTTGAGGCCACCTTTGAAGGTGCGGGTTGCTCCTCCTACACCAACGCCATCATTAGATCCATTAGAGGTGGTTAAAGCTTACATTTCGTGTAAAAATGTTATTTTTCATTTTTAGTCTTGTATTTAGTATATTTGAGCAGGATGTAATTAGTTGAATGGTAGAATTATTATGTAGAAGACAACAAACATTTTTATGGAATAAAAATGTTTAAAGATGTTGTTTTTGTTAAAAAAAGAATGGATAATTATTTCAAGATTTTGAAAGAGCAAAAGTGGGTGTTTTGTGGAAATGGTATATTTTCTAAAAATGTTAATGAAAAAAAAATTATGAAATAAAATGTTTGCAAATGATGTGATTTTGTTGGAAAATGATATTTCGTTGAAATTAAAGAATAAGTAAATATTTCAAGGTTTTGAAATATTGAAAGATGGTATTTTTAAGAAAATGGGCAATTCTAGAAATATTTGTATTAAACATTTTATGAAATGAAATGTTTGAAAATAATGACTTACTTTGGAGAAATATATGTTTAAATTTCGTAATAGGATTTTTGGGTTTAAAATCGATCATTTCATGCATATAAACTTGTAGAATTTTTGTATTAAGTATATAAACAACTTTCGATAAGTTTTGTTGGGATTAAACATGAAATAAGAAAGGTCAAGATTTTAGCCTTCATAGTGGGTGTAATTGGGACTAAAAGATATGTTGAGAATGAGGTTAAAAGACTACATATTAATAAAAAAATGGCAATTTTCTTATAAAAGTAGTCTTAAATGTGAATGTATCTCTTGAATAAAGGAGTAAAGAATTGTGTGTATGGAAAGGGTTTCATAAAAGTATTCACAAAGTGTCAATGGGAAAATTCGAAAAGTAGAGTGTAACTTAGTAAGGTTAAAAAGATTAACATTTATGGAATCAAAGAGGGATTAAGGATATAAAAGTGTTTCCAATTAAGGAAAATGTTAATCCAAGTGTAAAGGTTGTTAAAAGGTTATAACACTTAAGATAATAGTATGAATGAATTAATGGTATTTTAGGAATTAACACTCATGAAAATAGAGTAAAAAGGTGATTTTAGAAATAAATGGGTAAAATGATAATTCTACTTAAAGTGGAACATTTTATGAAATAAAATGTTAGAAAGGGTGTTACACAAAATGGTCCTAAACAATATGATTTTTGGAATAAAAATCAAGGCTAAAGTATAAAGGACATGAAATGGTGAATTTCCAAAGTGTAACACAAGTTGGGACGGTAAAGTCTCGGGTTTTGACTTCAGCCGGATAAAAGGAAAATGAAATAATGTGGATATTGTAAAATATTAAACACATAAAAGGGAGCTCGAATGACATTGGGGTAAAGAAGGAAGGGCCCGGACCCCTTGGGTGAAAATCCCTAAACCACTGGCCAGGGAATATGGTGTGAATAGCCAACGGTGCGGAGCCCGTGGAAGTATGCGGTGTAGGAAGATTTTGAGAAAATAATGGGTTGTGCGGTATAGTGTGTTCATACAACCTAACTTGAATGAATGTGGTAAATGTTACGGTATATGTGAAATGGACAAGTAAATGCGTAAATCTATTAATGTCCATAAGCTAAGGTAAAAAGGATAAAGTAAGTGGGTAAATGGGTGGGTAAGCAACCTAGTGGTTAAACCCATAAATTGCAAAAGTGTGTATTGAAAAAGGTTTTCAAATGACAAATAAGTATTTTCTAACACGATGCTTACGTGTGTTAAAAGGGTGAGTTACAACGAAAATACTAAAGCGTATTGAATTAAATTAAAAAGGGTAATTCCAATAAAGGAAGGGTTCAGATAAATCAAGTAATTGTTTCAAGTGTTGGATCAGGTGTGTTTAAAAAAGTGAAAAATGCTAAGTACGATTAAATGAAGTATTTTATAAGATTAAGGTAAATTAATATGGACAAGTAAGATTTTCGGAAGTAAGGCGATTAATGCATTGTAATATGTATTTTTTAAGGTTTACATGCATATATTTGAAGTTACATGTATATATTCACATGCATGTGGTTGTAACAAGTGAATATCCTTCCTGCCATTTGTTTCTATACTACTTGTGTATTACCACTGGGCATAGGCTCATATCCCCGCTTTGTTACGGCAGGTTGGGAGCGATTTTGTATTTTGAGTGCACTTACTGGTAAGCACTTTATTTATCTTTTCATTAGTATCTCTGTTTACTTGGACTTTGAGGTTCTCCCCTTGGGTCCTCCACCTAGTTTATTTTGAAACTGGTATCGCATGCTAAACAAGTGAAACATTAATTAAAATAAAACTGGACTAGCAACATTATATAGGATTGTTCCATTACACTTCACACCTAACGCTCGGGTCGAACCAGATTGACTATGGATAACTCATAAATTCGGATCAGGGCGTTACAGTTATATTGCAATCAATTAAAAGTTGAAGAAACCTACGTTATAAATTGTAAAGAGATAATCAATTGGGAATTATCAAGTATTTAATTGGGGAATTTAGAATTGAATTAATAGGTTCTGAAAATACCCTCAAGTTTAAGATATTAAGTGGGATATGACTTTTAACATAAGCCACATGATCTTCATCAGTGTTTTAAGAATTTGATGTTATCAATTCCTCGTGTAAGCTTTGTATAGTGCCCAATGGATGAAATTGATTATGACATCCATTACTTTTAAAACTCTTAAGTGATAATTCCTAGACTTTGAATGGGAGTGAGTTTGACCAACCCCCCCCCCCCCCCCCCCATGGGTAAGTTCAACACGATTGGGTTCAAATTTGAGAAATGAACGGATGGTATGCACCTAAACATAATTAATTATATTTCCCTAACTAAGTCCTTTTCATTAATTGTGGGACCAAAAGACATAGGCTATTCAAGTATGCTGGACAGAGGTTTCCGGGACTATCCACGTAACATAATTAAAAGATACAAAATATGTCTAGTTCAAGGTGGGATGGTTTAATCTACAAACGAGAAATCTCACTTCATAAGAGAACTAGGATGCTCGATGGGATTAATTTTAATTAGTGGTATAGGGCTACCAAATAAAAAATAATCAAAAGATAATTCTCACATATTTAATTGAAAATTATATTTTTCAATAATGATTATAAATTTTTTTAAATGTATTCAACTTTCACTCACGAGCCTTTATCTTAAGAGTAAATTATTGTAATTACAATAAAGTTCAAGGATTAACAATATAATTAGACATTGTTCTAACTAAGGGAGATAGTAAACTTATTTAACCCAATATTGTAACCTGAAATAACATCTCAATGTGTACTTATAAAAAGGTGACTTGTCATCATACTCAGTGGGCCAAAAATAGCGAACAAACATGGTTGACACCATTATATCACTGGTTGGCACTCTAGATGACCGCCCTAAGAATGTGAACAATGAGTAATGTGAACAGGCACACGTGGGGTTATTAATAGTCACCATGCACAAGCACGTGAAGCATATCTAGCTGCTAATTATAATATTAATAAGTAAATACCTAAAGTATAAAGGTATTTCATCTCTTCATCTTTCAACTACTATAGATATCTCAAGATATGTCTTAGCTAAGGGCAACTAAAATTAGTTTATCTAAAACCTAGAGAGTTCCTGAGAGGCTTTTACTAAACCCTAATACATAATGACATTGTACCAGTGGATATAGGCACCTCATTGACCCAGATCCCTTTATTTTATCTATCATCTCTCTCTAGCTTACTTCTTTCTTAATTTATCTGTGGTTATAATTATTGGTTTAACCAAGCCAGATTAATCCAAATCAGCAAACCAACTTTACCCACCAATAGATTGGCGTTGTTTAAAGGAAATGACAAGCCATTTTTTATTTCCTACCGATTTCCTAGCAAGTAGTATTTTTTTCAATCATTTACCAGCAAACACTGAAAAATGTTGGACAATCCATAGTGTAGTCACGCCGACGGCAATGCTTTCAATCCATTTTCCACTCTTGGTATAAAGGATCTTCTAGTACTTCCAATGAACATAGCCAAGGGTCAATAGGCAATGAAAGAGACAGTGAGACATGTCACTTAGATGCTCCAAACCAAGCCCGTAATTGGTCCAACCATCAGAGGAGAAATGTTACCTTTAACACCATACGAGGAAAGGTAACCTAGATAGGAAAGGAGTATATCTAGGTACTCTAAATCAACCAATGATAGTTCTTACTGCCTTGGCACGACCTCATCAATCCGATCTACTGATCACTATGATGGGCATTCGCTCTCTCGACAGAGGATAAATGACCTAAATAAGCTAAGTAGGGGTTCGTCCTTTGATCGTTTAGGGCCCCGAGATGCTAAGGGTTATAATCATAGAGAAGAAATAAGTGTGTGAGGAATTTTGTATACCGAGATGACTTCCCATGAAGAGAGCTCAATACAAACCCACAACCAAGTAGATAAGACTCTTTCAATCAAAACTGATCCAGACGAGTATCCCTGGAAAGGTTCAATCCAGCGATTGGATGATCGTTTGGGAGAGAGAGCCAAATCTAAAAATCCCTTCCATAGGAGTTTTGTGAAGGGACCACATTTCATCCTAGTAATTATTAAGTTCTTTACACCTGCCAAGTTCAAGGCACATATAGTAACTCCTAAATATAATGGAAAAATTGATTATTTGCTTCATGTGGAATAATATCAAGTTGTCGATATATACTCGTTCTCAGACGAGATATGTTGCAGGTCAATTTTTCACATCATTACTAGTTCAATATAGATATTATGAATATTGGAGAAGCGATGGCAAAAAATGAGTTAAGCCACGCTAAGTTCGACACTGAATTTCTTCATCGTCGTTGTTAATATCCTAAAATTATACATGTGAACAACCTCCAAAACCTAATCCCAATACACCTGCCAAATGTTGGAACTACATGCCATCATTAATACCCTAAAATAACCACCTAACCAAATACTCAAAATCATCATCACCACCAGTATGGACCAACCATCCAAAACCCAATTCAAACCATCAACTTCTCACCAATCCAAACACCACAACCAATAGTTCACAACCTGGATTTACACTGCAAATTAGACACTATCCCCAACTATTTAAATTAATAAAACCGACTCCATCCATTAACCTAACCATCGGACCACTATCTAACCACAATGCACTTCTCTATTTTTCTTCAATCCTAAGAAGAACCCCGAAAACCCAAATGGGGTTATAAAAATTTTGTGTTACAAAACAATCCGATCACAATTAGATCAGTTGGAACCTGGAACCCTTTTTTGGCTCATTTTTGACAAAACCCTAATTTGATAATACGATATTAGACATAACTATAATTGTGTTCAATAATTTGGCTTCAAAATAATTTTATTCAACTTAACACCCATTTCATGCAAATTGACACATATTTCATGGAAATCAACTACTATTAATCCATATGTCATGGAAAACTACACATATTGAATGAAAATTGACACTTTTTTCACTTGAAAAATTTATTCTAAATTCTTTAGAGAAGTGTAAAGACTATTTTTCATAGAAACTAAAGGCTTAACGTGTAGCATGAGACTTTTTTCTCTTCTTCTAGTTTTGAAATATGAACGGAACTTTGATGTTATAATATTGTTTGTAATTTTGTGTGTATTTACAAATATTAGTTGGAAATGTATTTATCGAGAAGAAAAATAAGCTAGTTGTTAGAAGTGGTCGGAAAAGACTCATGAGGTGGTTGGATAAAAAATCATTTTTTATATTTAAATAAACTTTCCATTGCATTTCCGTTTACCATAATTTAGTCAATCCAAATTTATTATTTTAAGTCAACTTAACCTCCTAAAAAAATTTCCCGAATCCATTAAGAACTATTTTGCTAAATTGAGTCTACTTGAAGAGATTGATTCGACTTAATTAGAGTAAGTTAAGGTTTTTTGATTTTAAAACTTTGTATCGTTTGTGTGAAAAATGTTTTTGTGTGATTAAGACGATACAATGAGCAAGATAGAAGCATAATAAAATTTTACGATTAATCCCAAGAAACTTAAATTATTCTTTAATCTTTTTAACGTTGATGAAACTTTTGTTATCTTTGTTGAGACGTTGACTTAGAACTTTGTCGTGATATTTCTTGGTGTCTTTCTTGAACATGATCTTATCAGATGTGAATTTTGAGTGATGAGAACTGTGAGTACCTCGATTAAACATTTTGTCCCAGATAAGTAGCCCGCTTCAGTCTATCCCAAAGTCTGTAGGCCACATGCATAACTAATTCAGTTATGACCCATTCAACCCCTAAAATCTCTCACGAGATATTCTAGGGGTTATGGGATAACGTGGAGGAGTCCAATGATTAGGCATAAAATTTTGTATATTTATCCCCTTAATTTATGTACCTTTGTGAATCCGAGTGATGCAATTGATATGGACTTAATTCACATTTGTGGTACTAACCTTCGTTGGAAAGTATTTCATGTTTTGTGTTTCTCTTATGTGTTTTACAGGTTAATTATGCAAGCGGTGCAAAAGAGAAATCGAAACAATGAAAGAAAAGCTAGGAAGGCAAGTTCAAGGGAACTTTTGTAATTCTGTAGCCTGATCCCGGGGGTGGGGCCAACTGGAAGCTTGAATATTTCAGAACAATGAGAACACGGGAAGACACCCAAATTCGAGCTACAGTGAAGGAGTTATGTTCATTTGAAGTTGAGGAAAAATCCAAGAAGAAAACAAGAAAAAATTATAAGTGTTGAATTGAAGAAATGAGACCCTAGAACCAGCAGAAATTCTCGAACCACACTGCAAACCGGTTCAGGGTACCTACGAACCGGTTCAAGGGTCCTGATGTGCGAATTTTCTCCTTAATTCTGATTGGTCCAAAGGATCCTATATTGTAACAACTCCTTCTAAAATGGATTTCTATCATTGTGTAGCATTAGAAAACATAGTTTTTCAGAGTTTTTGATCAGTTTTTGGTAGAGAAGAAAAGAGAAGAACAACTTTGAACATAGTTTGAATTATTGCTGCAAGATTGATTCATTCCGGGTTTGTTTTCAAGTTTTAATCCAAATTTCATTCTTCTTGTTATTATTCTTGCATGATTAAAACAATTTATGGGTTTATAATATTTCTTTGCATGTTTCAAGATAGTTTTATTATGATTTCTTTCGCATGCAACGTAGTTAATTCATGCATAGTTATGTTCAACATGTCCGGCTAGATTCTTTAAGGTCGGGATGCATGAACTCAATCTGATGTGATAGTTGCATGTGTATAAAATTAATACTCTAAACTTAAGGATTTATTATGACTGTATTGCGTAGAGACACAACCATTGTAGATCTTTATATCTCTTTTGCTTCAAGGTAACCGGTATGCTTCAGAATGCAATTCGAGTGTAGCTATCGCAATACTGATTTACTGGTCCTCTGATTATGTATGGTGCAGTCTTGAACCTCATATATGTAATGCTTGGGAGTACTAAATTTTGGGTCTAATTAACCACTTAGATTTATGATTAATTTTGTACTAGCAATGCACTAGGGTTGAGGGATTGTATTTTCGACCTGTTTTCCTCATTATATAGTTCAAGTTTTAATTCAATCATCATCAGTATTGTAGGTAATTTAGAGTAGTTGTATTCCATTCCTACTTTAGTTCATTAGTTAACCATTTTCAAAATTGCATTTAGTTATAATTAGATAACCATTTAAATCATCTTTCCCTATTCCTTAGAGTCAAATTTAGGTTTCCTTCGTCAGTCCAACGTCATCAGAACTCTATTATCCTATTTCCCTGAGGATCGATACCCGACTTATCAAATTATTACTTGAGCGATAGGCTTGCACTTGAGCCTAGAGAGTACGCACTTCTGAGAAACATTCTTAGTCGCATCAAGTTTTTGGCTT
The DNA here is from genome assembly GCA_949130495.1 of Sambucus nigra. Lineage (NCBI taxonomy): Eukaryota > Viridiplantae > Streptophyta > Magnoliopsida > Dipsacales > Adoxaceae > Sambucus > Sambucus nigra. The sequence continues at coordinate 674,775,706 of OX422213.1, forward strand.
AGTTGCCGGGGACTTAGATAGACTTAGAATTAGATCAAGTCAATCTCAAGCTTTGACCAAAAATTTAAAAAAATACAAAAGCATAAAAAATTTAAAAGCACAAAAATATTCCTCATCATCTCTCATAATCTTGTTAATGCAAAATTCTGAACTCACTCCAACTCCCCATAATACTCCAACCCACATTCACAAAAACCCGAAAGTTTAGTACGACCCCGATGGCCCTCACACTCCAAACTTTCCATAATTCTCGGCATCCTTCTTAGGACACACTTCAAAGAACGCTCCGAGCATACCAAGTGAGGATACAGAATCACCAAGTGAGAGAAACATGTCACAACACGGTAGTGCAACCGTCGGTGAGGAAGAGGCCCCATACCGCCCTTTGAGAGAACTCTTATATCCCGAGCGCACTTTCACTCCGGGATGCATTTTACTCTCGTCTAATGCATGGCAATTTCGCTTTAGGAATAGGATAATCCAAATACTTCCCACATACCATGGAATGGATTTAGAAAAGCCATATCTCCACATCATGGAATTTGAGGAGGCGTGCGAGACCCTTAGCGATCAAACTTTCACAAAAGATGTGATCCGCCTCAAACTCTTGCCATTCTCGCTAAAGGACAAGGCTAAGACATGGCTATTATCTTTACCTCCAAACTCGATCTCATCATGGAACGAGTTAAAATCTAGATTTCTCAAGAAATTCTTTCTTACACATCGAACGAACTCCATTAAGGCTCAAATTCATACATTCCGACAACTAGAAAATGACTCGTTCGATCGATGCTACGAGCGCTTTAATGAGTTAGTCACTTTATGCCCTCATCATGGACTTGATAAACTGCAAATCATTTATTTCTTCCATAATGGGCTGAATATGAATTCTAAATAACTCATTGAGACTATGTGTGATGGTCCCTTTGTCGACTTAGACACCAACAATGTTGAGCTTCATCTGAGTTATGTCGCCGAGACTACCCAATCCTGGGATGCATCTGGCTCTAGTTCCCAAAATCGAACTCATCAAGAGACCACCACTCCATCGGCGTTCGACCTATTTCACATGGAAAAGAATACTATAATGGACAACCGACTCGATCTACTTAAGAAAGGAATGCGAGAAATACATGAGGTGTGTGGAAGAGGACCAACTGGATCCATCCAAAACCCCGTCGAGAAGGTGTGTATGATTTGTGAGGCAGGTCATTCAACATAGGAATGCCTGACAACACCTGCCTACAAAGTTATGCTTCAAGAGAAAGTAAGTGGTATAGGAGGATTCAAGGGTAATTTCGATGCACCGCAGGGAATTCTTACAACCCTTCATGGAAAAACCATCCTGGTTTTGGCTATGGGAAACAACATGCTGAGATGAATCCTAATTCACATGTTGCCCCTCCTCCACCATCACACTTTCAATCAGCTCCATACATGCAAGGACATGTGCAAGCACCACCACCTCAAGGGGCATACATTACTCCATCGCGGAGAAATATCGAGGATACGATGAACCAATTTATCAATACCCAGAATGCAACCAATGCTAGGTATGATCGCATGATCAGCAATATAAATGCAAATATTTCAAAGATGCAATCATCGTTGAGTATCCAAGAGAAGGGAAAGTTTCTCACCTAGGGCCAAAGACCTCCCCAAGGTCAAACTAGTGTCATCTCCACCTCGACAGAACATCAGGAGCAATGTCAAGTTGTGACAACTCTTCGTAGTGGGAGAGTCGTTGATTTATCACCTCCCCCACACGACGCAACCAAAGACAAGGAGATTTCGCCCATAACGAAAGAGGATAAAGATGTCCCCTTGAGAGAGAGTGATAAAGAAGACGCTAGTGAGCCCGAGGTAGTAGTGAAACCACCCACCACGGCACCGCTTCCTTAAAGGCTGGTTCCTTCCCATAAAGGAAACCCCCGTGATGAAGTGCTAGACAGGCTTAAGTAAGTAAATTTAAATTTACCTTTCCTCGATGCCATTAAGAAGATTCTTGCTTATGAAAAAGTCATCAAAGACTTATTAACAGTGAAGAGGAAGAGGAAGGTAAATAAAAATGTATTTCTAGCACAAAACGTGAGCTCTATTATACTTAATGATCTCCCACTAAAATTCAAAGATCCCGGTGCACCCACCATTTCCTACATCATTGGAGAAAATAAAATTGAAAAAGCCTTACTTGACTTGGGAGCAAGTGTCAATATCCTCCCCTACGCCATCTATAAGAAACTTGATCTGGGCGACCTTAAGCCAACAAAGATCACTCTCTAGTTGGCGGATTGAACCGTGAAGATCCCAAGAAGTATAGTTGAGGATGTGATCATCCAAGTTGACACTTTTTACTTTCCGGTAGATTTTGTCATTTAGGACACGGAACCCTCCTTCACCTCGAGCAATCATGTTCCCATTATTCTTGGGCACCCATTCTTAGCTACGACTAACGCAATTATCAATACTCAAAATGGGCAGATGCAACTCACCTTTGGGAACATGACCTTAGATACTAACATCTTCCATATAGCCCAACATACAGGGTACAAAGATGATATTCACGTGGTGAGATTCATCGACGAGATCGTAGAGAAGTACTTTGAGGAAAATTATTGGGGAGATGCCCTAGGGTCCTGCTTAGTGTCGAGCCACGAGGGTGATGGGACGTATACTGAATTCGAGAGGGAAGTTGAGGAGTTGAGAGAGTTACTTGATGAGAGAGCATCAGACGAGGACGCGAGAGATGTAAGTTGGGTTTATCAATTCGAGGAATTATCTCTAAGGGAATCATGCATGGTTCCCTCCAGCGACAAATTTCTGACCCTCGAATTGAAGAAACTACCCTCACATATTAAATATGCATACCTAGGAGAGGACGAGACATTTCCGGTAGTTGTCTTATCTAGCCTAGACAAAGAGTAGGAGGGTAAACTGTTAAAGGTTCTGAGTAAGTACCAAGGTTCTTTCGGTTGGTGTATTGCTAATTTGAAGGGGATAAGTCCTTTGATTTTCACCCACAAGATCCACCTCGAGGAGGATGTCAAGCCCTTGAGAGGAATGCAAAGAAGGCTAAACCCCAATATGAAAGAAGTGGCAAGGACCGGAATTATTAAGTTATTGGATGTCGGGATTATCTACCCAATCTAGGATAGCAAGTGGGTGAGCCCTATTCAAGTTGTCATGAAGAAGTAGGGCATGACAGTGATTGAAAATGCTAAAGGAGAGCTAGTTCCCCAACGTACGACCACCGGGTGGCGCGTTTGCATTGATTACCGGAAACTCAATGAGGGAACTAGGAAAGACCATTCCCCCTTACCATTTATTGAACAGATGCTTGAGAGAGTAGCGGGCCACCCTTACTATTGCTTCCTTGATGGTTATTCCCTGATATAACCAAATTGAGGTAGATGTACTTGACCAGGAGAAAATGACATTCACATGACCTTTTGGTACGTTTGCTTACAAAAGTATGCCATTCGTCTTGTGTAATGCACCCGCAACCTTTCAAAGGTGCATGTTGAGTTTATTTAGCGACATTATTGAGAGAGGACTTGAAGTGTTCATGGACTATTTTAGCGCTTTTGGTACCTCTTTCAATCTTTGTCTGGCAAAGCTGAAAAAATTACTTGCCCGATGTGTGGAGAATAACTTAGTGTTAAATTAGGATAAATGCCATTTTATGGTTACTGAGGGAATAGTTCTTGGCCAGATAGTTTCATCTAAGGGGATTGAAATTGATAGAGCTATGATAGATATCGTAGCCAATCTACCCCCACCAAAATCGCTCAAAGACATGCGCTCCTTCTTAGGCCACGTGGGATTTTATCGACGGTTCATTAAGGACTTTAGCCCCATCCCTAGACACTTAAGTAACCTTCTTATGAAGGACACCCCATTTGAGTGCACAGAAGCATGCCATAGAGCTTTCGAAAAATAGAAAATCATGCTTGTGTTCTCTCCCATCATGCAAGTTCCGAATTGATCCTTACCATTTGAGCTTATATGTGATGCTAGTGATTATGCGATTGGGGCTGTTTTGGACCAAAGAAAAGACAAACAGGCTCATGTCATCTACTATGCTAGCCAGACTCTTACCGGACCCCAACTCAATTACTCCACCATAGAAAAGAAGTTGCTAGCAGTAGTTTTTACTCTTGACACATTTCGGTCCTACCTTAACGGGTCTCCCATCACTTGCTTCACCGACCACGCGACATTGAAATACCTACTTGTGAAGAAAGATGCAAAGTTGCACCTCATAAGGTGGATCCTAATCCTACAAGAGTTTAATCTCTCCATTAAAGAAAAAAAATAGCAGAAAACATCGTTGCCGACCACTTATCACGACTTTCTTCTGATGTACCTAGTGATCCGATACCCATAGACGAATATTTTTAGGATGAGTAACTCCTTGCTACCTCTTCTTTGCCCTGGTTTACGGATATAGTGAACTATATTGTCACGGGAGCTGTCCCTCCCGATTGGACACCGCAAGATAGAAGACGTTCATCATTTGGTCGCGCATGTTTTTCTATGACGTACTTTTCCTTTTTAAATATTACACCGACTAAATCATCCGACGATGTGTACCGGATGACGAGATCCTAAAAGTCACCCAATTTTATCATTCGGAAGCTTGTGGAGGTCACTTTTTGACGAAAAAATACGGCCTCTAAGATTCTTCAATGCGGCCTCTATTGGCCCATAATTTTTCGGGATGTGAACAATTGTTGTAAATCTTACGATAGGTGTCAAAGGATGGGTACGATTACCAGATGAGACATGATGCCATTAACCCCGATACTCATTATTGAGATCTTTGACTACTGACTTCATGGGCCCTTTACCCCCATCTTTTGGTTTCCTATACATCCTGGTCACGGTAGATTACATTTCTAAATGGGTGGAAGCTATAGCTACCATGATAAATGATAGCAAAGTGATTATTAGGTTCCTACAGGAACACATACTTTCCCGCTTCGGTGCTCCAAAAGAGATAATTAATGATAATGGTATGAACTTTTGCAACAGGTTATTCGCAAAGCTCATGAGAAAGTATGGCGTCGTTCATAAGGTTGGAACGACCAATCACCCACAAACGAATGGGCAGGCCGAGTTAGAGAATTGGGAAATTAAGAACATTCTCGAGAAGACCGTCAATCCCACTAGGAAAGATTGGTCACTTCAATTGAATGATTCACTATGGACCTATCGTACCGCATATAAAAATCCACTCGGAATGTACCCTTTCCTCTTTATATATGGAAAACCATGCCATCTTCCAGTTGAATTTGGGCACAAGGCGTAATGGGAGATTAATAAGTTGAATTATGACATGGATAAAGCCGGTGAAGCTCGCAAGCTTCAACAAAATGAGTTAGAAGAGATACGCAATGATGCGTATGAGAACGCAAAAATTGCCAAAGAAATGATGAAACTCGCTCACGATAACATTATTCAACGCAAAGAGTTTCTTCCCGAAAAAAAGTGCTTCTCTTTAACTATCGGCTTCATCTATTTCCATGAAAGTTACGATCACGATGGTCTGGTCCGTTCATTGTGAAGAATGTATTCCCTCACGGAGCTGTGGAATTAGATGTTTTAAAAGGGGGAAATACATTCAAGGTTAATGGACAATGCCTAAAGCCATATTTAGAGGTGTACGTTGAAGAAGTCAACATCGTTTAGTTGTCGGACCCCATTTACGGGGTCGAGTGAGCTGAAAATGAGAGGTCGTCACACCCCGACGTGTATGGGGTGAATTCGTGTGTACAGTAGTGGTGTGGGTTAGGTTAGTTAGGAGTCTAGAGCACGATTCATGAGAGGGAGCGAGTTAGCTTACTTTCCAAGAGATCTTTTCAGCACGTATTTTGAGGGCATGTTAGAGGAGTTTTTAGGGAACCCAGGGTCTAGGATATCTTTAGGGGCCATACGCATGAGAGGAGGCATGAGCAAACACTTAGTTTTCGAGAGAAGAGAGAAATTCAGATTCCAGGCCAGCAGCCTCCCCCAAACCCCAAGGTGAACCGGTTCAGGGTACCTGGCAAATTCATCTCCCCCCTTCCCTCCATACACCCCCTACGAAATTTCACCCCCTCAAACTTCCCTCCCTTCATTTCCTTTTCCAAATTCTTTCCCCCCTTCCATTCCCTCCCATCCCATTACAGCTTCCCACCAAAATCTAATCCTCCACATATATAAATTAACACTCAACCCTCTCCATTTCCCACACTCCATTTCACTCTTCATCTCTTCTACACCATAACATCTCTCTCTCTCACCATCCTGCGTCCCCGCCAAGCCAATTTTCGCCCTCGCAAATATGACGACACCACCATCCTTGATAATGAGGATAAGGGGGTGTTTCAGTGCATCCAAGAACGCCATTAGGTCGACCTCTATTTCTAGGCCACGCGCCCAATCCACATCGAGCGCTTTGTCAATTGGGAGAAACTTCTCGACGACATCACCGCCCTTTTCAACCGCCGGGGGTGGTGCTCATTCCTCTCTCCTACGAGCAACAACGTGTTTGAACCTACAATTCGCCAATTTAACGCGACACTCATTCTCAAATCATCCACGCTTCATGAGCCCTATCTTGATGGTATCCAATCACGTTATCCACCGCTATCATCGCGCACAAAATGCGTGCCAAAGGGGTTGTCCTCTCCGTGCCATTTCGATATCCCACAAATGGTTCCCCCGCACCAAAGAAGAATGTATTGCCCGAATGTCACCTGGGGAGGAATGGGTGCGCGATTATTTTCCTGTAGGAATTCTCTCGGATACAATGCGATTCATGCACCTAATTTCATGTGGAGTAATCCACCAAACCACCAATGACTCGGTGGTCCGACTACATCACGCCAACTTCCTTTACCATTTCCTCGACCCCGAGAGCCCAATAAATCTGGCCCAACTCTTCTATGCAGACATCATCAATGTCGACTACGATGAGTGGGGCAAAGCTGCGCTCCCCTACGCCCGCCTCATTACAAAAGTTTTGATTGATGCCGGGCTGGAAGACCTGGGGAAGTAAGTTCGACTCCCCCGCCCCATTGGAAGCACCTCCACCTCTCGGAGTGAAATCCAAATGCGAGTGGCTCACCCCGACTGTCCCATTATCAAAGAGGGTGGGGGGAGGAAGCACATGATGACCCAATGATGTATGTGGGCGAGGAAGAATAAGAGTATGAGGAAGAAGAGGACGACGATTCTGACTTCGAGCCCCCGGGTGAAAATTTTGCTAGGCGCCTTTCGGTGGTGGAATCCCGCCTTAATGGGTTCATCACCCAATATAATCAAGATCAATAGGACTATCAAAGGGACCAAGCGGCTTACCAGAGGGACACGAGCATGATGCATCGTCTCCAAGTCCATCTTTACGAGCTCAACTTGGGTGGACCCCCTCCGCTTTTCTTTTATGATCCATATGATCCCAATGCACCAGGGTCCTCAAATCCGCCTCACTAATGAAGCCCTTGCTCTTTGTCAGATGTTTGTGTGTAATGGTGGTTGTTTACATTATTTAGTTTGTTGGTCTACCCTCTCCATTGTAACACATGATTCTCCGTTTCTATAGTAAAATTCTGCATTTCTGTTTTAATTTGTTTGTTTTATTTTCCGCACTTTTAATCCGCTTTGAGTTAGATTTTAGTCCTTTTTGCTTGAGGAAAATGCAAAAGTCTAAGTTAGGGGGGGGGGGGGTCATAAGTGCGTTTTTTGTAAAACTTCTCAAATTTTCAAAAATGCCCAAAAATCTCAAAAAAATCATAAAATTTTAAAAAATCCAAAAATATTTTTCTTCAAAATAAATAAAAATTGGAATTCAAAACTTTCAAAAATATCATTAAAAGTCAGTTTAAAGTCTCAAATTGTAAAAACACAATAAACAAAGCTGGAATTGACCAAAGATGGAAACCGTGCGAAAATTGACGACTTAACGAATAAGTGTGGAGAATAACAACCCCGGTGAGATTCCAGCCTTTCATTTTTGCGAGTTTTTAAAGCAATTCGATTTAATTGTTAACTCAAAGTTCTTTTCAGCGGTCTAATAAGTCGTTGAGAATCTCAAGTCTTTCACTTTGATCAGTTTTGAGAAATGTGTGTGATATTGCCTTGCAAAACGTGCCGAAGAGATCTCTAAATTAAATTCATCTCAAAGCGCATATGGTAACGCAATTAGTATTTTGGACAATAAAGTAGGCCATAGTTTGTTACCCAAAATTATTGGCCATAGAAAGTTGTGAAAAATCATCCCTTTTGTAACCCATTTTGATCCAAATAAAAGTTTTCCTTTCGTTTGACAACCCGAAAAACCCAAAAAGCCCAAAATTGTGAAAAATGGAAAAAGTCGGAATTTAAGTCCGAAAAGTGCAACAAAAAGGGGCAAGAAAAGAATAACTATGCTCCACAAAAATAGCAAGAAAAGAAAATCGTGAAAATAGAAAAAGAAGAAGAAAATGAGCAAAAGCCCGAAAAAGCACTAACGGACATCATAAGCAAGATTTTCCAATTCCGAAATTCTTAAATTTTTCCAATATGACCCAATACACCTCCCACCCGTAAAAGTCCTAACCAAGTCCAAAATTGAGAAATTCATTATCACGTGGAGAGACAAAATACCAAAAGATAATAAAAGAGATCAAAAACGTGAATTAGAGGCAATGGTCCCATTTTCTTATACCCGTAATCCTTTGATGAGATCCGATTACCATAAAAATTTTGCCTTTCTATTTGTGTGCGTGAACTTGTTTCCAATATATTTACTCTTATAAATCACGCATACCGAGAGAATAGCCACTTCCTGAGTGATATGTTTATGAGAGCATGCAGTGAGATTTTGAAATCAAAACGAATTTTCGGATAAGTGACGTAATGGTCAATCGGTGGAAATTTACGATTAAATTTATGGCTTCGCACACACGCACATGATTTGATGATGACTATTTTAGGTAAAAGTTGGAGTTATATAATTTTTGCGTATTTTGAATTTTCTTTAAGTCGAATTTTGTGGGCATATTCACGGCAAACCCTCACGAGACAACACCCGTCCTACTAGGGTAACCTAGGGGTTTAACGGCTTGTTGCATAAGATAAATGCAATCGCTTGCCCGCGAAAAGGTATTATATCCCAATAAAGTGTTTAGAAGAGTTTTGACATTTTTCTTTTTCTTTTACATTGCTCGGGACGTGGAAAGTTCTAAGTTAGCGGGGTTTGATTAGGCATACATTTTGTATATTTATCCCCTTAATTTCGGTACCTTTGTGAACCTGAGTGATGAAATTGATATGGACTTAACTCACATTTGTGCTACTAACCTTTGTTGGCAAGTATTTCGTGTTTTGTGTTTCTCATATGTGTTTTACAGGTTACTTATGCAAGCGGTGCAAAAGAGAAATCGAAACAATGAAAGAAAAGCTTGGAAGGAAAGATCAAGGACACTTTCGTAATTCTGTAGCCTAATCCCAGAGGTGGGTCCAACTGGAAAGTTAAAGAGTTCAGAACAACGAGATCACTGGAAGAAATAGCACCCAAATCGGAGCTACAGTGTTATGTTCATTTGAAGTTGAGGAAAAATCGAAGAAGAAAAAATTGTAAATGTTGAATCGAAGAAATGAGACCCCAGAACCAGTAGAAATTCTCAAACCACACTGCGAACCGGTTCGGGGTCGAGCCGGTTCAGGGTACCTACGAATCGGTTCGGTGGTCCTGATGCGCAAATTTTCTCCTTAATTCTGATTGGTCCAAAGAGTTATATATTGTAAGAACTCCTTCTAAAACGAATTTCTATCATTGTGTAGCATTAGAAAACATCGTTTTTCAGAGTTTTTGATCAGTTTTTGGTAAAGAAAAAAAGATAAGAACACCTAGGAACATAGTTTGAATTAATTTTTCAAGATTGATTCATTCCGGGTTTGTTTTCAAGTTTTAATCTAAACTTCATTCTTCTTGTTATTACTCTTGCATGGTTATTTTTCTTGCATGATTCAAACAATTTCTCAATTTATAATATTTCTTTGCATGTTTCAAGATAGTTTTATTATGATTTCTCTCCCATGCAAAGTAGTTAATTCAGGCATAGTTAGGAACAGCATGTCCGCCTAGATTCTTTACAGTCGGGATGTACGAACTCAATCCGATGTGATAGTTGCATCTGTATAAAATTAATCCTCTAAACTTAACGATTTATTATGACTGTATTGTGTAGAGACACAACCATTGTAGATCTTTGGATCTTGTTTGCTTCAAGGTAATCGGGAAGCTTCAGAATGAAATTCGAGTCTAGCTATCGTAATACCGATTTACTCGTCCTATGATTAGGTATGGTGCAGGCTTGAACCTCATATATGTAATGCTTGGGAGTACTAAATTATGGGTCTAATTAATCACTTAGATTTAAGATTATTTTTTTACTAGCAACGCACTAGGGTTGAGGGATTGTATTTCCGACCTATTTTCCTCATTATATAGTTCAAGTTTTAATTCAATCATCGTCCATATTGTAGGTAATTTAGAGTAGTTGCATTCCATTCCTACTTTAGTTCATTAGTTAAACATTTTAAAAATTGCATTTAGTTATAATTACTTTACCATTCAAACCATATTTCCCTATTCCTTAGAGTCAAAGTTAGGTTTCCTACGTCAGTCCAATGTCGTCATCACTCTGTTTTCTTATTTCCCTGAGGATCGATACCCGACTTATTGGATTGTTACTTGAGCGACAGGCTTGCACTTGAGCCAAGAGAGTACGCACTTCTGAGACACATTCTTTGTTGCGTCATCCAACACCCCCACTCTTCGAGAAACAACATGTATATATTAAACCCTCAGCCCCGAGCAAAAGGCATGCAATTGAAAACACTCCCCTGGAGTAAAGAGAAATAAAATACTGAGACAACCACCGTGGACATAGGCCTTCTTGTCGAACCACGTATATCTTGTATTGTGTGTGATTTCTATTATTTCAAGTTCTTTATTTATTTTGGTGATTGACTGTGCTTATTATTTTGTGTTGAGTTTAATTGTCACCACAATTGGCGCCGTCTGTTGGAAGTGTTTGTTTTCCTTTAAGAAAGCCTTTACGAATAAGAATTTAGAATGTATGGTCACCGAAGCAATACCCCTCAAGCAGGGGATATTCAAGAATATCCTAACTCTCACAGGATCAGATCTGAAGTTCAACGTTCAAATCCTAGGGCTTGCCCAGAACGGAAAGCTTCGAAGGAAAACCAAGGACCAGACAAGTCCACATAGGTATCCAGGCTAATCGACGCCTATGAGGCCAAGGTCCAAGAGCAAAAGGAGGCCACTCTCAATCAAGAAGCACAGAATGCTCATCTAAAGATAAGACTGGAGAAAATGGAAAGAGAACTCCATCGTAGTACCAGGCAACGTCAATATCGCACTCCTAGCCCTCAGGTGAGAAAGTCTTGCAGCCGAGGAAGGAGCCCTAGACGTGGATCTCAAAGATCTGAGGAACACAGGTAAAATGACGACTTGCCCGAGAAACAGCAACCATCTCACCATTGTAGGAGCCCAGATCAAGGACATGATAACATACAAAACTTGGTTCGGAGAGAAATGGGCCAACACCCAGCGCATCGGGGTGCCAAATCGACCAGAGAACTAGCCAGGCGATCTATCAGGACCCAGATGAAATACCCTTTCTCAAGGGAGATAGAAGAAGAAGAATCCCCCAAGAAGTTTGCGATGCCCAGATTCAAGATCTACGACCGAAAGGCTGATCCTATCGACCATGTTAGGCAGTACAGGCAGGCCATGAACCTCTGAAACCATAAGGACGCATTAATGTGATGGATCTTTCCCTTGAGCATGCATGATGTGGCCCAGAAGTGGTTCGAGAAACTCCCTCATAGATCCATCAGGAGCTTCGAGTCCCTATCAGAGCTCTTCATAGCTATCTTTATTACCAGCAGATCCCATCCGAAGAGGATGGATGCCTTATTGACAACGAAGAAAGCACCTTAGGAGAGCCTCAAAAACTATGTGAAGAGATATTGCGAGTTATTTAATGAGGTCGAAGACTTCTTAGAGTAGGTCGATGTGGCATCCTTTAAGATTGGCCTACCCAGCTCCTGCCTCTTGCACCATTCCCTCACTAAGAAGGAGGCCACAACCATTAACGACCTAATGGATCATATTGAAAAATATGCCAAAGTTGAGGATGTGACCCGTTGAGAACCAAAATAAAGTAAGTAAAAATAGAGGCAAGAGTGGCCCCACGAGCGGGAATAAAAATGATACTTCAAAAGCATTTCATGCACTGAACACTATTTTTAAAGAACAAATCTACAAGATTCTAGAAAAGATCAAGGACGAGCCGTTCGTTAAGTGGCCCAGAAATATGGGAGGAGACCCTTGAAAAAGGAACAACTCACTAAGATGTGCTTTCCAGAAAGAGGGTGGGCATAAAACCAAGCATTGCAAAGCTCTCAAATCTCACCTCGAAGAGCTAACCCAAGCTGGGCACTTGAATTAGTTCGTAGAGAAAAAGGCAGAGAAGGTAGGTGCCAATGGAGATCGAATACCCGATAACATGCTTGAGGAGGACGTCGGACATAAGTTCACTATAATTCATGAGGCATCCGACCTAAAGAAGATTCAATGAATCACAGATAGGATGGAAATCAAAAGGCTTATGGCAGTAATGCAATCTTTTCAAATCGCTCCAGCTAAAACACAGTCAGGAAAACATCGGTGAGCAGATAAAGTCGACTACAGCAAACACATTTTGTTTACGGATGAAGACCTAGTGGGAGTAGGGACCCCACATCATGGTGCCTTGATCATTACACTCAGGATAGCTAACTATGACGTCGACAAGTTGCTCATCGACCAAGGTAGTTCATCAGAAATAATGTATCTCGACCAATTCAGAAAGTTGAAGTTAAGCATCGCCGACTTAAAGGAAGCCACCGTTCATCTAGTTGGCTTTACTGGTAAAGTAACCATCCCTTTGGGAAAGATTGTACTGTCAGTGAGGGCAGGAAGTATCTGCAAGATGATTGAATTTTTTGTGGTCGACATTGACTCACCCTACCATAAGATCCTTTGCAGAGGGTGAATTCACGCGATGAAGGTCGTCCCCTCTACCTACCATCAGAAACTCAAGTATGTGACTGAGCAAGGAGTAATGGAGATCCATGGAGATCAGGCAATGGTGAGAAAGTTCTTTATAGCAGCCATCGTCCCCAAACCAGAGAAGAAGGTCAAGAAAGACAAGGAGAAGGTTGAAGAACAGGAAGGGTTGATACCTTCCAAATAGTGGCTAAAATATGGAAGACCTGGAGTGGAGGAGACCAGGATCCTCCCCTCTGAGCGGGTCGATGAGAACCTAGAGGAGGTCGCAGTCAGTGGCAACCAGAAAGATAGGAAGTTATTGATCGGAGCCTCTCTCATAGATCAAGAGAAGTAGGAACTAATAGTACTTTTGCAGAATAACTTAGATGTTTTACGTGAGAACCCTACGAGCTTCCTAGAATTGATCCCATTGTGGTTTGTCATCGGTTGCACGTTGACCCGGCATTCAAGCCAATCGCGCAAAAGGCACGACGAACTGCACCCTACAAGGCCAAGGTTGTAGAGAAGGAAGTAGAGAAGGTGTTGGATGCATGATCCATACGGGACGTTCAATTCCCTAAGTGATTGTCCAACCCAGTTGTGGTCCCAAAAAGTAATGGAAAATGGAGAGTCTGCATTGAATTCACCAACCTTAACAGAGCATGCCCTAAAGACAATTTTCCTCTCCCAAAGATTGACCAGTTGGTGGAAGCCACAACATCTCATGAAAGAATGAGTTTCCTAGACGCATACTCCAGGTATCACTAAATCCATCTACATGAGCAAGATCAAGACAAAACAACATTAATCACCACCATCTAGTTGTATTCTTACAAAGTTATTCCCTTTGGGCTCAAAAATGCAGGAGCAACCTACCAACGGTTGGTCACCAAAATATTTAAAGACCAAATGGGAAACACCATGGAGGTCTACATCGATGATATGCTCATCAAGATCATGCATAAAGAAGAACACCTCTCAGACCTATCAAGGACCTTCGAAATCCTCAAGAAATACCAAATGAAGCTTAACACAAGTAACTGTTCCTTCGGTGTCCAGTCAGGAAAATTTCTTGAGTACTTGATTAGCTAGAAAGTCATGGAAGCCAACCCTACCAGTAGGGTGAAGTCCCCCGTAGGATAAGAGACGTGCAAAAGCTCACAGGAGTGCTCGTCGCCCTGAACTGATTCATCTCAAAATCATCCGAAAGGTGCCATCCTTTCTTCCAACTTTTGAAGAAAAGAAAAAATGTACTGTGGAATGAGGATTGCTCGAAGGCACTATAAGGACTCAAGGCTTACCTCAGTAAACCATTGTTGCTCATAATCCCTCATGATAATGACTCTCTATAGCTGTACCTCACAGTTTCCAATCACGCTGTAAGTTCTGTACTTGTATGTGAAAGAACGGGGATCCAACACCCAGTCTATTACACCAGAAAAGCTCTCTTTGATGCTGAACAGCGGTACCTACCACTAAAAAATCTCGCCTTTGCACTAGTGGTAGCCTCGAGGAAATTGAAATCATACTTCAAAGATCACTCCATCATCATCCTTACATCACACCCTCTTAAAGCAGTCCTAGGAAAAGTAGATCTTCTGATAGACTATCAAAGTGGTTAGTCGATCTCGAGTGATTTGACATCCAGTTTCTGCCAAGGAATGCAATCAAGGGATAAGTCCTCATCGACTTCATCACATATTTTATAGGAGAACATCCTTGCGACAAACTTCAACCTATTGGTCAAAGGGAAAACCCATCGGCACAAGGTGTTTAGCGACTGTTCGTTGACAGAGCCTCCAACTCCAAAGGGGCAGGAGTGGGCATCATGCTAGTTACCCCTGAAGATGCAATCCTCAAGAGAGGAATCAGGCTGAGATTTGAGACCTTCAACAATGAAGCAGAGTATGAAGAACTTATAGAAGGCCTGTAGAAGGCAGAGGCGCTGGGGGCAAAGAAACTCCAAGTGTTCGTGAAAACGTCCCGAAGGCCCCCGTTTTTTAAAATACACAAGTAATAATCTTTTACAAATGGATATGAGGAAGCGTAAGATAGTTCACAAAACACCAAATTTTAATTTACTTCAAATTAAAATAAAACAAAGTGAAATAAAATAAAACACACACTTATGTTAATTTCACTTAAACCAAATTAATTAACCTAAGTCCTAGAAAGTTTGCCTAAGTCATATTTCACAATATTAGCAAATTAGGCCAAACCAATTTTAACAAGTTAAATTAAAGACTTGAATTAATTAAACATTACCTAATATTTAATTTCGCACCAAAATAAATATGCACTGATTAAAATTGATTTCATCTTGAATTACCTAAACATGCGTTCTAGCTGAGTATAGCAAGATAAAATAAACAATGAAACACTACGCCGCGATGTACGAGGAAAAACCCACAACGGGAAAAAACCTCGGACGACCCTAGCCTCAAATCCACTAAGTACAAAATTTACAAATACAAGCAAGATGACTTACAACACTCGACTCAATCCCTCTCAAACCCAAACACATCTTCTTATATCAACCTATTCTTAGCGAATAACCACGGAGCTCCACCGCGGCCTCAAAATCCACCGATCAGACTTTATATGGTCACCATCACCCGAACTACGAGCATTTCTCAAAGTGGGTAAATCAATGAAAACGCCTTCTTCTTTGTGGGATTTAGAAGCAAACCCAAAACGTCTCTTCAAACGGTAGAGATGAAAAATCAGTGCCAAAACTCCATGCAAGTATAAATATATATATGGAAGCTTGGATAAACAATATGGGTGTTTGAAACATTTTTCTTGAAAATCAACAACACTTGAAACAAAGAAGTTTTTATCTTTTGATTTTTCTCTCAAAACACTCTCTTGGAGGTTGTAGGATATGAAAAAGTTAAGTTAAAAACTTTTATTCTCGCACTTAGATATTCTGTCAAAAGTTAGTGGGGTAAAGTAGTGGGAAAAGTCTGGAAAACTGTTCAAAACTACCAAATACCTGTTCCCGCCAAATCTCGTTTGAACGACATTTTCGTTCGAACGAAATCTCGTTCGAACGAGGCTTCTAACGAAGTTCCAGTGTGAACTCGTTAGAAATCTCGTTGGAAATCTCGTTCGAACGACATTTCGAATGAAGTTCCAGTGGCCAATATGGGAACTCATTGGCAAACTCGTTCCATCTGGTTCGAACGAAAAACTCATTCGAACGACATATCGAACGAACTTCCAGAAAGTTTAAAAAATTCAATTTTTACCCAGAAACATTATATTCTTTATTTTAAAGCTTAAATGAAATCTTTCTGAAATTAAACAACAGTTTAAAATAAACGTTCACCCATTATAAAATGTTCCAATCTCCTATATATATATATATATATATATATATATATATAAATGCATTCATACCTTAGGAGAAATGGAACCATGTTGATGATGTAGAAACGAGGCACAAACAAACTCAGTAATGTGATGAAGCTTTATACACTTGGCGACTACGTCTTTAACAAACACGTCATAGGCTTGAAGGATGATCAATATTTTCTATCATATGACTCAAACGTTTTTGTCCGGAATTGAGCCAAAACTACAAAGGACTCAACTGGAAATTTGTGTCCTTACAAATCTCCCCCTTTGGCTATTCCGGGACAAAAATCAAATAAAAATCCTAAAAGGTCGTCAAGCTCTACTAGACTAATAAAAAGTCCCATCCAAAATAAAATACAATGCTTGACTCAAACAACCCAAAGGATCACAATCTTTGCCGGTGAAAGTTGCCACTTATAATATAATTCCTGCACACTTAAGCAAACACATTACACGCATAGGGAATATCAAAATATTTAATGCAATTAAAGTAAGTACTCCCCCTAAATTAATTCTCTCCCTTTATCAACAATGATCAACTTAGAAATACGTCTCCTAAGATAAATCTCCCCCAAACTAAGATATGATTATAATAGGTTTAGATACCATGTCTCCCCCTATCATTCTCCCCCTTTTTGTTCAGGAATAGACAAAGGCTAAAGAATCAAGAATTAACTTATCTCCCCCAAATGAAGCATATACACCCTCTAAACAAAGCAAGGGATAAATAGAATGGGATAACAAGATAAAACATGTAATTGTGCATAAAGTGATGAGAACATTAAAGCATATAGGCAACAAAAGCACAACTAATCCAACAAATAATAACGGATACCAAATAGGATGGAAGAAAATGATACCAATAAGATACACAAAGTATTAAGCATGTGATATCAACAAAGAATGCACCAAGATAGATACCAAGTATGAGTTAAAGCATATATGGACTAGAAAGCAAGGCAAAGACTAAACAAAAATATCATATATATATATATACGTGCTCTAGATATACCAAATATGCACACACACATATATATATAGATATAAACACACAAATGACACACACAAAATATAATAATAGTCTTTGACACTCGTATGGCAAAAATGTGTCATATGGAAACGGAAGCGTTGGGGTATAAACAAGTAACAATTAAATTTAGACCCAATCACTTAAAACATGTTCACGGATTTCTCAATTGATTGCAAACTTCATCACATTTGAATATAACTGCATGTGACAAATTAGATTGAACTCAATGAACAAACATAAACAATGCATACAAGCCTAGAATGTTGATGATTCTACAAACCAATAGAGTCACGACATTGATTACGCAACTAGGATAAACAGACATTATGCAAACCGTTGATATACCATCCAATCTCCCTCAATAAGTATTTATATTAATTGTGAATGAATATATCAATCAAACATAGGCCTTGGCAAATATTTTTCTTTTTAATGCCATGTTTTCTTTTAGGCCTTTGGACCACGTATTTATTTTAGGTCCAAACAAACGGTGGCCTACTATTCGCAAAGGACAATAAATATTTTCGGAGTCCTTCCCCGTGAACATTTATATTTATCGTATTTTTGTTTCTCACAAATCTCACGTGCAACGGATTTTGACATGCACTGGTCCTCCTAGGTCACAAATATGTAGATGACAAGATTGATAGGAGAACATCTCACAAGGCTCAAATATAACATGTAAATTTCAAAAGATCTCATGCGTGTGTGAATTGAGGCATATAAACATAGAATCCATTTAAGCAACACAACATCCAACTACTCCATGTAAGCATGGTAAAGAACTTAATAAGGATTGACAATCTAAACCAAAAGTTCTAGCCACATGAGAGCGTAAAAGATGGGATTCAAACACAAGAATATGCCACATAAAGTGTATCAAACTAAAATACAAAAAAAAAATCTTTTTGAATTTTTTTTCAAATTTTTAACCAAAAATAAAAATATATACTCAAAAGACAAACAAAAATCACTTGTATTTTTCATTAATCTTAAATTGCTAAAAAGATAAAATGCAAATGATAAACTGAAAATCTTTTTCTATTTTTCAATTAATGCAAACAAAATGAAGTAAATATAATACAAAAGATAAACAAAAATTGTAATTCTAGCATGTGATAAAGCATGGAGCATAGACTAGAAAATGATTAAACAAGCATATAATTAGCATGTGAATATAGCATGAAATACAAAAGCTAAAGTCTGCAAATAAAACTAACACATTCAACCTTTAGATTTTGCAAGGGAGGAATCATGTGAAAGTAATTGAGAATCAAATACCTTATCTTGTAAAGCTACCAAGTCGTATCTCCTAACCCAAACTAATGAAGAGTGACTATCTCGGGGTGTAGGAATCTTGGCTACTTTGGTTGCCTTATGTTAGGATTTTTTTAAAAATCTTTTAAGATCAAAACAAAATTTCTTAAGATGACCTTTTCAACCACAATGTGAACACTTGAACTCATGGAGAAAAGCTTTACCTAAGGAGTGATCTCTAAAGGTTTTCCTAGGCGATTATCCTAAAACGTTGGTTTTGACTTTATTTGTTGATTCACTACAAGTATCGAAGCCTAAACAATATACGTCATTTTTTATTTAGACCATTCCTAAGATCTTATCTAGTTTTTCGGACCTACACTCCAAATCAAATTTGACTTTTCTAGAGTCCTTTAGTTTAATTTCTAATTCTACAATTTTAGACTCTAATAACACATTTCTTTCTTCAAACTTGAGAAGCTCCTTTTTCAAGGATTCCATTAAACATCTAAGGCTATCTCTCTCAAATTATACATATTCAAGCTTCTCTCGAAGAGTCCTCTCACATGTCCTAAGTTCTTCAACCAACACACTGTTATCAACTACCTTGACACGTTCTTTCAAACTAGCTTCTAACTTCAAATTAGCTCTTTTTAATTTAATTGATTCTTCATATAATTCTTGAAAAACATTTTGAAGTTCACTCACATTAACCTCTTCTTCATTTTCACTCTCTCTTTCTTCTCCATTCTCACTATCATAAAAAGCAAGGGAATCATAAACTATGACCTTGGAAGTGTCATGTGTTAAATTTTCATCTATAGATGTGTTCTCACTATCACTCACATGACTAGCCATAAAAGCCACAAAGTTGGGCTTAGTGGGGGAATCGGGTCCCTCTTCTTTATCACTATCACTAAGGGTCGCATTATATGAAATGGGTCGCTTACCCTCTTTCCTTAGTTTAGTGGATCACTCAGAAGCCCTATCGCCATAACCCTCACAGCCAAAACACCGATTTGACTCGTCCCTATTTAAATTTTCATTAATAGTTTTAGGGATCCTCTCGGCTTTGTTATGCTTAGAAGTTTCAAATTTCTTAAAGTCATTTTTAAATTTATCTTTGTTAATTTTAAGAAACTTTCGAAATTTCCTAGAAAACAAGGCCATATCTTCCGAGTCACTATCACTCTAGCTCTCTACTACTTGTTTATCCTCTTTTCGGGCTTTTAAAGCATTGCCCTTTTCAATTTTCTTTTCAATTTTAGAGGGAAACATGTACAGTTCATAGGTTTGTAAATCACCTACAAGCTCTTCTAATTTCGTAGAGGCTAAAGTTGGTAAAGAATTTAAAACTGTCACTTTTGGAATAAATCTATCGGGTAGGGACCTTAAAATTTTCTTTACAACTCGGTTGTCGGGTATTTTCTCTCCCAAGTTTAAAGATGAATTAACAATACGGGAAAGTCTAGCATAAAATTCATCAAAAGTTTCTTTTTCATTCATTTTGATAGTTTCAAATTGAGTGGTGAGGTCTTGGAGTTTCGAAGCTTTAATGACACTTGTACCTTCATAAGTGAGTTGTAAAATATCCTAAGCTTCTTTAGTGGTCTCACACATCATAATGTGTCGAAATTCATCCGGTGTGACAGCGCTAAACAAGGCATTTAAACCACGGGAATTAAAGTTTGAAAGTTTAAATTCACCCTCACTCCATCTATCTGCCGGTTTGGGTACACGTTCATTTTCTACCAAATGAATTGCTGGAGACCACCCGTTAATTACAGACATCCAAACCCACTCATCGATAGATTTAAGTGCTGATTTCATACGCACTTTCCAATACGCGTAATTAGAACCATCAAAAATAGGAAATTTTGAAATTGGGGAAAATTCCATTTTAGCCAAAAATTAGTAAAAGAAACTTTAACAAAGTAAATTATCATTTGGGCTCTGATACCAATTTGAAAGCGTCCCGAAGGCCCCCTATTTTTAAAATACACAAGTAATTTCCTTTTATAAATGGATATGCAGAAGCGTAAGATGGTTCACAAGAACACCAAATTTTAATTTACTTCAAATTAAAATAAAACCAAGTGAAATAAAATAAAACACACACTTATGTTAATTTCACTTAAACCAAATTAATTACCCCAAGTCTTGGAAAGTTTTCCTATGTCATATTTCACAATATTAGAAAATTAGGCCAAACCAATTTTAACAAGTTAAATTAAAGACTTGAATTAATTAAACATTGCCCAATATTTAATTTCGCACCAAAATAAATATGTAGTGTTAAAACCGATTTTATCTTGAATTTCCTAAGCATGCGTTCTAGGTGAGTATAGAAAGATAAAATAAACAATAAAACCACTACGCCGTGATGTATGAGGAAAAACCCACAACGGGAAAAAAAACTCGGATGGCCCTAGCCTCAAATCCTCTAAGTACGAAATTTACAAATACAAGCAAGATGACTTACAACACTCTACTCGATCCCTCTCAAGACCCGATGCGTCTTCTTGTATCAACCTCTTCTTAGCGAATAACACGGAGCTCCACCGCAGTCTCGCAATCCACCGATCGGACTTTATATGGTCACCGTCACCCGAACTTGGAGGCTTTCTCCAAGTGGGTAAATCAATGAAAACTTCTTCTTCTTTATGGGATTTATAAGCAAACCCAAAACGTCTCTTCAAACGGTAGAGAAAAAAAAATGGTGCAAAACTCCAAGCAAGTACCAATATATCTATGGAAACTTGGATAAACAATATGGGTGTAAAACAAGTGTTTGAAACATTTTTCTTGAAAATCAACAACACTTAAAACAAAGAAGTTTTTCTCTTTTGATTTTTCTCTCAAAACACTCTCCTGGAGGTTGTAGGATATGAAAAAGTTAAGTTAAAAACTTTGATTCCCGCACTTAGATATTCTGTCAAAAGTTAATGGGAAAAAGTAGTGGAAAAAGTGGGAAAAACTGCTCAAAACTGCCAAATACCTATTCCCGCCAAATCTCGTTCGAACGACATTTTCGTTCGAACGACATCTCATTCAAACGAGGCTTCTAACGAAGTTCCAGTGTGAACTCGTTAGAAATCTCATTGGAAATCTCGTTCGAACAGCCATCTCATTCGAATGACATTTCAAATGAAGTTCTAGTGGCCAATATGGGAACTCATTGGCAAACTCGTTCGAACGACATCTGGTTCGAACGAAAAACTCGTTCTAACGACATATCGAATGAACTTAAAAAAGTTTGAAAATTTTGATTTTTTCCCAGAAACTTTATATTCTTTATTTTAAAGCTTAAATGAAATCTTTCTGAAATTAAACAATAGTTTTAAATAAACGTTCACCCATTATAAAATGTTACAAGACCATATATATATATATATGCATTCATACCTTTGGAGTAATGGATCCATGTTGATGATGTAGAAACGAGGCACAAACAAACTCAGCAATGTGATGAAGCTTAATACACTTGACCGCTACGTCTTCAACAAACACGTCATAGGCTTGAAGGATGATCAATATACTCTATCCTATGACTCAAATGTTTTTGTTCGAAATTGAGCCAAAACTACAAAGGACTCAATTGGAAATTTGTGTCCTTATAGTTTGCCGACTCACAGTTAGTGTCCAACAAGATAAGTGGAGTATTCAACACTAAGGATGAGAGAATGGCGGCCTACCTCGCCACAGTGAAGAAATTAATGTCTAACTTTGAATTGGTCAGCGTCCAACAGTTTCCCAGAGGACAAAACAACCATGCGGACGCCCTAGTGGCCTTGAGCTTAGCGATCAATTCTGACTTGAAGAGAACAATTCCGATCGACTTCCTTGCCCATCCAAGCATCACCCAGATTGAGAAACTACCAAATATAGGTCATGTTCTCCAGATTGAATCAGCCCCCAATTGGATGGACCCCTTAAGGGATTATTTCAAAGATGGTGACCTACCAGGCGATAAGAAGGCCTCTCATCAGATAAGAGTCAAATATGACCGCTTTCACTTATCTCCTGAGGGCAAACTGTAGAAGAGATCTTTCATCGGTCCTTACCTCTAATGCGTTCACCTGAAGGACGTCGAGCAAGTTATACACGAGATCCATGAGGGAATCTGCGGGAGTCATATTGGGGGCATATCACTAGATTTATGAGAAATGAAGGAAGGCTACTGGTGGACGTACATGCAGAAGGATTTTAGGATATATGCTCGTAAGTACAAAAAATGTCAACTTCACGCTCCTATGGTTCACCAATCGTCCAGCGACCTAAAGTCACTTACTAGCCCATGGCCTTTCGCCTAATGGGGAATGGACATCGTAGACCCTCTTCCTACTGCTGCCGGTAATCGCAAGTATTTATTGGTCAAGACTAACTACTTTTTCAAACGGATAGAGACAGAGCCGCTGGCAGACATCAAAGACGCGGATATGATAAGATTCATATGGAAGAACATTATCACCCGCTTCGAGATCCCCAGGACCATCATTACTGAAAATGGAACCCAGTTCGAAAGTGTCCTCTTCCAGGGTTTCTGTAATGACTACGGTATCAGGCAAAATTTTAGCTCGGTGGCATACCCACAGAGCAATGGACAAGCTGAAGCTTCTACCAAAACAGTGATTGATGGATTGAAGAAGCGATTGGAGTGATCCAAAGGGGAATGGGTGAGCAAGCTTCCACACATCCTATGGTCTTATCGCATTACCCCATGACGAGTAACCTGGGAAACACCATTCGCACTGATATATGGTATGGAGGCAATCATTCCCTTCGAAGCTGGCCTTCCCACCATGAGGTCCACCCTGGTCGACCAAGGCTAGAATGATGCAGCATTGCTCGCTGAACTTGACCTAGCTAAGGAACAAAGAGAGTTGGCTCTAGTAAAACTGAAGGTTATCAACAACAGCTAGCAAAGCACTACAACAAGAAGGTCAATCCAAGAGCATTCCAAGTTGGGGACTACATCCTAAGGAAAGTTCTTCGCATTACAGTAAAACCATCAGATGGAAAGCTAGGGCCAAACTGTGAGGTACCATTCAAGGTGATACGAGACAACCTACAAGGAGTGTATCACTTAGAAATACTGGAGGGCAGGGATATACCTCGAGCATGGAACGCAGCCAGTTTGAAGAAATTTTACTTCTAGTTTTCTGTGCTTTTTAATATTGAAATTTACGATTCATTTCTGATTAATAAAAATTATTTAGCTGTATCATTTGGTAGTAGCATTCTATGAAATGTTGATCTTTTATAAAATAATTTATAATTCATGCACCTCTTCCAAGTTACAGGCTCCCCTCTCAACATATAAAAGTAGGGTATTATGTTCCTCAGGTTTTCGTTATAAAATGTGAATAACCTCCTAGCATTGCCCCTGGAAATATATGAGGCCAACTCAAGTTGGTCACCAAATAATGCTTGTCTCAAAAAACCTTCTCAGATAGAACATCCAACACCAGGTGTGTCCTTGCCATTACCACACTTAGGCCTAAGGGAGTGTGACGACACAACCTAAAAGGTAAAGTGAGGCAGAATGGTATCTTATAAGCATACTCGACTGGGGGGATACTCACTCAGCAAAAAAATTCTGGCTATATCAAATCTAGTCGGCTAAGAAGAGCCCAAGATAGTTGAATAAGAAATCAGTGAAGTAAAAAATACGCAACACATGTTTAGTCGGCGAATCGCCCAAAACATAATTACTTTATTACATCATTACACATACAAGGAGTTACATGTGCTGAATAAAATAAATCCAAAAGAGGATTAGGTCTCCGAGCAATATAGTCAGCCACTTGCGCTATTCGGCCATCATTTGGGTGAGGAGCTAATTCCTCCTCGACTTCATTTGAATCTGATTCCAATAGCTTCCTGGGGATAGCATCTATGGGGACCCACTAATCATCTCTCCTAAATGGGTTACGCATCAAAGTTGAGGGGGAGATCTCATGACGATGCCAGAAGACAGAGTTCCTAGGGACCTGCAACTCCCTAAGAGAACTCAACCATCCCCTAATAAAGGATAACTCTTCAACTTCCCCCAACTTCGTCGAAGCATCGGTCCAACCGTGATCATAACTATCAGCCCACACTTACCGAGTACCTTTCTTGAACACATGCCTCAGCGAGGTAACATCTCTTAGAATACTGGAAGCTATCACGTACGCCCTGCAAACATCGCCTCGAAGCTCAGTAATCTCCCTAGCTAAACCTCTATCATCAGTACCAGCTTGCGGTCCAGTTGATGAAGAAGAACCACGTAAAACTTGAGGAGAAATGCTCGGTGCATTCTCCCTGAGTTGTGAGACTTCTATCCTCAGAGCATCGTTCTCTTGCTGAAGTACTTCTCCAACCTGATTAACCTCGGAGGCATCCAGGAGCTTAGCCTTCAGAACATCCACTTCTTCTTGAACAGAAGCACTGATCTCCTCCATCTCTTGGAGCCTATCCTTTAGCTTGGCGACGAGCTCTGACTAGTCCTTATAATCTTGGTTCCTCGACCTAAGAGACTTTTAGATCCTTACAAACTCTCTGCAAACTCGATTTCTCGCATCAGGACCAAGAATCTTTCCTAGTTGAGAAGTAGCAGGTATATACTCATCAACATCAATCAGCTACAAACCATATAAGCATTGAAGAATAAATAAATCAGTACGCGGAAGGGAACTGAATTTCATTTCATTAAAATAAGGTTCAAAGTACATCATCAAAAGGAAAGAATAACAAAAATACAAAGATCTCCCTTAAGAAGACTAGCTGGCAACCTCAGTCTACTCTAAGGTCGCTGGTTGCTTACCCTTATCTGTAGTAGCTCCAAGCACACCTCCTTCAGACGGAGCAGTCGACATCCCTTAGTCAAGGGGATCATCAGTAGCGATAGTCAGAATAGCAGGGGCACCTTTATTGATATCAGGAAGAGGCACCTCATCTACAACAGGCTTGGGACCAGGGTCGTACTCGTCAAAGAGGGTGGAATCAATATCCACCTCGGTAGTGAGTAAGGCCTTGTCCCAACCCTTCTTAAAGTTGAAATGGCCAATATAACCAATATGTGCCTCAGCATCCTCATATGTTATGACCTATCCAATATTGTACGAGCTCTCTTTAAGGGTAGCGGCCTCATATTCTACCTTCTTCACCCTCCTAACAAACACCTTGTTCTCTTCTACTACAGCCAGCTTGCTTGCGCAGACCAAGTCATAGGACTGCCTCACCTCTTTGAGCTCCTTGGTCGCCACCTCTTTTTCTGTATTGGCTTGGGCCAAGGTGAGGTCAGAAGACTTTTGAGCAGAACTAGCAGTCTTTAAGTTGGCCTCCAGCTCAGCATTTTTCCTGTTCAACTTAGTGTTCTTCCTTGCCAGCTCATCGTGGCTGCGATAGAGGACAGTGAAATCAGACACAAAGTATAGGGAAAAGGAAAGCATCAGCAGAGGAAGTATTGAAAGAAGCATTGCAAGAGAAGAGAAGTGAAAATAGGCTTACCAAGGCTAGCCCCTGACTCGCCTTCAGGACTAACTGGTCGGTCCCTATGTTTATCGACCTCTGGCGATCAACTGGCAGCACTACCCTCTCAAGAACTGTCAGAGCTAACTAAGGGGTAAGAGAAACAGAAGCCCCCTAAGCTAGAGCAGACATGACCACCAGATACTTCCCCGCCTTTGTCCTCAGCTCTTCTCTCCTTTTCTTTTCTTCCCTATCTTTCGTCTCCCTCTCTATCCTCTTTCTCTCTTCCACCTTCTTCTTCTCCTTTTCCTTATTTCTCTCCCTCTCTCTCACTATTTCCTCCTCTTTCTTCTTCCTCTCCTTCTCGTGAGCAACAGTTTGGGAGTCAGTGGTGGTATCACAGCTCCCAAATTTCTACTTCTTCAACCGACGAGAAAGCAGCACATTATATTTATCATCATCTCGGATCAAATTCTTCCTAGGAGGAGACATATCTTCCTGACTGGAGCTACTTAAATCCCCTAAATATTCCTTAGTCTCTGAACCCTCCTCTGAGCTAGAAGATACTTCACTACTTGAGCTCTCCTCGCTGTAGTCACCTTCAGTACCACCCCTATTATCCCCCTCCCTCTCTTCACTATAGCTTATTTCCTCCTCGTCCAATTGGATTGGATCAACAACAACCTCTTATGTGATATCTAGCTGAGGAATGCTATCCACAGGTCATGCAATGAAACTGGACCCAATGTTCTTATATTCTAGAAGAAATGCCACTAATTGATAATGTTCACCGTGAGCTAAGAGTTCCCTAATTTTCTAAGCCTTAACCAGCTCAGCAGCTCGAATCTCGTAAAGTGCGGGTTCTGAGTTCTTTGACTTTGTTGAAAAAACAAAGAGAGAAAGATATGAGAAAGACTATACACTAATAGAGAATTAATGAGCGGAACAAATGCCTAACTATATATTCCTCCCCATAAAAGGGAATCACATGTCTCCCAAACCTCGACCCTTCAGTATAGGGAGGGAACTGCCAGTTTCTGGCAATAAACCCCTTATGCCAGTATTCCTTGTGGGAATCAGGTGGATTTACTACCAATACCCTATCAGGACTCCTAGCTTTGAGGTAAAGAAGACCAGAGCTTGTTTTAGAAAAAGAATTGCAATAACATATTTTAGCAAGACCTAGGTTGGTGCCATAGAGCTTTTTAATTCTATGCACACCATTGAAAATTTTCCAAACATTTGGCGAGAACTATACAAGAACTATATAGAAGTAACTAAAAAAGTGCAAAAACAAGAGATTTGGGGGAAAAGCAAGACCCCCTATATAAGAACATGTATCTAGTGACCGTCCTCAATGTCCCTGACATTACGAGGAATAGGGGCACATTCGATGTCTACCCAGTTTGGCATATTGTAGAACTTCCCAAACTCAGTTATCGACTTATTGCCTATTTTCGTCATCAGAAAGGAGAAACCTTAATATCGAATATGAAGAAATTCTAACAAAAAAAGAATGAGTGTGAAGAACTTACGAAGTAAGAATTAGCTTAAGACAATGCGAAGCCGCAAGCAGGGAAGATGAGAAGATAAGGAAGAAGCTTGAAGATAAAATATAAGAACTAGATGTGAGAAAGCAATTGTGAGAAGTTGGAGAAATCTAGAGAGCGCAAAGCAATTTGAAGCGACGTCGGGGAATGACCTCTCCAAAATGTTTTAAACCTTTGTAATCATAACGCATAGGGAATGAAGCAATATGTTGCCTAAATCGATTCGATAAAGTCGCTTCAATCCCAAGGTGTCATGCGATTCACAAAAGTACCACTAAGGCTATTATTTAAAATTATTGAGCCCAAATTGTGACCCAAAATTTTTAGGGGCAATTTTGGGTACCTCGATTAAACATTTCGGCCTAGATAAGTAGCCTGCTTCAGTCCAGTCCAGAGTCTGTAGGCCACATGCATAACTAATTCAGTTATGACCCATTCAACCCCTAAAATCTCTCACGAAATATTCTAGGAGTTATGGGTTAATGTGAATGAGTCCAACACCCCCACTCATCAAGAAACAACATGTATATATTAATCCCTCAGACCGGGGCAAAAGGCATGCAATTGAAAACACTTCCTTGGAGTAAAGAGAAATAAAATACTGAGAGCACCACCGTGGACGTAGGCATTCTTGCCAAACCACGTATATCTTGTGTTATGTGTGATTGCTATTATTTCAAGTTCTTTATTTATTCCAATGATTCCCTTTGCTTATTATTTTGTGTTGAGTTTAATTTTCACCTTAAGAACTCTCTCTTATTGTGATATTCTTTGAGTTAGAATCATGATCTTTAACTTTTTTTACTTTGTTTGTGTACGTGAGGTTGTCCTTACTTGTGATGAAACCCCATCATGTTTTAAGTGTAGTGTAATGGACTCAAGATCATTACAATGAACATAGTGATATTTATATTCTTATGAACAAAATTGTTATCATAAAAATATAATTAATTATTCTTTTAAAATACACGTTAACCCTACTTTTGCAATGTTAACCATCCGTCACATATATTGAATAAATAGTTGAATAGACAATGTGGCATCTTGTGTGTCATTATCTCAAATAAATAGTGCCATGTGATAAAAAATAATTAATAAATAAAATAATTTATATAACACTTAATATGTCATTAAAACTTTTTCTTCTACATTTCCACTATTCTCAACCCATCACCACCCACCACTACGTGCCACTTTTACCCTTTACCACTCACAATTATAGAACCTGCCTCTCTCGCACTACCTCTTCACCACCATTACCACCGACTATTGAAGAAAGAAAACAAAAATAAAGACACCAACAAGACCAACCATCACCAACCCAAACCATACCCACTGTCGCCACTTCAAATCACCTATAACAAACCCATGGCCACCGCCCCTTGATATCAACACCACCCATCTTACAAAAACTAGGTTAAAATCCCTTGAAATCGCCTTGCCCTTACACAAACCCACCTCCTCCCTTTAGCAACTGTCATTGTCGTCCCTTCATAAGCTTCGTCGTCATTGGTATGATTGAGAGAGAGATATGGGAGAGGGGAAGCAAGTATGGGGTGGGAAGGTTAGGGAACATACTTTGTGAATTTGTAATAAATTTACTAGCTTATCAAAGTTTATATTAATTAATTTGTTTGTTGATTAATTTATTACTTTATTTTTTTATTACTGATTAATTAATTTATTGGTAAATTTCATTTTATTAATTACTTTTTTTTTCGAGTGCATCCTTGTATTATAATGTTCAGTAGATTTTGGATGCATTAGTCATCCAGTCATCTTTTGTCAACTCTCTTAACGGACTTTTGGTGAAAGTTTAACATTGCCAACATAAAAATCTTATGGTTAACATTGCAACTTTTAGAATAATAGGTCTCAAATTCAAAATGATCCAAAATAATTGGGTCAAGTTTTCCTTTTATTAATTTATAGTTTATAAATCTTTCATAATTATTTATAGATACACAAACATTTAGCAATTACCACGAACGCAAAAATAACATTACATATTAACATGACCCAACAACCTCATAACCTTAAAACTATGCCATAAAAGTTCTTTAAATTTTACTCTTTATTTATTTATGTTCTTAATTATACTTTTCTTTCATTGATCCAATCAAAACTGCAATCAAGTCTAAACTTTATGGCTCCGAGTTGAAATTGTTATAAGTTTAACATATAGTTACATATTTTTTTAAAAAATGTTGTCAAACTATACACATTAATATTTTCCCCAATTGGATACTATATGTTACCCATATTGTACCTCTGTCATGCTCATATCGTTTACAACCTTTAATCCATAATTATTTGAACATCTTAACTTTGTTGGAATTTATGTAACTCAATAATATGATTCATATAACCAACTTATCAAATTAGTAATTAAATTTCTCAAGATAATATGCTCCCTTGAATTAACAACCTCATTAACTATTCAATCATTTTCTCTTCTTATAAAATAAAGAAGTTAAAACAGAAGAAAATGTTTCTATCCAAACCAAATAAATAGATAAAAATTTGGACCAAGTGATGTGTTAAATATGCTAGTAAATTGGGTTGGGAAAGCATGAAGCACGCTCGTTTATCCCACTCAATTAGAGTCGGGCTTTATTCGAGTTTGAGATAAATCGGGATTGAGTTGATTTCAAGCCCGAATCTAATTTGTCCAAGATTGAAGCAAGCA
Source organism: Sambucus nigra (assembly GCA_949130495.1). Taxonomy (NCBI): domain Eukaryota; kingdom Viridiplantae; phylum Streptophyta; class Magnoliopsida; order Dipsacales; family Adoxaceae; genus Sambucus; species Sambucus nigra. Next base: position 674,806,134 of record OX422213.1, read on the forward strand.
ATTAGAAATCCCAAACTTGGCCCTATTTTGTGGATACTCACTCAAATGAGTGATTCATGCACTCCTAAGATTCAAGATAAAGAGCAACCCATGATATAACAAGAGAATACAATCTAAATGCAAAGTAGTGACAAAGTAAAGAGAAAACAAATACCAAGAAGCACAAGAGAAGATGTATGTGGTTAACAAATATAACTACATCCATGGAGGACAACTTCCTTAATTTGATTCAATCAATAAGGGTTGCAACTCTCTTAATCTCTGTAATCACCTCAATGTGTATACAAGCAATGACTGTGATGATAAAGCTTCTTTGAAACTTAGGTTTAAAACCTTAGAATGTTCAACTTATACAAGGGATCAAAATTTTGATAAATGCCCTAGATAACCCTAATTAAAAGCCATTTACCCATAAATTTGACGCCCATTCGCTTCAGCAAACATGGGACTTCGTTGATTGTGATTTTTCACGTGAAAAACAATAGAACGATGGTCCTATTCGCCACTCATGAACCCCCCCCCCCCCCTCCTTCGTTGCTCACACCAAATGCTGAAAACATTATCCATTAGGTTTGAGCCCTAAAAAACTCCATCAATCCCCATCTTAGAGAACGAATCCTACAACCTTCATACATCAAATCAATCATCTAAGAACACGATATTGAAATAACCCCGAAGGGCCTCAATAATGTAAAACATTGATTAAGTTTGAACCATGCTCAAAATTGACAGCCGACCAATACCACCTTCATCAACATATCGACTAGATTATCTTTGGTGGAAATTTTCTTCAAAAAACAACACCCATTAATAACCTCCTACATTGAATGAAACTGAACATTAATATTCCTGGTCCTCCCATGCAAAACTTGGTTCTTGTTTTAGTGGATAAAACTTATTAAATAATAAATTCACCTCCACACAATCATGTGTAAATCCTAAATAAAAAATAAGACCCTAAAGCCATAGGGCCTCTTTAATGTCTTTTGTATGGCCATATATTCCACTTACATAGTGGACAAAGAAACCATATCCTGTAACATACCTCTAATGCACAAGATCATTAGCTAATGAAAGAAGATACCCTATAGTAGACCAACACTTGTTCAAATTGACCACATGGTCTGAATTAACATACCCACACACATGTTACTTTTTGACCCGTTGGTACACAAGTTTTACATCAAGTGATCCTTGTAGATTTTGTAAAATTAGCTCCATCGAAATCTAATGCTTTTTTTCCCTATATTATCCATATACGTACTCACAACACTCACAACTTGAGCTACAACCGGTCGAGTACAAACCATGACATACATAAAGCTACCAATCACACTCGCATATGGAACTTTATCCATATACTCTCTTTATCCTTACTGCTCGGATCCATTGTGGCCTAAAGTCTGATGTCTGCAGCCAATGGAGTATTAATAGGCTTTTCATCCTGCATCTCGAATCGTGACATAACCTTTTCTAGGTATTGGATTTGTGTTAGGCTCAACCTTCCCTTCTTTCTCTCTCTACTAATCTCCATGTTGAGAATCTTCTTACATTTACCCAAATCTTTCATCTCAAACTCTTGTCTTAATTTATCCTTTACCATGTTATTTTCCACAAGCTTAAGCAAGTAATGAGTATGTCATTAATATATAAGAGTAAATAGATAAATTACCTTCCTTGAGCGACGTAAAATATACACAATGATCAAATATCACTGTCGATGCAACTAATTCAGCCCATATAAATACTTACCCAATTTGAACACATGATATTCCTTTCCAAAAACTTTGAATCCCTCCAGTTGAAACATATAAATCCCCTCATCAAGATCCCTATGAAAGAATGCCACTTTGATGTCGAGTTGTTAAAGCTTTAAGTCAAAATGCACCACCATAGCCAATAACACCTGAATGGAAGCGTGTTTTACCGCTGGAGACAATACTTTATTACAATCTACACATTCCCTTTGTGTAAAACCCTTGGCTACCAACCTTTCCTTTTAACGAATGTCAAAATCTAGAGCCCCATATTTCTTAGCATACACCCACCTGCACCTAATTAATTTCTTCCCCTTAGGCAACTTCACAATCTCCTAAGTTTTGTTCTTATGAATAGAATTAATATCCTCATTCATGGTAACCTTACACTCGTTACATTGAGTTTCACTCATCACCTCACGATATGTATGCGACTCATCACCAAAACCAATAAAGATAAGAAAAATTTTCATCATTATAGACACATATCCTTATAGGTTTTCAAACCGTAGGTCTTCTTTCCCTAGACAAAGATGGTTGTTCTTCCCGTTAGTGACTAGGTCCCTCTTTCGAAACCTCCACCTCTTCATTTAAATAGACAATTGAAGTAGGCATTTGCACTTTCACCTTTCCTCTCTCATTCTCCACGGGAGAATATTATTTCTCTACATTTGGCATCTTAATAATAAACTACTCATCAAAAGTCACACCCACACGCATCACCATCTTCTTATCTTCCGAGCAATATAACTTGTATTCCTTGAGGACATTTTTTGAACCATGAAAATTACCTTCCATGCTCTCAAATAAATTTTCCCCTCACTAACATGAAAATAATTTGGGAACCCAAATACATGCAGCATCTCATATTTAGGTTGTGAACCAGACTAAGCATATGAGTCTCATAGTCAATTGTGGTGGATGGATAAAAGTTGAGAATGAAAAAAGCATAGGATAAATCCTCTACCCAAGAATGCTTTGGTAATACCTCATTGGACAACATGCACCTCACATTTTCAAGTAATGTTTGGTCCACCTTTTCTGCTACTCCATTTTATATGGCATTTTCAGGATCATAAATTGCCGAACAATACCCTCATCTTGAAAATACTTCAAGTAAGGATCATATCAGTACTCATCGTCGTTATCCAACCTAAGCACCTTAATATTTTTACAAGTACGGTTTTCCATCATATACTTCCATTTAAAAAATACCTCAAAGACCCAATCCTAGTGTTTCATGGTATATACCTAAGTTTGTAAAGTGTCGTCACCAATGACTGTCACATGCGAAGATGGTATTTTAGAATGACCCTAAACATCCATGTGAATGTAATTAATTATGCCCTTTATGAAACAATCATCGTGCCAAATTTGACCCTCGTTTTCTTCCTAAAAACGCAATCCTCACCAAAGCCCAAGTTGTAACTCTTATCACCCTTTAACAACACTTACTTTTATAACACTATTATGGCCTTCTGACCGGTATGTACCAAATTCATACGCCAAAGCCTAGTAAAATTTGACCCCGTTTCTTCTTTATCATAAACGATCGAGGTATGAAATTCTAGCATGATCCCTTGAAGAAAGTAGAGGTTTTCCTCCTTCTTTAATCTCATTACCATTAAGGAGCCTAAGATAATATTAACTATTTCGCCCTTAAGTAAAATCTTACATCCCTTAAAATTGAAAGCACCCAAAGAAATCAAATTATTCTTTAGATATTGAACATATCAAACATTTGTGATAGTCCTAGCCAATTCATCATGCATATTAAACTTCATTATGCAAATACCCTTCCACCAACAATCATGATCATTACCCATACAGACTTTCCCTCCATCCACATCCTTAATTCTACAAAATAAATCTTTATCCGGACACATGAGATAAGATAACCATGCGTCAATAATCCACTTATTTGAAGATTTTCCCCGTGAAAAACTATCAACGTAGTCCTAAATTCATCTTCCTCTAAAGTAATAAAATTTACGAACTTCACCATCGATTTCCTATCATATCTTGCCTTTAGCTTATGGCAATCCTTCTTGAAAATCCTTTTCTTGTTAAATATGTAACATATAAACATTTTCCAAGCCCTTAGTCCGAGACTTAAACCTTGAACTTCCTCTTCCACCTTGATTTCTCTCCTCGATCGTTCCCTATCCAACCAACGCATTGAACTGAGAATCATTCTTCTCCCCCTCCCTCTTCTCATTTGCCAACAATTCTAAAAATACATCATCAAACTTTACTTCCTCCTACCCATATAGAAATATGATATTTAAATACCCCTATGAATTCGAAATTGAAAATAACTTTAACAAAGCTTTATCCTCATCATCAATATTCGCATTTAAGCTTAGTAAATTAGAGAGAATTTGATAAAACTCATCAAGATATTCAAACATCACCATATCATTTATATAATCAAATCAAAACAATGTATTCTTAAGATAAAGACGATTATCTATGTTCTTTGTCATATATTTATCTTTCAATTTCTTCCATATTAACTCTATCGATACCTTCTTCATTACATAATATACCCCATTTTGCGCAAGATTTAACCATAATTTGATACATGATTGCAAGTCTTATTCCTTCCATTCATCCTCTAACACATCCTCAGGTTTAGTCGAAATGCCTCTCAAAGCCTTACAAACCTTTGTAACACCCCGCCTAATAAGATACCGGGCGATCACTCCAATATTAAATTAAAACAGGAGTTTCATATGGATCATTCTTAGCATCACTGTCGAAAATCCATTTAATTACTAATATCCTATTAGGTGAGCGTTAAAAACTTTTACTTAACTACTCTTTTTACGATCAAATTAAAACATCCACAATTATATGCGTAAATGAAACTGAAATAAATTAAAATAACCGAACACTCGGTTCAAATATACAACCATATCGAATGCTGTACTGAAAGAATAAATAAATGCAATTGAGCCATTGGCTCGAATGTTTATACAGTACCTCCTATCTAGAGTACAAGGATGGAAGCGGCTATCAAAAACCTGCACGCATCCACAGCTGCTGCAGCTGACATTTGACTCGAAAGAGTTTTCATCCAGGCGTCCCTGTGTCTGGACACCTATATATATACAGTATAGAGAAAGAAAGGAGAGTAGACAAACGGGTCAGAGCCCGAATGTTTAGAAAATATTTTGCAAGTGCATAAATGCTTTATTTTTAGAAAAATAGTTTTTATCTCATATTTAAATTGGTATCGCACTCTCATGAGATACCCCTCACCGCTCCTCTAACAGTGCACACCTAGCGCATCCCTATAAACATCCTAGTCAAGCTACCCTGCTAAACTAGTCTAATACCCAACCACTATCTAACCTAGATAGTCAAACATGTGTACTAAGGGCTAAACTTCACTCTAATCTCGACGATATGCCATGTTCGTGCGTGGGGTGTCTCGCGAAGAAAAATCCAAACAAGGAACCCCCCCGATACACTACTATGGAGCAAGGTCGATCTTTGAGATCCACCAGTCCCTCAGTACAGAAAGATATATATAATATATATACCATAAACATTTAATAATATTAGAGCACTAAGGATTAAACTTCTCCCCAGTCTCAACACAATGCCATATTCGTGCGTGGGGTGTCTCGCGAAGCGAAATCCAAACAAGGAACCCCCCCGATACACTACTATGCAGCACGGTCGATCATCGGGATCCATTAGACCCTCGGCACTCGATTTATACATATACGTACATCTACAATATACGTCCGGATAATATCTCCCGGACTGAGGATTACTTGATACATATAGTATTTATAAATACTTATCCTTTTCATTTCAAAAACTTCCATTTCCCTTCTCATATCCAGGAAATGTATTTATAGAAGCCAATTCATTATCATGAATTGCTTTAATAAATCATATACTTTTTGAAAGCCAATTTTATTAACATAAAAATGCTTTTCCTTTATCAATTATCCCATTTCCCTTTTTTATACTCAGGAAATGTATTCAAAGACATTTTCATTATCATAAAAATTCTTTGATCATGACATATGCTTCCACATCCCTTCTTCCATCCGGGAAGTGTTACCGAAGCCAAATAATATAACCCATTTCCCTTCCTATATCCAGGAAATGTAATTAAAGCAAATCCATTATTATGAACTGCTTTAATAAATGCGTTCTAAGACCGCCCGTCCGGATTTCTCCACTGTGCGCGCCCCTAAATGGCTATCATCTTCCAGGGCCTCCAAGACAACCTGGGATCCTATATCGAAAGACGTCGGGAAGCGACCATGTGCCTGCGGGATAGTCAAGACCACACCCGGAATCTCCTAACCAGCGCAGAAAATATAACAACAAACGCTCACATGGCCTATAGGACTATATCCACCCTGCATCATTAGCCAGGGGGCTTCACCATACGAACGCAACTTCCCTTATGATAGCGATTTAGAGAGGTGTGTATCCTCATTTTTATTATTTATGAAAACCATTTGTCTTTCCATTTTGAAAACATTTATATATTATTTTCAAAATCATTTTCATCATATCATATATACTTTAATCACATAGTATATACATATACCATATATTCATCCTTGAATATACATAAATGGCCATATTTTCCAACTATATATAGCGATGACCATTAATCCCAAAGATTCCCTCGAGGAATCATAATCATGCTTTCATATAAGCATGATACTAAACCCAAAGTATTTCCTTACTTTGTTCAATACTAATTACCTCAATCATCTCTTAAAGGTTTATTTATCCTCAAAACCCTTATTTAGGAATCCCCATAAAAATCCCAAATGGTAATTCAACTCCCCATACTCTTAAAGGGAGAAAACTAGAAATTCTGGCCTAAGCGAATCGATTCGCCCCTTTAGCGCATCGATTCGGATGGGCGAATCAATTCGGTTCCCAATCCGAATCGATTCGGAAAGTATTCTGCAAACAGGTCTGTAAATGGCAAATCGATTCGGCCCATTGCAGAAACCCAATTCCTCTTAGGCGAATCGATTCGGCATGTACCCGAATCGATTCGGCCTGTTCGAGGGTCACAGTTTGGGCGATTTCTCAACCTCCAAAATACCCAAAAATCAATCCAAATTCATTTTCATGGTTTCTACTCTACACCAAAAATCATCCCAAACATCTAACCAATAATTTCTAGCCTTTATTTTTCCAATTTCCGATTTGATTTCCGAGTTGGTACTTTCAACCCGGAGCTTCCATCTTGTAAAAATTATATCAAATCGTAGAAAAATCAGAAAAATACGCGGTCGGCCCCCACGCGACCGTATCGAAAATATCTACAACTTTCGTGTTTTGGCCGAAAGCTAAATCAATTATTTTCCTAGTCAAAATAACCCCACAAGCTTACGGGTTACTATTCATTATCCCTACCAAAATCCCAAACTCCACGTTTCTCCATTTTTGTTGGTTCTAACCTCACCCAACAACTCAATTAACATATAATCTATGTTTTACAACTAACACATCAATTATTTTGGGGCATTGAATCATTTCTCTTAGTTTTAAAACCTAAAACCATAAAAACCCCAACTTAACATTTAAACCCATTGTTATACTCCATTAACATGGTTTTAACACTAAAAATCATTAAGAGTTCACACTACATCAATGTGTAAACTCATAATCAACTTTTACCCAATTTATTTTAAGGGTTCTAACCCTAAAATCATATTTATACCAAATGTGATATGAGATTAATGCACAAAAGTAAATAAAGCAAGTAAACACTTGCCTGGAGGATGAAATCCGACGATCTCGAGTCGAATCCGGCGGAGTTTGGCTCGAATCTCCCTTTTCTCCCCTCTTTTCTCCTTCCTCTCTCTCTTCTCTCTCTTTTCTTTCTTTCTTTCCCCCTCTCCCTCTTTATAAAGAAAGAAAAAGGGTTTAAACCCTTAAAACCCAAAAACGACTCGTTTACCCAATTATGAGTTACTTTTACCTCTAAAATTACCCGAAACTTAATTTTGACAATCGGACACTCTTTTCCGACTATCTCGGCCATTCCGAGAATTATGGCGCAGTCGAAATTCCCATCCGAGGTACTTGACCGCAAATCACTATTCCAACCCAAAATAATTAAATGCGGGTTTTCCAATTAAAAATCTTACCTCGTGTCGCTTTACTCAACGACGACATATAATTAAAATATTTCGACCTATATAGTCCCAAAAATAATTACAGCACCCATCGAAAATCATTCAATCCTCGAAAATCCCAAAATTTACTATTTAGGAAAATTCCCCAAATTGCCACTTAATTTAATTATGGAATTTAATTGTCTAAAAAGGACGGGTTGTTACAACCTTGTTGGATAAACACACCTATCATTTGACATTATCACATGCCAAAATTAATGGGTTTACCATCAAACTTTTCAAAGTAAAACTTTACAATTGTCACCCTTTCAACCTTAGATGTTGCCATTATCTAATCTCTAAATTGAGTCCTTAACAAGAAACAACTGGGCCAAAACCAAAATCCTATGTAGGAATCTTATAAAACACCATAGATGTACACAAAGTAAAAACCCTACCAGTCGAAACTCTTATACCAATTTATTGTGTGGACACTCACTAAAAGGAGTGATTCATGCATGCATAAGATCCACGATAAATAACAACCTAAGAGATAACAGGAGAATGTCACCAAAATACAAAGTAATGAGAAAGTAAAGATAAAGTAAAGAGAAAACAAACACCAATAAGAACAAGACAAGATGTATGTGGTTCACTTATGGCTACGTTCACAATGATGGTTTTCTTTATTTGATTGAATCAACATGGATTACAACTCTCTCAAACTCACTAATACTCTCAATGTGTATACAAGAAATAAATAAGATGACAAAAGCTTCTCTTAAACTTAGCTTTAAAATCTTAAAATATTCTATTTATAAAGGGGAGTAAACATGTGAGGAATGCCTAAAATAACCCTCACTAAAACCCATATTCACACAAATCAGAAGCCCATTCGCTATAGCAAACATAAGCCTTAGTTGTCCACTTATTTCCACCCAAAACCCCACAGAGTGTTGGTCTTATCCCCGACCCGTAGACCCTCCCTTCGTTAGTCACACCAGATGGCAAAAACTTTATGTAACAGGTCTGAGCCAAAAAACTCCACATGCTCGACCTGAAATCCATAATATAACATAATTTTGATTCAATATTAACATTTTGACTATCTTTTAATTAAGTTTCTTTTATTTTGGTTTGGTGCTTACTAAACTAGCCCTATTGTTTTCCCATTTCTTTTTTGAGAAGACCTATTGACTTAACTTTCGCAGTTTTATTCTCATAAACTAAACAATTATGATTTACCAAATACAAACAAATGAGAAACTAAAAAAATTAACATTAACATTAAATCTTATTTCTTAATGAATACAACTTGTCTAACAGTTATGGAATTTGAATAAAGAATATCAAATTCATTACAGATTCACATAATATTGAATTACTCTTCTAATTATGAAAATTGGAATACGTTATAAAATTTAGTTTCATGTTTAGTTGGGTATATATATGTATTTTATATGCATCATGTTACTATAAAATCCATCAATGTAATGTTTACTACTTTATAAAATATCATTAACTAGTTTTAATTCTTTAATATTAATAATATATGGAGGATATTTTGTGGATGATTTCATAAATAATGTAGCTTGCGGGTGGTTTTGTGGATGTGTATTGATTTTATTTTTATTATTTTCCTTCAATCAATGTTGAAAATCCAATTGGGCCTGCCAAAAAATAGACCCTAAGCCTATAATATTTCTGAGCTGAGTTTGAGCCTAGGTTATTTTTATTCCGGCCAAGCTTGGGCTTATGATGGAGTGATGTCTCAATTTATTTGGTCTACCAAGACCATTTCCCCAATAATCAATATATATATGGTCCCAATAACAATATTTACAAAATCCATCACTGGATGAAATTTCAATCCCCTTTGTCAGTCTAAATCTTGTGTTTGCATTATAACCACTAATGGAGATAACATGGACATTAACTTTAAGCTTAAAACATTTAAATATTTTCTCTACAATTGGTTTAAAGAGTACACATATCAAGTTTTTACACAAAGTTTGAGTACTAAATGTGTTAAAGTGTCTACTTATACATAGAGTGCAACACTTATGCAATTAGTACACAAAAAATCGATGTAAAAACTTCGTACGCATAACATTTTCCAAATTAAAAGCAAGTACAAAGACAATGTTAAGAAATATGAAATGTGCAGTGCATCAAAGCACTTGAATGTCGTTAATATGATTCAATGAAATATGAGATATCAGTCAGTAATCATAATGAGGGAATACATGGATTTTACTGTCACATCATTTTTAAAAGGGTAATACTGGAAATATATACTAAACACCTTAGGACACTTTTCTAAGTAATTATAATATGTATATATAAACACACATATATTATTTTTGTTATCTCGTGGAGGCTATATGATTGATTATTACTAACATATTAATGATGACCATGCTTTAATGCATTTAAGATGATTTTAAATTTGTTGACCAACTTTTAAAGCAAGTCATGATGACTCTCATTTGGTTGATTTAAACATTAAAGTTTGTAGAACTCATAATAATTATTTATTTATTACTTTAATGTTTCAGCCATTAAATTGAGAGGTTCAATATGAAAAGTGGATCAACGAATTTGAACTCATTTAATATCCAATGACTTAGTATGGACTAAGTAGGCTCGACAAAAGTTGACATGATCTAAGACTAACCTAACCTCGGATTTTTGCTAGAGACTAGATGTAATCGCACCGAGCCCCAATCTTGACTTATCTCGAGGCATGATGTATGCTTTCTTAAAAATATAAATTTTAGGATGATCAGACATGTGAAATAAAGATAAATCATTTTAATTTTTTGGATGAAATAGAACTTGCATCAATAATAATGGTACATATTACCCATTTTTCTACACTTTGATGAGTCGATAATGATCTTTATATCGTTAGTGTAATTTTTTTCACATAAACAATGTTTACAATATCATTGAGAATTGAGATGACAATTCTTACATGACCCATTAACAAGATACAAAGTTAGCAGGTATGAGTTTAGTCTTCATGGGTTCGAGTTAGACACTTATATAAATGAGTGAAACAACCCATTATACACAACTTAAACCCATTAAAAATGATAAAAATACAACTTAAACACACTACAAACCCGACATGACATGAAACCATCTGAAGAAGATTTTAAACGTACCATGTATTGGTGATGTAATATTCTTTTTACAAAGTAATAATAAGTTGGGACACGTAACTGACATGGCCATTCCATTGCGGGGCCTAGTTGAGATATTCTTAGATTTTTTTTTCCTTTTTTCTTCTAAAGTTTAAGTAATAGTATTTTCATTACTCATATACTTTTGCAAACAATTGAAAATACTGATTCGATTTTTTTTCTCTCTCAACAACCAAAGTGATGATGTGCACCCCATGTATAGATGCTTTTCTTCAACCAATTACATGGCCTATATCACCATTATTCTAGTGGCCCCATTAAAAAAAGAAGAATAAGATAATGGATGAGGTGAACAAGCAAAGCACAACACCCAATTATATATATATATATATATATATATATATATATATATATATATATATATATATATATATATATATATATATATATATATATATATTAATATAATGCTCTTGTGCGGACTAGTCCTCATTTAAAGAGTGCGAACCGAACATGTATCACATAACGGTGCGCCTAAATGATAGGCGCACTCTCTTTTCTGGGCTCATCGTCAGGTAACACATGTCCGGTCCCCACTCTTAAAATGTGGACTATTCCGCACAAGAGCATGACTGATTTTTTTATGGTTTCTAAACATTTCAGTAGGATCATGAAAAATTAATTAGCGCCAACTAAATTTTTTTGCTATTTAAAAAAAATCAATTAAACTGTGTCAGTTTTTAAGTAATTTTTAACCTATTAAAAACTCACAAAGTTTGACCAATTTTTTAAAATAGTAAATTTTTTTATTTTGAACTGATTTTTTTTATATGTCCTAAAATGTTTAAAAACCATGAAAAAAATCAACCCAAAAATACTTTTTTTACTATTTTAAAAAAATAGACTTCATTCAGAGATCTCAAATTGGAGGATCTCATGAGATCCGCTCTATATATATAGATACATGCAAATGTCTATGTATTATATAAAACAAGTGGGAGTTCCTAAAATCATAAAAAATGGAGATCTTACAAATGCCATTTCAGAAATTCAATTCCTCGTGGATACTGAATGTAAAGTTCTTGCCAATGGCCCATGATGAGGGTATGGGGATTGTGGTTGCTCTTGTGAGTGTTGGCATTGCTGCAGCTGTCTTTACTTATTTAAAAAAGAAACCCAAAGGTTTGCCATTAATCAGCGTTATATAATTTTTCTCATGATTTATCATTTATTTTATGCCTGTTATTGCTAATTTTTGGAGTCTAGCAGATTTTAGAACCTTCTGTTAAACGTTAGTACATGTCACTTATTTTTGGTGACTCTTTATTTAAAACAAAATCCAGTGTTTTTTTCCTTATTTTATTTACTATTAAGACTAAATGTTATAAAAGAGGTATTGAAGTCAATAACAAATAAGGGCGGATACTAAAGCCTAAAATAGCTAACTATAGGGTTATTTAAATTTAAAAGGTCCTAATTTACATATAAAGTGCAATAACTCTCTTGAACTTTCAAATTTTTTTTTGCGATTTAACCCCGGAGTGTTTCCACATAACCCTATAATGGGGGTCTTTGTAATAAAATGCAAAGTTTAGTGGCACTTATTGCATCAATAATAGTTCAGGGGCTCAATTGCACAAAAGGGAAACTTTCAATTATTTATTCATTTAATGTTTTTATTTATTTATTTTTTGCACTTTTTATTAATTTTTTTTATCATCAACCACTGTTGCACTTTAAAATGTTAAATTTTGCACCTCCCCATTTCATTCCTAACAAAATGTATCAAATTTTTCTACTAAAAACTAGCGTAAATAATGACATTTGATGAAGTCTTTTTTTTAAGGAAGTTTCTTAATTTTGTCCCTAGTCAATAAAAATTATCCACTCTAATTCACTACCGTAATTTTCACTAATAAAATTTTTCCACTCTAATCCACTGTCATAGTGCATTTCCCATTAAGTATTGATACACACACCGGCAGTTAGTATGGACTCAGTACCGAATGTGTTTTACATGTGTTGATAACACAATGTTGTACCCATAATGTATAACACGTGTAAAGCACATTTCGTACGTGCTGATACTAACTCTGAGTGTGTGTAACATTATTCTTTTCCATTTGTTCTTGTAGGGTGCTTGGATACTGAAAAATTCAAGAAGTTCAAACTTGTTAAAAGAACCCAACTCAGCCACGATGTTGCTAAGTTTAGATTTGCTCTTCCGACACCAACTTCAGTCTTGGGCCTTCCTTGTGGGCATTATATACTATGCAGGTTTTTTTTGGGCTTTATTATATTCCTTAGTATCTATTTTTATGCTAAATAACGAATTGTATCTCACCCTTCACAAAGATGGCCAAGGTTCAAATATTTTTTTTTTGGCAAACGAAGGATTATATTAAGCTAGAATAAAAGTTTAGTACAAGTATTATTTGAAATTATCAACAGGAATAAACATGGCCTGTTGTATAAAAAACACAGCTTGATCTATCAAAAAATGTTCAAATATGTTAAAAGACAGTTTCATACCACTTTATAGGGACAACTAGGGGTGAAAATAAGGCGAGCCGAGTCGAGCCGAGATTAAGGATGTTCAAGCGTGATTTGTAAATGTAAACAAACTTAAAAGTATGTTCAAGCTTGATCATTAATTTTACGATCTGAGCTCGAGTGAGCTTCTAAGCAAAGGAATACGAAACGAGCTCGAATAGTTTGGTTCTTTTGCACTAGTTCAGTACGGATATTCTTAATCGAGTCAAATCTGATCCGGGCTCAATAAGACAACAAGCTTAAAATTTTGTTCAACCTTTGGTCATTTATTTTATGAGCCTATCTCAAACGATCTTTTTTTAAAACGAATCGAACTCGAGTAGCTCGGTTCATCTTATAGCCCTACGGAGAGCTACCCCGGTTGTATAACATTATCTCATTTTCTTTCTTTAATGAAATCTAGCTCTAAATGAGAATTATTTCCTATGTAGTGTTTTTTCCCTTTCCTTTTCTTTTTTATTTTTTATAAAAAACTTGTGTTAGATAACAAATGGTTTAAACATAATTTTTGCAAAGTCACAAATCCATGCCATTTTTTCCTCATCTTTTTTGGAGTGATGACAAGACCTCATTGATACGACTTAGTTTTGACACTCGATATTTTGACATCATTATTGAAATCAATTGGATTCGTGACTCATTAATTGTTTTTTTCACTTTTATATGTCCATAACTTTTACTAATTGAGCTTGAGTTTTGTATCACGATTTACAATTGTTAAATTTAATTGATCCTTAGCAGAAAAGATATCAAACTCAAAGTCAATATGTAAAAAGTACTAAACTCAAATCCCGAGTAATTATAAATGTATTAAGCCACCGTTTTTTTTTCTTTCTTTCTTGAACTTTTGAATTACGTATTATTATTTTTTCATTTTCATTTTCATTTTCATTTTTGGTTTTAAAATACCTAGTCCAAAGTTGTCGTACCCTAAGTCCTTGACCAAAATATACACTTACATAGGCATAGCAATGCATCCAATAATTTTGTTGGGGGAGTTGAAATACACTTTTTGGTCACGGTAAAAATTGTGACAAAATTTTAAATAGTGAAAACATTATGCTCTTTTTCATCATAGGCTGTGTCCATGAACAAAATTGGCATTGTAAACCGACCAAATTTCTTGAGAAATAAACCTAACACATAAAATTAGGAAATAACAATTTTATCACGGAGAAAAACTTTTACAAATTAATTATCAACCATTGTCATGTATATTAATCGTGGAAATTCTATTATAGCAACAATATCGTTACAAATTTCATTATGGACTTGATGCACTTTTTTCAAGGACAAAATCAGCTAGACATTACTAGACAACAATATATACGAAAAAAAATCTTGAAAACTCGAGGGGTAACCTCCCCCTCGGCCCCATATAGTTTCACGAATGGAACCGTGTACCATTTGGAGTGGTAATTCGTATGTATCAAGTCATCTTTAGATTATTCATTTTAGGTTTATGTCAACTATTAGTCAATAATAATTTGAATGTCAAATATCCCGACGCTAATCTACCATATTTGTCATCATGTCGTGTTCGGATTGATATGCACAACTTGTAAATGAAAACATAAAACTAATATACACTTTACTCTCATGCAAGCATATCACTCATATGCCCTCCATAATGTAGAAATCTGTTAATTCTAAATACTATCAATAAATAATTAAAATATGACCTAAATATATAAAATATCAAGTCAAGATATGCAAAGTATCCTAATATTTTAATACAATAATAGTTAAACACGTTTATTAGTAACATTTTCAAATTATTTGTGTTTAACACTAACTCAACATGTTTATTATTCGTGTTAGCAGGTATTTCCATTTTCCAAATTCGTGTCAACAAAAGACCAACACTAAATCTTTTTCGTTTACCATCTTATTTCTCCTAGACCCTAATATAGGGACTCACCTTTATTAAAAATATGTATGGTTTCTTGGAACAGAGCAAAGGATAATGAAGGTAAAGAAGTTATCAGACCATACATTCCAATTACTTTGGATTCAGATGTTGGTTATTTTGAACTAGTTGTAAAGGTAGTTTTGTTCATGTATTTTATTTTTATTTCTTTTTAAAATGTCATATTCCCCATGCGTGGAATAATTTTTTCTTCTTCTTAAGAAAAAAATCCACCCCTAAAATATTTAACAAAATGATCCATCATTTAGTAATGATTTGAAGAAATCTGATTTTTCCTACAAGTGGTAGTTGCTAGAGGTATTTTATACAAAAATATGCAAAAAAAAATCAAACTGATCCTAAATTTAGTATTGGCTTCGAAATATTTCAAAAGATTTTTCGAGATTAATTCTAATTTGACCCCTGTAATTTTATATTAATTTTCACTTCACCACCTCTAATTTCATTTTCTACACTAAACCCCCTGAATATTTTGAAAAATATCAAATTGCCTCGAACCCCTAATGGTATTATGTTTTAGATTGAAAATTGATCACGTGTATGACACATGGATTATTTTTATACAAAAATACGCTCAAGTGCCACGCACATAACTAATTTTTGATCCAAAGCATAAAAATGTTAAGGTTTTGATGTAATTACCCCCGTTTAAAAAGTTTGGGGGTTTAGTGTAGAAAATTAATGTAGGGGCGGTGAATTGAAAAAAAGGCACAAAATTAGAGGGGTCAAAGTATATATATATATATATAAAGTCTCATGTAAGGACTCTTATGATGAAGACCCTGGTACATACCATTTTTTTAAAATAGTAAAAAAATGAATTTTTTGTTGAAACTTCATGGATATGATTTCCACGATGAGAAGATCGTCTCTAATTTTTTTCATCAAAAAATTCAATAAAAAAATCGTTGAGACGGGGTGATATGTCAAAAAATGGTATAAATATGCATTTTCGACTTTTGAAATTTTGGATCTGCGCTAGCCCCTTGATTGATTGAATTTTTTATGAAACTTCATGGATATGATCTTCTCACTGTAGAGATCATATCTATGATATTTCATTAAGAAATTCAATCAAAAAGTGGGTCAGATGATCGTCAAATTTCAACGGTCGAAAATGCATTTTTATACCTTCTTTACGTATCATCTCATCTTAGAAATTTTTATTGAATTTTTTGATCAAAAAATGGAGATGATCTTCTCACCGTGGATATCATATTCATGAATTTTCATCAAAAAAATTAGTTTTTTACATATTTAAAAAACTGTATGTACCAAAATTTGCATCATAAGGAGTCTTTACAGGAGGGGTATTTATATATCTATATTTATATGGAACATGTTAGCTCAATGTTTTAAACATTTTTTTAACATTTTCCAAATTAAGCAATTTTATGATTTGTTTTGTTTCTTGTAATAGATGCATCCAATGGGGAGGATGTCTCACAATTTCAGAGAAATGCATGAAGGAGAATGGATGGAAGTGAAATCAGGAGGGGTATATATTATTTTTATTAGCTTGGTGGCATTTTAGAATTTAGATACATGTAACGTGTACCCAAGATGGTCACCAATTTTCAAGAGTAATAATGATGATGATAAGTAAAAATAGTTAGTAATATGAATAAGTAAGCAACAACATATTGGGCATTAAAAAAAACTCACCTTTACTAGTTCAAAGTAACTAATAAACATCTTGGAAATAAAAACAAATTTTGTTTACTTATTGGTCAATGTTGTAGTTCAACAACTTTGTTATGAGTGCCTTTTTAGATTGTTAAAATTGTAAGAGTTGGTGGGGTGAAAGCATGAATGTCATGAATTTGTGTTTTTAATTTCGAAGGTTAGCTCAACTGGGAAGGTCTTGGATTTGTTCCCCAATTGTCATCAGTTCGAGTCCCTTTAGGGACATTATAAGTTTTATCTGGTCGTTAATTTCAAATCCCATTGGATTAGTCGAAGTGAATACAATATGACCCGGACATCTATGATCATAAAAAGAAGATATACATGAAAAATAATTCTAGAGAGATACCCAACAATTCGACTCGATTGAGTTGTTAGAAACGCATTGGTTGTTGTGTGGAGTTTACATGGCCTATTTAATCATCAATCACTGTATTTTTGATAACCTACCACCAACGGGTCAGATTTTGGGTCTCATTTGAGGGTCTCCCTAAAAAGGAGAAATATTTGAGAGAAGTAAAGAGGGCGAGGATATGTTGAGGGTATGTTTTGGAATAATATTTTACATTGTGGGTATAGTAACATAAATAATGGGTCTATTTATAAGTTCCCTTAAAGATCTTCGAGTAAATGTCCCTCACCGTTTGCATTGTTTTGAAAAAATTGCCCCTCATATTTTGTATAAACGTTTGGTTCAGATGTTAATTTTTATATAGAATAAATATTTTTGAAATCTATGCATTGAGATGTTTAGAAATAATATAACTATATTCATCATTATGTAATTTATTTTTTGTGATATTTAAAATTTCACCGCGCGTGACAAAAATTCCCTTACAAAATTGCATGAGGTAAGGCCAAAAATGGCATATGTGTAACAACATTTAAGTGGTGACTGAGTAATTTGATGAATGCTTTGACTCTTCCTCTTCAAATTTCTTAAAAAGTTGCAATTTTGATGGGTTAAATTAATTTGGAGATTTTGTAATATTGATTCCTTAGCAGATTTAAATTACTCTAACTTGCATGTTATAATATGATGATTTAAGGTGCATTTTAAATATAAACCAAACCAATCTAAAGCAATTGGGATGCTTGTTGGAGGCTCAGGGATTACACCAATGATTCGGGTATGTAGGGTAACCTTTACAAAAGCTTAAAGGGTTATCTCCTTTTAATGTAAAAAAATAGGTTAATTGCACATTGATCATTTACACTTTGTCCCATTCTCACTTTTCCAGCCCTACTTTCTGTTTCTATACTAAACCATTTATTTTTTAAAATAGATCAAATTACTGCCATACCTTCACGGTGTTAAGTTACCCTGATGTGCCACTTATATGACCAATTTTAGTCAAAATTTTTAATACTTTTAGGGTTGCGGAATAAAGTGAATTTTTTTTAAAAGTTAAAGGGGTTTAGTTTAAAAAATTAAAGTAAGAATGCTAAAGTAAAAACAAAAATAAAATTAGAGGAGCCAAAGTATAACTAACTCTAAAAAATTGAACATTACGCTAGATTTTATTTTTTGTCTTTGGTTAACACAACATGTTTTATGTTCTGCTTATTTCTTTACTTCAGCTCACTAGGGCTATATTGGAAAACCCAAAGGATAAAACCAATTTGTATCTTATCTATTCAAATGTCACATTCGAGGATATTCTTTTGAAGGTAATTTTCTCATATCACTCTATTTATCCAAATATTGAAATGTATTACTTGTCAACTTGTAATGACTATTTGAAATTCAAATTAGGTAATTATGACTATTTGAAATTCAAATTTTATGAGGAGAGAAAAGGTTTAATATAATTAATGGTGGTGATCACAAGTTATTCACTATTGTTGAATTTTATACATTGATTTATAAACGTGACTCATTGTTTAGCATAATTTTCTTAATTTGGGCTTACCCAAAACAACACGGTACTTATTCTGAGATGAACGGGTAAAAAGATAGAAATAGAGGAATTTGAGGAGTGTTTGAGGGACTCAATGAAGAGATCAAAATCCTTTATTAGTACTTATATATTTTTAAAGCAAAAAAATATATTTTATTAAGGGTATAATGGGGAAAAGGCATATCCTTGTCGATTAGCAAACACTGAGAATAATTAAAACAAAATTACATAAATTTAGTAGGTTTGGATCTTGAATAAATATTCCTAAGATTGTAGATTCTTTTAATTGAGCTTTTCCCCTCTTGCATAATGCCCTTTTTTAATAATATTTGGAACTTGAATTTATATCCAAATTCCCTCCAACCGTCACATTAGAATATCCTTGCCCATGTTTTATTGGCTACCTTATACCACTCAACTCGATATCCATCAATTTTTCCTCTTATTTATCAACTTAGATATTAACAACACTTGCTGCTATTGGACATATTCCTCCATCATCCAAAATCTCTTAAAATATTAAAGTTATTATTTATGCGAATAAGACAATCTCCACGCCATAGAGTAAAATCGCATAATGTTAATTTCCTCCTCCTATAGCATAATACTATTATTCTCAACAAGAAGCAAAATGCTTCAAAATTTTCTTGTATAGGAGAAACATAGTTATCATTGGGATGACAAATCAATCGTTGTGGGGAAGGCACATGCGACAATTGGAATGTCGCAACAACCCACCTTTTTTAGTGTTTTTGTTTTTGTTTTCACTTTTTTTCCTATTATGGTAGAATTATATAATGAGTTACAAATTTAAGTACTACTAATGCAACACATTATAAAAAAAATTGTTAATGAACCAATACAATTAAAAAAAGAACATAAGATTGAAAAAACTATTAATAAAAACACTATGTGTCGTCATGGAAATTTTACAAATGCTCATGTAAATCATAGTGCAAATGCATATTTGTCAAGTCATGAAGGAGCAATTGTATAAATATTCGGGACATATCAATTATATCATTGTTGTTGATAAAATTCATGGGCTCTGGTATGTCTTATCAATCATCGAGTTATCGCATCGGAAGATCGGGTTTGTTTTATTCATCTTCTACGATCTCTTATTGTGAAGAATGATACAATTCATCATGATGCACCTTAGATCATCACAATACCAAAGATGAGTTGGGCCTTTGATAATAGCGTGGTAATATCGTTAAACACTAAACGCTTGTTCCAAAACCTCTTTATCATCTCAATTTATGTGCCATTTACAATTTAAGACATTATCGTTAACTAAATTGGTCGAGGATTCGCATATGTTCAAAGAGTTACAACCATTTTTTGGACTTTAATAAAGCTCCACTTTCCACACGTGTCCTGCTTTATTATGAAATACTCATCACAAGAAGACATCTTGTTAATAATACTGAGGAATAATGAGCATCGCCTGCAGAAACAACACTAGAAGGTATTAGCATCGTACGTTGGGGCCACAAAAAATAGTTTTTCATTAAACAACAATACTCTCCCTCCCTATCTCCTTTGATGACCTTTCAATCAGATATGGAGCCATGGCAACACAGCCGCTTTAAAGGTGGGGTGCAATTATTTAGAAAACTTAAGTAATGTATTTAAAACATTACTTATAGTATATGTATCAACTCTTAATCATTCGAATGTTAGATAAGGCTTGCTTTTATGTTAAATATTTCTATCCCTAATAATTTTACTTAATCTAAGGTTTCACACCAAGTTCATAATATTGAGTCAACTTATAGAGATATAAAAGTTTTCATGTTACGTATATGTGTGCATGGTTCTAATTCACACCTACTTAAGTATGATAGCAAGAATGATCTTAATGGTGGTGATGCACACATGACATAATTATACACACTTGCATTGACAAGAAAACTATGTCTCAATTATTCTCTTTAACAATCCATCAAAATTATGTGTTACGTAAAGATAAAAGAAACCACAATCCTTGATTGACAAGGAACTTATTATAGGGAAACTTAATCCTTGTGGGTAAATAAAAAATTACTAACAATAATAAGCTACTTAAACAACTAACGTAAATTGTTTACCTTAGGATATATATAATTAAACAATAAAACTAAAAGTTATTGAAAAAAACTTAATTAAAATCCTTGTGTTTGTACACTATGTCACCCTTTGTACACATTAGATAGTTTCTAAGTGGACAAAGAAACAAAACAATATAAAGTCACGCCATGGAAAATTGAGTATATAAGATCCAAGTATTGCCATTTGGTTTGGGGTGTGGTGCTCGAATATTCATCTTGTTATTAGTAAAGACTATACATGGATAATTTGACCAATTTCTCTGTATCAATCAATAGAAATATGTCAATGTCTTGGGTGTAAGATACGCCACATGTGAGATTAAAGTTGTTAAGAATATAAAGGCCCACGTCGATAATATTAATTCGTTTCCCAAATGAAGGGGCATGTTAAGAATGTGAAGTCTCATATCCGAAAACCAAAGACTTCCATAATATTATATAAGAGCATGGTTATCCTTCACCCATTATCAATTCATTTTATATCGATTGCTCTAATATTCAAGAAACTAGGTCAATGGAGTATTTATCACCTCACTTTTAGTAGCATTTTTTCCCTTCGAAACCTTTAATCAGGGAAAATTCTTAGCTTTAGAGTGATGTTTTATTAAAGAAAACAAAAAACTTAAGTCAG
The DNA here is from genome assembly GCA_949130495.1 of Sambucus nigra. Lineage (NCBI taxonomy): Eukaryota > Viridiplantae > Streptophyta > Magnoliopsida > Dipsacales > Adoxaceae > Sambucus > Sambucus nigra. Next base: position 674,827,944 of record OX422213.1, read on the forward strand.
TTTTTTCCCTTTCTTAATTTTTAAAATACGATGAAGATGCTTGAAATTCTATCCTGGTGTTAACTTAAAATTTTCAACTTTTTACTAAAATTAGTTATTGATATTTTATAACCATCTAAACACTCTACATTAAGGAATGCAAAATTTCACTTCTCTCTTCTTGTTTAAATTATAAATAGAACAAGTATCCACACTTGAATACAAAGTGATTAATATCGTTTGGTAACATACTTAGGCCACATAATTGAAGAATTAGTATGACATATCATGATTAAGTCTACTCAATTATACATAATAAACATGATAGCCCACCTAATAACACCACCATTAACATGAGAAGACATGATAATATGCCTCATAATTTGGACATGAACACAACACCCCACAGTTTTGTGTAAAAAAGACTCAATATGAATGCGACACAACCACGACATATTTCGTCCATTTCATGTCTTTTGTCATTGTGTGTCATTTCTAAAATTTTCACCCTGAAGTGGCATCGAAAATATGGCATGCTTCAAGTTGTTATAAGATAACTAAAGTAAACTGTGAAAACACAACTGAACTTTTAATTTTGGGTAAATTATAATAAATCCCCAAACTATATCGAGTTTATGGATCACCTGCCTCATCTAAAAATTATGAAAAATGTCCTCCTAAAGTAACGACCCATTACAATTAACCAAAGAGTTCGACTTTTGGCTTTGGGGGATTAAAATGTCTAAAATATGCCCAATATTATTTTAAACCATCAAAAGGATAAACATGCCCTCTATAAGAAAACACTCAAACATAAAAATTATAGGTACTAAAAATCAAACACACCCTCAAAAAAACTAAAAGAAAAAATAAAAAAATCTCATTCCTCTCAGTGGAATCCCTCAACCCAAAAACATGCACCGAACCAGAGATCCCTCTCCCCTTAGTCAAACACTACACCATACATACATACATATATATATATATATATATATATATATGATCACCCAACCCCAAGGAAGACAAAAAAAACCCAATCAGGTTCAATTTACTTCAATTAGGGTTTAATTCAGTTTTATTAAGGTTAGATTTCACCTGGTTTGTGATTTTGGGGTTCTGATTGTTTAATTGGGATCCATAAATTTAAATGATTGAGTTTATGGATTTGGGGTTCAGTTGGTAGATTGTGTGTTTTAAGGTTGATGATTTTATATTTCTTTACATATTTGGGAAACTGGAATTTAAACATAAAGCTTGTTACATATTTTTTTTTAGTCTTTATTTGAGGGTAAATTAGTAAATATCATTTTGAAAGTTACAAGGGTAATTTTAGGACCTAAAAAGCCGAATTTATGGGTTAGTTATAATGGGTTATTAGTTTGGGAGGTCATTTGTCGAGTTTTTAGAAGAGCGAGTGATCCTCAAACCAGACAAAGTGGGGGTACTAAATTTTGCAATTTTTTTAAATAACCCCCTAATTATGCATTTGATGAAAATACACCCATTCTAGAGGATTTTTAGCGACAAATAATGGTTTATGTAACAAAAGTTAGAGTTTAGCGGGCTTCCTTCATCAAAATAGTTTTGAGGGGATCCTTTCAAAATTTGAAAGGCCAAGCGTGGTTTTGTGCACTTTGTTCTAAAATGAACCTCCACAATAAAATATTATGAGTAATTAGAAATTTATTGGAAAATTTCGAATTTGGATAAGTGGTTATGGATTAAATTATATAAATTTAATTACAGGTTGTATGATTTCGCCAACTTAATAAAACCCCATGTTTTTTACTCTTTAATGCACGGGCCCTTATTTTTTACTGTTTAGTGTGTGATCCCTAATATAATATATTTTTGTCTTATAATATTAGCGCATATTGTAAAATATCTATATGGCCATAGAATATCAACAACTCGTCCACACACTAAAAGGAAACAAATTTGATTTTGTCACTAAAATATCTTTACATCAATGATCTAGGCATAAACTCCAGTTCAATTATTTATTATCAATAATTGTAGGAGGAACTAGATGGGCTTGCTAACAAGTTTCCAAATCGCTTCAGAGTTTATTATGTTCTTAGTAAGGTACGTCTATTTGTCTCTCTATTTCCCTTTTTATTATTTCTTCTTTTTGCTAGTTTTTAAAAAATAAAATGGCCCCTTGAAATAATTTCGTACATAGAAATGCCTTACTATACGTTCATTAATTAAAGATACATTTCGAAACGTGCATAAACCAAATTGTACCTTATATGTTATTTTTTGTATGAAAAGGGGTAAGTCTTTTAAGTTCCCTAAACTTATTAGTTCAATTAATCTGATCATAAAAATTCAATAGCAAATATTATCAAGTATGTACAAGCAGAGAATACAAGGGTAATGATAAAGAATATAATTTGACAGAGAGTTTTTAGGTCCTCTCCAAGCATGTACCATTAATGGGGTGGATATATTTATTTATAAGGACAAATACTAGTGTCCAAAATATGGGATTCCCCCTTTATCACTTATTATCTTATGGCGATAAGCTTTTTTTGAACGTGTCCCTATTTAAGATTTGTAACATATCAACTCAAAAGTTATTAAAAACCAAATATTCATGTTGATTCCCACCTTTTACAAGTATGGGGCCCAAGGCATGTGTATCCCATGTGCCTTTATGAGCACACAAAATTCCAGATCCCATAATTTCCTCCCAAGACTTTTCATCTTTTACAGTGTAAAGTCTTATTCTGGTAGGAGAGAAATATAGGCTTTGTGTCTGGTTGATGAAGGGACGTCCTTTTTAGGATTCATGAAGCCGTTGGTCAGGAAACCGTGCTTAATGTTGGTTTATGTTTCAATAATTGTTTCTTATATAATTGCCTCCATAACAACCCAAGTATCCACTTGCTCATTCATTTTCATTTTCAAGACGTATTTATAAACTTCAAATGACCTCTTACATTTATTATCTCTCTCTGTAAGTGAAGTTCTTTCTCTAACTTAATTGTGTTTTAAGTTTTCTTTATTTCTTTTGAAAATATGGTTTACGTTATCAATGATTCCACCATTGAGGGATTCAAGAGAAGGTATATCCCTAACTAGGTTACTGTGCCAATCCTTAAGAGGGTTATGTACCACTACGATGTGATAAGGGGCATTGGATTATCTATGTAACGGTGGTTGAGGCGGGTATTATATTTCCTTTAAACTAAACTATTCTTAAATTTTATAGGTTTCAAACTGGAACCTATCCAGTGTGCCCCCAGTGTCTGGAGAATAGTTAACGATGTTGATCATCTTAACAAACTCCATGGTACCAAGTTGGCAGGAAACGTCTATTATCTAAAGGCCAATAGGGATGAAAGTGTCTTGGTCTTGAATATCCTAGATTTGAGTAGCAATTACTGGCACCGTGGCTTCTTGGTAAAAAACTGAGGGCATTTGTCAATCCTCAAAGACCAACCATCTTATAGTGGTCATAGATGTCCCAAAGTTTCCATAGCCATAGGTGGGGTTCCCCTTTTAGTTTCCTTATCTTTATTTCTCTGCATGATGTTATTCTAGCTTGAATGTGTTTATAAATTTATTTCCTTCATTTGTTTGCATTTTCTCGTAAGAAGAAGGCATTTAGTAGAGACAAAGTTAATTTTTTAAACCCGAAGAATATTTAGTTGATTAAACAAAGTCTTGGGAAACCAAACCACCTCCGATCAACAAATTTCCCACTTCGATATTAGTCGAACATAACTTCCTTTGTTCCTATCCCAGTTGATAGATTTTTTAGATATACCTGAAGATTACTAAAATCACACTCCTATAGCTATACATCTCCCCACAGTAGGTCCATATGATATGCTCAGTCTGAACATCCAGTTTGGTTGAGCCACTTAACATTGAGGAGATACCCTCAGTAATTGGCAGACCCTCTCCCCTCGATGACATTGAACCTAAATTTATATTCCCAACCTAATAAAGAAGGCCATAACGAACTCTATAACTACATTCGGGTAGAAGATAAAAGATACGGGGGTTTGTTCACTCTAGTGATCATGGAAGATTTCTTAGTTAAGGACCTGAGGACAAATGCTCCAAAAGTAAGTAAGCATGCTCATGCCCCTACACAAAAACTTGCCTCCAAGAAAAAGGGCAAGGAGAGTGCAGAAGAATCAATGGCTACTTCAACCAACTTAGTTATAGATCTAATATCTGGGGAGATTTTGCCTTGGTATCATGATTGATTAGTACTTTTGAAAAAGGGTAATCTCATCCAACATACTACCCAAACTCTCTTTCTAGTAAGTGTTCTCGACTTTTTTTTAAGAGGGACAGAACCCCCGCACGTATTATTAAAAGAGGAAAAAAGCCTCTCCAAGGCTAACACAATCTTAAAAAGCTAAGGAAAACTTAAAACAAAAATAAAGTAGAAATGATAAAATTGGGATTATATCATCACCCCATTACAAGACACTCAATTCTACACCGACCTAAAATTGAAACAATTGATATTATCTATCTTGTAAGCTCCTATGGCCAACTGCGGAAGATCCTTCAACTCCTTATAGATTTGAACCCCTTTCATGTTTACTCCAACATTAGCTAAAAAATCAACGACCATGTTGGATTATCTATAGCAATGATTTATTGTGTAGTTAAGAACTCTAAGATCTAAAAATATGGCTTCTATAATTGTCTTCTACATGGAGGCTTCCATTCTCTTTTGACCAACTTCACCACAAAAAGAGAATCTGACTCTATATCAATATCTGAAATGTTCTTTTGCAAACATAACTTGATACCAAAGATTAAACTTTTCATCTCCATTATAGAGTTAGTTTCAAACTCTCCTTCTTTGGCGAAAGAAAACATCATAACACCTTTGTCATTACGCAAGATTCCTCCCATAACCCCTTTACCTGGGTTTCCTTTGCCCCCATCAATATTCATCTTTAGCCATCCAACTTGAGGGAAATTCCATTTAACTTTAACAACATTAACAATATTAGAACTGAATTTTAATCCAAAGATCTCGTAACTGCCTTGGGAAAAAGGTGAATTTTTATTATCGAAGGAATGATCTTTCCATATATTAGACATCATATTAATAATTTATTTCTTAACAATATGAAAATTTCATTTAACTCCTTCATATTGAGATTTATTCCTTGCCTTCCAAATTTCCCAAATCACTACAAGAGTAATTGCTTTACCCCAAAATTGATCTTCTTCAGTCCTCCCAACTTGCAACCACTAGCTCAAAATTATAGTGGACAAATTGTTCATATCAAGCTTGATGACCATTAAATCTGAGAAATGATCCCAAAGTTGAGAAGCAACTGAGCAGGTTAGGAATAAGTGTGTAGAAGTTTCTTCTCTATTGAAATAAATGTGATGTCTAGATCCCATTCTAATCCAAAGCTTTTTGACATTATTATCAGTAGGTATGCACTTTTTAATAATTCTCCATACAATTATAGAGATCTCCTTTGGAATTTTATCATACCAGATTCTTCTATGAAGTACAGAAGTTGGAAAATTTCCCTTTATATAATCATAAGATGATGGAACATAGTAGATACCAGATATATCATCCTTCCATATCAGGTTATTATCTACTGCTTCAATCTGGTTTAAACAGACATCCTCCACCTGCTTCATTTACCTCCAAGAAAAGGATCCTCTTTTTTTGTTATTCCAGTTCTTGTATATGTTTGAGTAATATTTGGACCATAAAGAACCACCTAGTTTAAGCTTCCAGTACATTTTCATAGTAGATGCCTTTGCAATAATTCCAAACTCTTTAAAATCGAGACCTCCTTCTTTGTGGTCTTTACGTAGCTCAATCCAATTCTTCCATTGATGTTTCCATCCCTGATCTTTATTCCCTCCCCAAAAAAATTTGTTCAGCATCATATGAATTCTAATAATCACCATTTTTGGAGGATTAATGGAAGCTAAAAGGTATAAAGGAATTGATGAAAGAACATGCTTGATGAGGATGAATCTTCCACCAATGGATAGAAATTTAGCCTTCTAGCCTTTTATGTTGCTTTTCAATGAGGAAATTAAGGGTTTATATAATCTCACCTTATTTCTACCTTTAAAAATAGGTCATCCCAAGTATTTGAGAGGAAGGTCTTTTGAATTCAAGCCCAGGGCTTCAGCCACTTTAGATTTATACCTAGGAGGCATCTTTGTGTCAATAGTAAAATAACTTTTATCAAAGTTAATTTGTTGACCTGATGTTATGGAATAGGTCTTAAGGAAAGCCATGATGTTCTTCAAACTCCTTTTGTCACCCCTGCTAAAAATGACCACATTATCTGCAAAAGCCAAATGTTATATAAGAGGACTACCACTTAGTAGGTAAAAAGGGTTAATGACTCTATTCTCCATCAATTTATCCAATCCTCTACTAAGGTACTCTGCAGCAATAATGAAAAGGTTAGGGGAGATTGAATCTCCTTGGCTAATCCCTCTATTAGACTTAAAGAATCCATTAAGTTGCCCATTGATCATTATAGAAAACCAATTATTAGAAATGCTTCTCCATATACAATCTAGCAATCTTTCACCAAGCCTAATACTCTAAGAAATTTAATAAGAAAACCCCAGTGAAGCCTGTCATAGGCTTTCTCCATGTCCAGCTTTATGATAACATTTCCTCTATGTATCTTCTCTCCCAGATTATGCACCATCTCTTTAGCAAGCAAAATATTGTCCTGTACAAATCTACCTTGAGTAAATCCACTTTAGTTAGAGGAAATAATGTTAGGAAGAAGCTTATCAAGTCCTGTACATTAGATCTTTGGTATAATCATATAACAAAAATTGCATAAGCATATAGGTCTCAAATCTCCATATGAAATTGGATTCTTAAGTTTGGGAATCGGCACAATGGAAGTGGAAGTCCAGCTTTTGGGAAATTCAGCACTTGTAAAAAAAGAATTAATAGTAGATAATAGATCATCCTTAATTATGTTCCAATATGTTAGAAAGAAATGACCCCCATAGCCATCAGGTCCTGGTGAAGAATCAGGACTCAAGCTTTGAACTACTTCTAGAACATCTTGCTCACAAGCATAATCTTCTAAAACAAAATTAGCCTCTTAGTTGATCAATTTGGAATAAAGTCTTCATTAAACTCATCAGTCACAGTCTGCACTGTGGACAATTGAGATTCAAAAAACTTAATAATTTGATTCTTAATGGCATGCTCTTCTACAATCAAGACACCTATATCATCTTTAATCCCAAATATATGAAGACTTTGCTTTTTGGCTTTTTTACTAGCATGAAAAAATTTCTTATTTTAATAACCCAACTTCAGCCATTTTATCGATGACTTTTGCTTCCAATACATCTCCTCATTTTTTAAAGCAGATTGGAGTCTTGCCCTTCATTTATTTAATGCTTCTCTATTTGCTTCAGAGATGAACAACTCGTAATTGGGCTCTAATTGAATGATTTTATCTTTTAAACCCACCACCGCTGGATTAACATTCTTAAATGTAGCCTTGCTCCCCTTTTTTAGAACTCCTTTAAGCCTTTTAAGCTTAATAGAGAAATTCCACATACTAACAACTGGTTTATTTTCACTCCATGTGTTTGTAACTGTCTTCGTAAACTCAGAGTTAGAAGTCAAAAAATTGAGAAATTTGAACACTGAATGCTTTATATCTACATTGTTGACAACTTCCAAAAGAAGGGGGGAATTTTCTGAGGAGATTTTATTCAGATGCTTAATAGAAGAATTTGGGAAAGTCAACAACCATTGGGAGTTGTACAAACACCTATCAAACCGAGCCATTATTAGGTCTAACTCTACTCTGTTATTACACCAAGTGTACCTAGATCCTTGGTACCCTATAACTTGAAGACTGCTACTTTCAACTTCCTGATTGAACTCATAAATAGATGTAACATCAACTTCATTACCTGCTACAGTTTCTTCTTGGTTTGCCAATTTAATAAAATCCCACATCATGATGTGAGGCATTTCAGACATGTCATTTGAAAACTCCAACATTTGGAACCACAGGTCCCTTCTTTCTCGTTTAGAGCATTTAGCATACACTACTGAGACACATACTTGCTATTTAAGAACTGAATGAGAGATTGTAACTACAAACATTTGATCATGATCCACTACAACTTGTGCTTGAATGTGAGAGCTCCACAGAATCCAAAATTTACCATTATTATTACCGCTACCTCCTTCGAATCCCTATTTCAATTTATACATCTCTCATTTCTCCTTACAATCATAGGCTCTAAAACTGTGACAAGAGGAAATTTATGAATTCTACAATGATTCTTAATTCTCTAGTGGATGATTTCTTGCTTATAACCCTAATATTCCAAACCATAAAGTTTAACATTGAGATTTTGGTGTATTTGATTTTCTGATTCCTCTAGATTAGGATCTTGTGTATCTAGTGAACATTGGATCTTATTTTTTTCATCTTATTTTCTCCTCTACCAATACTGGTAGGAATTTTTTGAGTTGTTCTCTTCTCTACATTTATCCATTGCTCTTATTTATCTTATGATCCACCATATCAGAAAACATTTTCAATTCCTCAATTAAAGGAATTTGATATTCATAATATTCTTCACATGTAGATAAATACATTTTTTTCTGATCTTGAGTCTCTTCATTTTCTAATTCCCAGTACTACTAGGAGAAAAAAAATTATTGCCCCCTTCTTTTCCTACTCCATACAGATTTGATACTTTATCATAGCTGTATTTCCTTGTCTCTTCTTTGCCTTTTTTCTTATAAACCCTCCACTAATTTGGCTCTTGTTACTGGTTTGTTGGCTGCCACATTTTCTCTATTAGTTCACCATCTTATGTATCCTCTACAATAACAGTATCAGTTATCTCTATAAATTGGTCACCATCCTTATGCTGCTCCTCATTAACTTTGATAAACAATTTCTTGGATTGGATGGGGTTTAAATATTTATTGACTTAAATTATTTCTTGGGATTCTTGACTATTTCTGAAATTCTTTGCCTCTTCTTCAATTGGTTGCACATAATTCTTCACCTGATACTCATATGTTTTTTTTATTGATTAGTAGAAGGCTTCTTCCCATTAATTACTGCATCTTTTTTTGGTCCCCTTTCATTATTCAATGGCCTAACTAGATAATCCATAACTATATTTCCTTTCTTGAAATAATAATTACAATATTTTGGCATGTTCTCCACCTGAATCTCCTACCAGAAACCTTTATCCTCACACCCTATCCATACTCTCTTTAAAATCTTCTTGGTAATATCAACTTCCACACAAACTCTTGCTATACTAGGTCTATTGATTTCCACTATTGATGTATCAAGTTTTATAGGTTTTCCAATGAGTTGTGCAATAGAATATAGGGAAGGTTTGGAGAAAAAATGAATTGGTAATTGTGGTTGGGAGATCCATATAGGGGCTATGTTACTTTCTACATCTGGCCTGAAATATGTTGTCCATTTAAAGATTCTCATAGGATATTTCCTAATATACCAAGATTCTCTTAACCATATACGAGAAAAATCTTCTTCACTATTTAGTCGAATCAAACATGTTTATGATAAATTAATCCAATATTGAATGCAGTTTTGAGGGAGAATGTTTGGAATACCTTTCTAAAAACATCCATTGAAGGCCTTCCATGAGAGAACTTCCTAATAAAGGAAAACTTGAAAGGTTGAGCAAATGATTCAATATCTTCTTGAGAAAATAAGATTTTTGGTTCTCCTTTATAAGTTCTAGGGGATTTCATCGCAACTTGCACCTCATTTGAAGAAGAATTTTCTACCACTAAAGCAAAAGACTTGTTCCAAATATTAGAAATGTCAGTAGTCTTAGGATACACATGATGAAATCTTGAAGGGGAAGCCATGAAAACCCTAATTAGGGTTTACGTGGGGGAGAGAGAGAGAGAGAAGTGTAAGTTAGACCGTCAATATTTAATCCTCATTTTTGGTAAGCAATGAGGTAATACTCCTCTTCTCTTTAAAAGAAGGGTACTTGGTCTTTGACCCCTTGTGATAAATCTATTTTTCTTTCTTTTATCATGAGTTAGTTTCCACTTGTTCTGATGGATGTGTTATTTTTACAATTGTCGGTCCACTTGACTCTAATGGTAGAGAGGGACGCTGAACAGGATAAAAAGGACTCTGAGTTTGATGAGGCAATAAGGGCTCTATAAATTCCCTGATGAGGATAATTTCTAGATGGCTGATAAATATAGGGAGTTTGTGGAGTTTGTAGATAACTTAAGTAAGGCTTTCAAAGAGGTGAAGAGGTTAAAGGTCAACCTAGTCACCTTTTCCCAAAACTTAAAGGTGTCCTTAGAGGTCAACGAAGAAGATGAGACCAAAGGTTGGGACGCCGCCTTCAAACATATTGAGCAATATATCAATTATGTGAGAAAAACATATTGAGCAATATATCAATTATGTGAGAAAAAGGCGATATTAAAGGAAAGGTGGGATGCTTCCCTGGAAAAAGTTGATGTCCCCTCTTCCTTCGAGTTATTCGTCGAGCACCACCCTATCCCTCTTTTAGTGTTATATCAAGAGAAATAAGAAGTTATTGGGGATGAAGCTTCCAAGGACACATTCAAGCAGTAAGGGGTTTATTTTCTTCATTCCTAGTATTTTCCTTCTTTTTTGTGGTTATAAGGCTAGTGGCCCATTTTTAAGATCTAAATTAATGAGAAAGATATATTTTTCTATACTTATTGTTATTTTTAATCTTTGAACTTTATTTTTAAGAACCAGTTCAAATGTAATTTGACTGGCCTTTTGGTTTCCAACCCACCGATCAATATGAACATAATCTAGTCGATGACAACTTGAACCTTATTCTAGGGAATAGGGAATCTGGTCGGGTGAGATTAATTCAGCTAATTTTTTTTAGGGATTTCAAAAGGTATACCTGAATAATTATCATCTCATTAAAGAGATGGGTGACTACAAGGACGAGTTGGAGAATACTAGAGGGTGAAATCCTTATTAGAGAAAGATAACGTCGACCTACGAGCAGAGAGTGAAAAGCTACACTTTGACCTAGAAAAAGAATAGGAGATTAGTCATAAAATCAATGTCAAGTGTTAGAATCTTCACCATAAGGTCCATCACATACCTAAGAAGGTGTGGTGATATGGGTATGATGTGGGTGTGCTTAATGCCCCTTTCCATGTTGAGGACATCAAGTCACACATCTACAAGAATGGGTGGTTGACCGACCTATGTGTTTTAAAGGTACCAAAGACTTTCGACCTCAAGTATTGGTATATTGTTATTGATCCTCATTATGTTATGTCTACTATTAGAAGTGAGGACTATTGAGAACCCGAGGATGATGTTCTTGAGAAGTTGGTACTATATGCTCCTCCAAGTTCTGAGGAAATGTTTCCTCCCGTCCAATCAATCCCCTTGAGGAGACGAGAAGATCGTGGCCTATCTATCTCCCAAGCGAACCCTAGTCCTTCCATTTAGGAATATATAATGATTTATGTTGTCGTGTTTATAATTTTTTTAATGAAAACTTGTTTATTAATGGAAGAAAATTATATTTTTGTGAACTTATTTTGCATGACCATTTCACTCTTTACGACCTTGTATGATCTTGTGCTTACCTTTTAAGAGCTATCATCGCACAAAACTTTAGGCCTAAAATTGTTTAGTGATAATGTAACTATGTGTGGGGTTTTTCTCCCATTAAGGATTTTATCTGGCCAATGTGGTCAGTTTCTATGGTGCATAGAAATTCCCCGTAGGTTTTTTTATTATAATTTGGACATCCTTTCCATTTTGTGTTGAACAAAATAGACTATTAACATTTTTGTTCAAAAATTCGGACTATGAAACACTAGTGAAAGACAAGTTTAAAGGGGAAAAATCATTCATCTAAAGTATGCCCGAAGGGGATTAGTCTCTTTCCACTTGAGATGATTGATAATTCAAATGGAAATAACAAGCACTTTAAGTTTGGAAATTAAGATAAACTAAAATTTAAATTTACATAAAATGGTAAGTATAAGTAAAATATCATCAGGTTGGATGCATTTTAAGGTTTGGCGATATCGGTGCCCACCATTGTTTCCAAGTGGTAAAAACTATTGAGCTCGTCCCTTGTTATTTTGAACGGTCCTTCCTAATTTTACCCCATCTTTTCATTTGAGTTTTTCTTACGGAACCTGCTATATTCCTTAGTTTGTAGTCTCTGACCAGGTTATTTCTTGGTTTCACGTTAGGGTTGTACTGTCAAGAAATTTGGCATTAATATGGCGCCAGTATGATGATCACAAACTATTTTCTAGCCTTGTCTAAGCATAATTCTATTCTTATTCTCTCTTTATTTTACCCTTGCTCCACCAATATCATCCTCTTGGTTCGTAAACTAACTTCCATAAGGATCACTACTTTCATTCCGTAAGCTAGGGCAAAAGGTGTTTCCCTAGTGGATTTCCTTAGAGTCTATTAATAAGCTTAGAGTACTTGTGGGAATTCATCCACCCAGATAACCTGGGATTTTTCTAATCTCATTCAAATTCCATCCAAACTTGTTTTTTGGAAGTTGTTCAATAGTTATAGAGTACATTTCTTTGAGAGTATGACATCTAACTATAGGAATATCTGATTTTATAGTCGGCATGGAAATCTTGGAAAAGTCTTTTTTTAATTGCCTTCCATTGTTGGTAATAATGGATTATGGGGTTCTAAACCTTGTTATGATGTTCCTCTAGATGGACCTAATTATATCTGAGTCTCTAATGTTTGTTAGGGGCTCAACTTCTATTTATTTGGTGAAGTAATATGCATCGACCAACAAGTACTGTTGATTTGCAGATGCGGTTGGAAGAGGGAAAATGATGTCCATTCTCCACTAAGCAAATGGCCATGGACTAGTTAGTGAGTTCAAGTAGTCGGATGGTTAGTGTGGAAGCGAGAAAAAGTTCTGACATTTCTCACATTTTTAAACATACTTAATGGAATCTTCTTATATGTAAGGCTATTAATATCCCTCCTTGATTACCCTAAAATCCAACGACTTGCCTCTTGGATGACTTCCACAAGTTCTTTCATGAAGTTAGAATGATATTTCTTTCACCTTGTTCGGATGAACACGTCGTAAATACTATCCCGTAATTGATCTTCAGTACAAATTTACTTAAATAATTAGGTAAAAATGAGTTGCCTTGAGCCTAAGCTTGTGATCCTCCTTGACATCTTCCTGCAGTGCCTCCTCCCTAAGGAATTTAATAATGGGATCCATTTAGCTTGATGCTTCGTCCACTAGGACCTCGGTTTCCTTAGTCCTCTGAGATATGTTAGGGAGTAGTAAGATATGTACTCTTCCTTTTCAGTGTACTCCCTTGATATTTGGTTAAAAATAAGCTTTGAATTGCTAAATACCTTCAGGTGGGTGGCTCCGAGCAAAAGTATTTTCTTTAATCCCTCGAGAAGTGCTTCATATTCTATCTCGTTGTTTATGGCATCAAAACAAAACCTTATTTCCTGCTCGATCATTGTACCATCTGGCATGATCAATACTATTCCTATTCTTGATTTTTAGAATTGGAATTTCCATCCACAAATAGTGTCTAACTATGAATTCCAGACTGACCCTCTCCAAATAGCTCAGTGGAAATTTTACTTGTTTGTTAATGCCCAGAGCCTTTAAACACAAATTCTGCGATAAGATCTACAAAGATCTTATTGTTCATGATTGTCCTACGTTTGTAGTGAATATAAAAACTACCTACTTCTACCGAATATTTGGGCATTCGTATGAATAAGTCGACTTTTTAGAGGACAATTTTGATTAGGGAAGATGTCAAAACTGTGATAGGATTCCCTTTCAAATAATTCTTCACCTTTCGAAATGCGATGACTAGCACATAGACTAGTTTTTCAAGAAAAATATTTTGCTTTGATCCGATCAAGTTTTTAATGATGTAATAAATTAGGTCCTGCCCCTTGCCTCCTCACAAACCAATATAGAGTTGATTTTGTGCTTTCAGTCAAATATGTACAAGTACAATTGTTCTCCTTGGTGGCGGACCGCTATAATTATAGGGCAAGTAACTTTTGATCTCTTCTAGTGTCATGTCATATTCATCATTATATAATACCTTTTATTCCTTCCTTAGTTTGTGTAAAATGTCTCTTGGATGATATAAAGATAAACCAATTAAGGGTGATGATCTTTCGAGTTAACTTTTGCACCTCTTGAACCATAATTGGTGGTCAAATAGTATGTAAGGCTTCAGTTTGGCCGATATTGGCTTTGATGCTCCTTTAATTGACCAAATACTAGGATTGTATTTGATGATCCTTTAACTGACCAAATACTTGAGGAACTTACTCGACCGTATGTCGAACAAACACTTTGCAGCGCTAAGCTTCGTTCTATAGAACTGGAGTATCTCTATTTTATTAAGGTCTTTTACGTGGTCAACTTTAGTTTTTATTCTTGATGATGAGTTCTTCATCCCATAAGATATTCTTCGGTGAAGATGATACGCTTTGTATGACCCACCTCCTTAGGTCGGAAGAATTTTTCTTTGACATATTTGCAAAGATCTACTTGAAAGGCTTCCCCAACTATAGCTACTTGCTTCATCTCCATTCAGATCACATTTCCATTAATTGGTTAGGAGTGGACGCTGACCATGATTGACATGTTCCCCTCAACATTTTTATTTAAAACGTTATCTAGTCTTTTCTCGGTTGTGCCCTTCTCTTTAACGAATTTTCACTCAACTTAGTCCCTTAAGTGTCTGAATTAGTAGAAATCCTCATGTTGGGATTTTAAGGCCTCACAATTTTCTGTTTAACATTGTGATCCTTGTGATAAAAACACCTCAAAGTTATGTTTCTCTTGGGTGGGTCCCCGACCATTTTCCTCAGCCATTTAAAATACTTTTTATCCTTTTCTCTATATAATATTTTATCTCATTTTATACATCCACAAAACTTCTAGCATACTCCCAAAGGGTCTCGTATGACTTTTTCAAGAGCACAAGAGAGCGTCCATTCTTTTCGGGTGGGAATTGCTAGTAATGAACCATGTATTAAAGGACTCAGCCAACTTCTTGAAACTAGTAATCGATCTAGAAGGAAATTTTTTGAACTCGTTCTGAGAGACATACCCTAAACTTGAGGTAAAAATTCTTCTTATGAGTGACTCATTATTGACTCATAGAACCATAGCTTGGTGATATTTCTAAACATGGTTAGTTGGGTCTATTTTCCCATCATAAATCTTAAACAAAGGCACGTAAAATTTTTTTGGAGGTTCTTCCTCCTCCTAAGGCCGAACGAGTGTGGATCTCATCTTATTTCCACGTTCTCTACAAGCCAAATATTTGTTTGTTCGATCCGCCATGTGAGTAACTCACCCATTCAAATCTTTGTGAATGAGACTCTGTATATGACCCTACTCGTGCATGTTTATCCTTTTTGGATATATTTTTTCTCACTTTTTTAGATGATTTGCTTGCCTCTTTATTGCGTACTCAATCCTCGCTTGTGCATTTTACTCGCTTAAGGACTGGGGGTATGAATGGTGTGTGGATTCCTACGCTTCTCCCGGTGGATCTCCCTCTCTGCCCACTCTAATTAATGGTGGAGTTGATCATTATCTTCATGCCTACTTAGGAACTACATGACAAACAAATATGATCATAGACTTCATATGTGACCCAAAATGAGGACTACGGTCTTTTCATGTGACAATATTTGACTTTATGATCACGGAACAAGGCTATGACCACATGGTCATGGACCCAAGCCATGATAATGGGTGGAATTTTGTTCAAAGTAAGTTAAGGCCCTAGACTATGACCATGTGTGGGACGCTGTGAAATATGGGTCACAGTCTAAATTCACGACCCCCAATTTAAAGAACAAATAAAAACATGGTCACTAAAACATTTTACTCGATCTGAACCATCACCTCTGCTCCATCAAAACATTTTAAATACTTGAACAGACACTTGATATGAACTGACACCTTCACTCTGATCTGAACATGGTTGTAGTATGTAGATTTGAAAGTGGGTTTGAGAGAGGGAAGAAGGTATTATGAGAGGGTTGAATGGTGGGAGATTCAAATAGTAGTCTTAAGGAAGAGAGAGTACCCTTTTTAATCTTTTGCGGATGTTCAAATTATAGCTGAAATCCCCTTGTGCACTAATTGTTACTATTCTAAAGAGAGGGATCATCGTTTTCTTGGGCATTATGCTCTGATTGTATGTTTTTTTTCTTACATGTTGTGAACTAATATGGTGTAAATGACCTTTTTTACACAATAATCTTCTCGAACTTAAAATCATTTAGGGACGTTAGATACAATACTCCTACATTTAATCCCACTAATTGTTACTATTCTAGATAAAAATCCCTCTTCCTTTATATATATATATATATTCTCTAATAAGGGACACTACTTAAGAGTTTATGAGATTGTTTTCAAAAAATAGTATATTTTTTATTTTTACATGATGTTTAAACATTTCAAGCCCCCCCCCCCCCAAAAAAAAATAAATAAATAATAAATAAATAAATAAAATCAACTCAGAATAATTTTCTCCCTATTTTAACAAAAATGAGTGAAAAATTGTTAGTTTTAAACTCACGTAGATTGAGTGATTTTTTTTAAATAGCAAAAAAAATTATTTTTGGGTGAATTTTTTTGGGCATTTTTCTAAAATGTTTAAACACCATATAAAAATATCATCTCAAAAAATTATGGGTCAATTATTAAACAGTCCCTACTATAAATATATATTTTTTAAAAAGGACACATATTTTTAGTTTAACCCATTTAGTCCCTCAAGCACTCAATATCCTCTTATTTTTAGAGGTCCGCGCCAGCGGCACTCCCTCTCCAAAATATGTGGCAAAGAACTTTTTGAGGCAAAATAAAAAAGTTTGGACTAAATGGGGATTAAAAAATGTCCGAGGGACTATTTGATATATGTCCCAAAAATTATTGATCAACACATGTCCATAAATTACCCTTAAGGAATGTCCCTTATTGAGCCTGACTCTCTCTCTCTCACTCTTATATATATATAGTCAGGCTCTCCAACATACCTCCTAACAACACACCTATGAACATACCCATTTTTTTTAAATAGTAAAAAAAAATTAAATGATATTTTTTATATGGTTTAATGATATTTCAGTGTGCCCCTGTAAAAAAATCAACTGAAAATAGTATTTTTTTTGTTATTTTTAAAAAATATGCAAAATAAAGTGACAATTTTTACCCTTTAAAATTGTAATTTTTTTGCCTAATTTTTAAAAATAACAAAACATATTACTTTGAGATTAATATTTTTACAGGAGCACACTGAAATATCGTGAACCCATATAAGAATTATCAAATCAAAATTATATTTTTTTACTATTTAAAAAAATAGGTATGTTTAATGAGGTATGTTGGAGAGTGTGACTCTCTCTCTCTCTCTCTCTCTCTCTCTCTCTCTCTCTCTCTCTGTATATATATATATATATATATGAGAGAGAGAGAGGGAGAGATCATTTTAACTCTAAATTAATAAAAATATTTCAATATTTACTTTTTAAACATGCGCATGATATACAATATTGAAATGAGACTATATCTAGGCTGGGCCTAATCCTAAACATATTATGATGAAAAAAATTACTTGTCTAAATGAATGAATTTGTAAAATTAAATATAAAAAATAGATTAATATATAACTCTCCAAATTATAGTTATCGAACTCTTCACTTTGTTGTTTTAATAAATTCACAGCCTCCTACGGCATGGAATGGTGGGATTGGTCATATATCCAAAGAAATGATTCAAAATCACTGCCCACCACCATCATCTGATATTCAGGTAGATATAATTTTTTTATACATCGTTTAATGAGGAAAAAAAGAGAGGGTATTTGTATTTTGAGGTCCAGTACTTAATTCAAAATATATTTTAGGGTTTAAATTTTTCATGAATTACACTTTAATGTCCACTTCCGTTTTTTTCCTTATTTGTAAGAAATTTCGTTACACTTTATTTCCACAAAAAATTTGCAAAAAGTGAAAACATAAAATAAAATATAAAATGCGAGTAATGAAAATTTAGGTTGATCCCAATTTTTTTTATAAATTAATACTGAAGAAATAAAAAAGACAGTTTAACTTTAGCCATCATTTTGATTTTTAATGATACAAAAAATGAAAAAGTGTTGCAAAAATTCACACCGATGGCTAAAGTTTTAAGGAAAACAAAATGGTGACTATAGTCAAATAATGATAACTAAAAAGTGACTAAAGTCTAAATGACCCAAAGTATAAACAAGGATTGTTTGTATTTTGTTGTATAAAGTTCTCACTAATTGCCCTTTGAGTCCATTTCATTTTTGACAAGAGTTATATGACAGCAGAATGTTGTAAAAAAAATCTCCCAACATGTCAAAAAAGTGAAATGGATCTTGATGTGCAAATAATGAAAACTACAAATGACAAAGTGCATTACGATTAACTAATAAACTGCAAATTAAAACTAACTCAAAAAATAAAATTAATTTTTATCTTCACAATACTTACTGAGGTATTATCCATTAATACCATGCAGATACTAAGGTGTGGCCCTCCTCCTATGAACAAAGCCATGGCTGATCATCTGAATGAACTCGGATACACACCAAATATGCAATTCGAGTTCTATTAATATGTTTTTCTTTCTTTTTATATGAATAATGCTAAACCTACCAAACACTAGACACCAATATGTTATATGGGTCATTTACATTTTGGCCCCTTCAACTTTGTTTCCATATTTACTTCAATTCAGTGCTTGTACTTTCACTCTCTATATTTAATCCCATCAACTTATAAAAACATGTCACTTTACCCCAAACACTACAGGTGTTAAATTTTGGGATTAATTACACTTTCACTCCTCGAACTATAAAGAAGTAGACTAAAACCATGGTTTATGTAATAGTTTTAGTTATAGATTTATTGCTAAAATAAAATTAATTTTTTCGATTTTAATGAGAATCATAAACGGATATAATGGCTGCATTCTTTTATTTTATTTCCAGTGTCTTTTATTCTTCTTATTAGGTGTTCTAGTGTTTAGATTACAGCTTACACATAGAGGATTACATGACCAATTCTTATAGAATATAAGTTTTATCGTTCACAATCATAACTGAATTGGATGCACCATCAGTAGGGCTATAGCACAATATTTTAGTAGGTTTATCTTGATTACGGAAAATTGTATACTTTCAACTTATTTTGCTAGTATACTTTATGTGTATTGAATGGGAACACCTTAAAGAAATTGTCTTTATAGTTATTTTATAATTCAATAGAAACCTCATGATTTTTAGTTTTACTTAAGGCTCTTAATCCAGGTATTATTGATGGACACATGCACTTGTTATTTATTGCTTTGACCATTCGAGTAAGATTCATTATTGGATCAATAATCGTGATAGATTGGGTAATGGTGATTATTGTATGGTGAAAGTCTTATGGAATGAATCCATGTCTCGATATAGAGACTGGTGATACCACCTTGAGATGCTTTCAAGTAGGGGTGGCAATTCGGCTTAGTCGTGTCATTTTCGGGTCGTGTTGATTTTTATTTGAGTATAATTTTGGGTACTCTTAAATCAATACAAGTTACTCGTGTAATATTCAGGACATTTTGGGTTATTACCATAAACGGGTTATCATGTCAAAAATTGTCGGCTCTACTTTCAAGTTTTGTAAGTGTTAAACCCTACAAATAATTTAAGTTGGATCGCTCAAGGAGTTAAAGAAGTTAATCAAATAAATTATCATTAAATTATTTTATTAATGGGTATCTATAACCTAAATGCGGGGAGAATTAAGTAAATAATAATTAGGAGCTTGGAATATAATTTTGAGTTAAGGAGTGGAGTTGCAATTATAATTATTTAGTGGTATCAATTATAATTAAGGGACTGAGATTAGGATCTGGTAAGGATTAGGTTTTCCCAGGCCCATTAGGAGCCACATCCTTATCTCCCCTTAGGGACCTAACTATAGCCTATATATATGCACCTAAGGCTCATCATTTCATAAGCTAGTCGTCACTCTTGGATACTCAAAAGACTGTGAGGTGCACCGAGCTAACATTCTTAATCAACTGTCATCAAATATTATGTTCGTGAAAATATAAGATCAAATCAATTCGATCTCGAAAGGTAAATCCTAATTCCGCCTATAGATAATCATGTATATGTATTTTTTTTTAGTTCAATATATACACGTTTTTAATAGACCATTGGACTTTCGCACCAACAATTGGTATCAGAGCCCTGTTGATACCACATATAGGTTGAATTCAACCGTGTTTTTCAACTTAAAACAATCGTATATGTGCATGGATGTTAGGTAGAATATAGATCTATGCTAACATTTATTTTGCAGTGATCTAATCCCAATATTATGGTCACATATTTATGGTTTTGTTTTATGTGATTGGATCCCACAATGGTTTATTCGTGGTTATATTTTTTACGCTGGATTAATGCAATATTGATATAGAATGTGAACTCCTTCAAGGAGGCATAGGACATCTGTAATTTGTTACTGTTTTGATCGTGATTGTCTATGGAGGAGTGTGAAACCAGATTGGTGATCGAAGGCTATTTTTGGCATAAAAATAAGTCTATGGAGGAGTGTGAAACTAGTGATTGGTGGCGGAGGTGCTTCCCCCTGGACCCTCATGAGGGCAGACCCCCTCGACCCCGCCACCTGATCGGGTAGGTGGAACCCCGTGCCATCCTAACGTAGTGGAAACATGAAGTGTATGGGTTTAAGGATGATTGTTGAGAACTCCAACCTAAGACGAGTTGTATCAGAACCATAATAGTCGGGAATCCTCATTTATCTAGATTTTTTATTTATGTTGATTTATGTCTTTATTATTCATGTTTTAATTGTTGAGATGTTAATATGTGGTAATGGTTCCCTCAAAATTATGTACAACATGGAATACTGACCAGATTTAAATCATGTAGATGCTAAATGTGAATAATTTATAATTATTTTGAATTGCGGACATTAATATGTGTGGTTAGAGAATAAAAAAATTGAGTATTTTTTTAACGATCAAGGGTATTTGAATTTTTTTATTTATCACAAATTTTCTTGATATATTAAAATAGGGATATCCTCATATTTTTTGAAATATATTAAATGCCCTAGATTTTTAAAATTAATTAATTAAAAATTACACACATTTTTTTTGTAACCCTCGTAAAGTTTTTTAAATTACTAAGTGGGAGAGGGAATTTTTCAAGAGAAAATCCCACGGTCTCCATCAATGATTTGTAAATTTTCAATAATAAGTAGGTCATTCAACGAGGAATTTTAATTATTGTGGTAGTCGCTATAAATTTTCTTACGGGTAATTTTTGATTCATTATTCATACAGGCGGCCCCAAAGGAGGAGTCTGTGTGATATAAGATAATCTAAAATTAGCTGGTGGTATACACTTAGACATAAATAATGGTAAGTTCTCCAAAGAGGAATGCTATGATTTTTTGGGACCAATGTGTCGGCTATTTAATTTAATTTAACATATGTTTTATCTAGATAATAAAATTAAAAGGAATAAACTTGCCTAATTTTTTTTGGAAAGTATGTTCTCTAAAAAGGAATACTATTCAAATGATAATTGGGATCGGGAAGAAATCTTTTAAAATTGATAGAGGGAACATTAATTTTAATTTAGAATTCAAAAAGTTTTTCCCATATAATAATTCATTTTAATATTTGATTCTCAGTATTAAGATGGGAAGCTCTTTCAATCCACCTCCTGTCATTCTCAAGGAAAACAAATTAACTGGACCTAATTACATTGACTGGAAAAGGAATTTGGATATTGTATTGACTGCTGAAGGGTACAAGTCTGTGCTCTATGAGATCTGTCTTGAGAAACCTGGTAAGGGGGCAACTGAAAAGGAAACCCAGGATTACCAGGATCAAGGCTGATGAGATGGGGCGGTATTACATTTTGGCATCTATGTCAAATGTTCTGTAACATCAGCATCAGTTGGTGGACCATGCCTATAAAATGATGCTGAACCTCAAAGATATATTTTAGGATCAGAATCGTGATACGAGGTCGGTTGCCATGGAAGACATCATGAACACAAACATGGTTGAAGGGACCCAGTGAGGGAACATATTTTAAAGATGATGTCTATTTTCAATGAGCTTAAAATCCTTTGAGCGAAAATAGATGGGGAAACCCAGGTCTATATTGTTCTCCAGTCGCTACCTGAGTCCTTTAAGCAGTTATACCTAAATTACAATATGAACAAATTTTCTTACTCTTTGGTGGAACTACTTAAAGAACTACAAACAGCTGAGGGTCTGATCAAGAAGTCAGTAAGTGCTTTTATTGCTCAGAAATGTTCTACTTATAAGACTATAGGCAAGAATAAAAGGAAGAAGAAGGCTCAGAAATAGGTTATTAGGCAACTCGTGGGCCTTAAGAAGGTGTGAAGACCCCCGAAGGCAATGTAACACCCCGTGTTTTAATTAACTGACTTTAGTTAATTTGGAGAAAAATAAAATTTTGGATTTAATAGCCTTTAAGATTTTAACTTGGTTTTACGAATAAATTTTCAATTGGGAATTAATTCAGGTCTTTTATAAAAAGGTTATAAGGTTTTTAATTAAACATTTAATTGGCAGGTGAGTATTTGTTCAACTAATGTATTTTTATCAGATAATTAAGATGGATTTTTAAAAAATTTAAATTTTGGGATTTGGGGGCTCGTTCAAATGATAGGGCATGTCGTTCGAATGACGTCGCATATCGTTTGAACAACAGGGGTCCTCGTTCGAATGACAGAAAGTCGGTGGTTGGTTAATACTACTATTTGTTTCCAACTCTTAAAACCTTTATTTACTAAACTGATACGGGGCTGGAACTTCGAAACTCACTTTTCTCTTAAACTTTCTCCAGAAAGATTTTCCAAAACATATTTCTCTCATCTTCAACCCGTAGCCCCTACTTTTTATAAGCTTTGAAGATCAACCTTCTACTCATATTTTCATCCAACTAATTTCAGGCATGAATACTCTATTTGTTTCCTTTAGTATTATGCATTTTAAGTGTTGCCTAAACCTTAATTAAATGTTTTCTTAAAACCAATTAACAATCTAATTAGAGAAAGTGGACACATAAAACTTGGGGCTATTTTTATGAAATCTTTTGATATGAATAATATTCATAACCCTTTGGTACGTAGGACTCATAAGTGGATTTTGGGTTTTATTGGTGTAGGTTGCATATAGAAAAATCATAGTTTTGAATTAAATGAATTTGGGGGCGTATAACTCATGTAATTTGTGTAGAGATAATAAAAATGGATTTTTGTTATATTAATGGTGAAAACTTGGTGTATTTAAATTAAAATAATTAAATGGTATCAATTGGGTGTTTATGACGTTGTGATAATTAAATTAACATTTAATTGAATGGGACTATTATGTGTAGTTTTATACGTTGATTAATTATGATTGTTGGTGTGACTTGTTGGTATTATTTAATTTCCATTTGTGATGAAGGGTTGTTGGGTATTTTTTCTCTCCCTATATTCGAGGATGCCTTCTAGGTATGGGACTAGTGGGTAGGCCTTTTGATGATTTATGCCTTCTAGGTATGGGACTAGTGAGGGTAGATTATTACGACTTTTTATGTAGGGGTGGGTTGATTTTCGATACTTTATCGTCGTTACGCTAGCTTAGGCATGAGACTAGGTTGGAAATCCATCCTATATATAGGGTAGGACGTATTGATAACTTGGGGATCCTTAGGTATGGGACTAAGGGTGGGATAATTTATAAAGGTGGGATAATTTATAAATTGTGAAATTGAGAATTAATGCCTAAGATAAAATCGGGTATTAAAATTTGTGGCGACATAATGTGTCAGGGACCGAAAGTTTAAACGGGTCATCGGACGATTTATGTCGTGTCGTGTGTGGAACCTTGTCATGGAGCGAGGACGACAGTTTAAACGGATCAGAGGCCATTTGACAAGGGGACGTGTGACACTTTAGTGGATTACCACCCGGGATGGGAGGACCATCATAATAAAAAGTGAGAACAATAATAAAATGGGAAATGGGCTAATTTAATTAAATTAACATCTTGGGAATTTAAAATCATATTGGTGTGCCTTTTTAAATGGGGATCTCTGCAGGTAGTTAGTGATGTATATTTATCGCGTTTAATTATCCCGTTTAATTTAAAATACTCTATTCTGATATTTATTGCGTATAATGCTACTGTCTGGATTCAAGGAACCTATTTAAGGGGAGTAGTGTGTATTCATGCTCAGGGCTCTGACCTCATGCGTTGACTAACTTTTTTCAGGATAAGTTTTGGAGAAGCTGCATAGGATTATCGGAGTTATAGTTTGGAGGTGCAACCAAAGTTTATTCATTTGATTGCACTATTTAGTTAGACTTTCCTTTTCAGTCGTATTTAATTATGAGACTTCATTTGAGTTTTTGGGCCATTCGTCTCTAAAGTTGTTTAGAGGGTTTCGGTTGGATTATTTAGTCGGTTTATTATTCAGATTTTATTTTAATTATTATTGGAGATTGGATTTATTCGGAGTTTTAGCATGTGATGGATCTTTATCGTTCATTTGTTATTATCAGTGGGAATTGATTCAATTATTTATCTTATGGACTAATTTATTTATGTCTCATATTTGTCTCATGCTAAGAATGGTATTTATTTAGTTCACGCCCAGCGTAGTTTGGCGGTGGTGGCTGGCCACCCCGTCTGTCAAATTGTGCGGGATGTAACAGGCAAGTGTTTCCACTGTAAGTAATGGAGACTGGAAGAACAATCGTTCGCTTTTTTGAAATAAACAAAACAACACAGGTAAATCCCATTTATTTGTAGTTGAATCATGTTTTGTGGTTCATACTACCAGTACCTGGTGTGTAGATATTGGAGCTACTAATGAAGTTTGCAATTTTTTGTAAGGGTTCCAGAAAACAGGTGACTAAGTGATGGAGAGATTTATCTGACTATGGGAAATGCTACGAGAGTAGAGGTAGTTTCTTTGGGAGACGTTCATTTGAGCTTTAATAATGATAGTAGTTTACTTTTAAAGGATTGTTTTTATGCACCTTCCATTAAGAGGAATTTGATTTCATTTTATTATTTAGCCTTTTAGGGATATTCAATTTCTTTTAATAAACTTGAGGTTATTAAGAAAAACAAATCTTTATTTGTTTCGGTATATTAGTTGATAATCTTTATATTGTTAATCCTATCTCTCCGACACAACAAATTAGTATATTTCATAATTCAACTGGACCATATTAAAGAGAAAGGAACCATCCTTATTGAACAAAATGTATTTTTGTCACTTACGCCTAGGTTATATTATTCTAAAAAGGATTTGTAGACTGGTAGCAAGTGGGAAATTAAGCCCATTAGAAGTGGAGGCACTTATAGTTTGTGAATCCTATTTAGAAGGTAAAATGACCAAGGGGACCTTCTCGGATAAGGGCTATAAAGCCAAAGAACTCTTAGATTTGGTTCATTATGATCTATATGGACCAATGACAACCCGAGAGATAGGGGGCTTTGAGTATTTTATGACTTTCATAGATGATTACTCAAGGTATGGGTATGTTTTCCTAATGCACCATAAGTCCAAAGCCCTTGAGAAATTCAAAGTTTATAGGGAAGAAGTGGAGAAGTATCAAGGTAGAAGTATCAAGACACTAAGATCTGATTGTGTTGGTGAGTACCTCTTAAGGGAGTTTAGGCAATATCTAGAAGATCAAGGGTCCTAATTGTATGCACCTGGTATACCTCGATAAAATGGTGTAACAGAGAGGAGGAACATGACTCTTTTGGAAATGATTAGTTCCATGTTGAGTTATATAGATCTCCTAAATTCCTTTTGGGGGTATGCTTTATAAACAACCACTGATTTACTGAACTTGGTACCTTCAAATGCGGTCTCTACTACACCCAAGGAATTGTGTATTGGGTGAAAGACTAGTATGAAATATATTCGGATCTCGGGTAGTCCAGCACATATGGTGAAGAGAGATCCTAGTAAATTGGAATTAAGATAAAAAGTTTGTTTCTTTATACGATATCCTAAGGAAACTAAGGGTTATTTATCCTATGATCCTAAAGATAAAAAGGTTAATATTAACACAAATTACCGATTCTTGGAAGGGAATTATATGATGGATCATACACCCAGAAGAAAAGTTATTCTTGAATAGTTGGGAGGGAACCAATAAGATTATTCAATATGACTAATACAAGATGAAATAACACTATGTGTTGACACTAGTACACCAACATAGGGACTACCTCATCATAATAGGAGGGTTATACGTCAAACTGAATAATTTATGTTCTTGAGAGAGTCTTATGACAAGATCCGTGAATAACTTAAAGTCGATCCTTATAACTACAATAAGGCAATCCAAGATAAAGATGTTGAACTTTCACTTAAACCAATGAATTCTGAGATAGAATCTATGTATTCTAATCATGTCTACAGTCTGGTAGATATACACAAAGGGATAAAACCCATAGGATGCAAGTGGGTCTACAAGAGGAAAATAGGGGCGGATGGGAATGTTGAGACCTTTAAGGCATGGCTTGTTGTGAAAGGATTTACTCAGAATGAGGGCATCGATTATGAGGAAACCTTCTCGCTGGTAGCTATAATGAAGTCCATATAAATTCTCTTATACATTGCAGCTCATTTCGATAATGAAATTTGGAAAATGGATGTCAAGACTGCATTTCATGATGGGAATCTTAACGAATGTATCTATATGGTGCAACCAGAAGGTTTTATTTCCCATGTCCAAGAGCATAAATTATGTAAGGTTAAGAAGTCTATTTATGGACTTAAGCAAGCATTTATAACTTGGAACAATTATTTTGATCAGGCAATCAAAGATTTTGGTTTTCATCAATGTCCAGATGAGTCTTATTATACAAGAAATGCAATGGAGATGCAATGGGGTTTTTAGTATTATATGTGGTTGACATTCTTCTTATTGTAAATGATGTTGTAGCGTTATCTTCAGTTAAAGTGTGGTTGTCCAGCCAATTCGATATGAAAGATTTAGGAGAAGCTAATTCCAACCTTGGGATCAAGCTTATACCTGATCATAAGAATAGGATGTTGGGTTTATTATAAGCAACTTATATCGATTCCATTTTTTTCTAGATTTAGCATAAAATATTACAAGAGAGGGTTCCTCCCTTTTAAACATGGAATATCTCTTTCCAAGGATCAGTGTCATAAGACACCTGACTAGATAGAGAAGATGAAAAGCATCCCTTATGATTTGGCAGTTGGGATCCCTATATATGCTAAACTATGCACTAGACTTGAGATTTGCTTTGCTGTTGGCATTGTTAGTAGATATCAATTTAGCCCTGGGAAAGAACACTAGATTGCGATAAATCATATACTTCAAAACCTGAAAAGAATACGAGAATATATGTTAGTTTACCAAACAGAGTGTCTAGTACTTATTGGGTACACCAATTCAGATTTTCAGTCTGATAGAGATTACAGAAAGTCTACCTCTGGATATGTTTTTACCCTAAGAGGTGAAAAGCAGGAGCCATAAGAGAGGTAAACACATTGAGCATAAGTTTCATCGAGGTGATGTCATAGTTATAAAGATTGCATCAGAGAACAATCTAGCAGACCCTTTCATGAAGATCTTACGAGCTAAGACTTTTGATAGTCATGTAGAGAGAATGGGAGTGAGATGTATTGAAACATGGCTTTGAGTCTAAGTGGAAGATTGTTAGACAAGTACTCTAAAACCATGATTTATGTAATAGTTTTAGTTATGGATTTATTATTAAAATAAAATCAGTTTTTCCTATTTTAATGAGAATCATGTACGGACATAATGTTTGCATTATTTTATATATTACCGATGTCTTTTATTCTACTCAGTAGGTGTTCCGGTATGTAGAGTACGACTTACATACAGAGGATCAGATCACTAGTTCTTGTAGAATATAAGTTTTATTATTCACAATTTTAGATGGAACTAGACACACTATCAGTAGGGCTTTAGCACAATATTTTAGAAGGTCTATCTTGATTATGGGAAACTGTATATTTTCAACTTATTGTGCTAGTACACTTTATGTGTATTGAATGGGACCACCTTGAGGTCATTGTCTTTATCCTGATTTTATAAGATGATGTAAACCTCGTGATTATTAGGTTTACTTAAGGATCTAAATCCGAGTATGTTTAATGGACACATGCACTAATTATTTATTGCTTTCACCTTTCAGGTGAGATTCATTATTGGTTCAATAATCTTGATAGATTGGGTAATGGTAATTATTATATGGTGAAAGTATTTCATGGGTGGAATCCATGTCTCGATATAGAGACTAATGGTACCCCTTTGAGATGCTTATAAGTTTTGTATGTGTCAAACCCAGCAGGTGGATTATGTTAATCCGACACTAGAAATAAGTCAAGTTGGATCGCTTAAGGACTTAAAGAAGTTAATTATAATTATTATAAGTAATTTATTTTATTAACGAGTATATTTGACCTTAATGTGGGGAGAATTAAGTAATTAATAGTGAGTAGCTTGAAATAAAGTTTTGAGTTAAGGAGTGCAGTTGCAATTATAATTATTTAGTGGTTGTTGTATGCAAAAATTACCCTTCCATGTGGACCAATAAACAAGGTACACATATTGTACAACGTGGCGCCTCCTCCTACTTGCTCGGTATAAAGTATGCTTAGTCAGCTGGAATGCCGACTAATGCCAGAAGGCCGACCAACCAGAATTATAAAGGCTACTCGGCTCAGAATGCCAACATACAGTGAATCCTAAGAGACGTATTTATTATATATAGATGTAAATGCTTGTCATATGAAAGCATTTCATCTCTAGGGTTTCATACCTTTATAAATGTACTATAATCCCTCAGCTCGACGAAAAACTAGAATCTCATACGCATTGAGCTATTACAATCACTAAGTAATAATAACTTACACTAAACGTAGGCTAATTTGTAGTTGAACCACTTTAAAAACTTCTTGTTTTGTGTGTGTAATTTAAGTGTTTTCATATTATTTATCTGTGAATATAAAATTGGAACCCATTAAATTTTATACATCAACAGATTGGCACCGTCCGTGGGAACATTTGTCTATCATCGTTCTCTACCAACTTGTTCCGACCATGAATAATTCGGAGAGTAGTAACCAAAATGATAATAATCCTTTCATTCCATCTCCTCCTCCTCCTACGGCTAATTTAAATGGAGTCCTGGTGAATCTTACTAGAGGGCAGGAGGCAATTCAAGAAAACATAAGGAAATTAGATCAATCACTACAAGTAAGATATGATGCTCCGTCTAGACAAACCGTGTCACCATTGCCTGGAAGAGGAATACCTCCACTCCATTCCAAGAGCAGTCAGTCAAGATCGTCTTGTGACATCTCCTACCATTCGGGAGACACTTTATCTATCAAGTTCTATGAACCATATGATGGGCGATCTTTCATTCCAGAAAGACCATGTGTCTTAGAAAGGTTAAGTAGAGAATCAAATTTTGATCGGTTAGGCCATAGAGCAAATAAATTTCCTCCTAGAGAACTCTCCCAGTCATGTGGGCATCAGGCCGATCAACATGGAGAATTTATCAAAACCATATCAAGCATCCGATGAATTGTATATGTCAATAAGACGTCGCAGGAAGAGAACTCAGTGCAAACACATGGTAATGCTGGTTGAGCAACTTCAAATAGGTCCAATGCTGAGGCTCTTCCATGGAAAGGATCAATTCAGTGATTGGAAGATTGACTGGGAGAAATGGCCAAGGCAAAGAATCCACTACAACGAAATCTAATGAAAGGATCCCTTTTCATCAAGCTATAGTGGATTTTCCTATGCTAAACAAATTCAAGTCACCATCAATCACCCTCAAGTATGATGGTATGACTGATACTACTTTTTATATTGAGCAATACCAAGATGTGATCGACATATATGATGTTCCTGATGAGATGAGATCCAGTGCTTTCTCGAGCACCATTACTGGCCCAGCCCAAATATGGTATAATAACTTACCACGAGGACAAATTGTGACTTTTGGTCAGATCACCGAGCTATTTATTAGCAATTTCTGTTTCAGGGCTAAACAAGCCAGACTGGTAGCGCATCTTCTGAATGTCAGGCAACAAGTTGGAAAAACTACTGATGATAGGGGAAATCGGCCATAGGGCGTTTACGTATCAGCAGATCAAAATCTATGTGTGTGTTAAACAAATACAGCAAGCAAACAGAGAGAAGACAAGGTATAGAGTGGTTCAGCCTCTAAAATAGGCCTACGTCCACTGTGTTGCTCCGTCCTCATTATGTGTGTTGCATTGTACAATATAATCGTGCCTATAGAGGCGTACAAGTACGAGAATAAAGGAGAGTACATGATAGTATTAGAGATTCCGGTGAACCCGTGAGGTGGCTGTGATGCAGATTCTAGGCCTCCAAAGCTTATGTTGGGGTGATGTAGAGAGAACCTGTGTTGTAGTGCCTCGGGTGTGTCCAGAACCGATTCCCCACTTCCAGCTGTGGTCCTCTATTTATGAGGAAGTGAGTTGAGTCACGTGCCCTGAGCACATGGCGTTTACCAAGTCTGCAATAGATGTGGATGAGGGCGTGCGGCCCATATAGTAGCAGCGTTGAGCTGTTAGAGGGGGACCGCGGACCCTAAGCTGGGGTGTCGCGGCCTCTGATGGAGAGGGTCGCACCCTATAGGAGTTCTGACCGCGCCCTATAGGTGTTCTGGCCGCGCCTTGAGTGAGGTACCGCCCGCGGCCTGAATGGCCTGAACGCGATTGTAGAAGTACTGCCACGGCAGGGTGCTATACTTGTACTATCAATAAGCCCCCAAGCCGTAGTGCCAAGGGAGATATATTGGGACTGCGACTAAGTAGCCTAGGTGCCGCGGTGCTTCCAAACCGACGATTCGTCTTCCGCGCTCCCTTATATAAATTGTTTCTGGCCATGGACTTCATTACGTTTCTAAAACTTTTGAGAGCAAATCGAGAGAAAATCTTGTTCTTCCTTTCTCAAGCATTTTCCGGTAGCCTTCCAAGGTGGTTTGAAGCTGCGTGTGGTGTTTCCAAGGTGGTGTGAGGCTGAGCATCGCAGATTTCTTCATTTCCAGGTAATCTTTCGATCAATAGACTTCGTAGTTTGCATTTCTTTCCAGTTTTTTAATAATCGAACATCTGAATCGTACACCAAACCTGTTTCTAATCTTCATGAACAAACTCTAGCTGTTTGATAGGAATCTAGGGCTTCAATTTAAAATCTGCTTATCCCCTCAGAATTGAACACATGAATGCTGAGTACCTCAATAATTGCTAGGATAAATCTTCATATGCTGAACTGAGACCTAAGTTTGATAATCGTTAGGATCCTTGAGATGCTATGGAAATCATATAATTGTTCTTGTTGTTCTTGATGCTTTTCACCAAGTTCTTCATATTTTGCGACTTTTGATCTTTAAAACGATTAAACGTTATATTCATCAATTGTTTTAAGAGTAAAGCCGCGGCATGATGCCCCAACTTTAATCTATTCCCATTTTGGTCCTTGTGGCATACCGTGGACGTCGGCCGCGGTCTCTTAAAATCTGAGATTTCCCTTTGCAAAACAAGAGTAGATAACTGCAGATATCTTAAAAACAGCAGTAGACATTTACTTGTTGGAGGGAGAGGCCGCTTTTTTATAAAAAATACCAGTAATGTTGAACCCCGTTCTGGAACCAAATCGCGGCGTTTAGTAGGTTGGCTTAGGACCCTTGGGCTGATTTATCCTCCTTGGTTAGATGAGGGCCGCGCCCTTTGATATGGAGGGTTAGATGGTCACCCTTTTCGGTTCAATTAATAGTAGGCAATTCATGTAAATAATCTTTCTGCGGCTTCTTGGTCTTTTCCAAACCATCATGGCTGCGGCGCCTAACTGCGGACTCTGCTTTTCAGGTACCGCTGCAGCCATATGAACTTTGACCCAGACGAGTTTTTGAGAGGCTTTTGGGCGAAGCATTTTGGGGAATCTCCGCCTGAAATTTCTTTCGTGCATCCTCTAAGGTCAATAGGCCCTTGCAAATTAAAAGATTGCCCGAACTGCATCAGACTCGACTCAGACTCCGCGGACTCCGCATCTAGGAAGGCCTTCCCATCTCCGCTGATGGAAGAGGAAGCCAACTCAAGTACCCATCCCATGGGTGATGGAGATATTGTTGCGGCTGCTAGAAATAAGCATGGAGGTACATCAGGTAGGGCTGAGAGACCCTTGGTCGCGCTTGTTATCCGCAGCTTAATGACCCAAAATTGGGTTGATCAGGTGGCTGAGGCCTTCGAATTTCCAAAAAATTTGACGTGTTCAGCCCCTACCGCGAACCAAAGACCGTGCACGGTTCTATCTGATGACAGAATTTGCTTCCCCCTACACGCGTTCATTTACGGGCTGTGGCTACCTGTCCCAGTTCCTATCCGTCATCTTTTCCAGACAATAAAACTGGCCCCAGCCCGGTTAGATCCCAACGGTTGGAGAGCTGTTCTTGCCGCGGTCGTGCTTTGGGAGAACTTATTCAAAAAGGAAATTACTCCCGCGAAGTTCTTTCATTTTTACCACCCAAAAGAGAACTCCGTAAAGTTCGCAGGATACTACTAGTTTTCACTCTGCGACAGGAATGAAACCCTTTACACTGGGAGGCTGACCAGTGTAAAAAATTGGAAAGAAAGTACTTCTACATTTCTGGAGAAGGGTGGGAGTTCCACCCTGAAGAGAATGAGAGGGAAAAGTCATTTCAAATGCCGCGGCAATGGGGAACTCCCTCCAAACTAGGTAATTTTTAAATGTCCGCGTCCCTTCCGGATATTTTGTTAAATATCTGCTAACCTTTGGATTTATTCTTCTTTAGTCCTTGATAACTTGACTTTAAACAAAAGGCAAGAAAAGAGGGTTGCTGAGGCATCGGCGGTACCTGCTGAACACAAGAAGTTCAACACACTAGTTACATCAGCAAGCATATTCGAAGCAGGTTTCTTCCCCAATAAGTTAATTCCCCAGCAAATGGCCGCGGAAGGTAACACTAATATTCCGCGGAGTATAAAATGTTTTTGCAATTTTTGTTCAAATACTTGTGTTTACAGTTGCTTATCTTTTTTAGGTGAGGAAGTTGATAGGGAGATGTTGGCTACCTAACTGGCGAAAATAGACGAGGACGCGGTGGTTCTCAATAATATCGCGCGAAGCAGGAAGAGGAAAAGGTCAAAGGCCAAGGGATCTACCGCGGCCCCCTCTGGAGACAAGGCCACTGATCCTGCCGCGGATCAGGTGGTTAATGATGAAAACCCTGCGTAGCATGAACACTTAGATGACGACATAGGGTAAAATTTGGCTGCGGCTGGCCTGATGTCAGCTGAAGTCCCCCTTCAATCGTCCTCTCCTCCACCGCCAACTATAGTGGCGGTTAATGCGAATTTGCCACATCCCCAATTCCGTGGAGAGTCCGGGCCAGACGGTAGACCAAGGCCTCAATTAAGGCAACCTGACCCAAATTCTTCCTGGAACACTACCGCAAAGGCTGCACGGAGAATGAAGTGAACCTTGGATGCCGCGGACCTCGACAGGCTGGTTGGAGAAGATCATGAAGATCTGGAGGACTGTGGCCTCCACGGCCTTCTGAGGGTACGTACTAGTCATTTAACTTTGCATCCCATAATTTTCTGTACTTTTGCTAACGCCTTTTATTTCATACAGGCCGCTGATGTGAGTGTAGTCCAGAAGAGGAAGTATGAGGCTTTGTACAGGCTGAAAGAGGCCGAGAAGAGTGCTCATGCCGCGAACTTGCAGTCTGCACGGACCTTTTCTTTTGAGGCAGGTAAAGAGTCCGCTGCCGCGGCCCTCCAGGGAGCCCATACGGACTTCGAGAAGGCCAACAAGGCCAGAGAGGAAGCGGAGGAGAATTTTAATCAAGCCGCGGAATCTCTAAAATCCTCACAGGCCCAGACAGCCGAAGCCGCCCGTGTTGCAGAGATTGCAAATACCAAGCTCGCCCTCCTCCAGCAGAAATATCAAGAGTTAGAAGTTAAGTTTTCTCAGAAGGATGAAGCTAACGCCGCGGCAATACAAAAGTTGGAAATTAATCATGGCGACGCCCTCCAGCTAGCCATAGATCATGCCGTGGAGTCATTCAAAGGCTCCAAGGATTTCTTCCTCACCACTAACAGGGCATACCTCTGCGGCTACCAGGAGTTGCGGCAAAGAATTCTTAAGAACTTCCCTGATGCCAAGGAGACGGTCCTCGCTTGGAAATTAAGTGATGCAGAACATCAAGAGTGCATTGCTAAGCTGAAGGTCGCGGCTGAAGAAAGAGCAAGACTGATAGCCCAAGCGGAGGCAGAGGCAGCGGCTGAGGACGGAGAGACAGAGACTGCCGCGGGCGGAGAAGAGGCTGATGATGATGATGATGCAGCCTCTTAAATTCTTTATTAAATATTCTTAATATAGGGCTGCGTCCCTCCTTTTTGTAATCTTAAACTTCTGTTGTGGCTGCGGCCTCCATTCTGTAATCTATGGCTATTAATACAAAGGTTGCGACCATATTTTTATCACTGATTGACTGCTTAATATTCCTTGCTTTTCTATATTGCATGTTTTACATTGCCTGCTATAATGAATGGTTGCACATTACTGCCTCATCATTGAAGATACGCCCGCGTCTCGATGGACATCACATTTCAAGTCCGTGGAGAGAGGTTGTCTTCGTCATTTAATTTTCTATCAATGTCTGTGCCTACACAAATTGTGTTGAATCATCAAGGCAGCTACGTACAAGTCGCGGCCCTTCATTATGCCGCGTCGTGAAAATATCTTCACTTGACTGTCGCAGCCTTGATTTCAAGGCTGGGACTTCCTGATTGCATGGGGTCAGGCTGCCTTCATCGCACCCAGTTTTCTGAACCGTTTATCTTTTGTCGTCCCATAACCCACATGGAACATGTAGTGAGCTTTAAGATATTAGTGCCGTAGCACTTTCATGAATGAATGGCTCCTGGAGCTCTGCAACCGTATCGGTGGTCGGCGGTGCACTTCGGGTTCCTGAACAAGGTTCCTCCGTAGACATATGTTGGTGTTTCCAAGTCTTCTCAAGCTGGGTTGTGTCATAAGCCCTAATATGCGAGACAATATCAAGCCTCTCCAGGCTGGGTTATGTTATTAAGCCACCCACAGCTAACATGCGAGACACTATCAAGCCTCTCCAGGCTGGGTTATGTTATTAAGCCACCCACAGCTAACATGTGAGACACTATCAAGCCTCTCCAGGCTGGGTTATGGCTAATGTGAGACACTATCAAGCCTCTCCAGGTTGGGTTATGTTATTAAGCCACCCACAGCTGACATGCGAGACACTATCAAGCCTCTCCAGGCTGGGTTATGTTATTAAGCCACCCACAGCTAATATGCGAATCAAGCCTCTCCAGGCTAGGTTATGTTATTAATCCACCCACATCTAATGATATATATAAAGCCATCCCTGGCTAGATAATGTAAGCCTCCCATCTCGATGACGCATCCCAAAAGCTAAGAACGGGCATTATAAGCCCCCGTGGCTAATGTCGCACTCCGAGAGCAGAGAATTGGCGTTGTAGGCCCTGGTAGCTAATAAAAGCTCCTTGAATCCTCAGATGCTTTTGCGAATATGGTCATCATATGATAAGATGTAGTTGCACATTACGAGGGGAACTTCTGAGCTAATGAAGGTCATAACCCATCCATAAGTGCATCCCGAAGTAGAATAATCCTTCGAGATAATTTTGTTATATTTCCTCTGAAATCTGTTTGAGACAAAAAGTCTTTTTGTGAGATAGCAGGTTATGAAACCAAGAGAAATATCAGATATAGCTAAACTTGCTAGTTCATATATTTATATATGTATGCTGCAGCTAATGACTTTGTTAACAAAACATAAAGTCTTGAGTATTAAGGCTACAGTGAGCTTCATAAAACATAAACATAAATAGTTAAAATTAGAAAGACTAAGGATGAGATGCGGCATGCAGCCTCTGCCAGGCCTAACTGAATCTCTTATGCATTCTTCAGGAATTGCTGCAGCATCCCTTGCCCAATTAGCCTTTCAACTTCATCCTTCAGAGCATAGCATTGCTCTGTGTCATGGCCATGGTCCTGATGGAATTTGCACCAGGTAGCTTTGTTCCTCTTGTGGGGTGGAGCTCTCAATTTTTTTGGCCACCTCAAAATCTTGTCCCCTTTGATGAATTCCAAGATCTCTTCAATCGGGAGGCTCAACTGAGTATAGACACCCGACTTCTGCCTTTTTTGACCTCTGACGGTTGATTCCGCGGTTTCATTTACTGCCGCGGCAGGCATGGCTGGCTTTGCTATTTCCTCCACTTCCGCGCCTATGTTTTTATATGCCGCGGCCTCCAGCATTAGCACCCTCTGAGTGAGAAAATTGACCTGGGTCTGAAGTGAGGCGTGGCTGTCATAGAGGTGATTAAGGTGATTGTATAGTTACACAATCTCATCCTTGACTTCTGCACTCCGGCTGGATTCTCCTTCCATCTCTACTTTTGTTAGTCTTTACAAAGTATATATATAATCTGAGAACAAACTAACAGAAGTGAGCAATCTCATAGATACTGAAGTAATCAAATAGGAAATGGGGATGCAGCATTTTCACTGCTACGGGGCACCGCGGCCGCGGCCATAAGGCACGTAGTAAGATGCACTGTCGTGGCCTCATATGATACACCATGGTAGAGATAGAGCCCAACTGATTACGCTCCTCAACGTTTGAAGCTTTTGTAATAGCTACCCTAGTGGAGGCCATGGCCATAAGACATATTTACTGTCTGGCCGCATCCCCTCCTAGGCAGCAAGGAGCAATCCCAAACCTGAAGCTCAGGAACTGAGTTTCTCTCCCGAAACTTATGGAGAGCACACCTACTAGGGTTTGTCCATGAGTAAATAACCTCTCGATGCACAACACGGCACAGTTTTAATGATAAACCCTAGATCATAGGCCAAGAACAGCAAAAAAGGAGTAGATACAATCCCTCCCTAATCATTCATCTTTTTTAGGCAAAATCCCGTCATGCTTTTCAATACTAGCTAGATAGAATGATATCACAGGGGTATGCAAAATAGATCTAAAGCCATAAGATGGAGTATATCTGGATATAAGAAATACCCACTTAAGGGTGTGAATATGATGCGGAGTCCAATAACCAGTAACCAACTCGTGAGGAGATGATCCAAAGGACCACCAGGGATCGAATAAGGTGTTTGAAGAACTCATATATGCAGAGAAACAAGATTGAAGTATCTCGTTCCCACAGACGGCGCCAAACTGATGATACAAGAAATCGGCCATAGGGCGTTCACGTATCAACAGATCAAAAGCTATATGTGTGTGTTAAATAAGTAAAGCAAGCAAACAGAGAGACGACAAGGTATAGAGTGGTTCAGCCTCAAAAATAGTACTACGTCCACTGTGTTGCTTCGTCCTCATTATTTGTGTTGCATTGTACAATATAATCGTGCCTATATAGGCGTTCAAGTACGAGAATAAAGGAGAGTACATGATAGTATTAGAGATTTTGGTGAACCCGTGAGGTGGGTGTGATGCAGATTCTAGGCCTCCAAAGCTTATGTTGGGCTGATGTAGAGAGAATCTGTGTTGTAGTGCATCGGGTGTGTCCGGAACTGATCCCCCACTTCCAGATGTGGTCCTCTATTTATGAGGAAGTGAGTTGAGTCACGTGCCCTGAGCACATGGCGTATACCAAGTCTACAGTAGATGTGGATGAGGTCGTGCGGCCCACAGAGTAGCAGTGCTGAGCTATTGGAGGGGGACCGTGGACCCTAAGCTAGGGTGCCGCGACCTCTGATGGAGAGGGCCGCACCCTATAGGAGTTCTGATCGCGCCCTATAGGTGTTCTGGCCGCGCCTTGAGTGAGGTACCGGTCGCGGCCTGTATGGCCTGAATGCGATTGTAGAAGTACTGCCACGGCAGGGTTCTATACTTGTACTATCAACTACCAAGGAGTATATTACTCAGTTCAACCATGATAAGTTATAGGTTGTTAATTATGAAAAAAAGAAATCCATAGCCACTTTGATTAGAGGATTACTTCATGAGAAATTGTATTATGCTTTGGCAAAAGATCCACCTAAAACCATAGCCAAACTCTTGGCCAAGGTGGGGAAAATAATGAATGCTAAAGAAGAAATGGCTGCTAAACAGGGAAAGACATCAAATACTGGTGATAAAATAGATCCTAAAGAGACAAAGGAAACTACGGAGAGAAAAAAAGGAAAAACTAAAAAGTTTTCTAAATACACTCCCTTGATTGTGAGAGTCCATCACAATATGGATGAGATCAAGAACAAGAAAGATTTGAAATGGGTAGGGAGGATGAAAATGTCACTTCATAAAGAGACAAATTTAAATATTCTGAGTTCCATAAGGATTATGGACATACCACTGATTGGTTCATCGCTCTGAAAAATGAGAGGTCAAGATGATTATAAAGACGATCCAGATCTTCCGAAAAAAATAAATAACCACATAAAGAAATTAAAATGATTACTTTTGGTTCATTTGATTGCCAAGTTATTTCAGAGGGGTGTGCAGGAGGAGGAAACGATGCTTCTG
The DNA here is from genome assembly GCA_949130495.1 of Sambucus nigra. Classification (NCBI taxonomy): domain Eukaryota; kingdom Viridiplantae; phylum Streptophyta; class Magnoliopsida; order Dipsacales; family Adoxaceae; genus Sambucus; species Sambucus nigra. The sequence goes on from OX422213.1 coordinate 674,866,701, forward strand.
AAAGAAAATCTTACCTAAACGAAGATTGTTCCCTCATCAAACGCATCAGCCTAAATAACAAATATGATAATATACCTAGGAAGGTGAACAAAGACAAGATGGTCATCGGCTTCTCAAAAAATGATTTATCCAAAATATTATACCCGCATGAAGACCTCCTAGTAGTCACTATTAGGATTGATGAAGATAGAATTCCTAGGACCGTAGTTGAAAATGGAAGCTCGACCGATGTTTTATTCTTTGATTATTTTTAAAGTTTGGGTTTAAAAGCAACTCATCTGGAACCAATTGGTTTTTTGGGAGAAAAAGTATATCCATTGGAAACTGTGAAACTAGAAGTCTTGCTTGGCGTTAGGCCGATCAGCCGAAGAAAGAGGATTCATTTTTTTTATTCTTTATCAAAATGTTAAATCTTCTTATAATATGATTCTCGGTAGGGTTGGATTAAAGAAGTTTGAAGCAGTATCATCCATCAGTGTTTCAAGTTCACCACTCACTTCGGAGTTGACGTAGTTAAAGATGATTAAAAAGTGGCCCGAGAGTGCTATTACAATTCCATCGAGCAAGGTGATGTGGTAGAGTTGAAGAAAAAGACTGTCACCTACTAAGTGGATACTTTAGATCTTAGAGAGGAAACAAAGTTAGTTATAGGGGAGGCTGTGGAAACTACAGTAAGTGTGATCCTAGATGATGAAAGACCATAAAGTACCATTCATATTGGCTCTACCCTAGCACCATCCCTTAAGAAAGAACTGATTACATTCTTTAAGGATCGGAGAAGTGTTTTTGCTTGGAGTCGCGAAGATGTGCCTGGCATTGGCCCTAATTTCATTTGTCATGAGCTTAACATCAACCAAGATGCCAATCCGATTAAATAGAGACGTAGAGTGTTCAGTCTAGAGATAAATGTAGTTATACACGATAAAGTGGAAAAAATATTCATAATAAAGCCTGAAGAAAGTACTTCTTTTATCCGAGGAACCTACTGTTATAATGTAATGCCTTTCAGATTAAAGAATGCAGGGGCTTTTCATCAAAGGCTAAAAAACAAAGTGTTTGAAGAGAAAATTAGAAGAAATATGGAAGTTTATATAGACTATATGCTCAAAAAAAGTAAATTGGATGCTAACCACATTGTCGACCTCTCCCAGACATTTGATTAGTTGGAGAAGCATCAAATGAAGCTCAATCTGACCAAGTACATATTTGGAGTTCGGGAAGGAATGTTTTTGGGTTTTATTGTCAATCAGAGAGGTATAGAGACAAATCCTCTGAAAATCATAGACTTTCTTGAAATGAAATCTCCAACGAGCAAAAAGTAAGTCCAAAGGCTCACTAGAAGAGTAGTTGCCCTGAATCACTTTATGTCCCGAGAAACGGATAAATACCTGTCACTCTTCGAGGTGCTGAGAAAAACCTTTGAGTGGAATGAAGAGTGTGAAAAGATTTTCTATGAATTAAATAAATACTTGGGTTCACTACCACTCTTGTCCCGACTAATAATGGGAGAAAAATTATACTTGTACTTAGCCATTTCTGAGTCAGCTGTTAGCTCGGCACTCATCTGACTAGAAGATGGAGTGCAGAAACCTATTTACTACACAAGTAAAGCCTTCAGAGGAGTGGAGATCAGATACCCATGCCTAGAAAAACTGGTTTTATGATTGAAGCATTCAGACGAATTAGTCCTTATTTCCAAGCTCATATGATAATGGTGTACACGGACTTACCTCTTCAGCAATCACTTCATAAGCTAAAAAAATCGGGAAGACTTATGCATTGGGAAGTGGAATTAGGAGAATATGATATAAGTTATAAGACTAGATCTTCGCTAAAAGGCCAAGCGGTGGTTGATTTTATTAGAGAGTTTACGTATCCAAAGAAAACTTCCATGGAAGATAGTTCAAGTGTTTTACCAAGCTAATTGACCTCTTCGGAGGAGAGTCCAAACATTTTTCCAATAGAATATACTTCTTTAAAAGAGAGTTCAAAACGACAGGCTTCTTCGTAAGAGAGTTCAAAGAAAACTAAGGATGCATCCGATCAACATGAGTCATCTACTATTTTAGAGATTTCTCAAAAATACTTAGAGGAAAGCAAGAAGATTTTCGAGCATGGAGTGTTGTCTACAAAATGCTTTAATATAGAGATTCCTTTGTGGAAATTATACGTCGATGGATATTCAAGCACTACAAGCAATGGAGATGGTATTATTCTCAATACTCTTGATAGTCTTGATGTTGAATATGCAATAAGATTTCATTTTCAATCCTCAAATAATGAGGCCGAGTACAAGGCACTAATCACAAGTATGGAGTTAGCTTTTTCTCTACAATCCTCTATTTACTCTCTCTAGCCGCCATAAACCCTACCTAGGGTTGCATGGCAACCTCTTCATCACCTATGCAAATCTCTCCCAATCCTAAACCTCCTGATCCATCTAATCCTTGGCAAAAATCGTTTGTAGATGTTTTAAAAGGATCATCATCTTCCCATGCAATTAAAATTAAGCCTCTATCCAAATATAAAGGAGAACCTGCTGTTATGTTCTCGAATGAAGAAGTTAATCAATTAGCCTCTCCTTACAAATATGCTATTGTTGGTAAGTTTTCTTATGGTAAACCTCCTATTGATTTCATTAGGAAGAATTTTGAATCCTTTGGTCTCAAAGCAGCGTTCAATATAGGCTTGATTGATCAGAAGCATATCCTCATTAGAGTTAATTGTGAAGATGACTTTATGAGATTATGGTTAAAGGAACAATGGTATATTGGAAAGAGTCCAATGAGAACATTTAAATGGAGCCCATTATTTAGACCTGATCAAGAGAGTTCAATTGTCCCTGTATGGATAAATTTTCCCCATCTTCCTGTACATCTTTTTGCAAAAGAGCCTTTATTTTCTATTGCACAGGCAGTTGGTTCGCCTCTAAAGTTAGATCACTCAACAACTTCTGTGAATAGACCAAGTGTCGCCCGAGTTTGTGTTGAATTGGATCTGATTAAGTCAATTCCAAATAGAATCTGGATTGGTCAAGGTGATTTAGGTTTTTGGCAGCCTATCAAAGTGGAGAATCTCCCACATTACTGCTCACACTGCTACAAGGTTGGTCATCAAGAACTGAACTGTCTGCTGAAGGATGAGATTTCAAAATCAAAAGGAAAAGAAGTGGTAGCCAATTCTGTAGGTCCTGGTATCACTTTCAAGAATCCAATTGGGGCTAGTACAAGCAAAGTTTATCGAATCAAGAATCCTGTAATCAAGAATCCTGTAATAAAGACTGGCCTACAATCAAGGAAGGACGATTCAACAAGCAATATGCTCCAGATTGTTAATACTGAGAATCAGACTCTTAAAGATATAAGCCCTCAAAATAAGCAAAAGTCTCCTACAGGTGGTTTTATGGAGAACAGTACTGACTTTCATACAGATATGATAGCCAATACTGAAATGATTGAAAAAGAAGAAGGAGAAATGCTATCAGATTTAGATGATGGAGAGCTCAAGATTGAAGAATTGGTGGAGTTAAGGAATAGAAACAAAGATCAAATGGAAAAATATTATCACTCAGACTCAAAATATGTTAATCTGATAGAGAGGATAAACATTGAAGATAAGGGTTACAAATCAGACAATGACCAAACCAAAGATAAAAAAGACTCCATGTTAGAAGACCTGATCAAATTTTCATCCATGCTTTCTGCGAAATTAGATGCATACCAGAGGATTGTTGGGGACAAGGATCTTCAGAGCTCAATCACTACTCTTCTATCAAAAATCAAAAAAGGGAAAATGGTGAAGAAATTAAAGATAAGCCAGAAAAGAAATCACTTTACAAAAAGGAGGCTCACTAGATCTGTTGCTAAAGCTACCAAAAATGTTACCCCTATACATCATCAATGATCAATGCGATAGTGTGGAATGCCAGGGGAGTAGGGAACAAGTCCACTAAAAGAAGATTAAAAAAGCTTTGTAAGTTGTATAATTTGTCTTTCTTGGCTATTTTGGAACCTTTGATAGATAGTTCTAAAATTGTTAAATTGAGAAGCATACTGAATTTTGAAGAATCCTACTACAATGTTAGTAACAAAATCTGGTGCTTTTGGCGCCATGGTATATCTACTGAAATTCTGGAGGATGGAGATCAAAATCTGCTTATTAAAGTGGATCACCCACGTTGGAAAAAGTTATAGGAGTGAATTTAATTTATGCTAAATGTTCCAGGATTGATAGAAGGGGATTATGGGATTCGATTATCAAAAGCTCCTCGGTGTGTAATGAGTGTCCTCTAATTGTTATAGGGGATTTTAATATAGTCTCTAACAGTGAGGAGAAAGCTGGAGGAAGGAGCATTGATATAGGTGGTGCTGCAGAATTTAATGAGTGTATTGCTAGTAGTTCTTTACAGGATATGGGGTTTGAAGGTTCAAAATTTACTTGGTTAAGAGAAACTAATGGCTCATTAACTCTTGAAAGGCTGGATAGAGGTTTGATGAATGATAAATGGTTAAGCTCTTTCCCTCATTACTCTATAAAACACTTAAATAGAAATTGCTCAGATCATAATCCTCTTCTGGTGTCAATTTCAAATCAAAATGATTCCTCTATTAGAGCTTTTAAATTTCTGAATATGTGGAAGGAAAGTAAAGAGTTTGATGAGGTTGTTAAGAATTCTTGGCAAGAGGAAGTTTCTGGTAGTCATATGGTTCAGTTTTCTATTAAATTAAGGAGGTTAAAAGCTGTTTTAAAAAAGTGGAGCAAAGAGGCATTCAAAGATATATTCATAGTGATCCAACAATTAGAAGACCAACTTCTAAAAGAAGAGTTAGCTTTAGAAATTGATAGGAGTGGGGTGCAACTTGAAAAGTGCTCTAGAATTAGAGCTGATCTTAATGCTGCTTTAGTGAAAGAAGAAATTTTCTGGCATCAAAAGTCTAGAAGTCAATGGCTAAAAGATGGTGAGAGGAATACAAAATTCTATCATGCTCAAGTCCAACAAAATAGAAGAAGGCTGGCTATTTTCAAAATCAAGGATGAGGAAGGCAGAGAGAATGTAGATCCTATTTCTATTGCTAACTGTTTTGTTTCTTATTTTAAAATTTTATTTAATGCAGGTCCAATAGAAGAAAAAGGATACTTGGAACACATTCCAAAGCTGATCACAACAGAGCAAAATTCAAAATTATCAGCTATACCTGAAGAGTTGGAGATTTTTGAGGCTATTAAAAAGATGAATCAGAATAATACTGCTGGATCAGATGGCTTTAATGGTTTTTTCTATGTTAATTGCTGGGATATAATTAAAGAGGATCTCATCAAAGCTATTCAATCTTTCTTTTTGGGTTGTGATATCCCCAAATCATGGAGCTCTACTCAAATCTGCCTTATTCCTAAATCTCAAAGACCTACTCAATGTAAAGACTTCAGACCTATAAGCCTGTGTAATTTTAGCTACAAGGTGATATCTAAAATCCTTTCCAATAAATTGAGTCCTATCCTTCCTTTAATCATTTCTCCCAACCAATCTGGATTTGTCCAAGGTAGAAATATTCTTGAAAATATCCTATTAGCTCAAGAGATGATCCATTATATTGATAAGAAATCTATGGGAGGCAATGTTATTTTCAAATTAGATATGGCTAAAGCCTATGATAGAGTATCTTGGCACTTCATTATTAAAACTTTAAGAGCCTTTGGTTTTTCAGAGACTTTTATTGATTTAATTTGGAGATGTATCTCTCCTCCATGGTTCTCTATTATCATTAATGGTCAATCTAAGGGATTTTTCCAACCTTCTAGAGGTCTTATGCAAGGGGATCCAATCTCACCAAGTCTTTTCATTATAATGGCTGAAGTTTTCAGTAGAGGGCTGAACAATTTTATAACTAAAGGTATCATAAAACCTATTTCTCACCCTAGAGGTTGTCCTCTTGTTAGCCACCTCAGTTATGCTGATGATGTTATTATTTTTTCTAGAGGATCTAGATTAGTCTTAAAAATCTTATGAAGTTTTTGGAAGGCTTTGAAGCTGAAACTGGTCAACTCATCAGCAAAGAGAAAAACTATTTTTACTTGAGTCCTAAAATGTCTTCTCTTAAGAATGTAATTTCTGAAATAACAGGATTTACTTATACCTGTGGTCCTCTGAAATACCTTGGCAGCCCTCTTTTTAAAGGAAAAAGTAAATCTATTTATTTTTAACCTCTTGTCCAATCCATAGCTTCAAAAATTCTTCGTTGGAAAACCAAGTTTCTTTCTATGGGGGGGAGAATTATCCTTATCCAATCTATCCTTTCTTCTATCCCTTTATATTCTCTTTTTGCTTTAAAGCCTCCTAAGTTGATCATTAAATCCATTCATAAGATGTTCAGCTCTTTCTTTTGGGGAGTTAATCAATTTTTTGGGAAAAAATTTCACTGGTTAAATTGGGACTCCATATGTTTGCCTAAGCAAGAGGGAGGGCTTGAGATTAGGAATTTGTATTCAGTCATGGAAGCTTCCAACTTACGGTTAGCCTGGAATTTTAAGCAAGGAAAAAGTTTTGGGCTTCTTTTATGTCTGCTAACTACTCTAATATGGGTTGCAAAATGGATCATTGGCTTTTAAAAGGATTCAAGATGGTATGGAGATAATTGATTCGAATTCACATTTTTCAAACAGAGAGTTGATTTGGAATCTTGCAGATAATGGAAGCTTTACTTTCAAATCTGCATATAATCAAATCAAAAATCAAACTTTATCCTCTCTAGCATTTAAATCAGTTTGGCACTCTTATATTCCTCCAAAAATGTCTGTGCTTGCTTGGAGAGCTCTCAACAATGCAGTTCCTATGGAATCTCGAGTTCAATCAGTGGGGATTAGGTTAGTTTCAAGGTGTCAATGCTGTCATTCAGATATTGAAACAATTAATCATTTATTCATATCGGGTCCAGTTGCGAAGCAGGTTTGGAGGTTCTTTTCCAACCTTATGGGTATTACAGATTCTTGCTCTTCATTACATAGTTCTATTATTCACTGGTGGTTACAAGCGGGGAAATCCAAAATGTCGAAATGGCTTTTTCAAGTGACTCCTATCATAATCATATGGGAAATTTGGTTGAGCAGGAATAAGGCTGTGTTTGAAAATATCCCAATGAATCCAGGTTTAGTTATTCACAGAGTAGTGGCTTTAATCTCTGAGCTTACTATGCTTACTCCTTTTAAAGACCTAACTCAAGGAATTAATCAGGAAATTAGGAATGCTTTCTCTCTATCTACTCCCAATGCTTATTGGAAGAATGTTAATCATTGGAAGAATCCTGGGGTAGATCAAGTCAAAATCAATGTTGCTGCTACGTCAGAAAATCAGAAGATCAATGGTATAGGTACAGTTATTCGAGATAATCATGGTAGTCTAATTTGGGCTTCTTCAAACTTCATAATTCATGATGTTCCTCAGTATGCTCTCCTTCAAGCTGTTTCTGCTGGTTTAAAGTTTTGTTTGGAGAAGAACTTTTCAAAGGTGATGTTAGAGTTCCACTCAAGTCAGATTCTCATCTTTTTGGAGGCTAACTCAAAATCAGTTCATTGGAAAATTAGAAATAATTTCAAGGATCTACAGGAATTAATTCACAGTCTTCAGTGTCATTTATCTTGCTGTTCACCAGAAGCTAACAAGGTGGCTACTCTTCTTGCTATTCATGGTGAATCGTCAAAATGTCATAAGTCATTTATCAGCTGGTCGGATCTTCCTAATATTGTAAAAGCATGTATGATGATAGATGCTTCTCCTCTTCCTTTTATAAGAAACGTCTGATGTCTTTTCATTCTTATTGTATTGCCACTTGAGAGGGCTTTTCTCTCTTATATCAATAAAATCCTAATTTCTCTCAAAAAAAATATCCCGTAGTGATTTCTTTCCCATAGTGCTTGAAATTTGGACAAGATCATGGAAGTGATGATAAAATTTCCTACTATCCAAATAGTTAGAATCCCAAGGATGAATAATGCCCGAGAAGATGCACTTGTTCGGCTAGCTTCAGCGACCAGGATTGAGCTTAGAAGGAGCATATCGGTGGAGATCTTAACGTCTAGAAGCATCAAAGAAGATCTTATGAACAACTTTATTACCATGGATTTAGGACTGTCATGAATGGATCCGATCAAGGATTAAATTAACAAAGGTGTTCTACCCATTGATACAGAGGAAGCGAAGAAACTGAGATACAAAGCAGCATGATATGTCCTAGAAAGAGGAATCTTGTACAAAAGGGGATACACTATCTCCTTAATACGATGTGCTCATCCATCGAAAATTATAGAACTAATCAAAGAAGTGCATGAGGTCTCTTGTGAAGCTGATGCAGCTAGACGATCGTTGGTTTGACAAATTTCTATGCAAGAATACTATTGGTCGACCATGAAAGAAGATTGCAGGGACTTTGCGAGAAAATGTGATAAGCACTATAAGTTTTCTGTAATTCATCGAAGACCTGGGGCTATCTTGACACCAATTACTTCACCTTGGCCTTTCATAATTTGGGGAATTGACTTGGTCGGCCCACTACAAACCACAAAAGGGAGGTTCAAGTACTTGGTAGTTGCTATAGAATATTTCACCAAGTGGGTTGAAGTAGAGACAATGATAGACATGCCATACAAGAAGTTTTTTCTGCTCATATGGAAACATATCATCTGTAGATATAGGATACCGTATGCTTTCGTTACTAACCATGGTACACAGTTTGAAAATGGTGATTTTGAGGCTTATTATGTCCAAAAACTTCATTCTTCACCTGGGCACCCATAATGCAATGGTTAGACTGAAATCACATATAATTTTTTTATAGATGGGATAAAGAAGAGACTGCGAAAGGTAATTGGATAAATGAGCTTCATTCTATTTTTTGGGCTTTCTGAATAACGCCGAGAACTATTACTAGCGTAACCCCATACATGCTTGCATTTGACACTGAGGTTGTAGTACCAAGTGAGATACGGCTACCCAGTCATAGGGTGCTTAACTTTAACTCTCCAAAAGGTGATTTGATGAGGAGGTTAGACCTGGATTTATTAGAAGAAGTGAGAGAAGATAATGCCATCAGACTTGCTGCAACCCAAAAGAGAACTTCTCGTTTTAACAACAAAAGGATGAAAATGACCAATTTAAAAGAAATGGACAATGTACTTAAGAAGGTGATAGTGAAAGGGAATACGTTGGAAGAAAATTGGCATGGTCCTTATTATATTTCAGTAGCTGTTTGACCTGGTACTTTTCGTTTGAAGACTTTGTAGGGAGAACTATTCAAGAACCCTTGGAATGTCGATTATCTACGAAAATACTACCAGCAATAGAAAAAGTCTATGTAATCTTTATTTCTCCCATAATGGAATCAAAATTTATGATTTCCGATTCATTTAAATTTATTTTTTTATTTTTTAGGGAGTATGGTGATATACATCCCCCAACAAGTATACAAAATGACCTTTACTGTGCTACAAGTTAGTTGGTCGGTGTGACACCCACCTAATAAAATACCGGATAACCAATCCAATACAAGATTAAAACAGGAATCTCACATGGTTCATTCTTGGCATCACTGTCGAAAACCAAATTAATTACTAATAACTTATTAGGATGTCATCAAAATTTTATTTAACTAATCTTTTTAACCAAACCATCCAAGTAAAATAATCACACAGTTTATATACCACAACTAAAATGAAAATAAGGTAACCGAACTCTCGGTACAACATAATACAACCAAATCAAATTGCCGAAAACTAAAATGTAGTAAAAGAATAAATGAATACAGTTGGGCTATCAACCCGAGTGTTTTTATAGTACCTCCTATCTAGATTATAAGGATAAAAGCGTCTAAAATAAAACTGCTTGCATCCACAGCTGCTCCAGCAAACATCTGACTCGAATGAATCATCATCCAGGCGCCCCTGTGTCTGGACATCTGATATATATATATATATATATATATATATATATATATATATATATATATATATATATATATATATATATAGTAAGAGAGGTAAGGTCAGAGCCTGAGTATTGAAAATATTTAGCAACTGCATCAAATACTATATTTTTAAAATATGAAATCTCTCATATCTATACTGGTATCCTACTCTCAAGAGATACACCCCACCCCTCCTCTAATAGTCCACACCTATCGCATACATTTCAAACAACCCAGTTAAGATACCCTGCCTAACAAATCTCTTTCACGCATCGTCTAAGTCCTCATAATAATCGCCTACCATGCGTGATATAATATATGTTATACCGTAAGCTATCACCTAAGCTGTAGTTAGTATGATCATCAATGTGATATATATATATATATATATATATATATATATATATATATATATATATAGTTCTCATATATATATCGTTCATTTTCCGAAACTTTCACTAGTTTAAAATACCATTTTCACTTTAGTGTATAAAGTCCCGTATATAGAATTCTTACTTTGATATACAAATCACATCTTTATAAATCCGAATATAAATCTACCGAAAGAAGAATAAACTCTTATTCATTTTACACTTTACACAAATCTAAGTAATATGATATCTCATTTTCCTATACGAGCGATATACTTTACACAACAAGTATATTTATACCTATATTACAATCATAAGTATAATAACCATCCCACCAAGCTATAACTCGAGGATGCAGTCTCAAAGTGCTATCATCATTCGGGTATGCTCAACTCAACCCAGGTACCAAGTCAGACTTACTCATGATCATGGTAAAAATACTAAATGGTGGAGGCAGTCATATTCCCTCCTGAAAGTGGAATCATTATCGCACCTATATGCGGGACGATATGACCTGGTGCTATACTCTCCCTGCTTCGCAAGCTAGGGGATTCACCCACATCACGCAGCCTCCCTGGATAGAACTATATATATATATATATATATATATATATATATATATATATATATATATATATATATATATATATATATATATATATATATCACTTCTCAATATGCCCTAGCTATAATTGCTGACTCTTATAGCGATAGCCAAAATATCATGAATGTTCCCATTCGTAATGGTACATAAGTATTTACACACTTAAAATACTAAACATATAAACATTCTTTTACTTAAGATTTACTTACCTTAATCACTTTTAAGGTCTTATATATAATACCGAATATACTAATTCCTAATACTTAAATAAGTATACAAGCTACTTATCTTAATTCCATAGGTATCGCATAACCTATAATAATAGTCATCAATAGAGGTACCAGATAGCCGCTCAATCCTCTTAAGCCCATATCCTAAATTCCATCTTACTCGCATACTAGGATTTACTCAAATACAATCCACCCATATTTATTCTAACCGCATAAATATGTCTATACACACTTGTCGAAGACCTCTCTAGAATGTTACGCATCCTAACCATTCTTTAGGTCCACACCCCGGATTGTACCCTTAACTAATCCAAGGTTCCCTCTTTCATCCCAAGGTTTACTCCCCCTAAATTTCATTATCTAGGAGTCCTAATATCACATCTAAAATGACCTACAATAATCTCCAATTTCAATTTTAATTTCCCCTTAAACTTAAGAAGAAAACTTTCAAAAATCTGACAGGGCCGAATCGATTCGGAGCGACCGAATTGATTCACCTCTTTCCGAATCGATTCGCCCTTAGCGAATCGATTCAAAAATGTTCTACTTTCTTACTGTGTAAGACCGAATCGATTCAAAAATGTTCTAATTTCTTACTGTGTAAGACCGAATCAATTTGGCTTGTCCGAATCGATTCGCCTTGCGAAAATCCAAAATCTTTTACGGGTTATTATCTCCTCCAAAACCCAAAAATCATCACAACCACCATTTTCGTGGTTTCTAATCCCAACCAGCAACACTATAGTCATATTAACATTGATTTTGTAACTAACACATCAATTAATTTATGGGATATGACATTTTTTCTTGGATTTAACCACTAAAACCAATTAAACTCTCTTTTATCATTTCTTCCCATTTTTAACCATTTATTCACACCATTAACATGGGTTTAACCCTGGAAGTCATCATGAGTTAACACTACATCAATTTGTAAACCCAAAATCAATTTCCCCAAATTTATTTCAAGGGTTTCAACCCAAAAATGATATGGTTTACCAACTATAATATGAGATACACACACTCCATTGAATAAAGCAAGTAAACACTTGCCTCGTGGATAAAATTAGACGATTCGAGTCGAATCCGGCAAAGTTTGGCCCGGAATCCCCTTTTCTCTAATATTTTCCTTCTTCCTTTATTTTCTTATTATTTTCTCTCTTTTCTTTATTTCTTTCTTTTTCTCTCTTTCATGTGTTATAAGAGAGAAATAAGGGTTATCCCTTATAAAAACCAATTTTGACTCGTATACTCAATTGCGAGTCCCTACTAGTCCAAAAGTCCCTTAAAACTAAACACTATCCCCGGGTACTCTATTATGACTATCTCGTCCATTCCGAAACCAACCGTGTACTCGAAATCTCCATTCGAGTTACTTAACTAAAATTCACTAGTCGGACCCAACGCTTCTCAACACACGTTTTCTACAACGTAGTGTATCACTCGTCACTTAACCCAACTGTGACCTGATATAAAAATATTCTGACTCCTTTACTTAGTCCCCAAAGTAAATGTAACACACATTGGTAATTATCTAACACTCAATAAATCCCAAAACTACTATTCACTGTAATTCCTCTAATTACCAAATTACACCCACTTATGTAATTTAAATATCTATAAAAGTACGGGATATTACAGTTGACCAATTGGGTTTCTTCCTACCAATGATCATTAACTGTTTCCTTACACCTTCTACTAACAATCATTACTTTTTGTATGACTTTAGGTCACGAACAAAAAGCCTATTAATGGTCACTTGCTACAAATGATCATTACCTCATAAATGATTTTAGATGATAAACCGGAAGCTGATTAATGATCATTACTTCTTGTATGATTTAGCCTTCGTAAAAATCAAGAATGAGAATCCTGTAAAACTTTACAAGTTTTACCCAACCGAATTACATAATGGGATATACATATGCATTCCTACTACACATACACATCCCTAATACACTTAGTTTGCCACTGATAACTAATAACAATACTTGGATCAAAACTATGCAGTTGGTTTTATTTAAGTATATTGGTAGTATCTAAGGCCCTACAATATCAAAGCATAGTCATTAAGAAGATTACTTAATCATTGGTGAAATTACAAGTATTCAGATTGCAAACACAAATATCAAATAACTAGTATAAATGAATAAACAAAAGATGTTTTCATTTCACTAGAAATTTTTTACAAGATTGCAGTACTAGCAAATGGAAAAAGAGATAAGTATTCGACTGGGCATTTTTCCTGAGCCTTATCCATCCTATTACTGGTGCTCGACTGGTTAACTAGATGAAGAGGTCGAACTATTTCAAGTTCATCATGCAACTCATAATCTCCCACATACTTGGATATTAAACACTGAGGAATTGAATCGGAAGGAATCCATCTTACATCTAACATGAATGGAGGATTTGGGTAGTCCAAAAAACTGGGATCATTCCAATGCCATAGTTTGTTATCCTGGTCAAATTTCAACAAAGTAAGAAGATTGGTCCTACCCATTTATAGCCCTCGCGATGACCCTGGGCCAAATGACCGTCCACAGGAGACAGGGCCTCATCATAACCTTCCATCCACACTTCTCTGGGTTTCTTGTGGAATTAAAAGGTTAACCTCTCTACTTGATGCTAAAGTTTCATAAGAACATCGTCTTTATTTTTCAAATGAATCATTTGATCGGCAATAGTAAACTCCTTGGTTTTTAGCTGAAGTGTAAGATCAGTAATAGCTGTGATTTTAGCCTTTAACTGAATATCTTGATCGGTCAAAGTTATTTGAGTCTTGTCCTCTTCAACAGTTCACTGAGCAACAGGTTTTCCTTAGGAGGCTTGGCCAAACTTAATCTTCTTCCCTTGTAAAGATTCTAACTCTTATAATAACCTGACATTATCCTCTTCCAAGAAAGAAACTCCTTCATTGGAGCCATCTGTAGTAGACTTCTTCTAGATGTCAAGTTCATATCTCAAAGCATTATTCTCTTCCTCCAGCAAAGCTACAATTTCTTAAGCCTCTTTAACCTCCTGCTTCAGCACAATTTCTCTTTTATTTAAAGTCGAGGTATATTTCTGATATTTTTTCTCAAAGTCATTAGCTTCACTCAAAGCTTTAAACTTGCCTTCGTAGTAAGCATGGAGAAGATCCTTCGATTGATTATGATCATGCTTCAGTTGCTCGATCATTTAGAAGTATGCAATATTAGTGGCGATGACCCGATCAAGAAGGAATTTGAGATAAGTGTATGCATCCTTTGCTTGATCAATAACGTTTGCACTGAGGAAGCCTGTTAATTTTTCATCTGCCAAGTCCAAGTGACCAACCTTAAACAGATTGTGGCAGCGTTTGAATAGACATTGAACTTAAAAGATAAATCAATAATTAATCAACAACAAAAAGAGACAGAGCAATAGCTAAGCATCATAATAGTGATAACAATAGACAATTTAAATGAAGAAAAAGTTATTTCATTGATAGATGGAAACATTATAGAAAGGTACATAAAAAAGATAAAAATAAGACAAAAAAGGTGAAAAATATAAATACTAGAAGTCGAATAAGTCTACACCTTGTTCTTATCCTTTTCTACCTTAGGGGTTTTCTCCTGCTCGACAAGTGGGGCAGCTGAATCAACATGTTCATTATCTTGATCGGGTGGGGGAATAGTTGACCCAATTGCTAGAGAGGATTCCTCATAACTTGCATCATCCTCAATTTCATCATCAAGGTTGGGGGGAGCCTAGGTCATGCCTCAGAAATAACTCTGAATCTCCAGCAATGTTGACTTCCCTCAAAGTTATCGACCAACCATCCTTGAAGAATTTCTCCTTAGCATAAGAAATCTGGGCAGAAGTAGTAAAGATGGTCTTATCCCAACCCTTGTTGAAGGATTCTTCTCTAGTTTTCTTTCTTTTGTCCCTCTCAACAAAAAGGTCAGCAAATAAGCTGACTACCTTATCTTCAGTAGCCTTTTCCCTACGCTCAGCTTTAGTGGAGGCCAAGGTAGCCACAGCCAGAGCTTGATCATCTTTATATTGTGCTTCTTCGGTAACCTTGATTTTCTCCTCCTAATCCTTTTGCTTTGTCTCCAAAGCTTGTTTGGACTCTTCAAAGGATTTTTTAAGACCCTTAAAGCCTCATATATTTATCCTGAAAAAGAACATAGTTGGTCATCCTTCTCCAATATATAGTTGTAATCAACCAAGAGCTGCAAGAAAAGAACCAAGTCATTTCAAATCAAGGAAGACATGAATAGCCAACTTCAGTATGAAAACTTACCAAGGCCAGGATTTTAGTAGCCCTCTCTAATAGTCTCGATTAGGTCATGGAAGAAGCATCATTCCTATGGTCTATAAGATTAGCATCCTTGATCATCTTCCTAGCCAAGCTAGAACTAAAGGGTATGTAATACCCCATAATTTTTAATAACTTTTATTATGCGATAAATTAAAAGTTAATGGGATTAATTGGAATTAATTAATAATTAATTGGGATTAATCCGAATTTAATATTACTAGGGGTTATAGTAATATGTTATTCTGAATATTACTTGGTGATATATAAGTAATATATGAATATGATGTTATTTATATTTCCGTGAGTTACTAATACAATAATAATAGAAATTAAGTTGGGACGTGTCGGGATTGATTTAAATGAATAAAAAGGAAACATTATTTTATAACAACCTTATGGTCGTTTCGATTGTGCCGCTATGTTCGGAAGGGTCGAAATAGTCATAAAAGTCTATTCGGGTGTTGGATTTCAGTCTCGGGTCAATTAGGAGGTGAAAGGACACCCGAAGGGGAAAATTACTCATTTTACATGGGAAATGAATAGTAATTTTGGGTTTTTGTCTTATTATAAAGGTGTTGGGTTAGATGATTGTAGGTTTAGTCCTTTCCATTACAAGATATTTGAGAGGTCTTATTGTGAGAGAGAGTGAAAGGTTCATTGGGAGAAAAAAAGGTTACTTAGATAAGGGAAGAGTCTTTAGAGGCAAACCAAAGGGGATTAACCACCTTCTGCCACTAGCACTACTACCGAAAAGTCACCGAAAGACAAAGAAGACCACCATCATCACTAAAGGTTCAGACCTACATAACTAAGGCAAGTGCAATCCTTGCTTTATTTTGATGCATAAAATATCCATGTCATATATAATAGTTAAGAACTAATAAATTGTATGTTTCAATGATAAATTATGGAGTTTTGATTCAGTTTTGGACATGACAATTAGATAGAATAAATCCCTTTCGGTACAAAGGTTTTAATCCATGAAATTTGGTTTCAATTGATGGGATAAATCTGGGTTCATAACATTTTCTCGGAAAAATGTTAAGATATAAAAGTTCTAGGAATGAGATGATTTAATCCAAACTAATTGATGAATTTAGGTTGTTAGATTGTTAGAATTCGATCAGATACCTTGATATATCAATTAAGATGATTTATGAGAAGTTTTGGATTGATTTATATTGACTTTAGTGTAAAAGAAGTATTAAGCCCGTAGGTGAGAATATGCAGAAACTGGGTTGATATCTGATCGATTTATTGATCGACTCAAGAATGTCGATCGATCGACCCAAGACCATCGATCGATCGACCCCCTCTGAAAAATGTGAAATATTATCTTTTAAAGTTTGATTGAATCCCACTCTGTAAGGAAAATTTAATGATGATTATTTGAATATGATGGAACTTAAGGAATGAGAGTAGGTATAATTGAGAGGCGGGAAATATAATTTATTTGGGATTAAATCGGGGAAAGAATTAAAAGGGAATTAATTATATAAATTTCGGTATACATATTATGTGAATGATTTGGTATTTTAACCAAAGGTGATAGACTTAAGTGATTGCTGGAAAATTATATTTAATCGAGGATAATAATATGTAAGTGGTATCCACATTATAATATTCGATGAATTAAGTTTAGATCATTTTAGTACATTAACGGGGAGTGAAAGACTTGTGTTAGTGTTGGAAAATCGTTATTAAAGTGAGAAGGACATTATGTGAGTGATAACTACATAATAATAATGTGATAAAGAAAATGATTATAATTAACAAGTACGGGTGGTATTGATTAATACAAAGGGTACTTGGGGATAGGATAAATTCCTAAAATTATACATAGATCGAATAAGTTCCTAATTTGATATAGGTTGATAATAATGCCTATTGTTTGATAATTTGTGTGTATGACATACATATCTTACATACTATCGACGGGAGGTATACGCATGAGGGCAGTTGTATCCTGATGAATATATGACATCTTTGACTCGTCACTCGAGAACATAGGACTTAGGTTGATTGCCATTAGTGAGAACAATGGTATAGAACGGTCATTTGGGTGTGTAGGTATATGCGTATCCCAAAGGCTTAAGACTATGCTCGCTTTCGCTGTTTGTGTTTGATGATTGTCGTTCAAGGAATCTTGACCGAACCTATAGTCCCCTATACAGTGACGAGATGTATTAGGACATGATAGCAGAGTAATACAGCATCACAACTATGTCTCGGGGTGCAGTATAGTATATATATATAATACTGAATGTATATGTGTCGTAATCACAGAGTCGCTTAGATCAAAATTTGCGGTACATCCCGGAGGGGATAAGATGTATCAAGATATGTGACGACAGTATTGGTGGAGCGGTATGAAAAGAGACATCACTGAGTTCGTCTCTAAGTGCACAACTTATCAGTTAGTGAAAGTGGATCATCAGAAGCCTATTGGGCTTCTTCAGCCATTAGATATCCCAATGTGGAAATGGTAGAGCATCTCCATGGACTTCATCATAGGGTTACCTAATTCTCAGAGAGGTCACGATTCCATATGGGTGATTGTGGATCAGTTGACAAAGGTAGCTCACTTCTAGCCTATTCAAACTGATTACACTACGGGATAGTATGCCCAGTTATTTATTGTCGAGATAGTCAAGCAACATAGGGTGCCCCTAAATATTGTGTCCGATAGAGACAAGAATTTTTTTTCACGTTTTTGGGAGAGCTTTCAGGAGGCTATGGGCACCGAATTGCAATTGAGTACGGCTTATCATCTAGGGATGAATGGACAGACAGAAAGTACAAACCAAATGTTATAAGACATGCTATTATTTGTGTACTGCACTTTGGGAGAGGTTGGGAGCAATACCTTCCGCTTGTGGAGTTCGCGTGTAATAACTCCTATCAGTTCACAATTGGTATAGCTCCATTTGAGGCACTATATGGTAGACCTTGTTGTTCCCCTATATGTTGGCTAGAAGTGGGGGACAACAAACTATTGGCGCCAGAGGTGATACATGATACGTCCGCTAGGATTGAGATGATTCATAGTCATATTCGAGTAGCCCAGGATCGACAGAAAAGTTATGCCGATGCGAAACAATTCTTCCATGTATTTAATGTATGGGACCCAGTATTATTGCGGGTATCACCTATGAAAGGGGTTATGAGCTTTGGTAAAAAGGGAAATTGACACCCAGATATGTAGAACCATTTCCTATCTTTGAGAGAGTTGGATCAGTTGTTTATAGATTGAGGTTGCCGGAGCACTTGCATAGGATACATGATGTGTTCCATATTTCTTCGCTTAGGTGATATCTCCGGGATAAGTTGGATCATACTTATGTTGCATTAAAGGATAACAACTTGCAGCCAAATAGCTCTTACGAGGAGATACCGGTAGCGATCTTGGACAATAGCGAAAGATGGTTGAGATCCAAAGTAGTTCTGTTGGTGTGTGTGTAGTGGCAGCACCATAACATTGAGGAATCTCTTTTGGAATGTGAGGATGACATGCGCGACAAATATCTGGAGTTATTTTTACCAGTTATACTTTTATTTTCCGAATTTTGGGACGAAATTTCTCTATAAGGGGGGAAGTATGTAATACCCCATAATTTTTAATAACTTTTATTATGCCATAATTAAAAGTTAATGGGATTAATTATAATTAATTAATAATTAATTGGGATTAATCCGGATTCAATATTACTAGGGATTATAGTAATATATGATTATGAATATTACTTGGTGATATATAAGTAATATATGAATATGATGTTATTTATATTGCCATGAGTTACTAATACGGTAATAATAGAAATTAAGTCGGGATGCGGTATGGGACGGGTCGCGACTGATTTAAATGAATAAAAAGGAAACATTATTTTATAACAACCTTATGGTAGTTTCGAGTGCGTCGTTGCATCCGAAAGAGTCGAAATAGTCAGGAAAATCTATTCGGGAGTTGGATTTGGGTCTCGGGTCAATTAGGAGGTGAAAGGACACCCAAAGGGGCAAATTAATCATTTTACATGGGGGATGAATAGTAATTTTGGGTTTTTGTCTTATTATAAAGGTGTTGAGGAATGTACGTTCATTCCATTCCATTACAAAATATTTGAGAGGTCTTAGTGTGAGAGAGAGTGAAAGGTTCCTTGGGAGAAGAAGAGATTACTTAGAAAAGGGAAGAGTCTTTAGAGGCAAACCAAAGGGGATTAACCACCTTTTGCCACCAGCACCACCACTGGAAAGTCGTCGAAAAATGAATAAGACCATCATCATCACCAAAGGTACAGACCTACATAACTAAGGCAAGTGCAATCCTTTCTTTATTTTGATGCCTAAAATATCCATGTTAGATAGAATAGTTAAGAACTCAGAAATTGTACGTTTGAATGATAATTTATGGCGTTTTGATTTAGTTATGGACATGAGAATTATATTGAATAAATTTCTTTTTATACAAAGGTTTTATCCACGAAATTTGGTTTCAATTGATGGGAGAAATCTGGGTTCAAAACATTTTCTGGGACAAATGTCAAAATATGAAAGTTCTGGGAATGAGATGATTTAATCCAAACTAATTAATGAATTTTGGTTGTTTGATTGTTAGAATTTGATCATATACCTTGATATATCAATTAAGCTGATTTATTAGAAGTTTTTCATTGATTTATATTGACTTTAGTGTAAACGAAGTATCAAACCCGTAGGTGAGAATATGCAGAAACTAGGTTGATATCTGATCGATCGATCAACCAAAGACCATCAATCGATCGACCCCCTCTGGAAAATGTGAAATATTATCTTTTAAAGTTTGATTGAATTCCCCTTTGTGAGAAAACTTTAATGATGATTATTTGAATATAATGGAACTTAAGGAAGGACAGTAGGTATACTTAAGACTCGAGAAATATAATATGTGTGGGATTAATATGGGGATAGAATTAAAAGGGAATTAATTATATAAATTTTGGTAGAAATAATATTTGAGTGATTTGGTATTTTAACCAAAGGTGAGAGACTTAGGTGATTGCTGGAAAATTATATTTAATCGAGGATAATATTATATAAGTGGTATCCACATTATAATATTCGATGAATTAAGTTTGGATAATTTTAGTACATTAACGAGGAGCGAAAGACTTGTGTTAATGTTGGAAAATCGTTATTAAAGTGAGAACGGAACTTTGTGAGTGATAACTACATAATAATAATGTGATAAAGAAACTGATTATAATTAACAAGTACGTGTGGTATTGATTAATACAACGGGTACTTGGGGTTAGGATAAATTCCTAAAATTATACATACGTCGAATAAGTACCTAATTTTATATAGGTAGATGATAATGCCTATTGTTTAATAATTTGTGTGTATGACATACCTAGCCTACTTGCTATCAACGGGAGGTATACACGTGAGGGCAGTCGTATCCAGATGAATATGTGGGATCTTTAACTTGTCGCTCGAGAACATATGACTTAGTTCGATTACCATTAGTGAGAACAATGGTATATAGCGTTCATTTGGGTGCGTAGGTATGTGCGTAACCCAAAGACTTAGGAGTATGTTCACCTACACTGTTTGTGTTTGATGATTGTGGTTCAAGGAATCTTTACCGAACCTATAGTCCCCTATACTGTGACGAGATGTATTTGGACATGATAGCAGAGTAATGCAACATCGTAGTTGTGTCTCGAGGTGCAGTATAGTATATATATAAAATAGTGAATGTGTGTGTGTGTGTGTGTGTGTGTGTGTGTATATATATATATGATGATGATGATATCTACTATGTGGCTAAAGTAGAAATGAAAGATAATGACATCTAAAATTAATTAAGTATGAGAACACTTAATTAAATTGAATTAATAAGGGACTTATCAATGTTGAATCTAAATGGATATATATGTTTATAACATCATTATATGTATTATGAGGTTAATACATGGGACTGAATTGGGCTATAAAGAATGGATACATTGGGTTAATTTAGTTAGTGTGGGAACTGTAACTAGAATGGCTTAGAGATATGTTAGGTGTGCACTCTAGATGAGAGGTGAGAATATCAAGAGAGAGTTCGATAATCTAACATGTATATTATAAGTGATAAATATTACAATTATTCACTTGTTGCTTTAAAAACTATTTTACATCGGGCTCTGACCCGTTTCCTTGCATATTCTCTTCTCTCTCTTGTACCTCCTATATCAGGTGTCCATCCACAGGGACGCCAGCCTTAGAGGAGTATGATGCTGACGAGTTATGGATGCTATGGAGATGGAGCTTTGTTTTAGACACCTTCATATTTATTGATTCCTACTCTGTAGTTGATTTTTATTTAGAGCATGTCGCCCAAGAGGATTATAGTATTTTCCCTTCTATTGGAGTCTGAATTTTATACACACGTCGTTGTGACACATTTATTATTATTGGGTTTTATGTATGGAGATATTTATTGGAAAGTATTATTCCAGTTACATTTAAATTATTTTGTGATTCATTTATTGTTGTGCATTGGATTATTATAAAAATTATTCGTAATGGTTAAAATGGAATTTTTATTAAATTAAAATTTGAATTAGTTTAACACCTATTTAATTAGATATTAGGTGATTAATGTTTTTTGACAGTGATGCTAAGAATGAATCAACTATAAATTCTATTTTAAGTGGGTATAGGACTGATCACCTGATATTTAATTTAAAGAGGTGTTACAGGGTACAGACGAACCAGCAGCAGATGGGACTTTACCAACCAACCCACGTTGATTGGCATTAACAACTTTCTCAACCTACTTTTTAGTAGTACCTATCCTTAGTCTCTTGAGAGGAGACTTATTACCTTTGCTGGCTGGGGGTTTCTTGCCAACTTTAACCTTCTTCTTCTAGGTACCAGTTTCAACTGGTTTCTTGGCATCAATAGTGGTTTCCTCTTATAGAAGATTAGGAAATTTCCTTTTTCCCATGATGATAAAAATTGGAAGATCAGAGTCAAAAGAAAAATAAGTTCCACTAGTAATAAATTCAACACCAATAGTAGAGGAAGTAGACATTAGATCCTCCTCCAAATCAACCACAATTTAAGGTACAACAGTTATGGGCCGAGCTACAAAAGAGGTTATGGAGCTCTTATACCCTAGGAACATAGAAGTTGTTCGTGGATGCTCTTCTCTTGTTCTTTGATTAAGTCCCCACAAGAATTTGAGTTCTTCCAAGTTTACTTCACCCTGTTCAGGGCACTTTCTCTTGCGTTCTTCTATAACAAAACAATAAGTAGTAGCAGTTGGCATACATCGGAAAAGAAATTTATAAAAAAGGCAAGAACTGAAATAACAACATATCATATTCCCTAATTGAGCGCATTTGGGACAATGGTAGTCCACTCTAGTGCTAAGTGGGGCATATTGCCAATTATTAACTATTAGAGCTTGATCCCAATAATCCATATTAGAATCAGAAAAATTCCACTCTAAAGCCTTACTGGCTTGTCAGGTTTTCAAGTAATATGTACTCTCCCCTAAAATAACCCATTTATAACAGAACATGATCTCTGGAATCCCAATATGGGTTCCATATACTTCATTCAATTTATTCACACCACTGATAACCCTCTAGGTGTCGGTGGCTACCCTCGCTGGAACGATGTCAAAGTATTGGCAGAAATGAAGAAGAAAGGGATTTGATGAAAATGTGAAACCACACTCAATAATGAACAAGGTTGGGATCTAATGACCCTTGACCAAATAATATACATCTATAGGATCATGGGGTATTCTATACCAACCCAAGATGGGATTTTTCTTTCTTTCCTAAATTCCTCTAGAGAATCTTCATCAATTATGTGAACCAGGGCTCGGAAAAGAGAGGAAATAAAGAAAAATAGAGAAAAAGAAAGTCTTCTTAGAGAGGATTAAGGATCAGCAAGAACTGTAGAAGGAAAGGAAAAATAGTGGCAAACGATTGCATAAAAACTTAGAAATATCTATTATAGTTTGAGGATTTGGGGTAAGGAAAATTTTGGGAAAGCTTCCCGCCTTTTATAATTTGTCTCGAAAATAGTGAAAGTAATAATTAAATGTACCAACGATTGACATTCTTACAGCGGACTATTTCAAAAATGAGAAAATATAGATTTTCCCTTCGGCAGTTCTTTAAAAGTTAAATTATTTACAAAAATGCCATCTTCAAGTAATACCAAAAAAAAATATAAGTGTAGGAGGTCAGCTAGCTACTTTTCGAATTAAATGCTCCATAATTTCATGCAAGCATCAAGCATAGAGCATTGTGGGCTTCTTTTGTATGTAAAATTTACACTTCCATGTGGACTAATGAAGAAGGTACACATAGTATACAACTTGGTGCCTCATCCTACTTGTTCGACCTCAAGTATGCTTAGCCAGCTGGAATGCCGACCAAAGCCAGAAGGCCGACCAACTAAAATCGTAAACGTTACTCGGCTTAGAATGCCAACAGACAATGAATCCCAAGTGACGTATTTATTATATACATATATAAACTCTTGGCATATGAAATCATTCCATCTCTCTAGTTTCACACCTCTATAAATGTACTACAGTCCCTTAGCTTGAGGGACAAGTAGAAACTCATATGCACTAAGCTACTACAGTCACTAAGTAACAACAACTTATAGTGGACGTAGGCTAATTTGTAGCTGAACCACTTTAAAAACTTATTATTAGATGTGTGTGATTTAAGTGTTTTCATATTATTTATTTGTGAATGTAAAATTAGAATCCATCCGATTCTAGAGATCAACATTGCTGTTAATTATAACTAAGGTACTAAGTTTAGGATCCGGGAATGATTAGGTTTTCTCAGGCCTATTAGGAGCCACATCTTTATCTCCCCTTAGGGTCCCTACTATGCACATAAGGCTAATCCTTTCTTAATCTAACCGTCACTCTTAGATACTCAAAAGATCGTGAGGTGCATCGAGCCTATGTTCATCATCACATATTTTTTTCGTGAAAAAATGAGATCAAAGCAAATAGATCTCAAAAGGTAAATCCTAATTTTGCCTGTAGGATTTCATGTATATGTAATTTTTTTGTAGTTCAATCTATACACATTTTTAATAGACCCTTGAACTTTTGCTCCAACACTTTGTTCTTATTTTCACTTTATCACTCATACTTTTATTCTATACACTAAACCCCTTGAACTTTTTAAAAAGGATCAAATTATCCCATACCTTGATGTGGTATGTATATAATGTAAAGTTGGTCACACGCATGGCACATAAGGGTATTTTCGTAGAAAAATGTTCTCATGTGTGATGCATTTTACCAATTTCCCATTTGAAACATAAAGTTTTTAGGATTTGGGGGTAATTTGACCCATTTTAAAAAGTTTAGGTGGTTTAATATAAAAAAATGAGAGTATGGATGGTGAAGTGTGAATGGAGGTAAAGTTTGAGGGATTAAACTGTAATTAATCCTAATTTTTTTAACGAAAATTGATTATGTGCACTGCACACAAGGGTATTTTTATCCAACCACTTATGTAAAGGATCAATTTTTTGTCCAAAAACATAACATTGTTACTATAAGGGGTAAAACGATGTGTTTTTAAAAATTGAGGAGGTTAAGTGTAAAAAATGAAAGTATATATAGCGAAGTGAAAATATGTTCAAAGTTGAAGCTGCCAAAGTGTATTTAACCCTATTTATATATGGTAAATTTTAAATAGGAAATAATTCTCAATTAGACTTGTTTTGTAATAAAAGAATCTAGATTCGAAGACAACCAGTCAACTTGTTCATATAAAGAATTGTTTATCGTTATAGTTTGGGGTAGAGTGCAATGTTCCTTCCATATTATATCAGCAGTGCTACAAGTCCTTAAAAAATCCAAAATCATCCTCCAAATAATAATAAAGTGTTGTGTCCTGGCAGACCCATACCACAAGATACAACACTTATTGCTATTTGGGAGATGATATGGGGAATTATTTGGGGACTCAAAGCATTTCTCTGTATCAACACATGTATGCATACATGATCATCCATATTTTATTGCTCTACCCTTTTACACAAATTGCCAATTAAAAAAATACGATGAAACTATTTATTTTGGAATCTGATTTGAATGTGGGAAATAATATAAGATACTACTCAAGTGGTCGTGTGGTTATGTTAAAAGGGTAATAATAACATGTGCCAAAGAACTTAAAATAAAAAATATAAGATTTGAAATACATTGATAAGGCATAAATATTCATATATTCTTGTCATTAATTTAGGTTCATTTGACCTTTGACGCCCATTAGTTATACTACATATTACTTTGGATACCAAAATTTAACGTAATATTATTTTGAGTACTATTTTCAATTTTTACGACGTATTTTTTACACTTATTTGTGCAAAAGTATCGCGAAAAGTAAAAAATGATGCCCAAAGTGATATTACGTTAAACTTTGGTACGCAAGGGGATATACGACAAAACTAATGGGGGGAAGATGTCAAATGAACAGTAATATTGTAAAGATCAAAACATGTACTAGTAGGACACACATTATTTTCCAAGTTAAAAAAACATAGCATTAAGTGGAATTCTCAAGTTATTAATATATATTAATTTTCCTTAAAAGTAATGGGGTAACTATGACAATGGCTCTAATTTGTTTTCCATAAGGTTGAATTATTCTTTACGTCGAGTATCCATTTATGCATGTTGATACGCCATGTCATACTCCTCCGAGAGTACCATATATTTTCTCAAAGTGGTCTAGATTTAATGATTTTTTAGGTGGTATTATTATATTGGTAGTTATTGCATAACATAGCTCCATAAAAATAGCCAAAGGAATATAGTTAAACCTAAAAATAGATACAAAAAAGTACAATACTACATCCATCTCAAATTGAAAATCCTAATTTTCTTTAGATATTTTCCAAATTAAGAGTCATGTTTCTAACAATAGTAAAATTTAGTTGAAACTATAAAGTTTGTCTTGTAAAACATACTTTAATTAAAGAACACCTTATAAGTTCTTAAGCATGGTTCAATAAATCTAAAGCATAAATTGATTAATTAATCATGCTATTGTTCTTTATATTATGGGATTTTGAATATTCATGAAAATCATAACTTTATCATATACAATTGATCAAGAAAACCTATTAATGGGAGGGGAACAGAGCGTTCGTGTAGACATGATGGTCATTGTTATCGGTCCCCAACCACGATGCAAAAAACCTAAACTATGACTACACTCGATAAGGGAGTATAGTGTCCAGTCCAGGTATTGAGAATCCACAAGGAATGTTGGAGAAATTTTAATGGATTTATTACTTCAATAATAAAAGTGTAAAAGGTGATGGGTGGTTATAAAAGGAGAATGGGAAAATACAAAGTTAAAACTAAATAAGAATTAATAAAATGAAAGTCAGGGTCACATCCTCGCCTTGGGCTAAACAACGCATAATTAGAATTTCGGTGAGAAAACATTTAACTAAGCATATTCAGTTAATTATAAACATCACGCATGAAGAAATCTAATCCAAAGATGCGAGATAAACCATTTAATGAAAATGGTCACATGTGGATTAAATTCGAATTATCGCTATAAACACTAACGTTGCATGACAAAGAAAATTAAATGCATAATAATCCAACTTTAATACACGAGATTTTAATTAAATGTGATTTTACACAAAACCTAACTTTCAGAGATCAAGACCCATTAATGACAAAGATATGACCCCAATTTTTCTGAATCCGACCTACTAAGGCGAAGTAGGAATGTTTTGGAAGCAAGCCATATTCCTCTAACTGAAGAAGACTTGGTCGGCTTGCTTGGACCAGAAGCATCCAATCAAGTAAAAGAGTCATACATCCATCTCCGCTGTTTACTGGACAGAGCTGTAGAAAATAAAGCAGATTATTATGAAATATTTGAAGATTTGCAAGATAACCACAAGTTTTCTTTGGCATCGCTCCATGTCGGCTGTGTGTGACACCCCGCCTAATTAAATACCGGGTGATAAGTCATTTATTAAATTAAAATCAAGGTGAATGGTTGGTTCATTCTTAGCATCACAGTCGCAAAAATAAAATTTTCAATTTAAACACCCTAAATAATTAAGCTAAGTGTTAAGACATTTTAAAACCTTGATTCCATTTTATTAAATTCCAATGTGAAAACTTTTTTAATAACCAACAGTTTAAGAATAACATAAATGCGAAGGATGGCAATAAACAAACAATAAATAAACCATCTAGATAAACCACACCAAGTTTAAAACTACAAATGAAATCATCCTGACAAGAGTTAACTCCCAAAGAGTACCAAATACTGGAAATAACATTAACATAAATCTCTGACAAATCCAAACTGAATAGGGAAACGGGCGACACATGCCCTAACTAAGCAGAACTAAAATAAGAGCAGAATCAATGAAGAGGTCGTCGAAAGCAAGGGCCTGCAACTCCCACATAAGCTGAAGCACGTCAAATCCAAAGAATCTATGCATGACGCCCCTGTGACTCGGCACCTGTAATATATATATATATATATACAAGAGAGAGAGAAATAACAGAAAATGGGTCAGGGCCCGAGTGTAAAAAAGTTTTAAAAAGTTTAGCAAGTATTTAAATTGCTTACCGGCTAATGTAACAACCATGTTAGTATGCGACGCTCTCTTGAGAATTCTCACCTCTCATCTAGTGTGCACGTCTACCGTACTACTAAACTCATAAGTTTATCTAAATTATTTTTCCATAAAGTTTTATCCCGAGAAGTAGAAGGGTTATGATATTTAGTTTAAACAAAATCAATCTCTTCAAGATTTATTACGTTACTTAAAGTAACACCATACCGTTACAAGGTTCCCGAACACTTATTATAAAGTTGGACCATTTATTCATTACTTAACTACTTATATACACAGTAGAAAGTTCCCATGTAAGTGTATATATATATATATATATATATATATATATATATATATATATATATATATATATCATTCACTCATATATTATATACTATCGTCACCCCACATAAATTCAATGGTGCTCGCATACTCTGCTATCAATTCCCTGTATCACTCGTACTAAGGAAAATATTAGTTCGGAATCACTCTTGTAAGGACACAAATTTCCAATTGAGTCCATGTATTGTGTTGGCTCAATTCCGGACAAAAATATTTATTCATAGCATAGTATGTAATTGTAATACTCTCAAGCCTATGAAGTGTCTGTTGAAGACGTAGCGGCAAAGAATATAAAGCTTCATCAAATGTGCCGGTTTGCGTGCCTCGTTTCTACGTCATCAACTATGGTTCCATGCTCCCAAGGTATGAATGCAATTATATTTATATAAGAGCTTGGAACAAAGTTTCTTGGGTGTTAGGTTTAATTAAAACTATGTTTTACTTTCAAGAAAAATTTAATTAGAACTTTAAAAATAAAATATATAAAGTTTCTGGGCCAAAAATCGAATTTTGTAAAAATTCTGGAAGTCTTTCGAAATGTCGTTCGAACGAGTTTGTCGTTCGAACCAGGTTTCGTTCGAACGAGTTTGCCAACGAGTCTAAACTGGTCTGTCGTCCGAACGAACTTGTTCGTTCTAACGAGGTTTCCAACGAGATTCTAACGAAGTCCATACTGGTGTGTCGTTAGAAGTCTCGTTCGAATGGGAGTTCGTTCGAACGAAATGTCGTTCGAACGAACTGTTAGGAGGGAACAGTTTTTAGGCAGTTTTTAACCCACTTTCCCACTTGTTTCTTAACTGATTTTTTTAGAATTTATGAAGGACGGGAACCACATTTTCCAACTTAACTTTTCCAACCTAGTTTAACTCTTAGAGAGAGTTTGAGAGCAAAAATTGTTTAGGAAAATGTTCATGTTTTGAGTGAGATCTTTAGAGAAATATTTTCATCACTCTAGTGTTTACACCCAATTAAGTTTATTCCAAGTTCACATATACATATTAAATTGCTTGGAGTTTGGCACCGGTTTATCTCTTCCGAATTCAAGAAGAGAAGTTTTGGTTTGCTTCTACATCCATCAAAGAAGAAGTGTTTTCATGCGATTTTACCCACACGGAGAAAGGCTTTGTGTACGGGTGACGGTGACCAAATAAAGTCCCATCGGTGGATTTCGAGACCGCGGTGGAGCTCCGTGGTTGTCCGCTAGGAAGAGGTGTCTACAAGAAGGAGCATCAAGGCTTGAGAGGGTTCGAGTTGAGGAAGTAAGTCTTTTGTCTTGTACTTGTAAAATCCATATCTAGTGGACTTGTGGCTAGGGTCGTCCGAGGTTTTTTCCCGTCTTGGATTTTTCCTCGTACATCGCGGCGTAGTGTGATATTGTTTATTTTATCTTGCATCATAATTTAGAATGCATGCTTAGGATAATTCAAGATAAAATTCGGTTTAATTATCACACTCAATTTGATTTGATGCTAAATTAAATATTGGGTAAATTTGGTTTATTCAAGTCATTTGCTAAAATTGGTTTCGCCTAACTTTGGATAATTGATAATTATGACTTAGGCAAATTCTAGGGCTTGGATTAATAAATCGGTTTAAGTGAATATATTAATTGATTAATTTTACTTCACTTGGTTTAAGTTGTTTTGAAAGATTGAACCATCCAAACGCTTCCGCACCTCGTTTTTGTTTTGACACATAAAAAGGAAATTACTTTAATTGGTTTTGTTTTAATTGGGGACCTATTGTTCCAACAAGTGGTATCAGAGCTTTGATTTAGAAAAGCTCACACTTTCAAATTGGTATCAGAGCCGGAGCGCTAAGTTATCGCGTTAAAGATCCGTTTTTCGGCTTTTTGTATTTCCTTACCTTTTTAGGTGGTTCAAAAAATTTTATCACTCTCAATTTTTGCTTTATATCTCTCGATGGGACGTCTTAATGAAAATTTGTCCAATCTAAATGAAAATGAAATTTTTGATTTTCGAGAGGAATTAAATGGGCTTAACAAATGTAACGAAAATTTAAAGGATTTAAATTTGAGATTTGTAAAAAGAATTAAATTTCTTGAAAATGAAAATTCTTGTTTTAAAGATCACATTGAGTCTTTGCAAATCTCCTTATCTCAAAAAAATATTTTTCGTGAAAAGCTCATGGACTTACATTCAAATTTTGATATTTTAGAAAAGTCCAAGAAAGAGAGTGAAAATCGTGAAAGACTCTTAGGGACAAGTTTGCTCATATTGAGGGAGAGCGTGTTAACCTTCTAGGAATTATTGAAAATTTAAAGAAGGAATCCTGTAATTTTGAGGAGTCTAATTTATTACTTGAGTCCGAAATTTTAAAATTGAAAAATGATTTACAAGACTCTAGTAGTAGTTTAAATGGTTCTAGCACATCATGTTCAAATTATTCCATTGATAAAGCTAAAACCATAGTTTGTTTTAGAGGATCAATTTTGTCCAAAGACTTTAGAAAAGGCCATACCTTAGGTAACATTCCTCGTGTTTACACATGCTTGCATTGTAGTAGGAAAGGTCACCTTAGGTCATTTTGTTTTGATCTTAAAAGAAGTCCTAGGAAATCCTTATCTAGCATTTCATTATTTCCTAATCCCCATCATGTTAAATATAAATCTATATGGGTTAGGAAATCATTATTAAATGCGCTAGATACAAGATTTGTTGATTCTCATTTACTTTCACATACTTCCACCCTTGCTAAATTTAAAGGTTGAATGTGTTAGTGTTTGCATACTTTAGCTTTTGTACTTCATGCTATATTCACATGCTAAATGTATGCTTGTTTTGTCATTTTCTAGTCATTGCCTTATTTCATATCACATGCTAGAAATTATGATTTTTGTTTATCTTTTGTATTATATTTCCTTCATTTTGTGTGTATTAAATGAAAAATACAAAAAGATTTTTGTTTATCATTTGAATTTTATCTCTTGGTAATTTAAGCTTAATGAAAAATTCAAATGATTTTTGTTTGTCTTTTGAGTATATATATTTATTTTTGGTTAAAAAATGTTAAAAACTCAAAAAGATTTTATTTTGTGTGTATTTTGGTTTGACACACTTTAAGTGGCATATACTTGTGTTTGAATCCCATCTTTTACGCTCCCACGTGGCTAGAACTTTTGGTTTAGATTTTCAATCCTTAAAATGTTCTTTACCATGTTTTATATGGAGTAGTTGGATTTTGTATTGTTTAAATGGATTCTATTCTTATATGCCTCTATACACACATGCACGAGCTCTTTTGAAATTTTAACTTCATATGTATATTTGAGCTATGTGAGATGTTCTCCTACCAATCTTGTCATCTACATATTTGTGACTTAGGAGGACTAGTGCATGTCAAAATCCGTTGCATGTGAGATTTGTGTGAAAAATGAAAACATGATAAATAAAAATGTCCACGGGGAAGGGCTTCGAAAGGACTAAGTGATCCTTTGCGATAGTAAGCCACCGTTTGTAATGGACCTAAAAGAAATACGTGGTCCAAAGGCCTAAAAACAGAAAATATGGCATTAAAAAGAAAATAAATTGCCAAGGCCTGTGTTTGATTGATATATTCATTCAAAATTAATATAAATGCATATTGAGGGAGATTGGATGGTATATCAACGGTTTGCACAATATCCGTTTATCCTAGTTGCGTATTTCATGTCATGACTCTATTGGTTTGTATAATCATCAATATGCTAGGCTTGTATGCATTGTGTATGTTTGTTCATTGAGTTCAATATATATTGTCAAATGTGATGACGTTTGCAATCAAATGAGAACTCCGTGAACGTTTATTAAGTGTTTGGGTCTAAATTTAATTGTTGCTAGTTCACACCCCTACACTTCCGTTTCCATATGACACATTTTTGCCATACGAGTGTGAAAGACTCCTATTATATTTTGTGTGTGTCATGTGTGTGTTTATATCTATACATATGTGCGTGTGCATTCTTGAAATATTTGTAGTACATATATATATATGATATTTTGTTTTGCCTTTGCCTTGATTTTGTTGCCCATATGCTTTCATGTCTTATCACTTTAAGCATCAACATGCTTTTATGGTTTGATTCTTTAGCCTTTGTCTATTCCTGAACAAAAAGGGGGAGAATGATGATAGGGGGAGAAATGGTATCTAATCCTATTATTATCGTATCTTAGTTTGGGGGAGACGTCTTTCTAAGTAGGTCATGCGTTTGATAAAGAGGAGAATCAATTTAGGGGGTAATGATATTCCCTATGCATTTGATGAGTTTGCTTAAGTGTGCAGGTATTCTTCTAAAGCAGCATCTTGAAAAGGCAAAGTGTTTAATCCTTGGGTTGAGTCAAGTTATGGGTGGGTTATGTTATGTTTTGAGTCTAGTAGAGCTTGACGGCCCTTTAGGATTTTTGTTTTGGTTTTTGTCCCGGAATAGCCAAAGGGGGAGATTTGTAAGGACACAAATTTCCAATTGAGTCCATGTATTGTGTTGGCTCAATTCCGGACAAAAACATTTATTCATAGGATAGTATGTCATTGTAATACTCTCAAGCCTATGAAATGTTTGTTGAAGACGTAGCGGCAAAGAATATAAAGCTTCATCAAATGTGCCGGTTTGCGTGCCTCGTTTCTACGTCATCAACTATGGTTCCATGCTCCCAAGGTATGAATGCAATTATATTTATATAGGAGCTTGGAACAAAGTTTCTTGGGTGTTAGGTTTAATTAAAACTATGTTTTACTTTTAGGAAAAAACTATGTTTTACTTTTAGGAAAAATTTAATTAGAACTTTAAAAATAAAATATATAAAGTTTCTGGGCCAAAAATCGAATTTTGTAAAAATTCTGGAAGTCGTTCGAACGAGTTTGTCGTTCGAACCAGGTTTCGTTCGAACGAGTTTGCCAACGAGTCTAAACTGGTCTGTCATTCGAAATGTCGTTCGAACGAACTTTTTCGTTCTAACGAGGTTTCCAACGAGATTCTAACGAAGTCCATACTGGTGTGTCGTTAGAAGTCTCGTTCGAACGAGAGTTCGTTCGAACGAAATGTCGTTCGAACGAACTGCTAGGCGGGAACAATTTTTAGGCAATTTTTGGCAGTTTTTAACCCACTTCCCACTTGTTTCTTAACTGATTTTTTCAGACTTTATGAAGGACGGGAACCACATTTTCCAACTTAACTTTTCCAACCTAGTTTAACTCTTAGAGAGAGTTTGAGAGCAAAAATTGTTTAGGAAAATGTTCATGTTTTGAGTGAGATCTTTAGAGAAATATTTTCATCACTCTAGTGTTTACACCCAATTAAGTTTATTCCAAGTTCACATATACATATTAAATTGCTTGGAGTTTGGCACCGGTATATCTCTACCGAATTCAAGAAGAGAAGTTTTGGTTTGCTTCTACATCCATCAAAGAAGAAGTGTTTTCATGCGATTTTACCCACACGGAGAAAGGCTTTTTGTACGGGTGACGGTGACCAAATAAAGTCCCATCGGTGGATTCCGAGACCGCGGTGGAGCTCTGTGGTTGTCCGCTAGGAAGAGGTGTCTACAAGAAGGAGCATCAAGGCTTGAGAGGGTTCGAGTTGAGGAAGTAAGTCTTTTGTCTTGTATTTGTAAAATCCATATCTAGTGGACTTGTGGCTAGGGCCGTCCGAGATTTTTTCCCATCTTGGGTTTTTCCTCATACATCGCGGCGTAGTGTGATATTGTTTATTTTATCTTGCATCATAATTTAGAACGCACGCTTAGGATAATTCAAGATAAAATTCGGTTTAATTATCACACTCAATTTGATTTGATGCTAAATTAAATATTGGGTAAATTTGGTTTATTCAAGTCATTTGCTAAAATTGGTTTCGCCTAACTTTGGATAATTGATAATTATGACTTAGGCAAATTCTCGGGCTTGGATTAATAAATCGGTTTAAGTGAATATATTAATTGATTAATTTTACTTCACTTGGTTTAAGTTGTTTTGAAAGATTGAACCATCCTAACGCTTCCGCACCTCGTGTTTGTTTTGACACATAAAAAGGAAATTACTTTAATTGGTTTTGTTTTAATTGGGGACCTATTGTTCCAACAAGTGGTATCAGAGCTTTGATTTAGAAAAGCTGGCACTTTCAACTCTCGAACTGTATTAACACAATACATACAAAATGGAAGCGAAACATAGTTCCAAGTCACTAAGAGGTCAGCACATGCCCCTCACGTCTCTTAGGACCGTCTGACTATCATTCTCAGATAGCATGTACCAAGGAATCCTATGTTCAAGGTTACAAGTCAATATCCCCCATAAGGTCCCATTGAGATAAGACTGTCCCGGGCGCGGCAACCCCCGTGATAGCAAGTAGCGCGGGTATGATTATTCACAATTAAAGTATTTCATATATGTACACAGTCACACGGTCATATAAAGAAACACAAATTCCAATAAGGTTCGCCCTCGACCCATAATTATTATTAACCGTATTTAGTACAATTTTACTCAGTTATTTTGTATAAGGGATTCATCTCTTTTATTCTTACTTATAATTTATTTCACACTTATGTGACAACCCGGTATCCGAAATAAGGGGTGGCCATCCCGATACTCCAATAATACAGGAATCATGGATGGAAATCATTCTCAACATCGTAACAATATAAAGAGTACATGGGATAACCACACAATATCTCAGAAAACGGGTTGTCAAAAATTTTAGTTTTGTAATTAAAATAAAGCATTACTAACAACCCATAATAGAAAAGAAAGGTGGAAACTCCCACAAGTATATATATATACCAACCATAATAAAGAAAGGACCGAATGAAAAGTCGGTCAATGGAATTCATATAATATACAATAAGTTTCATGTGTTACATAATACATCCATTATACAATTACAACAATTTGGGCCACACGCCCGAATAAAGACTGATCATAACTAGAAAGCAATGAGGAAGGCGTCTACACAAAATGTCCCGTGGTATCCGCAAAATATCACGGCACCTCAAAAGACATTGAAATAGGGAGATCATTACGGGCAACCTTGCGGTGGAACACCTGAGCGGATATAACATATATATATATATATATATATATATATATATATATATATATATATATATATATACACAACAAGAAAGAAGAATCGGTCAGAGCCCGATTTTATGTGATCACCAGATAAATGACAAGTATGACAATGATGAACAGATAAGCATGGATGATAAAGATAATATTCTAGCATGGTAACAATGAGATAAATTAAAACAATTTAATGATTATAAGGGAAGAATCTATTATATATGCAATTAAGAATACGTATCAACCGTTTTCATCTTTCATCCTATTCATTTTATCTCTTTTCCATTCCTTATCAGGAATACAATTATTAACATGTGCTCTTTATGGCACTTATCTCAATTGTATGCTCTTTGTGGCATATACTTTGCTCTTTGTGGCATTAATGTTCCATCAAGTCCAACTCGATAATTAGAATAGTTAAAAGTATATATATATATATATATATATATAACAATTTTAAGACCTCCCGTCCGGGTTTCCCCACTGTGCGCGCCCCTAAATAACCATCATCTTCCAGGGCCTATCATAAGACAACCTCGGATCCTATCGAAACGTCGGGAAGCGGCTATATGCCTGCAGGGTAGTCAAGACCACACCCGGAATATCCTACCCATCGCAGAAAATATAAAACAAGCGCTCATATGGCCTAGGACTATATCCACCCTGCATTCATTAGCCAGGGGGCTTCACCTCACGCACGGACTTCCTTTAAAACGGTATTTAGAGAGGTGTGTATCATCCATTTTATTAATTTCCATTACATGATTTAGTAAATTATCATTTACTTTGTCCATTTTACATTTTATCAAATGCATTAAGGTTATCCGGAACTATACGTAATTCGTATCAGCATACCAACCTCGATAAATAGTTAGACTCCCCAAATTATTTTCCAAAGCCTCCTTTTTGTCTTCATAATAGACCATCAAGTCAAACCTAGCTCACAATAACTCCTAAAGTCTCCAAATTTGACTCTAAGATCTCCTAGATTATTATAAAACTATACGAGAGGAGTAATGCCTGAACATTACATTAAACCTCCCCCCTAAAATGAACCCTAAATGAACCCCTTCGAGTCTAGGGTGTCGACCAAACTCAACTAATAGTCTAAGACCCTATATTTACTTCATTTAAGAAGGTACCTAATTGCTAAACCTAAAGAAAAGGGTTAAAAGAAAAGAAAAGAAAATTTCAAATGAGGGACTTCCGAATCGATTCGGACTGGCCGAATCGATTCGGCCAGAAATCATGGCTTACTGCATAATTGCCGAATCGATTCGGACCAAGCCGAATCGATTCGGTCGGGAAAATGGGGTTTCTGCATAATTGTCGAATCGATTCGGACCAACACGAATCGATTCGGTTCACCCAACCCTGGAAACTGTCTCGCAACGAATCGATTCGGCCAGACCGAATCGATTCGGTTCTGCAGAAATTCCAAATTTTGCTTATGGAGTCTTGGACTCCAATTTTATTCCTAACTCAAATCCATTCAAACCAACTCATTTATTGACACCAACACAACATAAATGCTACTAACTATTACCCCAACTATCAATAATCATCCAAATTATTCTTCAATGGTTCAAAACCAACAAATACCCAAAAAAAAAACCTAAACTAATCAAACCATGATCAATACACCATTATCACTACAAATCATTTATCTTAAACCACAAATAGCAAGTAGAAAACTTGCCTCAATCTAGGAAATGCAGATTTTCTTTATGTAGAAGCAAGAGTTCCTCCTCAATCTTCAATATCTTCTCCTTTCTTTACACTTTCTCTTCCTCTCTCAAGCTCTCTCTAGGTTTAGGAAATGAAATTAGGGAAATAGAAGACTTAGAAAGACTAAGTCGTGCCATAAGTCAAAATCCCAACTTAATTGATCAATATTGCGATAAAATAACACGCAACTACATATTTGAGGTATAATCAGTCAAAAGTTCCAAAAACCTCAAAATACAATATGGCACATAATTTGACTATCTCGCACGTTCCGGAATCAACTACGGCCTCCAAATTATCATTTGGACAGTTTATAATTCATTTTAAGTTTCGGTCTCATTATTAAGTCAAATATCATTTTAATTCATATGATATTATAAAACATAACATCGCAATATTCACTTATAGTTACGGAAAATATGAAATCTCATAGTAAACATTTACTTTTCTTCATGAAATTAATACTCAATCCATAGCCCAACATTTTATATCTAATTACCATATCTAGTAAATAAATATAAAATATGTTCTCATAAGCGAGGGTTATTACATACTCCCCCCTTATGGGGGAATTTTGTCCCCAAAATACAAACGTACCTTATGAGAAGAGATGTGGATACTTCTCCTGCATGTCGTCCTCACGCTCCCACGTTGATTCTTTCGCATTGTGATGACTCCATTGTACTCTCACCAAGGGCACCACACGAGACCTCAACTTGCGCTCCCCATACTCAAGAATAGCAACCGGTTGTTCTTCATATGAAACGTCGGGTTGCAAGTCAATATCCTCGAAAGGAATGTGCCAAAGGGCACCTTCGCATCTCTTATACTTCTTCAAAGAGGAGACATGGAATACATCGTGGATTTGTTGCAAAGGCTCTGGCAAGGCAAGTTGGTACGCCATGGGACTAACTTTTGCAATGACTGGGAAAGGTCCAATAAAACACGGCGCAAGATTCCCTTTCTTCCCAAAACGCCTAATGCCCTTCATTGGTGACACTCGCACCAAGACTTGGTCTCCAATCTACAACTCCACGTGTCTTTTACCCGCATCGGCATAGATCTTTTGATGATCTTGGGCTATCCGAATGTGATTTCAAATGAGTTCAATTTTTGAAGAAGTGTCTTAGATCATTTCAGGTCCAAGAAATTTTTTATCACCCACTTCCAACCAACAAGCGGGCGACCTACATGGCCGTCCATAAAGAACTTCATAGGGCGCCATTCCGATTGTTAATTGGTATGAGTTGTTATAAGCGAACTCAACCAATGGGAGGTATTGTTCCCAACCGCCCTTGAAATCAAGCATGCACATACGAAGCATATCCTCCAACCTCTGGTTCACCCTTTCGGTTTGGCCATCTATTTGAGGATGATAGGAAGAGCTTAACTTCAATTTGGTCCCCATTGCCTCTTGGAAACTTCGCCAAAAGTGGGACACAAATATTTTATCTCGGTCGGAAACGATGTTTAAAGGTACCCCATGAAGTCTAACGATCTCCTCGATGAATAGTTGGGCATAACGAGCGGTATCAAAATCCGTACGTACGGGCAAGAAGTGTGCCGATTTAGTCAAGCGATAGACAATCACCCAAATTGAATCATACCCCTCTGTGATCTAGGTAAGCCCGTAATAAAGTCCATCGAAATGCTTTCCCATTTCCACACTGGAATCTCCAACGGTTGTAACAAACCTATCGGTCGCTGATGGTCGATCTTAACCAACTGACAAGTAGTGCATTGGGATACGAACTCTGAAATATCCCTCTTCATGCCGGGCCACCAATACTGACGGCGCATGTCTTGATACATCATGTCCCCACCAGTATGTACCGTAAACTTCGACCCGTGATATTCCGCCATCATTGCTCGTCTCAAATCCCCTCTTCAGGAATAATAAGTCTTCCATGGAAGTGTAGCCCACCCTCAGAACTAATCGAGTACGACTCCGCTCCCTCGAACAATAATCGGTGTATATGGTCTTGACAACCCTTATCTCTTCCCTGAGCTTCTAAAATTCTTGCCACAATTGTAGGAGTAATGGTCATTACCGACATAAATGCTCTTACCACCGCATCCTCCTGACTGAGCTCCTTCCACTTAGCTTTCCATACAACAGCTAAGTCTCCCTCGGGCTTCCTACTCAAGGCATCCGCTACTATGTTCGCCTTTTCCGAATGATAATGCATATCAAATTGATAATCTTTCATGAACTCCAACCAACGACGCTGACGCATATTCAAATCCTTTTGTGAAAATAAATATTACAGCGATTTATGGTCCGTGAAAAGACTAAACCTCTCCCCCAAGAGATAGTGCTCCATATTTTCAAGGCAAAGACAACTGCGGTGAACTCTAAGTCATGCACCGAATAATTTCTTTCGTGAGGCTTTATCTTACGGGAAGAATAAGCAATAGCTTATCTTTCTTGCTGAAGAACACCTCCTAACCCTTGAAGAGATGCATCGGTGAAGACTAGATATTCCAATCCCGATTTTGGCAATGCAAGGACTGGAGCCGAAGCCAATCTATCTTTGAGCTCATTAAATGCAGCCTGACACGAACTGTCCCAAACAAATCTCACTCCCTTTCGGGTCAAATTCGTCAAAGGGATAGAGATTTTCGAAAATCCCTTAATGAACCGACGGTAATAACCCGCTAAGCCCAGAAAACTACGAACCTCGGTAGGTGTCGTGGGCTGACCCCACTCCCTCACTGCAATCACCTTGCTAGGATCCACCGATATACCCTGGGATGACACCACATGACCCAGAAACTGAACTTCCTTCAACCAAAAGCCACATTTCTCAAACTTCGCATATAATTGGTGATCCCTCAATCTCTGCAGGACCAATCGTAAGTGAGTAGCATGGTCAGATTCTGTCTGAGAATAGACTAAGATGTCATTGATGAATACAATAACAAATTGGTCCAGGAAATCCCGAAATACCCTATTCATAAGATCCATAAACACAGCGAGGGCATTGGTTAGTCCAAAGGGCATAACCAAGAATTCATAGGATCCGTATCGGGTCAGAAATGCAATCTTGGATACATCCTGCTCCCGTATCCTCAATTGATGATACCCCATCCTCAAATCGATCTTAGAGAAGTACGATGCTCCCCTAAGTTGGTCAAATAGATCATCAATGCGAGGCAAAGGGTATTTATTCTGGATGGTGACTTTATTCAACTCCCTATAGTCCACACATAACTGGAGAGAACTGTCTCTTTTCTTCACAAATAATACCGGCGCACTCCATGGAGAAGTACTGCGCCTAATGAATCCCTGCTCTAATAACTGCTGAATTTGATCCCTTAACTCCCTCATCTCCACAGGAGCCATGCGATAAGGAGCTTTCGTAATCGGTCGAGTTCTCGGCGCTAAATCGATCACAAACTCAATCTCTCTGCTCGGAGTTAGTCCCGGTATTTCTCAGAAAACATCCTCAAAATCTCTAACAACCGAAAGAGAATTCAGGGGAACAACTACATCCCTAGATGCATCCTCCGCAATACAATATAAATAAGCACTCGTACCCCCTTCCATACAAGGCATAACAACCAAGAACATTTCTTGTCCCGAAACTGTGAAAACTATTCTCTTCCCAAAATAATTTATTATCGCGCGGTATTTCACTAGCCAATCCATACCCAATATTACATCATACCCGACCATGTCAAGGATGAGTAAATCGGCCTCAAAGCACAAGTTACCAATATTAATCCCTATGTTTTTACAAACAAAGAAAATCAATGAACCATCAACCATAGAGGATTCAACGCTAGTGAAAGTACTCTCAGCAGACTTTATCAAATTGGAAATTTGAGCAAAACTTATAGAAATGAAAGAGTGTGTAGCGCCCATATCAAATAGTACCCGACCCATATGCCCTTGGATGAGAAACTTACCCTCAATCGCCGGTGGGGCTGGAGGGGCTGGAGGAAGCATAGCCTCCTGAATATGGTAGACTCGTCCATACTGCAGTTGCCCCTACTGACGAGGAGCAATCGGATTAGGCGCCTGGGGAAGAAACTGTATATACGGTTGTTGTGGAGCCCTAGGAAGATTCCCTCCAATCAATTGAGGACATGACCTCTTATAATGTCCAAACTCTCCGCATTGAAAACATTTGTTCACCACATTCTCCTGGTTACTTCCTTGATTGTTTCGAAACTGCCCCAAACCTCGGCCCTGCTGGCCTCTGCCTCCATTCCCACCTCTGCCTCCTTGTTGTTGCGGTCCACCTTGACACGGTCTGTTGTTATTGCCACCCGCATTAAACCCCCCAAAGCGTTGGCATTTAGATAAATCCCCTTGTTGGGGGTCCCTCTCTTTTTGCTTACTCCCCGAGGAGTGGGACGAAGAAGATGTTCCCCCTCCAATCCCATTACCTCCCGGTTTTCCTACTTGCCCCATCGCTGCAGCCTTCTTATTATTTTGCACAAATAATCTATTCTCTTGACAATGAAGTAGGGACGCGTTCATCACATCCCCGAAGGTTAGTAAAGCCGGATTTCCAAGCAAATGTTGTTTTATTCGCCAATGTAAACCTCCCACAAATTTGGAGATTCTCTTCGCTTCTGGAGTCACTTCATTCGGTACAAAACTTGCCAACCGGGTAAACTCCTCTTCATACTCTGCAACGGATCTCTCCCCCTGAACTACATCCTGAAGCTTCCTTTGCATCTCCCTTTGAACAGCGGGAGGGAAATATTTTCCATCAAACAAAGCCCAAAAATCAGTGATCAACATCGTACCCCTTTGTTCGGGAGTAGTCATCGACTCCCACCAATGTAAGGCCGATCCGACAAGCTTGAAAGTAACAAGGATTTTCTTTTTCTCCTCACTACATTCTATCATTCTAAGATGGCGTTGCATGTCTTTCTTCCACTGATTTGCCCTTATAGCGTCCGAACCTCCATCGAATTCCGGGGGATGGCCTTTTAGGAAAGACTCTCAAACTCTTTCCCACGGAGAAGGTCCCGTATGAACTTGTGCCTCTTCCCCCCGTGGTTGAGATTGTGGCATTTGTTGTACCACTGCAGTCATCGCGGCATTAACAGGTTGGGCCACTATGTTTGCCACATCTGCGGCACTGATATTCCCCGGTGGCGGCGGTGGAGGACCAACCTCATCCTCTACAACTCTATTACGTCGAGCGGGACGTCCTCTCTTAGGCGGCATCTGATATAGAGAAACAATAGAGTTAGAATATTATATAAAACAATCTATCTAGCAGAAGATCGCAACCATAAGCAACAAAACAGTCCTAACATTAAGCTCTATATCAAAGAACGCTGCGGTAGAATGTAACAAGTCTGCATAGATCCTAAAACTCTAGAACCTGATGCTCTGATACCATCTGTGACAACCCGGTATCCGAAATAAGGGGTGGCCAGCCCGATACTCCAATAATACAGGAATCATGGATGGAAATCATTCTCAGCATCGTAACAATATAAAGAGTATATGGGATAACCACACAATATCTCAAAAAACGGGTTGTCATAAATTTTTGTTTTGTAATTTAAATAAAGCATTACTAACAACCCATAATAGAAAAGAAAGGTGGAAACTCCCACAAGTATATATATATACCAACCATAATAAAGAAAGGACCGAATGAAACGTCAGTCAATGGAATTCATACAATATGCAGTAAGTTTCATGTGTTACATAATACATCCATTATACAATTACAACAATTTGGGCCACACGCCCGAATAAAGACTGATCATAACTAGAAAGCAATGAGGAAGGCGTCTACACAAAATGTCACGTGATATCCGCAAAATGTCACGGCTCCTCAAAAAACACTGAAATAGGGAGATCATTACGGGCGACCTTGCGGTGGAACACCTGAGCGGATATAACATATATATATACACAACAAGAAAGAAGAACCTGTCAGAGCCCGATTTTATGTGATCACTAGATAAATGACAAGTATGACAATGATGAACAGATAAGCATGGATGATAAAGATAATATTCTAGCATGGTAACAATGAGATAAATTAAAACAATTTAATGATTATAAGGGAAGAATCGATTATATATGCAATTAAGAATACGTATCAACCGTTTTCATCTTTCATCCTTTTCATTTTATCTCTTTTCCATTCCTTATCGGGATTACAATTATTAGCATGTGCTCTTTATGGCACTTATCTCAATTGTATGCTCTTTGTGGCATTAATGTTCCATCGAGTCCAACTCGATAATTAGAATAGTTATAAGTATATATATATAACGATTCTAAGACCGCCTGTCCGGGTTTTCCCACTGTGCGCGCCCCTAAATAACCATAATCTTCCAGGGCCTATCATAAGACAACCTCGGATCCTATTGAAACGTCGGGAAGCGGCCATATGCCTGTGGGGTAGTCAAGACCACACCCGGAATCTCCTACCCATCGCAGAAAATATAAAACAAGCGCTCATATGGCCTAGGACTATATCCACCCTGCATTCATTAGCCAGGGGGATTCACCTCACGCACGGACTTCCCTTAAGATGGTATTTAGAGAAGTGTGTATCATCCATTTTATTAATTTCCATTACATGATTTAGTAAATTATCATTTACTTTGTCCATTTTACATTTTATCAAATGCATTAAGGTTATCCAGAACTATACGTAATTCGTATCAGCATAACAACCTCGATAAATAGTTAGACTCCCCAAATTATTTTTCCAAAGCCTCCTTTTTGGCTTCATAATAGACCATCAAGTCGAACCTAGCTCACAATAACTCCTAAAGTCTCCAAATTTGACTCTAAGATCTCCTAGATTATTATAAAACTATACGAGAGGAGTAATGCCTGAACATTAAATTAAACCTCCCCCCTAAAATGAACCCTAGATGAACCCCTTCGAGTCTAGGGTGTCGACCAAACTCAACTAATACTCTAAGACCCTATATTTACTTCATTTAAGAAGGTCCCTAATTACTAAACCTAAAGAAAAGGGTTAAAAGAAAACAAAACAAAATTTCAAATGAGGGACTTTCGAATCGATTCGGCTAGAAATCATGGCTCACTGCACAATTGACGAATCGATTCGGACCAAGCCGAATCGATTCGGTAGGGAAAATGGGGTTTCTGCATAATTGCAGAATCAATTCGGACCAAGCCGAATAGATTTGGTTCACCCAACCCTGGAAACTGTCTTGCAGCGAATCGATTCGGTTCTGCAGAAATTCCAAATTTCGCTTATGGAGTCTTGGACTCCAATTTGATTCCCAACTCAAATCCATTCAAACCAACTCATTTATTGACACCAACACAACATAAATGCTACTAACTACTACCCCAACTATCAATAATCATCCAAATTATTCTTCAATGGTTCAAAACCAACAAATACACAAAAAAAAACTAAACTAATCAAACCATGATC
This sequence comes from Sambucus nigra, assembly GCA_949130495.1. Lineage (NCBI taxonomy): Eukaryota > Viridiplantae > Streptophyta > Magnoliopsida > Dipsacales > Adoxaceae > Sambucus > Sambucus nigra. Next base: position 674,911,303 of record OX422213.1, read on the forward strand.
AATACACCATTATCACTACAAATCATTTATCTTAAACCACAAATAGCAAGTAGAAAACTTGCCTCAATCTAGGAAATACAGATTTTCTTTATGTAGAAGCAAGAGTTCCTCCTCAATCTTCAATCTCTTATCCTTTCTCTACACTTTCTCTTCCTCTCTCAAGCTCTCTCTAGGTTTAGGAAATGAAATTAGGGAAATAGAAGACTTAGAAAGACTAAGTCGTGCCATAAGTTAAAATCCCAACTTAATTGATCAATATTGCGATAAAATAACACGCAACTACATATTTGAGGTATAATCAGTCAAAAGTGCCAAAAACCTCAAAATACAATATGGCACATAATTTGACCATCTCGTACGTTTCGGAATCAACTACGGCCTCCAAATTATCATTTGGACAGTTTATAATTCATTTTAAGTTCCGATCTCATTATTAAGTCAAATATCATTTTAATTTATATGATATTATAAAACATAACATCGCAATATTCACTTATAGTTACGGTAAATATGAAATCTCATAGTAAACATTTACTTTTCTTCATGAAATTAATACTCAATCCATAGCCCAACATTTTATATCTAATTACCATATCTAGTAAATAAATATAAAATATGTTCTCATAAGCGAGGGTTATTACAACTTACTTCTTATCTCTCGAAGTATTATCTCTTACTAAATACAATTTCAGTAGGTATACCCTATCTAACCTTCTGGTCTAAGTCTTTCACGAGTCCCCCAATTCATTCACGAGCTTACGCACAATCCCTAATGTGCACCGAAATTCCCCGTTAACCCACAATTTCATCCCATATTAAATTTCATTCAACGGAGTCTATTTAGACCCAACTGGTCCTCCTTACGACCCATTATACTCTATAAATAATAATCAAGGGTTCCTACGTATTTAAATCGGATTAAACAAAAAGGGGAAAATATGCAGTTTTCCAGGAGGGGTCGATCGATCGATCAAGCAGTTCTTGCCCAGAAACTGCGTTTTCAACCTACGGGTTTCACCTACCAAATTACTCCAAAATGCCATTAACAATTTCCAAACACCCAAACAACAATACTACTAGTTATATATACCTACATACATGATTTCCTACGTGAAACATGTCCAAATTCATCAAAGGTATTCAATTTATGGGATAAATCATCATGTTTGTCAAGAACCCTAATTTTCATAAAATTTCATTCCCTTAATTCTTTTCCAGATATCTTTCTTCTATACTCATACAAATTCGTGGGTTATTCTCTACCTACGATTGGGATGTCCAGAACATATTTATTTCCATGAAGACATGTGATTAAATCCTCTAATTCCTCAAATTTTTTATGAAACATGTGTATAAAAATCCTAATCTAACATGGATGAAACCATAACTAAAAGAAAATCAAGTTAGATACTTGCCTGGAAATTCAAGAGTCTGATCTGTGGACGAAAAAGGTATGATTGCGTTCCTCTTCGTGCGATTTACGCTTTGGTGGTAGTGGTAGTGCAAACGGATGAGTTCTTAGTCTTGGATTGTTTGAAAAGCTTCCTACCTTCTTCTCTAACGGGCGTTATTAACTTTTGTGATTGTTAACCCTAAAAGCTTAACTCAAATGGCTGATATACCTTAGGAAAATTTGTGGGTTCAATTACCCAAAAATACTAAATGTCTAAAATACCCTCCCGGGATGCCAATTAAGCCTAAAAATGCCCCGAGGCCCAAACTAAATCCTCAGGTATACTTTTTTGATTATATAGACCCTTTCGGACTCGTTGGCTCACTCGAATTGACCATACGGGCGACTTATAATTTATTCACTTTTAATAATAATAATTTAGTCCCGACACGACACATGCGCGTCCCGACTTAAATCTCCATAATTGCCATTTTATTCACTCGTGACAATTTTAATAAAATCAATCTTATATATTACTTTACTCATCTAGAATATTCAACAAATTCTCAATAATTACTAACTCTCGTCACGCTAGTAAATATTTAAAATATTTTTTGAATTAATATTAAATTAATATCTCAATTTAAATTTATTAAATCCCCAAATTATAAGCCATAAAAATATGGGGTATTACATACTTCCCCCCTAATAACGGAATTTTGTCCTGAAATTCGGAAAATAAGGCATACATGGTAAGAATAGATCTGGATATCTTTCGCGCTCACAAGTGGATTCCTCCACATTATGATGCTCCCACTGGACCCATACAAGTGGGACTACGTTCGACCTCAATTTTCTTTCGCTATGGTCTAGAATAGCCACTGGTATCTCCTCATAAGAGCTGTCGGGGTGTAAGTCAATCTCCTTTATTGCGACGTGGGTGTGGGCCATATCATCCCGAAGATATCGTCTCAACGATGAGATGTGGAATACATCATGAATGCGGTGCAAGTGCTCTGGCAGCCCAATCTGTATGCCACCGGCCCAATCCTCTCAATAATGGGAATTGGTCCCACGTATCTCGGAGACAACTTCACTTTCTTCCCAAACCTCATCACTCCTCTCATAGGAGACACACGCAGTAATACTTGGTCCCCCACGCTAAACTCTCGAAAAAAACACTTTGCATCGGCGTAGCTTTTCTGTCGATCTTGGGCTACCCGAATGCGACTCCTGATAAGCTCGATCCTAACTGAAGTCTCCTGAATAACCTTTGTCCCTAGTAACTTGTTGTCCCCCACCTCTATCCAACAGGCGGGAGAGCGACAAGGTCTTCCATACACACCTCAAATGGGGCCATGCCAATCGTGAACAAATAAGAATTATTATAAGCAAACTCTACCAGTGGAAGATACGGCTCCCAACCTCCTCCAAAATCAAGGACACACATGCGTAACATATCCTCCAACATCTGATTGGTACGCTCTGTCTGTCCATCCGTCTGTGGGTGATAAGCTGAACTCAATCTCAACTCTGTACCCATGGCCTCCTGAAAGCTCTCCTAAAAGCACGACACAAAAATCTTGTCTCTATTAGACACAATATCCAAAGGCACCCCATGTAGTCTAACGATCTCGATAATGAATAATTGTGAATACTGGCACGTGGTGTAGTCTGTCCGTACTGGCAAAAAATGAGCTACCTTGATCAACCGATGTGATGCAGGAAGTCCAGTAATGAAGTCCGTGGAAATACTTTCCCATTTTCATGTAGGTATCTATAACGGCTGAAGTAATCCTGGCGGTCTCTGGTGGTCTACCTTTACCATGTGACAGGTAGGACATTTGGATACGAACTCTGCAATGTCCTTCTTCATCCCACTCCACCAGTACTGTCGCCTCATATCTTGATACATATTATCCCCTCCGAGATGTACCACAAATCGAGATCCGTGCGACTGTATCATAATTGCATGACGTAAGTCCTCTCCCTCTGGGACCACTAATCTCCCATTAAATCTCAAACCCCCATCAGAACTCACGGAATAGGACTCAGCACCCTCAGTTAAGAGCCGTACAATCTGCTCCTGACAAAAAGTATCTGCCGCTTGTGCCTTTATCACCCTCGTAACAATCTCGGGTGTGATTGACATAACAGATATAAAGGAACGGGCTACCGCATCCTAGTGTCCCAACTATTTCCACTTTACTTTATATATGTCCGCTACGTCCCCTACCGGTCTACGGCTTAACGCATCAGCAACCACATTAGCCTTCCCCGGATGATACTGTATCTCGAACTGGTAGTCTTTCACAAACTCCAACCATCTACGCTGACGCATGTTCAACTCTCACTGAGTGAACAAGTACTGCAGTGACTTGTGGTCTGTGAACAAGCGGAACATCTCCCCCAACAGGTAATGTCTCCAAATTCGTAGTGCAAATACGACCGCTGCTAGCTCCAGGTCGTGGGTGGGGTAATTCCTCTCGTGAGGCTTTAGCTTACGGGAGGCAAAAGCTATAGCCTTTTCCTCCTGCTGAAGTACTCTCTCGATTCCCTGTAAAGAGGCATCAGTGTACACCAGATACTCCACTCCCGGCTTGGGCAAAGCAAGAACTGGCGCCGAATTCAGCTCATTAAAAGCTAATTGAGAAGCATCATCCCAAACATACGGAATTCCCTTGTGATTCAGATGCGTCAACGGACCCGCTATCTTCGAAAAGCCTCGGATAAACCTCCTGTAGTACCCGGCTAACCCCAAGAAACTACGCTCATCTGTCGGTGTTGTGCGTTGTCCCCACTGCCGACACTTTGCTCGGGTCAATCGATATCCCCAATTTCGACACAACATGCCCCAAAAATTGTACCTCCCGTAACCAGAATTCGCAGTTCTCATAGTTAGCATACAGTTGATGCTCTAGTAGAGTCTAAAGAACCTGTCTCAAGTTCCCAACCACGGGAGTCTTTGATTACCTCCTCCTCATAAGGGTCAACATATGTGAACTATTAAGAGCCAAACTACTGCACCTACTATCGACTCTTGACGCATATTGCCATCACTCCAAAAATGCAATCTGACCGAAAGTACATTTAAGGCTATCTGGATATGGATGATGGGCGGTACTAGTGTTGATGTACCAACCAAATGTTGCAATGATAATTTGTTTTGGGGTTACGTGTCATTGGCAAGTAGTAAAAAATTCTTTTCCATGACATGTACCTTAAAACTGCAAGTTCCCTTTAACCTTGAATAATCTACACTTTATTGCCCCAACTTGTCCTAATATGGATGTAAGAATAATTTTCTGATTTCTTTTAGTATGCTTTTCAGTAGCAAATAGTAAAAAACTATTTTCAGTAAAGTTTTTTTGCTAGTACTAGTGAACTAGGAAAATTTTTCACTCATTATATTGCCCATACTCTTGCAATCTTCCCCTTCGAGTTACCTTGTGGACCGCGATACCTTCGAGCTACCTTGTGGACTGCGATACCTTTGAGCTACCTTGTGGACCACACTTCAATATCATATTTTGCTAAACATGCAACTAGTACTCTTCACCCGTGCAGCAGCTTCTACAGGCAAGGTCAGCACAAACAGCTTAGTTGATTTCCACCAAAGCTCAACCGCTGATTGAATTGTGTTCCTTTTGGCTGATCTCTGGAACATAAACTAATTGTAACAACCCGTTCTTTTTGGAGACAATTAAATTCCCTAATTGAATAAATTGGCAATTTGGAGAATTTCTCGAAATAGTGATTTTTGGGATTTTCGAGGATTTAATAATTTTCGAAGGATGTTATAAATTATTTTGGGACTATATAGGTCGAAATAATTTAATTATATGTCGCCGTGGAGTATTGCGACAAAAGAGGTAAGATTTTGAGTAGAAAACCCGCATTTATTTATTTTGGGTTGGAATAGTGATTTGCGGTCAAGTACCTCGGATGGGAATTTCGACTGCGCCATAATTCTCAGAATGTCCGAGATAGTCGGAAAAGAGTGTCCGATGGACGAAAATGAGTTTCGGGTAATTTTAGAGGTAAAAGTAACTCGTAATTGGGTAAACGAGTCGTTTTTGGGTTTTAAGGGTTTAAAACCCTTTTCTCTTATATAAAGAGGGAGAGAGGGAAAGAAAAGAAGAAAGAAAGAAAGAAAAGAGAGAGAAGAGAGAGAGGAAGGAGAAAAGAGGGGAGAGAGGGAGGTTCGGGCCAAACTCCGCCGGATTCGACTCGAGGTCGTCGGATTTTATCCACGAGGCAAGTGTTTACTTGCTTTATTTATCTTTTTGCATAAATATCTCATACCGTAGTTTGGTATAAACAAACCCTAATGGTTTTGGGGTGGGTTATCGTGGATAAAACGGGTTTTTGGGAGTTAAAACAATTAAACCCCAAATAATATTTCAATTTGTGGAACTTAGGTTTTAATCCAAATTAATTGGTGGTTTGGGGTTCTAGGATGTTTAGAACCCTTAATATATGTGTAGTTGTAGTTGGTTGAGGTTGTAGGACATTGGGTGAGGCGACAAAAGCTTGGGAGAAGCTTTAATGGCGGAAATCTCCTCGGAGGTGACGATGAATAGTAACCCGTCACCTTTGGGGGCATTTTTGGTCAGGAAAAGAAGTGATTTAGCTTTCGACCAAAACACGAAAGTTGTAGATCTTTTCGATACGGTCGCGTGGGCGCCGACCGCGTATTTTTCTGAATTTTATACGATTTGATATGATTTTTATAAGATGACAGCTCCGGGTTGAAAGTACCAACTCGGAAATCAAATCGGGAATTGAAAAAATTACGGCTATAATTAGTGTCGTAGATGTTCGGGATAATTTTTGGGGTAGTTTAGAAACCCAGGAAATGAATTTGGATTGATTTTTGGGTATTTTGGAGTTTGAGAAATCGCCCAAACTGTGACCCTCGAACAGGCGAATCGATTCGGGTACAGGCCGAATCGATTCGCCTAAGAGGAATTGGGTTTCTGCAATGGGCCGAATCGATTTGGGTACAGACCGAATCGATTCGCCATTTACAGACCTGTTTGCAGAATACTTTCCGAATCGATTCGGATTGGGAACCGAATCGATTCGCCCACCCGAATCGATTCGCTAAAGGGGCGAATCGATTCGCTTAGGTCAGAATTTCTAGTTTTCTCCCTTTAAGAGTATGGAGAGTTGAATTACCAATTTGGAATAGTTTGGGGGTATATATATATATAATATATACTTCACTTAGAGAAGAATAGTATCATTGGAGATATCCAATAAATCCTTAGAATAGGATCGAGGTATATAATGATTATTAAAGTAAGAAATACTTTGGATTTAGAATCATGCAACTATCAATGCATGATTATGATTCTCGGAGGGAATCTTTGGGATTATTATCATCGTTAGATGCTATAGGCCACTAAGGCCATTTATATATATATTCTAGGAAGAATATATAGGATATGTATATACTGTGTGTTTTAGGTATATATATGATGATGGGAATGATTTTGAAAATACATAAATGAATATTTTCAAAATGGAAAAATAAATGTTTTTCATAATTAATAAAATATGGATTACACACCTCTCTAAATCGCTATCATTAGGGAAGTTGCGTTCGTATGGTGAAGCCCCCTGGCTAATGATGCAGGGTGGATATAGTCCTAGGCCATGGGAGCGCTTATGGTTGTATATTTTCTGCGGGGGTAGGGAGATTCCGGGTGTGGTCTTGGCTACCACGCAGGCTCATGGCCGCTTCCCGACGTGTTTCGATATAGGATCCCAGGTTGTCTTGGAGGCCCTGGAAGATGATAGCCATTTAGGGGCGCGCACAGTGGAGAAATCCGGACGTGCGGTCTTAGAACGCGTTTATTAAAGCAGTTCATAATAATGGATTTGCTATAATTACATTTCCTGGATATAGGAAGGGAAATGGGTTATATATAAATTGGCTTCGGTAACACTTCCCGGATGGAAGAAGGGATGTGGAAGCATATGTTTTGATCAAAGCATTTTTATGATAATGAAAATGTCTTTGAATACATTTCCTGAGTATAAAAAGGGAAATGGGATATTTTGATAAGGAAAAGCATTTTATGATAATAAAACTGGCTTTTAAAAGGTATATGATTTATTAAAGCAATTCATGATAATGGATTGGCTTTTAAATACATTTCCTGGATATGAGAAGGGAAATGGATGTTTTTGAAATAAAAAGGATAAGTATTTATAAATACTTTATGTATCAAGTAATCCTCAGTCCGGGAGATATTTATATTATCCGGAAGTATATTGTAGATGTATGTATATGTATAAATTGGGTGCCGAGGGTCTAATGAATCCCGACGATCGACCGTGCCGCATAGTAGTGTATCGGGGGGGTTCCTTGTTTGGATTTCGCTTTGCGAGACACCCCACGCACGAATATGGCACTGTGTTGAGACTGGGGAGAAGTTTAATCCTTAGTGCTCTTATATTATTAAATGTTATGATATATATATTATATATCTTTCTGTACTGAGGGACTGGCGGATCTCAAAGATCAACCTTGCTGCATAGTAGTGTATCGGGGGGGTTCCTTGTTTGGATTTCGCTTCGCGAGACACCCCACGCACGAACATGGCATAGCGTCGAGATTAAAGTGAAGTTTGGCCCTTAGTACATTTGTTTGACTATCTAGGTTAGATAGTGGTTGGGTGATAGACTAGTTTAGCAGGGTAGCTTGACTAGAATGTTCTAGATAGATGCGTTAGGAGTGCACTATTAGCGGAGAGGTGAGGGGTATCTCATGGGAGTGCGATACCAAACTTAAATATGAGATAAAAACTTTTTCAAAATAATAAGGCATTTATGCACTTGCAAAATATTTTCAACATTCGGGGCTCTGACCCGTTTATCTACTTCTCCTTTCTTGCTATATTATATATTTATAGGTGTCCAGACACAGGGACGCCTGGATGGAAACTCTTTCGAGTCAGACGCCTGCTGCAGCAGCTGTGGATGCTTGCAGGTTATCGGTAGACGTTTCTTTCCTTGTACTCTAGATAGGAGTTATTGTATAAACATTCGAGCTAATGGCTCAATTGCATTTATTTATTCTTTCAGTACAGCATTCGATATGGTTGTATTATTTTGGACCGAGTATTCGGTTATTTTAGTTCCTTTCATTTCCATTTCAGTTCATTACGCATTTAATTGTGAATGTTTTAATTTGTGCGCTAAAAAGAGTTGTTAGATAAAAGTTTTTAACGGCCACCTAATAGGATATTAGTAATTAATTGGATTTTCGACAGTGATGCTAAGAATGATCCATATGAAACTCCTGTTTTAATTTAATATTGGAGTGATCGCCCGGTATCTTATTAGGCGGGTTGTTACAGATGGTATCAGAGCATCAGGTTCTAGTGTCTTTAGGAATATGTGCGGACGTACTACGCTTTCAGCGTTGCTCTCGATTTGTATAGAGCCTCAGGAATAGGATTGTTGATTTCTATTGCGAGATTTCGTTCTCCTGCCATATTATGAGATTATAGAAATCTTTTGCGCGCTCGTTTGAGAATCGTGTGCGGAGTTTGGATGGCAGCAGGAGGTGAGGCTTAGCTGGTGCAGCTGGTAGAAGGTTGGGATGAGTACCTTAGTAGAGGTCACTCTCTCTATGGTAATTGTTAAGAATTATCTCAATGACTACTAAAGCATAGTAGTTACGAGTACCATAGTGCCACCATAATAGAGTGTGGTACTAAAGTTGGATTTCCCCGTGGAGATAAGGATTAGAAAGGGATCTTACAGATAGTTCTAACCGTGAGTCCCCATGAATCAGCAGGATGAGAAGAATGCAGCTTTGGGAATTATTCGCCTAAGGTTCAGCAGAGGTATATGGTGTTAATATTTGGCGTGACTAGATAAAGTCGCGGTATTAGTTATCCCTAGACTCGTGTGTGTAATTTGAGTTATGGCGGTCCCGATAACATTATATCATGTATGCCTATGTGTTGTCCGTAGTAGCGGAGTTTTATTTTCCTTCATTCGCCATAGAGGCAGGTGTTTATATATGGTATATATATATATATATATATATATATATCTGATTAGTGATGCTCGTTTTTCTATACGAGTATGGTGATATGATGTATATAACACATCATGGTGTATAACGGAGCGATAGCTGGCTAATGATGGCAAGTCTATCGTGTCCGTAGTTCCTGGAGGGAACATGTTGTTATTATGGTGTCTCACCTTGATACAGGTTGAGTACACCTTTGTCATTATGAATTTATGGAACCTCGATGAGCAGAGGCTTCCTTATTTTGGATGGTATATGTGGCAACCTTATAGATATAATTTAAGGCCCACAGAATCGTTGTTGAGCGGTAAGATTTAGCTCAGTGTTAGTTTGCGCAAGGACTTAGGGATGTGTGCGAGCGCAGGATGGTATGACTCTTAGTTAGAGATAGGAGTTCAGATCACCTTTGTTGGATTAGGGGATGGGGTTATCCCGGTTGCATGTTGAAATGACTGAACTCCACAACCAACGAAGTCAAGGGTTAATGTGTGGAGGGGTTCCTTGTTTGGATTTCGCTTTGCGAGACACTCCACACATGATTCTTAACGGCGTCGGGAGTGGGGAGCTGTTATGGGATGCAAGGATGTTGATCTTGTGGAAAGGTCTTATAGTGTGGATGAACCACTATAGGCTATGAGCCACATAATGTTAATATGCTTATGGAAATATTGTGCTATGGAAAAGCACTAAAGTGGTCCCTTCGCCACAAATGGGTGGGTGAGGTTGGATTTAGAGAAATTTATTTGAGGACAATAGTCAGGCCTTAATGAAAAGGCAAGTTTTGAGGAGCTACATTTTGGGTATTATATTCGTGACACTTTCTACAGAAAGTGGGCACTTGATTAGTTAGGTTTCCTTCTGTATGGGCAGAAGGATAAGATAGTAGGAATGCGTTCATAGGCTAGCCTAGTAGGATTTAGGACGTCCCGCTCCTGTGCCTTGGGTCGTTATATCTCGATGACCGACTACGCGAGGGAGTAGTGTAACGGGAGGGTTCCTTGTTTGGATTTCGCCTTGGCGAGACGTCCCACGCATGAAACCAAGCACTTGTCGGGATTTGGGAGAGGCCTTGGGCACTAGGGACATACTTAGGATTATATTAGTTCGTGTAGGTAGATTAACGCTTATATCGTAGATTTCTAGGATATAGGTTCGCTAGTATTAGCAGCGCCGAGGTTAGGAGTATTGAAATGCGCGGGTTCGGAGGACCCATAGATGAGTATTACACCGAGGAAAGGAGACCCTTACTGGGAGAGAGAGATGCGTGTCAGACGTTCGTAATGTTTGTGCTGATATGCACAAGTTAGAAAGGTGTATGGGCACCTTGGTAAGGTAGTTTGATGTACCGCCTAGCTAAGATAGGAGTAGTACACAAGATTGAAATCCATGCCAAGAGGCATTTTAGAGGATGGGTATTGAGTGACGTATTAGCGTTACTTTATGATTGCGGTAGCCGCATAGTGTATGGTTCGGAACCATTAGGTTAGTATCTTTTTCCTTGAGGTTTTAGGATTTGTAGTAATTCTAGTTAGAGGGTGTAGGCTACATCTGAATTTCGAGGACAAAATTCCGTTGTAAGGGGGAGAGTGTAACAACCCGTTCTTTTTGGAGACAATTAAATTCCCTAATTGAATAAATTGGCAATTTGGAGAATTTCTCGAAATAGTGATTTTTGGGATTTTCGAGGATTTAATAATTTTCGAAGGATGTTATAAATTATTTTGGGACTATATAGGTCGAAATAATTTAATTATATGTCGCCGTGGAGTATTGCGACAAAAGAGGTAAGATTTTGAGTAGAAAACCCGCATTTATTTATTTTGGGTTGGAATAGTGATTTGCGGTCAAGTACCTCGGATGGGAATTTCGACTGCGCCATAATTCTCAAAATGTCCGAGATAGTCGGAAAAGAGTGTCCGATGGACGAAAATGAGTTTCGGGTAATTTTAGAGGTAAAAGTAACTCGTAATTGGGTAAACGAGTCGTTTTTGGGTTTTAAGGGTTTAAAACCCTTTTCTCTTATATAAAGAGGGAGAGAGGGAAAGAAAAGAAGAAAGAAAGAAAGAAAAGAGAGAGAAGAGAGAGAGGAAGGAGAAAAGAGGGGAGAGAGGGAGGTTCGGGCCAAACTCCGCCGGATTCGACTCGAGGTCGTCGGATTTTATCCACGAGGCAAGTGTTTACTTGCTTTATTTATCTTTTTGCATAAATATCTCATACCGTAGTTTGGTATAAACAAACCCTAATGGTTTTGGGGTGGGTTATCGTGGATAAAACGGGTTTTTGGGAGTTAAAACAATTAAACCCCAAATAATATTTCAATTTGTGGAACTTAGGTTTTAATCCAAATTAATTGGTGGTTTGGGGTTCTAGGATGTTTAGAACCCTCAATATATGTGTAGTTGTAGTTGGTTGAGGTTGTAGGACATTGGGTGAGGCGACAAAAGCTTGGGAGAAGCTTTAATGGCGGAAATCTCCTCGGAGGTGATGATGAATAGTAACCCGTCACCTTTGGGGGCATTTTTGGCCAGGAAAAGAAGTGATTTAGCTTTAGGACAAAACAGGAAAGTTGTATATCTTTTCGATACGGTCGCGTGGGCGCCGACCGCGTATTTTTCTGAATTTTCTACGATTTGATATGATTTTTACAAGATGACAGCTCCGGGTTGAAAGTACCAACTCGGAAATCAAATCGGGAATTGGAAAAATTACGGCTATAATTAGTGTCGTAGATGTTCGGGATAATTTTTGGGGTAGTTTAGAAACCCCGGAAATGAATTTGGATTGATTTTTGGGTATTTTGGAGTTTGAGAAATCGCCCAAACTGTGACCCTCGAACAGGCAAATCGATTCGGGTACAGGCCGAATCGATTCGCCTAAGAGGAATTGGGTTTCTGCAATGGGCCGAATCGATTCGGGTACAGACCGAATCGATTCGCCATTTACAGACCTGTTTGCAGAATACTTTCCGAATCGATTCGCCCACCCGAATCGATTCGCTAAAGGGGCGAATCGATTCGCTTAGGTCAGAATTTCTAGTTTTCTCCCTTTAAGAGTATGGGGAGTTGAATTACCAATTTGGAATAGTTTGGGGGTATATATATATATATAATATATACTTCACTTAGAGAAGAATAGTATCATTGGAGATATCCAATAAATCCTTAGAATAGGATCGAGGTATATAATGATTATTAAAGTAAGAAGTACTTTGGATTTAGAATCATGCAACTATCAATGCATGATTATGATTCTCGGAGGGAATCTTTGGGATTATTATCATCGTTAGATGCTATAGGCCACTAAGGCCGTTTATATATATATTCTAGGAAGAATATATAGGATATGTATATACTGTGTGTTTTAGGTATATATATGATGATGGGAATGATTTTGAAAATACATAAATGAATATTTTCAAAATGGAAAAATAAATGTTTTTCATAATTAATAAAATATGGATTACACACCTCTCTAAATCGCTATCATAAGGGAAGTTGCGTTCGTATGGTGAAGCCCCCTGGCTAATGATGCAGGGTGGATATAGTCCTAGGCCATGGGAGCGCTTATGGTTGTATATTTTCTGCGGGGGTAGGGAGATTCCGGGTGTGGTCTTGGCTACCACGCAGGCTCATGGCCGCTTCCCGACGTGTTTCGATATAGGATCCCAGGTTGTCTTGGAGGCCCTGGAAGATGATAGCCATTTAGGGGCGCGCACAGTGGAGAAATCCGGACGTGCGGTCTTAGAACGCGTTTATTAAAGCAGTTCATAATAATGGATTTGCTATAATTACATTTCCTGGATATAGGAAGGGAAATGGGTTATATATAAATTGGCTTCGGTAACACTTCCCGGATGGAAGAAGGGATGTGGAAGCATATGTTTTGATCAAAGCATTTTTATGATAATGAAAATGTCTTTGAATACATTTCCTGAGTATAAAAAGGGAAATGGGATATTTTGATAAGGAAAAGCATTTTATGATAATAAAACTGGCTTTTAAAAGGTATATGATTTATTAAAGCAATTCATGATAATGGATTGGCTTTTAAATACATTTCCTGGATATGAGAAGGGAAATGGATGTTTTTGAAATAAAAAAGATAAGTATTTATAAATACTTTATGTATCAAGTAATCCTCAGTCCGGGAGATATTTATATTATCCGGAAGTATATTGTAGATGTATGTATATGTATAAATTGGGTGCCGAGGGTCTAATGAATCCCGACGATCGACCGTGCCGCATAGTAGTGTATCGGGGGGGGTTCCTTGTTTGGATTTCGCTTTGCGAGACACCCCACGCACGAATATGGCACTGTGTTGAGACTGGGGAGAAGTTTAATCCTTAGTGCTCTTATATTATTAAATGTTATGATATATATATTATATATCTTTCTGTACTGAGGGACTGGCGGATCTCAAAGATCGACCTTGCTGCATAGTAGTGTATCGGGGGGGTTCCTTGTTTGGATTTCGCTTCGCGAGACACCCCACGCACGAACATGGCATAGCGTCGAGATTAAAGTGAAGTTTGGCCCTTAGTACATTTGTTTGACTATCTAGGTTAGATAGTGGTTGGGTGATAGACTAGTTTAGCAGGGTAGCTTGACTAGAATGTTCTAGATAGATGCGTTAGGAGTGCACTATTAGCGGAGAGGTAAGGGGTATCTCATGGGAGTGCGATACCAAACTTAAATATGAGATAAAACCTTTTTCAAAATAATAAGGCATTTATGCACTTGCAAAATATTTTCAACATTCGGCTCTGACCCGTTTATCTACTTCTCCTTTCTTGCTATATTATATATTTATAGGTGTCCAGACACAGGGACGCCTGGATGGAAACTCTTTCGAGTCAGACGTCTGCTGCAGCAGCTGTGGATGCTTGCAGGTTATCGGTAGACGTTTCTTTCCTTGTACTCTAGATAGGAGTTATTGTATAAACATTCGAGCCAATGGCTCAATTGCATTTATTTATTCTTTCAGTACAGCATTCGATATGGTTGTATTATTTTGGACCGAGTGTTCGGTTATTTTAGTTCCTTTCATTTCCATTTCAGTTCATTACGCATTTAATTGTGAATGTTTTAATTTGTGCGCTAAAAAGAGTTGTTAGATAAAAGTTTTTAACGGCCACCTAATAGGATATTAGTAATTAATTGGATTTTCGACAGTGATGCTAAGAATGATCCATATGAAACTCCTGTTTTAATTTAATATTGGAGTGATCGCCCGGTATCTTATTAGGCGGGTTGTTACACTAATGAATGTTCAGTTATCAAGTACTTACGTGACTCAAGCCGTTGATGTTTTATCAATGCACAGGCTACTTCTCCACAAATAATCCAAATACGTGCAGTGAGTGAAGCGGTTGGGCGCAGCAATGCCGATATGTTTTTTTTGCACGAAAAAATTCTTTTGGTGAAACTCTCTTTTAAAGACTTAGTGAAATCGCATTGAGCTTCCTTGGATTGACAAAAAAAATGAGCTTCCTTAGGTTGAGCTGAAAAAATGTACTCTTCCACGCGTTTATGCTAAACCCAATGGACAATGGTCCCCCAAGATCATTGCTCTATCATGCCCCTCCACGCTGACAGTATCATATTAAAGTCTTCCTGTACGGTGTCCTTCAGTCAAACCTCTTATGCGCTTAATTGCACCAAGGTGGCTTGGGTCTGGGTAAGCTAGTGAAAAGAAATGTTGCTCTTTTAGGAAAATGGATGTGGAGATTCCCAGCCCAAGGATCGTTACTCTATCGTGTCCCTTCATGCTGAAACTCTCACTCTGAAGTCATGTACCGTGCCCCGTGGTGAAACCTCTTATGCACTTAATCGCATCAAGGTGGCTTGGGTGTGGAATATCTAGTGAACAGAAATGTTGCTTTGAGATTCTCATTGGAACAAGATTCCCTCTGGTCTTTATTCACTAGGAGAAAATATGTGGTTCATGTCAATGATTGGGATGTAAAATCTATATGTAACCCATGGCGATGTGTTTCACTTGGTTTGGACACTATCTTTAAATAAATCTGGAAAAAGTTTGGTAATTGTACGATAGTTAGATTTTGGGAGGATGATATAAGGGGAGATTCTAGTTTTTGTGATTCATCCCCTCTTTCTTGGAACTCACCTTTAAAATATTTGTGGTATATTACTTTTAGACGTAATATCATTGACAAAGATATTTTTGATTTAACATCTGAGAAATGCTTCTAATATGAGGGATTGGTTGGGGAATTCTTTATATTTTCTACCCAATAAAATGATTTGGAAAACCTTAACTAATCATGAATACAAGTTGATTCAACTAAAGATGCCAAAATCATGCTTATCCCTATCTTGGATATTGATTGGGAGGGACTTTTCCTTCATCCTGGCATCATTTTATGAGCATAGAAGTTATTTTTAAAGGGGATTGTAAAAAGGTTAAAGCTCTTTGGAGAGGTATCATGTTATTTACGGCTTGGAACATTTGGAAGGAGAAAATAACAGAATATTTTAAGGCAAGGAGATGACTAAAGAAGTATGATGGGAAAAAAAACAATTTTTATACTTCATTAAATTGGCATCGAGTTCTGCACTTGTAGGGGAATCCCCCCTTTTCCTTTCACTATCAACAATTGGGCTATGTGTGTTTTAACTGAGATGATGCATTTGGCGGATGCTGTGGACGAGACATTAAAATATGTGACCAAGTTTTGATGCGGATCAGGGTTCGGTCCTAAACTATTTCTTCTTTCATTTGGACCTCTAATGTAATTTTTGATGACATCTCTTTGCCTGTTCTACTTGTGGACTGCTTGTCCACCTCATTTTGTATCTTTTTATTATTCAAAAGTTTCCTGTTTCTGATAAGACAAACAGTATACACTTGAAAGACTGGACAAAGTACAATCTTGCATAGTTAGAATAGCTTAGGTAACAGTTCAATTCAATTCACCAACAGCATTTCCGTTCAAAAATTATCTCATAGGATGCCAATTAACAATTTTTTTACCAAAGCTACTCTCATACCAAACTTAGTATTTATTGACAGGATTATAGTTTTCATACTTGAATTAATCGTTGCTTTAATTTAAGTTTTTGCCAATTTATACATAACCCCTCTAACATGAATTCATAGATCCCCCATAACATTTGGCTTTGATCACTGAGCTATCATATCATGTTCTGCTTTGGTCACCATGTTGAATTAGATATATACATGTTGAACATAAATTAAATCTTTGCTTTAATTTAGATTTTTGTCATTTTTGTATTACCCTTCTAGCTTGAATTTCTAGATCTGTCATAAATTTTGGTTTTAATCACTGAACTATCGTATCATGTTGAGCGTTGGTCACCATGTTGAATTAGATATATGCTTGTGCATCATGTGATTCTAAGCTATATTGCAGATATGTATGGTGTGCATCTTTTTTTTACCTCAGAATAATATCAAATGAAAATACAATCATGTTATACTAAATTTCATGATTCACATTTAAGGGGGTAAATTTCTTCTCTGTGATGACTGAATTATTATATTCTCCTCATTTCATGTATGCCTTTCTATTAAATAATCCTTTGGTTTGACTACCTTATTTTTTATTTGAGTTGACTAATTGTCTTTAATATCTCCAAATTCAGGTTCTGTTTTTGGGCAGCAGAACCCTGGATTTGGTGGTGGCTTTGGATATTCTACTACCCACACAAATCCTTTTGGAAACACATTTCAACAACAATCGCAACCGGCATTTGGGAGCAACAGTATATTCGGTTCACCCGCCCCTTTTGGTGCATCAAGTCAATCTGCATTTGGTGCTCCCAGCACCCTATCATTTGGTACATCAAGCACCCCTGCCTTCGGTGCTACGAGTGCACCAGCATTTGGTGCTATGAGTATCCCAGCTTTTGGTTCTACACCTAGCCCGGCATTTGGTGGAACAGGCACTACAGTGTTTGGATCAAATACTCCAGCATTCGGGGCTTCAAGCGTTCCCGCATTTGGTGCTTCAAGCACTCCAGCATTTGGTGCTTCAAGCACTCCAGCATTTGGTGCCTCATCTAATCCTGCTTTTGGTGCATCTAGTAGTCCTTCCTTTAGCTTTGGGTCTGCACCTGCATTTGGACAGTCAGCTTCCGCATTTGGTAGCAGCGCATTCGGTACTACCCCATCACCCTTTGGGGCTCAAAGTTCTCCATTTGGTGAGCTAGTTTACATGTGCATCGTTTGTTATACAGTCTGAAATTTAAATTAATTTTCCAGATGAGCCTTCCATGTTCAAGTGAAAACATTGACTACTCATTGCTCATTCTTCTTAACTTGCTACAAATTTGCTTAAATTATGTCTCCTCATTATAACTGCATTCAGGAGCTCAGGCTACGACTCCAACATTTGGGAGCTCTGGTTATGGGCAGACTAATTTTGGAGGTCAACGAGGGGGAACTAGAGTGGCTGCTTACACACCAACAGCTGAAGTAGACAGTGGCAGTGGTACCCAGCCCGCTGGCAAGCTGGAATCTATATCGGCCATGCCTGTTTACAAAGATAAAAGCCATGAAGAACTTAGATGGGAGGACTATCATTTGGGAGATAAAGGTACCTTTTTGAACATTTTGAACCTTTAGATATCCTGTTGGTTATTGGCGTCATTACTAATATTGCATAATATAATTTCAGGAGGGCCTAATCCTGCTGGTCAGCCTGCCTTTGGTAGTTCCATCACACAGTCAAACCCATTTGGCACCTCATCGACATTTGGTCAGTCATCTGCAAATCCCTTTTCATCCTCGACAGCCTCCAACCTGTTTGCTCCAAAAACTTCAGCATTTGGTAGTCCAGGTTTTGGATCCTCAACTACTTCTACATTTGGTTCTTCACCCTTTGGATCTACAACTACATCCAACCCATTTGGGTCAACAACATCTGCAACACCTTCCATTTTTTGTGCATCTTCTACTCCTGGATTCGGTACCAGTACCTCTGCATCTCTTTTCGGCACACCAAGCTCATCAACATCTATTTTTGGTACTGGGTCAGCTCAGGGAACTACTCAAGCATTTGGTGGTGCCTTAAACTTCAACACTCAGTCATCCGTCATCCCCTCTGTTCCAGTCAACTGCACCTTCTCTTGGACAATCAAGTTCTGCTTTTGGACAGACTGGCTCCTCGTTCGGACAGAGTACCCCGCCTTTTGGTCAACCAAGCCTATTTAGTACGCCATCTACTGGGTTTGGGGGGAATTTGTTCCCAAGCACTCCATCACTGCCCACCACAAGCAACCTGATAGGATTTGGTCAAACAAATGTGAGTTACTATTGGAATTATCTTAATCACATGTTTATTACAATTTTCCAGTTCTTATAAGATAGAATAATGCACGAGATGGAATGTTGAGGAAGGGTTCGTGTTGCCAACTCAGTCAATTGGGAAAGGAGTTGAGTGGAGTTAAATTGCGTTTGGGATGGGAAAAACATGCACGAATTTGGTTGGAAAACTGCAACAGCAGTTGTGGTTGCTTTTTTACAATTTTTAATGCTCTATTAACTTGGTAGTTGTGGAGGACATGGAATCTAGGAATGTTTCATAGATATGATGTACTGGGTTTGCAAATAAAATCAATACTATATTTGGATTTGTTTGTTTTGTTGGATGTATGGGCCAGGCACATCGGAATTAAATTTCTGAGAGTTATTTTGATATTGTGTAATATGGATTGACACTAAGGAACTTTGTATGCATAGTAAAGGCGTCCTAACAAGTTAATATGAAATTTATCGCTGTGGTGGTCCATATTTATCTATGAGAGAAAATTCAATCTTTTACACAATGTCATTGTCTGACGTTTTGTAATGAAGGTACTTCATTGTTGTTTTCTTCTTTAAGATGCGACGTTCCTCCTGTTTTACTAAAATGATACCTTTCCTAGCCTGTTTGGTTAATTCTTTTTTTTTTTTTGAGTTTTATCCTTTTATGTCTTGGATATATAATCTAATTCAGTTTATTTGTTTGTATATGAAGCCATCCCTGACGACACGTTATCAACAATCTCAACCCTCTCAGAGTGCTTTTGGCGGCTTTAGCACCTTTGGTCAGACACAAGAAGGTTTCTGAATTGTATTTTACGTTCTAGATATTTATCTACATATTCATTTCTGATTTGTTAGTTAATTGTTTTATTTATTTTTTGTGCCCAACAGCTGGTCAAAGCAGCTTTGGTGGGACGCCAAACATTTTTGGTCAGAGTAATTTTGGACAACTGTGAGTTTGGGATTTTGCTTTTACCCCTGTAACAGAGCACACTTGGTCATGCAAAGGGAAATAGGACCAGTTTGGTTTATCTGCATAATATTGGTTACTTGCCATATGATGAATTAAAACAGTTTTAGTTAGCTCCAGTTACTTTCTCCTTACCTTTGGTACAATCTTGGGTTCGTGCTAAAGGTGTCGTCTTAGTTGGTTGTAGTATTTGGTTAATTGGTACTTCATTTGTACTTCAATCTTGTCATTGCAATTATCCCTGCATTAGCTTTCATCATCAGCAACAATGGCTAAATTTACCAAATTAATCAAAAACCTTTGGAATACAAATTACAGAAAAGTAAAATTAGGCCTCTCAATCGGGCTATATGAGCTGAGCTTGGAATTGCTTAGGCTCGGCCTTTTAAAATCTCCTTTCCCAAGCCAAACTCAGCCCGAATAAAATTATCCACCTTTGGCTCAAGCTCAGTTCACAATTTTTAGTGGGCTTCGGGACCAAAATGGCAGATAATCCCCTCCATTTTACTCAATTTTTTACAGGCCTATAACCTTTATATGTTGAACTTGAAAAGAATGAACGGTTTTTTTATTTAATTTGATATATTTAATTTTAAATACCTTAGGTCCTTTAATTACTCAGTTATTAGGTCCTTTAATTACTCAGTTATATGTTAGCATTCAAACAAATAAAAAAGAAATACCCGCGGTCCTTTTTATAGACAACAAGCAACAACTAGGACTGTAAATCGGGCTGAGTGAGTCGGACTTGCGGTTGCTCAAGCTCGGACTGAGTTGAATGATATTTTCTCAAGTCCGAGCTCGACCCGAAATAGAATTAAGCCTTATGGCACAAGCTCGGCTCACCCTCTATTACGGGATTCGGGCCTGAGTTCAGGCCGGCCCAAACTTGATATCAATGAGCATTTTTAAAAAAATATTATTTCATTTAAGGCTTTAATAACCATAAAAATTAAAATAAACTAAAGGAAAATAATAAAATAAAATAAAATAGTCTACAACCTTAAATAAACATTATAAATTTTATAAGTTTTAGTATGAAAGAATAAAACACCAAAGCCATTTTCTAAATCTCTTTAAATATATTGTCTGAATCCGTTACACATTACAATCATTTGCATAAACTAAATAAATATATAAATAGAAATATGTATGATATAATTTACGGGTTTGGGCCCAGTTTGGGCTTTAATACATGTAGCTCAAGCTCGGCCCGAATTTAGCAGGCCGAACGGGCAGGCTTCGGGCTTGCTCGGCTCAATTTACAAGCCTAGCAACAGCTAACTAAAAGCATGAATGACCCCCCAAAAGCATGAATGATCCCCCCTAAATGTGTTACCTTTGTTTCTTTAGA
This sequence comes from Sambucus nigra, assembly GCA_949130495.1. NCBI lineage: Eukaryota > Viridiplantae > Streptophyta > Magnoliopsida > Dipsacales > Adoxaceae > Sambucus > Sambucus nigra. Next base: position 674,932,364 of record OX422213.1, read on the forward strand.
CCCTCATGTCACTGCATTTGGTCTCTTTCATTCACACAACACGACACACAACAGTAAGTTACCTTTATTTTTTCACAATTATACCAGCTCAGAGGAAAAGGAAATGCACCAAAAAAAATGCTAATGAAAGAAACCATAAAAATAGTTAAGTCAAATAACTACTCCACACTACTACAATGTAAAAAAAATATTCAGGTCCAGAATCAATCCTCACCAGCCCAAATAATGGTCTCAAAATTAAATAGTCTACATAACAGTATAACATCTCAAAAATCAAAATAAGCAATTCACTATGCCAGGCACTACAGTTTTTCTCAAAGTCAAAATGTTTACATAGCAATTAAGCAGTGCACTGTGCCTACATATTTTTCTCTACACTGGCATTTCTCTGCAGAAAAAGGACACAGATAATCAGATATCAGTCGCTGGAAAAAAACTATGAAATTATATACGTGTTTAGCCCACTTCCCTGCCATGTAATGTAACTGTTTAGTTAGACATATACCTGAATTCAAAGCGTGCAAATAATGCTTACTTCCCAGACAATTTTCAGTCTTTAGATATATTCAAAGCTGAAATTTCCAAACACAAAGTCATTAATTAATATTAGACCATTTTCTATGAATACGGCAAATTATATTACTGTTTCTTAATATTGTACTTCGGTGGAGTTTTTCTTCTAAGTAGACATCTAACTCCTTTTTATTTTGTGACATGCCTTGCTCTTTACTAAATTTGTAAAATTCCTCCACAAAATCCATCTTTTCTGAAAGAGATGTGGTGCTCCTTGACATGACATTCGCTCCTTTATCTCTCTCGACAATCTCTTTTAAGTGACAAGAAGCTTCGTATGAAGCCATATACTCAACAAATTGATCTCGAAAGACATTATCCACACGACTCATCAAACTATCCATAGTTGTTAGAATATTACGATTCGCGATTCGATTCGTACGATTTGATCCGATTCACATACTAATCGATACGAATCGGAAGGGTTCCAAAAATCGGGCTGAATCGACCGATTCGGGGGTTGAATCGAGAATCGCATCGATTTACGATTTTGGTGCGGTTAATGTTTCTCGGAGGATGATGGGTATTTTTTACCAACTTAAGGCTTGTGCTCGTTTTTTATTCCTTTTAAAATAACCCAAAAAATGTTTTACTATTAAAATAATAAGAAGCTAGTGCAAACTTAAGTTACCCTTTGCGAAAGAGAGAGTGACTGAAACACATACCAGAACGAAACTTAAATTGCGATCACCTTTTTGCTTCTCCTTAAATCTGATCGAAGCTGTGATTTCCTCTATTTCGGGTTACGATCACTTTTTTCTTCTCTTTTGAAGTTGATCGAGAGAGGGTGGTAGCTTTGCGTTTGATTGAAGCCAACAAATCTTGTGTAAGGATTTTATAAGTTATATTATATGGTATTGTTATTGTAACGTATTTTTATAGTGTTATAATTAATCTTTATTTGTGTTAGTATATTGTATAATATATTTTTGTATTTAAATTTAGACTTTGTAGGTGGTGGGTATTGTTAAAATTTGGATTTAAAAGTTCATTTTGGTAGTTATATTTTAATGAAATCATGTCTTATAATTGGTTTTAGGTCCTAATATGTTTTAACACATATTCTTAATGTGTTATCTTTGCATTTATATACTATTTCCTACATATTTTACGTTTATTCCAATTCTTAGGATTCGATTCACGATTCTATTTATAGTTCACGATTCACAAGGTTTCTAATTCATGATTCGATTCACGATTTGCTAACTATGAAACTATCAACCATTGAAGAACCATATATCCTTTCGTAACAAAACTTCAAACACTTATTTTTTAAATCTCAGTTCAAGGACAAGAGCAATGGAGAGTAAAATGTTCGGGTTTTTTTTCTGACCAATAATTTTTAAATTTCACAATCATATTCAAAGCCATACATCCAAGCAATGAGTAAATCCATAAAGGTTCCATGTACATGTCGAGGAAACATTTGTCACAATGTAAAATGCTTTCAAAAATTGATGAAAAATTTCAGCTTTCTCCCAATCTTTAGAAGTTGGTGGATTTTAAAATGTGGATCACGTGTTTTCATACAATCATACACTTTCTTATAGAGTAATGTGGACTCAAGAATAAAATTACGTTGATTGACACCGAGTGGAAACATCTAAAACTAACATCCTACCCCGTGGAATACGCTCTTGGTCGACATATTCAAAAAAATCAAGTTTTCTTCTACCGAACCCTTTTACATATTTCACAACATTGCATGCTCTATAAATAAAACTTTTATCTCATCCAATCCATCTTGAACACAAAAGTTCAACTCATGAGCCCAACAATGCACTTGAATGTGTGGATGATTAAGCAATAGCAATCCTCTCGAAGAATCAAGATTGGCAAAATTCCTAGTAATAATATCATTAGCGGTATGATTATCCATTGTAATGGTGCAAATCTTCTTGATATTCCATTCTAGCAAGGCAATTTACGATGACATCCGAAAGATTGTCTACACTTGCTTGCATAGTCACCATGACAAAGGTAATAATCTTTTTATGTAACTTCCACCTGTTATCCATATACGGTATGTCTTGACAAGATGTCCACGTATTGGTAGTTAGACATACTCGTGGAAATGCATCTTGCAAAATCTTCCTCAAATTATTTTTTTCATCACTAAAATGTTTCATATCATCGCTCTTCACCGTGTTTCATGATTGAAACTTATACTTGGGGTATATACCCCGAATATACTTCTGAAAAGAAGGATGTTCCATAAAGCTAATGACAATTCCGCACAAATGATCAGTTCAATGAAGTCTCTGCTAGTGCGCTCTTGATCTAATTTCCATGGAATAAAGTTACTACCTTCCTCCAATTTTCCTTTTTTAAATTTGAGAATTGTTTGTGACGCGTTCCTGTGGATTTCATGATCTTTGTTAAAGACAGGACACTTCCCAATTGTTATGTGACAAAGCAAATGGGTTGTTCCACCCTTGCTTGGATAAGAAAATAATTTCTTTACAATAATTGTTTTTGCATTCTTCACGCTTTCTGGGCTTGTTTTCCATCTTTGTAAAAGGCACCCACAATTGAGATCGTGGCTTCACTTCTGACGTAAACTACACGTCAATGGCCAAAAATATAAAACAAACACCAACTTTAGAGAGAGAAACTAAGAGCCTCTTATATTCAAAATCAAGTTTACATCAAATGAGTCTTACATGGGGTATTTAAAGGGGGGAAGGTAGAGTAGGCTCTAAGATAAAGATCTAATTATAAGTATACCCTGAAGAACCCTTGCTACCCTCACCTCTAAATACTAAAGCAAAAAGAAATACAACGCCAAAACAAAATAAAAGAAAAATAACAAAAAGAAAATAAAAATACTAAGAACCCCAAAAATGACACGTATGCCCTTGCTCCACATCATTCTTCCCCCTTTGAAAAGAGTTCGTCCTCGAACTCAAAGGGGAAGATCGACTGAGTCACCCTCCAGAACTATAATCAAGGCATACTGGGGAAGCTCCTTGGACGCATCTAGATACTCAGGCGGATGCTCCATTGCCAGAGGGCACGGCGTCGCGGGAGAGAGCACTCATAAGCTCGGTGACCAACATTGCCACAATTGTGGCACCAGAATGTAGGAGGACCCGGAGGTGGCGCAGCGGAAGTAGTGGTAGAAGAGACTGAAGCTGCCACCGGAGGAGCTGGGGTAGAAATCAGCGTAGGTGGAGCTCGTGAGGCCAGAAGAGCTGCAAGTGCTGTGTCGTAGGCCTCAACCTTGGTTGCATACTCGACCGCCTTCATAAAGGTCGATATCTCCCTCAAACCGAGATCATGCTGAATGTACGACTGCTGTCCTAAAATATAGCGGCTAATTCGTTGATCCTTTGTCTCAGGGAGGCGAGCTCGGGTGCAAAGATGTTGGAACTGCTCCGTATACTTAACCACCATAGGGACTGAATGCGAGCAAAACGGTCGCACTCATATGTCGGTGGTATGAATGAAGCTTGTTGAGCGGCGTTCAGGTCCACCCATGTCTGGTTAGGGGGCAAGCCCGCGGCTGATCGACGATAGCAAAGATCGTTCAACCAAATCCGGACGAATTCCTAAAATTTGATGGCCGCAAAGAGAACACAAGAGCGACCCTGAAATCGCTTGTAATAATAAAATGTCTCTATGGAAGTCAACCAATCAATCATAGCGTTTGGGGAGAATCGTCCGTCAAACATGGGAACGTTAATGCGTATATCCATATGGAGACTCCGGGAAAGCAATTGTCGCGGCATAGATAGTGGGTCTCCAACCCGATGAGCATCGTGGCCCATCACGTCACCCGACATAGGGGCAACATAGTCAGTAGGAAGTGGCGGTATCTGTGTGGTGGATGAGGAAGGATGAACATGTTGTGCTACATGTGGTGTTGGGGGAGCATGAAGATAATGGGGGCATGTGACAATCAAGTGGTCACGCTCACCACAATAAAAGCATTGGCGGTCCCGTAGAGGGGCAAAGCTGTGGGCATTGGGTGGGGGTGGAGGTATCCACTCTAGGACAATGTGGTGGCTATCCCCGGCATCGGAACATGAGGGGGAGTAATCGAAATGAAGTAGGGACAGTGGATGGTGGGATGGCGTGTGATGTGAAGGTGGATGGTCGGTCGGGAGGTCCAATATGATGGTTGAGGGCCCCGGGATGGTCGAAAAACCTGTGGAGGTTGGGATATGCATTTGGTCGAGGGGTTAGGGGTTGGTAAATGGCTCGGGTTTCCCAGTGGGTGGGTGGAAGAGGGTCGGGGTATGGAAGTACGTGGGCGGGTCAGGGGAGGGGTAGGTCCGGGGATGCCAACTGGGGTTTTCGGGGATTGGATTCTGGTCGAGGGGCGGGTAGGAAGGTCCGATGCTCGGTGAGTGGGTAGTTTTTTTGGGGGGGGTCGGTGGGTACTGGTTTGGGCCTAATGCGGGTCGGTTAGGGTTTTTTTGGCCACCGAGTTGGTCGGCAGCAAGGGTGGGTTGGGTTGAGGGGGGTTTTCATGCCAGCCGGTTAGGATTCTGGTCGGAGGACGGCCAAGGGGGAAGAGTTAGGGTCCCGAGGTGATCGGGGATGGGGTGGGTTCATTGGGTCTGAAACTGGTCAGGTTGAGGCTGTTTTTGGGTCGGATTGAGGGCTTTTTTGGGCTGCGGGGTAGCAGGTAGGGGCGAGAGTGGTTGTGGGTTCGACTAAGGTTAGGGGGAGGGGTTTGCTAGGGCAACCTCTTTTCCCAGCCTACGTGGGGCTTTTTCCGATGATTTTACCGTGGTGGTGGAAGGTTGTTTTGTGTAGAGGAGTTGGAGGAGCACGTCAAACCTCTTGTTGAAATTTGGGGCTTGTTGATCCATTTTGTGCCTCAACTCTTGAATTTCTTCATGTCGTTGCTTGGATTTTTTTGGAAGCCATTGAGAGTAGCGTACAATTTTGATAAAAAAATACACTGATACATCAAACACCAATGTTGGAGTGATACCCTTTCTGATACTAGGGGTGGCAATTTTAGAAACGACCCAAAATTGACACGATTTGTTGTGTTCGTGTCGTGTTTTTTTAACACGAAGTCGTGTCGTGTTCGCGTCAAAATTATGAGTTTTGTTAGTCGTGTTATCGTGTCTTGTCGTATTAATCGTGTTTTTATTCGGGTTATCGTATATATTTATGTTTAATTTAGTGTGAAATTTTAAGAAGTCGTGTTATTCGTGTCATGTCGTATTATGTCGTTTTTATTCGGGTCGTGTTCGTGTCAACTAAAAAAAACACGAATTCGTGTCGTGTTCGTGTCCGAAAAATCTTTATCGTGTCGACCCGAAACACGATCTAATACATGAATTGCCACCCCTATCTGATACCAATTTGATGTAAACTACACGTCAATAGCCAAAAATATAAAACAAACACCAACTTTAGAGAGAGAAACTAATAGTCTCTTATTTTCAAAATCAAGTCTACCTCAAATGAGGCTTATATATGGTATTTAAAAGGGGAAGGTAGCTTAGGCTCTAAGCTAAAGATGTAATTACAAGTATACCCTTAAGAGCCATTGCTAAAATATTCAGTTGTGTTGTCCTAAACTGAACCCATTCCCTAATATAATTAATCCTAAACTGAAACTTGAAGGTAATTGAATAATTGTTGCTTGTAACATCAATTGATTGAATATTTCTAAATTATATACATACACATAGAAGCCTATAATGTACAGATAGATAATAGACTAATAGTTTGTTGCCAACAGAACAAATTCAGCAGTGTGAGTCTGCAAAGTCTATAGTAGAACCCAGCACAAGTTATGCAACCCACAAGCCACAACAACAAATAAATAAGCGATTAATTAAGTGCAAAAATGTGAAAGGGATGAACATGTAACTATGTAAAATGTGAGTGGGCTAAGTAAAAATTTACCTAGTTGATCTGTTTGTGTTTGTCTACAACAGAGTTCGTACGGAAATGTAAGGGTATAAGTTCAGCTGTTGAGAAGAGAAGAGAAATAGTCTGAATAAGTTAAAAATTCACATGTGAGGAGAAATAGATAAGAAATAACAAAATATTGTAACCTCCCACAAATCAGTTACGAAATCGAAAGGGCCAACTCTATTACCTCGCAAAATGCAAATCGAAAAATGGAAAAGACCACCGGCGACTTTGGGAGTGTCGACTGAAACTTTGAGAGAGAATGAGGTTGGAAGGTTAGGGACAACTTGGGGGTTATAGGGCGGCCGGGGTGTGGGTTTGTTCGTTTGCATTTGGTTTGGTGTGGCTGCTGTGGGTTCGGAAGAGCGTATTGTGTTGAAAAGAAGCGCAATTAGGCCATGCCACAAGCACGTGTTGTGTTGTGCTCAGGGGCGGAGCCAGGATTATTAGTGAGTGGGTGCGAAAGTGTGTGATGATTCCCGGGGGTTCGGGGGCGGGAGCCCCCGAGGCGAATTTTTTGAAGCTATTTTTACTTTTCTGGGCATAAATCTAGTACTAAAGAAAATTTCAACAAAAAACTCATGCATTAATATTCATAAATCAGCTAACATAAATCAATAAAAAGTCTAATAAATTTAATCTAACATAAATCAGCTAATAAATATGTATATTAAAAGAATTAATCTTAAGCTTTGTTCCAAATTATAAAAGTCTAAAGTTCCAAACTGGAAAAATCAAATAAATCAGCCTAACAAATCTAACATAATGGTCTAACATTATTAGTATAACAGAATTAAGAAATTAAATCTAATGGCCCGAAGAAAAAAAAATTATTAGTCTAACAAATCTAACAAATCTAATGGCCGTCTGGAAAAAAAAAATCAGAGATATAAAAGTTAACTTACCTTTTATGTGGATAATGGTGAGCATGATCTGGATAATGGATGGTTAAGGAGGTTAAGAAGCTTTGTTCTTCGAGGGAGAGAAAGAAGAAGAGTTCTCTTGGAAAATAGGGTCAGCTGGCTATTAAAGAAGAGTAATGCTAGGGAGACCCACTTTGTGGACACATTTCGTGGACTTGTGAATAAGACAAAAATATGTACAAGTATTTATTGCATTGGTTGATGCCCTGGCGGGACCCAAAACAATAAGGTATAAGCTTTTAATGCAGTGTGTCCACGAAATGTGTTCACGAAGTGGATCTCCCTAGTATTTATTTTCCATTAAAGAAATGCAGGTCTCTTTCATATAAATGATTAAGGTTTCAGAAATTAACAGTTTCACCTCAACAATTAAGTTATTACACAAAGGTATAAAAAAAATCAGAAATCTCAAAATTTCAGTGGGTGCCTCCGCACCCACTCGTCCTAGTGTAGCTCCGCCCATGGTCGTGCTTACGGGTCATATCATATACACGTGATATGTTGTGCCACAAGCACATGACGTACCATATGTACACGCACGATAATTGCCTCGGCAATCACGGGCTTTTTGCTAATATTATAATGAGACACATGACACAACTCTCTCAAAGTACTCATTCTACATAGAGTTCAAATTTCCGAACCCCCTTAACGGGGTTAAAATGACCCTCACACTGCATTGGTTGGAATATTAAAGTTAAAGGGGTCCACTACAATAATTATCAATTCTCCACTAATGAGTTTTGAGGGTTCATATTTACCCTAGCTAATTGAGTGTCGACAAATTTGGATTCATGTTTTATTAGATAACATAATTAGACTATATAAAAAAAATTAAGGCCTTATTACGTCTATTTATAGAGATCTTTCTATAATTATTCTATTAAGCTTCCTTCTAAGGACCCAAATTCAATTATGATTCTTTATGTTTAATTAAATACTCCTGATTAGAAGCGCGCCATGGTGGATTTGGACAGGTTTTGCAAAATATGGGTGGGCTATTAACGGGTTGAGGTTGTGAGGGCCGGAATTGGGCTGGGTGGGTGAGCTTGGCATCCCAGGCATAAATGAAGAAGAATATTGCAAACAAAAACACAACTATATTTGAAAGAAGTTCACCTCCTCGGTGTGTGAATAAATCAGGATGTCATCTATGAAGACAATGACAAACTGATCCAAGAACTCTCTGAACACTTGGTTCATCAAGTCCATGAATACGGCTGGAGCATTTGTCAGTCTAAACGGCATGACTCAGAACTCATAGGAGCCATATCTTGTCAAGAAAGCAGTCTTCGACACATCCCACTCCCTAATTCGTAGCTGATGATATCCCGATCTCAAATCTATCTTCGAAAAGAAGGTTGCTCCTCTCAGCTAGTCGAGCATGTCATCGATTCGAGGCAACGAATATTTATTCCGTATCGTGACCTTATTCAGCTCCCGGTAATCCACGCATAACCTCAGTGAACCGTCCCTTTGCTTCACAAATAACACCGGAGCGCCCCAAGGTGAGGTGCTCCTACAAATGAAGTCCTGACCTAACAGTTGCTCTATCTGATCCCGTAACCCTCATATCCGCTGGAGCCATACGGTACGATGCACGTGCTATCAGCCGAGTGCCCGACATTAAGTCTATGATGAAATCTATCTATCGACTGGGGGGTAGGCCCAGCATCTCCTGGAATACATTCGAAAACTCACGAACGACTGGAATCGAATCTAGGGGAATCACATTCTCCTTAGAGATATCCTCCTCTATGTAGTACAAATGGGTGGAAGATCCTCCCTCTGGGCGAGGCATCGCCACCAAAAACATCTCCTGCCCCCGAAATGATAAAAATAATACTCCTACCGAAACAATCTATCACGGCTCTGTACTCGGTGAGCCAATCCATGTCAATAATAACATCGTGCTCATGCATCTCTAAGACTAGCATGTCTGCAGGTAAAATCAAGCTACCAATCTCTACCCCTACACCACGGCATATAAAGAAAATCAAAGACCCATTCCCCAGTGGTGAGTCTACGCATGTCACAGTGCTCTTTGTTGTGTCTAATAACCCTAAGGCCCGTGAAAAATGAGTAGCTATAAAATAGTGCGACGTCCCAGTATCAAATAAAACCCAAACCATAGGGCCATGGATAGGAAACGTACCCTCAATCAGGGGTGGTGCCTGAGGTGCTGCTGCCTGGTGGACGTTATAGACACGTATGTACTGCAATTGCCCCTACTGAACTGGAGCTGCTGGAATGGCTGGTAGGGCTGGCACCTGAGCTGGCACTTGGAGGACGACTGGAAAGACTGTCCTCTGCGGCTCATTACAGGCACCCTACTGTTATGGGACCCTATCCCCCTCTGGGCAATCCAGGGGTCTATGGCCATTCTTGCCACATCTGAAACACCTGCCCATGAAGTTACCTCCCCTCTGGCCCTGCTGACCACGACCCTGTTGGTCGCTACCACCCCGCCACTAGCCCTGCTGAAAACGTTGTTGGCCCTGATGGCCCTGCTGCTAACGGTGTTGACATTGCTGGCCCTACTGACTAGACTGGCCCTGCAGACCCTGCCTAAATCCCCCAAATCCCTGTCTGGAATCACATGATCGATATCGCTTGGCAGGGTCCCCCTGATGGGAACTCTGCTCACTGTGACGAGTCTGTCCCTGAGCTGCTGGTGCCCCATCAGTATTATTTCCCCCTGTCCTGCCCTGCTGGCCGGACTCCCCTGCTCGTTTGCTCCCCTACTAATGGAAGCGGTGATCCTGATAATATAACAAAGCAACGTTGAGTACGTCAATGTAAGTACTCAAGGATATATTACCTATGAGGTGTTGACGGATCCTCCAGGTCAATCCATCTACAAACAATAATATCTTCTTCTCCTCAGTGAGTGCCTCATCCAACACTATAGTGAGAAGTCTGGTGAATTCCTCTTCGTACTCAGCAACGGTCATACTCTCCTACTTAAGATTCAGTAACCTGTACCTCATCTCAGTCTGCACGACGGATGGGAAGTACTTGTAATCAAACCGCGCCCAAAATGACTGAATCGTGATGTTGTCCCTCTCATCCAAGGTAGTGGTGGACTCCCACCACTGTAAAGCGGCCCCCACTAGCTTGAAGGAAGCCAAAAACTATTTATGCACGTCGGTGCACTCATACATACACATATGCCTCTGGATGTCCTTCTTCCATTGGCTGATGACTACTATATCCGAGCTACCCGGGAACTCCGAGGGATGCGCCTTCTAAAAGGCATCCATAACCCGCTCCCATGTAGTGGGAAGCTGTATCGGTAATGACGCTATTGCCTGAACCTGGGGTGGAGCCTGCTGCACCACTGCTAATGCGACATTCACCGCCTGAGCAACAATGGTGGCTACTTCAGTTGCGTTCATCATTCCTTGAGTCGAAGCTGCTGACTGCTCGGGCTGAGCATTCCTATCTCGGGGTGCGCATCTCAGAGTCATCTAAAATGAGACAAAAGTTTATTAGTCTACAGTTATTATCAAATCTTAAATAGCTGAAGACGTAAGCGTAAATACAAGAATACAATAGTCCTAAAATAGGGCTCTAAATCAAAGACGCTAAGCTGAAAGCGAAATAAGCTGTACAGATCCTAAAGGATAGTATAACCTGATGCTCTGATACCACCTGTGACACCCCGCCTAATTAAATACCGGTTGATCATTCCTTTATTAAATTAAAATTAAGGTGAACGGTTGGTTCATTCTTAGCATCACTGTTGCAAAAATAAAATTTTCAATTTAAACACCCTAAATAATTAAGCTAAGTGTCAAGACAATTTAAAACCTTGATTCCATTTTATTAAATTCCAATGTGAAAACCTTTTTAATAACCAACAATTTAAGAATCACATAAATGCGAAGGATGGCAAAATTAACAAACAATAATTAAACCATCTAGATAAACCACACCAAGTTTAAAACTAAAATGAAATCATCCTAATAAGAGTTAACTCCCAAAGAGTACCAAATACTGGAAATAACATAAACATAAATCTCTGACAAATCCAAACTGAATAGGGAAACGGGCGACACATGCCCTAACTAAGCAGAACTAAAATAAGAGCAGAATCAACGAAGAGGTCGTCGAAAGCAAGGGCCTTCAACTCCCACATAAGCTGCAGCAAGTCAAATCCAAAGAACCTATGCATGACGCCCCTGTGGATGGGCACCTGTAATACATACACACACACACACACACACACACACACACACACACACACACACATATATATATATATATATATATATACAAGAGAGAGATAAATGACAGAAAATGGGTCAAAGCCCGAGTGTAAAACAGTTTAAAATAGTTTAGCAAGTATTTAAATTGCTTACAGGCTAATGTAACAACCATGTTAGTATGCGACGCTCTCTTGAGAATTCTCACCTCTCATCTAGTATGCGCGTCTACCGTACTACTAAACTCATAAGTTTATCTAACTTATTTTTCCATAAAGTTTTATCCCGAGAATTAGAAGGGTTATGATATTTAGTTTAAACAAAATCAATCTCTTCAAGATTTATTACGTTACTTAAAGTAACACCATACTATTACAAGGTTCCCGAACACTTATTATAAAGTTTGAGCATTTATTCATTACTTAACTACTTATACACACAGTAAAAAGTTCCCATGTAAGTATATATATATATATATATATATATATATATATATATATATATATATATATATATATATATATATATATATAAGTCACTCATATATTATATACTATCGGCACCCCACTTAAATTCTATGGTGCTGGCATACTCTGCTATCAAGTCCCCGTATCACTCATACTAAGGGAAATACTAGTTCGGAATCACTCTTGAATTGTATTAACACAATACATACAAAATGGAGGCGACGCATAGTTCCAAGTCACTAACAGGTCAGTACATACCCCTCACGTCTCTTAAGAACGTCTGACTATCATTCTCAGATAGCCTGTACCAAGGAATCCTATGTTCTAGGGTACAAGTCAATATCCCCCATAAAGGTCCCATTGAGATAAGATTGTCCCGGCGCGGCAATCCCCGTGATAGCAAGTAGCGTGGGTATGATTACTCACAATTAAAGTATTTAATATATGTACACAGTCACACGGTCATATAAAGAAACACAATTTCCAATAAGGTTCGCCCTCGACCCATAATTATTATTAATCGTATTTAGTACAATTTTACTCAATTATCTCGTATAAGGGATTCATTTATTTTATTCTCCCTTGTAATTTATTTCATACTGACTTCTTATCTCTCGAAGTATTCTCTCTTACTAAATACAATTTCAGTAGGTATACCCTCTCTAACCTTCTGGTCTAAGTCTTTCACGAGTCCCCCAATTCATTCACGAGCTTGCGCATAATCCCTAATGCGCACCAAAATTCCCCTTTATCCCATAATTTCATCCCATATTAAATTTCAATCAACGGCGTCTATTTAGACCATATTATTCCTCCTTACGACCCATTATACTCTATAAATAATAATCAAGGGTTCCTATGTATTTAAACCGGATTAAACAAAAAGGGGAAAAATATGCAATTTTCTAGGAGGGGTCGATCGATCGATCATCGATCGATTGATGTTATTGGGTCGATCGATCAATCAAGCAATTCTTACCCAGAAACTGCGTTTTCAACCTACGGGTTTCACCTAGAAAATTACTCCAAAACGCCATTAATGATTTCCAAACACCCAAACAACAATACTACTAGTTATATATACCTATATACATGATTTCCTATGTGAAACATGTCCAAATTCATTAAAGGTATTCAATTTATGGGATAAATCATCATGTTTATCAAGAACCCTAATTTTCATAAACTTTCATTCCTTTAATTCTTTTCCAGATTTCTTGCTTCTATACTCATACAAATTTGTAGGTTATTCTCTACCTACGATTGGGATGTCCAGAACATATTTATTTCCATCAAGACATGTGATTAAATCCTCAAATTCCTCAAATTCTTTTATAAAAATGTGAATAAAAATCCTAATCTAACATGGATGAAACAATAACTAAAAGAAAAGCAAGTTAGATACTTGCCTGGAAATTCAAGAGTCTGATTTGTGGACGAAAAAGGTATGGTTGCGTTCCTCTTCGTGCGATCTATGTTTTGATGATAGTGGCAGTGCAAACGGATGACTTCTTGGCATTGGATTGTTTGAAAAGCTTCCTACCTTCTTCTCTAATGGTCATTCTTAACTTTTGTGATTGTTAACCCTAAAAGACTAACTCAAATGGCTAATATACCTTAGGGAAATTCGTGGGTTTAATTACCCAAAAATACAAAATGTCTAAAATACCCTCCCGGGATGCCTATTAGGCCTAAAAGCTCCCCAAGGCCCAAACTAAACCCCCAGGTATACTTTTCTGACTATATTGATCGTTTCAAACATGTTGGCGCACTCGAATTGACCATACGGGGGACTTATAATTTATTCACTTTTAATAATAATAATAATTTAGTCCCGACACGACACAGGCGGGTTCCGACTTAAATTTCCATAATTGCCATTTTATTCACTCGTGACAATTTTAATAAAATCAATCTTATATATTACTTTACTCATCTAGTAATATTCAACAAAATTCTCAATAATTACTAACTCTCGTCGTGCTAGTAAATATTTAAAATAATTTCTGAATTAATATTAAATTAATATCTCAATTTAAATTTAATAAATTCTCAAATTAGAAGCCATAAAAATACGGGGTATTACACTATGAAGCTAAGTACAAATCTTTAAGTGAAGGATGGGACTTTGAGGAAAATCATGAAAAGTATGCCTTTATGTACAGGAAGAAAGAATTCCTATTGAACCGAAAAGTAGATGAAGCTAGGGAGATAGACAAACTTCTTGAAGAGGAAAATAATATGCTCATAAATCAGTTGGACAGCTTGAAGCAGTCTTCTGCTAGTGGTGCTGATGAGGGTGCTTCTTTCTTTGAAACTGAGAATGCCAGATGAGTAGAAGAACTTGAAGCACTATAAAAACCAAATCTGGGCAATCTTCCAGGAAACAAAGAATTAGCCGACCAAATGCAGATGAGGCAAGAACCAGCAAAACACTAGCCGACCAAGCTGTCCAGCTGAAAGCAAAGAATCAGGCTATTGTTGACTTATCCGTAAAGTTAGAAGATAAAGATAAAGCCCTTGCCAACCAATCTATAAAGTTGAAGGTGAAGAACGATGTTTTAAAGAAGTTTCAGCATCAAGTTAAAGGGTTATCTTTTCAATTTCACAAATATCCCAGAGAGGTGTGGATGAAAGGCTATAATGAAGCTCTTTGCCATGTTGATGATCACCTTACACAAAGATATCATGAAGGTTATAAGTGGGGGTGGACCAACTACTTGACTTTTCTAAAGCATGATAGTAATTGATGATGCTGAGATTTACCACCACCAGATAAGTGATGATGAGCTCAAACAGTAGTAACCATGGCAGCCATGGAGATGTAAGTGTATAAGTGTGTAGAAGGAGATGAGTATAAGAGGAATAAGATAATGATGTATAGTGGTTCAGCCAATTAGGCCTACATCCACTGTGAGTGTGTGATCCACTAAGTATGGGCACTAATGGCCTTGGATACAATGCACATAAGCTCACTTTCTCTCTCTACCGTGTGTATAAGAAGAGTTTTTGCTAGGGTTACAATTATCGATCCATTGCAAGGTAGAGGATGACCTCTATATATAGTACCTGGGGGTGTAATGTAAAATGATGATGCTGAGATTTAGCACCACCAGATAAGTGATGATGAGCTTAAACAGTAGTAACCATTGCAGCCATGGATATGTAAGTGTATAAGTGTGTAGAAGGAGATGAGTATAAGAGGAATAAGATAATGATGTATAGTGGTTCATCCAATTAGGCCTACATCCACTGTGAGTGTGTGATCTACTAAGTATGGGCACTAATGGCCTTGGATACAATGCACATAAGCTCACTTTCTCTCTTTACTGTGTGTATAAGAAGAGTTTTTGCTAGGGTTACAATTATCGATCCATTACAAGGTAGAGGATGACCTCTATATATAGTACCTGGGGGGTGTAATGTACCCCCTATGCATGCAATGAGCATGTGTGTGTTGGCCTCACCAATATGGGGAAGCCATCTGTCACTGTCACATGTAGGGAATGATAATGAAATATTCTCCCCACGTGTGGGGAATAATCTTGTTATAACTGATGTGTCCACGTGCCCTTATCCAAATGTCAACAGACGCTCGGCTACTGTGCTTGGTGCATGACCTCAGCCAGGGAGAGGCCGAGGTTAACAAGTCTAGTTGCTCGTTCAATCCGAGATGAGCTAGGAGGCTCAGCTTAATCCTAGCCGAGACAATGGACAAGGTCGGCCTGAGCTGAGGTTGAGCTGGTGTGTTTGGAGCATTAATCGATATCTTGATGATGACATTGGTAAAAAAGCTTCTTGCGAGCTCGGCCTACATCTGGCCGAGGTTACCATTCCCAGGTATACGCGAGTGTTGTTGATCCCGGTGATGCGTGCGATGTCCCTTCGAGAGGCTGGTGGTAGTGTCGGCATGGGCCGACCTTGCTATGGACGAGGGCTGATGCCGCATGCCCAAGGCTTGTCCAGAGTCGGCCATGATCTCGGCCGAGGTTGGTGTCTCCGAGCTGAGGTCACACTTGGGGCATATCAATTACCTCCCAGCCCTTAGTTACATGTGAGAGCAGGTGACTGTGGGATTTACACATCTCCGAGGCCTTTCTAATATGAGCCAATATTTATTTGACACTTGTCCAGTGTTGAGGTATGGCTTGCTTGGCAAACGTGTGTTGTCAGTCGCCTTTGGGGCTCCCCAGGCAATGATGGGCCTTGGGAATTGCGCCTGTATATTTAAGGGTTTTGAACCCTCATTTTTCCCTCCATCCTCAATTCTTTCTCCTGCACAATTGCACTCCAACAATTTCTCTCTCTAAAGGCGCTCTTCGTGATTCCTCTGCAGAGGTCTTTGGTGGTGCTTTCTCTAGTTTTCTTCGCTTTCCCTTGTCGTTTCATCTTCAGGTATCTTCTTCCCCTCATTTGCCTCCATTTTCTCTGCTTTTTCCTTTCTATTTGTGTTTTCCGGTGAGATTATGAGTTTTTCGGTGAGTCCACCATAGTTTCAGGCGAACTGTTCTTGTTAGGTTTGGGTAATTTGATCTTTGGACACCTTTATTTTATTAGCCAATCTTGTTTGTAGTTTAGGAAGTCTCCCCAAGTGTAGTCTCTTCCTCTGATGCTCAGACCCCTCTATCAACTTCTTGAGGAGTTCCCTTCCCTTAGAGAGAAGACATTAGAAAAAATCAGACAAATAGAGAGAACACAGGAGGAGGTTCGTAGGTCACAAGAATTCCCCGTTACACCCATCTTTCCACCACCTCTGAAGGTGATATATCCTGGTCCCTCGGAACCTTTTAATCAGGCAGAGGTTCCTGTCGATCCAATACCGATGTCTGAGTCCGAGTCTTCCACCTCAGACCCCATGTCTGTGGATTCCTTCCAGGAGGCCATGGACTTCTCAACTCGGGAAGATCAAGCCCCTGATCAGTCCGAGGTCTCTAGCCGGGCCTCGTCCCATAATAACTCGAGCACCTCAGCCTCTTCCTCAGAGGTTGAGATCGTTGAGCCGAGTGTGGCCATTCCACCACCATTTGACGCCATTCCTCTATCGGCCTTCATCGGTGCCGAGTTTGCTCAGAGGTTCCCGGGTAACCCATCAACATCTGCTCCGGCCGACGTTGAGCCAGATGATGATGACATTGAAAGTGATGTCGACGTCTCTGAGGCGGCCGAGATCGAGAGTACTGTAACTGAGGTAGACCTCCTTTGCTTGAGATATCTGTACTCCATTAGTCCCTCCATAAAGCTAAGAAGACCTCTAAGGGAAGAGAGAGCTTATCATGACCGAGACGGTGAGATCTGTTTATACGAGCAGATGTTCAAGTTGGGGTTTCATCTTCCCATCCATCCCATCATCAAATCTATCCTTTCTTATATCAATTTGGCCCCCTCTCAACTATCCCCTAATGCCTGGAGGGTCATAATAGGGGCCATAGTCTTATGAAAGGTTGTCCACCACTCAGACCTCCCAGTTCAGGTTTTTGTAGGTTGCTATGTCCCTTCCTCAGCCAAAAATCATCCGAGCTACTATTATTTTGTAGCTCGGAAGCCTGAAAAAAAAAGATGCTTCAAATAACTCAGACTTCCAACCATAACTGGAAGCCTCGATTCTTTTTTGCTTCTGGACCATGGGAATTTGGACCATGTGCTCCCTCGTCCATTTTAGAGCCGAGGATGCCCCTGAGGTGGGGTAAGGTTACAATGTCTGCGAGGGCCGACCCTGGCCTGAGCCCGCAAAACCTTCAGAAGGTGAAAGCCCTTCAAGATCAGGGGATACATGGTCTGTTCGTTAAGTTCGAACACTTGATGACCCCCCACTACCTCTCTAAGACAGGTCTAGGTGGAAGTCCTCTTTTCGAGCTTGGTAAGCGCTTTCTATTTGAAGTTGAACCTCTGAGTTTATTTATGTATGATCTTCTAACTCAGATCTATTAATTTTTGCAGAGCGCCCAAAGGATATCTCAGACGAACTCTAGGAAATGGCTGCACCTAGTTTGACGAGACTTGCAAAGAAATAAAGTCTTAATGCTCCTCCCCCATCTCCCTCTGCCTCAAAGCCCTAAGCCACAAAGAAGAGGGCTCCAACTAAATATGACCCTGAGGATCAGAGGCAGAAGAAAAAGAGTGTTGATACTACCATCCCCATCTCTTCAGCAGACGCCTTTTCAGCTCGTCTAGAGCAGTTGAAGATTACTGACATCATCGTCGACCATAGTCTGGAGGCCCTAGATGCCTTCGGCTCTACAATGACCGAGGCCGACAAGCGTTTCTTCTGGTCACTTGATACTCCCTTGCTGGTTGAGTTCGGCATCCACAGATCCATTCAGGTATGACCTCATATTTCTTTATAATTTCTATGTGTGACCTTTGGTTTGTCTTTAACTCATTCACGATCACAAAATCTGCAGGGCCTGACAGCTATACACCACCTCTCCAATTGGACTCTGAGGAAGTTGCCCCTCATCCAGAAGGGTCAAGAGGCCGAGAAGGTCCAAAGTACTTTGAACGCATAAATTGACCGCCTGAAGTCTGAGTTGGGTGAGTCTAATAAGAAGGTGAAGGGGTTGGAGAAGGAGGTATCTCAGCTTAAGAAGGACCATATTGCGGCTCTGAAGGCCAAGGATGACAGTCTGCAGCAAAAGGTTAGCTCGGCCATGAAGGCAACCCTTGATGACGCCTCTGAGGGGATAATAGCCGAGTACAAAAGTTCTGATGAGTTTATGAGCTTTGGCTTTGAATACCTCGAGAGAGGTATCAAAGCTACTACCAAGTGGGCAGCTGTTAAGGAGAATGAGGCTGGTACTTTGAAAGCCTCTGACTTCATAGGCCTTGGCTTTGCTAATCCTCAGATTGCCCAAGCCCTTCAGGAGGTTGAGGAGGAGGCTGTCGCGCCTGCCGAGACTGCCACGTTAGACGACACAGAGGTTGGAGGGGCAGACCACCATGATGATGTTGCCGAGGTGACCAACGTCGTCCAACTTAACCAAACCGAAGACACCAGCATTCCCCCCTCAAACCATTAAAGAGATAATCTCTGAATATTATTTGTAACCCCTGAACATTTATAATTTCTGAATGAGCATGGTTCTTACTTTTCCATTCTTTGTAACCTCTGAATATTTATAATCTCTAAATGTGTTATTCTCTGAAGAGGATCATCTTTTTTTATTGAATATATGTCGTGATGTTTTTGCTCTCAAGCTTATGCAATGGTGTTTGCTTAAACCAAATTAGTAGTCTGACCTCAGACCTCGTCACCACTGAATGATGTTATAAGGGTCTGAGGTAATCACCTAAGATGTTATCCTCATAATTAATCTCACCAAATAAATGATGTTAAGGGTCTGAGGTCATCACCTAAGATGTTATCCTCACAATCTCACCAAATTAATGATGTTAAGGGTCTGAGGTCATCCCATTATGGTGTCTGACCTCAGGCCTTGTCACCACTGAGTGATGTTATAAGGATCTGTGGTCATCACCTAAGATGTTATCCCCATAATTAATCTCACCAAATAAATGATGTTAAGGGTCTGAGGTCATCACCTAAGATGTTATCCTCGCAATCTCACCAAATTAATGATGTTAAGGGTCTGAGGTCATCCCGTTATGGTGTCTGATCTCAGGCCTTGTCACCACTGAGTGATGTTATAAGGGTATGTGGTCATCACCTAAGATGTTATCCCCGTAATTAATCTCATCAAATTAATGATGTTAAGGGTCTGAGGTCATCTCATTATGGTGTCTAAGCTCAGACCTCGTCACCACTGAGTGATGTTATAAGGGTCTGAGGTCATCACCTAAGATGTTATCCCTATAATTAATCTCACCAAATTAATGATGTTAAGGGTATGAGGTCATCTCATTATGGTGTCTGAGCTCAGACCTCGTCACCACTGAATGGTGTTATGAAGGTCTGAGGTCATCACCTAAGATGTTATCCCCATAATTAATCTCACCAAATTAATTATGTTAAGGGTCTGAGGTCATCCCATTATGGTGTCTGAGCTCAGACCTCGTCACCACTGAATGGTGTTATGAAGGTCTGAGGTAATCACCTAAGATGTTATCCTCATAGATTTCTGACATAAGTGCAAAATGGAGCAAGGACCACCATGGGAACTGATCTTTTATTAATAACCTCTTCATGATAAGATGGTACATTTACACAACTTTATGCAACATCATATGTAATACTTCTTTAGGTGATCAACATTCCATGGATTAGCGAAAGGTTCTCCTTCTAGATTTTCTAGCCTGTAAGTGCCAGGCACAACCTCTTCTGTCACTTTATAGGAACCGTGCCAGTTTGGGTGGAGTTTGTTTGCTTTATGTAAGGTCTTCTTTAGCACTAGGTCTCCCACTGCAATGGGTCTTGACTTCACCCTCGGGTTATGGAATTTCGCTGCCCTCTGTTGGTAGGCTGCTTGTCTGACCTCCGCGTCCTCTCTTCTTTCTTCGATAAGATCTAGGTCTAGCCTCCTCTCTTCCCCATTATTATCAGGGTCATAGGTCTGAATCCTATGAGTTAGGAGCCCTACTTTTGTTGGTATGACGGCCTCTGAGCCATGTGCCAACATGAACGGGGTTTCTCCTGTCGGTGTCCTTGTCGTGGTTCTGTAGGCCCATAACACAGCGTAGACCTCTTCAGTCCATCTTCCCTTCGCATCTTCTAACCTCTTCTTGACTCCATCAAGAATTGTTCTGTTTGTGACCTCGGTCTGACCGTTTGTCTGAGGTCGGCCAGGAGATGAGAAGAACTGCTTTATTCCCACTCTTAGGCAATACTTTTCTAAAGAGGAGTTCTTGAACTGGGTCCCATTGTCCGAGATGAGAGTTTTTGGGAGGCCGTATCTGCATATGTTATTCCTCCAAATAAATTGGAAGGTCTTCTGCTCTGTGATCGTTATCATTGGCTCTGCCTCCACCCACTTTAAAAAGTAGTCGATGGCAACTATCAAGAATCTATAATTATTGGCAGCTCTTGGCAGGGGTCTTACTAAGTCAATTCTCCATACTGCAAATGGCCATGGAGAAGTGATTGACGTCATAGGCTGATGAGGCTGATGAGGGATAGCGGCAAATCTTTGACATTTATCACATTTCCTCACATAGGCCGCAGCGTCCTTGGACCAGGTTGGCCACCAGTACCCCTGTGTGATGATTCTTTTGGCCAAGGGTCTTCCCCCTATGTGGCTAGAGTAAGAACCCTCATGAATTTCCTGTAAGATCCATGGAACTTTCATGGGGTGCACACATCTGAGAAGAGGTAGCAGGAATCCTTTCTTGTATAGGACTTCTCCTACTACCGAGAACTTGCCAGCCTTATATCTCAATTTCTGCCTCTCTAACTTGGATTCAGGTAGCTCTCCCTCTTTGATATATCTGAAGAGGGGGTCCATCCATGAGTCTCCTAAGTTTAAATTATGACAAGGGTTACATACCTCTTCTTGCTCAATGGTTGCCTTCCCCAAGACCAAGATCGGAATGGTCCTTCTTACATCTGTCTTCGTTGCCGAGGCCAACCTCGCCAATGCATCTGCGTGGCTGTTACTTTGTCGAGGCACTCTCTTCAGTCTTACCTCTTCAAAATGTTCTAACATCGTTCTCACCCTTTTTAGATATTTGGCCATCCTTTCATCTCTGGCCTCATAGATTCCCAGTACTTGATTGACAACTAACCTTGAGTCGTTGTGGAGTAGGAGTCGCTCTACGCGAAGAGTCTTTACCAATGAGAGACCTGCTATCATGACCTCATACTCGGACTCATTGTTAGAAGCTCGGAAGTTGAATCTCAAAGCGTATTCAATGTTGGCACCATCTGGAGCTGAGAGTATCAACCCTGCACCACTTCTATTATCGCAGGAAGAGCCATCAACGAAGAGACTCCAAATATCTGTACCCGATGAGAAGACCCCTTCTGTCATGACTCCTTTTTTGAAGAGGTACCGATCTTCCTCGTTCTTCGCAACTAGGTTCCTAGCCCCGTTGGATGCGATCTCTTCCTAATCTTTGAAGATGTTTGGTGTCGTCTCTTCCGAATTTTGGAAGACACCACGGTTTTTAACACCCTCTAGGCCATTTTCTACCTCGGCCTCTTCCCATGTGAACTCAGCGACAAAGTCTGCGAGGGCTTGCCCTTTGATGGTCGTCCTAGGTTGGTAGGTAAGATCGTACTCCCCCAACTCAATGGCCCATATCATTAAGCGCCCGGACTTCTCAGGTTTATATAAGACCTGTCTTAGTGGGGAGTCAGTGAGGACAACCATGGAGTGGGCCTGGAAGTAAGGCTTCATCTTCCTCGAAGCATGTATCAGGGCGTAAGCTAGCTTTTCCATGCGAGGGTAATTTTGTTCGGCCCCCTGAAGGGCCTTATTGTTGAAATATACAGGCCTTTGGATCCCAGCGTCTTCCCGTATTATGGCTGCGCTGATGGCTGATTCGGAGACTGCCAGATACACGTACAGTTTCTCCCCTCTTACAGGCCGAGATATCAATAAGGGAGACCCTAAATAAGACTTGAGCTGGTTGAAGGATTTTTCGCACTCTTCGTCCCATTGGAAGGCCTTTTTCAGCACCTTAAAGAATGGAAGGCACTTGTTTGTTGCCCTAGAAACAAACCTGTTAAGGGCAGCCACTCTCCCCGTAAGTCTTTGATACTCCTCGGTGTCTTCATGTCAAGCAAAGCCTTGATTTTTTTCAGGGTTCACTTCAATCCCTCTCTGGTTGATGATAAATCCTAGGAACTTCCCAGCCCCTACTCCGAAGACACACTTCGCAGGGTTGAGTTTCATTCTGTATGAGTCCATAATGTCGAAGGTCTTCCCGAGATCCGTTACATGAGTGCAAGCTTTCAAGCTCTTTGTTAGCATATCATCTACATACACCTCCATAGTCTTACCTATTTGCTCTTTGAACATCTTATTAACAAGGCGTTGGTATGTTGCCCCTGTATTTTTCAGGCCGAAGGGCATCACTTTGTAACAGTACGTCCCTTTTGTCGGTAATGAAGGCTGTCTTCTCTGAGTCTTCAGCATCCATGAAGATCTGGTTGTATCTTGAATACGCATCCATGAAGCTCATGAGCTCATGTCCCGCCGTATCATCCACCATCTGATCTATCCGAGGTAAGGGATAGCTGTCTTTTGGACAAGATTTGTTCAGGTCAGTGAAATCAACACACATTCTCCACTTCCCATTAGCCTTGGGCACGATGACTGCATTTGATAACCATTCCGGATATGTGACTTCTCTTATAAACTCAGCCTCTTCCAATTTTTTAACCTCTTCTCGGATGACGTCGTACTTCTCCCTGGAATAGACTCTTCGTCTCTGTTTGATTGGCCTGACATCTTTGGTCACGTTGATCTTGTGACTCATAACTTCAGGGTCGATGCCGGGCATGTCTGCGTGACTCCACGCGAAGACACTTTGTCTCCTCCTGAGGAAGTTTATCAGCTCTTCCTTGATTTCTGCCTTTAGGGTTTTACCAACCTGGACGATTTTTTCCAGCTCGTCCTCATTGAGGACGATGGATTCTACCTCTTTCGCGGCCTCTCCCTTCTTCAATTTTATCTCATCTCTTGGGTCAAGCGTATCAATGCTATAAGTGGTGGTTGCCCTCTTATGGGCCTCTCTCTCTTCAGCCGAGTTGAAGTAACATTCTCGCGCTGTGGTCTGGTCACCTTGCACTTCCCCCACCCCATAGGGAGTCGGGAATTTTAGCATCTGATGAACCGTCGACGACACAGCTTCAAACTCTTTAAGGGCCACCCTTTTTGATGATGAGGTTATAGGCCGAAAATACGTTCTCATCCATGACGAAAAAATTTATCTTCTTGGTCAGCCTCTTAGGCCACTCATCACCCATCCATAAGTCCATCTCATACATGCCCAAGGGGTGGACCTTTTAGCCACTGAAGCCTATCAATGGGTGATGATAGGGTACCAGCCTTGCTCTGCTAAGACCTAGGCTCTTGAAACAAGGCCAAAACATCACGTCCGCCGAGCTCCCCCCGTCTACGAGGATCTTCTGCACCTCGCACCCATGCACCCTTGTTGTTATGACGAGAGTGTCATCATGGGGGGATAAGATACCCTTGAAGTCAAGTCTGGAGAACCCAAGTACAAGGGTGTCCATGTCTACTTTCTTCCTCTTCTGCACTGTATCGGAAGACGTTAGATTCACAACTTCAAGCTTGGCCACTGACCTGGCCTCTTCTACGTGAGCCTTCCTATCAGCTACTTCAGAGCCACCTCCTACAAATCCTCCGCATATGGTGTTAACACCAAACGAGATCATACCAACCCTCTTCACCGGGGTGTTGTCATCTTTCGGAGGAAGATCCGGATCGTCTTCATCATCACCTTCTGAATCATCGTCTCTTCTGGCCGGGACATTGTCACGGCATCTGCCATTTCTCCTTTTCTTAGGGTCATCTCTTCCACCCTTAGGAGCCTTACCGTCCACATACTTCCTCAACTTTCCAGATTTTAGAATCTTTTCAATCTCATCCTTTAAGGTTAAGCATCTGTTCATGACATGACCATGATCCTGGTGGAACTCGCACCATAGGTTTTTGTTCCTCTTATGTGGTGGGGATTTCAGTTTCTCTGGCCATCTCAGAGTCCTGTCATTCTTAATCTCATTGAGGATATGCTCGCAGCTTACATCCAGAGGAGTATAGTGAGCGAACTTGTCATCACCCGACCTCTTCTTCCCATCTTTCTTGTTTTGGGACTTTCCACTGCCACCGCGATTCTCATCCTCATACTTGGCGACCATTACCTCTTCTGCATTCATTACTTTCCCTGCAGTTGCCAGGAGCTCCACCATAGACCTAGGGGGTCTTCCGTAAGTTTCCACAACAGCTTCCCTTTCTGTAGACCCCCTATGAGGGCGGTCATGGCTATGTTCTCTACATAATCTTCGACCTCCAACTTCTCTTTGTTGAACCTGGCTATGTAGTCTCTTAGGCTCTCGTCCTTGCCCTGCTTGACATACATCAGGTGAGTAGTCTTCTTTTGAGGTCTCACCCCAAAGCAGAAGTTGTGGATGAATCGTTCAGCTAAGCCTTTGAATTTCTCAATCGAGTTCTTCAGAATGGAGGTAAACCAGCTGTGTGCTGCCCATGTTAAGGTCCCAGAGAAGGCCCTACACTTCATCTCATCGGGTATCGAGTAGATGTTTGCTATCGACTGGTACATCTCGATGTGATGTACAGGGTTAGTGCTGCCATCATACTTGGGAGACACCAGAGGAGGCTTGAACTTAGCTGGGGTTGGGAAGCCCACTATCCTAGCCACAAATGGAGAACCCTCTGAGTAACCCCTTTGTAATGGGTCCCTGCTTTTAATGAGGTCTCATATCCTCTCCTCAAGGTGCTGGATAGAGTTATTCCAAGGTCTTCTGCCATCGACCTGGCCGAGGTTGTCCCCATCCACCTCCATGGGATGGACCGAGGGTTCCCTTGCCGCGGCACGTCGGCTGTTGACCTCTTCCTGTTCCCTGCCTCTTCTTTCACAGTGTCGGCCTTGGTCTGGCCGACCCTGCCTGTTTCCTCTCTGAGAGTCTGCTGTGCTCCTCGATCTCGACAATCTCTGTCTTAGGTCATTCACTGGGCCCAATCTCTCAAAGGCTGACCCTCTGCTCAACCTATCAAAGGCTGACCCTCTTTGTTGAGCCTCTTCACCTCTTCGGCCGACACAACCTTGACTTTGCTGAAGAGGTCGTACAGTGTTATTCGACACCTCATATGGCTCCCAGCAGTCTTCTAGGGCCTCTTCCGCCTCTAGATCGTCATACATGTCCTCTGGGCAAGGGTTTCCTTGCCTCCCTAGGCGTAAGCGCCTAAGGTCAGCAACGTCCCCTCTCCGCGGGGGCGCAGGCCGATCCTTCATTGGTGCCTGGGGTGGTCCCTTGGCATCAGGATGAGGCTGAACAGCCGCCGGAGTGATCATATCCGGTGAGACTCCAGGTGGCCTCATCATTGTTTGGCTGAGCTGTGTAAATTGTTCCTGCATAGCTTGTTGTGTTGTAGCTAAAGACCTCAAGGCTGCAGCTACCTCCGCCTTTTAGGACTGGGGCGGCGCCTGACTGGAACTAGGCCCTCCACCTCCAGGTGGCGGAAGAGGCGGTGGTAAATCTGGTGCCATATGTTGACACTATAGAGCTTGAGTAGCAGATGAGCTTAGTACCTCAAAGGACCTCTTTCAATGGTGAAGCATCTCCACGCAAGGGGTGGTGCCTGGTTCACCACCAGAGTCTCCGGTGAGGTTAAGCTGAAGAAGAGTAAGAGATAGCTTCTCTCTTCCCACAGACGGCGCCAAAATGATGATGCTGAGATTTAGCACCATCAGATAAGTGATGATGAGCTCAAACAGTAGTAACCGTGGCATCCATGGAGATGTAAGTGTATAAGTGTGTAGAAAGAGATGAGTATAAGAGTAATAAGATAATGATGTATAGTGGTTCAGCCAATTAGGACTACATCCACTGTGAGTGTGTGATCCACTAAGTATGGGCACTAATGGCCTTGAATACAATGCACATAAGCTCACTTTCTCTCTCTACCGTGTGTATAAGCAGAGTTTTTGCTAGGGTTACAATTATCGATCCATTGCAAGGTATAGGATGACCACTAGATATAGTACCTGGGGGTGTAATGTAAAATGATGATGTTGAGATTTAGCACCACCAGATAAGTGATGATGAGCTCAAACAGTAGTAACCATTGCAGCCATGGATATGTAAGTGTATAAGTGTGTAGAAGGAGATGAGTATAAGAGGAATAAGATAATGATGTATAGTGGTTCAGCCAATTAGGCCTACATCCACTGTAAGTGTGTGATCCACTAAGTATGGGCACTAATGGCCTTGGATACAATGCACATAAGCTCACTTTCTCTCTTTACTGTGTGTATAAGCAGAGTTTTTGCTAGGGTTACAATTATCGATCCATTACAAGGTAGATGATGACCTCTATATATAGTACATGGGGGGTATAATGTACCCCCTATGCATGCAATGAGCATGTGTGCGTTGGCCTCACCAATATGGGGAAGCCATCTGTCACTGTCACATGTAGGGAATGATGATGAAATATTCTCCCCACGTGTGGGGAATAATCTTGTTATATAACTTATGTGTCCACATGCCCTTACCCAAATGTCAACAGATGCTCGGCTACTGTGCTTGGTGCATGACCTCGGCCAGGGAGAGGCTGAGGTTAATAAGTCTAGTTGTTCATTCAATCCGAGATGAGCCAGGGGGCTCGACTTAATCCTAGCCGAGACAATGGACAAGGTCGGCCTGAGCCGAGGTTGAGCTGGTGTGTTTGGAGCATTAACCGATATCTTGATGATGACATTGATAAAAAGGCTTCTTGCGAGCTCGGCCTACAGCTGGGCGAGGTTACAATTCCCAGGTATATGAGAGTGCTGCTGATCCCAGTGATGCGTGCGATGTCCCTTCGATAGGCTGGTGGTAGTTTCGGCCTGGGCCGACCTTGCTATGGCCGAGGGCTGATTCCGCATGCCCAAGGCTTGTCTAGTTTCGGCCATGATCTCAGCCGAGGTTGGTGTCTCCGAGCCGAGGTCTCACTTGGGGCATATCAGTAATAGTGAGCTTTGGTATTGGGATGAGCCTGGTCTACTGGATTGTGATAAGCCTCCTTTCAAGTTGGATATATCGTGGATCCCTGTTGATGTTATTCCCCAGTGATTGATCACTAAATACTTGGGAGACTATGGTCTTAATGATGTTCATGAAATAGTCCATCATGATCATTGCGCCGAGCATCAGTAACAGGAGAATGTTGATAGACTTCAACTTTATTAATTCTCCTTATACTTTGGATGATTCTCCTACTGGTATGGAGATAGTGCAACCTTCTTCCAACGCTCAAGGAAAACGTTCAGTTGAATAACTTTCTTGTATTTTTTTATTCATTTGAATGTAATATAGTTAATATTTGAATACAAATTCATATTTTTATTTTGTCAATTCTTGATTATTTAACCCATCAATCAACTGAGTTATTGTCTAATAACGAAGTATTAAACTTTGATTGTAATGCCATAAATTCTACTAATGCACTTAGATGAAACTATAAGTAGTTTTGTTGATCCAAGTTTAACATCAGTTATCAGTGGCGACCAAGTGTATGAGGAATATATGTGTGTATTCATGTATTTAGGAATGTATACATGTCTTCTTCCATTTTACTTTAGCCAAGGACCAAGTATATGAGGAATATATATGTGGATTCTTGTATTTAGGAATGTATACATGTCTTCCTGCAATTAACTTAGTCGAGGACCAAATATATGTGTGTATTCCTGTATTTAAAAATGTATACATGTCTTCTTGCATTTAATTTAGTCGGGTAAAACTTATTTGTAACTGCTTGAGTTGTATACGAAGTTTTACAGACTTCTTGTTCTTGACTTATCAAAGATGATGTCATACGTGAAGTGAATAAATAATGCCGACCAACTGTGAGGAATGCAATCCTGTAGTTGACTTGGTCGAATAATGCCTTCTTGTTCGTGACTTGTTAATACAAAGTCATATAAGTAATCTAAATCTTGTGGTGTGAGATGCGACTGTGACTTAAGCTGTTGGTGCATCTGAAATTTGATAAATTCAACCTGATTAAGTATGTTTGGGCTATTTATCGAAAAATAAGTTCAACCTGATTAAGTATGCTTGTTTTGTTGATCGACAAGAGCTGGAGACTAAGAGAGTTTCTATTTGTTGTTTCTGGGGGGATGTATATCGTTGTACTCCGAAAAAAAATTAAAAAATGGAAGGTAGTGAAATCAAGATTTTATTAAACTTGAACAATAGTTGTGCTAAACATAAAGTAAAATTACAATATGGAAATCACTGATAATACTTTCGAAGGTGTTCAGAGTTTCATGGATTTTTAAATTCTTCCCCTTCAAGTGTCTCAATTTGATAGGTCCCTGTTCGGATGACTTCTAAAATTTGGTATGGGTAGTGCCAATTGGATTCAAGCTTTTTGCCTTTCAGAATGACCTTTTTAAGGGCATAATCGTGTTTTTTAAGTTGGTCGGCTTGACCCTTTTATTGTAGAAGTGGGTTATCCTGTGTTGGTACGCAAAATTTCTCAGAGAAGCATCTTCTCAGACTTCTTCTAACATATCTAAATCCAAATGTCTCATCAAGTCACTGGTTGGAGAATCAAAATTCAGTACCGTGTGGGTTGGTAGGACGATCTCGGCTAAAACCATGGCTTTTGTCCTAAATGCTAGCATATATGGTGTTTCTCTAGTTACCGTCCTCGGCATTGTTCTGTAATCCCAGATAATCGATTATAATTCATTAATCTAATTTTCCTTAGCATCATCAAGGCTTTTCTTTAGTCCATTAAGCAAAGTTTTATTTGTTACTTTTGTTTGACCATTGCTTTGTGGATGGCCTGGTGCAGAATGGAGTTTTTGGATCTTTGACTGAACACAATATGCTTTAAACTCATCGTTATCAAATTGGGTTCCATGGTGTGTAATAAAGGCATAAGGCATCCCATACCTACATATGATGCTCTTCCAGATAAACCGATACGCCTTCTCATACAACAACTCAATCAATGGCTCTACTTCCACCTATTTTGTGAAGTAATCAACAGAAACTACCAGGTACTTGAACCTACCTTTGTTGATCAGTAGTGGTCCGACTAAGTCAATTACCCAGATAGCGAATGTCCAAGGAGAGGTAATGGGTGTTAAAGAAGCATTGGGGGTCTTATGAATTGTCAAAAACTTCTGGCACTTGTCACACTTTCTAGAAAAGGTTGTACAATCTGTCCTTATGGTCGGCCAATAGTATCCCTGAGTGTTAATTCTTTGGAGCGATGACCGACCAACTGAGTGAGCTCCACAAGAACCTTCATGCACTCCTTTAATCAAATCTTCCACTTCAAATGGATGAACACAACGAAATAAGGATATAATCAATTCCTTCTATATAAAAATCCTTTATCCGATACATATTTTGCGGCTTTGTACCGAAGATTTTTGGCCTCTGATTAAGGGTGAAAAGTAGCGCGTGTCAAACGTTAATCGTTGTTTTCTGTTCACCTCCTCAATACAAAAACCTAAATTACGACTGCACTTGCGATACAAGTGTAGCGATAAGTCGGGTATCGAAAATCCATAGAGACGAGTTGCTAGAATTTATAGGATTTAATATTCCTAAATAAAAGTGTAAAAGATGAATATAAACAAAAGGGAAAAAGATGCATAAAAGGGAAATATTAATCTAGGCCTTGGAAAATAAAGCTAGATTAAGAAAGTGAGTAAAAACTATAGGTTGCGTCGAATATCCCTCATCCGAGTTAATTAATATAAAATGGTTACATGGGTCGACGAGTTATTACAAATGCGTCTCAATTCGACAGTTAATTAAATCAAGGGTTGTCACACCCCTAACTTCGCATAAATGCCTAATATGATTTTGGCGTAAAAAAATACCCCGAAAATTACGCACGCAAGGTCGTAAGCACGGAACATACATGATATGACCCATCAAATCCCCTAGGCGTAATAACTAAGACAATGCACCCGAAATAGACCCGTAAATTCCATCACCAAAGCAAAGTAACTTGTCAACCCGGAATGAGTTTAACCCGACACAACCTAGACTAACTTAGCTAAAAAGCATATTAAAAATGCGGTAAATAAACGCGATAAATCTACACTAGAAAGCAAGGAAAGAAAGCATGTAAACCTATTTAGGAAAGCATGTAAATTAACTACAAAGCAAGGAATAAGTAAATACACACTATATTAATGGAGGGGGAAGATGAAAGTACAACTTACAAATCCAAATAGGTGTCAAACCAAGTGAGGAAGAAGAAATGAGCTCTCAAAGCCCCAAACCCTAACCTAAAACTATCTAAAACGAAGTCTCTAAGATATTTACAACAAAATGGGTATATATAGTAAGTGGAATTAAATTAGAAAAGAAAAGGAAAAAGAAAAGAAATGCCAAAATATCAGCTGAAAACAGAGCATCGATCGATCGATGGTAAAAAACATAGCCCACTGTCTCAGTTCGAGGGCAAAAACTGAAGGATCGATCGATCGTTCCTTTTGATCGATCGATCGATGGCTGCATGTCTGCACTTATTCCTCCTGTTTTGGTGTGTTTGGTTTTCCCTTTCGCTAAAAATCCCGCAACTTCTTTATACGGACTCGGAATCGCGCACCGTTCGCGTCCACGCGAAGCTTGAGAGGAGGGTTACAACTTTCGTTGAGATGTTGGGCTAAGTGATCAAGATGTGAAATGACTAATATGCCCTTAAAATTGCGACTGCGTACGAAAATTAATCGGAATGCGTCCGAACTTCACAATTAGCATCCAGATACCTATAAAAACTCAATTAACCCCTGCAAAGCATGTTAACATAGAAATCTGAGGTTGTCTGGTTAATGATCATAAATATAGGGAATAAGATAGCCGCGGGGGCTAAAATGCGTCAGTTCGAGGGATGAAATACGCAATATTTGCGTATTATTACATCCCCTAACTTACACATTGCTAGTCCCTAGCAATGAAATAGGATACATCAAGAACTACAATCAAACCAAATGCAGGATACAAGTACAAAAGTATGGTATAAAAGCATAAGGCCACTTTCGCGGGCAATTCGATTGCATTTAGCGTATGCAATAAGCCGTTAAACCCCTAGGTTACCCTAGTGGACGAGTGTCGTCTCGTGAGGGTTTTCAGGGATGATACCCACAAACATCAAATGGTTTCCTCAAAATATGCCCAAACCAACATGCGACAAGCCTAACAATAGTGAACACGATTTTATACACATTATTAGCACATTGAACGAATTCAAACAAAAGTCCGAATCATTGACATTCTAGAATTCACCTCATAGAATCGAAACCTTAAAATGTGGGAGGGGAGCGAGCACATGCAAAGCACGATTTGGCAAAAACTTATATAAACAGGATAAACATTAAAGCAATCATATATTCGATCCTCACGGGCATTACACTCATCAAGCGAATTTACTCGAAGCAGGGAGATAACACACGGAACATGCGGGCATAAAAAGTAAATGTAAATGGAAACTAGGCCGCGCACATGTCACAAATGAAGAACACTATATATAAAATGAAAAACTGTAATCTCAATGAAAGATACCACCCATTAAAAGTGGCAAAATATATTTTCACAGATTATCAAAACTATTTAAACCTTTGAATTACATCTACTTAAGATCACATAGAACTTTAATAGGGTTGTAATGTAGGTTTGACTAGGGTACGAAATGAAGGAATGTGTGTATGGGTTCAAAGTGTTTGGGGATGAAAATCGGGATAATGGGAAAATGCCGACAATATCAAAATTGGAAAATAATCCATAAAAGCATTAGATATAACAATAGGGAGAGCGATCAAAGCTTATTGAACTATATACACAATATTGATAACTTTCTCTTTCTTTTCTATTATTCTGTTTCTCATATGTTCTTTTGCTTTTTGCTTTTTTCTTTCTCTTTTTCTCTTTTTCACTTTTTATTTACTTTTCACACTCTTATATGCCTAAATTGCAACCGCAACACAACAATAACATTCAATCACAAGTAACATTCCAAACAAAGGTATGGAAGGTAATATGTATGGTTTATAACTCCAATGTGGAGTTGGTTATGGGATTTTGGGTAATGAAACGAAAGGCTAGTATTTAGGCTCAAATGGGTTGACTAGGGAACATATAAAAAGTGAGGTCAAGGATAATATGGGTGATATAACAAAGATGGCCTATGATTATTTCAAATAGTTTACGCAATGCTCGAGTGAAAACAATATATGAAAATCATGCTCAAGTAATACATTTCATATATGAACTCAATCAATGAACGATAAAATGAAAGAATAGTGACATTACCGACGAATTCAACGTTTTCAAAGAGGAAAGAATAGTGTATACACTCACAAATGAAGATAAGTCTCTAATCTCACTGGGTGTAAGTATATACAATGCAACAAAAGAATACCGAGTTATAAAAATCTTAAACCAAATCAATGTAAGAAGGAAAGTGCATGTGCTCATGGGATTAAAGTTTAATTCATGAAGTTATTCGTAATATCAATGATCGAGGACTAAAGTCTAATAACTTCTAAAATCGAGAACATGCATCATTGAGTTGTCTATTGGATCGGGCAATTATTGAAATTTATCACCAGAAACAAAAGACAAAATGCCCAACAAAAGAGAAAAAAGAAAGAAAATATTTTTGAAATTTTGAGTTTTCTAAGAAAATCATACTAAGTAACTAACATGTGAGAAAAAACATGAACTAACAAAGAAATGGATAGAATATCCCACACCCTCTAACTTAAAACTTGACATTGTCCTCAATGTGAATTAAGAACCAAGTTAAAGAGAGGAAAATAGCGATATTACCCAAAATTGGAGCGATCCCATAAGAACAAGTCCAAAGAATCTACAAAACAAGTTAGTACCGAGCACAACAAAAATAAAGAACAAAAAGTTAACTAATTACACTAGAATAAATTAAAAAAAAAGGAAAAAAATAAAAAGAAAGAAAGAATAAAAAGCTAACTATATACAACCTACTATTTAGGGTTCACACTAACTGTACACTAGAAGTCTAAATAGTTGAGGGTCCACCGTGAAAACGATTTGAGTTTGGAGGATAACCAGTGTACCCTCACTCTCAAGCATGCCTTCCGAAAAATATGAATTTCGTTTAAAAAACGAAAGGCATGTGTAAGGCAGAAGAAATGAACCATCGTCAATTAAAAGTTTTGGAGGGACGATGGGGGATTTGGATTGAACGGGTGATAAAAACATATGGGGGCTGAGAAAAGCAGAATATCCTCCCAAGGATTTTGAAATTGGAATGGGATGGGGTGCACACAAAGGCAAAGATGCGATCGTGGAAGGCGACTCGAGCAAGTACTCCTCATCGGCGAAAAGGTTTAAAGCATTAAAGTTTGAAACCGAATCATCGGGTACTTGTGACGGTGTGATAACAGAAAATGAAAATAGGGGGGAAAGAAATTCAAACTCAAGAGATGAATCATCATCGCGTGAAGATTGAGTTTCGAAGGAAATAAGATCATTTTTAATGAAATGTTCTTCTTTGGGGGACAAAGAAGAAATGTTCTTCTTTGGGGGCTAAAAAATAAATCATTTCATTACAAATAGATATACATCATTTTCATCCTCACTTTCAATATATATTACGCAATGGGCAAAGTCGATAATGATTTATTCCAAAGTAGGCACAAAGTCCTCATTTGGTTCAAAACATTCATCGACTTCAAAAGTCTCAGAAGCAAAATTGTCGTCGGATTCAAATAATAAATCCAATTCATGTTCCCACAAATGATTTTCTTCTCGATAACGATTTTCGATTTTCTCATTTTCAAGCATGCGCAAACCCTCGCCAAAAGGCATAGACTGAGGCGCGGATTCTTGAAAATGGGAACTTTGAAAATTATCATCAGACTTAAACTTAAACTCATTATTATAGGAATTTTGAAAACTATTGCAGTTCATTTCAAAATTCCTATTATAAGGAATTATAGGCCCAAAATTATTATCATCATCATCAAAATTCCAATAACCCAAGTTTTGACTTTCATTATACTCGCCCAAAGTCATATTTGAATTTGTAATTTTTTGGAACTCTAAGTATTTATCGAAAGTCATAGGATTATGGGCATTTTGAGAATTATAACAATGATTACCGAAAGAATTGGAATAAGACATGCTTACCCCCCAAATGGCTCGAAGTGGCGAATTCCACAAAGTAGATGCGAGGGGGAAATTCAAGCGTTTTTAGGTGCTCAATTGTACAAATAGAAAGAAAATACTACGAAATACTAAATCAAATAAATTCTAAAACAAACTCATCCCCGGCAACGATGCCATTTTGATTAAGGGTGAAAAGTAGCACATGTCAAACGCTAATCGTTGTTTTCTGTTCACCGCCTCAATACAAAAACCTAAATAACGGTTGCACTTGCGATACAAGTGTAGCAGTAAGTCGGGTATCGAAAATTCACTGAAACGAGTTGATAGAATTTATAGGATTTAATATTCCTAAATAAAAGTGTAAAAGATGAAGATGAACAGAAAGGAAAAGATGTATAAAAGGAAAATATTAATCTAAGCGTGGGAAAATAAAGCTAGATTAAGAAAGCGAGTAAAAATTATAGGTTGCGTCGAATAACCCTCATCCGAGTTAATTAGTATAAAATGGTTACATGGGTCGACGAGTTATTACAAATGCGTTTCGTTTCAATAATTAATTAAATCAAGGGTTGTCACGCCCCTAAATTTGCATAAATGACTAATACAATTTTGGCGTCAACAAATACCCCAGAAATTACGCATGCAAGCACGAAACATACATGATATGCCCTGTCAAATCCCCTAGGCATAATAACTAGGACAACGCACCCGAAATAGACCCGTAAACTCCATCACCAAAGAAAAGCAACATGTCAACCCGGAATGAGTTCAACCCGACACAACCTAGACTAACTTAGCTAGAAAGCATATTAAAAATACGATAAATAAACGCGATAAATCTATACTAGAAAGCAAGGAAAGAAAGCATGTAAACCTGTTTAGGAAAGCATGTAAATTAACTACAAAGCAAGGAATAAGTAAATACACACTATATTAATGGAGAGGGAAGATGAAAGTACAACTTACAAACCCAAATGGGTGTCAAACCAAGTGAGGAAAAAGAAATGAGCTCTCAAACCCCCAAACCCTAACCTAAAACTATCTAAAACGAATTCTCTCAGATATTTACAACAAAATCGGTATATACAATAAGTGGAATTAAATTAGAAAATAAAAGAAAAGACAAAATATCAGCTGAAAATAAAGCATCGATTGATCGATCCCTTTGATCGATCGATGGTAAAAGTCATAGCGCACTGTCTCAGCTCGAGGGCAAAAACTGAAGGATAGATCGATCGATCGATGGCTACAGGTTTGCACTTATTCCTCCTGTTTGGGTGTGTTTGGTTTTCCCTTTCGCTAAAAGTCCCGTAACTTCTTCATACGGACTCGGAATTACGCACCGTTCATGGCCACGCGAATCTTGCGAGGAGGGATACAACTTCCGTGAAGATGTTAGTCCAGGTGACCAAGTTGTGAAATGACTAAAATTCCCTTAAACTTGTGACTGCTTACGGAAATTAGCTGGAATGCATCCGAACTTCACAATTAGCATCCAAATACCTATAAAACTCAATTAACCCCTGCAAAGCATGTTAACATAGAAATCCAAGGTTGTCTGGTTAAAGAGCATAAATATAGGGAATAAGATACTCGAGGGGGCTAAAATGCATCGGTTCGAGGAATAAAATACACAATATTTGCGTATTATCAGCTACTTTGGGATCAGATGGTAGGATTCCATCT
The DNA here is from genome assembly GCA_949130495.1 of Sambucus nigra. Taxonomy (NCBI): domain Eukaryota; kingdom Viridiplantae; phylum Streptophyta; class Magnoliopsida; order Dipsacales; family Adoxaceae; genus Sambucus; species Sambucus nigra. The sequence continues at coordinate 674,968,869 of OX422213.1, forward strand.
TCAATGTAAGCCCTAATTGGGTCCATCTAATAAGACTCCAAATCTACAGTAGTGAAACTAACTATTAAGTCTTTTTTAATGCTCCAATTGGCTAAGATTTCTATTGGAATGGTTCTTATGATTTCAATTTTTATTGCTGAAGCCAACCGAGCAAGCGCATCAGCTCGGGCGTTAGCTGTTCTTAGTAACATGTTCATTTTCACGGCTAGAAACTTGGCAATTACTTCATTGGATTTAGCAAAATACATGTTCATCAATTCTCCCTTAACTCCATATAGATGAAGCACTTGGTTAACTACCAGCTGCGAATCACTGTGCCCCACTACTTGCTCGACGCCCAATAAATGGGTAAATCCATTCCAACCATCAAAACTTCATATTTCACCTCATCATTTATTGCTTTGAATTAAAACCTGAGTGCATATTCAATATGAATATCATCACGAGTGTTGAGTATTATACCTGCTCCACTTCCAGTCATGCGCAAAGATCCATCTACGTATAAATTCGATAAGGGTATTTCCTACTAAAGCTTTCTGCTGACGAAACTCTATGGTGAAATATCTTCTTAATTTCTTCTACATATTTCTGAGCCATTTCTTGCGTTCTGGACGATTCTGGTTGCTCGGCTGCAGCTTTATCTTTCTTTGGAGTTGAGCTCTCTTCCAGAGACGTTTATTCGACAGACAAGTTTTATTTGTTGGGAACCTCTGGATAGGTGAACTTTGCAATAAATTCGCCAAAGCTTGACCCTTTAATGAGGATCTTGATTCATAAACGATGTCATATTCTCCCAGTTTTACCGCCCAGTACATCAATCTTCCTGACTTCTCAAGTTTATAAAGCGTTAGCCAAAGAGGTAGATCAGTATAATCAACTATCGTATCTGCTTGGAAGTATGACTTCATACGCCTGGAAGCTTCAATGAGTGCTAGAGCCAATTTTTTCAAGCTTGTATATCTGATTTTGGCTCCTCTGAATGCTTTGTTGGTGTAATAAACTATATTTCGAATCCCATTATCTAATTGAACCAAGGCCGAGCTCACTGCTAACTCAGAAACAACTAAGTATAAGTATAATTTTTCTCCCAAAACTGGTCGGGATAATAAAGGTGGTGATCCCAAATATTTTTTAACTCGTGGAACGTTTCTTAACATTCTGCATCCCACTCAAATTTTTTTCTCAATACCTTGAAGAATGGAAAACATTTATCTATTTTCCGAGAAACAAACATGTTCAAAGTTTCCATCCTACTAGTCAGCCTTTGCACTTCCTTCTTACTGGTCGACGATTGTATTTCTATCAGAGCTTTTATTTTGGCTGGAGTGGCTTCAATTCCCCTTTGATTTACTATGAAGCTGAGTAACATTCCTTCCTGCACACCAAACACACACTTGGTTAGGTTTAGCTTTATCTGATGCTTTTTCAACTGATCAAAAGTTTGAGTGAGGTCCCTGATATGATCTAAAGCCTTCTTACTTTTAGTCAGCATATCATCCACATAAACCTCGATATTCTTCCCTATCTGTTCTTCACACACCTTGTTGACCAATCTCTGGTATGTTGCTCCAATGTTTTTTTAGCCCAAATGGCATTACGTTGTAGCAATAAGTACCTCAAATGGTGATGAAAGCAATACTTTCTCTGTCTTCTGGTTTCATTTTAAACTAGTTATAAACCCCTGATAGTTCTATGATATTTCAGTTTGTCTCTAGATTTTTATTAATATTAATTCCAATTAGTCTACAATAATAAATTTTATCACGTACCTTGTATAGAAATAAAATTATATACTTAGCATGACTACTTAGATTGTTTTCCTTACATATGGATGATGAACCTTAGGGAAATGAAATATCTTTTGCATGTAACACCCCATATTTTTGGTGCATTTAATATTTAATTAATTCGGGAATTTTAAGTTACTAGTGTGTTGTAATTTTAAATGAATTAATTATGGCAAAATATATTTAAATATTAATCGGGGAGTAAATGGTTAATATTTAGGGGAATTTATTTACTAAGTGAATAGTAATAACTTATTTAAGTCATTTCGAGTATTAACGACGGGGTATGCACTTATCCTAATCGGGAGTCGGTATAGACTAAAAGGGGTGGGGGGGGGGATAAGTATTTTTATAAATTAATTCGAATGCCAATTCTAAGTGTACAGTTGAGTCCGGATGTACCGAGATAGTCGAAAAGGTGTACCCGGTGGTAGTAAACGGGTCATGGGGCGTTTTTAGACATAGCCGGTCCCACACGGGGGCATTTGGGTCACTTGGGCTTGGCCCATTAGGCAAAAAACGGGATTAAGGTTAATTGTTAAATTAGGAGAAGTAAGGAAATGGCTGATAGAGTTTTAGAAAAAGACTAAGTGTGTTATGGAACCCTATTAGCAGTTAAAGGCAGTTTGGGATCACTAGAGAGCCAACATGAGTCATCTTCAACCTTTGAATTCATCTCCAAATCAGACACTACGAAACCTAAGGCAAGTGCATAACTTGCAATAGTATTGAATCTGTTTTTCAATTCATATTCATGTGATGTGACTGATTAAAATTCGTTTTGGGTGTTCATGGCATAAACATGGGATTTTGAAAGACAATAATCTGATTTACGAATTTGGGTGAGGATACATGTAAAACCTGATATTTATAAGTTGAGACATATCTGTTAGGATGATATCTGGACATTTAGAAACGAATTTGATGAAGGAATTTGGAGTGTAAATGGGTTAGGGGTTAAAGAGGAATTTTGTCCCAAATTCAGAAATCGTAGTTAATGGACAAATTAACAATGTTAATGGACATTCTGGAGATCCCTAATAAGGTTTCTAACATGTACTAATGCTAAGAGGGATTGAGGTTACTGGTAGAAGAAACTAGGGTTTGAAGAAATTCGTCCATGGCTGAATCTGTCTTCGCGAAGAAGACGAAGACCTGCTCGATCGATCGATCGAAGGTCTGGGGTCGATCGATCGAGGGTCGGCAGATTTTGACAGCTTCGCCCAGTTGTATATATAAAAGGAAAAATTTATATTATAATCTTTTATATCACTAATTATTGAGCAATTAATACATGAGTTTAAATCAAGTTAATTGTGAGTAAAGTTAATTTGTATTTGAGGTCGAAATTGTGTGGCACAACATGATTAAATACGGAGTTCATGGACAAGTCCAGGAATATTGGTTGAACGATACCGAGGGTAATATTTTATTTAAGTAGAGGATAAATAACTTAGAGTCGAGGATTTAGACTCGGGTGAGGTTATTTCGGGCTACGTGAGTAAGTCCAAATTTATGGTGGGGGCGACACCAAAAGTAACTTAATTAATTAATGTGCGAATTAATTAATAATTATGGTTGGACCATAAACTCTTAATAAATTAAATAGGCTTGTGTTACGGATTTAGTACATAGTGTAGCCGGGACATTTTATATTATATATATATATATACGGAGTGTGATAGTATATATATAGTGTGTGCATTAATATCAGTGATTGAATATTATTAGTGTATACTCTAGTGCTATAGGGAGAGGTTGCGTGTAGTGGATGAATCCCCTAGCTTGAGGAGTAGGGCGAGTATATTCCAAGGTCATAGCGTCCGTTATATGGGGTGAGGGGCATCTCACTTTCAGGGAAGGAATATGACCGCCTCCAATCGTATACTAAACCAAGTTAGTGAGTGAATCTGACTTGGGTAACTAGGTTATGTGAATACACCTAGTGGGATAACACTTTAGAGAAATTATATTATGTGAGTATTTTTACTCGGGGGATATTGGTATTAAATGTTGTTTCAAGTATGGTTGTGAATACTACAATATGATTAAATATATAATTAGGTAAATAATTTTATATGGGATAATTAATACGTAGTGTGAAATGTATTATGTACATAACAGGTGTGAGTCTTATATGAAATTAAAAAGGGTAACGATTTAATTAAGTTGACGTTTATAATAACTTAAAAATCATGATTTAAGGCATACTCGGTTAGAGTAGGTTAATTGCAAGGGTTAACGTAAGTATTGGGTCAGGAGCGTAGGACCTAGGTAAATTAAATGGAAGCGTTAGTAGTGCACATTAGAAGAGGGGTGAGGAAGTCCTCAAGAGAGTGCGGCACTAACTAAAATATGAAGAGCATGAAAATTCATTTATTACTGCAAGTTAATCATTTGTTAAATGTTTTCAATTGTTTTTGAGTACTAACCCTTGCTATATAAATTTTAAAAAAAAACCTTTTAGGTGTCCAGCCACAAGGACGCCAGGCTTGACTCTATTCCAGGTATCCGTTGCTGCAGCACATGTGGATATTGCGGGGCTTTTGATAGACGCCTCCTTCTTTCATTCGTGTAGAGACTCTCTAGTAGTTATTTGAGCATGTCGCTCACAGTTCATTTATTAGTATTAGACTTGTTGAGATTGTCTTCTTGTCTTTACTTGTATTGGATATTTGGACCGATGGTTTATTCGGTTAGGTATTTTTATTTGTGGATGGTTATTTCAGTTAAATGTGATTCTGTATTATTTTATGTAACGCATGAGTTTTATTTACTAAAAAAAAATTGGCACCAGTCTACTTTTCTCACTTAGGTGGTTAGTAATTAAAAAGACGACAGTGATGCTAAGAATGAACCAACTGAGAAACCTGTTCTAACTTGATTTAGGACTGATCACCCGAGATTTATTAGGCCGGGTGTCACAGATGGTATCAGAGCATCAGGTTCTAGTGTCCTTAGGATCTGTGCGTCTTTCTACGTTTCAGCGTAGCACTCGGTTGCTATAGAGCCCTGTTATTAGGACTGTTGATTCATGTTTCCGCTTGTGAGATATCGTATTTTTGCTGTGAATATTTTTGTGTAAATTGTGTACTTATGCGATTCAATCTTGAGAACGTATGTGCTTGCGTTCAAATGAGAAACTTATATATTAAACACCTTTTAACCCAAACAAACCCTAAACATGCAACAATATGTGATTGAATAAGATGATAATCTAAACAAGAACATTCAAACACATGCAATTGAGGAAAAATTCCGCAAAGGGGCAAAACCATTTATTTTCATTATAATATTGTAGGCTATACAATTTCGGATTACAATGAAAATACAAGTGACTAAGAATTACCCTTAGGTATCGGATTCTGTAGTCGCGGCTGGAACTATCCCTTTCCAGTAGGGCTGCAATGGAGAAGAGAACGGCTTCTCCACAAGGGTGTGAACAACAAGAATGCATTCCTGGGTTGCAAAGTGATTCACAAAGGATTGGCAATTGTGTGAATAAAAAAAACCTAGAGTCTAGATGCTCAATAGGTGAAGACTTAGGGCATTCTGTACTCTGAAAATCGTGTGTTTAAGTCTTAGAAAACCACTTCCCGTAGTGGGTTTAAATAAGAAGTCTTGGGCCTTAAAAATCTGAACACGATCTTGTTGAAGTTTATTCCAGGCGGACCGGTCCGGGTCTGAGGCGGATCGGTTCTTTTATTCTGAGGCGGATCGGTCCGTTGATGATCGAATCGGTTCGCTTCCAGGCTTCATCGGTTCGCTTGTGGTCCGGGGTATACTCCTTCTGACAAACAAGCGGATCGGTCTGGGTCTTTAGGCCAACCAGTCCGGTTAGCCGGATCGGTTCTTTTATTTCAGCGGATCGGTTCGGCTGTCAGACTATGATTCCTCTTCTTCTTTTGATATTCGAATCCTTTGAATCTTGAATTTCTTCAACGGTGTAACGGCGTGCGACATAATACATTGATAATGGACAAAAATTTCCTTACAAATCTCCCCCTATGTCTATGCCGGTACATACATAAAAACAAACACCCGAATTATCAAACAACTAAATATGATGCCTATACAAATATACCCTTCCATGAACCCAAAACTGGAAAGATACAATTGAATAAGACTACAACGTTTGCTCTTCAATTCTGCAGGAATCTCAACGCTTTTCTCATCAGGGTGTGCAATCTAATGATAATCCATGTAGTACCTACACATATGAGACAAAGCAAAATACCAAGTGACATATCGAGTTTGAAATGAAATAAACATGTATACCAATTTATGAGCAAACTCAAACTTTCAAAACTTTCAAAACTCCCGCATAATAAGATAGTTCATTCTCCCCCTTTTTATGATGTCCCAAAATGGATAAATGAGAGAAAGAAATCAAATAAGCAAGTGCGGGGTGCCACTAGGATAAAATCACACCATGAATGAACACAAAGCAACCAAGACGATGATAGCGTAAATGAAGTGGTGTGATCGAATTCGATAGGAAAATCAATGCATACAAACATGACATATGTGCACGATGAATATTGGATATTCCTAGCGAATGAACTCAAATGCTTCATTTGGTGTAAAATAATGACAATATAAGATATTGACTCAATCAAATCAACAAATCAAAGCTCAAAGTGATTTTCACACCAATAACGTCCAAAATGATTTTATGCTTTTTCAGGACTTTCAAGGAAGTGCAAACCCGTTTAAAGATTCTCTAACCAAACTCCCTCTGATATAATATTGAATAGAGGCATTCTAAATTCTCAAACTTTGGAGAATTGATGGTGAAACCTAAGTGGCCCATATTTGGCATGAATTGCTTTTTATTGCCTTTAAATTTTTTCGGGCTCTTTTAACCTCTTTGGACCTCGGATATTAAAAATTCCTCCATTTTTTAGGTCCTTTTTAATGGTGGTTTTTGCACAAAGGATAGATGATTACCTCTCGCAGCCCTTCCCCGTTATATAAAAACACACAGTCTCACCAAAAATGGTTTTTACATGCATTCCAATCTTGTCAAGTTTTATCGCATATTGTACATTGTATAGACAGGATTGAGATGGAAACACTCAAGCCAATATGGGATAGACAAGTGCAATAGTCAAATATAGCCGTGCATGTGTGCAATAAAGGATATAGGAGTCAAACATGTAGGAAGATATCACTAATTACATCTCAAAGACTCCAACCAATGTAAAGCACATGGATGAAATGATGTAGCCTCTCAAATCTCTATCAAACAGTCACATGGGTATATGGAATGAAGTTGTGACTTGTCAATTGATTCGTATCGAATATTGTATATTTCCGCCCGTTATCCTTATGCATTCTAGCTCTTTTATGGTCCTAAATGCCTATATTTGTGCTCATTAACCAGACAACCTTGGAGTTGGATAGATACATGTTTTGCAGGGGTTATTTGTGCTTTTGTAGGTATTGGAACGCTAAAAGTGAGGATCCGTTGCATTTCGGAGAAGTTTCGTCGCTGGACGCTACTTCAAGGGCTTTTTAGTCAATTCACATTTCTTATTCGGCTCTTGGAAATTCCACGGATGCGTAGTTCATTGAGTTAGCATCGCGTGGCCGCAAACGGTGCGTCGTTTGGAGTTCGGACGAAGAAGCTAGGCTCGTTTCCGTAATGGACCTTTTCCCCCTCATCATGGACCAAATGCAGCCTGAAAACAGAGTACCGGTCGACCGCGTACAAGGGACCGGTCGACCGCGGTTTCAACTTTTGCCGTAGGAAGGAGACAGTATGCTTTGGCTTAAGGGACCGGTCGACCGCGCCCCTGCGACCGGTCGACCGGTAGTGCCAGATATTTTGGGCTCTTTCCTCTTTCTTTCCTTTTTCCCTTATCTTTTCCCACTTACTATATAAACCCATTTTTGGTTTTAGAGAGCAGTATATACACGATTTTAGGTTAGTTTAGCTTAGGGTTTGAGGGTTTGGGAGAGTTCTCCTTCATTTATACTTGGTTTGACACCCCATTTGTTGTGTAAGTTGACTATTCATCATCCTCTTCCATTAATATAGCTTGTATTTCTTCATTTCTTGCTTTCTAGTTAATTTACAAGCTTTCTAATTTAGGTTTTCTTGCTTTATTTACACGCTTTGATTTACACGCTTTCTAGTATAGATTTACTGCGTTTATTTACCGCTTTCCATTTATCGCGTTTTTAACATGCTTTCTAGGTAATTTAAATTAGGTTGTGTTTGAATTGAACTCACTCGGGTTGACGCGTTGCTTTGCTTTGGTGATGGAGTTTACGGGTCTATTTCGGGTGCGTTGTCCTAGTTATTACGCCTAGGAGATTTGACGGGGCATATCATGTATGTCCCGTGCTTACGACCTTTCGCGCGTAATTTCCGGGATATTTGTTGACGCCAAAATCTTATTAGGCTTTTATGATGATTTAGGGCGTAACAACCCTTGATTTAATTAACTGTCGAAACGAGACGCATTTGTAATAACTCGTCGACCCATGTAACCATTTTATACTAATTAACTCGGGTGAGGGATATTCGACGCAACCTATAGTTTTACTCGCTTTCATAATCTAGTTTCAATACCATTGCCTAGTTAATCATTTACCTTTATGCATCTTTTCTTTTAGTTTGTAATCATCTTTTACACTTTTATTTCGGAATATTAAACCACTTAAATTCTAACAACTTGTCCCTGTGGATTCTCGATACCCGACTTACCGCTGTGCTTGCCTCGCAAGTGTAGTAGTAACTTAGGTTTTTGTATTGAGTTGGCGAAACGAAAACAACGATTAGCGTCTTTACACGCGCTACTTTTCGCACTCGATCAAAATGGCACCGTTGCCGGGGACTTGATGTTTTAGAATTTATTTGATTTAGTATTTCATAGTATTTTCTTTCTATTTGTATTATTTGCTAATATTTTGCAGGACTTTCACATTTGAGCACTTAGAAACGCTCGAATTTTTTCCGCGCGCACTTACTTCGTGGAATCCGCCCCTTCGAGCCATTTTTGGGGTAAGCATGTCTTATTCCAATTCTTTCGGTAATCCTTGTCATAATTCTCAAAATTCTCGCAAACCTATGACTTTCGGTGAATACTTAGAATCCCAAAAATTTGCAAATTCAAATATTACCTTGGGCGAGTATAACGAAAGTCAAAATTTAGGTTATTGGAATTTTGATGATGATGACAATGATTTTGGGCCTTTACCTCCTTATAATAGGAATTTTGAAATGAATTCGAATAGTTTTCAAAATTCCTATAATAATGAGTTTTCGTTTAAGTCCGATGGTAATTTTCAAAGTTCCCATTCTAATGCATCCGCACCTCGACCTATGACATTCGGTGAGGGCTTGCGTATGTATAAGAATGAGAAAATTGAAAATAAATATCGGGAAGAAAATCGTTCGTGGGAACATGAGTTGGATTTATTATTTGAGTCCGACGACGATTTTTCTTCCGAGACTTTTGAAGTCGAGGAATGTTTTGAACCAAATGAGGTACTTGTACCTACTTTGGAACAAGCCATTCTAGACTTTGCCCATCTCGTAATAGATATTGAAAGTGAGGATGAAAATGACGTAATATCTATTTGCAATGAAATGATTTCTTCTTTGGCCCCCAAAGAAGAACATTTCATTGAAAATGATATTATTTCCTTTGAAATTCCAACTTCATGCGATGATGATTCATCTCATGAGTTTGAATTTCTTTCATCCCCATTTTCATTCTCTATTACCCCGCCGGAACAAGTACCCGATGATTCGGTTTCGAACTTTAATGTTTTAAATCCTATCGCCGATGAGGAGTACTTTCTCGAGTCGCCCTCCACAATCGCATCTTTGCCTTTGTGTGCGCCGCCTCCCATTCCAACTTCAAAATCCTTGGGAGGATATTCGGCTTTTCTCGGTCCCCACTTGTTTTTGTCACCCGCCTTATCCAAATCCCCCATCCTCCCTCCCAAAATTTTAATTGGGGATGGTTCCTTTCTTCCGCCTTACACATGCCTTTCGTTGTTAAAACGGAATTCATATTTTTCGGAAGGCATGCTTGTATGTGAGGGTACACCGGTTATCCTCCAAAGTCAAATCGTTCTTATGGTGGACCCTCACCTATTTAGACTTCTAGTGTACAGTTAGTGTGAAGTCTAAATAGTAGGTTGTATATAGTTAGCTTTTTATTTTTTCTTTTTATTTTTTTTTCCTTCCTTTTTAATTTAGTCTAATGTAATTAGTTAACTTTTTATTATTTGTTTTTTCTATGCTCGGTACTAACTTGTTTTGTAGATTCTTTGGACTTGCTCTTATGGGGATCGCTCCACGTTTGGGTAATATCACTCTTTTCCTCTCTTTGACTTGGTTCTTAATTTACATTGAGGACAATGTCAAGTTTTAAGTTAGGGGGTGTGGGATATTCTATCCATTTCTTATTTTAGTCCATGTTTTTGCTCACATGTTAGTTACTTAGTATGCTTTTCTTAGAAAAATTAAAAATTTCAAAAAGATTTTCTTTCTTTTTTCTCCTTTTTGGGCATTTTGCCTTTGTTTCCGATGATAAATTTCAATAATTGCCCGATCCAATTGACAACCCAATGATGCATGTTCTCGATTTTAGAAGTTATTAGACTTTAGTCTCGATTATTGATATTATGAATAACTTCATGAATTAAACTTTAATCCCATGAGCACATGCACTTTTATGGTTATATTGATTTGGTTTAAGATTTTTATAACTCGGTAATCTTTTGTTGCATTGTGTATACTTACACCGAGTAAGCTTTGTAACTTTCGTCGTTTGTGAGTGTTATACACTATTCTTTCCTCTTTGAAAACGTTGAATTCGTCGGTAATCTCACTATTCTTTCATTTGACCGTTCATTAATTGAGTTCATACTTGAAATGTGTTACTTGAGCATGATTTTCATACATTGTTTTGATTCGAGAATGGCGTAAACTTTAGGAAATGATCATAGGCCATCTTTGTTATATCACCCATATTAGCCTTGACCTCACCCTTATATGTTTACCCTCGTTAACCCCTTTGAGCCTAAATATAGCCTTTCGTTTCATAACCCCATTCCCATAACCAACTCTACATTTGAGTTTTAAACCATACATACACTTTCCATACCTTTGTTTGGAATGTTACTTGGGATTGAATGATGTTGTTATGATGTCGGTTGCAATTTGGGCATATGAGAGTTTGATAAGTAAAGAAAAGAAAGTAGTGAAAAAAGTGAAGAAAAAGAGAAAGCAAAAAGCAAAAGAAAACAAAAGAGAAAATGAGAAAAAGAAGAAAGAAAAAGAAAGAGAAAGTTTGTATATGTTGTATAGTGTTCAATAAGCTTTGATTACTCTCCCCGATGATATATCTAATGCCTTTTTGGAACTTGTTTTCTATTTTTGATATTGCCCGCATTATCCCATTATCCCGAGTTTTCATTCCGAACACTTTGAATCCGTACATATATTCCTTCGCTTCGTACCTTAGCCATACCTACATTATAACCCTATTAAAGTCCTATGTGATCTTAGGTTGATGTAATTTAAAAGCCATAATAGTTGTGATAATCTGTGAAAATGCATTTCGCCTCTTTTAGTGTGCGGTATCTTTCATTGAGATTACAAGTTTTTATTTCCTATATAGCGTTCTTCTTTTGTGACATGTGCGCGGCCTAGTTTCCATTTACATTTACTCTTTATGCCCGCATGTCCCGTGTATTACCTCCCTTTTCATAGTGAATTCATTTGTTGAGCGTAATGCCCGTGAGGATTGAATGTATGCTTGCTTTGATTAGTATCCGGTTTATATAAGTTTTTCACCAAATCACACTTTGCATATGCTCGCTCCCCTCCCACATTTTAAGGTTTCAATTCTATGAGGTGCATTCTATAATGTTAATGATTTGGACTTTTGTGTGAATTCATTCACTTTGCTAATAATGCATATGAAATCTTTTTCGCTTTTGTTGGGCTTGTCGCATGTTTGTTTTGGCATATTTTGAGGAAACCATATGATGTTTGTGGGTATCATCCCTGAAAACCCTCACGAGACGACACTCGTCCACTAGGGTAACCTAGGGGTTTAACGTCTTATTGCATATGCTAAATGCAATCGTGTTCCCTACGAAAGTGGCAATTATATTTCGATGCATATATACATTTTGTACCGCCCTCTGTGGTTTGGTTTTCTTTGTTTCATTACTAGGGACTAGCAATGTGTAAGTTAGGGGGTGTGATTCGTATCGAATATTGTATATTTCCGCCCGTTATCCTTATGCATTCTAGCTCTTTTATGGTCCTAAATGCCTATATTTGTGCTCATTAACCAGACAACCTTGGAGTTGGATAGATACATGTTTTGCAGGGGTTATTTGTGCTTTTGTAGGTATTGGAACGCTAAAAGTGAGGATCCGTTGCATTTCGGAGAAGTTTCGTCGCTGGACGCTACTTCAAGGGCTTTTTAGTCAATTCACATTTCTTATTCGGCTCTTGGAAATTCCACGGATGCGTAGTTCATTGAGTTAGCATCGCGTGGCCGCAAACGGTGCGTCGTTTGGAGTTCGGACGAAGAAGCTAGGCTCGTTTCCGTAATGGACCTTTTCCCCCTCATCATGGACCAAATGCAGCCTGAAAACAGAGTACCGGTCGACCGCGTACAAGGGACCGGTCGACCGCGGTTTCAACTTTTGCCGTAGGAAGGAGACAGTATGCTTTGGCTTAAGGAACCGGTCGACCGCGCCCCTGCGACCGGTCGACCGGTAGTGCCAGATATTTTGGGCTCTTTCCTCTTTCTTTCCTTTTTCCCTTATCTTTTCCCACTTACTATATAAACCCATTTTTGGTTTTAGAGAGCAGTATATACACGATTTTAGGTTAGTTTAGCTTAGGGTTTGAGGGTTTGGGAGAGTTCTCCTTCATTTATACTTGGTTTGACACCCCATTTGTTGTGTAAGTTGACTATTCATCATCCTCTTCCATTAATATAGCTTGTATTTCTTCATTTCTTGCTTTCTAGTTAATTTACAAGCTTTCTAATTTAGGTTTTCTTGCTTTATTTACACGCTTTGATTTACACGCTTTCTAGTATAGATTTACTGCGTTTATTTACCGCTTTCCATTTATCGCGTTTTTAACATGCTTTCTAGGTAATTTAAATTAGGTTGTGTTTGAATTGAACTCACTCGGGTTGACGCGTTGCTTTGCTTTGGTGATGGAGTTTACGGGTCTATTTCGGGTGCGTTGTCCTAGTTATTACGCCTAGGAGATTTGACGGGGCATATCATGTATGTCCCGTGCTTACGACCTTTCGCGCGTAATTTCCGGGATATTTGTTGACGCCAAAATCTTATTAGGCTTTTATGATGATTTAGGGCGTAACAACCCTTGATTTAATTAACTGTCGAAACGAGACGCATTTGTAATAACTCGTCGACCCATGTAACCATTTTATACTAATTAACTCGGGTGAGGGATATTCGACGCAACCTATAGTTTTACTCGCTTTCATAATCTAGTTTCAATACCATTGTATAGTTAATCATTTACCTTTATGCATCTTTTCTTTTAGTTTGTAATCATCTTTTACACTTTTATTTCGGAATATTAAACCACTTAAATTCTAACAACTTGTCCCTGTGGATTCTCGATACCCGACTTACCGCTGTGCTTGCCTCGCAAGTGTAGTAGTAACTTAGGTTTTTGTATTGAGTTGGCGAAACGAAAACAACGATTAGCGTCTTTACACGCGCTACTTTTCGCACTCGATCAAAATGGCACCGTTGCCGGGGACTTGATGTTTTAGAATTTATTTGATTTAGTATTTCATAGTATTTTCTTTCTATTTGTATTATTTGCTAATATTTTGCAGGACTTTCACATTTGAGCACTTAGAAACGCTCGAATTTTTTCCGCGCGCACTTACTTCGTGGAATCCGCCCCTTCGAGCCATTTTTGGGGTAAGCATGTCTTATTCCAATTCTTTCGGTAATCCTTGTCATAATTCTCAAAATTCTCGCAAACCTATGACTTTCGGTGAATACTTAGAATCCCAAAAATTTGCAAATTCAAATATTACCTTGGGCGAGTATAACGAAAGTCAAAATTTAGGTTATTGGAATTTTGATGATGATGACAATGATTTTGGGCCTTTACCTCCTTATAATAGGAATTTTGAAATGAATTCGAATAGTTTTCAAAATTCCTATAATAATGAGTTTTCGTTTAAGTCCGATGGTAATTTTCAAAGTTCCCATTCTAATGCATCCGCACCTCGACCTATGACATTCGGTGAGGGCTTGCGTATGTATGAGAATGAGAAAATTGAAAATAAATATCGGGAAGAAAATCGTTCGTGGGAACATGAGTTGGATTTATTATTTGAGTCCGACGACGATTTTTCTTCCGAGACTTTTGAAGTCGAGGAATGTTTTGAACCAAATGAGGTACTTGTACCTACTTTGGAACAAGCCATTCTAGACTTTGCCCATCTCGTAATAGATATTGAAAGTGAGGATGAAAATGACGTAATATCTATTTGCAATGAAATGATTTCTTCTTTGGCCCCCAAAGAAGAACATTTCATTGAAAATGATATTATTTCCTTTGAAATTCCAACTTCATGCGATGATGATTCATCTCATGAGTTTGAATTTCTTTCATCCCCATTTTCATTCTCTATTACCCCGCCGGAACAAGTACCCGATGATTCGGTTTCGAACTTTAATGTTTTAAATCCTATCGCCGATGAGGAGTACTTTCTCGAGTCGCCCTCCACAATCGCATCTTTGCCTTTGTGTGCGCCGCCTCCCATTCCAACTTCAAAATCCTTGGGAGGATATTCGGCTTTTCTCGGTCCCCACTTGTTTTTGTCACCCGCCTTATCCAAATCCCCCATCCTCCCTCCCAAAATTTTAATTGGGGATGGTTCCTTTCTTCCGCCTTACACATGCCTTTCGTTGTTAAAACGGAATTCATATTTTTCGGAAGGCATGCTTGTATGTGAGGGTACACCGGTTATCCTCCAAAGTCAAATCGTTCTTATGGTGGACCCTCACCTATTTAGACTTCTAGTGTACAGTTAGTGTGAAGTCTAAATAGTAGGTTGTATATAGTTAGCTTTTTATTTTTTCTTTTTATTTTTTTTTCCTTCCTTTTTAATTTAGTCTAATGTAATTAGTTAACTTTTTATTATTTGTTTTTTCTATGCTCGGTACTAACTTGTTTTGTAGATTCTTTGGACTTGCTCTTATGGGGATCGCTCCACGTTTGGGTAATATCACTCTTTTCCTCTCTTTGACTTGGTTCTTAATTTACATTGAGGACAATGTCAAGTTTTAAGTTAGGGGGTGTGGGATATTCTATCCATTTCTTATTTTAGTCCATGTTTTTGCTCACATGTTAGTTACTTAGTATGCTTTTCTTAGAAAAATTAAAAATTTCAAAAAGATTTTCTTTCTTTTTTCTCCTTTTTGGGCATTTTGCCTTTGTTTCCGATGATAAATTTCAATAATTGCCCGATCCAATTGACAACCCAATGATGCATGTTCTCGATTTTAGAAGTTATTAGACTTTAGTCTCGATTATTGATATTATGAATAACTTCATGAATTAAACTTTAATCCCATGAGCACATGCACTTTTATGGTTATATTGATTTGGTTTAAGATTTTTATAACTCGGTAATCTTTTGTTGCATTGTGTATACTTACACCGAGTAAGCTTTGTAACTTTCGTCGTTTGTGAGTGTTATACACTATTCTTTCCTCTTTGAAAACGTTGAATTCGTCGGTAATCTCACTATTCTTTCATTTGACCGTTCATTAATTGAGTTCATACTTGAAATGTGTTACTTGAGCATGATTTTCATACATTGTTTTGATTCGAGAATGGCGTAAACTTTAGGAAATGATCATAGGCCATCTTTGTTATATCACCCATATTAGCCTTGACCTCACCCTTATATGTTTACCCTCGTTAACCCCTTTGAGCCTAAATATAGCCTTTCGTTTCATAACCCCATTCCCATAACCAACTCTACATTTGAGTTTTAAACCATACATACACTTTCCATACCTTTGTTTGGAATGTTACTTGGGATTGAATGATGTTGTTATGATGTCGGTTGCAATTTGGGCATATGAGAGTTTGATAAGTAAAGAAAAGAAAGTAGTGAAAAAAGTGAAGAAAAAGAGAAAGCAAAAAGCAAAAGAAAACAAAAGAGAAAATGAGAAAAAGAAGAAAGAAAAAGAAAGAGAAAGTTTGTATATGTTGTATAGTGTTCAATAAGCTTTGATTACTCTCCCCGATGATATATCTAATGCCTTTTTGGAACTTGTTTTCTATTTTTGATATTGCCCGCATTATCCCATTATCCCGAGTTTTCATTCCGAACACTTTGAATCCGTACATATATTCCTTCGCTTCGTACCTTAGCCATACCTACATTATAACCCTATTAAAGTCCTATGTGATCTTAGGTTGATGTAATTTAAAAGCCATAATAGTTGTGATAATCTGTGAAAATGCATTTCGCCTCTTTTAGTGTGCGGTATCTTTCATTGAGATTACAAGTTTTTATTTCCTATATAGCGTTCTTCTTTTGTGACATGTGCGCGGCCTAGTTTCCATTTACATTTACTCTTTATGCCCGCATGTCCCGTGTATTACCTCCCTTTTCATAGTGAATTCATTTGTTGAGCGTAATGCCCGTGAGGATTGAATGTATGCTTGCTTTGATTAGTATCCGGTTTATATAAGTTTTTCACCAAATCACACTTTGCATATGCTCGCTCCCCTCCCACATTTTAAGGTTTCAATTCTATGAGGTGCATTCTATAATGTTAATGATTTGGACTTTTGTGTGAATTCATTCACTTTGCTAATAATGCATATGAAATCTTTTTCGCTTTTGTTGGGCTTGTCGCATGTTTGTTTTGGCATATTTTGAGGAAACCATATGATGTTTGTGGGTATCATCCCTGAAAACCCTCACGAGACGACACTCGTCCACTAGGGTAACCTAGGGGTTTAACGTCTTATTGCATATGCTAAATGCAATCGTGTTCCCTACGAAAGTGGCAATTATATTTCGATGCATATATACATTTTGTACCGCCCTCTGTGGTTTGGTTTTCTTTGTTTCATTACTAGGGACTAGCAATGTGTAAGTTAGGGGGTGTGATTCGTATCGAATATTGTATATTTCCGCCCGTTATCCTTATGCATTCTAGCTCTTTTATGGTCCTAAATGCCTATATTTGTGCTCATTAACCAGACAACCTTGGAGTTGGATAGATACATGTTTTGCAGGGGTTATTTGTGCTTTTGTAGGTATTGGAACGCTAAAAGTGAGGATCCGTTGCATTTCGGAGAAGTTTCGTCGCTGGACGCTACTTCAAGGGCTTTTTAGTCAATTCACATTTCTTATTCGGCTCTTGGAAATTCCACGGATGCGTAGTTCATTGAGTTAGCATCGCGTGGCCGCAAACGGTGCGTCGTTTGGAGTTCGGACGAAGAAGCTAGGCTCGTTTCCGTAATGGACCTTTTCCCCCTCATCATGGACCAAATGCAGCCTGAAAACAGAGTACCGGTCGACCGCGTACAAGGGACCGGTCGACCGCGGTTTCAACTTTTGCCGTAGGAAGGAGACAGTATGCTTTGGCTTAAGGGACCGGTCGACCGCGCCCCTGCGACCGGTCGACCGGTAGTGCCAGATATTTTGGGCTCTTTCCTCTTTCTTTCCTTTTTCCCTTATCTTTTCCCACTTACTATATAAACCCATTTTTGGTTTTAGAGAGCAGTATATACACGATTTTAGGTTAGTTTAGCTTAGGGTTTGAGGGTTTGGGAGAGTTCTCCTTCATTTATACTTGGTTTGACACCCCATTTGTTGTGTAAGTTGACTATTCATCATCCTCTTCCATTAATATAGCTTGTATTTCTTCATTTCTTGCTTTCTAGTTAATTTACAAGCTTTCTAATTTAGGTTTTCTTGCTTTATTTACACGCTTTGATTTACACGCTTTCTAGTATAGATTTACTGCGTTTATTTACCGCTTTCCATTTATCGCGTTTTTAACATGCTTTCTAGGTAATTTAAATTAGGTTGTGTTTGAATTGAACTCACTCGGGTTGACGCGTTGCTTTGCTTTGGTGATGGAGTTTACGGGTCTATTTCGGGTGCGTTGTCCTAGTTATTACGCCTAGGAGATTTGACGGGGCATATCATGTATGTCCCGTGCTTACGACCTTTCGCGCGTAATTTCTGGGATATTTGTTGACACCAAAATCTTATTAGGCTTTTATGATGATTTAGGGCGTAACAACCCTTGATTTAATTAACTGTCGAAACGAGACGCATTTGTAATAACTCGTCGACCCATGTAACCATTTTATACTAATTAACTCGGGTGAGGGATATTCGACGCAACCTATAGTTTTACTCGCTTTCATAATCTAGTTTCAATACCATTGTATAGTTAATCATTTACCTTTATGCATCTTTTCTTTTAGTTTGTAATCATCTTTTACACTTTTATTTCGGAATATTAAACCACTTAAATTCTAACAACTTGTCCCTGTGGATTCTCGATACCCGACTTACCGCTGTGCTTGCCTCGCAAGTGTAGTAGTAACTTAGGTTTTTGTATTGAGTTGGCGAAACGAAAACAACGATTAGCGTCTTTACACGCGCTACTTTTCGCACTCGATCAAAATGGCACCGTTGCCGGGGACTTGATGTTTTAGAATTTATTTGATTTAGTATTTCATAGTATTTTCTTTCTATTTGTATTATTTGCTAATATTTTGCAGGACTTTCACATTTGAGCACTTAGAAACGCTCGAATTTTTTCCGCGCGCACTTACTTCGTGGAATCCGCCCCTTCGAGCCATTTTTGGGGTAAGCATGTCTTATTCCAATTCTTTCGGTAATCCTTGTCATAATTCTCAAAATTCTCGCAAACCTATGACTTTCGGTGAATACTTAGAATCCCAAAAATTTGCAAATTCAAATATTACCTTGGGCGAGTATAACGAAAGTCAAAATTTAGGTTATTGGAATTTTGATGATGATGACAATGATTTTGGGCCTTTACCTCCTTATAATAGGAATTTTGAAATGAATTCGAATAGTTTTCAAAATTCCTATAATAATGAGTTTTCGTTTAAGTCCGATGGTAATTTTCAAAGTTCCCATTCTAATGCATCCGCACCTCGACCTATGACATTCGGTGAGGGCTTGCGTATGTATGAGAATGAGAAAATTGAAAATAAATATCGGGAAGAAAATCGTTCGTGGGAACATGAGTTGGATTTATTATTTGAGTCCGACGATGATTTTTCTTCCGAGACTTTTGAAGTCGAGGAATGTTTTGAACCAAATGAGGTACTTGTACCTACTTTGGAACAAGCCATTCTAGACTTTGCCCATCTCGTAATAGATATTGAAAGTGAGGATGAAAATGACGTAATATCTATTTGCAATGAAATGATTTCTTCTTTGGCCCCCAAAGAAGAACATTTCATTGAAAATGATATTATTTCCTTTGAAATTCCAACTTCATGCGATGATGATTCATCTCATGAGTTTGAATTTCTTTCATCCCCATTTTCATTCTCTATTACCCCGCCGGAACAAGTACCCGATGATTCGGTTTCGAACTTTAATGTTTAAATCCTATCGCCGATGAGGAGTACTTTCTCGAGTCGCCCTCCACAATCGCATCTTTGCCTTTGTGTGCGCCGCCTCCCATTCCAACTTCAAAATCCTTGGGAGGATATTCGGCTTTTCTCGGTCCCCACTTGTTTTTGTCACCCGCCTTATCCAAATCCCCCATCCTCCCTCCCAAAATTTTAATTGGGGATGGTTCCTTTCTTCCGCCTTACACATGCCTTTCGTTGTTAAAACGGAATTCATATTTTTCGGAAGGCATGCTTGTATGTGAGGGTACACCGGTTATCCTCCAAAGTCAAATCGTTCTTATGGTGGACCCTCACCTATTTAGACTTCTAGTGTACAGTTAGTGTGAAGTCTAAATAGTAGGTTGTATATAGTTAGCTTTTTATTTTTTCTTTTTATTTTTTTTTCCTTCCTTTTTAATTTAGTCTAATGTAATTAGTTAACTTTTTATTATTTGTTTTTTCTATGCTCGGTACTAACTTGTTTTGTAGATTCTTTGGACTTGCTCTTATGGGGATCGCTCCACGTTTGGGTAATATCACTCTTTTCCTCTCTTTGACTTGGTTCTTAATTTACATTGAGGACAATGTCAAGTTTTAAGTTAGGGGGTGTGGGATATTCTATCCATTTCTTATTTTAGTCCATGTTTTTGCTCACATGTTAGTTACTTAGTATGCTTTTCTTAGAAAAATTAAAAATTTCAAAAAGATTTTCTTTCTTTTTTCTCCTTTTTGGGCATTTTGCCTTTGTTTCCGATGATAAATTTCAATAATTGCCCGATCCAATTGACAACCCAATGATGCATGTTCTCGATTTTAGAAGTTATTAGACTTTAGTCTCGATTATTGATATTATGAATAACTTCATGAATTAAACTTTAATCCCATGAGCACATGCACTTTTATGGTTATATTGATTTGGTTTAAGATTTTTATAACTCGGTAATCTTTTGTTGCATTGTGTATACTTACACCGAGTAAGCTTTGTAACTTTCGTCGTTTGTGAGTGTTATACACTATTCTTTCCTCTTTGAAAACGTTGAATTCGTCGGTAATCTCACTATTCTTTCATTTGACCGTTCATTAATTGAGTTCATACTTGAAATGTGTTACTTGAGCATGATTTTCATACATTGTTTTGATTCGAGAATGGCGTAAACTTTAGGAAATGATCATAGGCCATCTTTGTTATATCACCCATATTAGCCTTGACCTCACCCTTATATGTTTACCCTCGTTAACCCCTTTGAGCCTAAATATAGCCTTTCGTTTCATAACCCCATTCCCATAACCAACTCTACATTTGAGTTTTAAACCATACATACACTTTCCATACCTTTGTTTGGAATGTTACTTGGGATTGAATGATGTTGTTATGATGTCGGTTGCAATTTGGGCATATGAGAGTTTGATAAGTAAAGAAAAGAAAGTAGTGAAAAAAGTGAAGAAAAAGAGAAAGCAAAAAGCAAAAGAAAACAAAAGAGAAAATGAGAAAAAGAAGAAAGAAAAAGAAAGAGAAAGTTTGTATATGTTGTATAGTGTTCAATAAGCTTTGATTACTCTCCCCGATGATATATCTAATGCCTTTTTGGAACTTGTTTTCTATTTTTGATATTGCCCGCATTATCCCATTATCCCGAGTTTTCATTCCGAACACTTTGAATCCGTACATATATTCCTTCGCTTCGTACCTTAGCCATACCTACATTATAACCCTATTAAAGTCCTATGTGATCTTAGGTTGATGTAATTTAAAAGCCATAATAGTTGTGATAATCTGTGAAAATGCATTTCGCCTCTTTTAGTGTGCGGTATCTTTCATTGAGATTACAAGTTTTTATTTCCTATATAGCGTTCTTCTTTTGTGACATGTGCGCGGCCTAGTTTCCATTTACATTTACTCTTTATGCCCGCATGTCCCGTGTATTACCTCCCTTTTCATAGTGAATTCATTTGTTGAGCGTAATGCCCGTGAGGATTGAATGTATGCTTGCTTTGATTAGTATCCGGTTTATATAAGTTTTTCACCAAATCACACTTTGCATATGCTCGCTCCCCTCCCACATTTTAAGGTTTCAATTCTATGAGGTGCATTCTATAATGTTAATGATTTAGACTTTTGTGTGAATTCATTCACTTTGCTAATAATGCATATGAAATCTTTTTCGCTTTTGCTGGGCTTGTCGCATGTTGGTTTGGGCATATTTTGAGGAAACCATATGATGTTTGTGGGTATCATCCCTGAAAACCCTCACGAGACGACACTCGTCCACTAGGGTAACCTAGGGGTTTAACGGCTTATTGCATATGCTAAATGCAATCGTGTTCCCTACGAAAGTGGCAATTATATTTCGATGCATATATACATTTTGTACCGCCCTCTGTGGTTTGGTTTTCTTTGTTTCATTACTAGGGACTAGCAATGTGTAAGTTAGGGGGTGTGATTCGTATCGAATATTGTATATTTCCGCCCGTTATCCTTATGCATTCTAGCTCTTTTATGGTCCTAAATGCCTATATTTGTGCTCATTAACCAGACAACCTTGGAGTTGGATAGATACATGTTTTGCAGGGGTTATTTGTGCTTTTGTAGGTATTGGAACGCTAAAAGTGAGGATCCGTTGCATTTCGGAGAAGTTTCGTCGCTGGACGCTACTTCAAGGGCTTTTTAGTCAATTCACATTTCTTATTCGGCTCTTGGAAATTCCACGGATGCGTAGTTCATTGAGTTAGCATCGCGTGGCCGCAAACGGTGCGTCGTTTGGAGTTCGGACGAAGAAGCTAGGCTCGTTTCCGTAATGGACCTTTTCCCCCTCATCATGGACCAAATGCAGCCTGAAAACAGAGTACCGGTCGACCGCGTACAAGGGACCGGTCGACCGCGGTTTCAACTTTTGCCGTAGGAAGGAGACATTATGCTTTGGCTTAAGGGACCGGTCGACCGATCCCCTGCGACAGGTCGACCGGTAGTGCCAGATATTTTGGGCTCTTTCCTCTTTCTTTCCTTTTTCCCTTATCTTTTCCCACTTACTATATAAACCCATTTTTGGTTTTAGAGAGCAGTATATACACGATTTTAGGTTAGTTTAGCTTAGGGTTTCAGGGTTTGGGAGAGTTCTCCTTCATTTATACTTGGTTTGACACCCCATTTGTTGTGTAAGTTGACTATTCATCATCCTCTTCCATTAATATAGCTTGTATTTCTTCATTTCTTGCTTTCTAGTTAATTTACAAGCTTTCTAATTTAGGTTTTCTTTCTTTATTTACACGCTTTGATTTACACGCTTTCTAGTATAGATTTACTGCGTTTATTTACCGCTTTCCATTTATCGCGTTTTTAACATGCTTTCTAGGTAATTTAAATTAGGTTGTGTTTGAATTGAACTCACTCGGGTTGACGCGTTGCTTTTCTTTGGTGATGGAGTTTACGGGTCTATTTCGGGTGCGTTGTCCTAGTTATTACGCCTAGGAGATTTGACGGGGCATATCATGTATGTCCCGTGCTTACGACCTTTCGCGCGTAATTTCCGGGATATTTGTTGACGCCAAAATCTTATTAGGCTTTTATGATGATTTAGGGCGTAACAACCCTTGATTTAATTAACTGTCGAAACGAGACGCATTTGTAATAACTCGTCGACCCATGTAACCATTTTATACTAATTAACTCGGGTGAGGGATATTCGACGCAACCTATAGTTTTACTCGCTTTCATAATCTAGTTTCAATACCATTGCCTAGTTAATCATTTACCTTTATGCATCTTTTCTTTTAGTTTGTAATCATCTTTTACACTTTTATTTCGGAATATTAAACCACTTAAATTCTAACAACTTGTCCCTGTGGATTCTCGATACCCGACTTACCGCTGTGCTTGCCTCGCAAGTGTAGTAGTAACTTAGGTTTTTGTATTGAGTTGGCGAAACGAAAACAACGATTAGCGTCTTTACACGCGCTACTTTTCGCACTCGATCATCTATCTTAAATGCTCATCCATAAAATAAGCAAAAACATAAATCTTTTTGGATTTTTTTTTTCAAAATTTTTATTAAAATAAAATCTTTTTGTGCTTTTCTTAAAATTTTTTCTTAAAGGAAAATCTTTTTGTATTTTTTCAAAAGCAAAATAAACAGCAAAAAGAATAAATAAAAGCTGTACAACTAAGCAATGGTACATATAAAACAGACTAGCAATAGGAAGCATATGATATGAACATGAAGAGGCATCCTATTCTAGACATAGACCAACCCCTCAGTCAACTGTGAAAATCCCCAAAGACTTCCTAAGAATCTCAAATCTAAGGACATCTAAAGGTTTCTTGAAAATGTCGGCTAACTAACGGTCGGTGGGAACAAAACTCAGGGATACAGTGTTCTCCTCAACTAACTGATGAATAAAGTGCTCACGTATCCTGATGTGTTTTGTGCGCGAATGCTGGACGGGATTACGGGATATGTGTATCGCGCTCGTGTTATCACAAGAAATGATCATGGTGTCTTGTGAAATCCCGTAATCTTCCAACATTTGCTTCATCCACAAGAGTTGTGTCCAACAACTCCCGGCGGCTATGTACTCAGCCTCCGCAGTGGACAAAGAGATGGAATTTTGCTTCTTGCTCAGCCAGGAGACAAGAGCAGAACCAAAATAGAAACACCCACCAGAAGTGCTCCTACAACCATCTACATCCCCAGCCCAATCGGCATTCGAATAGGCGGACAAACGGTCATAGGTATCAAAGGAATACCAAATACCGTATGAGAGAGTCCCACTTACGTATTTAATAATACGTTTTAGAGCAAGAAAATGTGACTCTTTCGGGGACGCCTGATATCGCGCACAGACTCCAACACTAAAGGCTATGTAGGGACGACTGGCAGTCAAGTAGAGAAGACTACCTATCATACTCCGATATAAGGTTTGCTCAACATCCTTGCCTGAAGTGTCCTTACAAAGCTTGGTAGTGGTACTCATAGGTGTACGTGCATGCTTAGCGGAGTCTAAACTAAATTTCTTCACGAGGTCTCTAGCATACTTGGATTGGGAGATGAACATCCCACCCTCTAGCTGACCAACCTGGAGACCAAGGAAGAATGTAAGCTCACCAACCATGCTCATCTCAAACTCACTTTTCATCTCCTCCTCAAAGTGGTGAGCATGCTGGGAGCATGTGGATCCAAAGACTATGTCGTCCACATAGACCTGGGCAACCAAAATAGCACCGTCATCTCTCCTGACGAACAATGTCATATCTACTCCCCCTCTCTTGAAGCCACGAGCTAAGAGATAGGAAGTAAGCCTCTCGTACCAAGCACGGGGTGCTTGCTTCAAACCATACAAGGCTTTCCTCAGATAGTAGACGTGCTCTGGGTTTTGAGGGTCTTCAAACCCTTTTCTCCTGTAGAATGCCATTCAGAAAGGCACTCTTGACATCCATCTGATATACCTTGAAGCGCAGATGACATGCGATGGCGAGCAGAAGACGGACGGACTCAAGCCTCGCAATAGGAGAAAATGTCTCACCAAAGTCTACACCCTCTATTTGTGTGTAGCCTTGAGCGACCAACCTAGCCTTATTTCTGATTATGGTACCATTTTCATCCATTTTGTTCTTGAAAATCCACCGGGTACCTATCACATTAGTCTCACTAGGCCGGGGGACAAGTTCCCAGACATTATTCTTTTTAAACTGAATCAACTCATCCTGCATAGGAGATATCCAATGTTCATCCTTGAGTGCTTCTTTATGGTTCTTGGGCTCGACTTTGGACGTGTAGCAAAGATGGCTAACAACATTCTCTAGCTGAGCACGAGTCTTGACCCCTAGAGTGGGATCGCCAACAATGGCAGACGGGTCATGACTCTTTCGAACCCAAGCAGGTGTGTCCCCTAACACAGGAGTAGGGTCCACAGAGTGTGAGAGAGGAACAGGTAAATCACTGTCAGAAAAATCCTCATCCTCACACTGAAGGTTAGGATCAATAATCGTCGAAGGTTCGTCATCTTGCACGGTGACGTTTATTGATTCCATAACCTTAGAGCTCTTCAGGTTAAAAACTTGGTACGCTCTGCTAGTCGATGAATATCCTAGAAATATTCCCTCGTCGCTCCGGGAGTCGAACTTTCCTAATTGCTCTCTATCCCATAGGATGTAGCATTTACTCCCAAAAACACGGAAATATGCCAGGTTGGGCTTCTTGCCAGTCCACAACTCATAAGGAGTCTGAAGTGTGTGTGGACGCAAATACACCCTATTCACCGTGTGGCATGCAGTAGACACTGCCTCTGCCCAAAATCTCCTAGAAATTTTACGACCTAGAAGCATAGATCTAGCCATCTCATGGATCGTTCTCTTCTTTCTCTCAACATTACCATTTTGCTGATAAGTTCTCACAGTAGAAAACTCATGTTTGATCCCGAGGCTATCACAGTAAAGGTCTACCTTTGCTTCTTTGAATTCAGTGCCATTGTCACTACGCATCCTGTTAATAGTGACACCGTGTTGATTTTGCAGGACACGGCACTTGGTCATTAAAAATTCTACAGCATCGGATTTCTCTCTCAGAAAACCTACAATGGAGTACCTGGAGAAATCATCTACCATCACAAGGATGTACCTCTTACCACCTAGACTCTCAGTACGAGTGGGATCCATAAGATCCATGTGAATCAACTCAAGAACACGAGAGGTGGTAATGGAATGTAACTTCCTATGAGGATTGCGAATTTGTTTTCCCAACTGATAGGGTCCACAAACGGACGAAGTTGACTTTCCAAGAGATGGTAGGCCACGTACTAGGTCCTTTTTAGCTAAACGATTAAGATCTCTAACGTTCACGTGACCTAGACGTTGGTGCCACAGATCCATAGGAGTGATTGTGGCGCTGTTGCAGACAAGTGAGGATGTGGGCTCAGTCTATAGCAATTATCCTCGGTCCTCACCCCTTGCACTAATAGTTTACCGGCTTGATTATAGACTTTACAAGTATCCCGATCAAACTTTACTGCAAAGTCAGCGTCGCACAGCTGGCTAATGCTGAGAAGGTTTGCTTTCAAACCTTTGACGTACAAAACCTCTTCTAGCTTAGGAAATCCAGGTAACTCGACGATACCTCGTCCTACAATGCTAGATTTGCTCCCATATCTAAAGGTGACTCTTCCATCCTGATAGTCCTCAAGAGTCGTAAAAAATGAGGCATCACCTGTCATGTGTCTGGAGCACCCACTATCAAAATACCACTGTGAGGTATTATGTGTTTTGAGAGCAACATGAATAACAAAGGCCCTTTTAACTTTCTTAGGCACCCATGCAGAGATGACTTTTTGTTTGCCTTTGTTGTTGTTGGTTTTAGCTGGAATGTGAGAAGAATTCACTAAAGGCAAAGACATCCGTCGGAATTCTTCCATTAAACTCTGGGACGTGGCAGCTAAGAACTCAACTCGCTCTCTCAGACTAGAAAACTCATCAGTATGACGTGGTGGAGCAATAGTATGTCGTGTCCGACCCATGCTATAGCAAGACTCCCTAAGGTGGCCTTTTCTTTTGCAATAAGTACAAAAGAGTACAGTCAAAGGCGGACCTTGGTTTGCCTTTCTTGGTCGAACTCTCCTGCGAGGTTTTTGACGATGGCCATAGGGATTCGTAGTAAACTCAGGAACTGGTCCAGGTGCAATTTGGGACGTGGAGGCACCATCATAACCAATCCCTTGTCGATCACCAAAACCTAACTTGGGGCCGAGGAGCATCTTTCCCATCTTCCCAAATCTGTCCTCGATTTGAACCTTGACTTCCCGTGCTTTCTCAAGATCATGAGTCAGCTGGGCAACAAGGGCTTCAAGTTTCTTTCGAGTCTCCACGGAGGAATGGAGCTCACTCTTAAGACTAGCCACTTGTTTAGTCAACTCCCCTCTTTCTTTCTCAGAAACACTCTCTCTCTCTCTAAACACACTCTCTCTCTCTCTCTCTAAACAGAATCTCTTTCTTGACACAGGCAGATTCTCTCTCTCTCAGGGCTGTGACGGTGGAGGACTCTCTTTCTCTCGCCTTTCTTAAATCTTCCTCTAAGCCGGTGATCTTCAGAACTAGCGCTTTGTTACTTTTTTTTAGTTTTAAATGACTCAGAATATAACTCAGCGTAGGCGCATTGAATATCACTCTCACTCTCACTTGAGTCATCCTCCCCCTCACTCACATCAATCTCACTATCGAGGTGTCCCTGTGAAGCATCATATTCATCATCGTGAAGAGAACTAGGAGTGCTCACTTGACTGGCCATGAATGCGGTGAAGTTACACTCATGCGGTGACTCATCTCCTGAATCCACCGTCTCGACCTCACTGTCGTCACTAAGGGTAGCATTAAGGACAACTTTCCCTTTCTCTCTATTCAGACGATTGGTACACTCAAAAGCTCTATGACCCCTACCATCGCACTCAAAACATCTCTCACTTTCTTTCTTAGGAGGATTTTTGGAGTCTTTTTCATTTTTCTTTTCAAACTTATTTTTCTCAAATTTCTTTTTATCTTTAAAATTGCCATTTTTCTTAAATTTGAGAATCCTCTTGAAATTTTTTGCAAAAAGAGCCAAATCATCTAGGTCAAAATCACACTCAGAATCTGACATGTCAGTCTCTCTCTTTCTAGACGACTCTGCCCTTTTTCTAGCCGACCCCTCACTCCTTCTCTCTTGGGCTTTAAGTGCAATTCCCTTATCTTTAGATTTAGCAGTTTTAGGGAACATATCAATTTCATAAGTTTGCAAATCTCCTACAAGTTCTTCCAATTTTAGCGTATTTAAATTACCCATAGAATTTATCACAGTGACTTTAGGGATAAAACGCTTAGGTAAAGAACGAAGAATCTTTTTAACAACTCTAGCATTAGGAATATGTTCACCAAGATTAAAGCTAGTATTCACAATGTCAGAAAGTCTAGTATAAAATTCATCAAAGCATTCAGATTCATGCATGGTGATGGTTTCAAATTGAGTTGTCAAATTTTGCAACTTAGATTCTTTCACAACATTAGTTCCTTCATGGGTAAGTTGTAAAACATCCCATGCCTCTTTTGACGTGGTGCACGTCATTATACGTTTGAACTCATCAGGTGTGACAGCCCAGAAATAGCACTTAGACCCTTAGAATTAAAAGATGCCCATTTAAATTCTTCATCAGTCCAAGAAGTGTCAGGTTTCAAATTGATCACATTATCAACAGTCACGGAGGGAGGAGTCCACCCTCTTTCAACTAAAATCCAAACCCTTTCATCTATGACTTTTAAAGCCGACCTCATTCGGGCTTTCCAATAGGCATAATTTGTCCCATCAAAAACAGGCATTTTATTATATAACTTCTCCATTTGAACACGCACTTTTTCAAAAATCAAATTTTTCAGAAAATTGATATCTTAGAAAAATTTTGCGAAAAATAGGAATACGCGATAGATTAGCGTAACCTGCTCTGATACCAATTTGAGAACGTATGTGCTTGCATTCAAATGAGCAACTTATATATTAAACACCTTTTAACCCAAACAAACCCTAAACATGCAACAATATGTGATTGAATAAGATGATAATCTAAACAAGAACATTCAAACACATGCAATTGAGGAAAAATCCCGCAAAGGGGCAAAACCTTTTATTTTCATTATAATATGGTAGGCTATACAATTTCGGATTACAATGAAAATAAAAGTGACTAAGAATTACCCTCAGGTATCGGATTCTGTAGTCGCGGCTGGAACTATCCCTTTCCAGTAGGGCTGCAATGGAGAAGAGAACGGCTTCTCCACAAGGGTGTGAACAACAAGAATGCGTTCCTGGGTTGCAAAGTGATTCACAAAGTATTGGCAATTGTGTGAATAAAAAAAAACCTAGAGTCTAGATGCTCAATAGGTGAAGAATTAGGGCATTCTGTACACTGAAAATCGTGTGTTTAAGTCTTAGAAAACCACTTCCCGTAGTGGGTTTAAATAAAAAGTCTCGGGCCTTAAAAATCTGAACACGATCTGTTGAAGTTTATCCCAGGCGGACCGGTCCGGGTCTGAGGCAGATCGGTCCGATATACCGGATCGGTTCTTTTATTCTGAGGCGGATCGGTCCGTTGATGATCGGATCGGTTCGCTTCCAGGCTTCATCGGTTCGCTTGCGGTCCGGGGTATACTGGCCTTCTGACAAACAAGCGGATCGGTCCGGGTCTTTAGGCGGACCGGTTCGGTTTGCCGGATCGGTTCTTTTATTTCAGCGAATCGGTCCGGCTGTCAGACTATGATTCCTCTTCTTCTTTTGATATTCGGATCCGTTGAATCTTGAATCTTGAATTTCTTCAATGGTGTAACGGTGTGCGACATAATACATTGATAACGGACAAAAATGTCCTTACAAATCTATTTCAGATGCCACCGAGGAGATTGAGAGCAGATAGGGCTGAGGCTAGGGATGAGGTCAGGGAGGATCACCAGGAGCCACAAGTACCGCCACCACCACCCCCGCCTGAGATGATTTCCACTACTCAGGTGGCAGTGATAGTGGCCCAGGCGGTCGAAATAGCAATGCGAGCTATGGTAGCTCACTTTCCATAGCCCCAGGCACCGCCTCCAGTGGCACCAGCAGTTCAGGCCCCAGTGGGGCCACCATCTTGGCAGCGAGTTAGGGAGACCTTTCAGAAGGGTCACCCACCTGAGTTCCAGGGTAGAACATATGTAGTAGAGGCTTGTGACTGGGAGAAGAACATTCAGCGCCATCTGCGCATGCTGGAGTGTACCGAGGTACAGAAATAGATGCTTGCTACCTTTCGTCTGTCGAGGGAAGCCTTACAGTGGTAGGAGTCAGTTACCACCGCCGAGGAGCGAGACTTGATGTCGATAGCAGAGTTCTGGGTGCGGTTCGATCGCAAATACTTCCCACCAGCAGTAGAGGCTGAGATGAGGAAGAAATTCAGTGATTTAGTACAGGGTGACTGATCAGTAGCAGACTATGAGGAAGAGTTCACCCGTTTGGCAAACTTTGTGCCAAATGAGGTGAGCGATGCGGAGCGGAAGAATCGAAGTTTATAGACGGTTTAACCTAGCAGATCAGGCAATATTTGATTGGGAATCCGGTGTTAGTGACGTATACAGATGTCGTTAATGCTGCACTTGTACACTGCCAGGATCATCGCTTCCATGCGAAGGGAAGCAAGAGAACAGGGTAGCTGAGCCAACAGGGCAAGGCAGTTACTAGTGGTGACATAAGTGGTGCTCAGCAGCAGACGGGCAGTCAACTAGGGAATCAGGCTAAGAAGTTTAAGCCTGGTGGGTTTTGACCGGGAGGTCAGGGATTCAGGCAAGGGCAGTCGGGCTCGAATCAGCAACAACAGGTTCCTCAGGGCCGTTAGGGCCAAAGGAACAACGGGGAAGGCCAGCAGGGCTAGCCACATCAGGGCCAACGATAGGGGAACGATCAGAGAGGTTGTTTTGTCTGTGGCCAGTCAGGACACTTCAAGAGTGAGTGCCCGCAAAGGGGTAGAGGTCATCAATAAGGCGCCCAAAAAGGGCAGCAGGGGCAGATGCCGCCAGCAGCACCAACTCCACCCGCCCCACAATAGTAGGGGCAGATGCATTACGGGTGTGTGTATAATGTTCGGGATATTCCCAATCCTCCAGCACAACATTTGGGTCTTATGTGCAAGTATTTAAACCTAATGAATTTGCTTATGATAATCCTATAATATGAAAGTCATTTTATCAAACTTTGGGTGAAAGTTGGGTTTTAATTGATATAAGAAAGTGTAAGTTAACTTCATTTTACTTTTAGGGGTATTTTGGTGATTTGGTAAAAGCTTGGGGTTTATTTATAACTATTACATTTTAGATGAGCTTAAAGTCTATTTAGAGTGGATTGTTATAAAAAGCCTCCATGCCTGACTGTGTGCTCATTATCAATATAAGTCGGTTGGGATAACCCCAACATCCTATTGTTTCCATCACACATAAACTTGATCCTAAGGATGCAAGTGGCATCTCGTAAGTCCTTTAGATCGAATTGACTACACTTGCACATTCTTATAGCATAAAATTCACTTTTGCCTTTTTTTATTAGGATAATATCATGCATGTATAGTACTAGAAATACTGCAATATTTTTTTCATTCTTATTACATACACAAGTGTCATTTAGACACTGATCAAAGCCATAGGATTTGAATTCATTATCAAATCAGATGGTTTAAGACCTTGGTGTTTTCTTATGTCAATACATGAATGACTTAAGCTTACACATCTTAGTTTCATTGCCATTTTCTATGAATCCTGCCATTTGCATCAAATAGATGCCCTCATTGAGACTACCATTTATGAATTCAGTATTTGCATCCATTTTTTATATCTCAAGATCGAGACGAGACTCACTATATAAAAGAATCTAGATCGACTTTAGCATGACCAATGGAGAGAAATTTTCCTCAAAGTTAAAAAGAATGGAGTGGCTAGTCTTTTTGCACAAAACTAACAAAAAGAAGGAGTAAGTGTCCGTAAATACCTAGTCATGGCAAGTACCTTTTTTTACCATAGGGTCAATGGTTCAGCTACTTGGTTACAGATTATGAAGGTCTTAAGGTCCCCCTTCACACTTTCGGTCTCAAAGGTATATATAAAATATTTATCTTATATAGGAAATCGTGTCATTTAGTTTGGGGTATATCTATAGAGAATATTAAAAAAAGGATAAATATGTATAAATCTGGACTTGTTCACTTTGACAACAATTCGAGTGAGACTACGTGATTATATGGAGAAATTCTATGTCCATATAAAGATAGCATGGATTTGACCTTTTATGGAGGCTCGATGTATGAGATGTGAAAAGGATAAATATGTAAAAATTCAAACTTGTTCACTCGGACGACAATCCGAGTGATACTATGTGCTCGCATGGAGCAATTCAAAGTCCACATAAAGACAACATGGATTCTACCGTTAATGGAGGCTCAATGTTAGAGATCTGAAAAGGATAAATATGTAAAAATTTAGAACTTGTTAACTCAGACAACAATTCGAGTGATACTACGTACTCAGATAGAGAAATTAAAAATCCAGGTAAAGACAATACATATTCTACCTTTACGAAGGCTCGATGTAAGAGATTTTAAATTTCTCTATCTTGTAAGATATTTTTAGTGTGAAACGAGACTAGATCAGAAGATATAAATGATTTCTTTTCATAAAAATAGTTGGATGTGTTCGATTCACTCATAAAATCACTTTGATGATGAAAAAATAGTGGGACTTCCAACATTAAAACAAAATTATAGGTGATACTACAACCTATATAATAGTATTTAATGTGTTTTATGTTTTTTTTTAAATTTTTTTAATTATTTTTTGAAATAAAGAGCAAAAATATACTAATATGTACAAAATCGAACTTGAGTTTTGAAGCACCTTATACCTTTGACTTACTTAAGTCTATATTGTATAAGTGTTCAACTAATTTGGAAATAGTGACAAAATTTGTTGTCTAACCTAGAATCTAAAGAACCTCAGAATTATTCTCTCTAATCCTCTTCAATGATCCAAACAAGGTATAAATTGAATCACACTACACACATTAGAAGTGCATACATGTGTATATATTGATTGTGTGTTAAATTCCCCTTAAAATGCTGTTTTAATAATTTTTTGGGAATTTTTAAACATTTTTAAAATAATGATTTCTTAAATAAAAATGTTTTTATAAACTTTGTGGGGTTAAAATGCTATTATGAAAAATATGTTTTTCATTAGAATGTTTGATTGGGTAGAATATAAATGCGCCGGATACTTCAGGGTATTAGGACGCGCGTTTGCCAGCCAATCGAATGCCAACACTTGTCATGCTCTTGTTATTTCATTTTGTGTTTGTTTTGTGAGAGAACTGCCTGGTGTATTGTGGATCGTTAGATCAATCCTTATCTATGGCCTGCATGTGTTTTAAGTCTATCCATGTGCTATCCCTTTGGACCAATCACCTTCATTTTAACCACCGCTATATTACCACCCTTGGATCAAGTCAATATAAGGAAGACTGAATCTCAATCGTTGATTTCGATCAGCAATCCAGAACCTTCCTTGGCTCCTATATAAACCCTCTTATTCTCAACCTTTAGTAACTTTTGGCAGTCGTCCAAATTGAGAGAAAAAAATAGAGAAGAGAGAAGTGAGAGAGAAGAGAGAAAAGAAAAGAGAGAAGAGAGAGAAAGGGAATTGTGTTAGAGAAACCCTAACCCTAACCCTAAACAACTTCAAACCATCTTCAAACCTTCGTATATTCAAAACCCCAAACACAACCTTGAGTGTTTGAGAGAGATTGGTGTTACTGGTTTGATCGTTTGTAGCTGTAACCTCTTGATCTATGATCTTGTTACCAACTTAGACATTTTTGGTGAGATCTGTATTTCTTTATCATAGAAATCTTAGATCTACACTTTGCATGTCACATATCACTAGATCTGCATATTTGTTTCTCGTTTTGTGAAAATCTTTGCTGATTTAGATCTGTAAATGTTTTATGTTTTCTGTTCTTATGAAACTAAACCTTGACCTAGTTGGATTCTCACTTGGAGATTTTCGATCTCGAAAATATTTTTAAAAAACTGAGATTGATTAAGATCTTGACCGATTTTAAAGCAAGATATCCGTGAAATCTGGGATAGATTAAAAGGTCAAAAAGGTTTTAAGTTCTGTAAGAAAGAAAGAAAAGAAAATCACAGCATATAGTCTTTATATGTAATTTTCTAGGACTGTCTGTAAAAACTAAGTGTGTGTGAGTTCATGCATGTGTTTAGAAATCACATCACAAACACTTGACACACTACCACACTGAAAGTGTTGGGTGTAAGATCAAAGATTATTGAGTCGACGCAAGGAAGCTAAAGCAAAGGGGAAGTTATCAAACTGGAAGAACATCATCAACAATCAGATCTACAAGAAGTTAGAAGGACACCAAGTGGGATATATTCCTAAACTTAGAATAGGCTGAGTTGTGTACATGTATGTTGTATTGTTTGTAACTGCTATTTATTTTTAGTGGATTTTTATTTTTGTGACTTAGAAGTCACCGTGGATGTTTCCTCTATTGGGAGAGGTTTTACCACGTTAAAAATAGTGTGTTCTGATTATCTTCATCTCCTCATCTCATTCTATAGTGTGCTGATATTTTGAAACTATCTTAGTTTTAAAACTGATTACAAAGTCTTGTTTATTCTCGTACATAAGTTTTTTTTATAAACACATCTTGTTGTTTATCATTTTTATTTTCAAAAGAAAAGGGTTTCTTCAACAAACATCTCGGAGTTGCTTATACAGTTTAATCTTTGTATTAAACTGCATTAGCAACGTTTTTCTAGTTTTAGGGGTTGGGACCTCCCAGCACGCCTACGTATGTATCGTAGTCCGAATAAAAGTCAACATACTTTGGACATGACCTTTAGATAAAAGTCATGTATGCAGAAGAATGAGATGAATAACATGATGAGTTTGGGTGGTGTTGTAGCTTAACACCACCTTTCAAGGCTAAACATAAAAATAAAAGAGTTCAAATAGCGTACCTATGATGTTGCACGTCTGACTTTTTATCCCAACAGTTTTCTAGCTTAAAATTAACATTTAGGAATGTAAATCTAATTTTTTCTAAAAGAAAAGAAATTTTTAATTAGATTAAAGAAAAGGGGATTTTTTTTCTTTTTTTTTGTGTGTTTATATGGGAATGGAAAAACTTAGAACTTTTGGTTAGCAGTTGAGATCTTGGCTTGATAAGGATTCATACGATAAAAGAGAAACTTTTGAGGTTTTCTAGATCCAAAACAGATAAGCAACATTTAACACGCAGAGCATTGTGTGTTGAACTGGTTGGTGAGGCCCGATATTTATAGGCAAGGTGCCTAGGGTTCATAACTAATATGTATCCTTATAAGATTGACATGTACTGGAGCGTTTCACCCAATGACTTATTGGTCATTTGTGTGTGTTTGGTTTTGGATCTCATTTAGAGGTCGGTCTTGGGTTTTTTAGATTATCTTTTGTTGGGATTGTAAGGCTTGGGGGACTTTATTTGGATGTTCTTTGGGCCATCCTCTCTATGGCTAAAGTTTTTGGCCTTTATTGAGGATCTGAAGGTTGACATATTATATCATACTCCTTAGGGATCTACGAAAGCAGAATGGGGTGTCTAAAAATCCCCTTAACAACGGAGTTCACTATTGAGCCAACACTGTTGTAAAAGAGATGCCCGTTATGCGACTGTGGATAACTTTATGGGTCTCTGTTTTATAGTTATTTTGGATAGGATTTTCTGTATTATGTTAACTTGAGAAGTTCATTTTGATGAAAATTTCTTTTTGAAGTTATCATGTAAGAGTGTAGAATTCGTCTAGCCATCTTATTGTTCGAGAGAAGTTTTAACTATTTAACCTTGTCTATGGGACTGATATATTTTTCATCACATCAGGAGGTACAAATCTATTTAAGGTAAAAAAAATAGAACTAGAAAATTTATCGTCACATCGGGACATAGAAATATATTTAAGGTCACACAAAGGACCGAACTATTTATCGTCACATCGAAACATACGAGATTATTTAAGGTCACACATTAGATCAAACTATTTATCATCACATCTAGACACATGAAGTAATATGCAAACACACATAGGACTAACCTATTTATCTTCACATAGGGACACATAAATCTATTTAAGGAAACTCATGGGACCACACTATTTATCGTCACATCAGGACATATGAAGATAATTAATGCTACACATGGGACCGAACTTATTATTTTCATACCAGGACGTGTGAATAATCACTTTGAATGAGTGAGTTTTTCATATGGTAATGAATTAGGATTGAGGATGAATGCTTCGATTTAACTATAATGGATTTAGGCTAAAAAAAGGGTGAGGACCAATGGGCCATTCATATATGGATGACTGGTTGGTCATTCGCTCGCGTGATCAATCAAGCAAATGTGTGCATGACTGATTATTCATGGCGATTATCCTCTATATTAGTCATATTTGTGCTCATTTGGTTCATTATTATCCTTCACATTCTTTCTAACTCTCTATAGTCAGAATTTCTCTCAATTCCTCTCAATTCCTCTCTAGTTTAGTTTTGGATTCTTAGTAATTGTTGAAAGAGATGTTGGGGAGATATTGTAGATACTTTTGGAGGATCTCCTTAGAGTGAGGTCATTTCATACTATCAGGGAGCCTGATGATTAAGCTTATGTTGAAGTATCGAAAGAGGCAATAGTCGGGGATGTTGGTATGAATCATCATGTTCCTTAGCTAGGCATCCAAAGTTACACATAGAAACCACTGCGTTATCACGTGACTCCCATTTTGAGAAAAGGAAACAAAAATAGTTATCCTTGAAAACGTTTCGTGAAGGGAAGAACACCGCCAACCACCCCCAAATGACATCACGAGTGCCACAAACACCTCGTACGCATCCAACATGACACATAACAATCGACCGCGCAGTCACAAGACTCCCAATTTTAGAATAGGAAACGATTTTGAAAACAAACGCTATCAAGCTTAAAAACGTGTCGTGAGGGGCGGACACCCCCAACCATTACCAAATGGCACCGCGACTGTCACGAACACCTCGTGCGCGTCCAACATATCAAGTTGTAATCGGTCTTTCTATTGCGGGACTCTCTATTTTAGAATATGACACGAATTTGAAAATGGACAACTTAGGCTTGAAATAACCTCCCTCAAACAGGACCATGAGTGTAAGATATAGAAATCGGTTGCGCTATTACGAGACTCTCGGTTTTAGAATAGGACATGAATTTAAAAGCCGACACACTCGGGCTTGAAAATGTGCTGCAGGGAACCGGACACCCCCAACCACCACCAAACACTCAATTTACCGCAAGTGGCACGAACACCTCGTACGCATACAACGTAACGCGTTGCAACTGGTCATGTAGTCGTGGGACTCTCGATTTGAGAATAGGAACGAATTTTAAAATAGGTAAAGTTAGGCTTGAAAACGTACTGTGAGGAGGCAAACATCCCCAACGATCCTTAAATGGCACCACGAGTGGCACAAACATCACGTGCGCATCCAACGTAACATGTAGCAACTGGTCACGGAACTCTCGATTTGAGAATATGACATGCATTTCAAAACAAGCACACTTAGGTGTAACACCCCACGACTTTGGAGACTGAGAAATTAAATTTTTGGGAAGATAAAATTTAATTAAATTGGAGAATTTTAGAATTTGGGAATTTAAGTCCAAAAATAGAGGACGTTTCAAAGTATTCCGGATGATATTTTTGAGGGTACCATCGATCCCGGAAGGGTCGAGATAGTCAAAATGACTGTCATTGGGTCTTATTTCGGCTCCGGAATGTTTTTAAGTTGTTTTGACTTGAATTGGAGTCAACGAGTCATTTAAAGTGTGTATTAACATTTAAAATTGGGTTTGTTGTTTTTAAAGGATTTAAGGCTTACGGATGAAGCCTTCTCAAATAGAGAAAGAGAGAAAGAAAAAGGAAGAAAGAAAGAAGAAGGAAAAGAAGAGAGAGAGGAAGAAAAAGCTTGGGATTTCCGGTCCAACCGCGACATCGAGGACGATCCAACCTCTACAAATCTGAGGCAAGTGTTTAATCTTGCTAAATAGCTATTTGTGTATTTCATTTCATAAATTGTGGGGTAAAGAAATGGTTTTTGGGTATTAATGTCAAAACCTAGATTTTAGGTTTAATCTTGAAATCAATGTTTAAATTGAGATTTAATGACATAGAAATGATTGGGATCAACTTTGGGTTGGTTAATGGGCTTAACATCATGATTTGATGAAGGATTGGGGGTTGGAATGATAAATTTAGGGTTTAGAATTCGTGGGTTTTAAAGAAACAGATGAACCCTTCAAAAATTGCAGGTCCGAATCGATTCGCCCCCTCAAGCGAATCGATTCGGTTTGGTAAAATTGGCAGGTCTGCATTGACCGAATCGATTCGGACCCCAAGCCGAATCGATTCGGCCTATTACAGAAGCCCAGGTCTTGGGACCCGAATCGATTCGCCTGGGAGGCCGAATCGATTCGGAAACATGGCATTTTGAAGTATTTTCTCCATAGTGATTTCAAACCCTTTTTGGTTGGGTTTATTGATTTGGGGGCTTTCTCTTTGGATGTAAAAGATATATTCTTGGAGTCATATAAGGAGTTTCTCACATATTGGGATTTGGGGACCCTTAGGGTAATTTGGGAGAAATGTATCCATGTATGTATTTGGAGTTATGGATAGAGATATTGGGGGAAAACTCTTTGAGGTTGGAATTTATCAATTAGAGATAAAGGTATATATATATATATATATATATATATATATATATATATATATATATATATATATATATGTTTGAGGTTGAGAACTCGTAGAGAGTGAGAGGTCTCCTATCCTTAGAAATATTTAGACTAAGGAATAAAGGATATCCCGATAGGGGTAAGGATTCATAAAATACAATTGAACCATAGGTAAAAGTTGGGAAACAGCTTGCGGGTGTACTATCGACTAGGATAAGCGGTAGCGTAAATTCTAGTTAGGATAGTTTATACGCAATTATGGGGATATGGCCATTGAGATTCCAATACTTGAAATGAGGTTGGAATAAATTGAGGTTTTAGACTATTAAGTCCTGTTAATGCCTATGGTTAGATAGTACTAAAGATAATTATGTACTTTCACATTTAGAGGTGAAAGGTGTAGTGATGGATTTCTACACAAATTCTTGGGTGATAACCCTAATGTTGAATGTATATGTCTAGATATAAACATATGGTTTTGGGAGACTACTCATCATAGGAAGATGATTGAATATGTTTCAAGTATGGGATTATATTCACGTATCGAGGTAAATTAAAGGAATTGTGGTGACGGCTTGTATATTGAGGACTATGTATACTTATAGCCAGGTATATATATATATATATCTTATGCATATGAACGAGAATTAGTTTATCATATATAGATATAAGGATATGTGTATATGTGTTGATATATATCCGTATGTATATAAATGTATGGATATATTTATGTTATGAACATACATGGTATGGATACTTAAACCGTATATGGTGGTTTATTATTTGATCCTATAATTGGATCATATGGATGTATATATATTGTGCATGTGAATAATACATATACTTATTTGGTTAAGCATACCCCGCTCATGCTATCATTGGGAAGTTGCGCGCGTAGAGGGTGAGCATCCTGGCATATAATGCAGGGTGTGGATATTCCCCAGGTCATAGTCGTCCCTTGTGATTATTATACATATAGATATATATTTTTGGGATGAGACGTGGTGGGTATGTTTCATCTCATTGCCGGTTGGAACTATGACCGCTTCCCGGGACGTCGTGTGCGTGTGTTTACCACGAGATGGGTGTCGTTTAGTCCCACCATGGTGGCCCCAGTATTGCTACGTGAGCCGGGAACTGGGAAGATGATAGCACTGATGCAGTTTATCGGCGATATATATAGCCGGGTATATTATGTGCATGGCCTTGTACATCATATGTAGTATGCACACTTGGCTATTGGATTGGTGATGATATATATACGGTTAGAAATAAATAGCTATATATATATATATATTTATATATATCCTATAGATGAAAGGATATGGACTTTTATGAAGTACATCTTAGATGATTATGGTGTACTAGATTGATGGGGGTTGATGTATCGCACATAAGGTATTATTTCGGTTACATCATCCCAAGGATATTATTGGAGGTTCTTTTATTTTATCTTATTTGTTTTCTTTCTTTTCTTTTCTTTCTTTCTTTCTTTAGGAGTTATAGTTAGTAGTAATGGTAGTATTAACTTGTATGTGAGTATTATGGATCTCTAGGATCGACATTGCCCAGGAGTAGTGTAACGAGGTGGTTCCTTGTTTGGATTTCGCTTTGCGAGACACCTCACGCACGAAACGCAGTGCCATGTCGAGATTTGAGAGAAGTAATTCCATAGGTGGCATCACGGATCTCTGGTCTTGACCTTGTCAGGAGTAGTGTAACGGGGCGGTTCCTTGTTTGGATTTCGCTTTGCGAGACTCCCCACGCACGAAACGTAGTACAATTTTGGGATTAGAGAGAAGTCTTGCCAATATTCCATGTGCATGTTATTAAGTATAGTAATTCTTACGTTTTTAGCCTATATAGGTATATATATATGTATATGTATAGGGGTAATGCTTTAGGAATTATGATAATTATAATTCATGAGATTATTAATCGGAATTCATTAAGCCTTTTATGGCATAATTGTTGCGATCATAATCTAAAAGGATTAGAAACGGGTGGATCCTTAGATTATGACGGGAAGGTAGCTCTCGTGGATATAGGCTAGGCCTGATAATTTAGGTTGTCCTAAAAAGTTCAATGGGGGTAATTTAACTAAAATTTGAGGACGCGAATAGGGCGCGCCTTTAGATGAGAGGTGAGTTGGGGTTCCACGAGAGTGCGGTCTCACTTTAATTATGAAATCAAGTGCACCGGTATTTATTATGCACGGTTAACACACTTGCTAAATATTTTACACATTCGGGGCTCTGACCCGTTTACCTTTTCTCTCCTCCTTGTATATATATATATGTTACCACAGGTATCCTACCGCATGGATGCCGGATGACCTTCTATCATGCGTTTTGGGAGCCGTGACAGGTGCGGACTTTTGCGGGATGTTTCATGTAGCCGCTTCCTACTTCTTTAAAATTCTAGGTAGGATTCATGTTGTATATCGGGTTTGTACCCAAGGGATATTTACTTACATGTTTATATTTATTCCCTTCAGTTATTGTATTTGCTGTGATCCGACAGCTTATTCGGGTTTATTTATTTATGGCATATTCATGTATAGTGATTCCTTTCATTTCTTATAGTGCTTCTTGCATCACTCTCTTATTTATTAGAAATTTTGTAGTGTTGGGTTGTGTTATGTTGCATGTTTTAAATTATTTAACATCTCGCTTATATGATATCGGGTAGTTAGTCCTATATTATATAGTACCGTCAGTTGATGTTGAGACTGGACCATCCGGAATTCCTGATTTAATATAGTATAGGGCTAGCCACCCGTTATTATTTTAAGCGGGGTGTTACAGATGGTATCAGAGCATCAGGTTCTAGAGTCCTTAGGATCTGTGCGCGTTCTGCATTCTTCCGTTAACGTTCTTGACATAAAGCCCTACAAATAGGACTGTTGTGTTCACTGCGTTGTTTCTTCTGTGAAGTGCATTCACTTGATTGGCGTTCTGGTAACAGTTTCTCTTGTTTCGTTTCAGACGTCGCCTAGATTTTGTCGTCTAGGAAAGGATAGGATTAGAAGTACAATACCCATAGTATATTTTGGGTACGCTTCAATCGGGGGTATTTGTCTTCCCCGGTTTTGGAGGATTTATTGAGGAGATTTCTAGCAGTGGTTCGAGGTGATTTATCGACAGTTGAGTAAGGAAGGAAATTTACTCGAATTGCGAATCTTGGTCCTAGTAAGGTAAACCCGAGGAGAGGCATGTAGTGTAGTTCTTGGGAGGTTTAGATTGAGAATCTGTTAACCTTAGTTAGGAAACCTAATGTTGGTGACTTTTATCGAGGTGTGGTTGGTGTAGTTGTCCCAATATTAGGAGTATCGCCTTCTAAGAAGAGGGAGAATGCCTTTGGAGACTAAGTTTCGTTTTGTAGAACTGAAGGAGTTTCCGACAGTTGCAATCGCGCCTTGCCCTTCAATATGGTTAGGAAGAAATTTGAGGAAGATGTTTCTCTTGTGAAGAAATAGGCTTAGGGATAATGATTTTCCTGGAAGAAGTAGAGGGTCTTGAATTGAGATCCTTGGATGAGGTGAAACCATTCAATTATGGAAGTATAAGGTAGAATACCTTTCTTTGGGTTTAAGTCATACTTTGTGCGATACCGGGAACGTCGAGAGTTATAATATTAAATTCCGGAAGTGAGGAATGTTAAGGTTCGCTGAATAGTGACTATAAGGCTATTGTCTTATGGGTAGGTAGTGCATGTAATTATAGTGCGCCTAAGAGGGGAGACTTATATTGTGGAAAGACGTTAATGTATGTAAAAAAGTTTTAGAGTTGAGAGATTTAAAGTTTAGTAGGGGTATGTTGAGCGGATAATTTAGCTCATAGTCGTGCTAGTTTTGAGAACTAGATATTGGCTAGAGTATTGTATTTGTTGAGGCCTTGTGTCTTAAACATAAGGTGTTTGTTTGGCGTGTCGAAAGACGCGGAATATATTTATATTGTATTATTGTATAGGCCCTCGGGCAATATCTAAAATATGAGAAAAACTTTTTATAAAACCTTAACCCTGGTTCAACTAATCTCAATCCCCGACCTAGCTACGCAGTAGTGTATTGGGAGGGTTCCTTGTTTGGATTTCGCTTGCGAGACCTCCCCCGCACGAAGGTGGCTAGCGTCAGGAATTGAGGAGAGTTCAACCAGTGGAAATTTTCAAACTTTTATATATTTAGTATATTGTTATAGATTATGTTACCGAGGGTTATCTTACAATTTGAGGCTAATGGAGCCTGATTAGGATTTTACGAGTGGAAACTCGGGTACGGGGTGTATGGGCGCCCTGGGTAGCTAGTTGATTTTTTTTTTGGGCCGGTAAAGGCTATATGGTTCGACGTGAGAACTAGGGAGGATCGGTATAGTGATCCTAAGACTTGATGTTAGGACTGGATGATATTGAGGTCCTAGGCATATCTTAAATTTTGCGGACGAAATTCTTGTAAGGGGGGAAGATTGTAACACCCCACGACTTTGGAGACTGAGAAATTAAATTTTTGGGAAGATAAAATTTAATTAAATTGGAGAATTTTAGAATTTGGGAATTTAAGTCCAAAAATAGAGGACGTTTCAAAGTATTCCGGATGATATTTTTGAGGGTACCATCGATCCCG
Source organism: Sambucus nigra (assembly GCA_949130495.1). Classification (NCBI taxonomy): domain Eukaryota; kingdom Viridiplantae; phylum Streptophyta; class Magnoliopsida; order Dipsacales; family Adoxaceae; genus Sambucus; species Sambucus nigra. The sequence continues at coordinate 675,012,297 of OX422213.1, forward strand.
GAAGGGTCGAGATAGTCAAAATGACTGTCATTGGGTCTTATTTTGGCTCCGGAATGTTTTTAAGTTGTTTTGACTTGAATTGGAGTCAACGAGTCATTTAAAGTGTGTATTAACATTTAAAACTGGGTTTGTTGTTTTTAAAGGATTTAAGGCTTACGGATGAAGCCTTCTCAAATAGAGAAAGAGAGAAAGAAAAAGGAAGAAAGAAAGAAGAAGGAAAAGAAGAGAGAGAGGAAGAAAAAGCTTGGGATTTCCGGTCCAACCGCGACATCGAGGACGATCCAACCTCTACAAATCTGAGGCAAGTGTTTAATCTTGCTAAATAGCTATTTGTGTATTTCATTTCATAAATTGTGGGGTAAAGAAATGGTTTTTGGGTATTAATGTCAAAACCTAGATTTTAGGTTTAATCTTGAAATCAATGTTTAAATTGAGATTTAATGACATAGAAATGATTGGGATCAACTTTGGGTTGGTTAATGGGCTTAAAATCATGATTTGATGAAGGATTGGGGGTTGGAATGAGAAATTTAGGGTTTAGAATTCGTGGGTTTTGAAGAAACAGATGAACCCTTCAAAAATTGCAGGTCCGAATCGATTCGCCCCCTCAAGCGAATCGATTCGGTTTGGTAAAATTGGCAGGTCTGCATTGACCGAATCGATTCGGACCCCAAGCCGAATCGATTCGGCCTATTACAGAAGCCCAGGTCTTGGGACCCGAATCGATTCGCCTGGGAGGCCGAATCGATTCGGAAACATGGCATTTTGAAGTATTTTCTCCATAGTGATTTCAAACCCTTTTTGGTTGGGTTTATTGATTTGGGGGCTTTCTCTTTGGATGTAAAAGATATATTCTTGGAGTCATATTAGGAGTTTCTCACATATTGGGATTTGGGGACCCTTAGGGTAATTTGGGAGAAATGTATCCATGTATGTATTTGGAGTTATGGATAGAGATATTGGGGGAAAACTCTTTGAGGTTGGAATTTATCAATTAGAGATAAAGGTATATATATATATATATATATATATATATATATATATATATATATATGTTTGAGGTTGAGAACTCGTAGAGAGTGAGAGGTCTCCTATCCTTAGAAATATTTAGACTAAGGAATAAAGGATATCCCGATAGGGGTAAGGATTCATAAAATACAATTGAACCATAGGTAAAAGTTGGGAAACAGTTTGCGGGTGTACTATCGACTAGGATAAGCGGTAGCGTAAATTCTAGTTAGGATAGTTTATACGCAATTATGGGGATATGGCCATTGAGATTCCAATACTTGAAATGAGGTTGGAATAAATTGAGGTTTTAGACTATTAAGTCCTGTTAATGCCTATGGTTAGATAGTACTAAAGATAATTATGTACTTTCACATTTAGAGGTGAAAGGTGTAGTGATGGATTTCTACACAAATTCTTGGGTGATAACCCTAATGTTGAATGTATATGTATAGATATAAACATATGGTTTTGGGAGACTACTCATCATAGGAAGATGATTGAATATGTTTCAAGTATGGGATTATATTCACGTATCGAGGTAAATTAAAGGAATTGTGGTGACGGCTTGTATATTGAGGACTATGTATACTTATAGCCAGGTATATATATATATATATCTTATGCATATGAACGAGAATTAGTTTATCATATATAGATATAAGGATATGTGTATATGTGTTGATATATATCCGTATGTATATAAATGTATGGATATATTTATGTTATGAACATACATGGTATGGATACTTAAAACCGTATATGGTGGTTTATTATTTGATCCTATAATTGGATCATATGGATGTATATATATTGTGCATGTGAATAATACATATACTTATTTGGTTAAGCATACCCCGCTCATGCTATCATTGGGAAGTTGCGCACGTAGAGGGTGAGCATCCTGGCATATAATGCAGGGTGTGGATATTCCCCAGGTCATAGTCGTCCCTTGTGATTATTATACATATAGATATATATTTTTGGGATGAGACGTGGTGGGTATGTTTCGTCTCATTGCCGGTTGGAACTATGACCGCTTCCCGGGACGTCGTGTGCATGTGTTTACCACGAGATGGGTGTCGTTTAGTCCCACCATGGTGGCCCCAGTATTGCTACGTGAGCCGGGCACTGGGAAGATGATAGCACTGATGCAGTTTATCGGCGATATATATAGCCGGGTATATTATGTGCATGGCCTTGTACATCATATGTAGTATGTACACTTGGCTATTGGATTGATGATGATATATATACGGTTAGAAATAAATAGCTATATATATATATATTTATATATATCCTATAGATGAAAGGATATGGACTTTTATGAAGTACATCTTAGATGATTATGGTGTACTAGATTGATGGGGGTTGATGTATCGCACATAAGGTATTATTTCGGTTACATCATCCCAAGGATATTATTGGAGGTTCTTTTATTTTATCTTATTTGTTTTCTTTCTTTTCTTTTCTTTCTTTCTTTCTTTAGGAGTTATAGTTAGTAGTAATGGTAGTATTAACTTGTATGTGAGGATTATGGATCTCTAGGATCGACATTGCCCAGGAGTAGTGTAACGAGGTGGTTCCTTGTTTGGATTTCGCTTTGCGAGACACCTCACGTACGAAACGCAGTGCCATGTCGAGATTTGAGAGAAGTAATTCCATAGGTGGCATCACGGATCTCTGGTCTTGACCTTGTCAGGAGTAGTGTAACGGGGCGGTTCCTTGTTTGGATTTCGCTTTGCGAGACTCCCCACGCACGAAACGTAGTACAATTTTGGGATTAGAGAGAAGTCTTGCCAATATTCCATGTGCATGTTATTAAGTATAGTAATTCTTACGTTTTTAGCCTATATATATATATATATATATATATATATATATATATATAGGGGTAATGCTTTAGGAATTATGATAATTATAATTCATGAGATTATTAATCGGAATTCATTAAGCCTTTTATGGCATAATTGTTGCGATCATAATCTAAAAGGATTAGAAACGGGTGGATCCTTAGATTATGACGGGAAGGTAGCTCTGGTGGATATAGGCTAGGCCTGATAAGTTAGGTTGTCCTAAAAAGATCAATGGTGGTAATTTAACTAAAATTTGAGGACGCGAATAGGGCGCGCCTTTAGATGAGAGGTGAGTTGGGGTTCCACGAGAGTGCGGTCTCACTTTAATTATGAAATAAAGTGCACTGGTATTTATTATGCACGGTTAACACACTTGCTAAATATTTTACACATTCGGGGCTCTGACCCGTTTACCTTTTCTCTCCTCCTTGTATATATATATATGTTACCACAGGTATCCTACCGCATGGATGCCGAATGACCTTCTATCATGCGTTTTGGGAGCCGTGACAGGTGCGGACTGTTGCGGGATGTTTCATGTAGCCGCTTCCTACTTCTTTAAAATTCTAGGTAGGATTCATGTTGTATATCGGGTTTGTACCCAAGGGATATTTACTTACATGTTTATATTTATTCCCTTCAGTTATTGTATTTGCTGTGACCCGACAGCTTATTCGGGTTTATTTATTTATGGCATATTCATGTATAGTGATTCCTTTCATTTCTTATAGTGCTTCTTGCATCTCTCTCTTATTTATTAGAAATTTTGTAGTGTTGGGTTGTGTTATGTTGCATGTTTTAAATTATTTAACATCTCGCTTATATGATATCGGGTAGTTAGTCCTATATTATATAGTACCGTCAGTTGATGTTGAGAATGGACCATCTGGAATTCCTGATTTAATATAGTATAGGGCTGGCGACCCGTTATTATTTTAAGCGGGGTGTTACATTAGGATTAAAAAAATGTGCCGCTATGGGTCATACACCCCAACAACCCCAAATGGCACCGCGAGTGGCACGAACACCTCATGCGCATCGAACATAACACATAGCAACTGGCCACACTGTCACAGGACTACCAATTTTAAAATAGGACAAGCATTTGAAAAGAGGCACACATAGGCTAGAAAACGTGTTGCCAGGGTCTATACACCACTAACCGCCCCCAAACGGCTTAGCAAATGGTAAAAATGCCTCGTACACATCAAACATAACATGTAGTAGTCGACTCGCAGTCATGGGACTCTTAGTTTGAGAATAGAATGTGGATTTCAAAAGAAGCATACTTAGGGTTAAAAACATACCACGAGGCTGCACACACCCACAACCATTACCAAGCATCACCCCGAATGGCACGAACATCTTGTGTGCATCCAACTTAACACGTAGCAACCGTCCGCGTTGTTGTGGGATTCTCGATTTGGGAATAAGGTACAAATTCAAATGCAGATACACTTACGCTTGAAAACGTGCTGTCAAAGAGCAAACATGCCCAACGGCACTACGAGTGGAACGAATATCCAACGTAACACATAGCAACAAGTCACACAGTCTAGGGACTCCCCATTTAAGAATTGGATACAAATTTGAAAACAGGCACACGGGCTTAAAAATGAGTCCCTCGGGGGTGGGGGAACCCCAGCGACCCCAAAGTGGCACCTCTACATGAACACCTCGTGAACATCCAATGTAACACGTAGTAATTGATCGCTCAATCACGGGACTCCTGGTTTGAGAATGGAACATAATTTTGAAAATAAAAACAATTAAGTTTGAAAACATGCCGCGAAGGGGTGAGCACCCCCAATTTCCCCCAAACGGCATTGCGAGTGGCACGAACACCTCATGGGTATCAAAGATAACACATAGCAACCGACCGCATTGTCACGAGACTCCTGGTTTTAGAATAGGACACAAATTTGAAAACAAAAACACATAAGCCTGAAAATGAGCCCTGTGGGGGCGAATACCCCCAATCGACCCAAATGGCAATGCAAATGGAGAGAACACATAGTGCATGTGTAACGTAACACGTAGCAACTGGGCGCATAGTTACGGAATCCCGGTTTGAGAATATGATATGAATTTAAAAATACGCACACTTAAGCTTGAAAATGTGCAGCAAGGGGGCCGAAGCCACCAACGGCCTCCAAACGGAATCACGATTGACATGAACACCATATCGCATCCTACACAATACAAACCAACCAACCGCATATTCGCGAGACTCTCGGTTTGAGAATAGGACAAAAAATTGAAAATAGGCATACTTAGGCTTGAAAATGTGCTGCGAGGGGGAGAACACTCCCAGTTGTCTCAAAACAACGCAATCACTTGAGCCTCGTGTGTTTACTTTGTTATTTTATAATTTTTTAAATTTTTTTATTTGAGTCGTATATAATTCTTTAGTATTTTTATATTTTATTTGTGTGCATAGAGTCGTATATATTAGGGTTCGTTATTTTGCGTAAATATAATAGGGGTGTGTATTTTATTAGGTTTTTCTTTATTTTATGTTATTTGTTTTTAATTTTATTAGTTAGTTAAATATAATAGGGGTGTGTTTTATTTTTAGAATAGGAGTTTAATTTATCACATTGTCTTTTAACATTAATTAATCCATTCTCCCTTGAGGTTGTTTTAAAAATAAAAAAATATAATAAAGTTTTAATAAAAATTTGAATTGCAAGCATTAACACTATTTTTTCGCCTTTAAAGTTGTATTGATACCCGTACTTACCGCATGATAAGTTATTTAACAAGTTTCACTGGTATTCAAGGGATTTTGAGACTTGACGTTTGAAGACAACGACTCACCCATAAAAAATAAGTTATCAAATGGCGAGATATCAACGAACTCTTTGACAAACAAAATCCTCCACTATTTTTCTTTTATCAACTTCATGTGCAGTTTGATGGGTTGTGCATTGGTAAATATCACATCCTTCTAGATATTATTACATTTGCACATAATTTAAATGAAATGAGAAATAATGAGAATTAAATAAATATTAATTATGGAGAAAAGATTAATATTAGCATGAAAATATATTTACTACTGTGATAAGTAAATAAAATTATGCCAAATGATATTACGTGTAAAATTATGGATTGTTGGAGTGGGATTCACATGTGAAACGGGTTTTGGGGAATGGAATTATGAGAAATAATATGGTTATAATCCCATAGTGGAATTAAAGATAAATCATGGTAAAACGATGAGATGTTAATGGTATATATGAGGATTAGTGTAATCTTGAATTAGAATTAAAAAATTAATTAATTTTTGATAAATTATGTTGAATCCTATGATTCGTAATGTTATCGGATGAATTAAGACGTTAAAATGTGTATCTTTAGGTTTATGATTGATAGGGTGATGTTTAACTGTGTTTGGAGGAATAATGGTGTTCATATGGGGTGTGCAAAATTAGGAAACTTCTTCAAAAACAAAATAGCCTCTCCGAGTAGAGAACCAGAGGGTGAACAGGGTCGGCCCACCTGTTCAGTCCATGTTGGCTATTTGGGTTTCTTCGTTAATCGATTGGGGTCCGGATTAATTTAGGGAGTTCGTAATGGGACTTAGGACTTATAAAAAATATGTGGGACATTATATTACCTTAGGTTAGTCGAAAATAAAACCCGGGTATAGGAAAATGGGTGTTTTAGAATTAATGACAATCGAAAATGATTAATCAATTCGTGTTCGGATTTCAGATAAAATTGGGATACGGGCGGGAGTAGAACAACTTAATGTCTAGAATAATAATAAAATTTATGAATTCATTATAATTAAGTGACAACTTGAATATCCGGGAATCAGGGGTAAACTCGAGAATTATGAACTAGTGCAACGAGTTACTTATGCACATTTAGCCGGTTATATATATATATATATATATATATATATATATATATATATATATATATATATATATATATATATATATATGTGTGTGTGTGTGTGTGTGTGTGTGTGTGTGTGTGTGTGTGTGTGATAGATATATGTAAACATACCTACTCTATGGATGCTATCGTTGGAGGTTGCGCATACTGGGCGCTCCACCTTCGCATTGACCAGTAGGTATTGGATCGATTCCCCTAGGTCATAGGGGTGTTGATGACCACTGTATGTGAGTTTAAGATCTAGTGGGGTAATGTTATATGGTTATGACCCACGATTGTAAGTCTATGATCTCCTCCGTACGTGTTTACGATTTATGTCGATGGTGAGATCTCGGCCTGTTGGCCCAGGAGTTGGGCCGATATTATGCTAGAGAATTCATCTGCGAGGTCTTAGCTCTAGGAATGCGTTTATACATATATAGCGAGTGAGATATATGGATGTGTATAATATGTGTTATGTGTATACATATATAAGTGTGTTAACTATATACGTGTGAATAAAACGAATGTGTGAGCATTGAATTAATAACTAGTGTGAAGTTGTGTGATTCGTTTCTCGATAAGAATTATAATGATTTAGCGTATGTGCTAGCTAAATGAGAATCAAAGCAAAGTTTAAATACGGGTGAAACCGTTTGGCTAGAAGTTTAGCATATGGGACTAAAATAAGTGTTGGTATTAGTTAGGCATGGTAACATAACTAGGGTGTTTAAAATACATGAATTAATTGCTCACTATAGATGAGGGGTGAGGATTATCTCATGGGAGTGCGACACATGTTCAAATATGAACGATTACGTTGTATACTTATTATTGTATTTTAAACCCTTGCAAAATATTTTCAAATGGTTTTTGGGCTCTGACCCGCATCAAAATATTTATCAAAACTTTTTAGGTGCCCAACCACAGGGATACCAGGCATGATTATATTTTCGATCAGAAAATATTGTTGTAGCCTTCGATGCCCGCAAGGATTGATTAGGGACAACTATCTTTGATTTTAGATAGGATTTCAGTTCAGTTCTGTATTACGGCATGTCGCTAGGGGTGAAAATTTTGGGAACGAAACGATAACACGATGCGAAACGAAACAAAATTGACAGGGTTTTTCATGTTCGGGTAGTGTTCGGGTCTAGGTTTTGGACCCGTTAACGGGTCGTGTCGTATTCGTGTCCAAATTTTTCCACAAAATTGACCCGATAAGAATACGATAGTGATCACATTAAGGATACGATATAAATCCTATATAGAACCGCTATCTACCTCCATTTAGACCCATTATCAACCTACTATTTAGACCCACTATTTTTTTAATTCCTCCTAACTCGTCTAATCATGTCCAATCGTGTCGTGTTGGGTCAGATCTAATCGTTTTATCGTGTCATGTTGTATTTTTAACGTGTCGTATTTGGGTTAAGGAAAAAAATGCGATGTCGTGCTGTGTCGTGTTCGGGTCCGTTGAATTATTATCGTGTCGGGTCGTGTCGTGTGAAAACACGACTCATTGACCCTTTTTGCCACCGTTACATGTCTCCCATGATCAGGCAGTGTTTACTTTATTCAAATTTATTTCATTTCAGTTTAGTTAGTTTATTGTATTGAGACTTTTAGCGAGCCTTATTTGATTATTATTTCATTTATTCAACATTCATTTTTTTTTGTGAATGTGTATTTATATTATTCGCATTGTTTTTTGTATGAATGGAAGTTTCCATAAACTAGTTAATAAGTTTTTAAAATTTGACACCAGGCTTAATAGGCTACTAGTGATTAAATTGGCTTTTAACAGTGATGTTAAGAATGATTCAGTCTAAGATTTTAGTTTTATTGTAGTAAAGGACTGGACACCCTTTATTTAAATAGGCGAGGTGTAATATTATTACAATACCATCTCGGTATTGTCAATAATTTATATTTTTCTTTATAATTAAAATACCCTTTATTTATAATTAAAATTTTCTTTTATATTTTATGCTATGTTAATAATTCATATTATAGTTCGTGTCAAATTGTGGATTTTTGGAGTGGTATTCACATGCAAAATGAGTTTGGGGGAATGGAATTATCAGAAAATCTGGTTATAATCCCATAGTAGAATCTGAGATGAATCATGATAAAAATATGTGATCTTTAATAGTATATTTGAGGATTAATGTAATCTTGAATTAGTATTAAGAAATTAAATAATTTTTGACAAATTATGTTGAATCCTATGATTCGTAATGCTATCGGTTGAATTCAGATGTTAAAACATGTATCTTTAGGTTTAGCATTAATAGGGTGATGTCTATTTGTGTTTGATGAATAATGGTGTTCATATAGGGTTTGAAAATTTAGGAAACTTTGAGAAAAATGCAATAGGCTCTCCTAGTAGAGAACCAGAAGGTGAACCGATTCGGGTCAGGGGCGAACCGATTCGGCCCACCTGTTTAGTCCACGTTGGCTGCTTTGGTTTCTTCATGAATCGATTTGGTTTAGAATTAATTTAGGGAGTTCGTAAGGGGACTTAGGACTTTAAAAAAATATGTGGGACATTATATTTCCTTAGGTTAGTCGATAATAAAATCCGGGTATGGGAAAGTGGGTGTTTTATAATGAATGACAATCGAAAATGATTAATCAAATTGGGTTGGGATTTCAGATAGAATTGGGATACAGGCTGGAGTAGAACAGCTTAATGTCCAAAATAATAATAAAATTTATGAATTCATTATAATTAAGTGACAACTTGAATATTCGAGAGCCGGGGGTAAACTCGAGAATTATGAATTATGTAAGGACACAAATTTCAAATTGAGTCCATATATAGTTTTGGCTCAATTCCGGACAAAAACATTTATTCATAGGATAGTATTTATTGTAATATTCATAAGCCTATGAAGTGTATGTTGAAGTCGTAGCGGCAAAGAATTTAAAGCTTCATCAAAATGCCGGTTTGCGTGCCTCGTTTCTAGGTCATCAACTAAGGTTCCGTGCTCCCAAGGTATGAATATAATTATATGTATATAGGAGCTTGGAACAATATGTATTGGGTGTTAGGTGAAATAAAAACTGAATTTTATTTTCAGAAAGAATCAATTAAGAACTTTAAAATAAGTATATAAAAGTTTCTGGGCCAAAATCGAATTTTTCAATCTTTCTGGTCGTTCGTTAGAAATGTCGTTCGAACGATTTTTTTCGTTCGAACGAGTTTTGTCGTTCGAACCAGGTTCGTTCGAACGAGTTTTGCCAACGACCCTAACTGGACAGTTGTTCGATATGTCGTTCGAACGAATGTTCGTTCTAACGAGATATCTAACGAACTTCTAACGAGCCCAGGCTGGTCACTCGTTAGAAGTCTCGTTCGAACGAGAATCACGTTCGTTCGAACGAACTTCCAGCAGGAACAGTTATTTGGCAGTTTTTTGCAGTTTTCCCCACTCCTCCACTTGGTTTTCAACCAACCTTTTTTATACTTTATTATGTGCGGGAAACACATTTTCCAAGACAACTTTTCCAATCTTGTTTATCTCCTAGAGAGAGTTTGAGAGCAAAATGAGTTTTAGGAAAATGTTCAAGTTTTGAGTGTAATTCTTTCAAGAAAATTTTTATACACACTCTAGTTTACACCCAATTGTTTATCCAAGTTTCTATATAAATATTAATTGCTTGGAGTTTGTTTTGGCACCGGTTTTTCTCTACACCGAATTGAAGAGAAGTTTGTTTCATTTCTACCCATTTGGAGAAAGGCTCCATGTTAGGGTGACGGTGTGCCTAATTGCCCGATCGATGAATTCTGAGACCACGGTGGAGCTCCGTTGGTTATCCGCTAATTGGAGGTTGATACAAGAAGAACCATCACGGCTTGAGAGGGTTCGAGTTTAGGAAGTAAGTCTTTTGTCTTGTATTTTGTAATACCGTTTTTAGTGGATTTGAGGCTAGGGCCGTCCCGAGGTTTTTTCCCGTTAGTGGGTTTTTCCTCGTACATCGCGGTGTAGTGTGACGTTGTTTATTTTATCTTGCTCATAATTTAGAACGCATGCTTAGGATAACTTCAAGATAAAGTTTGGTTTAATTATCACACTCATTTAATTTGGGACTTAAATTAAATATTGGGCAAATTTGGTTTATTCAAGTCATTTGCTAAAATTGGTTTCGCCTAACTTTGTTTAAATGAATAATCATGACTTAGACAAATTCTAAGACTTGAATTATGTTTTAATTTGTTTCTTAAGATATTAAAACTCTGCCTTGTTTATTTGCTGAACCATCACTTTTATTCGCTTCCGCATTTATCGAAAAGGAAATTATATATATTTAATAATCCGGGGTTTTTCAAATTGGTATCAGAGCCAAAAACGATAAATTATTTCGTTAAGATCTTTTTAATTTTTGGCTAAAATGGATTTTTCCCCATTTTCAAAATTTCCTATTTTCGATGGTTCAAACTACGCGTATTGGAAAGCGCGAATGAAATCTGCACTTAAATCTATCGATGAACGTGTTTGGATGTCTGTTGTTACTGGGTACTCCCCACCAACTCATCTAATTGAAAATGAACGTGTTGCCAAACCCATCGATAGATGGACCGAAAATGAGTTTAAACTTGCTAATTTTAATTCCCGTCGTTTAAATGCCTTGTTTAGCGCTGTCGCACCGGATGAATTCCGACGTATTATGACGTGTGAAACCGCTAAAGAAGCTTGGGACATTTTACAATTAACTCATGAAGGAACTAGTGTAGTTAAAGCTTCAAAACTCCAAAACCTCACCACTCAATTTGAAACTATCAAAATGGATGAAAAAGAAACTTTTGATAAATTTTATGCTAGACTTTCTGATATTGTTAATTCATCCTTTAACTTGGGAGAGAAAATACCTGACGACCGTGTTGTAAAGAAAATTTTAAGGTCCCTACCTGATAGATTTATTCCTAAAGTGACCGTTTTAAATTCTTTACCCACTTTAGCCTCTACGAAATTAGAAGAGCTTGTAGGTGATTTACAAACCTATGAACTGGATATGTTTCCCTCTAAAGATGAAAAGAAAATTGAAAAGGGCGTTGCTTTAAAAGCCCGAAAAGAGGTCAAGCAAGTAGTAGAGAGAGATAGTGATAGTGACTCGGAAGATATGGCTTTGTTTGCTCGTAAATTTAGAAAATTTCTTAAATTTAACAAAGATAAAGTTAAAAATGATTTTAAGAAATTTGAATCTTCTAAACATGATAAAAGCGAGAAGGTTGCTAAAGCCGAGAAGATCCCTAAAACTAGTAATCACAATTTGGATAGGGACGAGTCTAATAAGTGTTTTGGTTGTGAAGGATATGGCCATAGGGCTTTTGAGTGCCCCACTAAACTAAGGAAAGAGGGTAAACGACCCGTTTCATATAATGCGACCCTTAGTGATAGTGATAAGGAAGAGAAGCCCGATTCCCCCACTAAGAAAAAATTTGTGGCTTTTATGGCTAGACATGTGAGTGATAATGAGAACTCATCGAATGATGAAATAATAGCACATGCCACTTCCAAGGTCATTGTACATGATTCTCTTATTTTTGATGATAGTGAGAGTGAAGAAGAAAGAGAGAGTGAAAATGAAGAAGAGGTTGATGTGAGTGAACTTCAAAATGCTTTTCATGAATTATATAAAGAATCTATTAATTTGAAAAGAACTAATTTGAAGTTAGAAACTTGTTTAAGAAAGAGTGTCAAGGTCGTTGATGATAGTGCCTTAATAGAAGACCTTAGGACTCAAGAGAGGACTCTTCGAGAGAAGCTAGAATACGTAGAAGGCGAGAGAGATAGCCTTAGGGGTTTAATGGAATCCTTGAAAAAGGAGCTTCTTGCTTTTGAAGAGCGAAATGTTTTACTAGAATCTAACATTGTTGAATTGGAAAATAAATTAAAAGATTCTAGTATTGTCAAATTTGATTTGGAGTGTCGTTCGGAAAAACTAGATAAAATGTTAGGAACGGTCCAAATTAAAAATGACACTTGTGGTTTAGGCTTCAATCCTTGTAATGAATTTACTCATAATGCCCAAACCAATGTTTTAGGAGAATCAACTAGGAATACTCTTAAAGATCACTCCTTAAGTAAATCTTTTCGACATGTTCTCACTTGTACACATTGTGGTCGACAAGGTCATCTTAGGAAATTTTGTTTAGATCTTAAACGAATTCCTAGAAAACCCCATAGTAAAGTAACCACGGTAGTTAACGTTCCTACACCCCAAGATAGTCATTCCTCATTAATTTGGGTTAGGAAATCCGACTTGGTTGCCTTACAAAATAAGGATTTTGATTCTCATTTACTTTCACATGCTTCCTCTCTTGCTAAATCTAAAGGATAAATGTGTTAGTATTTGCATGCTTTAGCGTTTGTACTTCATGCCATATTCATATGCTAAATGTATGCTTGTTTAGTCATTTTCTAGTCATAACCTTATTTCATATCACATGCTAGAAATCATGACTTGTTTATCTTTTTGTATTATATTTTGTGTTTGAATTAATTGAAAAATATAAAAAGATTTTTGTTTATCATTTGTGTTTTATTTATTTCATTTAAGCTTAATGAAAAATACAAATGATTTTTGTTTGTCTTTTTGAGTAAATATTTATTTTTGATTAAAAATGTTAAAAACTCAAAAAGATTTTGTTTTGTGTGTATTTTTGTTTGACACACTTTATGTGGCATATATTTGTGTTCGAATCCCATCATTTACGCTCCCATGTGGCTAGAACTTTTGGTTTAGATTTTCAATCCTTAAAATGTTCTTTACCATGTTTTATATGGAGTAGTTGGATTTTGTATTGTTTAAATGGATTCTATTTCTATATGCCTCTATTCACACATGCACGAGCTCTTTTGAAATCTTAATGTCACATGTTATATTTGAGCTTTTTGAGGTGTTCTCCTATCAATCTAGTCATCTACATATCTATGACCTAGGAGGACTAGTGCATGTCAAAATCCGTTGCATGTGAGATTTGTGTGAAAAATGAAAACATGATAAATTAATATATGCACGGGGAAGGGCTCCGAAAGGATGAATTAAATCCTTTGCGATAGTAAGCCACCCTTTATTGGATCTAAAAGAAATACGTGATCCAAAGGCCTAAAAATAGAATATTTGGCATTAAACAGAAAGCAATTGCCAAGGCCTATGTTTGTATGATATATTCATTCAAAAACCAAAGAATATATATGCTCATTGAGGGAGAATTGGATGGTATATCAACGGTTTGCACAATGTCCGTTTATCCTAGTTTTCTTTAATGTCATGACTCTATTTGGTTTGTAGAATCATCATCATGCTAGGCTTGTATGCATTGTGTATGTTTGTTCATTGAGTTCAATCTTTATATTTTCACATGAGGTTATATTTAACTGTGATGAAGTTTGCAATCAAATGAGAACTCCGTGAACGTTTCTTAAGTGTTTGGGTCTAAATTTAATTGTTGCTTGTTCACACCCCTACACTTCCGTTTCCATATGACACATTTTTGCCACACGAGTGTGCAAACTTATTGTATTTTGTGTCATGTGTGGGTTTATATCTATATATATGCAAGTACTATATTGGTATATTTCTAATGTATATATATATGATATTCATTTGTCTTTGCCCTGCTTTTATTTTCCATATGCTTTCATGTCTTATCACTTTAAGCTTTCACATGAGGTTGATTAGTTCTTTATCCTTTGCCTATTCCCGAACAAAAAGGGGGAGAATGATGATAGGGGGAGAAATGGTATCTAATCCTATTATTATCGTATCTTCGTTTGGGGGAGATTTATCTTAGGGGGAGATGTCTTTCTAAGTAGGTCATGTGTTTAAAGGGAGAATTAATTTAGGGGGAGTAATTAATTAATTGCATTTAATATTTTGATATTCCCTATGCATTTGATGAGTTTGCTTAAGTGTGCAGGAATTATTCTAAAGCGGCATCTTTCTATAGCAAAGCGTTTGATCCTTGGGTTAAGTCAAGATTGGGCGGGTTATGTTTTGAGTCTAGTAGAGCTTGACGGCCCTTTAGGATTTTTGTTTGGTTTTTGTCCCGGAATAGCCAAAGGGGGAGATTTGTAAGGACACAAATTTCAAATTGAGTCCATATATAGTTTTGGCTCAATTGCGGACAAAAACATTTATTCATAGGATAGTATTTATTGTAATATTCACAAGCCTATGAAGTGTATGTTGAAGTCGTAGCGGAAAAGAATTTAAAGCTTCATCAAAATGCCGGTTTGCGTGCCTCGTTTCTAGGTCATCAACTAAGGTTCCGTGCTCCCAAGGTATGAATGTAATTATATGTATATAGGAGCTTGGAACAATATGTATTGGGTGTTAGGTGAAATAAAAACTGCATTTTATTTTCAGAAAGAATCAATTAAGAACTTTAAAATAAGTATATAAAAGTTTCTGGGCCAAAATCGAATTTTTCAATCTTTCTGGTCGTTCGTTAGAAATGTCGTTCGAATGATTTTTTTCGTTCGAACGAGTTTTGTCGTTCGAACCAGGTTCGTTCGAACGAGTTTTGCCAACGACCCTAACTGGACAGTTGTTCGATATGTCGTTCGAACGAATGTTCGTTCTAACGAGATATCTAACGAACTTCTAACGAGCCCAGGCTGGTCACTCGTTAGAAGTCTCGTTCGAACGAGAATCACGTTCGTTCGAACGAACTTCCAGCGGGAACAGTTATTTGGCAATTTTTTGCAGTTTTTCCCCACTCCTCCACTTGGTTTTCAACCAACCTTTTTTATACTTTATTATGTGCGGGAAACACATTTTCCAAGACGACTTTTCCAATCTTGTTTATCTCCTAGAGAGAGTTTGAGAGCAAAATGAGTTTTAGGAAAATGTTCAAGTTTTGAGTGTAATTCTTTCAAGAAAAATTTTATACACACTCTAGTTTACACCCAATTGTTTATCCAAGTTTCTATATAAAAATTAATTGCTTGGAGTTTGTTTTGGCACCGGTTTTTCTCTACACCGAATTGAAGAGAAGTTTGTTTCATTTCTACCCATTTGGAGAAAGGCTCCATGTTAGGGTGACGGTGTGCCTAATTGCCCGATCGATGAATTCTGAGACCACGGTGGAGCTCCGTTGGTTATCCGCTAATTGGAGGTTGATACAAGAAGAAGCATCACGGCTTGAGAGGGTTCGAGTTTAGGAAGTAAGTCTTTTGTCTTGTATTTTGTAATACCGTTTTTAGTGGATTTGAGGCTAGGGCCGTCCCGAGGTTTTTTCCCGTTAGTGGGTTTTTCCTCGTACATCGCGGTGTAGTGTGACGTTGTTTATTTTATCTTGCTCATAATTTAGAACGCATGCTTAGGATAACTTCAAGATAAAATTTGGTTTAATTATCACACTCATTTAATTTGGGACTTAAATTAAATATTGGGCAAATTTGGTTTATTCAAGTCATTTGCTAAAATTGGTTTCGCCTAACTTTGTTTAAATGAATAATCATGACTTAGACAAATTCTAAGACTTGAATTATGTTTTAATTTGTTTCTTAAGATATTAAAACTCTGCCTTGTTTATTTGCTGAACCATCACTTTTATTCGCTTCCGCATTTATCGAAAAGGAAATTATATATATTTAATAATCCGGGGTTTTTCAAATTGGTATCAGAGCCAAAAACGATAAATTATTTCGTTAAGATCTTTTTAATTTTTGGCTAAAATGGATTTTTCCCCATTTTCAAAATTTCCTATTTTCGATGGTTCAAACTACGCGTATTGGAAAGCGCGAATGAAATCTGCACTTAAATCTATCGATGAACGTGTTTGGATGTCTGTTGTTACTGGGTACTCCCCACCAACTCATCTAATTGAAAATGAACGTGTTCCCAAACCCATCGATAGATGGACTGAAAATGAGTTTAAACTTGCTAATTTTAATTCCCGTGGTTTAAATGCCTTGTTTAGCGCTGTCGCACCGGATGAATTCCGACGTATTATGACGTGTGAAACCTCTAAAGAAGCTTGGGACATTTTACAATTAACTCATGAAGGAACTAGTGTAGTTAAAGATTCAAAACTCCAAAACCTCACTACTCAATTTGAAACTATCAAAATGGATGAAAAAGAAACTTTTGATAAATTTTATGCTAGACTTTCTGATATTGTTAATTCATCCTTTAACTTGGGAGAGAAAATACCTGACGACCGTGTTGTAAAGAAAATTTTAAGGTCCCTACTTGATAGATTTATTCCTAAAGTGACCGTTTTAAATTCTTTACCCACTTTAGCCTCTACGAAATTAGAAGAGCTTGTAGGTGATTTACAAACCTATGAACTGGATATGTTTCCCTCTAAAGATGAAAAGAAAATTGAAAAGGGCGTTGCTTTAAAAGCCCGAAAAGAGGTCAAGCAAGTAGTAGAGAGAGATAGTGATAGTGACTCAGAAGATATGGCTTTGTTTGCTCGTAAATTTAGAAAATTTCTTAAATTTAACAAAGATAAAGTTAAAAATGATTTTAAGAAATTTGAATCTTCTAAACATGATAAAAGCGAGAAGGTTGCTAAAGCCGAGAAGATCCCTAAAACTAGTAATCACAATTTGGATAGGGACGAGTCTAATAAGTGTTTTGGTTGTGAAGGATATGGCCATAGGGCTTTTGAGTGCCCCACTAAACTAAGGAAAGAGGGTAAACGACCCGTTTCATATAATGCGACCCTTAGTGATAGTGATAAGGAAGAGAAGCCCGATTCCCCCACTAAGAAAAAATTTGTGGCTTTTATGGCTAGACATGTGAGTGATAATGAGAACTCATCGAATGATGAAATAATAGCACATGCCACTTCCAAGGTCATTGTACATGATTCTCTTATTTTTGATGATAGTGAGAGTGAAGAAGAAAGAGAGAGTGAAAATGAAGAAGAGGTTGATGTGAGTGAACTTCAAAATGCTTTTCATGAATTATATAAAGAATCTATTAATTTGAAAAGAACTAATTTGAAGTTAGAAACTTGTTTAAGAAAGAGTGTCAAGGTCGTTGATGATAGTGCCTTAATAGAAGACCTTAGGACTCAAGAGAGGACTCTTCGAGAGAAGCTAGAATACGTAGAAGGTGAGAGAGATAGCCTTAGGGGTTTAATGGAATCCTTGAAAAAGGAGCTTCTTGCTTTTGAAGAGCGAAATGTTTTACTAGAATCTAACATTGTTGAATTGGAAAATAAATTAAAAGATTCTAGTATTGTCAAATTTGATTTGGAGTGTCGTTCGGAAAAACTAGATAAAATGTTAGGAACGGTCCAAATTAAAAATGACACTTGTGGTTTAGGCTTCAATCCTTGTAATGAATTTACGCATAATGCCCAAACCAATGTTTTAGGAGAATCAACTAGGAATACTCTTAAAGATCACTCCTTAAGTAAATCTTTTCGACATGTTCTCACTTGTACACATTGTGGTCGACAAGGTCATCTTAGGAAATTTTGTTTAGATCTTATACGAATTCCTAGAAAACCCCATAGTAAAGTAACCACGGTAGTTAACGTTCCTACACCCCAAGATAGTCATTCCTCATTAATTTGGGTTAGGAAATCCGACTTGGTTGCCTTACAAAATAAGGATTTTGATTCTCATTTACTTTCACATGCTTCCTCTCTTGCTAAATCTAAAGGATAAATGTGTTAGTATTTGCATGCTTTAGCGTTTGTACTTCATGCCATATTCATATGCTAAATGTATGCTTGTTTAGTCATTTTCTAGTCATAACCTTATTTCATATCACATGCTAGAAATCATGACTTGTTTATCTTTTTGTATTATATTTTGTGTTTGAATTAATTGAAAAATATAAAAAGATTTTTGTTTATCATTTGTGTTTTATTTATTTCATTTAAGCTTAATGAAAAATACAAATGATTTTTGTTTGTCTTTTTGAGTAAATATTTATTTTTGATTAAAAATGTTAAAAACTCAAAAAGATTTTGTTTTGTGTGTATTTTTGTTTGACACACTTTATGTGGCATATATTTGTGTTCGAATCCCATCATTTACGCTCCCATGTGGCTAGAACTTTTGGTTTAGATTTTCAATCCTTAAAATGTTCTTTACCATGTTTTATATGGAGTAGTTGGATTTTGTATTGTTTAAATGGATTCTATTTCTATATGCCTCTATTCACACATGCACGAGCTCTTTTGAAATCTTAATGTCACATGTTATATTTGAGCTTTTTGAGGTGTTCTCCTATCAATCTAGTCATCTACATATCTATGACCTAGGAGGACTAGTGCATGTCAAAATCCGTTGCATGTGAGATTTGTGTGAAAAATGAAAACATGATAAATTAATATATGCACGGGGAAGGGCTCTGAAAGGATGAATTAAATCCTTTGCGATAGTAAGCCACCCTTTATTGGATCTAAAAGAAATACGTGATCCAAAGGCCTAAAAATAAAATATTTGGCATTAAACAGAAAGCAATTGCCAAGGCCTATGTTTGTATGATATATTCATTCAAAAACCAAAGAATATATATGCTCATTGAGGGAGAATTGGATGGTATATCAACGGTTTGCACAATGTCCGTTTATCCTAGTTTTCTTTAATGTCATGACTCTATTTGGTTTGTAGAATCATAATCATGCTAGGCTTGTATGCATTGTGTATGTTTGTTCATTGAGTTCAATCTTTATATTTTCACATGAGGTTATATTTAACTGTGATGAAGTTTGCAATCAAATGAGAACTCCGTGAACGTTTCTTAAGTGTTTGGGTCTAAATTTAATTGTTGCTTGTTCACACCCCTACACTTCCGTTTCCATATGACACATTTTTGCCATACGAGTGTGCAAACTTATTGTATTTTGTGTCATGTGTGGGTTTATATCTATATATATGCAAGTACTATATTGGTATATTTCTAATGTATATATATATGATATTCGTTTGTCTTTGCCCTGCTTTTATTTTCCCATATGCTTTCATGTCTTATCACTTTAAGCTTTCACATGAGGTTGATTAGTTCTTTATCCTTTGCCTATTCCCGAACAAAAAGGGGGAGAATGATGATAGGGGGAGAAATGGTATCTAATCCTATTATTATCGTATCTTCGTTTGGGGGAGATTTATCTTAGGGGGAGACGTCTTTCTAAGTAGGTCATGTGTTTAAAGGGAGAATTAATTTAGGGGGAGTAATTAATTAATTGCATTTAATATTTTGATATTCCCTATGCATTTGATGAGTTTGCTTAAGTGTGCAGGAATTATTCTAAAGCGGCATCTTTCTATAGCAAAGCGTTTGATCCTTGGGTTAAGTCAAGATTGGGCGGGTTATGTTTTGAGTCTAGTAGAGCTTGACGGCCCTTTAGGATTTTTGTTTGGTTTTTGTCCCGGAATAGCCAAAGGGGGAGATTTGTAAGGACACAAATTTCAAATTGAGTCCATATATAGTTTTGGCTCAATTGCGGACAAAAACATTTATTCATAGGATAGTATTTATTGTAATATTCACAAGCCTATGAAGTGTATGTTGAAGTCGTAGCGGAAAAGAATTTAAAGCTTCATCAAAATGCCGGTTTGCGTGCCTCGTTTCTAGGTCATCAACTAAGGTTCCGTGCTCCCAAGGTATGAATGTAATTATATGTATATAGGAGCTTGGAACAATATGTATTAGGTGTTAGGTGAAATAAAAACTGAATTTTATTTTCAGAAAGAATCAATTAAGAACTTTAAAATAAGTATATAAAAGTTTCTGGGCCAAAATCGAATTTTTCAATCTTTCTGGTCGTTCGTTAGAAATGTCGTTCGAACGATTTTTTTCGTTCGAACGAGTTTTGTCGTTCGAACCAGGTTCGTTCGAACGAGTTTTGCCAACGACCCTAACTGGACAGTTGTTCGATATGTCGTTCGAACGAATGTTCGTTCTAACGAGATATCTAACGAACTTCTAACGAGCCCAGGTTGGTCACTCGTTAGAAGTCTCGTTCGAACGAGAATCACGTTCGTTCGAACGAACTTCCAGCGGGAATAGTTATTTGGCAGTTTTTTGCAGTTTTTCCCCACTCCTCCACTTGGTTTTCAACCAACCTTTTTTATACTTTATTATGTGCGGGAAACACATTTTCCAAGACAACTTTTCCAATCTTGTTTATCTCCTAGAGAGAGTTTGAGAGCAAAATGAGTTTTAGGAAAATGTTCAAGTTTTGAGTGTAATTCTTTCAAGAAAAATTTTATACACACTCTAGTTTACACCCAATTGTTTATCCAAGTTTCTATATAAATATTAATTGCTTGGAGTTTGTTTTGGCACCGGTTTTTCTCTACACCGAATTGAAGAGAAGTTTGTTTCATTTCTACCCATTTGGAGAAAGGCTCCATGTTAGGGTGACGGTGTGCCTAATTGCCCGATCGATGAATTCTGAGACCACGGTGGAGCTCCGTTGGTTATCCGCTAATTGGAGGTTGATACAAGAAGAAGCATCACGGCTTGAGAGGGTTCGAGTTTAGGAAGTAAGTTTTTTGTCTTGTATTTTGTAATACCGTTTTTAGTGGATTTGAGGCTAGGGCCGTCCCGAGGTTTTTTCCCGTTAGTGGGTTTTTCCTCGTACATCGCGGTGTAGTGTGACGTTGTTTATTTTATCTTGCTCATAATTTAGAACGCATGCTTAGGATAACTTCAAGATAAAATTTGGTTTAATTATCACACTCATTTAATTTGGGACTTAAATTAAATATTGGGCAAATTTGGTTTATTCAAGTCATTTGCTAAAATTGGTTTCGCCTAACTTTGTTTAAATGAATAATCATGACTTAGACAAATTCTAAGACTTGAATTATGTTTTAATTTGTTTCTTAAGATATTAAAACTCTGCCTTGTTTATTTGCTGAACCATCACTTTTATTCGCTTCCGCATTTATCGAAAAGGAAATTATATATATTTAATAATCCGGGGTTTTTCAAATTGGTATCAGAGCCAAAAACGATAAATTATTTCGTTAAGATCTTTTTAATTTTTGGCTAAAATGGATTTTTCCCCATTTTCAAAATTTCCTATTTTCGATGGTTCAAACTACGCGTATTGGAAAGCGCGAATGAAATCTGCACTTAAATCTATCGATGAACGTGTTTGGATGTCTGTTGTTACTGGGTACTCCCCACCAACTCATCTAATTGAAAATGAACGTGTTCCCAAACCCATCGATAGATGGACTGAAAATGAGTTTAAACTTGCTAATTTTAATTCCCGTGGTTTAAATGCCTTGTTTAGCGCTGTCGCACCGGATGAATTCCGACGTATTATGACGTGTGAAACCGCTAAAGAAGCTTGAGACATTTTACAATTAACTCATGAAGGAACTAGTGTAGTTAAAGCTTCAAAAATCCAAAACCTCACCACTCAATTTGAAACTATCAAAATGGATGAAAAAGAAACTTTTGATAAATTTTATGCTAGACTTTCTGATATTGTTAATTCATCCTATTTTATGCTAGACTTTCTGATTTTATGCTAGACTTTCTGATATTGATAAATTTTATGCTAGACTTTATGATAAATTTTATGCTAGACTTTCTAAATTTTATGCTACTTGTCCGGGCCCATGGTTATAAATTTTGGGTACCCACATATATGTATTACAAAATAGGTCTTTATTGAACGAATCTGGTTTGTGCTATCAGTTCGTATTTTGTAGCTGTTTTATTCTGGGGGTGGTGAGGCTTTCATCTGTCAGCACAAATTTGAGGCAGAGCCGCGAAACACCTTAAAGAAAGCGACATTGTCCATGACTCAACCATTTCATCGTAATCACGTTCCACTAATGTCAGGAATAAACATTCCAAATTGAAGGAAAGTATTTAAGAATTGAAAGCAGAAAAGATAACTGTTAATTTCTTATCTCATTTTTTATGAAAAGAAAGTTAGAAAATCGAATAAATGAGGGGTCACGGCTTTGTCACGGTTTATAACCGTGACAAACGTGTCACAGTCATTGACCTTGACACGACCGTGACACAAAACGCGAGTTTTGTGTCAAGGTCAATGACCGTGACACGACCGTGATAAAAAAAGTTGTCTCGCCTCGAAATGTCACGGTCATTGACCTTGACAAGTTGGATTTGTCAAGGTCAATGACCTTGACAAATGGGCAGATTTGGTGTAGTGACTGCTGGATGTTGATCTCTTCAAAGCTTGAAATTAATTCCCTCACTAAGGCGAGGTAGGCTGCCATTTTTTCATCCTTTGCATTGTAATCTCCACTTATCTGATTGGAGACTAGCTGAGAGTCTCCGAACACATGTAAACGTTTTTCTCCTAGAGTTTGTGCCTTTTGGAGACCGGCTATTAGGGCTTCGTATTCTGCTTCGTTGTTGGAGGCTGCAAATCCAAGCCTGATTCCTTGTTCGAGGATTGTGTTTTCTGGAGTGATGAGGACAATGCCTACCCCTACCCCCTTTGAGTTGGAGGCTCAATCAACAAAGAGTTTCCAGGTTCTTTCTTTTGCTTGGTTCTTCTGTTGCTTTATTGGTTAAGGTTGGTCGGAGAGCTCCTCGCCCGTGAATTCGGCTATGAAATCAGCAAGGATCTGACCCTTGATAGTTGTCCTTGGTTAAAATTGGATGTCAAACCGGCCGAGCTCGATTGACCACTTAGACAGTCTGCCCGACAAGTCCGCTTTCCTTAGGACAGCCTTAAGGGGATGCGATGTAAGGACGATGACAGTATGGGCTTCGAAATAATGCTTCAGCTTCCTCAAGGCTATTACAGTGCAAAGGCGAGCTTCTCCAATGGCAGGTACCTTTGCTCGGCGTCTAATAAGGTCTTGCTCGCGTAGTAAATGGGGTGTTGGATTCCTGCAACCTCGCATATTAATGCAGAGCTGACTGTGTGATTGGATACCGAGAGGTACAGGTACAAAGAATCCATTTGCTGTGGTATGAAAAGCAGCGGTGGAGAGCTTAAGTAGGCCTTGAGCTCGTCCAAAGCTCGTGAGCAGTCTGGGCTCCATTCTATCAGTTTACTCCCCTTTAGAAGCTGGAAAAAAGGTTTGCATTTCTCGGAGGATTTGGATATGAAGCGATTTAAGGCGGCGAGCATTCCAGTGAGCTTCTGCACCTCCCGGATTGTTCGAGGGGGTTGTACCCTGTTGATTGCATCGATCTGGTCTGGATTAGCTTCTATGCCTCTCTTACTGACCAAGTATCCAAGAAATTTTCCTGACTGGACACCGAAGAAACACTTGCTCACATTAAGCTTCATTCGGTACTTCTTGAGGATTTCGAAGGTTTTTGACAGGTCTGAAAGGTGATTTTCCTTCTTCTTGCTCTTAACGAGCATGTCATCGATGTAGACCTCCATTGTGTCTCCCATTTGATCCTTGAACATTTTTGTGACCAGCCGCTGATAGGTTGCCCCCGCATTCTTGAGCCCAAATGGCATGGCCTTGTAGCAATATAACCCAACTGTCGTGATGAACGTCGTTTTGTCCTAGTCTGGGGCATACAAGGGGATCTGTTGATATCCTGAGTATGCGTCCAAGAAACTCATTCGCTCGTGAGCTGCAGTTGCATCTACTAGTTGGTCTATCTTTGGGAGGGGGAAACTATCCTTAGGGCATGCTTTGTTGAGATTAGTGAAGTCGATGCAAACTCTCCACTTCCCATTATTCTTCGGAACTACTACTGGGTTGGACAACCACTTGGGGAATTGCACTTCCCGTATGTATCCTGCATCTAGTAGTTTTTCGACTTCCTTTTCGACCGCTTTAGCCTTCTCGGTGCGGTACTTCGAGCCTTCTGCGTGACTGGCTTGAATGTGGGGTCGACGTGCAGCTGATGACAGACGGCGCCAATTATGGAAGCAATTATTATGCAACACAAATAAATACGAGGGAAGCAATTATCAAGAAAGAACAAGGAATATAAGATGCCAATCACATAACAAAGGATGTACGTGGTTCAGCAAGGATGTGCCTACGTCCACGATGGTGCAGTCGATATTATTTCTATACACTCCGGAGAGTAATTACAGAGAATACAACTTGTCCGTTTGCCCCGGACCTAGGATTTAATATATACATGTACATGTAGGTAAGTGGAGGTGATGGGTTTCTCCACGTTTTCCATCTCCCGTATAACTTCCAATTGTGGAAACGTGGGGGAGACCGGATCAATATAAGAGATGAGGGGTCCGAACTTTGGGCCGCCAGGACTGGGCTACTCGTCCGGGCCCATGGTTCTAAATTTCGGGTACCCACATATATGTATTACAAAATGGGTCTTTATTGAACGAATCTGGTTTGTGCTATCAGTTCGTATTTTGTAGCTGTTTTATTCTGGAGGTGGTGAGGCTTTCATCTGTCAGCACAAATTTGAGGCAGAGTCGCGAAACACCTTAAAGAAAGCGACATTGTCCATGACTCAACCATTTCAACGTAATCACGTTCCACTAATGTCAGGAATAAACATTCCAAATTGAAGGAAAGTATTTAAGAATTGAAAGCAGAAAAGATAACTGTTATTTTCTTATCTCATTTTTTATGGAAAGAAAGTTCGAAAATCTTATGAGGCACTACCGAAATTTCTACCCCAAACATAATATTATAGTGAAATTTGTGAACTCACCTCCATTGTGAATATGAAGTTGTTTCCAAATAAACCACGTAAATATCTTGTGTCATGTATATGGTTATCTTTCCTTTGAACTTTATCTATTTATTTCTTTGCATGCGAAATTTTCCTATAGTACTTCTTCAATTCAACATTTGGTGGCTCATGGATTTTGTGGCATAAACAATGTTTGGTGCAAACAATAACAAAAACTAAATCAGACAATTTGTAAAATTAGAAGCTTCATATGGTCAAAAGGAAGGTGTGTTTTAAACTCTTTCTTAAAATTAAGACATGGAATTTTATGTGTTAAATGATCTATTATAAAATAAAAATATCCGTAAAAGAATTTTATAAATAGATGATTGTAAAATTACATTGAAAGATTTTGTATATATTTAGATTTCAATTTAAAAATATTAATAACCACCTCCGAAATCTAATTAATCGATTGTCACCCTGAGCTAGTTGATAATTTCCTTAAATTCTGACATGCTAAAATAATTTACCACTAGTATCTTCAATTCCATGCTACAATTTTTCATAATTTGAACTAATTCGAAAGATCATTTACTTAAAATTCTGAGTTGTATCTAACCCATAAATTTAGGGAAGAACTTAACATATATTTGAAGATACAATTGATTACCCATGAAATAACATTTATTTATAACAAAAAAATATTGTTCTTTGCACGTATGATGATTTACCAAAACAAAGGGACCCAAAATTTATCATTTTTAATAATAATAATAATAATAATAATAATAACAATAATAATAATAATAATAATAATAATAATAGTAATAATATTCTTTCCACTCTTAACATTTGACGCACGAGTTGCACCAATGGCAAGTTCCATGTACGCGTAACACGTAAGACTCAATCCTATAAGATCTCCACCTAAGGGAAAGTTTATTACTAGATTCGTATTTTGACAATCCCGTGAAAGTAAATAAGATATTTTCTCAAATGATAATACCAAATATTAACAAAACACTCATATTAGAGATGTTATATTTAGATGACCATTGCGGATCCCATGGTCATAAAATAGGAATGTTACAGTAACGTTTTTAGTATTTTTTTTTACATTTTCAACTATAGTATAATTTCAAGTAATAAAATGTCTAATTAATACTCACAAAAAAAGGAACCCAAAGTAGGGGGTAAAACTCAACCACATAAAGCAACACCTGCAAATTCAAAAAGGGAATATCAAAGGCACCATTTTCAGCCAAAATTATTCTAAAAAAACATAGAGCCAAAGTCCACCCACTTATCGTCATCATCCCGAATAAAGTTATATTAACCACTTCGGCCAGATCCATATGTCTTGCCCAACAAAATAGCAAGCACACCAGCTCCGGCAACAGCTCGCAGGATATTTGCTCTTGAAAAGTGATTTAGTCCCTTCATTCTTCACTATCTGCGAGAACGCATCAAGAGAGCTCCTGTATTTCACAGCTTCTCCAGGGGTCATCATCCTCCTTCTACGCAAGGTATAAATTGGATAAGAAGTCAGTCCAACACCAATGGTGATACCCCATCCCAACAAGAAACTATCCTGCATCTTACCAACCAGAACCACAGGCTTCAAAGAATCATACATTCCAAAATAGAGTCCACGGTAAACTATAATTCCCACGCATGAGATGTTGAATCCACGATAAAGCCCAACAATGCCATCAATTTTAAGGGTTTTCTTGTAAACATCAACTAAACCATTAAATTGTCTTTCGCCTCCCTTTTCAACCGCCTTAGCCAAATGCGTTCTGGCATAATCAAGGGAATAAACAAACAGAAGGGATGAAGCACCAGCAGCACCTCCTGATGCCAAGGGTCCGGTATATGTAACGTTTTTAGTAACGTTACATATACCTTTTGTCTTTATTACATATACGTTTTTAGTAACGTTGTATCTTTTGAAATATAGATGGATATGTAACGTTTTTAGTAAGGAAAGTGTAAGGGTCCGGTAAATGGAAAGGTTTTTGTCTTTATTACACAAATTTATTATCAATTTAAATAGCCTAGCCCGTGGTGATTCCAAACAT
The DNA here is from genome assembly GCA_949130495.1 of Sambucus nigra. Taxonomy (NCBI): domain Eukaryota; kingdom Viridiplantae; phylum Streptophyta; class Magnoliopsida; order Dipsacales; family Adoxaceae; genus Sambucus; species Sambucus nigra. Next base: position 675,039,682 of record OX422213.1, read on the forward strand.
ACTTTATGAAATCATCAAACATTTCAATACCCTTTAACTTTTCTTTCAACTCAATTTACATGAACAAAATCATGGGTTTGTCTACGTATATAACTCTTTTGATAATCATGATGCAACAGTTCACATCGTTGGGGATGATATTAGTTGGATCGCTTTTAGCCCTCCTATTGAGTACAAGGCGTGGGCTTATTTTGAGACTTTTCATATTGGTGATGTCCTCTGTAAGCTCTCTCTCTCTCTCTCTCTCTCTCTCTCTCTCTCTCTCCTAGGTGCTAACAAACTTGTGTTTTATAACACATCAACCCAAAAATATTTATATAGTTTTTGGTTTAAAAATGGTATAGTTTTGGGCTGGTTCATTAAAAAATATGTCCTTTAAGTTTGACCTTGATATTTTTATATTTATATAGAGAGAAAAAGAGAGCGGATCTCATTCATACCCCCCATGTGAGGTCTTTGTATGTGGATATTTTTTTTAAATAGTAAAAAAAAATTAACTACTGTTTTGTTATGGTATTAAAATATTATTGTGGGCCAATAAAAAACATCAGTTCAAATTGATTTTTTTTTACTTTTTTAAAAAATATCGGTCAATATATGTCAATTTTTAAAATGCTTACAAACTAACATATTTTCGCCGATGTTTTTTAAAATAGCAAAAAAATTATTTTTGAGATCATTTTTGTATGGGTCGCGTGATTGTTTTTTCTATTTTAAAAATGGTCCGCATATTAGGAACTCAAATGGCCCATCTATGAGATGTTATCTCTCTCTCTCTATATATATATATATATATATATATATATATATATATGTGTGTGTGTGTGTGTGTGTCATTTGCCTTTGTAGTTTACGTTTTCTTTTTAGTTTGGTAAATATTTGGGTTTGAAAAGTATGAAATCAACATATTGTAAGTTTAGTTTTGTTTTCTCTATTTGTTTAACGAAAAGGGATTGAAGTTGGGAGGGTCTTTCAATATATTATATGTGTGTGAGTTTGATTGCATTAATTATTTAATATTTATGGAATTTTCACTCTGACCGAACAACTGAAAGGTTTGGGATTGAGTGAGCCTCGCCCATCTCTGAGTTCTAGGGAATAAAAGAGAAAAGAGCCAAAAGCATATGATAAAAAAATAATAAAAAAAACAATTGATTACACTATACCCCATCTCAAACGTTATAAAGTTCAAAATTACAAATCAGATTAAATTAGAAACATTACACAGTTGCAAATTACAGGTCCAAAATACCCATCTAAAAAAAATTATTATTTTTTTATAAATAAAAACTGACTTTCGTGTTGTGTTGTTCTTATTTGAGTTGTGCCCGTGTTCAATTACAAAATAAAATTATGTATTGTGTTCATGTTTCTAAAACATTATATGATTTCGCGTTATGTCATATGTATTGTAATTGGGTTTTTGATTTTTATTAAATAAAATTGGGACAAAAAAGGAAACTAAGAAAAATTATTTTTTTAGCTAACACGAACATGACCCTATATGATATGAACTGGTTATTTTAAATTTTTTTAATATTTAAAACAATGTGAAACGGCACGGTGTGATGTGAAGTGGTAGTTTTAAACATTTTTTTTAAGAAAAAAATGTTTGCCCTGTTTTATTTCGGTGGTTTATTGTTTGGTAAAAAAACATTGTGTCGTGCTTTATATGGACAGTGTTCGTGTTAAGTGAAAAAAAAAACATTGTGTCGTGTCGAATTTAACTTGTAGTGTTTGTGTCAAGTAAAAAAATGCGATTTCATGTTGTATCGTGATATATTTGGGAGATGTTTATTTGAGGTAAAAAAATATGTTTTCATGCATGTTTTATTTGGTTCGTGCTTGTATTAGGTAAAAATAAAAAGATTTCGTTTTGTGTTCGAGTTAAGTTAAAAAAAAGATTGTACTGTATTTTATATTGATCGTGTCTAGTGACCTTTAATTAACACAAAGACAAAAACTACAAAGTATTGTCAATAGTATGTCAAATTTAACAAATTTATATATTTAAAAACATTTTTATAACATAGTTAACACCCATTATTTTTTATAACACTTTATTTTGTACGAAAAACATTTTGATTCAGTAAATGATATTTTTTTAAAACATAAAAACTATATTAATATTGAATTATGATAGTTATTGAAAAGGTATTTTTTAGAAAAATAAATTTATATATAAACCTTTTTAACAGTAAATTATATTAACAATTTTTTATATAAAATAAATACTTTCTTATAAAAAATGTTTTTAACATTTTTTATACAAAACAGTTTTTAACGTTTTTTGTACCAAAAAATAGTTAAAAAACATTTTCAAAATTTTTATTTATAGAATATATATTTAAAATATTTTGAAAATATCTTTGTACTCATGAATTCGATATGTTTTCTTTAATTTAGTTTAAAAAATACAATGTCATGACTTGTGCTTCAATATTATATAAAAAAATGCTTTAATGTATATCTATTAAAATATTACATTCCTTAGCACGCATAATAAAATATTAAAATATTTTTGTCATAAAATTCAATCTCATTCCCTTTTTAAGAAAATTCCCTTCCTCAATGATAACCTCTTTCTTTATCTAAAATTACGAATTTTTGCGAGTTAGTCCTTTTTACTAAGTATGTAGCCAAATAAATTATTTTTTTTTTCTGCAACATATTCCGTGAAAAATGTTTTTGTTCCAATAGACTCAATATGAGAATAAATAGTGGATATTTAATACATGTATAAATATGATGCAGTGAGAAAATCTTTTATGATACGACCAATTAGAAAACACCTTATATAAACAGTATTTATTTCTCAAGTTTCCAAAAAATTCTCAATATCTCCGGCCACCTTTCTCAACCCTAAAATATCTCATCTCTTTAAAAAGTCGACATTTCAGAAACTCTAAAAAAATTATCATCTCCAAACAGTATAAAAAATATTTACTCTCTAAAAAATTGTCATGTATTTAATTTAAAATTTCTTACTTTTTAATTAAAAAAAATCTCCCAAAAATGTCATCCTTTTCCTCTAAAAAAAAATCTCCCTAAAATGCAGTATTTTCACTCTAAAAAGAAAAAACTCTCAAAAAGATATCTCCCTAAAATGTTTGCTTCACAAGAAATACAACAAATTGTCAAAATTAAACAGAATGGGAAAAATACAATACATTGATTTGAAATTCTCTAAATTTTTTACTCAACTGTAAGACAAAATTTTAGCCTTGAAATCACTGCAATTACCCTTTAATTCTGAACAAACTTTTAGAACAGTTGAATCGGCTTGTGAAATTTAACTACCAAAACATCCATATTTTATAGTGACTTTGGAGCTTAAATGTGTTGAAACAACCCAATTTTAAGCTATTTAATCTTTATTGTTATTTTTTTTGGTATATTTGTAGTTGAGCCACTAGCCTTGTATTGGAAATGCAAGTGTAAGAATATGAATTTTGGCCTTCCAAAAGGGTGAGTAACCTAAAGAAAAATATATTTTTATCAATAACAAAATATCTTTTTAGATAGTTATAATATATTTGGATTCTTGGTGAAAAACACTCATTATTACATGTTTATAACATAAATATTGGTTTGATAATTTTAGAAACTTAGTCTCTATCTCAATGACATTGCAATGTTACTGGCACTTTAACGAAGATTACTGTTAGTGTGCAAAAAAATCATTATGTTTAAAATCCCGTTTTTCACCGGGAAAACAAGCTGGAATATATATTTTTAGCGACATTTATTTCTAACTTCACATTTAAATCGGGTGATTCCCGTTCAAAAGGAAACGAAAATCCCAAATTTTTTGCAAGAAGATGATAATTTTAATGAAGATATCAACGGTGAAATGCCTCCTCTTGAAGAAATCCCAAATGATGATTCAGCGAGGGTTAAAGAAGATGGTACCAGCATGGATGTTGTCAAATCAAAAAGCTACATTCAACATTTAATCGATCATGATTCCATCGTGTTAATTGAAGATAAATTAGTTTTACGCAATGATCTTATTCAGTCTTCATCTTCTGATGAAGACAATATATGTGGAGAACCTTAGTAGTGTTCAAATTCACGACGATCGCGGCATTGATTTATAAGTGAAAATCCCCAATATTGTTTCAAATGGAGTAAATTCTACTTCTAATCATTCCAAATGGAACATCCTTCGCTGGAAAAAGCATTCAAGATATCGTAGGTCCTAAATTTATTTTCAAGATTTCATTTTATTTTTTGCATGCTTTCGTTATATTTTGTTTTAAACGTTTTCACTTTCGACAGTGTAAGCCACCAATGAAGGGAGTTTCTTCATATCTATCCCAATAAAGTCTTTTTAATTAAAAAAAAAATTCTAACTCCACCCTTCTCTTATTAAATATCACTAAGAAACACACTTTTAGCAGCGTTTATTTCTAACATAACATTTTTTAGTTGCTAAAATATGCCACAAAATACTAATGGTGACGTTTTTCACTTATTAATATAGATACAATAACACTTATGAATATATATACAACTATACTTATTAATTTTGATAATTTTTCACTTATTAATGTAAATAGAGTTATAATGATATGAATAGTTTATCTACATTAATAACTATAATTGTATCATTTGGACTTATCGATATTTAAATTAAAATTTTACGGGTTTAGGAAACTAACAAAATTGTTGTTTGGACTAATCATATATAAAAAGGAGTTTATTGGGTAATTCCGCTAAAAGTAACTTATTTTTTTCTTCAAAATATATGTACTATAACCTATTTTTAGAGTCTTTCCAAGCTCCAAAACCCTCATTGAGAGAGGCATGCCCCTGTATATACTACCGACGCGACTTATTTGTTTTAAAAAGTAAAAGAATGAGTCGATTTTTTTGTAGTATTTAAACATTTCAAGAAACACCACAAAAAACAATCTGCTCAAAGTAAATATTCTTGCTACTTAAAAAAATCGGTCAAAATATATAAGCTTTAAAGCAGCATAAAGACGACCATATTTTGACTATTTTTTTTACAATAACAAAACAAATTATCTTGAGTTGATTTTTTGTGGGGTCCCTTGAAATGTTTAAAAACAACACAAAAAAATCAACTCAATTTTTTTTACTATTTAAAAAAAATATAAGTCTGGATAGAATATCCTCGTTTAAGAACCTCATAGGAAACTCGTATGTACGTATGTATGTACATACGTACAAATATATATAAATTACCACACTTTAATATTCAATATATATATATATATATCTTCCAACACAATATTTTTATTTTTTCTCAATCCTCGCAATGATTTGACATAAAATTACTTTTTCTCTCTCTTTCTTCCATGAAATTTCTCCATGTATAATGGTTCATTTGTATATCACACCGACCTTTTTGGTAAAATTATTTAATAGATGGGATGGGATTTATATAAAGAGAGTAGTAATTCAATATTTGTTAAAGACATTTTCTTTGAAGAATAGTGATAATAAGGAAAATTCTTACACATGACAATTTACAGCGTGGTCAAGAATTATTTTATACATTTGGCCCATTTGGGTTTAAATATTTTAATTGAATTATAATTTAAATTATAATTTATCCCTGATAAATAATACGGTAAAAATAATCCATTCAGGCCGGATATAAATATAAAATTCATTTGCGTCAGATTATCTGATAAATGTCATTGTTGAACAGTTTTTCAGTACCCAAAATCCAACACCGATGTTCTATGTGTTACACAAGATAAGTATTCACCATGCAATGAATTGGACTATATCTCTAAGTATGATACCGAAAATAACTCGATCACCCTAAACGAACTTAGTCACTTTTACTTTATATGTTCATATCCGGATCATTGCCAAGTTGGACAAAAGATGGAAATTAATGTGGTTAGTATTTCTACAACAACTCCACCCTCACCATTTATGTGGTCTCCTCAAGTTTCGATCAGTCCATCTTCAGATCCACCTACTGTACCCCCTCCTCAAGTTCCAATGGCTCCATCTTCAGATCCACCTGCTTTACCCTTTCCTCAAGTTTCGACGGCTCTATCTTCAGTAGATCCACCTGCTTTACCCTCTCCTCAAGTTTCGACGGCTCCATCTTAAGATCCACCTTCTCTACCCTCTCCTCAAGTTTCGACGACTCCATCTTTATATCCACCTACTTTACCCTCTCCTCAAGTTCCGACGACTCCATCTTCAGTAGATCCACCTGCTTTACCCTCTCCTCAAGTTCCGACGGCTCTATCTTCAGATCCACCTCCTCTACCTTCTCCTCAAGTTTCGATGGCTCCATCTTCAGATCCACCTACTTTACCCTCTCCTCGAGTTTTGATGGCTCCATCTTTAATAGATCCACCTGCCTTACCCTCTCCTCAAGTTCCGACGGCTCCATCTTCAGATGATCTTGTTGTGGCTCCATCTTTAGATCAACCTGCTACGGTGCCATCTTTAGATCAACCTTCTTTATCCTCTTCTCAAGTTATGATGGCTCCATCTTCAGATCTCCCTGATTTACCTTCTCCTCAAGTTCTGATGGCTCCATATGTGCCTGCTTTACCATCCCCTCAAGTTTTGACGGCTCCATCTATTCCTTTACCCTCTCCTGAAGTTCCATTGACTCCATATCCACCTAGTTTACCTTTTACTCAAGGTTTAAATCCTCCGTTCCCATCTCCTTCTCAATTAATTATTCCTTCCTCTTAAGTTCAAGTGGCTAGAGTGCTCGCATCTTCTCCAAGTGAATCTCCATTTCATTCTTCGATTAGGAATTTTGCTAAGACTGGGTAAGCTATACTTGTTATTGCAGCTTTTCTTTGAGTGTTTTTCCTGAACAATCTTGGATGTTGCTTTTATGTGTGTATATATAAAGGTTGAATATGGAAAAAATGATTATATGTGTGATTTTTGTCTATTTAACTTTACAAGTTTATTTGTAACTAAGATTATTTTCCTCTGTAGTTTGTGTTGGGTTATCTTTGGATCATGGATTATCTTTCGAACATGCATCAACAATTAATATCGTTACATATGTTTTTTGAATAATGATATAAGTACAAAAATATCCACAAAAACCTCTACAAAATCTTACGTGGATTCCACTTATTCTCGAGTAATGCTATGGGTACAAAGTAACTCCACAAAATCTCTACAAAAAGTAGTGCTATTGGTGTCCGGGCGGGACCCCATATCACAATGCAATATTTAATAGGAAGGTTAGAAAATAAGTGAAATCCAAGTCAGATTTTGTGGAGGTTTTTGTGGAAATTTTTGTGCTCATATAATTATTCCTTATTCTCTCACCTACCTATTAAACATTGCCTTGTGGTATTTTGTGGAATTAATTTATACCCATAGAACTACTCATGTTCTTTTGGGGGTATAATAATTACTTAATTATCATGGATTCAAAACTACTTCTAAAATTAATTGACCTATATTTAAACAACACCCTCCCCCAAACAAAAAATATGGCATTAAAAGCAATTTTTAACTTTCTCTTTATTATCCAAGCACCAACTAATCTTTTAAAAAAGTGGTTTACTGTTAATTATTATTTTTTGACTTAATTACTCATTTTCATCTATATTTCCCAACGTGTCCTATTTATATATGGAATGATCATGTGCAAATATACTCATAACAATATCTTGTTATTTACAATTTGAACTTTTAACCACTATGAAAACGGGTTAATTATGAAGATTTGCAACGACCTTTAGGTTTTCGGATATAACACTGTACTTTCACTTAGTTGCCAATAGTTACTTTTTTTTTATTTTTTTTATGGAAGAGGACAAAATCCCCCAGATTTATTACTACATCGGTTGAAAAGCCCTGCCTAGATGGCAATTACAAAGAAGTGAACAAAATAGAGAATAAAATTAAAAAAACTAAAGACAACTAAAAAGAATCTAATGGATGGGATGCCTAAAAGATCCATTTTGAAATAGCCTCTAGAAATCTTAGGAAGATATGTAACAGAGAAGTAAGTGAGAAGGCTTGAATTTTGAGGTCCATAATTTGCACTGAATTTGTTTATCTCCAATAATGAATGAACTCCATGTGTATATCAATTCCTTTAATTTCATTTAGGAAATCAATTAAAGTCCAAAGAGGTTTGAGAATTTTGCCTTTAAGAATATCTACCACCATTTTAGAGTTTGATTCCACTAAAATGTGAATTATATTAATCTTCTTACAGATATGAAGACCTTTTTATATAGCTAGACATTCTGCTCTATTATTAGTGATAATCCCTTCATAGGCTGAACAAACTTGAATGAGGTTTCATTTTCTATCTCTGATGATTCCCCATGACCTTGAAATCCCAGGGTTGCCATTATATGTCCCATCACAATTTAACTTGAAAAGAGAGTCTTTAGGAGGAGACCATTTGATGGGGGAGAAAGAGGAAATAGTTTTGGACATTTTTAGACCAAATAGACTTTGCAGATATTTAGATGATTTTAAAGTATACTTTGTTGCACAGATGTTGATGAGGTAGATTACATTGGCTATGATCTTTTTTCTCTCCATATTGATATCTTCAAAAACACATTTGTTCATACTCACCCAAATCTCCCATATAATGGCACTAGGAATTAGAGTCAGTAGGTATCTAATGTAATATTTACTTGATTTTCAAAGCCACAATGACATGAGAAGTTATTAATGGAAGAGGTAGAGACTTTGATGACAAGAATATTTGAAAGAAGGACCAAACTTTACTAGCCATTGGACCATCTAGGAACACATGCTAAAGCTTTCTGAATGACTGTAACAACATCTACATAGATGAGCTATGAAGACACCTTTAAATTGAATCAGGTCTTTTAGAGGGACTATCATATTCATACATTTCCATAGGAAAATTGAGATTTTATGGGTAATCTTATTCTTCAAAATGCATTTAAATAAAAAGGAAGAAGGTCTGACTTCCTGATTGCATTCCAAGCAAAGCTAGTTGTGAATTCCCCACTAGAAGATAAAGTCAAATATTTAAAAGAATCGATTTCATTAATAAATATATCAGCACCATCTTTAATCTGATTCAATCTCTTTAATGTTGGACTGTTACTGGAACGAGATTAAAAGAACCCCCAATTAAGAAAGGAAGAACACAAAGAGTTAGAGGTAGATAGATTATACCAAATTTTCATGCTGAAAGCCTTGATGGAATTTGTTAAATCTTTGAAAACAAAGTCTTCTTTAGTTTCTAGGAAAAAAAGTTTATCCCAGCTGATCTAGTTGTGTCTCCATCCAAAATTATTAGAAAAACCCCTAAGAAATTTGTTAAAGAGTCTTATGATGAAATTTGAGATCTTGAGAGTAGGTTTAAGAACTAAAATTGTATGGATATGTATAGATGCTAGGACTTATTTGATTAGACTTCTTCTACCAATGAATGAGAGGAATTTTGTTTGCCAACATTCAATTTTGGATTAAAATTTCTGAATGATATCATCAAAATAAGCATGCTTAGGCCTACCATAGAAAATGGGACATCCTAAATATTTTAAGGGAATATTCTTTTGTTTAAAATTGGTCGGGTATTCTATGATTTAATACTTCTTTAGCTGACAGAATGATGTACAGTAAAACTGCACTTTTCGTAGTTAATAAGTTGACCTGAGCCATTTTCAAAGATTTTTAAGAATTTTACTAAGTGTTTCAAACTAGACGAGGCTCCACTGCACAAAACTACAGTGTCATCAACAAAACTCAAGTTACTTATGAGAGGATAACCTACAGGGTAGGAGAAGGAAGAAACCTTACCAGAGGCCATTTATTTATGGATGCCTTTATTTAACACTTCAGCTACATGGACAAATAGACCAGGAGAGAGGAGATCTCTTTGTTTGAGCCCTCTATAAAATTGTAAATAACTTCCAACTTGACCATTTACAATTGTAGAAAACCAGTTGTTGGAGATTCGTCTCCAAATTATATCTATTAAAACATTAGAGAATCTAAAGTTCCTTACAATTTTAATGAGGAAAATCCATGATACTCTGTCATGGGCTTTGGATAAGTACAATTTGATCACCACATCAGGGCCATAAGATTTCCTTTTAATCATGGACATTAGCTCTTGAGCGTCTGGCATTAATGAACCCTGCTTGAGACTTGCCTATGGTGAGGGGAATAATGTGGGATGTTCTAATGGCAAGGATTTTGGTGATGATTTTAGAACAAAAAGTTACAAAGACTTATGGGTATAAAGTGTGAACAAGAGGTAAACAATTTAATTTTGGGGATTATAATGATGCTTGAGCTAGTCCAACTCTCAGGAAGGTCCCTGCTTGAAAGAAATATAAAACTGCTTGGATTAGGTCAGATTTGATGATATCCCAATAATTATTGTAAAAAGGGCCATGAAACCCATTTGGCCCTATACTATTATCCTTATTGAAATCAGTAACTGCCTGTGTAATCTCATTTTCAGTTGGTAAATCATCTAGCATTTGAGATTGAGTATTATAAATACTAGCTTCTAAAGATTTTAAATGCTCTTTGTTCTCTACTATATTATGATCCTGGAAAATGTTTTTGAAAAACTCTATGAATTCTTCTTGGATGTCCTTAGAATCAGTTATCCTATTGCCTTCTTTGTCTTTGATTCAATGAATAACTAGTATGGAATTTCTATCTTTGCAAGAGGCATGGAAAAGTTGTGTATTTTCTTCCCATGCTAAGATCCATCTATCTCTAATTTTCTGATACCCAAAATCTTCTTCCTACTTCAAAGCTCCAAAAATCTTAGCTTTAAAAGAGAGTTGCTCTGAATGAAGAGAATTAGGGTGTGATTAAAACAAAATATCATTAATATTCACCTCTTCCTTTAGTTTATACACTTGATAAAAAATGTTGTGGTATTTGGCTTTATTCCAGATGATAAGATCTTTTTTCAGTCTTTGAAGTGTAAATTAGAAATTTCTAAGAGGGTTTGCTTTAAGAGGTATGGACCAATAATTTTCAATGACTAATTTAACGGTAGGATTGGAGAACCACAAATTATGAAATTTAAAATTCTTAGGATAACTATCATGTTTGGTTTGGATAGATAAGAGGGGGAGAATGGTGTGGGCATTCTTTTTTTTTATGTGCTTAAGAGAAAAGGTAGGGAAAGTGGAGATCCATTTAGGAGATCCTACCCCCTCTATATAATATGGTCCAAACTTTACCTCTATCTCTGACATTGTGCCATGTATAATTGGATACTTAAATCCCCCATTTAACAACCCTTCATTTGAAATGAAGAGGTTAAAATCAACCATTACATTATGATCAATGGAGTTCCCTCATTTTTTGTTATTTCTCCTAGATTCCACATTGAAATCCCACACAATTAGAAGTGGTTGATTATTCATTACGAATTTATAGGCTATAAGAGAATCCGAAAGAGGGATTTTACCTTGTTCGAAACACATAGCATGGACCATAAATAAATAAACAACTTGAGGAAATTGAGGATGGTTGATCCTCAAAAGAATAGCTTGATCATCTCTTAGCTTGACTTCACAAAGCATATCATATCTCCATAAAAACCAGATCTTACTGTTGGTATTGGACGCTCTTCCATCAAATTTAATGATTCCTCTGAAATCCTTAATCTTGTTGGGTTTTGATTTAGGCTCTAAGACTGCAATGAATGGAAGATTATCGGTTGTGTAAAACTTTATGATTCTTCTTTTGGAAGGTTTATTAGATAAACATCTAATGTTCCATAGAATGGAATTAATCATTTGGAACCTTTAAGAGGGACAATTTTAGAGGACTTGAAGGCAGCTATAGTCAGCCATTTAAGCATGTGATCTTGAGGCTTGAAATTCTAGGTCTTGACTTTAGTTTTAGCTAATTATTCTTATTGTATGAATGTATTTGTAGCTAGTTTTTTTTTATTTTAACCTGATTATTTTCATCTTTGTTGTAATACTACTTGAAAATATCCACAGTTATTCTAACATGGGAGGGCTATAATCCTTATATTCTTCTTTATAAATAAAAGAAAGGCCTTTATGAGGGTCATTAGTCACTGGATCAGGCAGGTCTGTAGCTCAGGGAGATACACTTAAGCAATCAATAACTCTTGTCTCTTGGTCTTCTAGATCAACATTCTAAATTTTGGTGATAAATTTTTGAATTTTGGCAGTAGGTATAAGGTTTTCATAAGGGTTATATGGATTGAGATTTGGGTAGAATATGTATATGGTGGGATAGAGGATGCCTGTTTGGAATTTTTTATTATTTTTTTTTGGGGGGGGGGGGGGAGTGAGATTTAGTGCTTGGCTTTGTAATATTTGGATGAGGATATTAGGTAAATGTTGTTAGGGTCCGAAGGGGGAGGGGGGATTGAAAAGTTTCTTTATAAGTAGTGATAGATGCAATGGATTTTCATTGAAGGTTTCAATGTGTTGTTTATGTGGAAAGGCCAAATTTTGAGGTTTAGTTCTATGAGAGGGAACAGTGTTTTTCTTAGATGCCAAGATACATTTTGAATTTTCATGCCCTATTCTGTAACAAACAGTGTAGTATGAGGGAATATTCTCATACTCAATCTTTTTCCAAAACCCATCATCACCACAACCTATACAAACACTATCTAGCCTATTGATCAATACATCTAGATCCACACATACCCTAGAACTTCTATGCCTATTGAGATTAGAAATAGAGCTATATCGCCACAATGGCTTGCCTACAACCTAAGTAATGGAATATAATGCAGCCTTTGTGAAAAAATGAATTGGTAAATAAGGGAAGCTTACCTATACACGAGCTTCATGACTTTTAATCTCAGGTCTAAATTTTGTAGGCCACTTAAAAGTTCTCATGGGTTATTTTCCAACATACCAAATGCTTCTCATCTATAGTCTTGTGAAGTCATTTTCATTGAATAATCGTATGAGCACAGGCTTCTAATCTAACAATCCAACATGAAAGGTGGCATTCATATTCATTTTGAGCAAGGTTTTTCTTATGATATCAATGGCAAGCTGACCATGGGAGAATTTTTCGACTATGAAATGTTGAAAAGGTTAAGAAAATTTCTTGATGTCATTTTGAGAAAATTTATAGCCCTAATCTTCTGGTTACTAACCCCTAAAAAATACGAGCTTTACTTTAAATTCTTAAATATTTTTTGAATCGGGTTTAAAGATACTTATAATAATCTCCTTCTACATACCATTTGAACTTTTAACCTCTATTAAACAATTACCGTCATTACTTTAAATTTTGTATATTTATTGTAATTTTCTCAATGTGAAATTCTTAAAATGGTATTATCTAACTTGTTTTTGTTTATATATTTACCCTCTATTAATCTATTTACAAATGTGGCTTTGTAATTATGAAATATTATTAATATTATTAGATTGGGAGTTGTTAAAAAAGAAATATAGTCTAAAAGGTAATTTAATTATTTCGAGGACGACTGTAATACGTGCTTTAATATTTAAAGTAATCACATGATGAATAGTTTGAAAGATACCATATTTATAGTATTCTTGATGTAAAAAACACAGTAGGATGTAAAAAAATACTAAAAGAAAAATCATAGACGAACGTAATTATCTACAAAGATTTTTTACACTATATTTTGAGTGTTACTTTTCTTAATTTTTTACTTAAGTTATCTTGAATTAATTATTTTTATTAAATTTGTAGAAATAATACACACACACATACACACACACACACACACACACACACACACACAGATATATATATATATACACTAGCGGAATGCCCGTGCCTGAAGGCAGGGTGAAAATTTCCGAAGTACGTAATTACAAAACGACAAAAAATTATAAAATACGTAATCGCAAAATGACAAAAAATTCATCAGTACGTATAATTTTCCAACAAAGTCACGCGTATAATTTTGAGAAGTGTCACTTTGCTTATAACATCAATAATAAATGTTTTATATATTATAAGTGTAGATTTTCAAAGAATTGAATTGCCTAAATTTAAGTCCTAATTTTTTTTCACAATACAAATATGTAAACAATTTTTAAAAAATTGGGAAGAATTATATTTGTTTATTGGACTATCCACCTATTTAAGAAATAAAAAATTAAACCAACAAAGCAAATAGTCTGTTTTGGACCTCGTATAAGCAACGTAATCAAAATATATTCAATTACATGTGCAAACTTCAAATAAACCAAAATTAAAAGCGTCTAAATCCAAATATATGTTTTACATCAGACATTTCACGAATTTTCCCAGTCGAAGCTCGGCAAAATTCTTGGTCCTGATACCACGTTCAAAAATCCTATATAATTAGTAAAGTCATCTACATCAAACATCTAAAGAGATAATCCACTGCAGATGAAGTGCAATGAGAGGATAGAGCATCAGGAAACAAAAATATTGAATCATGTGATATTGAAAATAAAATACAAAGATGATATGTAACTTATCCCTTACATTAAGCGTTTAGTACCTTACATTAAGAGTTAAGTAGAACCTTACATTAGAAATGTATCTCAAATTTTTTTTTAAAAATGGGGAATAACATTAAAAAAAATTGTGTGAGTGGGAGGGGGGGATATGTGACAACCCGCTCAAACTAATAACGGGTGGCCAGCCCTATACTACATTAAATCAGGTATCTCAAATGGCTCAGTCTCAGCATCAACTGACAATACTAAATAATATAAGGCTAACTACCCGAAACTATTAAAAGAGGATGCAAAAAATTAAATAATACATAAAATGGAAATCAAACCAACTATGTACAGCTACGAACAAAGGTAGAATGCACAAATATGATGACGAAAGAGAGTGCTAGTATAACGTGAAATGAATATATACAATGAATATACCTGAATAAGTTGTCGGGTCACAGACAGTACAACAACCATAAGGAAGAAATATCAACATCAATCAATATCCCTTGGGTATAAACCCGATATACAACATGAATCCTACCTAGATTTACAAGAAGTAGAAAGCGACTACAATCTAAATCCCGCAACAGTCTGCACCTGTTACGGCTCCCACAACTCTGGATAGAAAAGCATCCGGTATCCATGCGGTAGGACACCCGTAGTAATATATATATATATATATATATATATATATATGCGGGAGAGAAATATAAATGGGTCAGAGCCCGAGGTGTAAAAATGTTTAGCAAGTGTGTTAACCGTCCATAATAAATATCAATGCATTATTTCATAATTAAAGTGGAGTCTCACTATCGTGAAACCCCAACTCACCTCTCATCTAACAGCACACACCTATTCGCGTCCTGGAATCTTAATTTAAGTTACCCCACCCATAAGGACAACCTAACTTACCATAGGCACAACCTATACCCACAAGACCTGCCATGCTACCATAACCCAATAATCCTTCCCATTTCAATCGCACTGAAACATATATACATATATATGCCATACTAGGCTTAATTGATTCCATTTAGAACTTAATCAGTTATCCATTTTATTACTTCACATTCTAACATTTAACTTCAAATTAAGAGTTTATTCTCTAAATAACATGCACAATTTAATAAGGATAAAACTTCTCTCTACTCTCAACATTGCACTGCGTTTCGTGCATGGGGCGTCTCACAAAGCGAAATCCAAACAAGGAACCCCCCGATACACTACTCCTTGACAATGTCGATCCTAGAGATCCATTATGTCATACACACAATTCTACTACTACAACTACATACAAGTACAAAGGACAAAACTTCTCACTACTCTCAACATTGCACTGCGTTTCGTGCATGGGGCGTCTCGCAAAGCGACATCCAAATAAGGAACCCCCCCCCGATACACTACTCCTTGACAATGTCGATAGTAGGGATCCATCATGTCGTCTACAAAATCATACTACTGTTACATACAAGTACCAAAGACAAAACTTCTCTCTACTCTCAACATGGCACTGTGTTTCGTGCATGTGGCATCTCGGAAGCATGTGTATTGAAAGAGTACGAAATTCCATAATCGAGTGTCCCGCTCAGATACTTAATAACTCTCTTAACTACTAACAAGTGAGATTCTTTCGGGCATGCTTGAAAATGGGTGCATACACCTATAGTATATGCTATATCAGGACAACTAGCGATGAGATATAATAGGCTACCTATCATACCCCTATAGAGTGTATGAGATAATGAGTGGGGGACTCTCCAATATAGAATTTGGTACTCTTTTAACACTCGTGCATCCCTATATGCTTACTCCAATGGCGATTGAGTAGGAGAAAAATTACCTGGAGGAAAAAGATTAGGATGAGAATGGAGCAGCAATGGAAATTTGGAGAGGAAAAAAGGGTACATCCCTCTT
Organism: Sambucus nigra; assembly: GCA_949130495.1. Taxonomy (NCBI): domain Eukaryota; kingdom Viridiplantae; phylum Streptophyta; class Magnoliopsida; order Dipsacales; family Adoxaceae; genus Sambucus; species Sambucus nigra. Next base: position 675,055,992 of record OX422213.1, read on the forward strand.
AGGGTTTCTAAGAGAATGAATAAGGAAAGGAAAAGGGGTTGGGTTCTAAATATTAAAAGGATACACAGTGTAGAGAAGAAACGTACATATTTACCCTCGCTGCACACCCGCGCTCGGGGGGATTATCGTCGCAATCGTGATCGGGGGACATGTGGGGGCAAAGCGCGATTAGGGGTGCATGTTACCAAAAAACAGGAAAATTCAAATTTTAAAAAAGCTTGAAAGGCCACTAAAAAAATCTACTAAAACACAAATTAAGAAAAAAAACAATTTAAAGAATATAAGGAAGCAGCGTATTGAAAGAGTTCAAAATTCTATAATCGAGAGTCCCACTCACATACTTAATAGATCTATTAACTACTAACAAGTGGGATTCTTTCGTACATGCTTGAAAACGAGTGCATACACCTACACTATATATTATATCAGGATGACTAACGGTGAGATACAATAGGCTACCTATCATACCCCTATAGTGTCTGAAATAATGTGCGAGGGACTCTCGATTATAGAATTTAGTACTCTTTCAACACGCATGATTCCTTATATGCTTACTCCAATGGAGATTGAGTAGAAGAAAATTACCTGGACGAAAAATATGGGAGGACAATGGAGCTGCAATGGAGGTTTGGAGAGGAAAAAAGGGTACATCCCTCTTAGAGTTTTGGAGAGAATGAACTGGAAAAGGAAAAAGGGTTGGGTTCTAAATATTAAAAGGATACATACGTGTGGAGAAGAAAAGGACATGTTTACCCCCGCTGCACACCCACGCCCATGGGGATTATCGTCGCGATCGCGATCGGGGGAAATGGGCAAAGCGCGATCAGGGGTGCGTGTTACCAAAAAAAAGGAATCGGCCAGAAAATTCCAATTTCAGAAAATCTTGAAAGGCCATAAAAAAATCAACTAAAATAAAAATTAAGAAAAATTTAATTTCATATAAAACAAAAAAATGAAAGTTAATAGCACTAAATTTTACTTTGATGTCTTGAAATACCACACAACAAGTCGCGGAAAATAGATGATTGACGTATATTCGATCTAGTGAAAACATAGTTCAAAGTCTCGATATCGGTCCCAGTATCGGCCACCCGATTTTCAACTCGATCGCGGTATCGTGTGATATGCAAAGATACGCTATTTAGAGAGTTCAATAAATTCCGGAAAAAAATCTAGAATTTTTTTGAAAAATAAGATTAAAAATGTGGACGAATCGGATAAGTTCAAAAATATCCTTTAATATGCATAACATTGTACAATTGATTATACTAACGCATAAGAACTTGTCAGATTTAATATTCCATAATAAATCAATGTCACAGAGGATACAAATGTTATGTTTTTACAAAGAACAAATGTTATTTTTTTAGTAAGAGGATAAAAATGTTTTTTTTACAAAGAGGATACAACTATTATCTAAAACCACTTAAAGAATGCAACCAATGGTATGTATTTTGATAACAAACCTCAAACGGATATAATATGACAACTAGCAAACTCTAACAGAACTAATGGTCATAGCCCAAAGTATCTAATCCTATGGTTGTAAATTATTTAACTGAACTGAACCAAGCATCTGTATATCATTAAAAGCAACAGGAACCTATTAACTCTAGTTGGACAACCTATAGATAAGGACGAAACCAATTTGCATTCTTTAAAACAAAACAGTTGGATGTTCTAATAAACCCACACGATGACCAATAAACCCACACACACAGCACACTAAATTAAAAAAACAGTCGGCGTTTCGTAACTGTAATACCCTGTAATTTTGGAATAAAATATTTGAACTAATTTAAATTGTATAATTTAATATTTATTTGGGAATAAATTAAATCGAATTAATTTAAATCTAGATGGGTGAAATTTAAATTTAAAATAAACAATTATTCATTGTTATATAAATTCAAACTCAATTTGACATAATGGGCTTACTTGTAAAAAATAAATCACTCATAAATAAATTATGTGCGCGTGCCGTCGCAACATACTAAAAAAAATGTCTAAGTGAAAGAAAAATAATTGGAACACGTTTTAGGAAGCGTTGGAGACTCGGTTTAGTGTTCTAAATATTTAGAAATGGTCTCGGGTCATAGGTATATGAGTTGGGGAACTTTCAAGCTAGTTGGGACATGGTTTCCGGCTTATTTGGAGGTCCAAAAGTTAGGCTTAGGGCCCAACTCGGGATTAACACTAATTAAGAGTTTAAGTGGGGGTAAACCACTCCCCCGCTATCATTAAGGAAAACCTAGATTAGCGGCTACGGGAGAAAAAGGGAGAAATACCAAAGAGGAGAAAGGGGGCAAGAACAAAGGAGAAATCAAGGGATTCAAAGGGCTTTTCTTCTACAATTTTAAGGGAAGAATTTTCTTTCTTAATTTGTGTTTCCAATTTATTTATTAATGCATCATATTTGTTCCCTTTTAAATTTCTAGGAATTAGGTTTGAATACGTTTTATTTGATGATGAACAACACATGTAGAGGACAAATTTTTATTGTAGGATTATTCCCAGAAATTAGGTGTCGCATTCTTGAAAATTGATGTTAGATCATTTAGGGTTCTTGATGATATTTGAGGGAATCTTGATGTTTAGTGTATAGAATGTTAAATGTGGAATTATGGACTGAATTCTGGAATGAAATATCGTTATTAATATCCCATAATATAAATTTAATAAAGGGAATTGGGATTTAAAGATCTGACTTGAATTAGGTAATTGATGTTCACAAGTCCTGGGAAAATTGGGAATGAAATTGGTATTGATCCACGTAATTTATGATCCTAATGGGTCTAATTAAGTTGTAGGGACTCGACCATATAAGTATGAAGGAGAATAAATCATTGGAATTGGATTTGAGATGAGATATAGAAATCTCGTAATGGAAGAAACGAACAGATATGGGCTTCTTCCCAGGTCCGAATCGATTCGGCATTCAGGCGAATCGATTCGGCCTGACAGTGAATCGATTCGGCCATGAACCGAATCCATTCGGCCCTGGGGGTAGATCGAGTGGGGGATATGTTTGGTTTAGAATATTTTTTAGAGTCCAAGCGAGTGGGTAGAACCACGTTTGGGTCAATAATGAAATTATTTAAAAAAAATATAAACATGCTCACATTAAGTTGGAAAAATTACATATGAATAGTTGGTTAAGTAATTAATTTATGAGATGATATTAATAATTTATTAGATGATAAATTGTTAAAATAAATGGAAAAGGTTGTGGACTTTGGTTGGACTTTTATGGTAATCATAGAGTAATTACCTTTACATATTATATGGGATAATAATATGTGCTATTATGTATTTGTGTGTGGACATACCAGTAAACCATCCTATCGGCTCGGGAGTTTGCGCGTTCGAACCGCATACCACACGTCCGCACAGATGGGCTTGATGATGTGTAGGCCATATAGGTACTGTATGGAGGCTCCACCCTCGAGGGGTAGGGTTGGCACTAACCGTTCCTGTATCACTGTTGGGTATGGGTCGTATACAGGTATCCTGTATAGGGACCGCCCCCAACTTGTGTGTGTTTTGTGATGTCCGCTTGGGATAAAACATTCCTCCTGACTTGTCGATAGAGCACAAATCAGACACCAACGGTAGATGCCCTTGTTACAGACTATAGTAACCCCCTAAAAAACCACGCTTACCAACACAACATAGGAGAGAGAGAGAGAGAGAGAGAGAGAGAGATTCTTGGCCAAAAAATAGGAATTTTTTTCTCTGGCAAAAAGTGGATTTCTTCGGCTAGAAGTGGGCTCATCTTCGACAAGAATTAGGGTTTCATGGGCTATGGGATATGGAGAATAAGTTGAGAAAAGTCAGGTATGCTATTTTCTTTCAAATCCCTTCCTCTTCCCTGCTTTTTTTCTCGTCAAAAAACGACTTCTTGGCGATATGTCTCCGACTCGGCCGAGATCTCGACGAGATTTGACGGTATAGGGGGATAGTTATTTTTTTTCAATCGTTTCTCGGCATCGATTCGGTGACCTGCGATTCCAAGTTAACTCGACCGATACCGAGTTAACTCGGTCACTACTTTGAACCATGCCCGCAATAGACACTTAGCAGAACGAACATAAAATTAATCTTAGTGTAGAAGAATGAAATGGAAAATGAAAATGAAATCACTAGAAGTTTTCTCAAAAATAACCAAATCAAAAGGGAAACTGGGAAATCAGGGGCTACTAAACTTTAGGTAAATAACAAAACAAAGATGAGTATGCAAAAAATACAAATCATAAGTAAACCCAAATCGTATGCAAGAAATAGTGAAATTGATTAATCTAGATAGTGTTGCGAAAACAACACGCATAAATATAACAGTAATGTAATTCGATGAAGTGTTAACAAGTAGTAGTAAAACACAGTAAACATTTTGAATTGAATTGAAAAAGGATTATATGACTCAGTTCAAGAGTAACAAGTAACTAGTAACGTAATTAGATCAACCTTGAGTACCATTAGTGTTAGACCAGTACATAATATCATAAACAATTAGCACAAGTGTTTGGGGAGAAATTTTGGAACATGGGGATAATACAATCGGATAGTGAACTCAAACCACAATCGGATAATGAAGCACATAGAAGGGGATGAACAATCAAATTTTGCATACCTTCTCAGCCATAGTTGCGACTGAAGAAGACTCACCATTCAAAGGCCGAAACATCATTCAAAACACAGTTAGGCTCAGGCTCAGGCAAAAAAAATAATTTGGGCTTAATGTTTCGGAGAGAGGAAAGTGGGTGAAATGAAATGGTTTGTGTGTTGAAAAAGAGAGAGCGTTCCCATTTATTCAGGGAGAGGGATTCAAATATAGCAGAGATTGGAGAGAGAAATTGGAGATATGCTATCGTTACACGCTCCTCCTCCTCCTCCTCCTTCTATTTGGGAAAGAATGCCATAGGTATTATACATGTATGTATTTGAATCGCCTATTACATATACTTCTCTTAACCGGCTACAATTTGGGACCAATCACTCCTATCCTATTAGACCCATAGGACCCATAGGCTAATAGGTCGTGTTTAATAGATTAGTGAAGAGCTCTCCCTAGGATTTGTGTAATCTCAAACGCACCCAAATTAGAAACCTTTTTGCCCAAACCCGAACATAATTTTTTTTACCTAAATTTTATAGTTTAGAAAATTTATGATCTATTTTATTGTTTACCAAATTTATTTTAAAAATGTACTCTTAAGACTAATGTTAAATAAAGAATAAAATTAATATTTCTAAATGTTCTCCATTTATATTCTTTTTTATAACTTTAAACCAAATTTACTCTTAAGACTAAGGGCAGTGTGTTTATTCATTTGGGTTGGTCGGCTACTTCCACGAATTATATTAAATGGGCTAGCACACACACACACACACACACGGAGATATATATATATATATATATATATATATATATATATATATATATATATATATATATATGATCAATCTTATATCTAATTCTCGGGGCTCAAGTCGGGCCCAAGAGGGCATAACAACACGTGCCCAAGCCCGTCCAAAAAAAATCGGGCCTATAAAATTTTACCAAGCCCAGTTTGCGGGCATATTTGCCTTACCCAAGCCCTATTTTTTTGAGGCGGGCTTGGTGAGCCTTGGGCTATGGCCACCCCTATTTATGGGCATGCTAAAATTGTAAATTTGTAATTTTGAACATTGTTTTGGGTATGATGTAATTCTATATAGGATCAAATACCAAAAATTCCCTCAAATATTTTTTAATACACATTTAGATCGAATTTGTTAGAACAATTTTAATGTAACTGTATTTTTAAAAGTTTTGTTCGTGAAGTTCTTGAATGTTAGCAATTTTGAATGTGTTAAGTGCTTGAATGTTAACAATTACATTATACATTTTGAATGTTAACAATTACATTATAAGTGCTTGAATGTTAACAATTACATTATAAGTGCTTGAATGTTAACAATTTTAATGTAACAATTTTGAATGTTAACAATTACATTATAAATGTTAAGTGCTTGAATTATATTATAAATGTTAAGTTCTTGAATGTTAACAATTTTGAATGTGTTACATTATACACATTTGATTTGTAGTGAATTGTTATGGTTAGATCTAACAAAGAAATGTATTGTCACAGTGTGGTGTCACCATCAAATTGATATCCACGGTGTGGTGACAGTGTTATTATCATACCCATGGCGTCATATGACAGTGGAAACTGGTGTGAAAATGGGACCAAGGCACTGTCTAAGTATCCCGGTGATAACAAACCGTATAGTGTATACTTACGGCTATATCCCACCGTGTAATGTGTATTCATGGTTATATTAGATCGTATAAGTTGGTGTGAAAATGGGACAAAGGCACTGTCTAAATGTCCAGGTGAGAACATACCGTATAGTGTTTACTTACAGCCATATTCCACCGTGTGTTGTGTATTCACGATTATATTAGACCGTGTAAGTTGGTGTGAAAATGGGACAAAGGCACTGTCTAAATATCCCGGTGAGAACAAGGCGTATAATGTATACTTACGGCCATAGCCCACCGTGTTTTGTATTCACGGTTAGATTAGATCGTGTAAGTTGGTGTGAAAATGGGACCAATTCACTGTCTAAATATCCCGGTGAGGACAGACCGTATGGTGTATACTTATGGCCATATCCCACCGTGTGTTGTGTATTCACGGTTAGATTAGACCATGTAACATATAACCAATTTATCACATTTACTATAATAAATTTATAACATATAACCAATTTATCATATCCACATATAATAAATGATTGCAAATAGATACAAAAAGTTACAATCCATTTACAAAAGTTACAATCCATTTACATATAATCAATGATTGTAAAAAGTTACAAAAAGTTACAATCATTGTCCCTAGACTTTCTCCAACAACCAATTTATCACATTTACATATAATAAATGATTGCAAATAGATACAAAAAGCTACTATCCATTTACAAAAGTTACAATCCATTTACATATAATCAATGATTGCAGAAAGTTGCAAAAAGTTACAATTATTATCCCTAGACTTTCTCCAACAACCAATTTATCACATATAACAAAAAATTCCAATTCTGATAATTACAAAATACTTTCACCAGTCTATTTAAGCCGCCAGCAAGCCCTCATCCTCATCTGACGATATCAACCATGGTTTATCTCTTGTCGCAATGTCTTTGGGACATAGATTCTGAAATGTTTGAAAGCGAGACTTAAACAAAGTAGGCCACTGAAGGGCCTCTTGACTGGCCCTTGATTTCCAGTTAGAGGCAATTGGTGGTAGGGAAAAATCTTGTGCATTTCAAACTCACCCAATGAATATTTGACGAGTTTAGGATGTAGATGATGCAATTGTCTTCCATCCTAGATTTTGGACCAACGTCGAATGGAACAAAAGTTAAGCATTGAAATTTGGAAATTAACACAACCATTAGCTTAAGTGCATTCGCCGCAAGGTGTGACACCCCGCCTAATAAAATATCGGGAGATCACTCCTGTACCAAATTAAAACATGAGTCGCATATGGTTCATTCTTAGCATCACTGTCGAAAACCAAATTAATTACTAATAACCTATTCGGCTGCCGTCGAAATTTTATTTAACTAATATTTTTAAACAAATTATAAAATTAAAACATTCACACAGTTTATAGAAATGAAACTGAAAAGAAATAAAATACCGGAACACTCGGTAACAATAATACAGCCCAATAGAATTCTGCATAGAAAGGCGATAAAAGAATAAATAAAAACAGTTGCGTTATTAGCCCAAATGTTTATACATTACCTCCTATCTAGATTACAATGATAGAAGCGTCTATAGTAAACATGCATGCATCCACAGCTGCTGCAGCAACGTCTGACTCGAAAGGATCATCATCCAGGCATCCCTGTGTCTGGACACCTATATATATATATAGATATAGCAAAAGAGAGGAAAAGTAGATAAATGGGTCAAAGCCCGAGTTGTGAAAATATTTTACAAGTGCATAAATGCTTTATTTTTAAAATATGTTTTATCTCATATTTAAATTGGTATCGCACTCCCATGAGATACCCCTCACCTCTCTTCTAATAGTGCACGCCTAATGTATCCCTCTAAACATCCTAATCAAGCTACGCTGCCTAACTAATCCATTACCCCAAAACTCTAAAAATCCTAAGCAAACCAAGTACTAAGGGCTAAACTTCTACCCAGTCTCAACACTATGCCATGTTCATGCGTGGGGTGTCTCGCAAAGCGAAATCCAAACAAGGAAACCCCCCGATACACTACTGCTTGGCAAGGTCGATCGTTGAGATCCATTAGACCTTCAATACTCAACTTATATATACACACCTATATATACACATATACATAACCTACTCATTTATAATACGAATCACAATATAAGTCCGGATACAATCTCCCGGAATAAGAATTAAGTCTTTATTCATTTTATCTCTTTACTCTGGTTAGAGATATATAATATCTTGTTCTCATGTACAAGTAATATACTATACACACCAGTATAATAATAACCATCCCAACGAGCTATAACTCGAGGATGCGGTCTCTCAATGCTATCATCTTTCAGGGCATCACTCGCATACCATCCTGGGGACCAGCGGTCGGACTCAATATCACCGACATCATGGTCATAAATCACAACGTCTGGGAAGCGATCATAGTTCCTCCCCGAAAATGAGACGAAACATACCCACCACGTCTCACCCCTAATAAAAATAACACAATATAACAATGTACGCTATGACCTGCGGACTATACGCTCCCTGCTCCTCAAGCCAGGGGCCTCACCCACATCGCGGAACTTCCCATGATAGCATTAGAGGGGGTATGCTTCACACACACACACACACACACACACACATATATATATATATATATATATATATATATATATATATATATATATACACACATTTATCACTCCTCAAATGTATATATGGCTACAATTGCCAATCACATAACGATATTTAAGTATTCCCCTACTTAAATACCGATCTCATAAGTATTCTCTCTCTTAAATATAACTCACACCTTAATCACTATTTAAGGACCTGTACATAAACCCTAATGTACCAATTCGTACTAATTAGATAAGGGTACCATTGACTTATCTTAATTCTCATAAGTATCGCACCACCTATAATGACCGTCGTCAATAGACGTGTCAGGCAACCGCTAAATCCTCTTTAGCCTATATCCCAATTTCATCCTATTCGCCTTGTAGGATTTTCTCACACACAATTTGACACATAATTACATTCTCTACAAGCTTAATTCTATACGTACAATCCCCTTCAAAATATCAACTCGAGTGTTACTCGCCCTAAACATCCTTAAATAAATAAGTCATGGATTCCATTTTCCATGAAAACAAGGTCTACATTTCACTTAAATAATAATTTATAGGTCCCAACTCTATTTTAGGAACCCTAAACCTTTATTTTCTTAATCCATTTATTTTCCTCAAAAATATAATTTTTTAGTGCCACACCAATTTAGCACCCTCCTAGCCGCTATAAATTCCCTCAGTTGGATAAATATATCTTCCTTAGTTAAGCATTTATTTCCTCAAATAAATAAGCTAGAATCAATTTAAAATTGGAATTCATCCCATATAATTAACCCTAGGCAAAATTGCCAAAAATCCTGAAGGATTGATCGATCGACCCTTGGCCCTCGATCGACCGATCGCTTTGGGCAGCTTCTTCTTCGAGAAGTTATTTCAGCCATTAAAGCTTCCCCCAAGCTTTTATATTCTCCCCCAACATCCTCCAACCTCAAACAACGATATATACACATATAAAAAAGGTTCTAAACATACTAGAACCCCAAACCAACAAACGATTTCAATTATTTCCTAAGTTTCTCGAATTGGATATAATTCGGGGTTTACTCGTTTAACTTCCGAAAACCCATTTTGATTCATGAAATCCCAACCCCAAAATATTCTAATTTGTTATTACCAAATTATGATATGAGATTTATGCTCCAAAAATAAATAAAGCAAGTAAACACTTGCCTCGTGGATAAAATCCGACGACCTCGAGTCGAATCCAACAGAGTTTGGCCCGAAAATCCTTTTTCTCCCCTCTCTTCCTTCATCTCATCTCTTATCTCTTTTTCTTTCCTTTCTTTCCCTATCCCGTGACTTATATAGGGAGAAATAAGGGTTTATCCCCTTAAACCCAAAAATGACTCGTTTACTCAATTACGAGTTCCTATAAGCCCAAAAATTCTCGGAGCCTAAACAATACCCCCGGATACTCTATTCTGACTATCTTGGCCATTCTAAAAATAACCGCACACTCGAAATCCCCATCCGAGTCACTTAACTGTAATTTGCTAATTAAACCCTACACCTCTCGATATGAGTTTTCCAATTAAAATATTATTCTTTGTCACTTTACCCACCACGACATGTAATTAAAATAATCCAACTCATTTACTAAGTCTCAAATGTAAATGAAACACACCTCTGAAATCATCTAACCCTCATAATTTCCAAAAATTATTATTCAGAGAAAATCCTCAGATTTCCTATTTACACCCATTTATGAAATTTAATTATACCCAAAAGTACGGGGGGTTACACAAGGTAGACAAACTCTGGCATTATAAACCATCGCTCGCTCATACAGGAGTGTTTGAAATAGTTTAATCTCCTATCATACTCATCAATATCGTATGAGGTAATTACCACAGCCCAAAACGGCTTTTCCCTACGTAGTTCAGACAACAAAGCACTACAAATAGCATGAGAATGTTCCAGTCCATCCCCAACACCATCACCTTTCGAAATAGCCCTATATCCATAGTTCCCATCAGATTTTACATCATATATATATTCCACAAATGATTGGAAGAGGTCGGTAACATCCTTCATATACATCTTATTCTCGCGATACCACGCCTCTAGTTTCATGCCGGTCAACGGGATCTTGTTTGCGAAGACTTTTTTAAGTTCCGCTGTGGACGGTACATCTTGCTCCCAAGCACAAAGGGTTCTTTTATAGATATATTGGAAGACTTTTCCCCCTTAGGTGGCCTACCCTTTTGACGAATTTGTACGGGCTCCATCAAGGGTGTGCTAGAGGGTTCAGCAATATCCATTAACTTGTTTAGCATCATCTTTCTTACGGCTTCACCTGCCTCATTCCACCTTTTCTTAAATAATATCATCTCGGGTGTATAGTCAAGGTCACGGTACTAAGGGATGTCCATGACAATGGCAAGTTTCCTCCAATGATCGTCTAGTGCCCACAGTGGAATTACATGGCCTAACCTTTCCCATTGTGCCAACTCGTGGACACATGGTAATCCGTATATGGTACAAAGTACGTGGGAGCATCGTATCTTCGTATATTGGGTGTTAGCGCCTGATGCGCTCAACACCGATCGCATGCAATCTATCTTAACAATAATTAAATCCAATGCATAGTCTGATGCCCTACCACGGATCTCCCGCAACAGCGTGTCATTGTGGCCATGCTAGGTGGATTGACGTGATTTTTGAAGCTCAACTTGAATTTGAGTTACTTGGTGGCCAAGTAATGCATCCATACCCTTCCACATCGTCGCAAACGAACCGGTGCTATTTGTTAAGTGTTTTTTAAGTTTTGCATGGGTTCCCTCCATTATATTAGTTATTCAGTTGCCAGGGTGGGGTACCCGATTAGTCCATGCATGCGCGAACTGAAAACGAGAAGGCATCCAATTCTTCGATATGTACCCAACCATGTACGGGTATCCTTACCAATTTTATCAGAAAGCCATCCATGCATTATCAAAGTCATTCGTAGACACTGACTCCAACACCCCAATCCAACCTTGCATGAATACCTTTTTGTCCTGTTCTTTAATCTTGTGTTTCACACATGCACTTTTAATTTTCTTCTGAACATGGAATAAGCATAGAAGCACGGTGGCAAGTGGAAACACGCTTGGCAAAACGTTTAGACATGATTGTTTTTTGTCGGAGACAACAATGTAGGGAAAAACTTCTGGCTCGAATAATGATCGCAAATGTTGAAGAGCCTATATAAAATTCTCCTCATTCTCACTCTTCAGAAATGCAAATGCAATGCAAAAAGATTACCCGATAGAAGTGACCTGTAACACCCTCGACTTTTGGAGACTGAGAAATTTAAATTTTAGGAAAATAAAATTTAATTAAATTGGAGAATTTTAGAATTTGGGAAATGAGGTCCAAAAATAGAAAATATTTTAAAGTATTCCGGATGATGATTTTGAGGGTACCATCAATCCCGAAAGGGTCGAGATAGTCAAAATGACTGTCATTGGGTTTTATTTCGGCTCCGGAATGTTTTAAGTTATTTTGGCTCGAATTGGAGTAAACGAGTCATTTAAAGTGTGTATTAACATTTAAAACTGGGTTTGTTGTTTTTAAAGGATTTAAGGCTTACGGATGAAGCCTTCTCAAATAGAGAAAGTGAGAAAGAAAAAGAAAGAAAGAAGAAGGAAAAGAAGAGAGAGAGGAAGAAAAAAAGCTTGGGATTTCCGGTCCAACCGCGACATCGAGGACGATCAAACCTCTACAAATCTGAGGCAAGTGTTTAATCTTGCTAAATAGCTATTTGTGTATTTCATTTCATAAATTGTGGGGTAAAGAAATGGTTTTTGGGTATTAATGTCAAAACCTAGATTTTAGGTTTAAATCTTGAAATCAATGATTAAATTGAGAATTAATGACATAGAAATGATTGGGATCAACTTTGGGTTGGTTAATGGGCTTAAAATCATGATTTGATGAAGGATTGGGGGTTGAAATGAGAAATTTAGGGTTTAGAATTCGTAGGTTTTGAAGAAACAGATGAAACCTTCAAAAATTGCAGGTCCGAATCGATTCGCCCCCTCAAGCGAATCGATTCGGTTTGGTAAAATTGGCAGGTCTGCATTGACCGAATCGATTCGGACCCCAAGCCGAATCGATTCGGCCTATTGCAGAAGCCCAGGTCTTTGGACCCGAATAGATTCGCCTGGAAGGCCGAATCGATTCGGAAACAGGGCATTTTGAAGTATTTTCTCCATAGTGATTTCAAACCCTTTTTGGTTGGGTTTATTGATTTGGGGGCTTTCTCTTAGGATGTAAAAGATATATTCTTCGAGTCATATAAGGAGTTTCTCACATATTGGGATTTTGGGACTCCTTAGGGTAACTTGGGAGAAATGTACCCATGTACGTATTGGAATTACATATGGATATTGGGGGAAAACTCTTTGAGGTTGGAATTTACCAATTATAGATAAAGGTGTATATATATATATATATATATATATATATATATATATATATATATATATATATATATATATATATATATATATATATATATATATATATATATATATATATATGTTTGAGGTTGAGAACTCTTAGAGAGTGAGAGGTCTCATATCCTTAGAAATATTTAGACTAAGGAATAAATGATAACCCGATAGGGGTAAGGATTCATAAAATACAATTGAACCATAGGTAAAAGTGGGAAACAGCTTGCGGGTGTACTATCGACTAGGATAAGCGGTAGCGTAAATTCTAGTTAGGATAGTTTATACGCAATTATGGGGATATGGCCATTGAGATTCCAATACTTGAAATGAGGTTGGAATAAATTGAGGTTTTAGACTATTAAGTCCTGTTAATGCCTATGGTTAGATAGTACTAAAGATAATTATGTACTTTCACATTTAGAGGTGAAAGGTGTAGTGATGGATTTCTACACAAATTCTTGGGTGATAACCCAAATGTTGAATGTATATGTATAGATATAAACATATGGTTTTGGGAGACTACTCATCATAGGAAGATGATTGAATATGTTTCAAGTATGGAATTATATTCACATATCAAGGTAAATTTAATGGAAATGGTAGTGACGGCTTGTATATCGAAGACTATGTATACTTATAGCCAGTTATATATATCTTATACATATGAACGAGGATTAGTTTATATATATAGATAGGGATATGTGAATATGTGTTGATATATATATATATATATATATATATATATATATATATATATATATATATATATATATATATGTATGTAAGTAGATATATGGATATCTTTATGTTGTGGACATACATGGTATGGAGATTTAAACCGTATATGATGGTTTATTACTTGATCATATGATTGGATCATATGTATTATATATATTATGCATGTAAATGTTATATATACTTAATTGGTTAAGATACCCCGCTCATGCTATCATTGGGAAGTTGCGCGCGTAGAGGGTGAGCATCCTGGCTAGAAAAGCAGGGTGTGGATATTCCCCAGGTCATAGTCGTCCCGTGTGTTACCATATGATATATATATTTATTTTGGGATGAGACGTGATGGGTATGTTTCGTCTCATTGCCGGTTTGGAGCTATGACCGCTTCCCGGGACGTCGTGTGCGTGAGTTTACCACGAGATTGGTGTCGTTTAGTCCCACCATGGTGGCCCCAGTTTTTCTACGTGAGCCGGGCACTGGGAAAATGATAGCATTAATGCAGTTTATCGGCGATATATATATCCGGGTATATTATGTGCATGGCCTTGTACATCATATGTAGTATGTACACTTGGCTATTGGATTTATGATGATATATATATACGGTTAGAAATAAATACCTATATATATATATATATTTATATATATATCCTATAGACGAAAGGATATGGACTTTATGAAGTACATCTTAGATGATTATGGTGTACTATATTGAAGGGGGTTGATGTATTGCACATAAGGTATTATTCGGTTACATCATCCCAAGGACACTATTGGAGGTTCTTTTATTTTATTTTAATTGTTTTCTTTTTTCTTTTCTTCTTTCTTTCTTTTGTTTAGTAGTTATAGTTCGTAGTAATGGTAGTATTAACTTATATGTTGAGGATTATGGATCTCTAGGATCGACATTGCCCAGGAGTAGTGTAACGAGGTGGTTCCTTGTTTGGATTTCGCTTTGCGAGACACCTCACCCACGAAACGCAGTGCCATGTCGAGATTTGAGAGAAGTAATTCCATAGGTGGCATCACGGATCTCTGGTCTTGACCTTGTCAGGAGTAGTGTAACGGGGCGGTTCCTTGTTTGGATTTCGCTTTGCGAGACTCCCCACGCACGAAACGTAATACAATTTTGGGATTAGAGATAAGTCTTGCCAATATTCCATGTGCATATTATTAAGTGTATTAATTCTTACGTTTTTAGCCTATATAGGTGTATATATATGTGTGTGTGTGTATGTATAGGGGTAATGTTTTAGTAATTATGATAATTATAATTCATGAGATTATTAATCAGAATTCATTAAGCCTTTTATGGCATTATTGTTGTAATCATAATCTAATAGGATTAGAAATGGGTGGATCCTTAGATTATGACGGGAAGGTAGCTCTCGTGGATATAGGCTAGGCCTGATAAGTTAGGTTGTCCTAAAATCAATGGGGGTAATTTAACTAAAATTTGAGGACGCGAATAGGTGCGCGCCTTTAGATGAGAGGTGAGTTGGGGTTCCACGAGAGTGCGGTCTCACTTAATTTCTGAAATTAAGTACACCGGTATTTATTATGCACGGTTAACAAACTTGCTAAATATTTTCACATTCGGGGCTCTGACCCGTTTTGTTTTCTCTCCTGCTTGTATATATATATGTATTTCCACAGGTATCCTACCGCATGGATGCCAGATGACTTTCTATCCAGAGTCTAGGGAGCCGTGATAGGTGCGGACTGTTGCGGGATGTTTCATGTAGCCGCTTCCTACTTCTTTAAAATTCTAGGTAGGATTCATGTTGTATATCGGGTTTGTATCTTAGGGATATTTATATACAGGTTTATATTTATTCCATTTCAGCTATTGTATTTGCTGTGACCCGACAACTTATTCGGGTTTATTTATTTATGGCACATTCATGTATAGTGATTCCTTTCATTTCTTATAATTCTTCTTGCATCTCTCTCTTATTCTTTAGTAGTTTCATTGTGTGGGGTCATTGTATGTTGCAAGTTTTAATTTATATTAACATCTCGCTTATATGATATCGGGTAGTTAGTCCTATATTATATAGTACCGACAGTTGATGTTGAGACTGGACCATCTGGAATTCCCGATTTAATATAGTCTAGGGCTGGCCACCCGTTATTATTTTAAGCGGGGTGTTACATGACCCTAATCATCTCAAATAATGGCATACTGTAACGATTGGTCTTGTAAGTGCAATTGATCACAAAAACACTAGGAAAGTCACCAACAAGCAAGAGGTGGGATGTGCACAAAACAAATCCTCCACATCGGATTGCTCATTCCTTCAATGCCAATGGACATAATTCTTCTCCCCGAGCAATTGCATCAACTGTTGCATGGCGGTGAGACCTTACATCTCATCGTTCTTTATTTTGTTTTTTGCATTATATATTATTCGTATTGATGAACAACTATACTATGATCTCTTTTTCAATGTATGGAGTACTTCCTTCGGGCCAACCCCATTGTTTATCATCTCATTTGCAATGTTCCACTCTTCTTGGGAGAGTCGGTCGGCATATGGGTGCCCAACAAGTAATTTTGACACCACGTGGTTGTGCAGCCCAGAGAGAACTTCAAGCCCCCAGTGTCCATTATCATACGGAACCCCTTTCAATCTAAATGGGCAATCACATTTTCGCATTTCAAAAGAACGTTCCTCTTCTTTTCCAGCACCTCGTCTTTTTTGGGTCTATGAAGCTCGCTTCGCTCACAATCAGGTACAAACCTACCCTTGCGGACTATACTGGCCTTGTCGGATTTCAGAATTATCACGACCACATGAAGCTTACGACCAACTTGTTGACACCAATAAATCATCTTGTCCCGATCATAAAAAATCTGCACATGACGAACATTATTAAATGAAATGACATTTTAAAATCATGTTGAGTACATTATCAATAAACAAAACATACCTCCTCAGTTGTGAATTCTACTGTATGGTCTTGATTAATCGCATTAATATCCAATCCTTCTTCTATTTCTGCATCCTAACAATGCACATAATCAAATTATTGTAACAATCCGCCCTTTTGGAGATAATTAAATTTCATAATTAAATATAAATTGACAATTTGGGGAATTTTCCTAATTAGTAATTTTTGGGATTTTCGAGGATTGAATGATTTTCGATGGGTGCTGTAATTATTTTTGGGACTATATAGGTCGAAATATTTTAATTATAT
Source organism: Sambucus nigra (assembly GCA_949130495.1). NCBI lineage: Eukaryota > Viridiplantae > Streptophyta > Magnoliopsida > Dipsacales > Adoxaceae > Sambucus > Sambucus nigra. Next base: position 675,073,243 of record OX422213.1, read on the forward strand.
GTCGCCGTTGAGTAAAGCGACACGAGGTAAGATTTTTTAATTGGAAAACCCGCATTTATTTATTTTGGATTGGAATAGTGATTTGCGGTCAAGTACCTCGGATGGGAATTTTGACTGCGCCGTGAGTCTCGAAATGTCCGAGATAGTGGGAAAAGAGTGTCCGATTGTCGAAAATGAGTTTCGGGTAATTTTAGAGGTAAAAGTAACTCGTAATTGGGTAAACGAGTCGTTTTTGGGTTTTAAGGGTGTATAACTATTTTTCTTTCTTTATAAAGAGAGGGAGAGGGAGAAAAAGAGAAAGAAAGAAGAAAAAAGAGAGAGAAGAGAGAAATGAAGAAGAAAAGAGGAAGAAAATGGGAGATTCCGGCCTACCTCCGCGGGATTCGGCTCGAGGTCGTCGGATTATATCCACGAGGCAAGTGTTTACTTGTTTTATTTATATTTTTGCATAAATATCTCATACCGTAGTTTGGTATAAACAAACCCTAAAGATTTTGGGTTGGAGTTTTGTGGATAAAATGGGTTTTTGGGAGTTAAAATAATTAAACCCCAATAATATTTCAATTTTGTGGAACTTAGGTTTTAACCTAAATTAATTGGTGGTTTTGGATTCTAGGATGTTTAGAACCCTTAATATATGTGTATTTGTAGTTGATTGAGGTTGTAGGATGTTGGGTGAGGCGACAAAAGCTTGGCAGAAGCTTTAATGGCCGAAATCGTCTCGGAGAAGATGATAAATAGTAACCCGTTACCTTAGGGGGCCTTTTTGGCCAGGAAAAAAATTGATTTAGCTTTCGGCCAAAAAACGAAAGTTGTAGATATTTTCGATACGGTCGCGTGGGCACTGACTGCGTATTTTTCTGATTTTTCTATGATTTGATATAATTTTTACAAGATGACAGCTCCGGATTGAAATTTCCAACTCGGAAATCAAATCGGAAATTGAAAAAATTACGGCTAGAATTAATCGTGTAGACGTGTGCGATTATTTTTGGTGTAGTTTAGAAACCCCGTTAATTATTTGAATGGAGGTTGGATTGAATTTTGGGTATTTTGGAGATTGAAAAATCGCCCAAACAGTAGCCCTCGAACTGGCCGAATCGATTCGGGTACAGGCCGAATCGATTCGCCTAAAGGAAATTGGATTTCTGCAATGGGCCGAATCGATTCGGTTACAGATCGAATTGATTCGCCATTTACAGATCTGTTTGCAGAATACTTTCCGAATCGATTCGGATTGGGAACCGAATAGATTTGCCCACCTGAATCGATTCGCTAAAGGGGCGAATCGATTCGCTTAGGTCAGAATTTCTAGTTTTCTCCATTTAAGAGTATGGGGAGTTGAATTATCATTTGGGATTTTTATGGGGGTTCCTAGTGATGATAATGGGACTTCAATATAATAGTTTTGAGGGTAAATAAACCTCTAGTTGGATGAGAAGGCCTTGAATTGGTGTAGGGCATGATCCGGAGGAGAAATTCGTAGATTAGTGTTTTTGGGCATTTAGGATTACATGATTATGCGTATAGGAAGCATAATTATAATCGATTGTGGAGTGAGTGTATCCTACAAGATAATTACGATAAATTGAGAAAATAGATATATATTTGCTTAATGAGAAATAGTATAATTGGAGATATCCAAATGAATCCGCAGATGGGATTTTGGTATATATTACTTATTAAAGTAAGAGTATACTTTGGGTTTAGTATTATGCATATATAAATGCATGATTATGATTCTTTGAGAGAATCTTTGGGATTATTGGTCATCGATAGATGGTTTGGCAAATATAGCCATTTTTATATATTCTAGGAGGAGTATATGGTATATGTATATACTATGTGATTAAAGTGTGTGTGTATATATATATATATAAATATATAATTTGAGATAAATGATTTTGAAAATAAAATATAAATGTTTTCAAAATGGAAAGGTAAATGATTTTCATAATTAATAATGTATGGATACACACCTCTGTAAATCGCTATCATAAGGGAAGTTGCGTGCGTATGGTGAAGCCCCCTGACAAATTAACGCATGGTGGATATAGTCCTATAGGCCATGTGAGCGCTTGTTGATATATATTTTTCTGCGATGGGTAGGAGATTCCGGGTGTGGTCTTGACTACCCCGTAGGCAAATGGCCGCTTTCCGACGTCTTGCGTTGTAGTATCCCAGGTTGTCTTTATGATAGGCGCTGGAAGATGATAGCCATTTAGGGGCGCGCACAGTGGGGAAACCCGGACGGGCGGTCTTAGAACGCGTTATGTTAAAGCAATTCATGATAATGGATTGGCTTTAATTACATTTCCTGGATATAGGAAGGGAAATGGGTTATATGGATTAGCTTCGGTAACACTTCCCGGATGGAAGAAGGGATGTGGATGCATATGGTATGATCAAAGCATTTTTATGATAATGAAAATGGTTTTGAATACATTTCCTGAATATAAAAAGGGAAATGGGATATTTTGAAACGAAAAAGCATTTTTATGATAATAAAATTGGCTTTTAAAAAGGTATATGATTTTATTAAAGCAATTCATGATAATAAATTGGCTTTTAAATACATTTCCTGGACATGAGAAGGGAAATGGAAGGTTTTGAGATAAAAATTATAAGTATTGATAAATACTTTGTAAATGTATTCTCATTCCGGGAGATAGATCCGGATGTATATGGTAAAATGTATGTATATGTATAAATCGAGTGCCGATGGTCTAATGGATCCCGACGATCGACCGTGCCGCATAGTAGTGTATCGGGGGGGTTCCTTGTTTGGATTTCGCTTTGCGAGACACCCCACGCACGAATATGGCACTGTGTTGAGACTGGGAGAAGTTTAATCCTTAGTGATTTAATATTATAAATGCTTATGGTATATATTTGTATATATCTTTCTGTACTGAGGGACTTGCGGATTTCGACGATCGACCGTGCCGCGTAGTAGTGTATCGGGGGGGTTCCTTGTTTGGATTTCGCTTCCCGAGACACCCCACGCACGAACATGGCATAGCGTTGAGACTGGGGTGAAGTTTATCCCTTAGTACATTGGTTGGACTATCTAGGATTGATAGTGGGTTGGTGATAGACTAGTTCAGCAGGATAGCTTGACTAGGATGTTTAGAGGGATGCGCTAGGAGTGCACTGTTAGAAGAGAGGTGAGGGGTATCTCATGGGATTGCGATACCAAACTTAAGTATGAGATAAAACCTTTTTCAAAATAATAAGGCATTTATGCACTTGCAAAATATTTTCAAAACTCGGGCTCTGACCCGTTTATCTACTTTTCCTTTCTTTCTATAATATATATATATAGGTGTCTAGACACAGGGACGCCTGGATGTCACATCTTTCGAGTCAGACGTCAGCTGCAACAGCTGTGGATGCGTGCAGGTTTTTGATAGCCGCTTCCATCCTTGTACTCTAGATAGGAGGTATTGTACAAACATTCGAGCCAATGGCTCAACTGTATTTATTTATTCTTTTATACGTTATTCGATATGGTTGTATATTTTGGCCGAGTGTTCGGTTATTTTATTTCATTTACGCATAAACTGTGTGAATGTTTTATTTATTGTTGTTAAAAAGAGTAGTAAAGTTAAAATTTTGACACCGGCCTAATAGGTTATTAGTAATTAAATGGATTTTCGACAGTGATGCTAAGAATGATCCATATGAGACTCCTGTTTTAATTTAATATTGGAGTGATCGCTCGGTATCTTATTAGGCGGGGTGTTACAGATGGCATCAGAGCATCAGGTTCTAGTGTCCTTAGGAATCTGTACGGACGTACTACGCTTTCAGCGTTGCTCTCATTTGTTATAGAGCCCCAGGACTAGGATTGTTGATTTCTATTATGAGATTTCGTTCTCCTGCCATATTATGAGATTATAGAAATCTTTTGCGCGCTCGTTTGAGAATCGTGTGCGGAGCTTGGATGGCAGCAGGAGATGAGGCTTAGCTGGAGCAGCTGGTGGAAGTTGGGGACGAGGGCCTTAGTAGAGGTCACTCTCTTTATGGTAATTGTTAAGGATTTTGGCGGCGACTACTGAATAATGGTAGTTATGAGTACCGCAGTACCGCTGAAGTGGATAGTGATACTAAAGTCGAATTCCTCATGGAAATTGAGGGTTAGAAAGGGATCTTACGGATAGTTCTAACCGTGAGTCCCCATGAATCAGCAGGATGAGAAAAATGTTGTTTTGGGAATTATTCACCTAAGGTTTAGCCAGAGGCCGACGGTGAGTAAAAAGTATTATGGAGAAGTGAACCTTGTGCCTAAGTGAATTAGGTGCAATGAATAATGAGTCCTTTCCGAGAAGGATGGGCTCACTAAAGAATGGGTATGTTCGAGGACCCCATGGTTGGACATCCACCTGGGGAATTTGTTAAAATGAAGTTGTTGTTATGAATTTTACCTCAATTGAGGAGGTATATGTGGCGTGACTAGATAAAGTCGCAGTATTAGTTATCCCTAGACTCATGTGTGTATTTTGAGTTTTGCGGAGGTCTCGATAACATAATATCATGTATGTTTATGTGTTTTTCGCGATAGCGAAATTTTATTTTCCTTGATTCGCCATAAAGGCGGGTGTTGATATATTGTATATATATATATATATCTGGTTTGGGATACTCATTCTGTATGTTTACACGAGTATGGTATTATGATGGGTATATATGTATTGGTAATTTCAGAGCGATGGCAGGCTAAGAATGGCAAGTCTATCGTGTCCATGGTTCCTGGAGGGAACAGGTTATTTTTACGGTGTCTCACCTAGATATAGGTTGAGTTCACCTTATTTATTGTGGGATACGAAACTTCGATGAGTAGAGGTTTCATTATCATGATTTGGGTTTATAGAGACCTTATATATATGATTTAAGGCTGCAGGATTTGTGTTGAGCTGTAAGATAAAGCTCATTACTATTTGCGCAAGGACGTAAAAATGAGTGCGAGTGCAGGGTGGTATGATTCTTAGTTAGAGATAGGAGTTCAGACCACCTTTTTGTTGGATTAGGGGATAGGGATATCCAGGTTGCATGTTGAAAAATGGAACTCCACAACCAACGAAGTCTAGTGTCAATGTGTGGAGGGGTTACTTGTTTGGATTTCGCTTTGCGAGACACTCCACACATGACTCTTAACGGCGTCGAGAGTGGGGAGCTGTTATGGGATTTCAAGGATGTTGATTTTGTGGAAAGGTCTTATAGTGTGGATGAACCACTATAGACTATGAACCCTATGATGATGATATGCTTATGGAAATATTGTGCTATGGAAAAGCACAAAAGTGGTCCTCTCTGTGACACCCCGACTAATTAAATATCGGGTAGCTACTCCTTTATTAAATCAATACAAAATGCCAAGTTGGTTCAGTTAATAGCATCACTGTCGAAAACATTTTAATAATTACTAACCACCTAGTATTTAAAAAGTAAGTTGCCAAATTTTAAGTTAATTGTGATTAACAAGCAATAAAAGAATAATGGAAGAACAACATAATCCATTCACCATAACGAAGTAATGAAATAACCAACAAATAATAATAAGTCCAGAGGAAAACTCCTCACAACAATCCCACAACTGAAAATACTAGGACAAGTCTGAATCCTGAATTAATTACATGCCAGAAGTCTGAATAACTGAAATAAACGAAATGTCTCTAAAAGGAATGGGCGACATGCCCTACAACTGATAAAATGCTGAATATAGAGTCAAGGTAGATGAAGCGTCTACAAGCAAAGTCCTGTAACTTCCACAAACAGCTACAGCTCGTCACCTGAATGAGGATCCTAGGCATGGTGTCCTTGTGGCATGGCACCTAAAATGGTTTTTTTACAAAATAGATTTGAAAGCAAATGGGTCAGAGCCCGAAAGTGGAAATCATTTTAAAAACAGCAAGTGTTTTAATAACATTAAAACATTAAATGCAAAATACATGTTAGGACGTGCACTCACATGAAATTCTCACCTCTCGACTACATGTGCACTCCTAACGTACCGTACCCATCTACATGACATACATATCTAACCAAACCATAATAAGTTCTACCCATTACTACTCGATCCCCATATTACATTCTAGCATTATCAATTAAATAGAGGGATTTACTTAAACTCAGATTCTCAATTTGTAGTACAATTCGCTATCGGTTAACCCGTTATGTTTTCTCAAAACATTACCATAATTATATTCATAATACCAACATGAAAGTTCTCATTAATTAAGTGTATATTATTCACGTCGTAAATATACAATACAAGCACCCCGAGACTAAGCTGCGGTGCACACATACTCTGCTATCCATCCCGGTACATCACGTACATAAGGATCCCGCATTCCGAATCTCTCAGGAATCATTCTCAGATAACAACATCATAAATAATGGAGGCGAACACAGTCACATCACATGGGTCACGAACATACCTGGGCTCCCACGATCAGCAGACTTATTAACATCCCAATAATTCCTTCTCTGACCTATGTTCATCGAGGTACTAGTCTAAATCCAAGCAACACAAGGATTAGAGGGCCCTAAGCGAACGTAAACCTCCCGTGATAGCAAGTATGGTAGGTATGTCATACACATAAAATCATATACATATACTAAGTATGCACACATCTTAGTAATCACCATAATATATTGGTGGTACACTTCTCATTCTCGTACCGACATATAATGCTACTCAATTTATATGTTCCCGGTTAATATAATTATTTAAGCCGTCAATAGTTCTTGCATCGTAAATAGACACTCACGTCCTACTTCATAATTTCCCTTAGGTTCAAACTACACTTCTAGGTTTTACTCCTCATTATATCCCAAATATCCCAAATTTATCAATTTATCCACAAGGAAGTATTATCTCTACATATAAACAAGGTTACGGGACACTCGGGATCAAAACAGGCTAAAAAGCCCAAACTGTCAGCTCGTTAGAAGTCTCATTCGAACGAGGCTGTTCGAATGAGAGTACGTTGGAACGAAGTGGGCTTTCTAACGAGATATCGTTCGAACGAAGTCATCAAACGAACATCGCCCTCTTTAGAAGTCAAAGGTCAACTCGTTAGAAGCTCGTTCGAACGAGCTCGTTCGAACGACCTGGGCAGGTCTTCTAACGAGTGGACAGATTCGAGCCCAGATTTTCCTTAACTCGTTTTTCCAACTTCTCTCCACCTCTAACCTCCTCTAAAAATTAATCCAATGATTGTTCAAAGCTACTAATCATTCCTAAACATATTTAGGTCATATACTAATGCATTATGTGGGGTTAATTCATCCTAACCTCATTCAATTATCAAATCTCTTCATATTTCCCCCAAATCTCAAGAACATGAACCCTAGAAGTTTATAAATCATCAAAGAGTCTAATTAAATCCGTTTTTATGGTATAAAAGGTGTATTTTTCCACTGACTAATCATCCTAACATTGTTCTACATGCAATCTCCTCATAAAGTTATAAATCTCTACATCCAATTCAATGGGTTTTTATCATTTTCCAAGAACAATGAAATTCTGTCAATTTCCTACGCATGGAAGAAACATTCTTTGTAATAAACGAAATTAAACCACTTGTCTTATGTGTATCTCTGATTTCGATGTCGATCTGATGAATGGTTCTCTCTCTCTCTGCAGAATTCTCCTCTCTTCTCTCTCTACAAGCCTTCTTCTCCAAAGTGACAATGGTGGCGAGGGTTTGCCTTAGTAAATTTTGGAACAATTCTAATAACCCCCGTAGCCCATTAAGTCCTAAGATGTGGTTAGTGGGTTTAGTGGGTAATTACCAAGTCAGCTTTTTAATTCCCAATTTTCGTAGGTTTTAATTCCCAAAAATTCAAAATTACCAAACTACCCTTATACGTTGCCGACATTGCCTAAAAATGCCCCGGGACCCAAACTAAACCCTCGGCTAGTGTTTTCTGACTATTTCGACCCTTCCGAACGCGTTGGCGCACTCAAAATGACCATACGATTTATAGAAAAAAAATTCACTTTTTAATTATCATAATTATATTCCATGACGCGACTGTCACACGCGTCTCAACAAGATTTCCAAATTGCCGTATTTCATCTCACGACAAATTTCATAATTCAATATTCATATATAATCATATATGCACATTATAATCAAATACCAACTCGCATCTCGCTAGTATTTTAATCCGGATTAATTTCCAATCAATACACATTTAATTCAATTAATCCCATAAATAAATATCACAAAAATACGGGGTATTACACTCTCACCACAAGTAGTTGGGTGGAGTTGGACTTAAAGAAATTGATTTGAGGATAATAACTAGCCTTAATGAAAAGGCAGATCTTGAGGAGATAAATTTTGGGTATTATGTTCGTCACACTTTCTATAGAAAGTGGGCACTTCGATTGGTTAGGTTTCCTTCCGTATGGGCGGAAGGATATGATAGTAGAAATGCGTTCGTAGTTTAGCTTAGGCAGTATTTAGGACGTCCCGCTGGTGTGCCTTAGGTCGCTATATCTCGATGACCGACTACGTGAGGGAATAGTGTAACGGGAGGGTTCCTTGTTTGGATTTCGCCTTGGCGAGACGTCCCACGCATGAAACCAAGCAATTTTTGGGAGTTGAGAGAGGCCTTGGGCACTAGGGACATACTTAGGATACTCGTTTCGCTTAAGTAGGGTAATGCTTGGACCGTAGCAATAGTAGGATGTAGGTTCGCTAGAGTTAGTGGCGCCGAGATTAGGAGGATTAAATTTTTGCGGGTCGGGAGGACCCATAGATGAGTATTACACCGAGGAAAGGAGATCCTTATTGGGAGAGAGTGTTACGTGTCGGACGTTCACTACGGATGTGCAGATATGCACAAGTTAGAAAGGTGTATGGGCACCTTGGTAAGATGGTTTTATATATCGCCTGAAATAGAATGGGTGTAGTATATAAGGTTGAAATTCATGCCGATAGGCATTATAGATGATGGGTATTATGTTACGTATTAGAGTCACTTTACGATCGTGGTTGTCGTGTAGCATATGGTTGGGAACCATTGGGTTAGTATCCTTCCGTTGAGGTTTTAGGATTCGTAATGATCCTAGTTGGATGGTGTGGGTTATATCTGAATTTCGAGGATGAAATTCCGTTGTAGGGGGGGAGTATGTAATAACCCGCCCTTTTGGAGACAATTAAATTCCACAATTAAATATATATTGACAATTTGGGGAATTTTCCTAAATAGTAATTTTTGGGATTTTCGAGGATTGAATGATTTTCGATGGGTGCTGTAATTATTTTTGGGACTATATAGGTTGAAATATTTTAATTATATGTCGCCGTTGAGTAAAGCGACACGAGGTAAGATTTTTAATTGGAAAACCCGCATTTATTTATTTTGGGTTGGAATAGTGATTTGTGGTCAAGTACCTCGGATGGGAATTTCGACTGCGCCGTGAGTCTCGAAATGTTCGAGATAGTCGGAAAAGAGTGTCTGATTGTTGAAAATGAGTTTCGGGTAATTTTAGAGGTAAAAGTAACTCGTAATTGGGTAAACGAGTCATTTTTTGGTTTTAAGGGGTATAACCCTTTTTCTTTCTTTATAAAGAGAGGGAGAGGGAGAAAAAGAGAAAGAAATAAGAAAAAAGAGAGAGAAGAGAGAGAGGAAGAAGAAAAGAGGAAGAAAAGGGGAGATTCCGGCCTACCTCCGCGGGATTCGGCTCGAGGTCGTCGGATTATATCCACGAGGCTAGTGTTTACTTGCTTTATTTCTCTTTTTGCATAAATATCTCATACGGTAGTTTGGTATAAACAAACCCTAAAGATTTTGGGTTGGGGTTTCGTGGATAAAATGGGTTTTTGGGAGTTAAAATAATTAAACCCCAATAATATTTCAATTTTGTGGAACTTAGGTTTTAACCTAAATTAATTGGTGGTTTTGGGTTCTAGGATGTTTAGAACCCTTAATATATGTGTATTTTTAGTTGATTGAGGTTGTAGGATGTTGGGTGAGGCGACAAAAGCTTGGGAGAAGCTTTAATGGCTGAAATCGTCTCGGAGAAGACGATAAATAGTAACCCGTCACCTTAGGGGGCCTTTTTGGCCAGGAAAAGAATTGATTTAGCTTTCTACCAAAACACAAAGTTGTATATCTTTTCGATACGGTCGTGTGGACGCCAACCACGTATTTTTCTGATTTTTCTACGATTTGATATGATTTTTACAAGATGACAGCTCCGGGTTGAAATTTCCAACTCGGAAATCAAATCGGAAATTGGAAAAATTACGGCTAGAATTAATCGTGTAGATGTGTGCGATTATTTTTGGTGTAGTTTAGAAACCCCGTTAATGATTTGAATGGAGGTTGGATTGAATTTTGGGTATTTTGGAGATTGAAAAATTGCCCAAACTGTAGCCCTTGAACTGGCCGAATCGATTCGGGTACAGGCCGAATCGATTCGCCTAAAGAAAATTGGGTTTCTGCAATGGGCCGAATCGATTCGGGTACAGACCGAATCAATTCGCCATTTATAGACCTGTTTGCAGAATACTTTCCAAATCGATTCAGATTGGGAACCGAATCGATTCGCCAACCCAAATCGATTCGCTAAAGGGGCGAATCGATTCGCTTAGGTCATAATTTCTAGTTTTCTCCCTTTAAGAGTATGGGGAGTTGAATTACCATTTGGGATTTTTATGGGGGTTCCTAGTGATGATAATGGGACTTCAATATAATAGTTTTGAGGTTAAATAAACCTCTAGTTGGATGAGAAGGCCTTGAATTGGTGTAGGGCATGATCCGGAGGAGAAATTTGTAGATTAGTGTTTTTGGGCATTTAGGATTACATGATTATGCGTATAAGAATCATAATTATAATCGATTGTGGAGTGAGTGTATCCTACAAGATAATAAGGATAAATTGAGAAAATAGATATATATTCGCTTAATGAGAACTAGTATAATTGGAGATATCCAAATGAATCCGTAGATGGTATTTTGGTATATATTACTTATTAAAGTAAGAATATACTTTGGGTTTAGTATTATGCATATATAAATGCATGATTATGATTCTTTGAGAGAATCTTTGGTATTATTGGTCATCGATAGATGGTTTGGCAAATATAGCCATTTTTATATATTCTAGGAGGAGTATATGGTATATGTATATACTATGTGATTAAAGTGTGTGTATATATATATATATATATATATAATTTGAGATAAATGATTTTGAAAATAAAATATAAATGTTTTCAAAATGGAAAGGTAAATGATTTTCTTAATTAATAATGTATGGATACACACCTCTCTAAATCGCTATCATAAGGGAAGTTGCGTGCGTATGGTGAAGCCCCCTGACAAATTAACACAGGGTGGATATAGTCCTATAGGCCATGTGAGCGCTTCTTGATATATATTTTTCTGCGATGGGTAGGAGATTCTGGGTGTGGTATTGACTACCCCGCAGGCACATGGCCGCTTCCCGACGTCTTGCGTTGTAGGATCCCAGGTTGTCTTTATGATAGGCCCTGGAAGATGATAGCCATTTAGGGGCGCGCACAGTGGGGAAACCCGAACGGGCGGTCTTAGAACGCGTTATGTTAAAGCAATTCATGATAATGGATTAACTTTAATTACATTTCCTGGATATAGGAAGGGAAATGGGTTATATGGATTAGCTTCGGTAACACTTCCCGGATGGAAGAAGGGATGTCAAAGCATATGATATGATCAAAGCGTTTTTATGATAATGAAAATGGCTTTGAATACATTTCCTGAATATAAAAAGGGAAATGGGATATTTTGAAACGGAAAAGCATTTTTATGATAATAAAATTGGCTTTTAAAAAGGTATATGATTTTATTAAAGCAATTCATGATAATAAATTGGCTTTTAAATACATTTCCCGGATATGAGAAGGGAAATGGAAGGTTTTGAGATAAAAATTATAAGTATTCTCATTCCGGGAGATAGATCCGGATGTATATGGTAAAATGTATGTATATGTATAAATCGAGTGCCGAGGGTCTAATGGATCCCGACGATCGACCGTGCCGCATAGTAGTGTATCGGGGGGGTTCCTTGTTTGGATTTCGCTTTGCGAGACACCCCACGCACGAATATGGCACTGTGTTGAGAATGGGGAGAAGTTTAATCCTTAGTGCTCTAATATTATAAATGCTTATGGTATATATTTATATATATCTTTCTGTACTGAGGGACTGGCGGATCTCGACGATCGACCGTGCCGCGTAGTAGTGTATCGGGGGGGTTCTTTATTTGGATTTCTATTCGCGAGACCCCCCACGCACGAACATGGCATAGCGTTGAGACTGGGGTGAAGTTTAGCCCTTAGTACATTTCTTGGACTATCTAGGATTGATAGTGGGTTGGTGATAGACTAGTTCAGCAGGATAGCTTGACTAGGATGTTTAGAGGGATGCGCTAGGAGTGCACTGTTAGAAGAGAGGTGAGGGGTATCTCATGGGAGTGCGATACCAAACTTAAATATGAGATAAAACTTTTTTTTAAAATAATAAGGCATTTATGCACTTGCAAAATATTTTCAAAACTCGGGCTCTGACCCGTTTATCTACTTTTCCTTTCTTTCTATATTATATATATATAGGTGTCCAGACACAGGGACGCCTGGATGACACATCTTTCGAGTTAGACGTCAGCTGCAGCAGCTGTGGATGCGTGCAGGTTTTTGATAGCCGCTTCCATACTTGTACTCTAGATAGGAGGTATTGTACAAACATTCCAGCCAATGGCTCAACTGTATTTATTTATTCTTTTATACGTTATTCGATTTGGTTGTATATTTTGGCCGAGTGTTCGGTTATTTTATTTTATTTACGCATAAACTGTGTGGATGTTTTATTTATTGTTGTTAAAAAGAGTAGTAAAGTTAAAATTTTGACACATGCCTAATAGGTTATTAGTAATTAAATGGATTTTCGACAGTGATGCTAAGAATGATCCATATGAGACTCCTGTTTTAATTTAATATTGGAGTGATCGCCCGGTATCTTATTAGGCGGGGTGTTACAATTATGTCATACAATAATGACATATATTAAATATCTCAAAGTGTTGGAAATTAACTACGTGATATGGTTTTTTACGATAGACGATGTGAAATATGGAAACAAATCAAGCAAATATTTGGGAGAGGTTGATGCCGTTGCATGTTCGATCATACTCGGTTCACGCATATTCGGTTTCTTGGTGGAAGCACATTCCGTAGGTACACTTGCTACATTGAGATTGTCCATATCTTGCCAAAATGTTGAATATAGAGTCGAGGCATCCAACGAAAATGACAGTACAATAATTAGTACATGAATGAGTGTCAATATAGACCATGGTGTACTTCCCACGGCCAATATAGACCGTGTTGTACTTGTCACAACCAATATAGACAGTGGCGTACTTATCACAGCCTATATAGACCATGGTGTACTTGTCATGACCAATATAAACCGTGGTGGACTTTTGATGTCCAATACAGACCAGGATGAACTTATCATTGCCTTGTATAACCGTAGATATAATCCCATGGTAACAACAGACCGTGGTTGTATATTCACAGCCAAAGGCAATCGTGAATATACAATCATGGCCTAGTGAAATCGTGAAAATAAACCCCCAAAAGGTGTCATTAAACGGTCAAGTGTAACCATGGGATAATAGTATACGGCCAAATGTGACCGCAAATAATTATCACTTATGGTTATGGGAAATCGTAGGTGCAGTCAGTACAATTTTTTTTTTATCTTTTCATCATTTTAAATGTTGTTTCACATATTATATAGTGTGTAGAGGTGTTTTAATACCTCAAAATCATCAAACGAGCATTGGATATTCTGAGTTTGGAAAGCTTGATCATCAACTTTATTTTAATCACCCGTTGCAATGTAGCCCCTTGATCCTTGGTTTCGTTATATAAACAACACAACAAAGACCACACCAACACAACAAACACACGAAAATGGAGATTTGGGAGGAAATGGTGAAGATGATTTTGGATAGGTTTAACCGTAGGTTTGAGATTTTCGATAGGAAGACAAACCGGGTTGAAATAAAGTCTTTTGGTTGATTGGGGTGTTTTTGATAATGTGGTGTTATTTTGTGTGTCATTTTATGTTTAGTTTGGGGTATATTAGACATTTTACATGGAAAAAAAGGTACAACACTTTTGGGTGTTTTGGAGTAAAGTTTGGGTTTAATTTTTATGTGGTGTTTTGGTGTAAAATTTTGGGTGTAAATATCAGCACCCTTTAGCAGATTTAAGACCTATTTTATTGTTTAGAAAATTTATTTTAAAATGTACTCTTAAGACTAAGGTTAAATAAAGCATAAAATTAATATTTATAAATATTCTCCATTTATCTTCTTTTTTATAACTTTTAACCAAATGTACTCTTAAGACTAAGGGCATCGTGTTTATTCACTTGGGTTGGTCGGCTACTTCCACGAATTATATTAAATGGGCTCACACACACATATACATACATATATATAATCAATCTTATATCTAATTCTTGGGCCTCGGGTCGGGCCCAAGAGGGAATAAGATCTCAGGCCCGAGCCCGTCCAGAAAAAAAATCGGGCCTATAAAATTTTACCAAGCCCGGTTCACGGGCCTATTTGCCTTACCCAAGCCCTAGTTTTTCCCAGGCGGGCTTGGTGGGCCTTAGGTTATGGCCACCCCTATTTATGGGTATGCTAAAATTGTAAATTTTCAATTTTGAAGGTTGTTATAGGTATGATGTAATTCTATATATACCATCTGCTACCGCATAATTTAACAAATATAAAAATAGAATATAAGCCGACAAATAATTTTTTTGTGGGCCCAAGCCTTAAGCGAAACATCATGTTCTGCGGAACCCACCAATTTAAAAAAAATGTTCTTAAATGGAACATCATCTTTCGCGTAGAAATAATGGAGTTTTGTTGAATTAGATTTGTAACCCCAACAACTTTATTTTATTTAAACACCAATGATTATTTTTTTTTGTATAAATATAAGTTGAATCCTACTAGTAACGACTAGTAATGTGTATATTTACACTGCCCATAAGGGTTGCTCTAATAGGTCCATGTTTAACATTTGGTCAAATAGGTATATTTAAAAGAATAGTTACTTCAATTGGTCCTAAGTGATAAAACGTGAATTTTATATCGAGTGTGATTTTACACAATTAACCCTTCAACAACATGAAACGTTAAAAAATGTGGATTGAAGAATGTCGAAAATCCAATACTATATAATTGATGTTATGAATCGGGGTTCTCTCCCCCACAATAAACCACATT
The DNA here is from genome assembly GCA_949130495.1 of Sambucus nigra. Classification (NCBI taxonomy): domain Eukaryota; kingdom Viridiplantae; phylum Streptophyta; class Magnoliopsida; order Dipsacales; family Adoxaceae; genus Sambucus; species Sambucus nigra. The sequence goes on from OX422213.1 coordinate 675,088,556, forward strand.
TTCCAGAGGCTCTATACAATAATACATCATTTGGGTGTATTTTGTCTACTGAACCTATACATTAATTGTGATTCGGGAACATAGGTACAAAAATTTACATGTTTTGTAGTTGATTATGATACGATTTATAGATATGTATATATTCACACACACACACACACACACACACACACACACACACACACACACACACATATATATATATATATATATATATATATATATATATATATATATATATATATATATATATATATATATATATATATATATATAATAGGGAGTAGAATAGTTTTACTGTTTTATGTGAGATAAGATAATTAGAGGTGAGGATTTGATCACGTCACTCAAAAATGAAAGGTTGAGATTGTTTTCCCCCATTTGCACACTACACTCTCATACCACATCTCTTGCCCCTTAATTTTTTGGTTTCCCCTTTTTTTCTTACTTATCAAACTTACGCTTTAATTCAAAAATTGGGTATTTTGGTAACACTCTCCAATTCTCAAACCATTTGGATGCACCAATGTTGACAGAGCCCCTCGTTATCTCTCTCTCTCTCTCTCTCTCGGACGCAACCCACATTTGGACTCAAACCACCATTCTAGAGCCACCACGCGAATAGTCTATCTTTCTTGATCCTTAGTCCCTCGGTTTTTTCTTGATCTTAATCGCATGTATAGGCTTCGTTTCTCTCTCTGTTTGGTTTACATTTATTTAGATCTCAATACTTTTTTCTAGGGTTTGAAATCCATTTCGTTTTCATCATTTATCAAAAATGACTTTTGGGGATCAAATGGTTTTATGGGTTTAGATATGATTTGATTTGTAGGTACTAATCTGGGATAATTTGGTAAGTTTTAATTTATTAAGAAGGTAGTAATTTGATTTTCACATAACAATTTGTCCTTAAGTAGGTGTTAGTTTCATTTCTAGGTGTTAATTTCTTAAGTAGGTACTAATTTTGTACCGATTTATGGGGTTTCGTGGGATTAGTCTTTTTTAGCTCTCTTTATGGAGTTTTATTATACTACAACGTTGGAGTTTTCTCCCAATAATTTGATATAGATGAATGAGTCTGTAAGTATATAGGTTGTTAGTAGTTTTATATTTTAGATGTTTTTATACCGATAACACCATGTATTTGATGAGATCTCATAGTTAACACCGTGGGTTTGTATTAAACATATATGGTACTCAATGCTTTTGCCCAATTTTTTGTAATGGGTTTGTTATGGAAGAATTATTTGTTCTTTAAATACTTAACTCAACAATTACGGATCTATTCTAGGAAACACATGAGACTAAAGTAGGAAACACATAAGATAAATTATTCTCGTATTACATCTTGAATGTAAATGCATTCATTTCTGAATACTGATTTATGTGTTGCTTAGACGTCCAACTTAAATATATTAAATGATTTGTTTGCGCTTTTCGATCTACTTTCGAAACCTACATTCATCTGTTAAGGTACTACTATCAATATTGTCCATTCAGATTTAGATATACTACCCTTTTATCTGAAAAGAATCAGTATCTTATTGTCATTGATCTTAGATAGTTAACTAAAATTTCATCGTAAAAAAATGCATCTGCTTAGTTTTCTAAGATATGTGAACTTGAATTATAAAATGTTTATTTTTTTGTAGCTAAGAAAACATCGGGAATAAGTCTCATAATGGATTGAAGCCTTATAAAGGACTCGGTGAGACATAATGCTGCCTTTTAGACATTTTATTTGGTTGTTACTAACTAAGCTTAATACAAGCCTTAATAGTTTTCCAAACGTAGTTTACTAATGGTTTATCTCTGCAGAATTTGCGAATGATGAGTTTGGGAAACAAAAAAACAAAGCTCGCAGACAAGTTTATAGTCACGATCTCTTATTAGTGTGAAGAAGTCATATATTAATTATTTACTTCCTCTTTTAAGATCCATTTTCGTTTATTATATGTTGTTATTATAATTACATTTATATGACCAAACTACTCTATATGACTCATATTTAGACGTACCCCCTACACATTCATTAACTGACTACCCCCACCCCAGAATAGGCATGCGCCTCAACCCACCTGTATGGGACATGCTGTATCTTATGCATGTTTCGTTCCATGACAGGGGGTAAGTCTAATTAATGATGAGTATTGATTTGTGGTTTTGTTAAAGGGGACGGGCAAAAAGGAAATATAGAAGCAGCTTGAACAATTAGAGAGAATATCCAGGCAAAGCTAGAGGAGTGGAAAAATTCAATGTTCCATTGGCTCATATGACCAGAGCTGGAGCTGATTTTTTACTGGTTCCAAGTAGATTTGAGCCCCGTGGTCTCATTCAATTACACGCGATGCGCTATGGAACTATACGGGCACCATCATCAATAAATGAGATTTGTTCCCGTTCATTTGTCAACTAAACAAAGTTTTCTTTCAATTGAACGATTATCGTTAAAGTCACTTTAGATGTAAATTTTATATCGCATGTGCTTATTGTTGCGTTGACTGGCGGATTGGTTGACACTGTCGAAGAAGTCTATACTGGATTCCATATGGGAGGTTTTAGCGTTGAAGTAAGTAGAATTTGTTTCTTACAGAAGTTTTATTCTTTTCTTTTCATATTGTGCAATTAATCCTCATACAACCGGCGCAAAAAATAAAGGGTATTACAACCGTTCGAGTAATGGGTTAGGTGGTTGAGTTTACCTTTAAGCCTATGATGCATATACGAAACGACACGAGTTAAAGTGACATTAACTTCACGTCGAGTTTCTTTTTCATCCAAGGGATCTCAAGTAAGGTATATATGGTGTATTATATTGATCCACGGATTTGATTTTGGGTGTTAATGTTTTTAAAATTTACTAAGGATATTTTTTTGAAAAATGGATATTTAATTTTTTTTTTGTTTCGAAAAGTCATATAAATGAACTTTGTTTTCATTCGAATGAGTTCCGTTGTTTCGTTTGAATGAGTTTTAATCTTGTAAGGACATAAATTTCCAATTGAGTCCCTGTATCGTTTTGACTTAATTCCGCGAGCAAAACTGTGTTTGTAATATGTCATAGGGAGATTTTATTTTTGTCACGATCCCACTTGGTCTATGATGTATTGAAGAAATTGAAGACGTTGCGGCAAAGCTTCAAACAATTAATCATGCCGAAGTTTAATTGGTGCAAGTTTATTTATCTTCAAGTTAATTGCAGTTTGAGATCACACATGTATGAATGCATATTGTTAATGATATTCAGAATTGTTTTTATAAAAGATAAGGATGTAATTTTATAAGGAAAAATATTTTTAAATGTTTTTTAAAGTGTTTTAAATGTTTTACACTTCATCTTATTCTAATAAGCACAAAAAAGAGTTTGACTAAATTGGATCTCTTTTCAAGAAACATTTTAAAGAAAAAGTCAAACTGACACGCGATTCGTTCAAACGACAGAAGAGCTCATTCGAGCGAGATGGCTATGTCACACGAACAACTGACCAATCTCGTTCAAGCGACACGTTTTTTGAGGCATCGACTTAAAATATTATTTAAAGTGTGGCTTTGTCATAATTTTGAAGGTGTACAATCTGGAAAATAGTTTTCAATACAGTACGAGTTTTGCATATGTTTTTTAAGGTTTCAAAGATTAAACACATCCTTAGAGTTTGCAAAGATCCCAGTTATCATTACTATATATTTATGTGATCTTTCTGCACCAAGAAGGTTTGTTTTATACTTGACCATCTGGGTTTTGCGGTGAAGAAAAGAGAAGGACTTATTGTTCAACATCGTAGACGTATCAAAGCCATTCGGTGGACACCGAGACATACGTGGACGCGTATGTTGTGGGCAGGTATCGTGGAAGAAGGACTTTCTGCGTGGGCACCGTGAGAGGAGTGGTTGAAGATCAGAAGATCATCATTACCTGTGGGGATCGAGTCGTTGAGTGAGTCTTTTGTCTATTCGTTATAACTCCGCATTCATAGTGATTGTCTGGCTTGGGCCGTCCGAGGTTTTTTCCCGTCTTGAGTTTTTCCTCGTACATCCTGTGTTCTGAGTATTCTTTAATTTACTTTACTTGATTTAATTACTAGATGCATGTTTAGGATTAATCAAGATAAAATTGGTTTAAAGTAAAAAATGTTTTTTTACAACTTGGTTTGGTGCTAATTAAAAGTTGGATAATTTTTGGTGAAAATTGATTTGATTTGAAACACACTCGTGTAGGGCCACTCTTTAAATCTCGTTCAAATGAGTTTGGCATTCTGATTTCAAATGATCTTCAATCGACCATCAAATGAAATATTTTAGCTTGGCAAAAATTTCTCACTAAAAGGTTGCCCGATCCTCGTTTAAACGAAATTTGGGGGCTCATTCAAACGACTCTAGAATAGTAAAATGAGGTACAATGAGTTTTCATTTCTGTTCGGACGACCTGTCTCGAGTTGCGTATCGCCATTTTTTTACATATAAACAAGGGCACAACAAGTCATTTGAAGTTTAGGGGTTTTGAAAATTGATTTATAAGAAAAAAACCTAAGAATCTTATAATCCTATTTACATCCTAGTTTTGAGACCCAAAAATCAAGATAATATGTTCTATTGAGATCTCACACTGGAGCACCAAGATCGTGTTTTACTATTCACAAGCATGAGTATTTTTCGTATCATGGATTCTATATGTTGTTGCAGTGACGGAAGACTAGCCCAAGATTGATGGATATTGAGAGGCGAGAGGCGCTTACATTGTGAAGACCATTGGTAATGTCCAGCGGTGACTGTAAAGAAGGTTCAACGAGCGAATAGTGCATCAAGGATTGAAGGCGCCAAATATGTGAGTAAGTCAAAATCGTACTTGTATGAGTACTATATCATAGTGTACTTGTGTAGACTAGGTTGTCTGAGGTTTTTCCTGTTGCAAATTTTTCTCGTACATCGCGGTGTTGTGTGATTGATTTATTTTATTCTTGCCATATCACCTGGATGCATGTTCTAAAAAAGATAAAATGGGACTAATTATTTACAGATTAATTTTTCATTTGTGCAAAGTTTAAAATTAGTTAATTACTCACTCGCTTAATTAATTAAAATTAAAATTTGGTATAACCTTGGCACTAGAGTTTTCAATTTGGTATCAAGGTCGTTACACTAATTATCATGATGATCTTGTTTTTATTGTGTTTCGGGTTTTTCATGATGGATATTAATCGAGAAGGGAGTTCCAGTGCTCGGCCTGCCTCGTTTGATGGCTCAAACTATCCTTATTGGAAGGCGTGAATGAAAATAGTCGACCTCACTCAAGATGGGAGATAATCCAGAAAGTAGTCATGAAAATGAAACCACCCCACCTTGAACCCTTATTGGAGTGGGGCACATACAAGTAATTCTGAACAGCATGATCCGACACTACATAAGGATGTTTTGGTCATTTGGGAGGTTAAGGTTGGAAAATCTCCAAATTTTACAGTTATATATCAACCACTTGGGTGGGTAGTCTAGGGTTACAATACTTGGGAGAGATGGGAGGCCATAAGAGAGGGTAGGATAAGGGTTCTTAACCCAACCTACACCATTTTTCACCACCGTCGTTGCCGGATGAAAAACTATTACTAAATCCATCTAATACAAGATTAAACTATTTAAGTAACTCCGAACTGTTTTTTGAAGAAACTCTTTTCTTTAAATCAAATCAGGTTAATCACAAGATGTGTTAAATAAAACATGCACGAGATCAGTTCAAGATTTGTTAACAAGTTTTGAAAACAAAACTAAGACAGTTTAAATCAGCACACTATTCAGAATGAGATGAGGAGATGTAGAAAGATTAATGACAAGAGATTTTTAACTAGGTAAAACCTCACCCAACTGAGGAAACATCCACGGTGACTTCTAAGTCATAAACTAAAAATCCACTAAAACAAAATATATCAGTTACAAACTATATAACACACATGCACACAAATCAGTCCTATACAAGTTTAGGAATGTACCCATTGGTTTCCTTCTAACTTCTCTGCAGTTTTGATTGCTGATGTGGCTCTCCCAGTTTGCTAACTTCCACCTTGTTCCAATATTTATGTCGACTCTTATTTCGAGATCTTATTACCAACACTTTTAGTGTTGTAGTTTGTAAATGTTTTTGATGGTGCTCTAACACATGCATGCACACACTCACGCTTATTTATACAAACAGTCCTATAAAATTACAATTAAGATCTATATGCTGTGATTTTCAGTTTCTCTCTTTTTAGAAACAAAAACCTTATTTGACCTTTAAAATGATCCAAGAATCCACAGTAATCTTTCTCGGAAGACAGTTCAAGATCTTAATCAATTTCAGGGTTTTGAAAATAATTTTTGAAATTGAAAACCACCAAGTGAGATTCTTAACTAGGTTAAAGGACTTGTTTCAACAGAACTAGAAGCATAAAATAATTTTGTTGATTTTGAAGTTAAAAACATTTACAGAAAATAATCAACAAAATATTTCTCAAGACGAGAAACTAAAATTGCAGATCTAAGTGTAATATAACATAAAAATGCCAGATCTATAATTTCTATAAAACAAAAATACAGATCTAACCTAATGTTTAAGTTGGACACAAGATCTTAAAACAAAGAGGTTAAACCACGAAACAACTTTCTAAACAACACAAAAATAACTCTCAAACACTCAGGGTTGGTGTTTGGGGTAAATAATTTTAGAAAAATGAATTAGGGTTTGAAACTGTGTTTGAACGAATTAGGGTTTCTAACTCTCTCTGGTTTCTCTCTCTCCTATCTCTACTCTATCTTCTCTCTTCTCTCCATTCTTAGACGAAGTGGCAAAAGTCTCTCAAAGGCCGAGGGAAGGCTTCCTTATATAGTGGGCTGAGAAGGATCGAGAAGTCTATTCAAAATCAAGGGCCGGGATTTGGTCTTCCAAAATTGACTTTTATCCAACGGTGAGATAACATCGGTGGTTTAAATGGCTTCTGATTGGATGATAAGGATTTCACAGGGATTGACCTCAAGCGCATGCAAAGCGTTAATAACAGCGATATAAGGGCTGGCAATGGACAACGATTTTGAGTCTATAAAGAAACACAAATCCAACTGGATAAGGATGACAGGTGTAGGGCTGATATCGAACCTCACAAGCATGTATGAAAATAATTACATAGGAACCCTATAGTCTTCAGCGCTTTCGAATACTACCCAAATCAACTTTCAGGTATAAAGCCATAAAACCAGTATTTAAATGTTGACCCCAAAAGCTTTTTAATCCAATTTTAATTCTGAAAAAATCATTTTAAAAAACATTAAAAATTCCCCCAAAAAATATTAAAAAGAGTTTTAAGGGAAATTAACACACACCACGCACACACAAATAATTTTAATGAAATGTATGAACAAAATGCAATCCTAATGTGTGTGAGTGTTTGTGAATATACCTTCAATCAATTAAACAAGAGGAATGAAGAGTAGAGTAGAATCTGAGGCTTTTTGGATTTTAGGGAATGGACTCAATTTTGTCACTATTTCCAAACTAGATGAGCACTTATATAATGTAGACTCAAGTAAGTCAAGAGTATAAGGTGCTTCAATCTCCCCCTTTGAAAATATAAGACAAAATCTCTTTTGAGTCATCTAGGACTCGTAGGGCAACAAAGAGATAAGGAAAAATCTATTCCTATACAAGAATTCTATCTACCCATTTCCTAGAAAAGAAAATTACATAACTCAACTAATTTACAAATCAATACCCTATTACATCTGTTGAGTATAACTGTACAGAATTCTGCAAATAAATATTAAGATTGAGCTTATTATAAATATGTAGAAATATGTACAAAAGAAATGAACTCATAAGACTCAAATTTCTCCCCCATTTTGTCTCAAATGGAAAAAACATGCAAGTCCAAGAGTTCATTCAGCACAAACCATTCCTATCGATTTACATAATGCAATAAATCTATTATAATCCAAAGGTTTGGTAAACATATATGCGAGTTACAAATCAGTAGGAAGATAATTGATTTCTAATTCCTTAGACTCAACTAATTCGCGTATAAAGTGATGTCTAATTTTTATGTGTTTTGTTCGCGAGTGTTGAACAAGATTTTTAGAGATATTGATCGCGCTTTGATTATCACAACAAAGATGTAATTGTTCTTCTTGAATATCATAATCATTTAGCATTTGCTTAAGCCAAAGTAATTGGGCACATCAATTTCCAGCGGCTATGTATTCAGATTCAACTGTTGATAAAGAAGTACAGTTTTGTTTCTTACTACTCCAACCTACCAAATTATTACCTGTATAGTAACATGCTCCTGATGTGCTCTTACTATCATCAATACACCCAGCCCAATCGACATCATTGTATCCTATTATAGTGCTAGGTGTATCATTGGTGTACCTAAGTCCTAAATTTAGAGTCCCTTTTATGTATTTTATGATTCTTTTAACACAAACTAAACTACTCTCTTTAGGATTGTTTTGATAACGAGCACATATGCAAACAACGTACATAATATCAGGACGCGAGGCATTAAGGTATAGCAAGGTTCCTATCATACTACGATATAGTGTTTGATCTATGGATTTACTAGTTTCATCTTTAGATAATTTGACCGTAGTACTCATGGGAGTTTTAACATCTTTTGCACTCTCAAGGCCGAATTTTTTGACAATCTCTAAAGCATATTTTGATTGTGAAACAAATAATCCTTTTGAATTCTATTTGACTTGAATACCCAAGAAAAATTGCAACTCCCCCATAAGAGACTTTGAAATTCTTTATCCATAATTTCAGAAAAGGATTTAACTTCTGAGGGAGATGTTGATCCAAAAATAATATCGTCAATATAAACTTGAGCTATAATGACATGTCTGTCAAAATATTTGACAAAAAGGGTTTGATCATTTCCAACTCTCTTAAAACCTTTGTCTAAGAGAAAATTGGAAAGTCGCTCATACCAGGCTCTTGGCGCTTGTTTGAGGCCATATAAAGCCTTTTTCAGACGAAAAACATGATTTGGATATTGAGGGTCAATAAACCCTTTTGGTTGTTCTACATAGGTCTCCTCAGCTAATATTCCATTAAGGAAGGAAAATTTGACATCCATTTGGTAAAGCGTAAAATGTAAGTAACAAGTTATGGCAAAGAGAAGACGAACAGATTCTAAGCGAGTAACAGGAGAAAAAGTCTCGTTAAAATCTATTCCCTCAATTTGAGAGTGAGCAACTAATCTGGCTTTGTTTCTAATGATTATCCCACTTTTATCAGATTTATTTTTAAATATCCAACATGTGCCAATAACCTTTTTGTGATCAGTCCTAGGTACAAGATACCAAACATCATGAACGAAAAATTGAAGAAGTTCTTCCTGCATTACAGAAATCCAATGAGGATCATTCAATGCATCATTTACATTCTTTGGTTCCACAAGGGAAACAAAACATACATAATGAGCAAAGTTTCTTAATTGAGATCTTGTACATACATGCTCACTAGGTTTACCAACAACGTTATCTATGGGATGGTCTTTAGAAACCCAATTAAGTACTTCAGGAGTCTCAATTGGTAAAGAATCATCTATTTCAGGAGAGTCATTTTCTAAAACATTTTCAGATTCTTCCATAATAGTTGGTTCTCCAGTCTTACTCTCTACAGTAGTGTCACTTACAATAACGTTTATGGATTCCATTAAGGTCTTAGTGTGAAGATTATAGACACTGTATGCTCAATTATTAGGAGAATATCCTATAAAGATGGCTTTATCTTCGCGAGTCTCAAATTTGGATAAGCGTTCTCTGTCGTTGGAGACATAACACATACTACCAAAGGTTCTAAGGTACTTAAGATTGGTCTTCTTACCATACCATAGTTCGTAAGGAGTTTGTTTAGAATTCTTTCTAAGATAGACCCTATTGATAATGTGACATGTAGTACGAATAGATTCTACCCAAAAATACTTAGGTAAAAGCTTGGAATGAATCATAACACGTGCCATCTCTTAAAGAGTACGATCCTTTCTCTAAGCAATACCATTTTGTTGAGGAGTCTTAGGAGCACTAAATTCGTGTTTGTAACCATTATAGTCACAATACTCTATAACACCAGTATCTAAGACTTTTCCACCTCTATCACTACGAATTCTATTTACTTGAGTGTCTTCCTCATTTTCAATTCGAAGTAAAATCTTCAAAAAGGTTTGGAAAGTGTCAGAATTTTATTTTAAGAAATCTACCCAAGTAAATCTGGTGAAGTCATCAACCATAACAAGAATGTAACTGTGTCCACAGAGACTAACAGTTCGAGAGCGACCCATTAGGTCCATATGGATGAGCTCCGAGGGTTTAGAGGTAAGGATATCTTTGACTTTCTTGTGAGGGGCTTAACAATTTTTCCTTCCTGACATGATCCACAAACAATATTAGAAATAGGTTTGATCTTAGGAATACCTCTAACTATTTCTTGTGAAGACAATCTACTAAGATTTTCATAATTTATGTGACTAATTCGATTATGACATATCTCATTGTCATCCATTTTGGTAATGTTATAGACCTCAGTACTGTTATACACACTATAACAATTGTTAGGAGTCCTGAGTCCTGTAATTATGCACTCACCTTTTTCATTTAAAATTTTACAATTATTCTTTGAAAAGTGACAGTATGATTTAAGTCACAAAATTGCGAGATACTAGGTAGATTAGCCTTAAGACCTTTTACTAGAAGAATATTTTCAAGTAAAGGTAATCCTTCTTCTTAGAGTGTTCCTTTACCAATGATTTGAGATGATACACGATCACCAAAAATAACTTTCCCTCCAGCAAAGCTGGTTTTGTTTAAAAGTTTGGTATCATCCCCAGTCATGTGCTTTGAACAGCCAGAGTCTAAATACCAACTAGAGGGAGTGTGTTCATCTTTTGAAGCAGTAATCACAATGTTACACTTAATCTGGGGTAATAACTCATCTTTTCTAAACCAAATAGCTCTTGTTTTCATTTTGCGCTTAGTTCCTCTCATTTGATAAAATTTGCGAGCATTAGATTTCTGTTGAAAAATATTTTATGCATGAGGTTTAATTTTGTGGAAAGTATGAGAATTTGGTTTAGAAAAGTGTCTAGGAATCCTTCTTGGAAATAATCTTTTAGGTTTGGTCTTTCTTTTTCTATAGTTAGATTTTTTGTCTGGTTGTCTAGGCATAACATAATTGTTACAACTTCTCCTAGAATAATAAAGTTTTGATATACAGGAGTGTCACATACAGGGTTAACTAAGCGTCTAGAATAGAATCCTTCGAAAGAATGACCATATAACTCACAGTATGAGCAATATAAATTTCTCGAAGATGGTATCTCCTTAGGAAAGTCTCTAAAGATAGGCTTCATGGAATTTTGGGGTTGAACCTTATTCCTAGGGAGTAGAGTTCGAAAGGCAGAATCACTCTTCCTAATCGGGGGCAAACATATTTAGTCTTAGGTGGACTTTCACACTTAGAGCAACTTGATTCCCCAATATCAAACTTTGATTATTTTTCATCAAACTCATTTTTCAAAAAATGAAAATCTAGATAGGTTTCTATAGGTCTTTTGCCTCTTGACACAAACTTGATTGGTTCAAAGTTTTTAGTTGGTGTCTTCAAATTTGGGAAAAACCCTATTCTAGTTCGATCATCAGAATTGGTTTTTGAATCAACAACAAAACCATCAAAACAGTTTGAATTATTTTCAAATTTTAATTTTTTTTTGAAAACTGTTGATGTCTTCTCTTTGGATTATTCCAATTCTAGTAATGTCCCTTTATATTTTTTCTCCAGAGTTTCATTTTCTTCAATCAAAATCTTCAATTTTTGATCAAAATTTTTGACTTCATTTTCATGAGTTAGACATTGGGTAGTATACTCTTCAGCATTAAGTTTAACCATCAGACTTAGGTCTTCTAGTTTCTTGGTGAGATCTTTAACTATCTTCTGTAGTCTAGTGCTTTTCTTGAGAGTTTTTACATAAAGTTTGAGAATATCAGGGAGGTCTTCAGTGTCCGAATCACTAAGTGTAGTGTGTGAAGTGACCCCTAAGGATTCATTTATTGAACTCACACACACATTGACATCGTCATTATCGCTTTCCCTTTGACTCACACACCCCGTGGTAGAACTAGCAATGTTCTCAGAAATTAAAGCATCTAAACTAGTAGCAACATGATTCATAACAACAGAAGTAGAGTTACTAACATCATTCTCATACACAGGAACAAGCATATCATCATTATAGATTATCTTGGCAAATAAAGACATGCAGGGATCAAAAACATCAGATGATTCAGGTTCCTCATTTTCAGAATCACTTGAATCATCCCATGTTTTGCAAATGTTGGCCCTAGTGTGTTTATTGGTAGTGTTCAGTTTCACTCTACAGTCTTGTGCTGTATGTCCTAGTTTTCCACATCTAAAACATTCAATGTTCTTAAAGTCTTTGTTAGGTATCATGTCCTTATGATGTTTGTCTTGACTTTTCTCATGAGGTTTGTAGTTAGACTGAGTTGGATAATTTGGCTTGCCTTGTCTGTTTGCAATTTTATTTCTAAATTTGATAATTTTCTTAAACTATTTTGACATCAAGGCAATTTGATTATCCATACTATCTATATCACATTCCTCATCAGAATCATCATTAGGAATAGTAAGCTCAGGTTTCATCAGCTTAGAGGAAAAACTCAAATTGGAACTAGTTTGTTTCTTATGGGACTGGGTCAATTGTTTCTTAAATTCTAATTCCATTTCCACAATTCTTAGTTTACTAGTGAGTAATTCAGGAGCGAGATTTTGGTCACACATTTCCTCAATAGCATATCTTTTGTTGTCAAATTTCCATGGTAATGATCTTAGAATTTTAGATACAATTTCATGTATTTCATATGTAATCCCATTAGCATGCAATTTGGTCACAATGTTAGTCAATTTCATATAAAAGTCATCAAAGGATTCAGAGTCTGACATAATTAGAGAGTTATACTGCTGGACAAGCATATGAGTTTTAGCAACCTTAACTCTAGTGTCACCTTCATGTGCAGCAATCAGCGTATCCCAAGCTTCTTTAGAAGTGGCACAAGATGAGATCCTTTTGAACTCATGTTCATTTATAGATATAAAGATGGCATTCTTACTTTTGTTATTGTTTCGAGAAGTTTTCTTCTCTTCTTATGTGAATTCACTTAATACTTTCTTAATCCTCTCATTACTTCCTTCAGTGGTTTGTTTAGTAGGATAAGTATATCCATTTTCAACAATATCCCAGACATCATCTCCCAAGGTTCCTTTTATGAAAGCAATCATTCTTACCTTCCAGTAAGAAAAGTTGTTTCCATCAAAGAGAGGGGGTCTGGTCAAGTTGCCAAATCTTTCATTTTTATCGTCCATTGTTTTGATTTCAAGAAAATAATTTCATAAAGACAAGATCTTTTAAAAATATTTCCAAATCTCTGATACCAATTGAAAAACTGTTACTAAATCCGTTTAATACAAGATTAAACTATTTAAGTAACTCCGAACTGTTTTTTGAGGAAACTCTTTTCTTTAAATCAAACCAGGTTAATCACAAGATGTGTTTAATAAAACATGCACGAGATCAGTTCAAGATTTGTTAACAAGTTTTGAAAACAAAACTAAGACAGTTTAAATCAGCACACTATTCAGAATGAGATGAGGAGATGTAGAAAAATTAATGACAAGAGATTTTTAACGTGGTAAAACCTCACCCAACTAAGGAAACATCCACGGTGACTTCTAAGTCATAAACTAAAAATCCACTAAAACAAAATATATCAGTTACAAACTATATAATAGACGTTCACAATGGATGTGCAGATGAGCACGGGTAAAAAGGTGTATGGGCACCTTAGTAAATTGATTTGTTATATTCCTCTAGGAATAGAAGGGGGCATGGTATATATAAAACGGAAGATTATGCCACAAGGAGTTATAAGTGAGATTGAATTTTGTTGGATGTAATGTCGTAGGAGGCACGCGATAATCCAATTGTATAGGTACAATAAGAGTTTGAGCACCTAAGATAAGCGAGAAGACTGACGGAAGTAGTGAAATTTCCTTAGAGAAATTTCCTTTTGAGGGAGATCAGTTGTCCTGCTATAGACGAGCGGACGCTTAGAGTGTTAACGAGAGTATCGGATTTTTGAAATGTTCAAGCGATAGTTATAGCCTCATTCTTTGTATCGGCGGTTATAAAATCACTAGGTGCGACACATCGTTGTTAGATTTAACTTTATGACCGAGTTAGTGCGTTAGCATGTAGAAATTTAGATGAGTTGGTGGTTAAGCTAGTTCGTTTGATCATACACCTTGAGATAGGTGGATTATGGTAAGGGACCATTGTGTTAGCACCTTTCGATTATGGGGGTACTAGGACATAATGGAATTAACTATCCTAGGATGGTGGTGTAGGCTATATCTAAATTTCGAGGGAGAAATTCCGTTGTAAGGGGGGGGGGGAGTATGTAACACCCCGTACTTTTGGGGAAAGTTAAATTTCGTAAGTTGGCATAACTTGGAGATTAAGGGAAATTTTGTGAATAGTAATTTTGGGATTTATGAACATTTGATTATTTTTGGTGTGTGTTTCATTCACTTTTGAGATTAAGTAAACGAGTTGGATTATTTTAATTACATATCGCAGTTGGGTAAAGCGACAAAGGATAATATTTTAATTGGAAAGCCCGTATTGAGAGGAATTGGGTTTAATTAGTAAATTGTAGTTAAATGACTCGGATGGAGATTCCGAGTGCACGTTTATTTTTAGAATGATCGAGACAGTCAGAATAAAGTATCCGGGGGATAGTGTTTAGGCTCCGGGAACTTTTAGACAAATAGGGACTTGAAATTGAGTAAACGAGTCATTTTGGGTTTTAAGGGGATAAACCCTTATTCTCCCTTATATAAGGAAATACAGGGTGGGAGAAAAGAAAATAAGAGAGATAAGAGAAGAAAGGAGAGAAAAGAAGTGAGAAAAGGAGATTTTTGGCCAAACTCCGCGGGATTCGACTCGAGGTCATTGAATTTTATCCACGAGGCAAGTGTTTACTTGCTTTATTTATTTTAAGTATAAATCTCATATCATAGTTGGTAGTGATAAACCACAAAGATTTTTGGGATGGGTTTTTGTGAATCCAAACGGGTTTTTGGAAGTTAAACGAGTAAACCCCGAATAAATTCCAATTCGAGAAACTTAGGAATTTATTGAAATCGATTGTTGGTTATGGTATCTAGGATGTTTAGAACCCTTTTTATATGTGTATATGTAGTTGATTGAGGTCGAAGGAGGTTAGGAGAGGAGATAAAAACTTGGGGGAAGCTTTAATGGAAGAAACACCTTGTCGGAGAAGAAGCTGTCCGGGGCGATCGATCGATCGATGGCCTAGGGTCGATAGATCGACGGTCTAGGTTTTTTGGCAACTTGTGTTAGGGTTATTTAGATGGGATTAATTCTGAATTTAATTGATTCTAGTTTATTTAATTGAGGATATAAAGATTCAATTAGGGAATTAACAACTAGCATTTTGAGAGTATTTATAGGGGCTTGGAGGATGCTAAAATGGTGTGGCACTAAAAGTGTGTTTTCGGGGAAAAGAAAGAGTTTGAGGAATTAAAGGTTTAGGGTTCCTAAATTTGCGTAGGGACCTATAAATTAATTTTTGAGTGGTATTTAAGCTAAGAGTTCATGGAAAATAGGATCCATGTCTTATTTAATTATGGATGTTCGGTACGAGTAACACCCAAGGGAGTATTTTAGCGAGCGATTCTATATAAATAATTGTGCGCCTAGAAAAAGGAATTGTATGTGGAATTAGTGAGTTAATCCGATGAGGCGACTAGGATGGACTTTGGGTTATAGGTTAAAGATAAGTTAAGAGTATACTTAATAAATGGTTATGAATCGGGATATTTGGAGAGTATATAAATCCCTAACAGCTATTAAGGTGTGATGTGTATTTAAATACTTAAATATCTTTATGAGTTTGGCAATTATAGCCATGTATACTTTTGAGGAGTGATGATTGTATATGTATATATATATACGATGTGATTATAGTATATATTATATATGGTATAAATACATATACATATCGGTGTGTGATTTGTGTATGTGTATCTTAGAGGCTGATTCCACGGGCTTTCCTTTGGCATAGGGTTAAACAGCCAGATTATATATTTTCTCTAGTGCGATCCAGGGAGGTTGCGCGATGTGGGTGAATCCACTGACTTGAGGAGCAGGGTGAGTCTATCCCCAGGTCATCTCATCCCACGTTCGAGTGTGATGTGTGTATTCCACTTGCAGAGGGAACACGACCGCCTCCACCGTCGTGTATTTGTTTACCATGACCATGAGAGAGTCTGGCTTAGTACCGTGGTATAGTGAGTAAACCCGAATTTTGGATTGGCACTATGAGACTGCATCCTCGAGTTATAGCTCGATGGGATGGTTATTATACTTGTGTGTATAGTATATTACCTGTATATGAGAACACAAATTTATATATATATCTCTAACGAGAGTAAAGCGATAAAATGAATGAGGATTTATTCTCATTCTTGGAGATTTCATTCGGACATAAATTGTGATATGTATAGTAAATGAGCATGTGATGTATATGTATTTATATGGGTATGTATATATATATATATATATATATATATATATATATATATATATATATATATATATATATATATATATATATATATATATATATACACGTTATGTACTGATGGCCTAATGGATCTCGACAATCGACGTTGCCAAGTAGTAGTGTATGGGGGTGGTTCCTTGTTAGGATTTCACTTTGTGAGACACACCACGCACGAACATGGCATAGTGTTGAGATTGGGGAGAAGTTTATCCCTTAGTACTCGGGTTAATTAGGATTTGAGAATAGTTGGAACGGATTAGTTAGGCAGGGTATTTTACTAGGTTATTTAATAGGAACGCGATAGAATTGCACTATTAGAAGAGGGGTGAGGGGTATCTCATGGGAGTGCGATACCAATTTAAATATGAGATAAAACATATTTTTCATAAATAAAGAAATTATGCACTTGCAAAATATTTTCACAACTCGGGCTCTGACTCGTTTATCTATTTTTACCCTCTTGCTATATATTATGTATATAGGTGTCCAGACACAGGGACGCCTGGATGATGATTCTTTCGAATCAGACGTTGCTGCAGCAGCTGTGGATGCATGCAGGTTTATCTTTAGATGCTTTTATTTTTGTGATCTAGATAGGAAGCATTGTAGAAACATCCGGGCCGATAGCCCAATTGTATTTATTTATTCTTTTACCGCCTTTTAGTGCGGCCATTCATTTTGGTTGTATAATGTTAAACCGAGTGTTCGGTTATTTTATTTCATTCAGTTCTATTTATAACAGTTGTGGATGTTTTATATTAATGGTTTGGTTAAAAAGATTAGTTAGATAAAAGTTTGATGCCAGCCTAATAGGTTATTAGTAATTAATTTGGTTTTTGACAGTGATGCTGAGAATTAACCATATGAGACTCCTGTTTTAATTTGGTACATGAGTGATCGCCCGTTATTTAATTAGGCGGGGTGCCAGAGTGAGGAAGATAGAGACCACATTTTTATTAAAAGCCCGTTAGCTCCATCTATGTGGAATCGATTCATCACTCTACTTGGTTTTAAGACAACGACTATCACTTTCAAGAGTAATTAAATGTCGTGGTGGATCCCCTCGAAAGGTGAGAAAATTAGAGCCATTTTATGTCGCATTATTCCCCCATTTATTTGTTGGCATTTATGGTGTGATCGAAACAAGTGAAACTTTGATGGTGTTCCTATGAAAGAGTCCTTTATTTTTAAGCAAATTTGTGGAGATTAGACTAGCTTTTAAGATTAAACTGCTTTGTGTTCCTAGAAACTCCTATTTCTTAGAGATTCTAGATGATTTCCATAAAATTGGAGCATATATTTCTAGTCATTTATGTAATCCACGGGTGAGGGGCTTGTAAGGACTCAAATTTACAATTGAGTCCCTTGTAGTTTTGGTTCAATTCCGAGAAAAAATATTTGTGTCATAGGATAGTGTCCAATGTACCTATTTCAAGCCTATGACGAGTTTGTTGAAGACGTAGCGTCCAAGTGTATAAATCTTCATCAAAATGCCTAGTTTAAGTGCCTCGTTTCTACGTCATCAATAGTGGTTCCATGCTCCCAAGGTTTGAATGCATTACATATATATATAGGAGCTTGGAATAATATAATGGGTGTAGGTTTAATTAAAATTGTTGTTTATTTTTAGAAAGATTTAATTAAAACTTTAAACAAAGTTTATAAAGTTTTTGGGCTAAAAATGAAAATTTCCAACTTTCTAGAAGTTCGTTTGATATGTCGCTCGAACGAGTTTTTCGTTCGAACCAAATGTCATTCGAACGAGTTTGCCAACGAGTTCCCTGTTTGGCCTCTGTAACTTCGTTCGAACGAGATGGATGTTCGAACGAGATGGATGTTTGAACGATATTTCCAACGAGATTTCTAACGAGTTCATTTTTAAAGACACCGGAACTTCGTTAGAAGGCCGTTCGAATGAGACTTCGTTCGAACGATAAATCTCGTTCGAACGAGATTTGGCGGGAATAGTTAAATGGCAATTTTTGACAGTTTTCACCCACTTTCCCATTATCTTTCCCCACTAACTTTTGACTGAATATCTAAGTGTGGGAACCAACTTTGGAAAGTTAACTTTTTCATACACATCTATCTCCAAGAGAGAGTTTGAGAGAAAAAGAGAAAAAGGAAAAGTTTATGTTTTAAAGTGTCTATTTTTCAAAGAAAAATTCATTTACACTTTAGTTTTCACCCATATTGTTTAATCCAAGTTTCAATATATATACATCTTGCTTGGAGTGTTTTGGCACCGGTTTATCTCTACATCTGTTTGAAGAGAAGTTTGGGTTTGCTTCTAAATCCCATAAAGAAGAAGAGCTTGTTTTGCTGCGGCATTCTCATGTGGTGAAAGGCACCATGTGTGGTTGACGATGACCATATAAAGTTCGACCGGTGGATCCCGAGACCGCGGTGGATCTCCGTGGTTATTCGCTAGGCAGAGGTTGATACAAGAAGACACTTCGGGGATTGAGAGGGATCGAGTCGAGTGTTGTAAGTCATCTTGCTTGTATTTGTAAATTCCGTACTTAGTGGATTTGAGGCTAGGGCCGTCCGAGGTTTTCTTTCCGTTGTGGGTTTTTCCTCATACATCGCGGCGTAGTGGTTTCATTGTTTAATTTTATCTTGCTATATAACCTAGAACACATGCTTAGGTAATTCAAGATAAAATTTGGTTTTAATCACTACATGTTTAATTTGGTGCTAAATTAGATATTGGGTAATGTTTAGTTAATTTAATTCAAGTCAACTAATTTAATTTGTTAAAATTGGTTTGGCCTAATTTGGTAATATTAAAAATATGACTTAGGAAAATTTCTAGGACTTGGGTTAATTAATTGTGTATAAGTGAAATTAACATAAGTGCGTGTTTAATCTAATTTCACTTGGTTTAATTTTAATTTTGAAAGAGAAATTAAAATTTGTAATTTGTTTAATTGAACCATCATCTAACGCTTCCGCATATCCATTTATAAAAGGAAATTACTTTTGAATTTAAAATCGGGGGCCTTTTGTTCCAACAAGTGGTATCAGAGCTTTGATTGAGAAAAGATCTCGCTTTCAAATTGGTATCAGAGCCGAAACGATAAATTATTTCGTTAAGATCCTTTAACTATTTTTGGCTAAAATGGAATTTTCCCCATTTTCAAAATTTCCTATTTTCGATGGTTCTAATTACGCGTACTGGAAAGCGCGAATGAAATCGGCACTTAAATCTATCGACGAGAGGGTTTGGTTATCGGTAGTTAATGGGTGGTCTCCACCAACTCATTTAGTAGATAATGAACGTGTTCCCAATCCGGCCGATAGATGGAGTGAGAATGAGTTTAAACTTTCAAATTTTAATTCTTGTGGTTTAAATGCCTTGTTTAGCACTGTCACACCGGATGAATTCCGACGCATTATGACGTGTGAGACCGCTAAAGAAGCGTGGGATATTTTGAAACTCACTCATGAAGGTACAAGTGTCGTTAAAGCTTTGAAACTCCAAAACCTCACCACTCAATTTGAAACCATCAAAATGAATGAAAAAGAAACTTTTGATGAATTCTATGCTAGACTTTCAGATATTGTTAATTCATCTTTTAACTTGGGAGAGAAAATACCCGACAACCAGGTAGTAAAGAAAATTTTAAGGTCCCTACCCGATAGATTTGTTCCAAAAGTGACTGTTTTAAATTCTTTACCAACTTTAGCCTCTATGAAATTAGAAGAGCTCGTATGTGATTTACAAACCTATGAACTGGACATGTTTCCCTCTAAAACCGAAAAGAAAATTGAAAAGGGCGTTGCTTTAAAAGCCCGAAAAGAGAATAAACAAGTAGTAGAGAGCGAGAGTGGTAGTGACTCGAAAGATATGGACTTGTTTGCTAGGAAATTTTGAAAGTTTCTTAAAATTAACAAAGATAAATTTAAAAACGACTTTAAGAAATTTGAAACTTCTAAGCATGACAAAGCCGAGAGGATCCTTAAAACTATTAATGAAAATTTAAATAGGGTGGAGTCAAATAGGCGTTTTGGTTGTGAGGGTTATGGCCATAGGGCTTCTGAGTGCCCCACTAAACTAAGGAGAAGCGACCCATTTCATATAATACGACCCTTAGTGATAGTGATAAGGAAGTAAGACCCGATTCCCCCACTACGCCCAACTTTATGGCTTTTATGGCTAGTCATGTGAGCACCAATAGTGAATCTTCTCATGAAGATATTCAAACACAGGACACTTCCGAGGTCAAAGTTTTTGATTCCCTTATTTTTTATGGTAGTGAGAGTGAAGAAGAAAGAGAGAATGAAAATGATGAGGTTGATGTGAGTGAACTTTAAAATTCTTTTCAAGAACTTTATGAAGAATCTATTAAATTAAAAAGATCTAATTTGAAGTTAGAATCAAGTTTAAGAGAGCGTGTAAAGGTCGTTGATGAGAGTGCGTTAGTGGAAGACCTTAGGACACGAGAGAGGACTCTTCGAGAGAAGCTAGAATATATAGAAGGAGAGAGAGATAGCCTTAGAGGTTTAATGGAATCCTTGAAAAAGGAGCTTCTCGAGTTTGAAGAGATAAATGGTTTATTAGATTCTAGAATTTTACAATTAGAAGAACAATTAAAAGACTCTAGTAATGTCAAATTTGATTTGGAGTGTAGGTCCAAAAAACTTGATAAAATTTTAGGCATGGTCCAAATAAAAAATGACACTTGTGGTTTAGGCTTCGATACTTGTAATAAATCTACTCCAAAAGCCAAAACCAACGTTTTAGGAGAATCGCCTAGGAAAGCCTTTAGAGATCACTCCTTAGGTAAATCTTTTCGCCGTGAGTTCAAGTGTTCACATTGTGATCGAAAAGGTCATCTTAAGAAAATTTTCTTTGATCTTAAAAGATTTTCTAGAAAATCCCAAAATAAGGCAACCAAGGTAGCCAAGATTCCTACACCCCGAGATAGTCACTCTTCATTAGTTTGGGTTAGGAGATCCGACTTTGTAGCCTTAAAAGATAGGGTATTTGATTCTCATTTACTTTCACATGCTTCGTACCTTGCAAAATCTAAAGGATGAATGTGTTAGTTTTATTTGCATACTTTAGCTTTTGTACTTCATGCTATATTCACATGCTAAATGTATGCTTGTTTAATCATTTTCTAGTTTATGATCCATGCTTAATCACATGCTAGAATTGTGATTTTTGTTTATCTTTTGTATTATATTCCCTTCATTGTGTTTGCATTAAATTAAAAAGACAAAAATATTTTTGTTTATCATTTGGGTTTTTATATCTTGGAATTTAAGCTTAATGAAAAATTCAAATGATTTTTGTGTGTCTTTTGAGTATATATTTTTATTTTTGGTCAAAAATTTGAAAAACTTAAAAAGATTTTTTTTGTGTGTGTATTTTAGTTTGACACACTTTATGTGGCATATACTTGTGTTTGAATCCCTACTTTTTTGCTTCCATGTGGCTAGAAATTTTGCTTTAGATTGTCAATCCTTACTATGTTCTTTACCATACTTACATGGAGTAGTTGGATATTGTGTTGATTAAATGGATTATATTTTATATGCCTCTTTTCACACATGCACGAGCTCGTTTGAAATTTAATTGTCACATGTTATATTTGAGCTTTGTGAGGTGTTCTCGTACCAATCTTGTCATCTACATATTTGTAACCTAGGAGGACTAGTGCATGTCAAAATCCGTTGCACGTGAGATTTGTTAGATATATAAAATGATAAATATAAATGTGCACGGGGAAGGGCTCCGAAAGGATTTATTTTCCTTTATGATTGAAAGCCACCGTTTGTTTTGACCTAAAACAAATACGTGGTCCAAAGGCCTAAAAGAAAATATAGCATTGAAAATAAAAATAATTGCCAAGGCCTATGTTTAATTGATATATTCATTCAAAATATATATGCTTATTGAGGGAGATTGGATGGTATATCAACGGTTTGCACAATGTCCGTTTATCCTAGTTGTGTTTTCAATGTCATGACTCTATTGGTTTGTAGAATCATCAACATGCTAGGCTTGTATGCATTGTGTATGTTTGTTCATTAAGTTCAATCTATATTGTCACATGAGGTTATATTCAAATGTGGTGAAGTTTGTAATCAATTGAGAACTCCGTGAACATGTTTTAAGTGATTGGGTCTAAATTTAATTGTTGCTAGTTCACACCCCAACACTTCCGTTTCCATATGACACATTTTTTCCATACGAGTGTGAAAAGCTTATCTTACTTTGTGTCATTTGTGTGTTTATATATATGTGAGTGTACTTATGCTTAGCTTGTATCTCTTGTGTATACATATATATGATATTGTGTTTATGTCTTTGCCATGTTTAACCAGTCCATTTATGCTTCAATTCATAATTGGTACCTTGTTTGTTGCGTAGTTTGTTTGATATCACATGCTTATAATTTTATTTGTCACATTGGTATCATTTGTTGTCGCATCATAGTTGGTATTCATTTTTATGGATTAGTTATGTTTTTGTTGCCCATATGCTTTCATGCTCTTATCACTTTATGCGTCATGTTTAAATTAGTTTTATCCTTTGTCTATTCCAGAACAAAAAAGGGGAGAATGATAGGGGGAAATGGTATCTAATCCGATTGTTATCGTATCTTCGTTGAGGGAGATTTATCTTAGGGGGAGATGTCTTTCTAAGTAGGTCATTTGTGTTTATGAGGGGGGAATTAATTAGGGGAGTCTTTATTTATTTGCATTTAGTATTTTGATATTACCTATGCGTGTAATGTGTTTTCTTAAGTGTGCAGAAATTATGTTATAAGTGGAAACTTTCACCGGCAAAGATAGTGATCCTTGGGTTCTTTGAGTCAAGCATTATATTTTTATTTTGGGTGGGACATTTTGTCAGTCTAGTAGAGCTTGACGGCCCTTTAGGATTTTTGTTTGGTTTTTGTCCCGGAATAGCCAAAGGGGGAGATTTGTAAGGACAAAGATTTCCAATTGAGTCCCTTGCAGTTTTGGCTCAATTCCGGAGAAAAACATTTGTGTCATAGGATAGTGTTCAATGTACCTATTTCAAGCATATGACGAGTTCGATGAAGTCGTAGCGGCCAAGTGTATAAAGCTTCATCAAAATGACGAGTTTAAGTGCCTCGTTTCTGCATCTTAATTATGTGTACCTGGAAAGAACAATTATCCTTAGCGTCCATGTGTATCGACACCTAAAAGTTTTGAAAATAGATTTGATACAGCCTAGAGCCCAAAATCTTTTAAAAACATTTGCAAGTAATTAAGATGAAGAAAACAAATATGTAGTTAAACATTCCATATTTAAGACGGCGTCGCACTTTAGAATACGAAATATCAATTGTTTCTAAATTCGCAAAGTGGGAATAAACTTTTTTTTAACTAGAGTCAATCTTCAATCCACTTTTATTAACTCCTAAACATGCATCATTATGGATAAATCAACCATGCAAAATATAGGAACAAACAGATTCAGGAAAAATCTCCCAAAAGGGCAAAACCTTTATTTCACTATATAACGTAAATCGCAACTTACAACAATATAATGAAATCCGCAATGAATCTCCCTAAAAAAATCCACATAGACTGCAGCCCATGTAAGCAAAGAATTTCTACAAAAGCTCCGAAACCGCAAATGTTCCTCAGGAGAGAACACCCTCGAGTATCCCCAATGACCGTTCTCACAATCTCTATCAATCCAGTAGTAGAGTTTTCGTCTCTACAAGAGAATCTTCAACAAAGTTGGATCTCGGGTTCCAAAACGATTCACAAAAGTGATTGGGAAGTTTTGTGCGAATCAAAAAATGTTGTAATACCCCATATTTTTGCGTATTTGAACTTTAATTAATTGGGTAGTTAATTCATTTTTAATTTAAATTACACGAGAGACGTAATTTAATTGAATTTAATAATAATGTGATTATTGAATATTAATCGAGAGATAAATAATGATTAATATTATGAAATAAATTTACTAAGTGAATAGTAAATGATTAACGATTATTAATTTACGTCATAGCGAGTGATATGGTCGTAATTTGAGATTACCTCACCTGGGGGGCACGAGTAGACTAAGTGAGTTTGAGATGGGGAATTTATTTTCAGTGACTCAAATGATGATTTTGTGGTCACAAATGATTTCGAAAGTGTCAAAATAGTCGGAATAGTATACCCGGGGATACTATTTGAGTTTCGGGACATTTTTGAACTAAACCGGCACCATATGGCGGCATTTTAGTCATTTCATAAATGGAGGGAGAGAGACCTACGAATTTTAAAGCCTTATATCAGATGATAGGAGGGTGAGGTTAGGGTTATAAACTCAAAGAACATAAAGAGGACATTAGATAATAAAAGGAGAAGATTCTTGGAGGTTTTAAAGAGTTCTTGAAAGATCAGAGTGTGTTCTTGCACCATAATCAAACTTGGAGAGAGGATTGGAGGAGAATATCATCAATTCATAATCTCAACCACGAAATCAGACCCTATCGATCAAGAGGCAAGTGTTTATTGCAAATCAATATGAAGTTAAAATACCCATGTGACTAAGGTTTCAATTATATTGATTAATTTGATGTTCTTGGAAGAAAAGAATAAGTTTAATACAAGTTTGTGTAGGAATTGCATGTATTTTGAATGAATATCTATAGAGGATAAGATATATAATATTACGTACCAATAATCACGATTTAAATCTCGGTTTCATGTGTATATCAATGGAGAACCTAGAAATCTTGGGTTTTAATGGTTAGATGATTTAATCCATTAATAAATTGAAATCATGATGTTTTGATGATAAACTTACGATGGAAATTATACTCGTACATGTAGAATACATTTGAGATTATTAGTTTTAAGTTTGGTAAGAAATCATGAATTTTTTTAAAGAAAAAAGGTGGAAAAATGCACTTGCGTAAGGAATAAGATGATACAACATGTTTTCGAATGGCCGAATCGATTCGGAAAGTGAATCGATTCGGCCTCCTGGTGAATCGATTCGATTTCTCAGAAAAATATGAAATTTTCTTTTTCAAGCCTAGAATTCCAAAATTATCATCGGGAACACTTTTAGGACTTTATTAAAATATAACGAGGGGCATATTATATTGCAATAGGCCTATGATAGGGTTATGGGCTTAGACCTATCGAAAAAGTTAAAACAATAATGATACATGCTTAAATTGTGTCGTAGCTAATTCGAGAGAACGAGAATGAATTACGAATGATTCAAATGAATTGGTTATGTAGACCAGTAGCGTATGGTTGAGATAGCTACTAAATTCATGTAAGGGGTAACAAGGGCCCTTTGAGTAGAGAGAAATACTCGAATTTATATGATAATGAATTAAATCGTCCAATATTAAGTACGGTGAGTGAATAATACTACGTACGAAGTTTGATTAATAGGTTGTGTGAATACCTACTGAATAAGTATATATATATATATATATATATATATATATATATATATATATGTTGTGGGTGTGTGACGCAACATAAAAAGTGTATTTATGGTGCGTGCTAATAACGACTCAAGTGTAAGACGGTCGCTCAAGTTATATCCAGGTAAACCAGGTATCGAACACAGAGAATAGGATTATGAATCGTCACAATGAGAGGTAACGGCGACTAACCTAAATGATGGACTCATGAAAAAGGAAAGAAAAGATGATTTTTGATGAAATTGAGTACTACTACTATGAAAGCAATAAAACCTTATCTAAATTAACTACGCATGTAACGGTTATTAAACTATTGATAAGTAACTATGAAAGAAAATCAAGGTCGGAATACAATCCCCCTACCCTAGTATGTTTACCGGATATAAAACTAGTTTTAAATTAGATAGTTGATTAAACCCGGTCTTTATTAATCTCAAGCATTACATATATGAGGTTACCAAACCGCATCATACATAATCAAGAGCAAGAATAAAGCAGTGTCAAAATTGCTACACACGCGTCACACTCTTAAACATCCCGGTTACCTAGGGCAAGCGAGGTTAAAAGTTCTATGATGGTTGTGATCACCAATCAACACGATGAAATTATTATTTAATTCAGGGAACTAATTTTCTATTCGTGCAAACCACACCGGGTTGGGTTCATTCTTCCTAACCCTTAGAAATCTAGCCTAGTATGGTGCAATCAATTAAAGTTATGTTTTCTATTGTGCAGGAAATCAAAACCATGATGAAACTAAACTTAGATGAGAGATACAATCTAACAGCTATTGGAAATAAACAAACCATGAACTAAGTAATGAATTTAAATAGTAGAGAATAATAATGAACAAACTTTAATGCAGAAGTTTGAATTTCAAATAAAAAAAGTTATAAAATTGAGCTCCCTAGAGTTCTTGACTGCTTTTTCTCTCTAAAACTATCTAAAAAGAAGCGCTCCATATGTCTGTTATGAAAGGGAAATAAATACACTACATTTTACAAGAGTTTTAGCCATGCACAACTCTAATTTTGGATGAAGATAATCATGAAATTTGACAGCCGAACCGATCCGGACCAGGGGCATTGGTTCGGTTTGCTCTTTTTAGAAAATTTTCCAATACCGGACCGATTCATTTTTCACTCTATCAGTTCGGTTCCACTTAACAGAATGTTTTCCAGTACCTCGATCAATTCATTTTCTTTTTCACCGATTCGGTTCGGCTCAAGCAGAACATTCTCCTTCCTTGTGATTTTTCTCTCAACTTTGAACCTTCGTAACTTGTGATTCGAGATTCAGATTTGGATTCCGTTTCTTCATAAGTGATCATAGACTTGAGATCTTCAACTCTTGTTTAGGCTTCTCATCCGAATTCTAGAGTCATATTACTCTTTTTCCCTTTTGATTTTTTTCTTTTCTCTTATATCTTTCTTCCGATTTCTTATTTTCTTCACATGCACTAAATACCTGCAAAATGTATGATAAATACACGAAACTCGGCTTACTCGTTAGAAAATGTCAGTAGAATGATATGAGATAAATTAACTCGATTTTCATAGCACAAGATGATTAAATACGAAGAATTTATGCCTAATCAAACCCCCATAACTTAGAACTTTGATTATATCGAGCGATGTAAAAGAATCAAAATAAGGTCAAACTCTTATCAACCGTCTTATTGGGATAGAATACGTTTTTCAAGGGCAAGCGATTGCATTTAGCATATGTAACAAGCCTTTAAACCCCTAGGTTACCTTAGTAGGACGAGTGGTGTCTCGTGACGGTTTGCACTGAATATACCCACAAAATTCATTTTTATAGACTCAAAGAAAAATTAAAATACTTAAAAATTGTACAATTTAAATTCTCCAAAAATAGTCAGCTCAAATAAATATTTAAGATTCTCAATTCGTAGTGTGTGTGTGTGTGTGTGTGTGTGTGTGCGAAGCCAAAAATCAAACCACTAATTTCCACCGATTGATCATTACGTTACTTTTTGAAAATTCATTTTGATCCAAATGCTCACGGGATGTGCTCACAAATGAATCACTCAGAATGTGGCTATTTCTCTCAGTACACGTTATTTACAAGAGTAAATATAATGGAAAACTAATTCACGTGGACAAATTTGAAAGACGGAATATTTATGGTGAAAATATCTCATCATCGGATCGGAATACAGTTAGCGAAAAACGAGAAACATCATATCTTATTCACACCAATCAGTCTCGTTTTTGTATCTTTTCATATTTTAGCTCTCCACGCGGTAATCATTTTTGCAATTCGAACTCGGTTAGGACTTTTTCGGGCTATAAGGTGTATTGGATAAAAAGTGGGAATGGTAGTGAAATTCAGAATTGGAAAATTTTCTTATGATATTCTTTAGTGCTTTTTCAGGCTTTTGCTCATTTTCTCTTATTTTTCATTTTTTCATTTTTTTATATTTTTAACATTTTTCTTTTTCTTTTATAGCTATTTTTGTTGGGCACTTTTTTTCTTTTTTTTCTTGCCCCTTTTTATGCACTTTTCTGGACGTACTTAATGAAATTCAATTTTCACATTTCTGGGTTAAATGGGTTTTTCTGGTAATATAACGAAAAGGAAACATTTTATTGGCCTCAAATTGGATTGCAAATGGGTAATTTTTCACAACTTTTTATGGTTAATAATTTTGGGTAACAAACGAGGACCTACTTCACTGTCCGAATTACTAATTATTTTACCATATGTGTCTTGAGAATAATTTAGTTTGGAGATATTTTTAGTGTGCATTTTGATGCAACATCACACTCGTTTCCCGTAACCGATCAAAACAAAGAAATAGAGATCTTTAACGAGTTTTTAAAATGTTGTAATGAACTTTGAGTTAATTTTTAACTCGGATTGATTTGAAAACTAGGAAAAAATGACAGGCTCAAAGTCTCATCGGGTTAATAAATCTCCATACTTATTCGCAAAGTCATCAATTTTTGCACAATTTCCATCTTTGGTTAATTTCGGCTTAATGTATTTGAAATTTTACAACTTGAGACTTCAAACAAAATTTTGTGACACTTTTGAAGCTTTTAAATTCCAAATTTTATTTATTTTGAAGAAAAAAAATATTTTTGGCTTTTTCAAAATTTTCAATTTTATTTTGGAAAATTTTGAAATTTTCTAATTTTTTTAGTTTTGGGGCATTTTGACTTTGTGAAATTTTTGAAGCGCATGCGTACCGCCCCTAACTTATACTTTTGCAATGTCCTCATGCATTAATGACTAAAATCTAAAATAACCAGAGAAAGCATAAAAAATAAACAAAGGACAAAATGCAACATTGTATCAATAAAGAACAAGTACAAGTATAAGTAAGGAAACGATATAAATTTCATAGTTCTTCATCACCACAAATAATTACAGCAATTAATTACACAAAAAATTAAGAACTACAAATTACAAACAACCCCACAACATCGGGCTACTGAGGGGGTGCGTTGGAGGTACCGGGAGTGGTGGGGTCATACGGCTCATAAAATTAAGGTGGCAATGGAATATCCGGACCCATATGAAGTCGATAAAGCTCAAATTGGAGGCGATACATCATACTTATATCGCGTTGGTACGCTCGATGGTCTGCTTGGCGGTCGATACGATATTCATTTATGAAACCGTCAAAGCGTGTTTCCATCACTGAAATGCAATTATCAAGCGCTGCTCCCTCCGGTTCGTAATCAGAATCGGTCGACTCATCATAGTCCTCCTATGCTCCCTCAGCCATCTCCACATCCTCATCCTCTTCCTCTTCCTCTTCCTTGTCCTCTACCTCCTCGTCGAAATCCTCCTCCTCCTCCTCCTCCTACTCCTCATCCACTACCCTTGCTCCTCGTATAGCCTCCCATTGTCTTGCACTCCAATTGCATGATTCCTGCCCAATGGGCTTTGGGAGGTCAGGAAACGCCTGGGGGGCTCAATGACGGTGTAGAGGGGTCTTGGAGGTAATCTCAAGATTAGGGGCAAATCCCCAATTAGCAACAGTGTTCGAGATCAAGCAACCGAGGCAGCTCAAGCGTGGTGACTCATATTTAGCTTGTTATATTAGTCATATTACATCATTGTTTATATTGACTGTAAGCTATAACAGTTGTAATGTTGTAACGATAATAATAGTGAGTTTTAGCGTGAGGTCAAACGGTACTTGCGAGAGACCAGGCTTGGCAGGGCCTGGGAGAGCTTTCATGCTCTATCGAATGACCTCACCGTGGGAACTTTAGAGGGACCTGGTTTGGAGGATTGAGAAGTAGGGCACCGTTGGGGCTTGTCCTAACCATCTTGAATACACCTGGTAAAACACCGAAGGACCCTGACCGTGGAACCTCAAGCGGAGCAGCTTGGAGTTCCATCAGGCATTGTGTTATGGAACAAACAACCCTCTACTTAATGTCACATCTACTGTAGGTGATGTCACTAGCTAGCTAAACAATGTCAGACATGCACTTGAGTAAACCACCATGGTATTTGGGGCTGTCAGGCAGTTGGTAAGCCACCTCTGCGACAACAGCCCCCTGACACACAGTGGTTAGGCAAAAGGCATGTCTTGGCATTTAATGTTTATGATGTGGAAACAACTAGTGCATCGGGCATTTAATGTTGTGACATAAAGTATAAGGGATGTCTTTCATTGTTTTAATGACTGAGTTGCCTCGGGGATGGTGTGGGGGGCTATTTAAGTACCCCAACCACCCCTGAGGAAAGATTATCCTTTTTTGATAACCCTGGAGTTATTGTTAGAGGAACACATTAGAAAGAGAGATTTATTGCAAACCAGAAGGTTTATCCCCTCACCATTGTCATTTATTGTAAAACTTTTAATACTCGACAGAGATCTTTGAGGGTATTTGGTGTGGTTTTACCTGCCTACCAAGGTGTATCTAGGGTGCTTACTTCTCTCTCTCTCTAGCTAAGTTGCTTCTAAGGTTCATTACTATTTCCTGAGTTATACACGAGAGTTTTGCGAGTTTGAACTGAGTTTATCTTCATTGGGTTTGTGTTTGTGTGTCCTATCATCAATCTAAAGCTTTGGCTAAGCTAGCTTATCATTACCATACTCAAATAGGGGTCACGCCTCCATCTTACCTAAAGTACCCTCTTACATTTGGCGACTCTGCTGGGGAGGCATTCTTCTAAGCGAGGAGTATGGCGCAAGATAATGCTACTCGAAGACTCAACTTTGATGACATCCAGCACAACGAAGAACAGGCCGCAAGAGAGATGGAGGCCCCAAGAGATGGGCCTCCCCGGGTAGAGATGCCTCCGGTTCCAATGACGTCAGGTGTTCCGGGGGTGGCACAACCTTCCACGAGCGCGGGGTTGGGACCCAACCAGATTTCGCTCCTCATGAGCAAGTTTTACGAGTTTTTACAAACTCCAGTAGCTTCAACTATGCTGGGAGGTTTGGAGGCTAATGCTTTCGTAACACCCGTAGTATCTTCAACGGCCCCGCCAGGCGCAGGTATTGCTGGAACGATCCTAGAAGGCATACCCTCCGTCGTAAATATGATGGTGGGAACTTCTGGGGTATCAACGGCGCCAGCAGTGACGATGGCTCCGGCTATAACGAGCATTCTACCAATGACTCCATTGGTCGTTACCCCATCGCTCGTGGAAGAAATGAAAAGGGAGATGCAAAAGGAGATGCTGAAGCTTATGCAGGCTTCCTCGCAATCTGTGGGCGAGGTAGCTTCTGTCTATGACGATTTTCGAACACCTTACCCTCAGGAATACAACGATGAGCCTTACCCGAAGGACTATATTCCCCCTATCTTTGAAAAATATACAGGGAAAGGTAGGAACCCGAAGGAGCACATTAAGCGTTTTGTTAAACAGTTAGGGGCACATTACAATGATAAGAAGCTTAGATTAAGGGATTTTTCCAAATCCCTAACCGACAAGGCATACACCTAGTACTCCTATTTGACTCCCAACAGCATTTCTACGTGGGAGGAGATGCACGTATTATTCGTCCGAAAGTTCTTCTTGGCAGAGGATGAGTTCACCCTGACCCAACTCGGTAGGGAGAGGAAAAAATCAGGAGAAGAGGTGGTGGCCTATATTCAAAGGTTCAGGGAAAGATCCCTCGATGTAAAGGAAGAAGCCAAGGAAACCAGGTTGTTGTAGATGTACTGAGGGATTACTTCCTGAGTATATATGCCACCTTATCAACGAGACGCGCGAGGGAACATTTTCAGCATTCCTAAAATCCACGAGAAACATCTCTTTAGTTGTACGACCCAACCCGACGGTGGCTCCCATGATGTTCAGGCAGACGATGCAACCCGCAGGGGGGGAGGTGTCAGCCCCCACGGGTAGGATACGTCGATAGGGAGGATGGGGGAAAGGCACCGAAAAAGGACAATAAGAGAAAGTTTGGAAGAGAGAGAGAAGACCCGCCACCATTGCCTTGTACGATAGAAGAGGCTGTGAGTTGGTATAATGCAATGGTCCAAGGCGGGACGGTTTATGAACTAAAGGGTGTGCCGGTAGAAGAACCCGATGCTGCGATGAGGGCTGATCCCAAATACTGCCAGGTTCATCAGAAGATCCAGCATCCAACGGAGAGCTGCTTTACGCTGTGAAGAATCATCGACAAGTACATGAAGGCGGGGACATTGCAAATTCCCCCACAGAACATCATCAACAACCCATTTCCGGCACATGGGGCCAACTTGGCGATGGCCTATGATGAGGAGGCAGAAAGAGAAGGAGGAGGGTTGACAAGGAAGCAAAAGGAGTTCGAAGAAGCTTTGGAACATTGTACCACGGGAATGGCTAACGTAGTTTTAGCCTACGATGAAGCAAGCACTAGGGAGAACATCACACGCCTATTTTTATTTCTCTTTTTGGATTTCTGTCTTCAGATCCATTCGATTCCAAAGTTTTAGAAAAATAAACTTTTAGGGTTTCAAGAAAAACCAGATCCTTAAGAGCGTTTGTGTTTCTTAGTTTTATTTCATATTTTGTGAAATAAAACGTGTTCAAAAATAAAAAGAGACACACAGGACCTTGACCATTTTTGAAAGCAAGGTTGTTCTTCTAGATCCGAATCTTGTCTTAGAAGTTTCTTTTACAAAAACATTTGAATCAGTTTCTGCATGTTATTTCTGATTCTATTTTTACGATATAGACTTCTAGTCTAGTTTGGATCTCAATTGGTGGTTTAAAATTTCAAAAATATTTTCAAAATATTGTAATTGTTTAAGACCTTGGTCATTTTCTGAGCAATGTGTCCTTAAGATCTGTGGATTAATAAAAAGATCAAAAAGTCTTGATTTGTAAAATGCAGACTTGGAAATATCCTATTCATTATAGATTTGTTTGTAATTTGATAGAATTGTCTGTATATATAAATTCGAGAGGGTGAGTTGCATATCTTCATATAGTGCACATCACAAACACTTCTCACACAAACACTTAGTCACAGTGGTTTGTTTGAGACTTAAAAGTTGAAAGAGTTGCTGGAGTTAGAATTCAAAGAGAATGAGGTCAAGAAAAAGGCAAAGGAGCAACAAAGAAGATATCAATTCTAGTCAGAAACCTTTGGAGTGGAGTAGCTCATGTAAGTATAATTATGAGCTTAGATTTAGTATCCTTGTGTGTTTGCTTAAGTGTTGTAACTTGATTCTTTATTCTAGTGAATTTTTGTTTTGAACCGTAGAGGGCACCGTGGATGTTTCCCTTGATTAAGGGTTTTACCACGCTAAAAATTCATGTGTCTATTCCTTTGAATTTTCTTAACTATTGTCTTAATTGGAACTGCATAATAACTTTAGTAGTTGTTTCTTAAATTTTAAAACGAAGGTAATCAAGTATCAAATCTAAACCATACATTCAGAAATTTTTTACAACACATCTTGTGTTTTTCGAAAAGAGTTTTGCCCAAAAAGTTTTTTCAGAGTTTACACAATTTATAACATTTTGTTATTAACCTTGTAAACAAGATTTTAGCATTAAAGCTTTTCTTCAACTGGTATCAGAGCAGGAACACCTTTTGTGATCCTGAAACTTGAGAAATTATTTTCGAAACTTCTTTCTGAAAATTTCTAAATATGGAAGAAAAATTTGAGAAGCTAGGTAACCTATCCAGACCACCACTCTTTGATGGAAATAATTTTACATACTGGAAAGTACGAATGACTGCTTTCATTCAAGGAACCCTTGGTGATGAAGTCTAAAAAATGATTGAAACAGGGAACATCCTACTAAACCTACTTCTGCAACTGATCCAATAAGAATTAAGAAACTTCACAGTGAATTTACTAAGGAAGAGAAAAAATTATCTCTAGATAATAACAAAGGAAAGAATGCCATTTTTATGTCCATTAACGAACATGAATTCAAAATAATACCCATATGTTCTAATTCAAAAGAGGCATGGGACACGTTAGTCATTGCTCGTGAGGGTGATGAACGTGTCAAAGCTGGAAAAAATCAAATGCTCATCCAGCAATATAACACCCTGATTATGAATGACAATGAATCCTTTGACGATTTC
This sequence comes from Sambucus nigra, assembly GCA_949130495.1. Classification (NCBI taxonomy): domain Eukaryota; kingdom Viridiplantae; phylum Streptophyta; class Magnoliopsida; order Dipsacales; family Adoxaceae; genus Sambucus; species Sambucus nigra. The sequence continues at coordinate 675,123,194 of OX422213.1, forward strand.
TGCATAAGGTTAGCTGATATCTTTAGAAAACTTCATGCCAATGGTATAACCTACAGTAGAAAGGAAATTGTTTCAAATATTCTTAGGTCATTACCATCTAAATTTGAAAACAAGAGATATTCTATTGAAGAAATGAATGACCCTAATATGACTCCTGAATTACTTAACAGTAAACTGAGGACTATAGATTTGGAACTAGACTTCAAAAAGTAATTGACCAGACAGACTAATAAAGCCTCTAGTTTAATGATAAGCACCCAAAACTGTACATTTTATACCCCGAATAGTGGTATTTTAGTTGCTATTTCTCGACAATATGGGTCTTATGTGCTTAAATGTTTATTATGCAGGCCGAATGCAAGTTGTGGTGTTTAAATGCGTATTTCAAGGCAATTGTGCATTTTACGGAGCTAAATACCAAACCCGTAACCCTAACCCAAGCCTAAACCTAGCCCAAACTTATCCCAAGTCTGTGTGTGTTTTATTTGTGTCATTTTATTATTTTTTAGATTTTTAGTTTGAGTCTTTTCTATTTTTAGGATTTATTTTAGATTTATTTTAGAATTTTTAGATTTTATTTTCTATTTTATTTTTATTAGTATAATTTTATTTTATTTTTATTTTTATTAGTTTTTATTTTGATTTTATTTTATTTTATTAGGATTTTTAATTTTTAGGATTTCATTTATTTTTTAGATTTTATTTTTTATAGGACTTTAGTTTTAAGTTTAATAGATTTACATTTTTCTTTTCATTTCTTTTTAGTTTTAATTTTTTATTTATTTTTTTATTTTGAGTCTTTATTTTATAGGAATTTAATTTTTAGATTTTTAGTTTTTACAGTTTTTATTAGTTAGATTTTGTTTTTATTTTTAATCTTGTTATATTTTTAAGGGTCCAAATGACACACACACTTATCCCTACACCACACACAACTTATCCTACACTTTACTAACCCCACCCTCACCCCTTACCATACACACTCACACACCCTACACCCCCCATCATCTTCTTCAACCTCTCACCACTCTCTCTCATCTCTCCTAAACCACCATCAACACCCAACTCACCCATCTCTCCCTCTCTCATCAAAATCACCTCACCCACCTTACACCACCATACCCATTACCCATTCTCCATCCTCTAACCTCACAACCCCTCAAACCCCTTTAACCCGTCGGCGGCAGTCCCCCTGCGTCAACCACCACCGCCACTCCGACCTTACCCCGTCGCACCTCTCCCTCCGGCCGGCGGCGTCCCTGCGTCCACCTCACCTCTTCTCTCTCTAACAATACCCAGTCCCAGCCTTACCCCTGCGATCCCATCCAACCCTCGCGTCGGCGTTAAAACCAAGCCCCCATCCTCAACCGCCGCCACCTGCGACCTCAAACCCGGAATCCTAGCTACACCTTCAACCCGCATCCACCATTTCAAGCCAAAACCCATTTCAAATCCAACCCAAACCCATGACCCTCTCTAATCCTTTACCCACTTTAAAAACCAAAACCCATTTACCTTGACCCAATACCCATTCAACAAACAAACCCAAAACCCATACCCATTTTCTAACCCACAACCAATGTCCAAACCCACATCTCATCTCAAACCCATTCTTCCAATCCAAACACGATGTCACCTGCTCAAAGACCAAAACCAAATGCCAACTCAATTACCCCATGTGCCAATAAACCATTTAATTCCTTTTTCCCCTTTTTACCAAAATACCCCCCAACTACCTTTCTAACCCCAATACCCATTATACCCCCATTTAACAAATCATATTTTATCCTCCCCAACCTCACCCACATGACCTCACACCCCTCATGTGCACACCCTAACCAATTTCCAATTGTACCTCTTTGCTCCATTGCATATAAAAAGAAGATGAAGACCTCATTTGAAAAAAAATTCTAGATTAGAGAGCTTTAGATAGGAATTTTAGAGAGAGAATTGTAGAGAAAATTTTCCCTTGTAAATAGTTTTCCATTTTTTTATTTTTAGATTATTGTGAGAGTAAAAATTGTAAGAGATTTAATTGAGTGCTCATATTATTTCACAATACTTGGATGCTCAATTAGAGGGTGTATTCTTCAATTTCAAGAATAGAGTTCAAAGTGTCAAATTCAAGAGATTGGTTTGATTATTCTTCTCTCTACTCTTTTATATATTAAATGCCTATTGAATATTTGTTTAGTATGTTTGAATCCATGTTAGGCTAAAACCCCTTTCAAGGGGTGGGGTAAAACCCTTATTTGATGTTATTGTATTTTAATTAGTTTGTTTACTTGAATTATCCCTTTGAATGTTAATTTTATTCCCTCACCCTTAGATTTACGCCTCGAGAGAGGGTAAATGATTTTCGAGAGAAAATCGAAATTCTAATTATAATACCCATTTTAGTTTCGAACTAGAGATAGGGGTTTCTTAAGTGGGGTATTATCATTTGAATTTCAACTCTAAATTTAATTTCTAAGATTGACATAAATTCTAATTGATCGATCCTAGCGGGTGATTAATTAAAAGGAGTGTTGATCTAATTTTCTAGAGTTGTGAGGTGTTAATTTTGACTTTCTAAAAGATTACTATTCTAATTACACTTGCAACGAGAGTTGATTTGTAATTTTGATATTAATTTGGGAGAATTCAAATAATTAAATTAATTAATTAGAATAACTAAAATTTGTGGTGTAATCCCACTCCTTGATTGTTCTCACAACTATTTACCTCACTTTATCTTTTATTTTAGTGTTAGACCTTATTTTTTCATTTTAGTCATTTTCTAGTTAGTTATTTTCATCTTAATTTAGTTTAGTTTAAAATCTCACCTCACCCATTTGTTAAAATATTGAAAAAGCTAAAAAAATTAGAAAAAGTGAAAAAGCACAAAAAGAAAATAAATAGTGAATTACAATTGAATTTGTCTCTAGCTTACTCCCTAGAAAGTGGATTGATACCTTTACTTACCTCTACACTTTAGATTGTTATTATTTGTAGGTACATAAGGTTTTGATTAGAAAGGGCTTTTCAACAACGACACAAATACACCTAAAAAGCCTTTCTATCAAATGGCGCCGTTGCCATTCTTGGGATTGTGAAGCTCGGAGCGGATTCCATTTTGTGATTCATTTATCTTGTACTATTTTTCATTTTAGTACCATTTTTATTTTTTTAGAAGGATTGTATTAAGACTTTATTATCTTTGCTTGTATTGCGGTGCATAGGACACCATTTATTTTTCATTTAAATTTGTAATAATTCAAGACAAGCGTGATAGGGAAACCGGACAAGGTAGAGAGAGGGCGTCCAAGGCGAGGATTTAGAAGCCTCTCTACCTTGGGTCGGTAGGACTCCCGGGGACGACTGAGATAGGCGTGATCTCCCCCCGGTCGACTCAAAATTTTCGGCACCCCACGGCCTAAAAACCGTGGGAGGTACATTTCTTACACCCTCGCGCCTCTCCTGTTAGCGAGTCAATTCTTTTGTGCTCTTGTGTGCTCTTATTTGATTTTATTCTCGCATTTATTTTTGAATGGTGTGATGAATTAATTAATTAAGACCTACACCCGATCACTCACGAGAAGGGATTTCATCACCCGACTCACTCGCTTACCATTTTGTGCTACCCTAGCCATCACTAAATTTAAAATCAATCAACTAGGTGGCCCAATAGGAGAAAATTTTGCAAAGGCGATCACTCATATTTCCGTGATTTTTTATCGCCCGCGGACTTAATTAAAATTTGATTACCCTCTCACTAAATTTAAAGATAAAAATTGGCTATGTGCTAGTTAGGAATTTTTCTTGACTTGTGTGTGTGTCCAATTCCATTTTCGGTAGTCGGTTTTAGTTGGTTCGTGCCAATTCAAGAGTCCACACTTTTTCCCACCTTTTCTTCCAATCCAAAAATCCAAAAATATTTTTCTTCCTTTATTTTTCAAAAAAATCCAAAAATATTTTTTTCCTTTATTTTTTATAAAAAATCCAAAAATATTTTTCTTTCTTTAATTTTTAGAAAATCCCAAAAATATTTTCTTTCCTTTTGAAAAAAATTTCAAAAAATCAAAAAAATATTTCTCACCTCATGGCCGAGGAACGTCCTTTACGGGACTACTTTGGTCATTTTCCATTGACACGTGACACGTGTGAGAGTGATCCCGAGCGGTCCCTTTATAATATTCTTCATGATTTCACCTCTCTCACGAGTACCGTTGATACTCATGACCCGTCCATTCACGCATCTCATTTTCCATCACCCTCGGTGTCAAGTGTCAACGTGTCGCGTAACTTGTTGTGCACCCACTGTTATTATGCCGATCACATGTCCCATGAGTTCCCTACAAAACTCCAACAGTTTTAGGAAAAATATTTTATATTCTTATTACTCCACTCAAATGGAAGGAACAGTGGCACAATCTATCCAAGTCATGACTCAAGACTTAATCCGACTCGACCGTTTTGATGGCGAAAATTTCACCTGTTGGCAAGAGAAAGTTATGTTCTTTCTCACATCACTAAAACTAGCATATATTCTAGATGACAACCTTGAATAAATTCTCGATCCCACACCCTAAGGCACCGAAGAAATAAAGCAAAAATGTGTGAAGAGGAAAGAAGACGAATTTATGTGTCGAGGACATATCCTCAATGCCTTGTCTCAAACTGTTTATCGCGCTCATCGAATGATTCCAACTGCAAAGGAATTATGGAAGGCTTTGGAGACAATGTATCAAAACGAGGAAGCGACCAACCGTATGTAATACCCCGTATTTTTGGCGATATTTATTTTTGGGATTAATTAATTAAATACGTATTGATTGGAAATTAATCCGGGTTAAAATACTAGCGAGATGCGAGTTGGTATTTGATTATATATGCATATATGAATATTGAATTATGAAATTTGTCGTGAGATTGAAATACGGCAATTTGGAAATTTTTGTGGAGAACCGTATGACAGTCGCGTCATGGTATATAATTATGATAATTAAAAAGTGAATTTTATTTCTATTAACCGTATAGTCATTTTGAGTGCGCCAACGCGTCCGGAAGGGTTGAGATAGTCAGAAAACACTAGCCGGGGGTTTAGTTTGGGTCCCGGGGTATTTTTAGGCCATACCGGCAACATATAAGGGTAGTTTGGTAATTTTGTATTTTTGGGAATTAAAAGAGACGAAAATTAAGAGTTTTTATCTGATTGGGAATTGACCCACTAAACCCACTAACCAACCCTTAATGACCCAATAAGCTACGGGGGTTATTAGATTAGGTTTCCAAAACTTTCCCAAAGAAAACCCTAGCCACCATTGGAGAAAAGCTTGGAGAGAGAGAGATAGAAGGGAATTCTGCAGAAAGAGAGAGGAAACTACTTCAAATCGCCATCAAAATCTGAGATTTAATCAAGGCAAGTGGTTTAAATTACGTTTTTATGCAGTAAATGCTTCTTCCATGCTTAGACTATCCAATAAATCAAATCTTTCTTGGGAGTTTAATAAAAACCCATTTTAATTGGACTTAGAACTTAAATTTTGAGTAGAAATTGCATGTAGAATCGTATAGAGATGATTACCCTGATGTTAATATATGTTGGATGTAACAAAAACGGATCTAATTTGAGTAAATTGATGATTATAAATTTTAGGGTTTATGTTCTTGAAAATTTGGGGGAAAGTGAAGAGACTTGATGATTTAATGATGTTTAGGATGAATTGATTCCTTAAAACACGTTAGTATGTGACCTTGATATGTTTAGGATTGATTAGAGACCTTAAAACATTGTTGGGATGAATTTTTGTTGAGGATTGATGTGTAGAAATTGGTGAAAAACGAGTAGAAAATTCTGGGCTTGAATCTGACCACTCGTTAGAAGACCTACCCATGTCGTTCGAACGACCTCGTTCAAACGAGCTTCTAACGAGTTGACCATTGACTTCTAACGAGGGTGAAGTTCGTTCGATGGGTTCGTTCGAACGAGATCTCGTTAGAAAGCCCACTTCGTTCAAATGAGATCTTGTTAGAAGACTCAGTTCGTTCGAACGAAGTCTCGTTCGAACAGCCTCGTTCGAACGAGTTGACAGTTTAGGCTTTTTAGCCTGTTTTGATCCCGAGTGCCCCGTAACCTTGTGTATAGGTAGAGATAGCCCTTTCTTGATGAGTAATTGTTATATTTGGGATGTTTGGGATAAAATGAGGGTACAAACCTAGAAGTGTAGTTTGAACCTAAGGGTAAATGTGAAGTGGGACGTGAGTGTCTATTACGATGCGAGAACTAGTGACGACCTAATTCATTATATTGACCAGGAACATATAAATGGTGTAGTATTATATGTCAGTACGAGAAGAGATATGTACCAATATATTATGGTGACTACTAAGACGTGTGCATACTTAGTATATGTATTGATTTTATGTGTATGGCATACCTACCATACTTGCTATCACGGGAGGTTTGCGTTCGCTTAGGGCCCTCTAATCCTTGTGTTTCCCGGATTTTGACTGGTTACCTCGATGAACATAGGTCAGAGAAGGACTTATTGGAATATTAATAAGTCTGCTGATCGTGGGAGCGCAGGTATGTGCGTGACCCATGTGATGTGACTGTGTTCGCCTCCATTATTTTGTGATGTTGTTATCTGAGAACTATTCCTGAGAGATTCGGAATATGTGATCCTTATGTACGTGATGTACCGAGATGGATAGCAGAGTATGTGTGTACCGCAGCTTAGTCTCGGGGTACTTTTATTGTATATTTATGTTGTGGAAAATATACACTTAGTAAAATGGGAACTTTCATATGGTATTGTGTGTCTAACTACGGAATAACATAAAAGGGATAATCTATAACGAGTTGTATTACTTTTATATGAGAATCTGAATTTACGTTAAGCCCCTATCTATTTGAGATCGTTATAATGTTAATGGGAACCGAGTAATAAGGGTAGAACCTATGACAGTCTAGCTAGATATGATGTCACTTAGCTAGTGGTTTGTGTCATTTTAGATGGGTACTTACGTTAGGAGTGCACAGTTAGACGAGAGGTGAGAATTTCATGTGAGTGCACGTCCTAACATGTACTTTGCATTTAATGTTCTAAATGTTTTTAAAGCACTTGCAGGTTTTTAAAATATCTCCACATTCGGGCTTTGACCCGTTTGCTTTCAAATCTATTTTCTTTGTAAAACCATTTTAGGTGCCCAGCCACAAGGACACCATGCATAGGATACTCATTCAGGTGACGAGTTGTAGCTGTTTGAGGAAGTTACAAGGATTTGATTTTAGACGCTTCTATCATTTGGATTCCTTATTCAGTATTCTTCAGTTGTAGGGCATGTTGCCCAAATTCTATTAGAGACATTTCCATTTCAGTTTTTCAGACTTTGGCATGTATTAATTCAGTATTCAGTATTTCGTTACTTATTTCAGTTGTGGGATTTGTTGTGAGGAGTTTTTCCTCCGGATTTATTTATATCATGTGATGGTTATTCTATTCTTTCGTTATGGTGAATGGTGATATTATTCTTGCTTTAAATCTTTTACTGCATGTTAATCTGGCTTTAATTAAAATTTGGCAACTTACTTTTTAAATACTAGGTGGTTAGTAATAATAAAAAATGTTTTCGGCAGTGATGCTATTAACTGAGCAAACTTGGCATTTTGATTTAATTTAATAAAGGAGTAGCTACCCGGTATTTAATTAGTCGGGCTGTCACACCATAAGTTTCTGATTTCAAACTATATGAATTTTAGAATGAGTAATGATAAATCTGTCGTTGCATAAGCACATGAACTCCAACAAACTGTTGGTGACCTTAAAGCTGCTGGAATTAATCTTCAAGATGAATTTCAAGTAGGAGTGATTGTTTCAAAACTTCCATCCTCTTGGAATGGCTTTAAGAAGAAAATTAATCATGATGAAAAGACTTATACTGTGGAATCCCTTCTTCGTCACCTTCGTATTGAAGATGATACTCGTATTCGAGAAAAGAAGGATGAACAAGGTGAGGGTCATTCAAAAGCCAATATGGTTGGGGATCAAAAATCCAAGATTACCAAAGACTCAAAATTTAAAGCAAAGAATGATTCAAAATTCAAGAACCAAGGTGCAAATAAGAAAAAGAAGGGAAAATGTTTCTTCTGTGACAAACCGGGCCATTATTCTCGAGAATGTCGTCTTAAAAAGAAGGCATTTAAGGAAAAACAAGGGTCGAAGGAAACCAACAATGTTGAAAATCTTATTGATACTGTATGCGAAGAAAATTCAATTGATAATGAAAGTGGATGGTGGTGGTATACCGGCGCAACGGTCCACATATGCAAAGGCCGCTCTTCATTCAAAATATATCAACAAATTAATGGAAAAGAAGTGAAGATAGCAAATAATCTTCGCACCAATGTAGTTGGAAAAGGCACAGTGGAATTGAAGCTAACTTTTGGAAAGACACTTACTCTAATCGATGTACTTCATGTACTTAATATGTGTAAAATCTTGTGTCTGGGGACCTTCTCAATAAGAGATGTTTCAAACTAGTGTACGAGTCTGATAAGTTTGTCTTGTCTAAGAATGGCCAATTTATTGGCAAAGGGTACTCTTGTGTGCTTATATGTTTGAGTTTATTTCTTTATGGCATAGTAGGTTAGGTCGTGTGAATTATAAAAGTATAAAAAATATAACTAATCTCGGATTAATCTCGGATTGTAAATTTGATAGCCTTTCTAAAGGTGAAATTTATGCTCAATCGAAGATAACTAGAAAGTCGTTCAAATCTGTTGTGAGGACATCCGAAATGCTTGATCTTATTCATAGTGATGTATGTGATATAAAGAGTAATATGACTCGTGGTGGAAATAAATATTTCTTAACTTTCATTGATGATTACTCTAAGTATGCATATACATATTTACTTAAAAGTAAAGATGAAGTTTTCGAGAAATTTCTAATTTTTAAAGCAGAAGTTGAAACTGAACAAAATTGGAAAATTAAAGTCCTACGATCCGATAAGGGTGGTGACTATTACCCGAGTGAGTTTATACAATTTTGTAATACTCATGGGATAATCCATCAAGTTACGGCGCCTTATAAGCCACAACAAAATGGAACGGCGGAAGGAAAAAATAGGACTTTAGTTGAAATGATAAATGCAATGTTAATCAGTTCTGGTTTACCTTTGTCAATGTGGGGAGAAGCGGTTTTATCCGCATGTTATATTTTAAATAGAGTTCCATTGAAAAACAAGGGCGTTACACCATACGAATTATGGTTTAATCGTAAGCCTAATCTTAGACGTCTTAAACTTTGGGGATGTCTTGCTTATGTAAGAAAACCCGAACCTAAAAGACCCAAACTAGGAAATAGGAATTACAAATGTGTTTTTATTAGATACTCAAGTAACAGTACGACTTATAGATTTTTAAATCTTGAAACTCAAGAAATCATTGAGTCGGTAGATGTACAATTCTTTGAAAATCTAACAAAGTTTAGTAATTTGAATCAAGGTTTAGAAAATAATAATCCGACTATTGACTCCTCAACTTTAGAAGAAAATTCACAATCAGTATCTTCTTCGAAAACAATAAATGATGTTGAAACGCGAAGGTATAAAAGATAAAGAATTGAAAAAACATTTGGGCCTGACTTTGTTATTTATTTAGTTGAAGGGGATTTAAATGAGGCTAAAAACAAAACTAAATTTGTTCTTAATGTAGAAGATGAATCAACCACATTTCATGAAGCGGTAACATCTAGGGATGCTGTCTTTTGGAAAGAAGCAATTAATGATGAAATGAACTCAATTTTGTCAAATCAAACTTGGGTTATTTCCGATCTTCCCCTCGGGGCTAAAACAATTGGGTGCAAATGGATATTTGAAAGAAAATTAAATCCGGAGGGTTTCATAAATGAATTTAAGGCAAGACTAGTTGCTAAAGGATGAAAAAACATGGAATTGATTACTTTGATACATATGCTCCTGTTGCTCGAATCACTTCCATTAGGATATTGATATCTCTTGTTTCTATTCACAATTTAGTTATTCATCAAATGGATATTAAAACTGCTTTTTTAAATGGTGATTTATAAGAAAAGATTTACATGGAACAACCCGAAAGGTTTGTCTTGCGTGACCAAGAAAAGGAAGTGTGTAAACTGATTAAATCTCTCTATGGCCTTAAAAAAGCTCTTATGCAATGGCATGAGAAGTTTAATAATATTGTTATATCCCATGGATATAAAGTTAATGATGCCTACCAATGTATATATAGTAAATTTGAAAATGGTGGTGGTGTTATTATTTGCTTATATGTGGACGACATGTTAATATTTGGGTCTAATCTTAAATATGTTGAAGAAACCAAAAGGTTTCTTTCATCAAAATTTGATATGAAAGATCTTGGAAAAGCTAATGTGATTTTAGGAATCAAAATTGTGAGAAAAGATAATTCTTTAGCGTTATCTCAATCTCATTATATAGAAAAAGTTCTTAAAAGATATAATCATTTTGAACTTAAGCCATATGCTACAACAGTGGATCCTAGTATCAAATTAATGAAAAATACTGGGCGTGCTATGGACCAACTTAAATATGCTAGTATTATTGGGAGTCTAATGTATGCCATGCATTACACCAGACCAGATATTGCTTATGCAGTGAGTGTATTGTGTAGGTTTACAAGTAATTCCTGGAATGCAATTTCTAAGGTGCTTAGATACCAGAAGAGGACTTTGGATTATGGCTTACATTATGTAGGATATCCATCTGTTTTAGAAGGATATAGTGATTCAAGTTGGAATAAGCTTAAATCAAAATCCAAGTTAACTACTGATTGGATTTTTACGCTTGGAGGAGCAGCTATCTCTTGGGGATCCAAGAAACAAACATGTGTGTCAGATTCAACATTGCAATCTGAATTTATAGCCCTAGCAGATGCATGTAAAGATGCAGAATGGCTTATAAATGTGTTGTATGATATTCCTTTATGTAAAAAGCCATCACCTTCTATTATGATAAGTTGTGATAACCAAGCCATAATTTATAAAGCTTCGAACGAAACTTACAATGAAAAATCTAGACACATTAGTCTAAGGCATCAAATTATAAGAAAATTACTCAAGGAGTACTTACAGTCGACTATGTTAAAACGAACAAGAATTTAGCAGATTCTCTGACTAAAGGTCTTGTTAGGGAGATGATATATATCAACTCAAAAGGAATGGGGCTAAGGTCTATTAAGACAACTATAATTAATGGGAACCCAACTCATATCTTGAAAATATAGATAGAGTTCAATGTGGTACAAACAAGTTAAATTATAGTTATGGAACACGAGGAACTTTATACAAAAGCTTCATTCCTATGTGCCTAGTGTTGGTCTTCTGCATGTTAGAGGATGAAAGTTACTTCTTAATAAATCATATAAGTGTGACTCGCAGAATAACTAAAGTTGATTTACCTATACGAGTGTCGAAAGTGTGGCCGCTATCTATGGAATCAAGACCGATCCTAAAGCGCTCGTGAAATCAGGATTAGCACAAGGCCATAAAAGTGCATGCTAGAAGAACACTTATAAACTCAGAAATCGATATGTGTGATAGTTCCGGCTACTCTTAAAAGGTCCTTGGTTCAAGATAAGTTCACCACAGCACCTTGATGAAGCTTTGAATTATTTACACTATATGGAAGTTCAAGTCCGAAAGACACTTCTCATTTATGTACTAGATTTTTGCGATAATGCCAAAAGTGATTTATTCTCTTTGTTTTGCTCTCTTGTATATATTGAAATTGGTGGGGGAATGTTGGATAAATTCTAATATAATATAATATTTTAATTATATTATTGATGTTTTAATTTTAGTTGTTCATATTTGATTATATTATTGGTGTTTTAATTTTAAACATAGTTTGGGTTTTATTTTAGAAGGTAGAAACATTAGCAAATGGGTGTGAAAGACATGGGAGTGCTCAAAATACCATATTGTCCCACATTGGAAGAATAATACAAAAAGTAGTGGTATATCAACTAAAGGACAACTAAGATTCTTAGTTGACAAGTCAAATAAGAGGCTATGATCCTACGCATCGCGGTGGTGCTTAAGCACCACCAATCGCGACACGCGGCGCGCGAAAGCGCGACTTAGGGCGCATTGCGTGCTTTGATGCGCACTTGGCACTTCGTATCGTCGCTTGGAGTGTGGGAGCCTAAATTTTTGATGAGGTAAAACACATCAACGATTGTGATTAAACGATCTGATCAAAGCGTTAGATGAACTCGTAGTGTTTCGTGTAGGGGATGCCCATTCGATTACGATGGGACACCTAATCTGAACCGCTAGATCAAAGTTGTTCCAAATAGGCACGATCCAACGGTTGCTGGGTTGCTACATGAAGAGCTGTGACTGTTGAAGAACAGTCACATAAATGGCTATAAAAAGAGTTCCAGGCCTCTGTTTTGGACACCGAAAATTATTAATTTCTCCTCTTTTCGTCCTCTATATTTTGATAATATCAAGTTACAAACTAAGAGTATTCTTGATTTGATCAAACAATACATAGTTTGAATCAAACAAACTGTTCATACACTGCATTGTATCCTGAAGGCAGATTCTATAAAACCCATTGTGTACTCGCGGTTCTGTCTCAACCGGATTGGGATAAATTTTGCCTAAAAGAAAGCTTTCCAAAAACGTGCCTTGTTGAAATTAATTAATATATTTTGTTCTTTCCATTACAAAACTCCAAAAATAACTTCGATTGATCATGTTTCATAAAGTAAGTAAAAATAACTAGATTCAAATAATGATCTAGGATTAAGATCACGATACCTATGTGGATCTTGTAGGTGATCCGATATAAGAGAAAGATTTGATGAAGAGGATGATGGGGCTGCCCATATTCCACCTTCAAATCCTTCCTTAAATTGTGTTATGGGCCTTAAATATTCTAGCATATGATCAACCCAAAGCAAACCATGTGTCTGGACACTTCCGGAGATGAAATCTTGGTGAAATAAGAGAGAAATCACTCTCTTCACCCTTTCCCAAAACATAAATAGTGTTTTTACTCTCCCTCTAACCCTTGAGAGTGTCTCATGCAGCTTAAGCCTCTTCCCATAACCTATACATATAAGTACATGAAGTGGGTTTGGGCCAAACAAGATTTTTATATTTTCGAGGACGACTCTTCTTCCTAGTGAGGAGCTCTTTGATGGTTGCCTTACTTTCTTATCGTTCATCTCCTACGCTCGAGGACGAGCTTTTCGAAATTAGAAGTTTATAGGCCACTTTTAGTATTTTTAAGATTTTTTTGTTATTTTCTTTTAGTTTCTTTATTTGGTTGTATTTCTTTTTTTCAGTATTTGTTTGCTTGGTGTTTAGGGAAAGAAGTAATAAGGGCTATTAAGGGTATTTTGTAATTAGAATCATACCTTACAGCCTAAGCTACTCCTCCCTTTAAATACCCCCTTGTATTCCTCATTTGGGAACACTCTCTATTTTGTATATAAGAAATCTTTTGATTCTCTCTCTAAGGTTAGGGTTTGGTATATTTCTTTTAGCCATTGACGTGTAGTTTACGTCAAATTGATATCAGAGTGAGGTGTCACTCCAACATTGGTGTTTGGTGTATCGGTGTGTTTTTATTAAAATCCAAGAAGATCCGAACAACTATACGAGGAGATTTAAAAATGAATGGGAGAGTGGGTACAATAACAACAATAAATCTATACCCATTTCCAAAACCTTAACCTTAACCCTAGAAACCCTACTCACAAACCCTGCCCTACCCCACCCTCTACACAAAACCCACCACCCCGAAAACCCAAATCTTGAACCCTAATTTCCCCCCAAACCCAAAACCATTACATAAACCCTCCATTCAAGATCCATTACACCCCACTTCTAAGGTTTTACCTACCATTTTAAAATCCAATCCACAATTTACAAACCCTAGCCTCCAACCCTACAAACTTTCTCCACCTCCAACCCGAATCCCCCAACCCACCACCAATTTTTCAAACCCCAAACATCAAAAAATTACGTTTCTGCCCCTATTAACTATCGAGGCTCAATTAAAGATTGTCGGCGGATAGTCCAAGACTGTTTGCTTCACCCAATCATTTTTTCTCACGCAATCCTCCAATCGGGTCAAATCAACGATAAAAAGTCACATCCCAAGCCGGTTAATTGCAAGAAAGACCGAAATGACAAAATTGGGTTGTGTATTGGGGATTTTTATGACATTTTTTATGAGGATAGGTGGGTGACTCGCACACAGTTTCGCGAGTCGAAAACATTTGATTTGAGCGACTTCTTCCCAATATTTAGGCATGGGAATGATGATTTTGATGAAGTTGGGTCGGAGGTTATCTCTCTTAGAGTTGATTTGGAGATTGGAGGTGATATGTTTGATGGTGGGTATGTGGACCCATTCGTGGTAGCTTTTGATCGATGCTCGGAGGAAATTTTCTGCGGCGTACCATTAAGAAAGTTCATCACGAGAATCTCAGGTCGCGATTTTGTTGGTCGGCCACGTTTGGATTGTGTTCCTATTCTCTCGGGATTTATTGCAAGCTGGTACAAGGGGCATTTTTTAGGACAACTCTTCTTCCTAGTGAGGAGCTCTTTGATGGTTGCCTTCCTTTCTTACCGTTCATCTCCTACGCTCGAGAACGAGCTTTTCGAAATTAGAAGTTTATGGGCCAATTTTAGTATTTTTAGTATTTTTTTGTTATTTTCTTTTAGTTTCTTTATTTGGTTGTATTTCTTTTTTCAGTATTTGTTTGCTTGGTATTTAGGGAAAGAAGTAGTAAGGGCTATTAAGGGTATTTTGTAATTAGAATCATAGCTTAGAGCCTAAGCTATTCCTCCCCTTTAAAAACCCCATTGTATTCCTCATTTGGGAAAACTCCATTTTGAATATAAGCAATCTTTTGATTCTCTCTCTTTGGTATATTTCTTTTAGCCATTGATGTGTAGTTTAAGTCATAACTTATTTGATACTCCACCCGATTATAAAATCCACTGCTAAAATCACAATCCAAAATATCTTTCGAACACGAATTCCTTCGGAATATGATCTCATATATATCCACACAATGATTTCCCAACTTAAGGAGATTTTGACTCAATAATTGAATTGCAACCATAAAAATCAAAGCAATAATTGTGTGCATATGTCAATCCTCATAATTCCCGAGATTTAAGAATCTATGCATCCTTAATATAATCCTATTCTAGTCCTTGTTTCACCTTCTCGTTTAGTGGCACATGATAGAGCAAGCACAAATGATTTGTTGAAAAGAAGGCAACCGGTGATGTGCCTTTGCATTCAATGGTGTGTTTTTTGCATAAATGTGGAGGGGGGGGGGGGGGGGGTACTTTGATCACCTATTTCTTCATTGTTAAGTTTCATCTTTTTTATGGACTGTGATGTTTAGGGACTATAATGTGATGGGGGCATTACCCCCAAAAGGGCGATCTGCTTTATGGAAGTTGTGAAAGAATGAGAGAAGAGCTTAAAGGGCCGTGGGGATGAATTATTTTGACACAGGGTGGGTTGACTCAAAAGGAACAACATAATACCTTATAAAAAGGGGGAGGAGAAAGAATCCATAAAGGAAAATGGAATTTTGGCCTTTTCTTTTGTTTTCTTATTTTTTTTTGTTGGGGGGGGGGGGGGGGTAGAGGAGAGGGGGGGGGGGGGGGGGGCATCCACTAAGAAGCCTTTGTTAGCGAGAGTAAATTGAAGTGACGTTATTTATGTTATTATGCTATCAATAAACACTACGATGTTAACCCTATATACACATACACACATATATACACGATATTATATGAGTGGAATAATAAAAAGTCATCATTATTTGATTCTTCTTTCTCTTTCTCTCCCAGTTTAATTTTCTTGATATCAAAGCACCTCAACTCAATAGATCTTCGCTTTTGTCAGCGGGTTGTTCCCTGTCGAACCACCTTAATTTCTCAAAAAATTTATGGTGGTTTATATAAATTGTTCATTCACTGTCCATAATAATATTGGTTTCTCATGTACCCTTTCTACCTGTGAAGGGTATTATTTTTTTGAGTGGGAGATCTGAATCTTAAAGCCATCACATTGTCATCATTGTTCACGATATGAATCCTTGACGAAAAAGGGCAATCGTCGAAGGTGGTTATTACCATGGCCCAATTGATCGACGACTCGCATCATTGTTTGGTTGCCTCTGCATAAAAAATTATCATCCAAGTCAAGTTTGTTGCTATCGTAGATCTAACTATCTCCATTAGACTTGTCAATGTTACACGCTATCTGTTTCCCTAAAACCATCCTGGCGCTCCCCCCCACTAGAACTGAACTTTTTCGAAAAGGTGTTTGCATTATATTGACCTATGAAGCACGGACACTTTCCCGAAAGCCACGAGCCATCTTTGACTCGAGTATGATCCGCGACATGCTCTGATACATTGTCGACACGCTGGGACAAGCGAGTCCTTTTTTTTAGGTTGGACATGCTGAGACAAATAAAAGGAAACGTGAATTTGATTTTTTAATTTTAATTTTTTTTTCTAATGTGGCGACGATTCTTCTTTATGATTTTTAATATTAAGGTGTGTTTGAATTTTGTTTTTTATGATCCATTTTCTCAATTTCATGTTAAGAATGCACTAATAATGTATTTTATGGGAAAAATATATTTTATTTCATTAACATTTATATATATATATATATATATATATATATATATATATATATATATATATAGAGAGAGAGAGAGAGAGAGAGAGAGAGAGAGAGAGAGGACCTCCATTTGCATACAGCTGACGCGGACCAATTTTGATAAAATAGTAAAAAAAAAAAATTGAACTAAGTTTTTTTATATAGTTTTTAAATATTTCAGTAGGGCCATATAAAAAAAATCAACTCAAAATGAATTTTTTTACTATTTTAAAAATATCGATCAAACTTTGTCAGTTTTTAACAACTTAAAACGGACAAAGTTTGATCGATTTTTTTAAAATAGCAAATGACAAAATTGGACCAATTTTTTTAAAATAGAAAAAAAAATCATTTTGAGATGATTATTTTTTTAATGCTCCTACTGAAATGTTTAAAAATCATAAATAAATAAAAAATCAGCCCAAAAATATTTTTTTTACTATTTTAAAAAAATGGTCCTCATTCAGGGTCCTCAAATCGAGACCTCACTTGATTTTTTCCTTATATATATATATATAATATAGAAAATTAAGGTAAAGGTCATATTCCTTCCTATATTTGGATTTTTAGGACAATACTTTTCAAGTTTATAAATCTAGTTCCTGTGGTACAATAGCATTTATAAATCTAGTCCCTGTGGTACAATACACTTTATTTTTTTGGTCCGCGCCAGCGGCACTTTTTTCACCATTTTTCATGGTGTTTTTAGTACAGGGATTAAATTTATAAAATTATATGGAGTGTCCTATTTTTATACACTTTAAGCATTATGAGAACCTTTTCTCAAAACTCCCTATATAATATGTATCCTAGCGTGTCATATCCTATTTTTTTTGAAAAAATCATGTGTTGCGTGTTGTCAAAAGGCGTATTACGTGTCGAGTCCATGCTTTATAGATACTACTCGCTCACCTGGTAGGACTATTTGTTGCAGCTGGTACTGTTGAAAAGGTTCCAGATAACCCTTGTTCATAGAAAACTTGTTAAGAAACGATATTTTGGGGTTTATTTCCCGGGCCAATGGGCCTTACACCAAGCCCCCCACCCCCACATGCAATTTTTTATTATTATCAAAGTCAAATTTACTGATCCATGAATGTGGTATAAGTTTCCCAGTTTAATTTATTTTGGGGCCATATTTAAGGTCCAGCTTTTGTAGGATGGTCCATTCGCCAAGCCCGGTAACCCAGAACCAGTATGTCAAGTTAAATTCAGTTCATGTATTTGAGTTGTCCGTTTTACTGCCTATATTTGCATATGTTCCGTCATATTTTCCGTTTAGACTGTCTCTTCCCTATCGGCAATACCCTGGATCATTCTTAGAGATACGACACAGCTCAACTCCTCCCATCTCTGCTCATTCTAGTATTGCATCCTCTTTTCATTCATCGTCACTACTCTGCATGACCTCTCTTGTTAGCTGTTTCTATGCATGACAAGTGATGGAAATTCCCTGTTTGGATGTCGCTTTGGTTTTGTGTTGGGATCCAATTGGCAGAGCTTTGGTTTTGTGCTCTGACAACTTTGATTTCTCAAAGATTTTCAATAATGGGGTGTTTATGACGTGGTATTGCAAGGATATTTCAGATTGTTTTGCACAGTGAAGCTACTGGGTTCTTTTGTTTATATTACCAGCTTTGAAGCACGGTGCGAGTGAGGGGTGCGGGTGTGACGATTCGGCAAACTAAGGCATGGATACAGGGACTGAGAGCGAGTGCCGGTGCAATGGGTGTTTTGAAGATTCCTTGTTTCATAGTTTACCAGCTTTTTTCTCCACTGGCGATGATGCAGATATTTTGTGCGTTGCATAGAAGGATCTGAAATTGTTAACGGGCGTGTTTTCTGCAATTCGATGATAATTTTTTTCATTCACATGGGTTGGGGACAAGACATAAAAGTTCTTTCATTGACGACTTCGTTGATGGACTATTTAACGATATCTATTCCGTATTATTTAGTTTTTGTTCTTTATATTTGGGGTTATATTTTTATCCTTCCCCATCATTATTCAATGATCAAGTTGTTATTCTCTCACACTATTGCATGATAAATGTTCCCTTCCTTTCTTTTCCTGTCTTCTGTTAGGCCGACTTTATTGTTGACATTTGGTAGCAATTTTGCTCTTCACAAACACTTACAATGCACATCATGCTATCTAATTGACAATGTTACCCTCATATTATAAGCATCTCACCATTCCTTGTGCTGATAGGCATTTATACACTCTCGTTGATGGAAACTGTTCATCACTCTATAGCTAAGTCATCACTCCTTATTGATACATATTTATCATCATTTGTTGATTGAACCCTAGTAGAGGTTCACTTACTGTGTCATTGTTAGTGATACCTCATTATCGCCTGCTTGTTCATTGTTTATCGATGAGTAATGGATATTCTTTTGTTGCTAGGTGTTTTACAACTCCTTTTTGGACCTTGGTGAAGTTCAGTCGGCTATCGTTTCTTGAGGGTTCATGAGTGATTTTCTTTGTTGGTGTGGATTGTTGTATTAGTGACAGATTGGTGGTAAAGTCATGGTTTCTATCCTAGTGAGGCTGTAGAGGCCTCGCGCTCATGGTGGTTATCAATTAATAACTATGTACGATTGGTCATGAGTAGTTTTTATGGATAATTATGTTGGATTAATTCCAATATTTATTGAGTTTAATTTTTAGTTGTTAATATTTTATTATATTATTTGTGTTTTATTTTAAACATAGTTTGGGTTTTAATTTAGAAAGTAGAAACATGAGCAAATGGGTGTGAAAGATATGGGGAATGCTCAAAATCCCATATTGTCCCACATTGGAAGAATACTACAAAAGGTAGTGGTATATCAACTAAAGGACAACTAAGATTCTTAGTTGACAAGTCAAATAAGAGGCTAAGATCCTACGCATCGCGGTGGTGCTTAAGCACCACCAATCGCGACACGCGTAAGCGCGTAAGCGCGACACGCGGCGCGCGAAAGGGCGATTGGGCGACTTAGGGCGCATTGCGCGCTTTGACGCGCACTTCGCACGTGCGCATCGTCGCTTGGAGCGTGGGAGCCTAAAGTTTTGACGAGGTAAAACAGATCAACGGTTGTGATTAAACGATCCGATCAAAGGGTTTAAAATCCGAAACGGCTTGATCTAAACCGTTAGATGAACTCGTAGCGTTTCGTGTAGGGGATGTCCATTCGCTTACAATGGGACGCCTAATCTGAACCGTTAGATCGTAGCTGTTCCAAACAGGCACGATCCAACGGTTGCTGAGTCACTCCATGAAGAGTTGTGACTGTTGAAGAACAGTCACAGAAATGGCTATAAAAAGAGTTCCAGACCTCTGTTTTAAAAACTGAAAATTGCTAGTTTCTCCTCTCTCCGTCCTCTATACTTTGGCATTATCAAGTTACAAATTCAGAGTGTTCTCGGGTTTGATCAAACAGTACATAGTTTGAATCAAACAACTGTTCATACTGCATTGTATCCTGAAGGCAGGTTCTACAAAACCCATTGTGTACTCGCGGTTCTGGTTCTGTCTCAACCGGATTGGGAGAAATTTTGCCTAAAAGAAAGCGTTCCAAGAACGTGCCTTGCAGAAATTAATTATTATATTTCGTTCTTTCCATAAGAAATTTCCAACAGTTTTAGGCAAAAATTTTATATTCTTATTACTCCACTCAAATGGAAGGAACTGTGGCACAATCTATCCAAGTCATGACTCAAGACTTAATTCGACTCGACCGTTTTGATGGCGGAAATTTCACCCGTTGGCAAGAGAAAGTTATGTTCTTCCTCACATCACTAAAACTTGCATACATTCTAGATGATAACCTTGAACAAATTCCCGAGCCCACACCCGAAGACACCGAAGGAATAAAGCAAAAATGTGTGAAGAGGAAAGAAGACGAATTTATGTGTCGAGGACACATCCTCAATGCTTTGTCTCAAACTGTTTATAGCGCTCATAGAATGATTCCGACGGCAAAGGAATTATGGAAGGCTTTGGAGATAAAGTATCAAAACGAGGAAGCGAGCAATCGTAAGTTTCTAATTTCAAACTATATGAATTTTAGAATGAATAATGATAAATCTGTCGTTGCACAAGCCCATGAACTCCAACAAATTGTTGGTGACCTTAAAGCCGCTGGTATTAATCTTCAAGATGAATTTCAAGTAGGGGTGATTGTTTCAAAACTTCCATCCTCTTGGAATGGCTTTAAGAAGAAAATTAATCATGATGAAAAGACTTATACTGTGGAATCCCTTCTTCGTCACCTTCGTATTGAAGATGATACTCGTATTCGAGAAAAGAAGGATGAACAAAGTGAGGGTCATTCAAAAGCTAATATGGTTGAGGATCAAAAATCCAAGATTACCAAAGACTCAAAATTTAAAGCAAAGAATGATTCCAAATTCAAGAACCAAGGTGCAAATAAGAAAAAGAAGGGAAAATGTTTCTTCTGTGACAAACCGGGCCATTATTCTCGAGAATGTCGTCTTAAAAAGAAGGCATTTAAAGAAAAACAAGGGTCGAAGGAAACCAACAATGTTGAAGATCTTATTGCTACTGTTTGCGAAGCAAATTCAATTGATAATGAAAGTGGATGGTGGCTGGATACCGGCGCAACGGTCCACATATGCAAAGACCGCTCTTCATTCAAAACATATCAAGAAATTGATGGAAAAGAAGTGAAGATGGCAAATAATCTTCGCGCAAATGTAGTTGGAAAAGGCACAGTGGAATTGAAGCTAACCTCTGGAAAGACACTTACTCTAATTGATGTACTTCATGTACCTGATATGTGTAAAAATCTTGTGTCTGGGGACCTTCTCAATAAGAGAGGTTTCAAACTAGTGTATGAGTCTGATAAGTTTGTATTGTCTAAGAATGGCCAATTTATTGGCAAAGGGTACTCTTGTAACGGCATGATTAAAATTAATGTTATCAATGATATTAGTTCTGCTTATATGGTTGAGTCTATTTCTTTATGGCATAGTAGATTAGGTCATGTGAATTATAGAAGTATAAAAAATATGACTAATCTCGGCTTAATCTCGGATTGTAAATTTGATAACATTTCTAAATGTGAAATTTGTGCTCAATCGAAGATAACTAGAAAGTCGTTCAAATCTGTTGAGAGGAAATCCGAAATGCTTGATCTTATTCATAGTGATGTATGTGATATGAAGAGTAATATGACTCGTGGTGGAAATAAATATTTCTTAACTTTCATTGATGATTACTCTAAGTATGCATATACATATTTACTTAAAAGTAAAGATGAAGTTTTCGAGAAATTCCTAATTTTTAAAGCGGAAGTTGAAACTCAACAAAATCGAAAAATTAAAGTCCTACGATCCGATAGGGGTGGTGAATATTACCCGAGTGAGTTTATACAATTTTGTAATACTCATGGGATAATCCATCAAGTTACGGCGCCATATACGCCACAACAAAATGGAACGGCGGAAAGGAAAAATAGGACTTTAGTTGAAATGATAAATTCAATGTTAATCAGTTCTGGTTTACCTTTGTCGATGTGGGGAGAAGCGGTTTTATCCGCATGTTATATTTTAAATAGAGTTCCATTGAAAAACAAGGATATTACACCATATGAATTATGGTTTAATCGTAAGCCTAATCTTAGACGTCTTAAAGTTTGGGGATGTCTTGCTTATGTAAGAAAACCCGAACCTAAAAGACCTAAACTAGGAAATAGGACTTACAAATGTGTTTTTATTGGATACTCTAGTAACAGTACGACTTATAGATTTTTAAACCTTGAAACTCAAGAAATCATTGAGTCGGTAGATGTGCAATTTTTTGAACATCTAACAAAGTTTAGTACTTTGAATCAAGGTTTAGAAAATAATAATTCGACTGTTGACTCCTCAAATTTAGAAGAAAATTCACAACCTATATCTTCTTCAGAAACAACGAATGACGTTGAACCACGAAGGAGTAAAAGACAAAGAACTGAAAAAACATTTGGGCCTGACTTTGTTATTTATTTAGTTGAAGGGGATTTAAATGAGACTAAGAACAAAACTAAATTTGTTCTTAATGTAGAAGATGAACCGACCACATTTCATGAAGCGGTAACATCTAGGGATGCTGTCTTTTGGAAAGAAGCAATAAATGATGAAATGAACTCAATTTTGTCAAATCAAACTTGGGTTATTTCCGATCTTCCCCCCGGGTCTAAACCTATTGGGTGCAAATGGATATTTAAAAGAAAATTAAATCCGGATGGTTCTATAAATAAATTTAAGGCAAGACTAGTTGCTAAAGGCTATAAGCAAAAATATGGAATTGATTACTTTGATACATATGCTCCTGTTGCTCGAATCACTTCCATTAGGATATTAATATCTCTTGCTTCTATTCACAATTTAGTTATTCATCAAATGGATGTTAAAACTGCATTTTTAAATGGTGATTTAGAAGAAGAGATTTATATGGAACAACCCGAAGGGTTTGTATTGCCTGGCCAAGAAAAGAAAGTGTGTAAATTGGTTAAATCTCTTTATGGCCTTAAACAAGCTCCTATGCAATGGCATGAGAAGTTTAATAATATTGTTATATCCCATGGATATAAAGTTAATGATGCCGACAAATGTATATATAGTAAATTTGAAAATGGTGTTGGTGTTATTATATGCTTATATGTGGATGACATGTTAATATTTGGGTCTAATCTCAAATATGTTGAAGAAACCAAAAGGTTTCTTTCATCAAAATTTGATATGAAAGATCTTGGAGAAGCTGATGTGATTTTAGGAATCAAAATTGTGAGAAAGGATAATTCTTTAGCGTTATCTCAATCTCATTATATAGAAAAAGTTCTTAAAAGATATAATCATTTTGAACTTAAGCCAGCTGCTACACCTGTGGATCCTAGCATCAAATTAATGAAAAATACTGGGCGTGCTATGGACCAACTTAAATATGCTAGTATTATTGGGAGTCTAATGTATGCCATGCATTGCACTAGACCAGACATTGCTTATGCAGTGAGTATATTGTGTAGATTTACAAGTAATCCAGGACAAGAGCACTGGAATGCAATTTCTAGGGTGCTTAGATATCTGAAGAGGACTTTGGATTATGGCTTACATTATGTAGGATATCCATCTGTTTTAGAAGGATATAGTGATTCAAGTTGGAATAATCTTGAATCAAAATCAAAGTCAACTACTGGTTGGATTTTTACGCTAGGAGGAGCAGCTATCTCTTGGGGATCCAAGAAACAAACATGTGTATCAGATTCAACAATGCAATCTGAATTTATATCCCTAGCAGATGCATGTAAAGAAGCAGAATGGCTTAGAAATGTGTTGTATGATATTCCTTTATGGAAAAAGCCATCACCTTCTATTATGATAAGTTGTGATAACCAAGCCACAATTTATAAAGTTTCGAACAAAACTTACAACGGAAAATCTAGACACATTAGTCTAAGACATCAAATTATAAGAAAATTACTCAAGGAAGGAGTAATTACAGTCGACTATATTAAAACGAACAAGAATTTAGCAGATCCTCTGACTAAAGGTCTTGTAAGAGAGATGATATATATCACCTCAAAAGGAATGGGACTAAGGTCTATTAAATAACACAACTATATTTAATGGGAACCCAACTCATATCTTGAAAATATAGATAGAGTTCAATGTGGTACAAACAAGTTAAATTATAGTTATGGAACACTAGGAATTTATACAAAAAGTTCCATTCCTATATGCCTAGTGTTGGTTTTCTGCATGTTAGAGGATGAAGTTCACTTCTTAATAAATCATATAAGTGTGACTCGCAGAATCACTAAAGTTGATTTACCTATTCGAGTGTCGAAAGTGTGGCCGCTTTCTATGAAATCAAGACCGATCCTAAAGCGCTCGTGAAATCAGGATTAGCACAAGGCCATAAAAGTGCATGCTAGAAGAACACTTATAAACTCAGAAATCGGTATGTGTGATAGTTCCGGCTAGTCTCAAAAGGTCCTTGGTTCAAGATACGTTCACCACAGCACCTTGATGAAGCTTTGAATTATTTTCACTATATGAAAGTTCAAGTCCGAAAGACACTTCTCATTTATGTACTAGATTTTAGCGATAATGCCAAAAGTTATTTATTGTCTTTTTTGTTTTGCTCTCTTGTGTATATTGAAATTGGTGGGAGAATGTTGGATTAATTCCAATATTTATTGAGTTTAATTTTTAGTTGTTAATATTTTATTATATTATTTGTGTTTTATTTTAAACATAGTTTGGGTTTTAATTTAGAAAGTAGAAACATGAGCAAATGGGTGTGAAAGATATGGGGAATGCTCAAAATCCCATATTGTCCCACATTGGAAGAATACTACAAAAGGTAGTGGTATATCAACTAAAGGACAACTAAGATTCTTAGTTGACAAGTCAAATAAGAGGCTAAGATCCTACGCATCGCGGTGGTGCTTAAGCACCACCAATCGCGACACGCGTAAGCGCGTAAGCGCGACACGCGGCGCGCGAAAGGGCGATTGGGCGACTTAGGGCGCATTGCGCGCTTTGACGCGCACTTCGCACGTGCGCATCGTCGCTTGGAGCGTGGGAGCCTAAAGTTTTGACGAGGTAAAACAGATCAACGGTTGTGATTAAACGATCCGATCAAAGGGTTTAAAATCCGAAATGGCTTGATCTAAACCGTTAGATGAACTCGTAGCGTTTCGTGTAGGGGATGTCCATTCGCTTACAATGGGACGCCTAATCTGAACCGTTAGATCGTAGCTGTTCCAAACAGGCACGATCCAACGGTTGCTGAGTCACTCCATGAAGAGTTGTGACTGTTGAAGAACAGTCACAGAAATGGCTATAAAAAGAGTTCCAGACCTCTGTTTTAAAAACTGAAAATTGCTAGTTTCTCCTCTCTCCGTCCTCTATACTTTGGCATTATCAAGTTACAAATTCAGAGTGTTCTCGGGTTTGATCAAACAGTACATAGTTTGAATCAAACAACTGTTCATACTGCATTGTATCCTGAAGGCAGGTTCTACAAAACCCATTGTGTACTCGCGGTTCTGGTTCTGTCTCAACCGGATTGGGAGAAATTTTGCCTAAAAGAAAGCGTTCCAAGAACGTGCCTTGCAGAAATTAATTATTATATTTCGTTCTTTCCATAAGAAATTTCCAACAAATTATATACCTTTGATTGTGGGTTTGAAGACTTGGCGGTGATTGGTTTTGTGGTTACAATTGTGATTAGCTGCATTAATATGGTTATTCCTTACGTGGACTTACATTCGTGTGTTAATGCTACTTGGGATAATATTTCTGCAAATTGAACGTGTTTTTCAACATGACCAATTGCAACTTCTGTGACTCGATTTCTATGACCAAGATTGTGTTAGCATTAAAGGCAGTATGACTGAAAGTAACTTTTAATTTGAAATCAGTGCAATAGTCTCAGATATTAAGAGCCACACTTTTAGCCTCGGGACGTCCCATATTAGGAGTCACGTGTTACAAATTAATGTACCAAATTCCACAATAGAAAATACATCTTGATCACTACATGTATTAAAATTAGGATATTTATTAAAAAAAATGACTTTCCCGTTTTGGTAAATCCCGAATAATGTGTCATGTGTTACAAATAAATGTACCAAATTCCACAGTAGAAAACATGTTTTGATATTGATCGTTGCTTATGTTAAAATTAATATATTTTATAAAAATGACTCGTAATGGAAAAGATGCATTAAACAAGGGGATCCAATTGTTTAGTGGCGGATGTACTAGCTAAATTGCTATGTAGCACATGTACTTAAAAAATGGTAAAAATGGAGTATCCGATATGGGTACAATTTGATTATGACGTAAACCACACGTCAAAAGGCTCATAAAATATCTCACACTTTAGAGAGAGAAAAACTCTTTTCTATATTCAAAATCAAAGTATACATCAAATCAAGGTACAAGGGATCTATTTATAAGTGAGGAAGGGAAGCACTAAATGGCTTTCTAACCCATGTGGGACTCCCACTTTACAAATAATCCTAATACCCATTTGCGCTCACCTATGTCCAAATTTACAAATAAACAACAAAATAAAATGACATAACAAGTAAAAGACAAATACAAAAGAAAATAGAAATGACAATAACCCTAGAATAGGGCCCATTTTGACATTTAGCGACAAAAAAAGCATCGCAAAAAGTGAAGAAAGTATCACTGAATGTCAAAATGAGTGGTAAAAATGATGGGTAAAGTCAAATAATGATAACTACATGGTGGGTAAAGTAAAAATGCCCCCAAAAATATAGGGTTTTGAAGTCTTCTTATTTAACTATTAAGCCACATATGAATTATCAATATCAACAAACTATGTATGCTAATGCTAAATATGTAGATACTTTTTATGAGAAAATATACATACATTCATATGGTATCTATAGTTTTTTTTTTCACTGTCATATCCTCACCATCTCCGAACTCTGATTTTTTTAAAGTTACCTTATCCTCATATCTTATTGTATCGTATCTCGTGTCGCGTATAGCATCCTTACAACATTTCTAAATTGTTAGCTAAAGCAAGGGAGAGAAATTTATCTGAGGGGTTTTAGATTAGGAGAGAGAAATTTTGTCTCATATACTTGTTTTTTACGGACATACTATCTTTATATGTTATTGAGGAAGATAAAACAAAATCATTAACTTTTGTGGAGCCCTTTTGTAAAGTCTCCATCCTCAAGTTTAACATAACTAAGACTCATATTAACATGATATACATCAAGGTTCCTGATTTAGCGAAATGTGAGGGGTGTGAAATAGGTTCTTGGCCTTTAAAAGATTTGGGTTTGCTTCGCGAGATAATCCATGAAGTGGAGAGTTTTGGACCCCATAGTGAAGAAAGTGGCAAAAAAATTAGAGTTGTGAGGTTACTTGTCTAAAGGTGGGATATTTACATTGGTGTGACTAAAAAAAATTGAAAAATTACGAGAATGTTCATTTGAGAGGGTAATGGGAATCATAAAAAAGAACATCTTGTTAGTTGGAGAAAGTTGACTTAAGTTTGGATAATTTTGACTAACAAGAACTTATCAAGTAAGTGGCTTAAGTGGTTGAAAATGCGTTACTAAGGCCGTTTATTGAAAATAAACTATTTAAGTAACTCCGAGTTATTTTTTGAAGAAACTCTTTTCTTAAATCAAAGAGAATTAATCACAAGAAGTGTTTAATAAAAGTATGTACGAGATCTATTCAAGATTTGAGCAACAAGTTTAAAAGATAGTTTAAACAAGTTTTAAACACAGCACAACCAAGACTGAGATGAGGAGATGTAGAAAGATTATGTTCATAATTTTTTACGTGGTAAAACCTCACCAGTTGAGGAAACATCCACGATTCCCTCTACGGAGTAAAATGAAAAATCCACTAAAACAAATTTATGAGTTACAAACTATATAACTAACATGCAAACAACTCAGGCCTATATAAGTTTAGGAACGTACCCTCTGGTGTCCTTATAACTTCTCTGCAGTTCTGATTGTAGATGTAGTTCTCTCAGTTTGTCAACTTATGATTTGTTCCATCACTTTACGTTGACTTATGTTCACAAGATCTTATTACCAACACTTTTCGTGTTGTAGGGTGTAAGTGTTTGTGGAGGTGCTCTCTAACACATGCATGCACACACACACACACACACACTTATTAAGTACAAACAGTCCTAACAAATTACAGTAAGACTATATGCTGTGATCTTTTCTTTTCTTTCTTCTTACAAAACTTTGAACCTTATTTGACCTTTCAATAAATCCCAGAATCCACGGATATCTTGCTAAGAAATCAGTCAAGATATTAATCAATCTCAGTTTAGAAAAGATTTTCGAGATTGAAAACCTCCAAGTGTGATTCCAAACTAGGTCAAAGGTTTAGTTTTACAAGAACTAGAAACAGAAAGCATTTATTGTTGATTTCAAAGTAAGAAAATGTTTTAGAGAAAATTATCAACAATATATTTCTTAAGATGAGAAATAAAGAATGAAACTAAGTGTACTCTAACATGAATAACTCAGATCTGATATTTCTATGGAATCAGAAACTAGATCTAAGTAAAAGTTTAAGTTGGAAACAAGATCTAACGAACACAAGGTTACAGCAACAAAAATAACTCAACTCAAACTCTCAAACACTCAAGAACACTCAGGATGGTGTTTTTGGATATGGTGTTTTGAAGAAGTGTTTGGGATTGGTTTGAAGAGGATTTGGACGAATGAAGTTAGGGTTTCTAACTTTCTTTCTCTCTCTGGTTTCTCTTTTCTCTCTTCTCTCTCTTCTCTCTCTTCTCAGAAACAATGAAATGGCAAAAGTCTTCGAAGTCTGAGAGAAGGTCTCTTTTTATAGTGTGAGGAGAAGGTTCGAGATGCCTGATCAAAACCAAGGGCTCGGATCGAGTCAATTTGAATTGACTTGAATCCAAGGGCTCACACAATGCGGTGGTTAAACGAAACATGATTGGCTTAAAAAGTTACACTGGGATTCATCAAGGCAACATGCAGATCGTTGATAAGAAATGATCCAAGGGTTGATAATGTAATACCCCGTATTTTTGGCCATATTTATTTTTGGGATTAATTAATTAAATGCGTATTAATTAGAAATTAATCCGGGTTATAAATACTAATGAAATGCAAATTGGTATTTGATTAGGTGCATATATGATTATATATGTATTTGGTATTATAAAATTTATCGTGAGATTTATATACGACATTTTAGAAATTTTGTTGAGACGCGTGGGACCGCCGCGTCACGGTATAATATTTTGTTAATAAAAGTGAATTTAAAATCTATAATCCGTATGGTCATTTTGAGTGCGCCAACGCGTCCGGAAGGGTCGAGATAGTCAGAAAACACTAGCCGGGGGTATAGTTTGGGTCCCGGGGTATTTTTAGGCCATACCGGTAACTTAAAGGGTATTTTGGTAACTGAGCGGGTATTTCAGAAAACACTAGGTGGTTAGTAATAATAAAATGTTTTCGACAGTGATGCTATTAACTGAGCCAACTTGGCATTTTGAATTGATTTTATAAAGGAGTAGCTACCCGGTATTTAATTAGTCGGGGTGTCACAGGTGGTATCAGAGCATCAGGTTCTAGTGTCCTTTAGGATCTGTACGGCTATTAT
Source organism: Sambucus nigra (assembly GCA_949130495.1). Taxonomy (NCBI): domain Eukaryota; kingdom Viridiplantae; phylum Streptophyta; class Magnoliopsida; order Dipsacales; family Adoxaceae; genus Sambucus; species Sambucus nigra. The sequence continues at coordinate 675,153,051 of OX422213.1, forward strand.
GTTTCCGCTACGTTTTCTTTGATATAGAGCCCTATATTTTAGGACTGTTGTACTCTTTTTGTGTATGCTTCGTTCTTCAGCTATATTAAGTTTATAAACTGTGAACTTATAAACTTTGTTCTTATTTCAGATGCCTCCACGACGTGCACGACGAGTTCCCAGGAATGCAATGCCCGAACCCCAGCCCGCTCCAGTTCAGGGCATGATGAACGCCGCTGAGGTTGCTGCTATAGTAGCCCAAGCGGTAAATGCCGCGATTGCCGTGATTCAGCAGGCACTGCCTCAGGCGCCGGTTGCCGCGCCAGCACAGGTTAATGCATTCCCGTCTGCTTGGGAGCGTGTACGAGACGCTTTTCAGAAAGCGCATCCGCCAGAGTTTGCAGGTAGCTCAGATGTGGTAGTCTCGAGCCAATGGAGGAAGGACATACAGAGGCATTTGAGGATGCATGAGTGCACTGATGTTCAGAAACAAGTGCTAGCTACTTTCAAGCTAGTGGGATCTGCACTACAGTGGTGGGAGTCTATTACCACCGCGGAGGAGAGGGATACCCTCACGATTCAGGAGTTCTGGGTGCGGTTCGACCGCAAGTACTTTCCGTCCGCAGTTCATACAGAGATGAGGAGGAAGCTGATGAGTTTGAAGCAGGAGGGCAAGACAGTGGCCGAGTATGAGGCCGAGTTCACTAACCTGTTGAATATCGTTCCAGACGAGATTCCAACAGAGAAGAAGAAGATAGAGAAGTTCACCGACGGGTTGAATTGGAGGATCCGTCAGCATCTCCTAGGGAACCTATCGTTGGCCACGTATTCTGATGTGGTTAACGCTGCATTATTACACTGCCAGGACCACCGTTTTCATATGGACGAGGGCAAGCGGTCGGGGGAGTCTAGCCATCAGGGCAGGACTGGAGGACATGGTGCCAGCGGGGCACAATCGGGTCAGGGGCAGAGACAGAATGAACAGGGTACCCAGCAGGGGGATAATAAGAGGTTCCGGTCAGGGAACTACAGGCAGGGTCAGGGAGGTTTCCGTCAGGGCCATTAGGGCCCAAACGGCCATCAGGGCCAGCAGGGGCAGAATGGGCAGCAGTTCCATCAGGGCCAGCAGGGCCAGCAGGGCCAAGGGAGGAACGGTAACGGCCACCAGGGCCGGGGACAGCAGGGGCAGAGGGGAGGGAACTTCCCAGGGAAGTGCTTTACTTGTGGCAAGACTGGCCATAAGAAGCAGGATTGTCCTGATAGGGGCAGGGCCCCACAGCAGCAGTAGCAGGGTGCTCGCCAGGAGCCGCAGAGACCTATGTTTCCCGCCGCTCTTCCCGCACCGCCGCAGATGGCAGCATTGCCACCCATTCCAGCAGCCCCAGCTCAGCAGGGGCAGCTACAGTATGGACGTGTCTACAACGTTCACCAGGCTTCAGTTCCACAGGCACCGCCCGCGATCGAGGGTACGTTTCCTATCCATGGCACTATGGGTCGGGTGTTATTTGATACGGGTGCTACACACTGTTTTATAGCTACACACTTCGCGAAAGCTTTAGGATTGTTAGCTATGGCAGAGAGCACAGTGACGTGTGTCGACTCACCACTAGGGAGTGGGTCACTTATTTTCTTTATATGCCGGGGAGTGGGGGTAGAGATTGGTGGTTTGGTATTGCCTGCAGACATGTTAGTGTTAGACATGCATGTTCACGATGTGATCATCGGTATGGATTGGCTCGTAGCATATAGGGCCATGATTGATTGCTTCAGCGGGAGCGTTGTTTTTGCCATTCCGGGGCAAGAGATGTTTATAGTGGCGATGCCTCGCCCAGAGGGAGGATCGACCGCTCATCTGTATTACATAGAGGAGGATACCTCTAAGGAGGTTGTGATTCCTTTGGATTCGATCCCGGTTGTCAGGGAGTATTCAGATGTGTTTCAGGAGATACCAGGCTTACCACCCAGTCGGGAGATAGACTTCGTTATAGATTTGCTACCGGGTACGAGACCTATAGCACACGCGCCGTACCGTATGGCTCCAGCTGAGATGAGAGAGCTACGGGATCAGATAGAGCAACTGTTAGTACAAGGCTTTATTCGCAGGAGCACCTCACCTTGGGGCGCTCCAGTTTTATTTGTGAAGAAGAGGGACGGTTCACTGAGATTGTGTGTGGACTACCGAGAGTTGAATAAGGTCACGATACGGAATAAGTATCCGTTGCCTCGAATCGATGACTTGTTCGACCAGTTGAGAGGAGCTTCTTTCTTCTCGAAGATTGACTTGAGGTCGGGATACCATCAGTTGCGTATCAGGGAGGAGGATGTCTCGAAGACCTCATTCTTGTCGAGATATGGTTCTTACGAGTTTCGGGTTATGCCTTTCGGCTTGACCAACGCTCCAGCAGTGTTTATGGACTTGATGAACAGAGTGTTCAGGGATTTCCTAGACCAGTTTGTCATCGTCTTCATTGATGATATTCTGGTTTACTCTCAGACAGAGGAGGAGCACGCCGAGCATTTGAGGCAGGTTTTGCAGACACTTCGTCAGAACGAGCTGTATGCAAAATACGAGAAGTGCGGGTTTTGGCTGAAGGAAGTCCAGTTCTTGGGTCACATTATTTCCGACCAGGGAATATCTGTTGATCCGGGAAAGGTATCAGCGGTGAGGGAGTGGGGACAGCCCACGACGCCAATGGAGATTCGTAGTTTCTTGGGTTTAGCAGGATACTACAGGAGGTTTATTCGGGGTTTCTCAGAGATAGCAGGATTCCATCACTTTACGTTGACTTATGTTCACAAGATCTTATTACCAACACTTTTCGTGTTGTAGGGTGTAAGTGTTTGTGGAGGTGCTCTCTAACACATGCATGCACACACACACACACACACACACACTTATTAAGTACAAACAGTCCTAACAAATTACAGTAAGACTATATGCTGTGATCTTTTCTTTTCTTTCTTCTTACAAAACTTTGAACCTTATTTGACCTTTCAATAAATCCTAGAATCCACTGATATCTTGCTAAGAAATCAGTCAAGATCTTAATCAATCTCAGTTTAGAAAAGATTTTCGAGATTGAAAACCTCCAAGTGTGATTCCAAACTAGGTCAAAGGTTTAGTTTTACAAGAACTAGAAACAGAAAGCATTTATTGTTGATTTCAAAGTAAGAAAACGTTTTATAGAAAATAATCAACAAAATATTTCTCAAGATGAGAAATAAAGAATGAAACTAAGTGTACTGTAACATGAATAACTCAGATATGAGATTTCTATGGAATCAGAAACTAGATCTAAGTAAAAGTTTAAGTTGGAAATAAGATCTAACGAACACAAGGTTACAGCAACAAAGATAACTCAACTCAAACTCTCAAACACTCAAGAACACTCAGGATGGTGTTTTTGGATATGGTGTTTTTGAGAAGTGTTTGGGTTTGGTTTGAAGAGGATTTGGACGAATGAAGTTAGGGTTTCTAACTTTCTTTCTCTCTCTGGTTTCTCTCTTCTCTCTCTTCTCTCTCTTCTCAGAAACAATGAAATGGCAAAAGTCTTCGAAGTCTGAGAGAAGGCCTCTTTTTATAGTGTGAGGAGAAGGTTCGAGATGCCTGATCAAAACCAAGGGCTAGGATCGAGTCAATTTGAATTGAATTGAATCCAAGGGCTCACACAATGCGGTGGTTAAACGAAACGTGATTGGCTTAAAAAGTTACACTGGGATTCATCAAGGCAACATGCAGATCGTTGATAAGAAATGATCCAAGGGTTGATAACATACGTGTTTTTAACTCAGTAAAGAAACACAGTTCCACCCAATCAGATGCAGACAGGTGTAGGGCAAATACAAGATATAAAACGCGCGTCTAAAGTAATTAAAAACACACCCTCATGTTTATGCCGCTTTTGGATTCTACCCAAGGTAACATTAGGCCAATATTCCCAACAATTTATATTTAGAGAATGACCCCAAAAACTTATAAAACAAGTTTTAATTAATAAAACCTTGTTTAAAAAAAAATGTTTAAAAAATCCCAAATTTTTTTTAAAAATCAAACTTAGGGATTTAAACACACTCAACATATGTACACACATTATTATGCAGTATGACATGCATGAATTGAATTCGAAGTGTGTGATTGTTGGAAATAGTGTCTTGATCACTACAAGAAAGAGAGATGAATAAGAATACCAATTTATGAGGTTCTTTGGTTTCTAGGATGGACATAATTTTGTCACAATTTCCACACTAGATGAGCACTTATACAATATAGACTCAAGTGAGTCAAAAGTATAAGGGATTCAGTGGTTACCCTTAGAATAAGATTCCCTTTAGTATATTAGAAATAATATCGCATTCAAGATAATGAATGGGGTTCTAAAGTAGTGGAAAAGGGTACCCTTTGAAATCTTTTGAAGTTTATCACTCGTGGCTTGGAATCTTATCATAAATATTCCCATTTTATTGTTGTGAGAGGGGCAATGTGTTTTTTAGGAATATTTGTGATAGGGGCCTCTTTTTTCCTTTTCTTATACCCTAAACTGTCTTATGAGCATCATCACTATATATCTAGTGGTGTTTCTTTGAATTCGAACTCATCTCTCTTGATATGCCTTTTTTTTTACAAATTACACTTCAATATTCTTGTAAATTCCCCATCCTCTTCAACTTTTGAACCATATAAATATGATTTGGAGGCAGATGTAACTTTAAATGTTCAAATTTTTGTTTGGTTGTCAGCTTGGAGAGGGTGAACACTTGTGATATTTTCTAAAGAAAAAGACACTGTGTGCATACATCTCGTGCAGGGAGGAAAATAAATCTATATTATCTTTGGTTTAGTCGTAAATTGATGTACGCAACTTACACACATCTAGAAATTATGAGGGAGATCTCTCTCTGACTCATTTTCATTCATACCTATTGAAATAACTAGTAAGCACAAAAGGGGGCTAATGCCTTATAGGCCTAGCCTATCTTATGACCAACCCAAGCCATAGGGAAACACTAATAAATGATAAATATGCCCTGATGGAAATGGGCCCTATTCTAGGGTTATTGTCATTTCTATTTTCTTTTGTATTTGTCTTTAACTTGTTATGTCATTTTATTTTGTTGTTTATTTGTAAGTTTGGACATAGGTGAGCACAAATGGGTATTAGGATTATTTGTAAAGTGGGAGTCCCACATTGGTTAGAGAACCATTTAGTGCTCCCCTTCCCCACTTATAAATAGACCCCTTGTATTCCTCATTTGGGACACTCCTCCATTTTGAAATATAAGAAATCTCTTGATTCTCTCTCTAAAAGTTAAGGTTTGGTTTATTTTCTTGGCCATTGATATGTAGTTTACGTCAAATTGGTATCAGAGCGAGGTGTCATTCCCTAACTGGTGTATTGGTGTGTAGGTATTCAAAATCGTACACTACTTTCGATGGCTCCAAGAAGATCCAAACAACAACAAAAAGAGAATCAAGAGTTGAGATAGAGAATCGAAGTGTTGAATCAACAAGTGGCCCAACTTTTTTCTAACCTAGGTCTAAACCCTAACCACACCCTCCATACCCCCTGCCCAACCCACACCGCTGTCCAAACCATAGATTCCCTCTTCCCCACCACCCCTGCCCTGCTGTCGACACCCCACCACCCCAAACCCTCGCTGCCACCCCCTCCACAACCCCAAAAAAGTGCTGAAAACCGAGCTATGCAGGTTGTGACCTACCCCCTGCTTACCTACCCCATTTTCGACCACTATCTGCACTACAAATAGGGTAAAACCCTAGGGGCGGGCTGCCATGGGGTAAAAAAAATGCAAGCCCAAATCCTTCTCAATGATCCCAAATCATGGTTTTTGACCCGGGTGGAAATTTTTAGGGTTGTTTTGGATGAGAAGAAGAAATGAAGACCAAAATTTGTGGGATGTGCACTCCTCAAGTTTCAAAAATTAAGTTTTAGCCCCCACAAGTTTTTGGCACCAATTTTTTGGAATTTCCCCACAAATCCCCAAATTTTCGAGCACTCGTGGACGAGTTTCGTCTTAAGAGGAGGAGTGTGATGGAAATGGGACCTATTCTAGGGTTATTTTTGTCATTTCTATTTTCTTTTGTATGTCTTTTATTTGTTATGTCATTTCATTTTGTTGTTTATTGTAAGTTTGGATATAGGTGAGCACAAATGCGTATTAGGATTATTTGTAAAGTGGGAGTCCCACATTGGTTAGAGAACCATTTAGTGCTCCCCTTCCCCACTTATAAATAAACCCCTTGTATTACTTATTTGGGACACTCCTCCATTTTGAAATATAAGAAATCTCTTGATTCTCTCTCTAAAAGTTAGGGTTTGATTTATTTCCTTGGTCATTGACGTGTAGTTTACGTCATGTTCTAAATAACTTATGGATATCCCCAAAGTGATATTCCTTATACAAATAACAAAGTACCAAGTGAGCACAAAAGGAGGCAAATAAAAAAAAAGTAACTAGTGAGCACAAAAGGAGCAAATACCTTATAGGCCTAGCCTATCTTGGGGACCAACTCAAGCTAGCAACACTCATACATGCTAAAAGACAAATTTGTTCTAAATAACTAATGGATATTCCCAGAGTGATATTCCTTATACAAAATCAGAACACACTAAATGCTTAGAAATTATTACAATTAGACCATTATCTCAACGTGTGGACATCACTTTACCTAATATAGAAAACTCCCGCGAGTGGGGAAGTGTGAAATAACCGAATGATCGCAACAAATCAAACACCAATGGACTCCCCCCACTTGAGAAGGTTATCCACAAAAAAATCCATGACATGTCTAGAAAAAAACAAGTGAAAGTTGTACAGGGTCCAAACGAATTTCGTAATCCAAACCTAATCCTAAAATTTTCCACGATAACAAATAACACACAAACTCATCAAAGAGGGGAATACCACACCTTGGAGAAACACCCAAAATTAGCACCTCTAATGCTACGTGTTGAAACATAATCAAAGAACGGTTTTCGAAGGCATATGTATGATCAAACAAGTCCACACAATATTATGCAACCCAGTCATACCATTATAAGAAACAACCACTGAGATATCACACCTATGATGCAAACCCATACATATCGGGACTCGTAACATTGGAAAGTTAACGGGAGGGGTTCGTAGTTTTGCTTTAAGTATTCGAGGTTAATTGGTAATTGTTAGGATTCGGTATATTTGCAATGTCCGGGGTGAAAAGGAATGGGCCTAAAGATGTTATGTTGTCAGGTGGGGCATGGTTATGGATCAAGGAATTAAAGAGCGAGTGAAAAAGGGGCATGGTCGTGGTTAGGGTCTATGGTCTTATCAAGACCTAAAGGGTTCCGTTGTTAGGTGAAGCATGGTATCGGTCAAGTAGATATGGAGCGAGTAAAAGAAGGGGTTTGGTTGTGTATAGGGTATATGACCATTTGTTTCCTCCCTTATCTATCCACCATATGCCCCTAAGGACCTCCTCTTAATTGCATCGCGCCTCGCCTCTCCCTCCCATCGCTAGCTACTCTGCTACCCTTGTGATAATGATCACGGGCTCCCTATCCCGCCTCATACACCATAAGAAGCATGAGCAACAACTCATCAAATATACACGATTCATCCACAAGAAAGGTCTAAACTTTCGAAGTGAGGTCAAGACTTGGAATCCCGGATGCATTAATCAAATTGCTGAGGGTCGTCCATGACGGATGTTGACACCGTGACCCCAATATAATATTCCAACCAACTTGCCTGACGTGGGCAACTTCCTTACATCTCACCAGGCGCCAGTGAGGATCCCCCGACGCCCACGAACGTGTGGGCTCTCTAGGGACGTTTGGGAGTTATTTTGAATTGGATGCATTTAACTTATATTATCATATACTTATACATTAAATATATACATGTGCAAATAAGTGTTGGACACTTAAACCGACGCATTAATTTTTCATTTAGATTATGGACGCGTGAAAGGAATGTTGTTCACGTGTCCGGGAGTGTTTGTAGAATGTCAGTTTAGACACATGTCGGACACAGACACGTTGCTTTCTTAGAAGTGTGTGTGCTTCCTTGATCAATGGTGGGAGGCGACGTCAACAATAGCTTCAATGGGGATCAGTCATCATTGGGTGGAGTTTTTGGTGGATCCGTAAAGAAAACGACAGTTGTTAAGGTGGCGTCAGGCGCCACTAGACTGTGCGTGCAGAGAAAGTTCTTAGAGTGGTTGTCCGTTGATCATCCCTTCGAGCCGTCATCATGGCTCTAACAAGAGCAATGGCGGCCACATTAGAAGCGACTGTCGCTGCTGGAAATTTGACGTACCTAGCGGGAGCAAGTCAACGCAACTTAAATATAGGAATAAATAATCAAGGAATTTCTCTCAACTTTTCTCATTCATTTATAGCATTTATATTCAAGTAATTAGCGAGTACAAAAAAAGGTTATTAATATATAAACCTAGCCTAGTTGAGGACCAAGCTGGGAACACTTATAGACGCTAAAAGACTCATTTAACCTCACTAACAAATCATTATTAACAAAGGGATATTCCTCACTCTAATAAAAATAAAACACTAAATAGAAAGACATTTTACAATTAGGTCATTCTCTCGATGCGTTCACTACATAGATTCTCACTTCATTCGGTGTTAACGAGTACGATTTGATGTGACCCTATATGTGACAACCCGAATATAATTATGATAAATTGTATTTAAATCATGCTTATCTTATGTGATATGAATAATGTGATAATAGTATATCTAATGTTAAGTGATTATGTTTATTATAATCCTACTTTCATAAATCATGAAAGGTCGAATTATTTACAAACACAAATTTTGTTGTTTTCGGTGGAAAGGTTCCTGTTAGAGACTAGTTTTGACCTTTATAACATTATAAATGACTTGAGGTGAAAACTAGATAGTTGTAGACATGTGAGTTAGGGTTGTAACACAATAAATGGATCATCAAATGGATAGTAAAGAGTTATACCGAAATTACGAACAAAGGGAAAAGTTGTCCATTCCCTTTAAGTGGTATTTTGTCTTTTATTAAACCAAATGGTTTAATCTGATTGGTTGTCTTGGGAGGCAGCCTTGGCCGACCTTATACCCTTGAAATATCCTTATCCTTCAGCCAAAATCAGCCATGAAAGGGTTTTAAGCTTAAGGTAAGAGAAAGTAGAAGTTAAGGAAGAAAAGTGAGGAGAAAAAGTGTAGAAAAATCCGTAGAAATTACGTAAAAAGCCCTGAAGGTAATCCTAATTGAATTTCTTGTTGTTTATATTATATTACTTATTTATATGATATAAATCATCATAATTTTACGAAACTTTCATCCCTTTATATGTATGTATGGTTAGATGCAAGTTTATGTTAAGTTGAATGCAGAAATCCTTAAAATTGCTTTATATTGAAACCCCTTGAATTCAAACTTGCATATCTCTTTGTGTGATTACTGGAATTGAAAAATTCAAATTGGATATGAAATTAGACTCATATATTCATATCATATACGAAAATTAGAATTTATCTCCTTGTGGTTAGGCCGTAATGATGATTTCAAGTTGGTACATGGTTTCGGTTTTTATACTTCATTTTGGTATGCCCTGAGTTTAGTCAAGCTTTTGAGATAGCAAATGAAGTCAAACAATTATGAAATTTTAATTCTGTACGATTCAGTATGTCTAATGAAAATGGATTGAAAATCATGGAAAGTTATGATGGAGAAAAATTATGAAAATTCTTGGGAGTTGAAGGAACAATAGAGGAGCTTGTAGGGCAGATTTCTTGTGTTGTAGAGAAATGGTCATAACTTGCCCTAGGAAGCTTGAAAAATTACACCGTCACTTGTAATGGATATTATATTCATATATGTTTTCATATTGATGAGGTTGGACCCCTGTATTTTTACAATTTAGGAATATAGGATGGTTAAGTATGTAAGACCATAATTTCAGGCCATACAGGGTACCCCTTGAATGAATGTTTGTATTTTGTCCTTACAAAGGGTACTTTGAGTACATGTTTCATGTGTATATACATTGAGGAGTATAATTTCATGTTTACTTGACTTTGGTTATAAATTCCTCATAAGGTATTTCCTACGGTTGAATGTCCGTAATTTTATCAACATGTACATCATTGTTTGCCTTAACCTATGTTTTATGGAATGTGACTTAATTGGAATTATATTGTTGATGTATAGTCATGGAAAGTTACATAATTATGTTTGGATAAATTTATGATTGAGGTTCAGTACTGATTTAGTTGGATTGACAGGTGTAAGGCCTAATCAACCCAGTTCAGCTCCACCAGAAGAAAACGTGAATACATAGTTGTCAACCAAGGTGAGTGTACTCACTGGAAAGAGATATTTGTACCGTGTTATTGATATGGTCATAATATAATGAATATGAAATTGTTCATTTCGGTTTACCGAAATGAGGGGTTACTCCTCGACCTGGAATGGAGGAGATTTGTCTATTAATGACAAGGGGTTACTCCTCGACCAGGAATGGGGGAGAATTGTCTATTTAGACAGGATATGTGAATCATGATTCGGAAAAGTTGGTCATTCATTATGAATGAGCCGAATAAGTTAATTCATAATTATATGGACATGATATATTGCATGTAAATTTATGCAGTAGTATAGTAGTGATGCATTCACTGGGCTATTTTGCTCATGGTTCCTATGTTAACATTTTTCAAGTAACGCGATGTCACTGCCAAATCTAGGAGGTCGGGTTCGGTTAGCCAGGAATGGGAGAAACTATGATTTTGTGTAAATGTAAATGATGCAATTAAGTTAATTTATCCTTCAAGAAAGTTTTTATGGGCTTGATTACTCTGATGTTGTAAAAAGGTTTTCAGTTATATGAATTTACAATGATGACTCTGAAATCAAAACTCGTGATTATGGTTTGGTTAGATTAATTATGGTTTGACTCACTTTGACTTTCAAACTTAATTATAAGTAACTGGGTTGGGGTGTGTCAGCTTTTGGTATCAGAGCCTAGGTTTTAGAGGTTCTGGAGTGAGAAGATTCTAGATTTGGCAGTGAATGTTAGAAATATATTTTATTTGATACTAACGATTATGTTAGGAAAGATATGTATATCTTCATGTTGTTATATCTTTGATTCATTTCAGATATAAGAGAATGGAACGAGGGAATGTGAATGTGGGAATAGATGATGAGGCTTCAAATATTCCAGCAGAAGCCGAGGTTGAGCAACCTGTTCATGGAAATGTAGAACCCGAGCAGGAACAACTGACAGATATGCAAAAAATGTCACGTGCTATGACGCTAATGGCAGAGCAGAAAGCTAGATTTATGGTTCAGATGGAAGAACAACAGACCAGGCAACTAGAGGCACAAGCCTTGGCTAGGGCTGAGGAGGTGATACACCGGGAAGAAAGAAGTACTTCACATGAGAAATTTATTAAGATGAACCCACCATCGTTTGAAGGAGCAGTTGATCCCGCAGAGGAAGAAGTCTGGGTTAAAGAGATTGAACTTATCTTTGGGGTGATGAGGATGCCTGAAAATCAACGAGTGACCTTGGCGACGTATATGCTGAAAGGAGAAGCTAAATATTGGTGGGATGCCACAAAACATTTGTTGATTACTCTAGAAGGTGGGAATGTGATCTCATGGGATGCTTTTGTCAAAGCTTTATATGATAATTATTTTCCCCCATTGTATCAAAAACAAAAGGAGAAGGAATATTTCATGTTGAATCAGGGGAGTATGACTGTTAGAGAATACGAAGCTAAACTGACAGCCTTACCTCAGTTTGCATCGAGGTTTATACGGAATGAGGAAGATATGTGCAAATGATTTCTTGATGGGCTTGAGTTAGTCATTAAATCTAGATTGTCGGCTTTAGAGACTTCTAACTATTCCTCCTTGGTGAACAAAGCCATGCTAGTATAAAGGGACGTGAATAAAGCTAGAGGGAATCGAGAGCGAGGTGTAAAGAGAAGCAGATTCGATCCAAGTTATCAAAAGGGTGGTGATACAGAATATTCGAGACTTGGAGGGAATAAATTCCAGCATGGTAGAGGCATGGGAAGTAGTTTTCAAAGGGGTGAAGCAAGTGGTGGAAGAGGTTCAAGAGTTTCATCGCAAGGAGATCCAAATGTTTGTTTCTTTCGTGGGACATCGGGTCATGTAAAGAGAAATTGCTCAAAGCTACTGAATATAGAATGTTTCAACTGTCATCAGAAGGGACATCTGAGAAATAATTGTTCGATGTTATCAAGTGCGATTTCAGTCAGTAGTGTGGGGCCTTATAAAGGATCTTCTCCAGGCAGTGACACCAGGGGGAGAGGTACAGAACAATCAACTGGATCGAGGGCAGGAGGAAGAGTTTTTACGATGACGCTACAAGATGCCCATGCTACACCTGAAGTGGTTACAGGTAAACTTTCTATTGCAAACAAAGATTTATATGCGCTCATTGATCCTGGATCTACACATTCATTTGTGGAATTAGATATTGTTTCATATTTGGGTAGACCATGTTCATTCCTCAATTGTGCCTTATATATTTCTACCCCAATGGAAAGTGTAATTCTAGTTGAGCATGTTTACAAAGATTGTGTCTTACGAATGGGTGAGAGAGATTTCTATGTTGACTTGATACCGTTGGCCATTCGGGATTTTGATATTATACTGGGGATGGATTGGTTATCATCGTATCATGCTTCCATTGATTGTTTTCGAAAGGAAGTTACATTTCATCTGTCAGGTGAACCTGAGTTTCAGTTTACAGGAGAAAGGAATGTTGTCCCTAATTGTCTTATCTCAGCCATTAAGAGTATAAATTTATTGGGTAAAGGTTGTACAGGGTATTTAGCTTATGTTGTTGATGTTAGTAAGGAAACACTTAAAGTTGAAGATATACCAGTGGTTAGAGAATTTTCTGATGTCTTCCCAGAGGAATTGCCAGGATTGCCACCCGATAGGGAAGTAGAGTTTTCTATTGAATTAATTCCAGGCACTGGTCCAATTTCTCTTGCTCCATATAGAATGGCACCAGCGGAGTTCAAAGAATTAAAAGTGCAATTACAAGATCTTATAAGCAAAGGTTTCATTCGGCCTAGTGTTTCTCCATGGGGAGCACCAGTGTTATTTGTGAAAAAGAAAGATGGGACAATGCGATTATGTATTGATTATCAGCAGTTGAATAAGGTGACCATTAGAAATAAGTACCCTCTACCTCGTATCGATGACTTGTTTGACCAATTACAGGGGGCCATAGTATTTTCGAAGATTGATTTGAGATCGGGTTACCACCAACTGAAAGTGAAGGATAGTGATATTTCCAAAACAGCTTTTCGGACTCGATATGGGCACTATGAGTTTTTGGTGATGCCTTTTGAATTAACCAATGCTCCAGCAGTTTTTATGGATTTGATGAACCGGGTATTCCACCCTTTCATTGATTCATTCGTGATTGTATTCATAGACGATGTGTTGATTTATTCGCGTAGCATGGAGGAACATGAGAAACATTTGAGACTTGTATTGCAGATTCTGAGAGAGACGAAATTGTTTGCTAAATTCAGCAAGTGTGAGTTTTGGTTGAATAAAATTGTGTTTTTAGGGCACGTGGTCTCGGGAAATGGGATTTATGTTGATCCAAAGAAAGTGGAAGCAATTGTTGAATGGGAAAGTCCTAAGAATGTGACAGAAATTAGGAGTTTCCTAGGATTGGCAGGTTACTATCGCAGATTCATTAAGGGATTTTCAGCAATATCATTACCACTGACAAAGTTGACTCGTAAAGAAGTGAAGTTTGTCTGGGATGAAGAATGCGAGAGGAGTTTTAAAGAATTAAAGAATCGATTGGTTTCAGCCCCTATACTTACTATTCCACGTGGGAATGAGTCTTTTGTGATCTATACAGACGCTTCATTTCAGGGTTTAGGATGTGTTCTTATGCATAATGGGAAGGTAATAGCATATGCTTCCAGACAATTAAAGACGCATGAACGAAATTACCCTACACATGATTTGGAGCTAGCGGCCATTGTTTTTTCTTTAAAGTTGTGGCGACATTACTTGTATGGAGAAACTTGTGAGATATTTACGGATCATCAAAGTTTGAAATACTTGTTTACACAGAAGGAACTGAATTTGAGACAGCGGCGTTAGATAGAGCTGATTAAAGACTATGACTGTACCATTCATCATCATCCTGGGAAGGCCAATGTGGTAGCAGATGCTTTGAGTCAAAAATCATCATGGATGCTTGGTTGCATACGGTGTGCCCGTGTTGGAAATATTCTTGACTTGGCATAGATGGGGATTGAATTGAAGTTTTCAAAAAGCGGAGGATTATTAGCACATGTCACAGTGAGACCTTTATTGGCAGAACGCATACGAAGTTTGCAGATCAGTGATCCATTCCTTGAAAAGAAGAAACAAGAAGTTCGGGATGGTAGAGAGAGTGATTTTGAGATTAAGAATGATGAATCATTGTGTTATAAAAATAGGATTTGTGTACCAAATGATCCACCCTTAAAGAAAGATATATTAGAAGAGGCACATAGTTATATTTACTCTATGCATCCAGGAGGTACCAAAATGTACAGAGATTTGAAAGAATATTACTGGTGGAACAATATGAAACGTGAGATTGCAGAGTTCGTAGCTAAATGTTTAGTATGTCAGCAAGTGAAAGCAGAGCATCAGAAGCCGGCAGGATTATTGCAGTCTTTGCCTATTCCGGAATGGAAGTGGGAGCATATAACGATGGACTTTGTTACAGGATTACCCCGGTCACCAAAGGGGCATGATTATATTTGGGTGATTGTAGACCGATTGACGAAGTCACCTCATTTTCTCCCAGTTAAGACCACCTACACTGTTGACAAGTATGCACGTATGTACGTTGACGAGATTATCCGTTTACATGGGGCACCAGTGTCAATTGTATCAGATAGAGATCCAATGTTCACTTCTAAGTTTTGGCCTCATCTCTAGAATGCCATGGGCACAAGTTTGAAGTTCAGCACTGCGTTTTATCCACAAACTGATGGGCAATCAGAAAGGACGATTCAAATATTAGAAGACATGTTACGAGCCTGTGTATTTGACTTCAAAGGTAGTTGGGATGATCATTTGCCATTGATGGAATTTTCATATAATAATAGTTATCAGTCGACTATTGGTATGTCTCCTTATGAAGCTTTATATGGGAGGAGATGTAGAACGCCTTTGTGTTGGGATGAAGTGGGTGAAAGGAAAATTTTGGGTCCTGAATTGATAGATATGACAACTGAAAAGATCAAAATGATTCAGGAACGGATAAAGATAGCGCAAAGCAGGCAGAAATTTTATGCAGATAATAGGAAGCATCCATTGGACTTTCAGAAGGGAGATATTGTATTCCTGCGTATTTCACCATGGAAAGGTGTTATGAGATTTGGGAAAAAGGGGAAACTAAGTCCAAGATACATTGGACCATTTGAAGTGTTGGAAAGAATTGGCCCCCTGGCTTATAGATTAGCATTACCTCCAGATTTATCCCGTTTACATGATGTGTTTCACGTATCGATGCTTCGTAAGTATTTGGCAGATCCATCTCATCAGTTGAAAACTCAACCAATTGAACTGAAGGAAGACTTGTCGTACATCGAGGAACCAATGGAAATTATTGATCGTAAGGAGAAAGTATTGAGAAATAAAGTTATTACCTTAGTTAAGGTTATGTGGATGAGACATGGAGTTAAAGAAGCAACTTGGGAAATGGAGGATAGCATGAGGAAACAGTATCCCCATTTGTTTGGTAAGTGACCTTTATATTAAATTTCGGGGACGAAATTTTCTGGGGGGGGGGGGGGGGGGAGTTGTGACAACCCGAATATAATTATGATAAATTATATTTAAATCATGCTTATATTATGTGATATGAATAATGTGATATTATTATATCTAATGTTAAGTGATTATGTTTACTATAATCCTACTTTCATAAATCATGAAAGGTCGAATTATTTACAAACACAAATTTTGTTGTTTTCGGTGGAAAGGTTCGTGTTAGAGACTAGTTTTGACCTTTATAACATTATACATGACTTGAGGTGAAAACTAGATAGTTGTAGACACGTGAGTTAGGGTTGTAACACAATAAACGGATCATCAAATGGATGCCCTAGTAAAGAGTTATACCGAAATTACGAACAAAGGGCAAAGTTGTCCATTCCCTTTAAGTGGTATTTTGTCTTTTATTAAACCAAATGGTTTAATCTGATTGGTTGTCTTGGGAGGCAGCCTTGGACGACCTTATACCCTTGAAATATCCTTATCCTTCAGACAAAATCAGCCATGAAAGGGTTTTAAGCTTAAGGGAAGAGAAAGTAGAAGTTAAGGAAGAAAAGTGAGGAGAAAAAGTGAAGAAAAATCCGTAGAAATTACGTAAAAAGCCCTGAAGGTAATCCTAATTGAATTTCTTGTTGTTTATCTTATATTACTGATTTATATGATATAAATCATCATAAGTTTACGAAACTTTCAGCCCTTTATATGTATGTATGGTTAGATGCAAGTTTATGTTAAGTTGAATGAAGAAATCCTTAAAATTGCTTTGTATTGAAACCCCTTGAATTCAAACTTGCATATCTCTTTGTGTGATCACTGGAATTGAAAAATTAAAATTGGATATGAAATTAGACTCATATAGTCATATCATATACGAAAATTAGAATTTATCTCCTTGTGGTTAGGCCGTAATGATGATTTCAAGTTGGTACATGGTTTCGGTTTTTATACTTCATTTTGGTATGCCCTGAGTTTAGTCAAGCTTTTGAGATAGCAAATGAAGTCAAACAATTATGAAATTTTAATTCTGTACAATTAAGTATGTCTAATGAAAATGTATTGAAAATCATGGAAAGTTATGGTGGAGAAAAATTATGAAAATTCTTGGTAGTTGAAGGAACAATAGAGGAGCTTGTAGGGCAGATTTCTTGTGTTGTAGAGAAATGGTCATAACTTGCCCTAGGAAGCTTGAAAAATTACACCGTCACTTGTACTGGATAGTATATTCATATATGTTTTCATATTGATGAGGTTGGACCCCTTTATTTGTACAATTTAGGAATATTGGATGGTTAAGTATGTAAGACCATAATTTCAGGCCATACAGGGTACCCCTTGAATGAATGTTTGTATTTTGTCCTTACAAAGGGTACTTTGAGTACATGTTTCATGTGTATATACATTGAGGAGTATAATTTCATGTTTACTTGACTTTGGTTATAAATTCCTCATAAGGTATTTCCTACGGTTGAATGTCCGTAACTCTATCAACATGTACATCATTGTTTGCCTTTACCTATGTTTTATGGAATGTGACTTAATTGGAATTATATTGTTGATGTATAGTCATGGAAAGTTACATAATTATGTTTGGATAATATTTATGATTGAGGTTCAGTACTGAGTTAGTTGGATTGACAAGTGTAAGGCCTAATCAACCCAGTTCAGCTCCACCAGAAGAAAACGTGAATACATAGTTGTCAACCAAGGTGAGTGTACTCACTGGAAAGAGATATTTGTACCGTGTTATTGATATGATCATAATATAATGAATATGAAATTGTTCATTTCGGTTTACCGAAATGAGGGGTTACTCCTCGACCAGGAATGGGGGAGATTTGTCTATTAATGACAAGGGGTTACTCCTCGATCAGGAATGGGAGAGAATTGTCTATTTAGACAGGATATGTGAATCATGATTCGGAAAAGTTGGTCATTCATTATGAATGAGCCGGATAAGTTAATTCATAATTATATGGACATGATATATTGCATGTAAATTTATGCAGTAGTATAGTAGTGATGCATTCACTGGGCTATTTTTCTCATGGTTCCTATGTTAACATTTTTTAAGTAACGCGATGTCACTGCCAAATCTAGGAGGTCGGGTTCGGTTAGCCAGGAATGGGAGAAACTATGATTTTGTGTAAATGTAAATGATGTAATTAAGTTAATTTATCCTTCAAGAAAGTTTTTATGGGCATGATTACTCTGATGTTGTAAAAAGGTTTTCAGTTATATGAATTTACAATGATAACTCTGAAATCAAAACTCGTGATTATGGTTTGGTTAGATTAATTATGGTTTGACTCACTTTGACTTTCAAACATAATTATAAGTAACTGGGTTGGGGTGTGTCACTATAAATGGAAACATTTCCTTACCGTCACTCGGATATCATCAAGAAATAAGAAAAGGACCAAATTCTTATAAAAGTTTATTATCATGACTCTTATGTTGAACATTTTCTATAATAGAAACCCTAAAACCTTCTTGTATAAAGTGTATGGGGAAAAGTGAGCTTTTTCGCTTCTCTTTAGGGCTTTCTCACCTAAGGATTTGCACATGTCAGATTATCCTCTTTCACAAAAGGGTGGTATGCTGTATTACTTAAGGTCAACTTTCCGAGGCTCTTGATCTATAATGGAGCTCCTCACTCAGTTCAATATCATTTTTTAGGAAATCTTATATGGGTGGAGTAATAGAGCCACAATGGGAATTACAAAGAAATAAGAAACATGGCGTTCAGCTTCTTGAATTTGTCAAGTAGGGGATCTACAAGATAAATATGGTTTGGGTCCCTACACGACTTAGGTATGCACAGAGGTAAGATATATTGTAGGAACACGTTATCACGAGCAATTCAAATAAAATTAACAAAACTTGAGGCACTTGAACAATCAGTTAATCACAAAGTGCAGACTGTAGAACATTTAGAGACCTACAACAGATATTATTCTATAAATTCATCAGTCATGTATGTTAGATACAAGAAAGAGGATACTAAAATTAATGCATAGCATCATTAGGTGGTAGAACTGAAACTTACGGGATTTGGATGATGCTCATTTTTGTGCTTGCTACCAATGCAAACCCAACCTCCATCCGCCTCAACTGAGACAAACCCTGATAAATTCTTAACAGTAATAATCATTGCCTCCCTGTAGACAGTGCCACATTCATATGTAAATTTTTCCCCTCCAAAAATTTTCTCGATTGCCAAACAGATAGTACAAAGATATTTAAAGTGGAACATCGACATACCCTTTGGTTGAAATACTATTACTAAAGCCGTTTAATATAAAATTAAAATATTTAAGTAACTCCGAACTATTTTTTGAATAAACTCTTTTCTTAAAATCAAATCAAATTAATCACAAGATGTGTTTAACAAAATATGTACGAGATCTGTTCAAGATTGGTTAACAGGTTTAGCACATCAGTTTAAAAACTTAAACTCAGCACAACCATAAGAATTAGATGAGGAGATGTAGAAAGATTAATGACAGACTATTTTTAACGTGGTAAAACCTCAACCAACTGAGGAAACATGCACGACTCCCTCTACGGAGTAAACCAAAAATCTCACTAAAACAAATTATAACAGTTACAAACGGACCTATACAAATTATAACACACATGCACACAAATTAATGACATGTCGCATCTGCATTGGCTCATGTCTGGCCCTCACATGGGTCCCATTGGCGTGGAGCCCAAACACGAGTCATTGCAAATGCGACACGTAAGTGCGTCTATAAAATGTGTCTAATTTTATGTGTCGTCCTGGAATTATCTTTACAAATTTGTTGACCCTACTCTACCCACTATTCTAAAAAACCCGTTTAGGCTCCTCCTAGGCATGACTAGGCTTAAGGCTTGGGATAAACGCCCCGCCTTAAGTTTTTTACGCCTTATTCTTGGTAAAACCCTTGAGGTGCACTTTTTTCCAAAAACAACAATGCTTTAGTGAAATGATATCGCCTTTTAAAATAATTTTTTTACTAATCGGACCATTATCTCATCCAAAATAATCAAATAGTTTTTTAATCTACATATATTCAGACATATTTTTATGTTATGAAGAATTTTAGTATTTTAATAGCCTTGTTATGGTTAAAAAATATTAAAATATTTAAAAAAGGCCTAAACGCCTTGTCACACCTTTTACGCCTAAGGAACACTTAGGCTTCTAAGGCTTAAGGCTTGACCTCCACCCCTCGATCACACTCCGTGTTTTTTAGAACCTTATTCTCTACCCAACCCAAATGATGATTGACAAGATCCTCGAATATGATTAGTTGAAAATAATGGATCCCACTTTGTTTTTTAACCGAGTTATTCATATTTTAACCAATCACACCAGAGAGTCGCGCATATATTGGCAACATGGTCCTAGTTAGTTACTTAGTAAAGGGTAAAAAATGAAGAGTAAAAGGTAAAGGTGAAATTAAGTACCTATTGGCAACGGAGAATAGGGCAGTAGAATCGGTATTAATCACATCGAAAATGTCTTCTTCATCATCGTAAAAGAACCAATGAACCAATTGGTATACAATGAAAGCACAAATTAATTCCACCCTCACAAAGGAATAAGCTTGAGCTTGGAGTGAAGAGAAATTGATATTTTCTTGATCATGAAGTTATGTTGTGTGGAAGAAAAGTATTAAAGGGAGGTCGTGACTGAAATCGTGTATTATTTTATTGGGTGCTCCCAGGTTAAAAATTTGGATTAACGGGTCGTGTTTAAGACACCAATGACGTCAGTTAAAAACACAACACAATACAAATAGTGTGATAGATTGTTGCATTGTGTGTGTTTATGTTTTCGAGAAGTAAATCAGTGCGCTGATGCTTTAATTGTAGCGGTAGAATAAAATTAAAGCATCAGGACACTACTGCTACAATTGTAGCGAGACAGTAGAGTAAATCAGTGCGCTGATGCTTTAATTTTTATTCTACTGTCCCTTCATTTTTGGGGTTTGTTTGTAACAATGACGGGTATGGTTACCTTATGGTACGGCTTGAAGTTAAAGACATTATGTGTAAAATAAGTTTATTTTGAAAAACGTTTATCTGAGTTTGGTAAAAAAAAATGACCCAACACGATAGCCTATTTACTTATATATATGTATATAATATAATGCTCTTGTGCGGACTAGTCTGCATTTTATGAATGCGGACCGGACAGTGTCAGTAAACGGTGCGACTAGAAATTATCACCTAAATTATAGGCACACTCTCTCTCTTTTCCGGTCTCACCGCCAGGTGACATATGTCTGGTCCGCACAAGAGCAGGAATATATATATATATATATATATATATATATATATATATATATAATTGCATTTTTTATTTTATATTGCATGGAATATGGGGATAAGGTCAACCGACATCCATCTCCCTCAGATCTTGCATTTAAGGGTGTAATCAGGTTGCTTATTTGTGTTGTAATTGTGTTAAAACGGCTAAGGTAGTGTCAAAACTATGGCAAGAATATGACACACCATGTTAATTTCGTGTTGGATTATGTCGTGTTTTCGTGTTGTGTCGGACTTGTGAGTCGTATGTGCTCCTCTACCACACTCTAAAATTATTGTTTTTTTTTATTTTGAACACATAAATGGACCTCGCTAGCATTTTTTCCCTTCGCGCTCTCTCAAACCTACTCCTCGACTCTCCTAACTCTTAGTGTTTGACTTCGATATCCACCATCGTTAAAATCCCCCCAAAAATACATTCAAAAATGGTTATTATCATTTATTGTTGTTCCTAAGTTGAGAGTACATTAATTTTTTACCATTTGGTAGAATTTCTGGTATATCAACCATTAAAACTCAATGGAAGGTGGACATTGAAATGAAGATAGTTATGGCCAGTCAAACTCCGCCAAAATGAGCCAAAACACTCAACCAGGCGTATTTTTATGCTTAACCACATGAATTTTTTATTTTTCTTCAATGTTTGAAAATCTTGGACCGTTAAAATGGTAGTTTACACTGGTTTGGTATCGAGATACGAAAAACTATGGCATCTTTCATTATCCATATACTGAACCACTTGGTATATATTTTTCGTGGAAAACTCAATTCGAGGCATGTACACTAGATTTGGGATTATATCTCCCAAATGGAAAAACTGCTATGGCACATAGATACATAACCACATAAGTCTTTTTTATTTTTTTAAAGGAACTAGGGGTATTTTATTTATATACTAGTGAGAAGAGCCCTCACTGCAGCTTACAATCAATTAGAGAGAAAAGAAAAGGAACATAAGAATAAGGCCCTAAACAAGACAAATAAAAAACTACACTAGATTTTCAAGTTCCTAATAGTAGGAATTTGAAGTTTATCCATCTTTAGAAACCTTTTAAATACTTTTAGAAGAGCATATATTTGATAAGAGAAGATTGGAGGAGATTCAACACTTCCCAATTTCGCTAAGAAATCTGCTGTCATATTTGCTTCTCTATATATGTGATGAATTTTGCCAGAACAATGAGATATAAGGACTCTAATTTCCTCCACTTCCCACTTAATTTTTTAAGGACAGGAAATGGTACCCTTTATAGCTTCAACTAAGATCTTTAAGTCAGATTCAATAATTAAATCATAGTCCTTTAAATCTTGATACAAATTCAAAGATTGAAAAAGGGATTTTACTTCTGCTTCCAGACTAGAGTTGATCCCAAAGTAAGAATGAAAATTCCATAAAACTTCGCCCAAATGGATCCTCAATAAACCCCCACCTCTACTTTGCCCTGGATTACCAAGAGAACTTCCATATACATTGAGTTTGAGAGTAACTTTGGAAGGCAACAACCATTGCACTAGCTTGGGAATAATTTAAATTCTTATCAAACGAGGTTTTAAAATTAAAAGATTTTACTTGAATAATAATTGACAAAAAAACAATTGGAACATTGTGAAACTTTGCTTTATTTTGGTGGATCCGTATCTGCCAACATATAAGAGGGGGAATCAATTTGATTTCTGCCTGCTGAATCCCAATCACTGATATATGATTCTCTGCCTGAAAAAACCAGAAGAAGTAATCCTCATAGATATATTGAAAAAATACCAAACTTTAGAGGCTATTTCATTATAAGAGAATATATAATCAAGACCTTCTTCAACATGAACCTTATAGCAAACACAAATAGATGGACCTCTGAATCCTTTTTTTCTTCTATAATAACCTATTGGAATAAAATCTCTCAAAATTTTGGGGAATAAGAGGATCACAAATAAATAAGGAGATGATGACTTTACCATTCACCCTTCTATACAATTGCCAAACTGATGCCAATGAAAACTTCCCAGAAATAGTTGAAATGCATAAAGTTTCATCTTATTAAAGATCACATGTATGTTCAAGAAGTATTTGATTTACAATCGAAATAAGAAGCACTTGTAGTAGTTTATCTTTATTCCATTATTATTATTGGTCCAATACTCAACTATGGGACCTACACTTTGAGAATCACAAAAAGAATAAATTGGACCATTCTCAATCCAGTGGTCCCTGATCAGGTCAATTTTACCATTACCCAATCTCCGCTTGATATTGCATTCAACTATATCTCTAACTTTGCACAGTCTGCCCCAGGTGTTAGGGAAGTTCTTTGGATTCACCTCCAATGGATGATTCTTATTGTAATATCTAGATTTGATGAAAGATGGCCATAAAGAGTTAGAAGTACTGAATTTCCACCACAGTTTAACTGACATGGCATTGCAAATATCCTTTAATCTTTTGATACTCATACCTCCTCCAGATAGAGGTTTACATACTTTATATCACTGACTTTCTAATTTAGACAGAACTTCAGAGGAACCCCATAGGAATCTAGAAAACATACCTTCTAATTTAGATAGCAGTGACTTTGTAGGGTAGACTGCTGCAAGTGCATGAATAGGCATAGTAGTGACCACACTTTTGATAAGTTGAAATCTATAGGGTAGATTGCTGCAATCCTTTTTCATTATATAAGATTTGAATTAAGCAAAGTGTTACGCCATATGTATGTCGAATGAAGTACAAGGTCTCTTTTTTTAAATATCTTTCCTTCAAGTAAATTTGATTAGTGAAATACATTATTTCCATACTTTTTCACATTTATATGTAATTATTTATCTAGGGTCCATTCATGGAAATCCATTCCATCTTACATAATGATCCGCTAGTCAGTGGGGATGATGAGAACAAAGAGCATGATGGCGCCCTAAAGGGTGATGTTAGCCCAGATTTCTTTGCTCACTAGGTATTATTATAATATCAAGGTTATAACTATACTATTAGTCATATCATTATACTAACTATTCATTGCATATATGTATAATTTTTGTCACGGAATGAGTTGGTGAATTGGGCTGAAAATCAAGCTCGATTAATAAGAATATTGTAACCAGTAAGTCTAACGCACCAATGACTACACAAGTTGTGAGAAGGGAAGGAGTTTAGTAATCATCGTGTGAGAAAAAATGAGAACGAAATTGAAAGCAAGGGTGGTAAGAAGTTGAAAATAGATTTGGCCACTCTGAAATGCAATTTCCCATTTACATTTAAGGGCATCCCACTATATGATAGCCAATGGATGCTATAAGTCGTTAATTAAGTTCACAACCAGTATATGCCCAATACACTAGTTGGACGTGTGGGTGGAATTAATTTGTGTTTTCAAAGTCTACAACCACTTGACAAAAATACATGTTTTATAAAAATGATTAGTTATTTAATTATGGGAAGTGGTAACCTAAATAAATCTATTTTTATGAACTTATAATATTAGATTTACTATTTGGAATCCCACATGCTTAGAATGTTGATATTTGTTATTATTGGGTATTGGTTTTAATCGCATGATAAAAAGGATACGGATCTCGAATATATGTTGTAATTTATGTAATCATGTACATAATGAAAATGGTGTAGATCATTGAAATATGTTACTGAAAATTATTAACACGCATGCTTGAACTAGTTTATACTTTGATTTGATAAATCTTACCCAAACTAATTATACAACTTGTTGGAGAACTTGTAGAGATTGTAAATCATATGATGAAGTTGATTTGATTTGCATGTAATCGGACTTATAAATATATAGAATCTAAAGAATATAACTTTAGCCGAATGACTGTAATAAATGGTAGAATTATCTTATGTTGAATAGAATGACGATGTTCGAATTATTGGGTTATGTGTTATAATTTGTAATTTGGCTCATATTATTTGTAGTTGATACTCTCTTGATATGGGATTAGAAAGTGGTCATTTTATATTAGGTATTTCCTAGATGCAAGACCAGATGATACGTGTTACTTTTACTTCATTCTAGTTGGAAAACTAGGGAATGGTTATAATTTAGGGTATTTTCCTAGGTGATGGAGGTACATATAATTTTATTGATTGCTTAGTATGGGACTATGGATGATTTTAGTTTGTGATGCCCGAGTGATTTGGGGATTAGTGGGAACTAATGAAAAATTAATGTAAATACTGAGAATATAATTAAATACCTAGGATAATAACATGTATTAGATATTGATGGAATTATGTGGGCATTATGGTATGTGTAGGGTTTACTATTGACTGGCCAATACGATGTGTGCGAGACTTAGGCAAACTAGTTATAGGAATGATGTGTTGATTGAATTAAATATTACGTAATTTAATTGAATTAAATATTACATGTTGATTAAAACATTAATTGGGAGAGAAAATGATTAATGTTTATTAAATAAAATTACTAAGTGAATAGTAAATAATTATTTTATGTCATAGCGAGTGATAGTGATGTGAGAGTGTTATATTTCAACCGGGTGTTATGTGTAGACTATTTGAGGTTGAGATAGGAAATTATTGTAGAGTGACTCGGATGGTGATTTTAAGGTCACAGTTGATTCCGAATGGGTCGAAATAGTCAGAATAATATACTCGGGTGTATTGTTTGGGTCCCAGAGCAATTTTAGACCAACCCGACACCATATAAGGGCGTTTCGGTCATTTGGTGGACTTGGGTAGAGAGAATTATGAAAATCGAAAGATTATATCATCCCCTTGGAGTTAAAGGCTAGGGTTAGGAGAAGAAGAGAAAGAGAATTCTTGTAGATTCAACACCTTTCTTGCATCACCTTTACCACCGGATAACAAATAGGGAGGAGAGAAAGGCATCTTCATCGCACAAAAACGAAATCAGACCTGCTATTGCAAAGATAAGTGTTTATCTTGCATGTCTTTATAGAATTTGTAATACCCATGATAGAATTGATGTTATCTTACATGAAACATAAAATTTCGAGATAAAACAATGAGATTAATTCATGTTAATGATTAGGATTCATGTTAGAGTTTTGATTTCTGATAGGAAAATACGAAATCTAATTTTTGGTACACTTTGAGAGATAAAATTTGGGTTTCTTGAAGAAGATGTAGGAAATTTTGAAACTAGGGTTTTGTAGACCAACAATGGATAAATTCTTGATTATTATGGATTTAATGATGTTTGATTATTAGAAATTCATTAGAAATCGTTCATATACTCTAATTTGATGTTGGGTTAAATTATGTTGGAGTTTGGGTACGATGCATGAAGGTTTTGTTGGATAAAAATGGTAAAAAATGTAACAGTTAAATGAAAAAGATGATCTGCCAGGGGCGAATCGATTTGGCTGGATGACCGAATCGATTCGATAGGCAAATCGATTCAGGTTTTTCATCGAATTAATTCGGCTTCCCAAATTTTGGCAATTTTTTATTTGTACGCCCTAAATTTCACAAATAATCAACGGGGGGAATTTTTTATTATTCTTAAACCATAGGGAGGGAGTTATTAAATTCCAGTAGACTATGGTAAGGATTTGGTTCAGCTAAAATGAGATAAATAAGGCTATGACCTTTTGGGCATAATATGAATTTCAAGGAATTTTGAGAATCAGAACGAGTTACGGAGAGTGTGAGTAAACACAAGTTGTGAACCACTAGGATAGAGATATATTAACTACTGATATTAATTAAGGTGTAACTAGGACCCTTCGAGTAGCGAGTGATACGCGGGAATAGATGAAAAGATGTCATAACGAGTACGTTGAGTATTCAAGAGATATATACTATGTACGAGTTATATGATGGGTTGTGTGTATACCTACAGAATAATATGTATATATAGATTGAGTGAATACATATTGTTGTGATTTGATTATCTGTGTGAACATACCTACGATGCCTGCTATCGCGAGAGGTTCCGCGTAGAGGGCAATCCCACCTTGACAATTTTAATGAGATTTGGATGTGTGACCCAAAACATAACTTAGGGCGGCTCACCATATGCCGTTTATTAGTGGGACCGGTGTGTCATTTGGGCACATTAGGTATGTGCATATCCCAAAGGCTTAGAACTATGTTCGCCTCCATTGTGTGTTGTTTGATTGAGGATTCGAGGAGACATTCTGAATCGATAGTCCTTAATTTGGTACGAGAGGTACATGGACAAGATAGCAGATTATGCCAACATCACGGGAGTCATTCCAGGGGATGCTATAGTTATATATATTATATATTTTTTAAATATACAGAGGTGTGATTAATACTTGTGTGTGATGGTAGAATTGATAGATTGTGTACATCAAAAAGTAATTTAAGTAGAGAAACTTAAATAATGATTTAATAATAATATACGAGTAATATTAATTATTCGTAGTACAATAGAGTATAGTATGTGGAATACGGGGGAGATAAAACTTTTGTGGTTTGTTAGATACGTTATCTATTTAGGCAGGGTAGCATAGCTAGGTAGGAGAACTTAGGTGTGCACTTTAGTTGAGAGGTGAGGAACTTAAGGGAGTGTATGTGAAACTAATGTGTATCTAAAAACTGATTTAAATACTTGCAAAATATTTTCAAAAGATTTTTTGGCTCTGACCCTTATCAAATATATTTTTCCAAAATATTTTAGGTGTCCAAATACAAGGATGCCAAGCTTGATGATTCATTCTAAGGATGCATAGTTGCATCATTTGTGGAGGCTTGCAGGATTGATATAGACGCTGCAATTATTCATTCCTAGATTAGGATTTTCACTTCAGTATTTCATTTGGGAATGTTTCCCCTTTAGATGATTTAGTATTCTAGTTATTTAGCATTTATTAGACCTTGTTCAAATTCATTTTTTTTTACCTTAGACTTGTAGTTAGATTTTTTGGGAACATATGGTTTATTTGGTAATATCTATTATGTTGTTTATTATGTGATTGGTTCAGACTATTGTATTGCATGGATGGTTTGGTCATTTTATTTTATTTTATTTTGCATGTTGTTATATTGAAAGATAAAATTTGGCACCGGTTTAATTTAACATAGGTGGTTAGTAAATTAAAAAGTTTCGACAATGACGCTAAGAATGAACCAAAAGAGATTCATGGTTATTTTGATAAAGGAGTGATCACCCGTGGTTAAAATAGGCGGTGTGTCACAGATGGTATCAGAGCATCAGATTCTAGTGTCCATAGGATCTGCACGGCTTACTATGATTTCAGCGCAACGTTCTTTGACATAAATCCCTATTATTTGGATTGTTGTATTCATGATTACGTATTTGGGATTACGTTCTTCTGTTGTTATACTTTTATTGACTATGGACTCATATGATTCGATCTGGTTTTAGATGCCACCCAATTGGGGATGACTAACTAGGGCAGCGGGTAGAGCCGATGTGAGGGAGGATCAACAGGATCCACAAGCACCGCAGCCACATCCAACACTTGGGTTAGTGTCAACAACAGAGGTGGCAACGATTGTGGTGCAAGCAGTTAACGCCGCTATGATTTCCATGGCTCTCCACTTTCCCGAGGTCAACTAACCACCGCAACTAGTGGTACCGTTTGTCTAATCCCACTCGGAGCCTTCAGATTCATAGAAAGTGAGGGAGGTGTTTCTGAAGGGCCACCCACCCGAGTTCCAGGGTAGCTCGGACGTGATTTTAGCATGTCGGGGGAAGAAAGATATTCAGCGACATAGGTGCATGGTTGACTGTAGTGACATGTATATGACACCCCGATTAATTAAATATTGGGTAGCTACTCGTTTATTCAAATTAATGCAAAATGTCAAGTTGGTTCAGTTCACAGCATCACTGTCGAAAAGCATTTATTTAAATTTTCTAGCCACCTAATATTTAAAAAGTGAGTTGTCAAATTTTATTAAATTAGATTAACATGCAACCAATTAAAATTATTAACTAAAGACATCACAATCACATTACAGTAACAATGTAAAAATACCGTAATAAAAATCAGTCTGGAGTAACACTCCCCTGAACAATCCAAATAATGAATAAAACCAAATACAAAGTTCGAACTATTAATTATTTAAATAAATCCAAAACTGAAATGAAACTGAGCA
This sequence comes from Sambucus nigra, assembly GCA_949130495.1. NCBI lineage: Eukaryota > Viridiplantae > Streptophyta > Magnoliopsida > Dipsacales > Adoxaceae > Sambucus > Sambucus nigra. Next base: position 675,182,269 of record OX422213.1, read on the forward strand.
TGATAAAGCTGTCTCTAAATGGAAAGGGCGACATGACCTAACAGAGGAAATAAATCTGAAATAGAGTCAAGTAGAATGTGGAGGCATCTACAATCGAGATCCGGTAACTTCCACAGAAGCTACAGCACGTCACTGAAATGGAACTCCTAAGCTTGGCGTCCCTGTGGCTGGGCACCTAAAAAGGTTTTTCAAGAAAAATAGATTTGAAAGCAAACGGGTCAGAGCCCGATTGTGAAAATAGTTTAAAAATATAGCAAGTGTTTAATAACATTATAGAGTGAAAATAAAATACATGTTAGTTGCGAGCACTCACATGAGTTCCTCACCTATCAACTAATTGTGCACATCTAACGTATCCGTGACCCGTCCTAGTTATGTCGCTAATTAACTAGTTTACTTCACAACCTGACTTTACATTATAATATGACAGTCAAAACAAGACATTCTAATATAACCTGTGCTCATCCTTTTTATTTCTCAGATTTCCTTACAATAACCTCTATGTGAAATTCCCATTTTTATCTCTACTAAAATGTCACGAGTATTCACACTTACACTTAAATAAAGAGTCCAATTCAATTACAAGTATATTAATCTCATCATAAATATAAAATTAGGTCACCCCTAGGCTAAGTTGCGGTGCACACATACTCTGCTATCGAATCCCGGTACATCACGTACATAAGGACCACGTATTCCGAATCTCTCAGGAACCGTCTCAATAAGAAAAAATCACACATAATGGAGGCGAACATAGTTCACATGCCCATGGGTCACGCACATACCTATGCTCCCATGGTCAGCTGACTTATTAACTCACAAATAAGTCATTCACAACCCTCTGTCCTTAAGGTACCAATCTAAATCCCCCCGTAGGCACACAAGGATTAGATGGCCCAATTCGAAAGCTGACCTCCTGTGATAGCAAGTATGGTAGGTATGTTTTACACATAAGTCCATATACTAAGCAATCACACCACTTAGATATCTTAAAATAATAAATAAGGTATATTATACATTCATATACAGTTATTCTGATTTGTACATGTTTAAGTCTCAGAATAATATATAATATAGACCGCCGACACCTCTCACGTCGTAGTTTCAAGAACCTAAATCCTAACCCACCAAGGTTACCAAGTTTCCTATTATTCCCACATTTAAATCCACTATTCTCAAGGTCCTCATTTCTGTCACTAACCTTATATTATCCAACTATCTAAAACTTATTCATCAACTCTCAATCTACAATAGTATCACACTCGTTGAGCCTTATTTAGATTAATATAATTCCCAATTTGACTTTTAATTATGATTCGAGTCTCACAAATATGCCTACTGGTCTTCCTTGAGTCTAAGAGTATTCACAAAGTCTTCATCAATAATTCTCTAGGGTCGAAATTGTTAAAATCCAACAAAGGAAAAATATAAGCGATTCTGGGAAGGTCGATCGATCGATCGACCTGGGAGTGTCGATCTATCGATGGTGGTCGATCGATCGACCTGGGGGTACCGATTGATCGAACGCACCAGATAGGCTACAGTCTGCTTCGTTTTTCAATCCAAAATTTGTCCCAAAACTTCATTACAAGGTATGAAAATCTAATATAACGTTATAGGATCATCATACAACCAAAATACATCATTATTAATGTTCCAAAACTTTTTAATCGTCAATCATTAGCCTTATATAGATCAAAACTTCAATAAGAACCCTAGTTTCCTATTTTCTTCAAGAACAATGATAAATCTCCTCTTTAAATTCATTTATAAATCATCAAAGTTATATTTTGGGTACTGAATTCGTCGAGAACAGATCTACATATAATTCCTAACCAAAGTTTAGATTTGTACATCAAATTCATTGGGTTTTCATCAAATCTTTCAAGACAAATCATTAATTTTTTACACTAAGCATGAAGGAAATATTCATTGATTTAATGAAACCAAATCACTCGCCTTAAGTTCGATGTTCTGAATTGTTGCTGGTGTTCAAGGGCTGGTTCTCTCTTCTTTCCGGTCATAATTCCATCCAAAACGGTGGTGGTGGGTGGCGGTTTTGGTTTGGAACCCTTTTTGGAACTTCTCTGTAACTCCCGTAGCCCACTCTCTTGTTTTTGGCTGATAACGGCCTTAATGGATTTTATAATAATATATAAATAAACTCTAAAATTTGTGGGCCTTAATTCCTTAATTTTTGAAATTACCAAAATACCCTTCCGGGTTGCCGACTTGGCCTGAAAATGTCCCGGGACCCAAACTAAACTCCCGGCTAGTATTTTCTGACTATCTCGACCCTTTCGGACACGTTGGCGCACTAAAAATGACCATACGGTTGATAAAAATATAATTTACTTTTTAAATCAAATTAACTTAATCTCTTATGCGATTGACACGCACGTCCCAACTTAATTTTTCAAATTGTCGTATTTACATCTCTTGACAATTTTAATACTTTTAATACTCATATATTACCATATATACCCAGTAATATTCACTATTATCATCATAATCAAATACCAACTCGCGTCTCGCTAGTATTTAAATCCGGATTAATTTCCAATTAATTCTCATTTAATTTAATTAATCCATTAAATAAAAATAAATAAAATTACGGGGTATTACATAATTCCCCCCTAATAACATAATTTCATCCCGAGGGGTTTGAAATCATTTTGGGTATATATTCATTAACTGGATAAAGGGTATGGGCCAAATCGTCCCTAAGATATCTCCTTAACGAGGAAATATGGAACACGTCATGAATCCTTTGCAAGTGTTCCGGTAACCCAAGTTTATACGCTACTGGCCCAATCCGCTCGATGATAGGAATTGGGCCCACGTATCTAGGTGTCAATTTCCTTTTCTTCCCAAAATGCATAATCCCCTTCATCGGAGATACTCTGAGTAGCACCTAGTCCCCCACCTTGAACTCTCTAAAGAATCTTTTAGCATCGACAAACTTTTCTTTCGGTCTTGAGCCACCCAAATACAGCTCCGTATCATCTCTATCCTCTCCAAGGTATCCTGAATCACCTCCGGCCCAAGAAGCTTGTTATCCCCCACCTCTAGCCAATATGCTTGGGAACGACAAGGTCGTCCGTACAACGACTCGAATGGAGCCATGCCAATAGTGAACTGGTAGGAATTATTCTAGGCAAACTCCACCAGTGGAAGGTACTGCTCCCAACCACCTCCAAAGTCTAGGATGCACATACGCAACATGTCCTCCAAATCTAATTTGTCCGCTCAGTTTGCCCATCTGTTTGTGGGTGATATGCCATACTCAGCCGCAACTCCGTGCCCATGGATTCCTGGAAGCTCTCCCAAAATTATGAAACAAAAATCTTGTCTCTGTCAGACACTATATTGAGAGGGGAGTCTCACTATCTCCGCTATGAAAATATGGGCATACTATCCCATAATGTAGTCTCTCCGGGCTGGTAGAAAATGAGCAACTTTGGTCAATCTATCCATGATTACCCATATGGAGTCGTGACCCCTCTGCGAAGTAGGTAACCCCGTGATAAAGTCCATGGAAATGCTCTCCCATTTCCACATAGGAACCTCTAACGGTTGTAGAAGTCCTGCCATTCTCTGATGGTCAACCTTTACCAGATGACAAGTGGCACATTTAGAAACGAACTCGGTAATATCTCTCATCATCCCGCTCCACCAGTACTGTCGCCTCATAACCTGGTACATCTTATCCCCACCGAGATGTCCCACGAACCGCGAACCGTGCGAATCTGTCATAACTTCGTGTCGTAAGTATTACCCTTCAGGAATAACCAGTCTCCCATTGAAGCGTAAGACCCCGTCTGAACCAACGGTGTAGGACTCGGCTCCCTCTGCTAGTAAACAAACTATCTGCTCTGCTAGGACTCGGCTCCCTCTGCTAGTATCACTCTCGTAACAATCTGGGGTGTAACGGTTATTACCGACATGGATGATCGGGCCACTACATCCTGGTGTCCCAACTCTTTCCACTTTGCTCTTCACACTTCGGCCACCTCACCTACTAGTCTACGGCTCAACGCGTCTGCTACCACGTTAGCCTTCCCTGGGTGATATTGGATATCGAACTGATAATCCTTCACAAATTCAATCCACCCACGTTGATGCATATTGAGTTCCTTCTGTGTGAAGAGGTATTATAGGGACTTGTGGTCTGTGAATAAACGGAATTTTTCCCCCAGGAGATAGTGTCTCCAAATCTGAAGAGCAAATACGACTGCCACTAACTCCAAGTCGTGGGTGGGGTAATTCTTCTCTTGAGGCTTAAGCTTACGGGAAGCATAAGCTATGGCCTGACTCTCCTGTTGCAGTACACCTCCAAGTCATTGTGAGGACGCATCGGTGTAGACTAGATACTCAACTCCCGGTTTGGGCAATGCTAACACTGGCGCTAAGGTCAACTTGCCCTTTAACTCATCGAATGCCAACTGACAGGCATCGCTCCAGATGAATGGCACACCTTTGCGAGTCATATGTGTCAAAAGGCCCTCTATCTTTGAGAAACCCCGAATAAACCTCTGTAGTATCCTGCTAGGCCCAATAAACTACGAATCTCATTCGGTGTCATGGGTTGTCCCTACTCACTCACCACGAATACCTTCCCCGGATCAACAGATATCCCCCTGTCTAAAATGATGTGCCCCCAAAACTGAACCTCCTTCAGCAAAAAACCACACTTCTCGTACTTTGCATATAGCTCATTCTGACGCAGCGTCTATAAAACCTGCCTCAAGTGCTTGGTGTGTTCCTCCTCTGTCTGGGAGTAAACTAGAATGTCATCAATGAAGACGATGACGAACTGGTCTAGGAACTCTTTGAATATCCTATTCATCAAGTCCATAAACACGACCGGGGCATTGGTTAGGCCAAAAGGCATAACTTGGAACTCATAGGAACCATATCTCGTCAAGAAAGCAGTTTTTGAGACATCCTGTTCCCTGATACGCAACTAATGGTATCCCGATCGCAAGTCAATCTTTGAGAAGAAGGAAGCTCCTCTCAACTGGTCGAATAAGTCATCGATTCGGGGCAACGAATAGTTATTTGTATCATGACTTTATTCAACTCCCGGTAATCTACACACAACCTCAAAGATCCATCCCTCTTTTTTTACGAACATCACAGTGGCACCCAATGACAAAGTACTCCTATGGATAAACCCCTGACCTAGCAGCTCCTCTATCTGATCCCGTAGCTCTCTCATCTCTGCTGGATCCATACAGTAAGGTGCGGGGGCTATAGGCCGAGTGCCCGACGTTAAATCGATAACAAAGTCTATCTCTCTACTAGGAGGTAATCCTGGAATATCCTGGAATACATCAGCAAACTCTCTAACAACTGGAATAAAATCGAGTGGTATCACCACTTCCTTATAGGTCTCCTCCTCTATATAGTACAAGTCAGTGGACAATCCTCCCTCAGGATGAGGCATCTCCACTAAGAACATCTGTTGCCCGGGTATGGCAAAAATAATACTCCTGCTGAAATAATCAATCATGGCTCAATACACAACTAGACAATCCATGCCAATGATAGCATCGTACTCAGTCATATCTAACACTAACATATCAACAGGTAAAGTAAACCTCCCGATCTCGATAACCACGCCTATACATATAAGGTAAATCACAAAACCCCTACTCAATGGCGAATCTACGCAGGTATCTGTGCTCTCCGCAGTGTCTAACAACCCTATAGTGCGTGCAAATCTCGTGGTAATGAAACAGTGTGTGGCCCCCGTATCAAATAAAATATGCCCCATAGTCCCCTGAATAGAGAACATACCCTCAATAGAGGGTGGATCCTGTGGGACTGCGGCCTACTGGACCTGATAAACTCGCCCGTACTGAAGCTGTCCCTACTGGACTGGGACTGCTGGGATGGGTGGTAAAGCTGGCATCTGTGGTGGTGCTGGGAGGTCGGCGGGAAACATAGGTCTCTAGGGCTCGTGTCGAGCACCCTGCTGCTGCAGTTGTGGGGCCCTGCCCCTTTCAGGACACTCCTGGAGTTTGTGGCCAATCTTGCCACAAATAAAATATTTCCCCGCAAAGTTTCCCCCTCTCTGGCCCTGGTGGCCATTACCATTCCTCCCCTGACCATGCTGGCCCTGCTGAAACTACTGCTGTTGGCCATACTGGCCATGTTGACCCTGTTGGCCATGACGAAAACCTCCCTGACCATTTATGAAACCTTCAGATCGAAACCTCTTAGAACCCCCCCTGCTGGGAACTCTGATCACTCTGCCTGTGCTGACCCTGTGCTGACTGTGCCCCGCTGGCATCATTCCCACCTATCCTGCCCTAATGGCTGGACTCTTCTGATCGCTTACCCTCTAACAAGTGAAAGCGGTGGTCCTGGCAGTGAAGCAGTGCTGCGTTAACCACATCAGAATAAGTGGCCAACGATAGATTTCCTAGCAAGTGCTGGCGGATCCTCCAAGTCCATCCATCCAAGAATTTCTATATCTTCTTCTCTACAATCGGAATCTCATCGAGAATGATGTTCAGAATATTGGTGAACTCGGCCTCATACTCTGCCACTGTCTTCCCCTCCTGTTTGAGGTTCATTAACTTCCTCCTCATCTCGGTATGAACTGTTGAGGGAAAGTACTTGCGGTCAAACCGCACCCAGAACTCCTGAATGGTAAGAACATCTCTCTCCTCCGCGGTGGTGATGGACTCCCACCACTGCAGTGCTGACCCTACTAGCTTAAAAGTAGCCAATATCTGTCTTTGTACATCCGTACACTCGTACATCCTCAAGTGCCTTTGGATGTCCTTCTTCCACTGACTGGACATAACGATGTCGGAGCTACCTGCAAACTCCAGAGGGTGTGCCTTATGAAAGGCATCATGAACACGTTCCCAAGCAGACGAGAATGCATGAGCCTGGACTGGGGAGACCATCGGCACCTGAGGTGGTGCCTGCTGAACAACTGCTAAAGCGGCATTTACCGCCTAGGCCACTATGGCTGCAACCTCTGTGGCGTTCATGGAACCCTGAACTGGTGCAGGCTATGGCTCGGGGTGGGCACCCCTGGGAACTTTCTGTGCACGTCGTGGAGGCATTTGAAATGAGAGAGAAGTCTTATAAGTCCACAGTTAATATTTTAAAATAGTTGAAGAGCGTAAAATACACAAAAGAGTATAATAATCCTAGAATATAGGGCTCTATATCAAAGGACGCTACGCGGAAACATAACAAGCCGTACAGATCCTAAGGACACTAGAACCTGATGCTTTGATACCACCTGAGACACCCCGACTAATTAAATACCGGGTAGCTACTCCTTTATTCAAATTAATAAGAAATGTCAAGTTGGTTCAGTTTATAGCATCACCGTCGAAAAACATTTATTTAAATTTTCTAGCCACCTAATATTTAAAAAGTGAGTTGTCCAATTTTATTAAATTATATTAACATGCCACCAATTAAAATTATTAACTAAAGACATCACAATCACATTATAGTAACAATGTAAAAATGGCGTAATAAAAATCATTCTGGAGTAACACTCCCCTGAACAATCCAAATACCGAATAAAACCAAATACAAAGTTCGAACTATTAATTATTTAAATAAATTCAAAACTGAAATGAAACTGAGCATGATAAAGATGTCTCTAAAAGGAAAGGGCGACATGACTTAACAAAGGAAATAAATATGAAATAGAGTCAAGTAGAATGTGGAGGCGTCTACAATCGAGATCCTGTAACTTCCACAGCAGCTACAGCACGTCACTGAAATGGAACTCCTAAGCTTGGCGTCCCTGTGGCTGGGTACCTAAAAAGGTTTTTCAAGAAAAATAGATTTGAAAGCAAACGGGTCAGAGCCCGATTGTGAAAACAGTTTAAAAATATAGCAAGTGTTTAATAACATTATAGAGTGAAAATAAAATACATGTTAGTTGCGAGCACTCACATGAGTTCCTCACCTCTCAACTAATTGTGCACATCTAACGTATCCGTGACCCGTCCTAGTTATGTCGCTAATTAACTAGTTTACTTCACAACCTGACTTTACGTTATAATATGAGAGTCAAAAAAAGACATTCTAATATAACCTGTGCTCATCCTTTTTATTTCTCAGATTTCCTTACAATAACCTCTATGTGAAATTCCCATTTTTATCTCTACTAAAACGTCACGAGTATTCACACTTACACTTAAATAAAGAGTCCAATTCAATTACAAGTATATTAATCTCATCATAAATATAAAATTAGGTCACCCCTAGGCTAAGTTGCGGTGCACACATACTCTGCTATCGAATCCCGGTACATCACGTACATAAGGACCACGTATTCCGAATCTCTCAGGAACCGTCTCAATAAGAAAAAATCACACATAATGGAGGCGAACATAGTTCACATGCCCATGGGTCACGCACATACCTATGCTCCCATGGTCAGCTGACTTATTAACTCACAAATAAGTCATTCACAACCCTCTGTCCTTAAGGTACCAATCTAAATCCCCCCGTAGGCACACAAGGATTAGATGGCCCAATTCGAAAGCTGACCTCCTGTGATAGCAAGTATGGTAGGTATGTTTTACACATAAGTCCATATACTAAGCAATCACACCACTTAGATATCTTAGAATAATAAATAAGGTATATTCTACATTCATATACAGTTATTCTGATTTGTACATCTTTAAGTCTCAGAATAATATATAATATAGACCGCCGACACCTCTCACGTCGTAGTTTCAAGAACCTAAATCCTAACCCACCAAGGTTACCAAGTTTCCTATTATTCCCACATTTAAATCCACTATTCTTAAGGTCCTCATTTCTGCCACTAACCTTATATTATCCAACTATCTAAAACTTATTCATCAACTCTCAGTCTGCAATAGTATCACACTCGTCGCGCCTTATTTAGTTTAATATAATTCCCAATTTGACTTTTAATTATGATTCGGGTCTCACAAATATGCCTACTGGTCTTCCTTGAGTCTAAGAGTATTCAAAAAGTCTTCATCAATAATTCTCTAGGGCCGAAACTGTTAAAATCCAACAAAGGAAAAATATAACCGATTCTGGGAAGGTCGATCGATCGATCGACCTGGGAGTGTTGATCGATCGATGGTGGTCGATCGATCGACCTGGGGGTATCGATTGATCGAACGCACCAGATAGGCTACGGTCTGCTTCGTTTTTCAATCCAAAATTTGTCCCAAAACTTCATTACAAGGTATGAAAATCTAATCTAACGTTATAGGATCATCATACAACCAAAATACATCATTATTAATGTTCCAAAACTTTTTAATCGTCAATTATTAGCCTTATATAGATCAAAACTTCAATAAGAACCCTAATTTCCTATTTTCTTCAAGAACAATGATAAATCTCCTCTTTAAATTCGTTTATAAATCATCAAAGTTATATTTGGGGTACTGAATTCATCGAGAACAGATCTGCATATAATTCCTAACCAAAGTTTAGATTTATACATCAAATTCTTTAGGTTTTCATCAAATCTTGCAAGACAAATCATTAATATTTTACACTAAGCATGGAGGAAATATTCATTAAACTAATGAAACCAAATCACTCGCCTTAAGTTCGATGTTCTGAATTGTTGCTGGTGTTCAAGGGCTGGTTCTCTCTTCTTTTCGGTCATAATTCCATCCAAAACGGTGGTGGTGGGTGGCGGTTTTGGTTTGGAACCCTTTTTGGAACTTCTCTCTAACTCCCATAGCCCACTCTCTTGTTTTTGGCTGATAATGGCCTTAATGGATTTTCTAATAATATATAAATAAACTCTAAAATTCGTGGGTCTTAATTCCTTAATTTTTAAAATTACCAAAATACCCTTCCGGGTTGCCGGCTTGGCCTGAAAATGTCCCGGGACCCAAACTAAACTCCCGGCTAGTATTTCCTGACTATCTCGACAATTTCGAACACGTTGGCGCACTAAAAATGACCATACAGTTGATAAAAATATAATTTACTTTTTAAATCAAATTAACTTAATCTCTGATGCGATTGACACGCACGTCCCAACTTAATTTTTCAAATTGTCGTATTTACATCTCTTGACAATTTTAATACTTTCAATACTCATATATTACCATATATACCCAGTAATATTCCTTATTATCATCATAATCATATACCAACTCGCGTCTCGCTAGTATTTAAATCCGGATTAATTTCCAATTAATTCTCATTTAATTTAATTAATCCATTAAATAAAAATCAATAAAATTACGGGGTATTACATACTTCCCCCCTAATAACATAATTTCATCCCGAGGGGTTTGAAATCATTTTGGGTATATATTGATTAACTGGATATCGGGTGATGGTGGATTATTTCGGGAGGACTATTGTGTTCTCTATCCCAAGGCAGGAGATGCTCCTAGGGGCGATGCCTCTTCCTGAGGAGGGCTGAGCACACGTATGTATTATATTGAGGAGGAGACCTCACAGGAGGTGTTTATACCTTTATACTCGATTCCAATGTTAAGGGAGTTTGAGGACGTGTTTCCCGAGATACACAAGCTGCCGTATAGCCGGGAAATTGAGTTCATTATTGACCTAGTGTCGGGTACGAGGCCTATCGCCCAAACGCTTTATCCTATGGCCCCATCTGAGGTTTGGGAGTTGAGGGAGCAGATTCAGTAGCTTCGGGGGTAAGGTTTCATTATATGGAGTACATCACCATGGGGTGTGCCGATGATATACATCAAGAAAAGGGATAGATCACTTTAGTTATGTATCGATTACAGGGACTTAAACATGGTCACAATTCGGAATAAGTACCCGTCACCTCAAATTGATGATCTGTTCGACCAGATGAGGGGAGAAGCTTACTTCTCCAAGATAGATGTAACACCGCATACTTTTATGGATAATTAAATTTCATAAGTAAGCGTAATTTGGAAATTGAGGAATTATTGGGAATAGTAATTTTTGGAGTTTACGAGGATTAGATGATGTTCGTGTGTGCTACATTTACTTTTGGGAGTAATTAAATGAGTTACACTAATTTAATTTCATGTCACAGTTGGGTAAAGTGACAAAGGAAAATATTTTAATTGGAAAACCCGAATTATGATGTGTTGGGTCTAATTAGTGAATTGTAGTTAAGTGACTCAGATGGATATTTCGAGTCGCGGTTGATTTTAGAATGGCCGAGATAGTCAGAATAGAGTATCCGGGAGTAGTGTTTGGATTTCGGGAATTTTTGGACTAATAGGGACTAGTAATTGAGTAAACGAGTCAATTTTGAGTTTATAAGGGCTAAACCCTTATTTCTCCCTATATAAGGCACGTGAGAGTGGGAGAAAGTAAAGAAAAAGAGAAAAAGAGAAGAGAGGAAGGAAAAGAGGGAGAAGAAATGATTTCCGAGCCAAACTCCGCAGGATTCGACTCGAGGTAGTCAAATTTTATCCACGAGGCAAGTGTTTACTTGCTTTATTTTCTTTTGAGCATAAATCTCATATTGTAATTTGGTAATAACAAATTAGACGATTTTGGGGTTGGGGTTTCGTGAATCAAAATGGGTTTTCGGAAGTTAAACGAGTAAAATCTGAATAATATCCAATTTAAGAAATTTAGTAAATAAATTAAAATCGATTGTTGCTTATGGGCTCTAGAATGTTTAGAACCCTTTTTATGTGTGTATATGTCATTGATTAAGGTCAGGGGATGTTAGGAGAAGAGATAAAATCTTGGGAGAAGCTTTAATGGCTGAAACAACCTCTCAGAGAAGAAGTTGTCCGAGGCGATCGATCGATGGCCTAGAGTCGATCGATCGATCGTTCAGGATTTTTGGCAATTTTCCCTAGGGTTAATTATATGGGATAAAATCCAATATTAATTGATTCTAGTTTATTTAATTAAGGAGTTAAAGATTAATTTAGGGAATTAATACCTAGCCATTTGAGTAATTTATAGGGGCTAAGAGGGTGCTAAGATGTGTGGCACAAAAAAAGAGAGTGCATTTTTGAGAAAAATAAATAGATTGAGGAATTAAATGTTTAGGTTTCCTAAAATGAAGTGGGGACCTCTAAATAAATTTCGGAGCGTGATGTAAATTTTGGATTCATGAAAATGGGATCCATGAATTATTTATTCGAGGGTGTTTACGGTGAGTAACACTCGAGTGAATATTTTGATGGGTGATTATATATAGATTATGGTACGCGTAGATAATGTGATTATATGCCGACCATAATTGAGTAAATCCTATGAGGTGACTACAATGGAATTTGGGATATTTGGAGAGTATATATATCCCTAAAAGTGATAAAGGTATGAGTTATATATGAAGTGAAGGAATACTTTGAAACACCCCGCCCGCCCGGGGAGGGCGAACGGAGCACTACTATCGATAAAACTAAACTAATCCACAATATAACAAGGTATAGAGCATCTAAAACCCACAATAAAAATAGAAACCACTAATATCAGTTTCTTCAAATTAAATACAACCAATAATCTCTCGAAATAAAACAACTATCTATCTCGAAATAAAATGCTCTATACAACAAAAATAAATACAAATCCTATCATTGTATTCTCGAATAATCTTCCCAAAATAATCCACGCTAAAATCAAATCCAAAGCGCCCAAAATCCACGCTAACCTGCCACTAAAAGAAAATATGGGGAAGTACACAATACGACATGAAAGATGCTCAACAAATATGTTAGCGTTGAATAAAACGTCACAATACGGATACGAATATTCAAATCAAATGTGAATCTCATAAGCAATTATATCACTATAATTTCTCAACAACACATTAATCGGGTCACCATGCCTCACCACCGTACCGCGCCTATGCATTTTTTTAGCATATCCGGAACAAAGAATATTGGCAGGTGCCCAACTTCCGTGCCATATTAAAATCTCATGACAGTGTGCTCAAAACAACATGACTAATACCTCATGAATGAAAATAATTCCAACAATTATTTTTCCAGATTTCCAAGAATTTAACAATTCAAAATATGAGTTCAATTAATAAGAATTCAACGGAATAAACACTCGCGAGATTTCAGGAGCATACTGTGTAAAACCCCATACCTTAAACCACCAAAAATAACCAACATGAATCATCACATAATTTCAGCCTCAAAATCTATTCACACCATCACGTTCTTCTCGCGAAAATAATCAAATCTCGTTCTAGCCCAAACTCGAGAAAACACCAAATAAACCTTTTAATCTAAGGTTGAAATCTTGAATAAGCTTGGGGCAATGGTTTGTATATGAAAGGGAGTAATTTTGGAGAGGTCTTCTGGTTGAAAAGTTTGAGAAAAAGTGATTTGAAAAGCCAAGCCACGAATTAGTTTATATATAAATGATTAAGTGTTTGATTAAGAAAAGAGTTCTAATTAGATACAAACACTAAAAATTTTATTCCGGATGATCGGATCATTGGAATCGCTTGAAATTTTAGTAGGTTGTAGCGAACGGCAAGACAAGACTGCTGACAAAAATTCAGCTTGATCGAATGGTCGGATTTTTAAAAATATTATTTTTACTAGAGAGTTTTATGTTCTGAGGACTCTTGGAGAGTTTTATGTTTTGAGGACTCTTCTAAATAATAAAAATTCAATTAAAACTCCATTTTAATTCAGATATCGAAATCGTTTGAAATTCTCGCCTTTAAAAATAATAACCAATACATTTGAGCAATAAAAATAATTTTATCTCAAAATTTAGTTTTCCTCTTAATTTTGAAAATACCCCAAAAATTACGCGGGTTGTTACATACTTATGGACTTAATAATTTAAGTATGTAAATACTTATGCTATTGCAAGTGGGAGCATTTGGGTTCGGCTATTGCTATATGAGTTGGCAATTATAGCCATTTATATATTTAAGAAGTGAAATGGGATATAAATATATACGATGTGATTATATTATATATTATATGATACGTATACATATATATATCTGTGTGATTTGTATATGTGTATCTTAGAGGATGATTTTCACGGGCTTGCCCTTGGAGTACGGCTGGTACAACCAGGTTATATATTTTCTCTAGTGCGATTCAGGGAGATTGAGCGATGTGGGTGAATCCCCTGGCTTGAGGAACACGGTGAGTATATCCTCAGGTCATCTCGTCCCGCGTTCGAGTGCGATGTGTGTACTCCACTTGTAGAGGGATCATGACCGCCTCCACCATTGTGTATATTTTACCATGACCATTGAGTAAGTCTGGCTTGGTACCGTGGTACAGTGAGTAAACTCGGAGTTGGATCGGCACTATGAGACTACATTCTCGAGTTATAGCTCGTTGGGATGGTTATCGTACTTGTGTGTATAGTACATTACTTGTGTATGAGAGCAATAATATATATATATATATATATATATATATATATATATATATATATATATATCTGCTAAGAGTAAATAGATAAAATGAATATAGATTAAATCAAAGTCTGAGAGATTCTATCCGGGTTTATATTGTAATATGTATAGGAGAAGTGAGTATGATAATGTGAATATATGTTGTGTACAGAGGGTCTAATGGATCCTGAAGATCGACACTGCCAACTAGTAGTGTATCGGGGGGTCCTTGTTTGGATTTCGCATCGCGAGACACCCCATGCACGAACATATAGCAGTGTTGGGAATGGGGAGAAGTTTAGCCCTTAGTACTCGGGTTAACTAGGATTTTTAGAGATTGGACGAAACGTATTAGTTAGGCAGGGTAGCTTAACTAGGTTGTTTGTTAGGTATGCGATAGGTGTGCACTACTAGAAGAGGGGTGAGGAGTATCTCGTGGGAGTGCGATACTAAATTTAAATACGAGGTAAAACATATTTTTTTTAAATATAGCATTTATGCACTTGCAAAATATTTTCACAACTCGGGCTTTGGCCCGTTTTTCTCTATTTTCCTCTCTTGCATATATATATATATATATATATATATATATATATATATATATATATATATATATATATATATATATATATGTGTGTGTGTGTGTGTGTGTGTGTGTGTGTGTGTGTGTGTGTGTCCTGACATAAGGATGCCTGGATGCAGATTCTTTCGAGTCAGACGTTCACTACAGCAGCTGTGAATGCATGCAGGTTTATTGTAGACGCTTCGATCCTTGTAATCTAGATATGAGGTACAGTAGAACTACTCCGACCGAAAGCCCAATTTGTATTATTTTATTATTTATCGCCTTTTTGTGCGGCATTTGATTTGATTGTAGTATGTTAAACCGAGTGTTTGGTTATTTTATTTCTTTTCAGTTTCATTTATATAAACTGCGTGAATGTTTTAATTTGAATGTTTTGTTTAAAAAGATTAGTTAAATAAAATTTTGACTCCATCCTAATAGGTTATTAGTAATTAAATTAGTTTTCGACAGTGATGCTGAGAATGATCTATATGAGACTTTTGTGTTAATTTGATATAGGATGGATCACCCAGTATTTTATTAGGTGGCTGTCATAGATGGTATCAAAGCAGCAGGTTCTAGTGTCAGTAGGAATATGTGCGGACGTATTATGCTTTCGACGTTGCTCTCGATTTGATATAGATCCTTATGATTAGGATTGTTGATTTCTCTTGTGGGATTTCGTACTCCTACCATTATATAAGATTATAGTAAATCTTTTACGCGTTCGTTCGAGATTCGTGTGCGGATCAGGGAAGGGTGACCAAGGAAGGCCGTGATGAGGGCAGTAGGAGGTGGTGCTTAGATGGAGTGATTAGTTAAAGTCGGAGACGAGGACCGCAGTTGAGGTCACCCCCCCCCCCTTTGTGGCGTTGTTAAGGATTGCTACAACGACTACTAAAGTATAGTAGTTATATGTATCTGAGTACCGCTATAATAGAGAGTGGTACTAAAGTTAAATTTCCCGGTCAAGCTAAAGTGGGTAAAATGTTCGAAAGGGCCCTTGATAATGACCATACGTTGAAGATAAGCTGTGCGGAATAAGTGTAGAATTTTTCAATGGAAGTAGAAGGCTCAAAATCTTTGGTTTAGAGCAGGGTATGGAAATACCCAGATGTGAAAATTTTAGGAAAATTTTTCGCTTGTGGGAGCAATATTGAAATGGTGAGAACAGTGGTCACCATGTTTAGGGGAACATGATGTTTTACTCATAGAGGAATTTTACGAATGATTTTAACCGTTAGTTCCCTTGGTTTATTAGGAGAAAAAGGAATGCAGTTTTCGGATTATTTACATAAGGATCAGTCAGAGGCCGACAGTGAATATATAGAGTTATAGATAAGTGAACTTTGTACCGAATTAAGGTAGGTACAATGAAGAGAAAGTCCTTCGAAGGAAAGATAGGCTCGCTGGAAAAGTGTTGCTAACACTTATGGAGCATGTGTGTTCATGGAACCCTGTTGGTGGGTGTCCACCTGGGGAATTCTTTGAAACAGGGTTAGGAGGGCCGGAGATGGGAAATGTTGTAATGTGGAGCGTACAACCACTCTTTGATCTTGCCCGGTAGGAATTAAAGGACAAGAGTAGTGTGCCTAGATGGGGAACTGATTAAAGTAGTTTTGGAGTTCTGTTAGGACAAGTGTACCATATTCGGGAACCATTTGGATTAGCTAGGGAGATTGGCGAAGCTGTTGTTATGAGTTCCAATTCAGATGAAGGAAGCACATTTGGTGTGACTAGATAGAGTCGCGATATTTCACTAACCCTAGATACGTCCGTGTGATTCGAGTTTAAGGGAAAATTTTATGTCCCGATGTAAATGAGTGGACGCTTAGAATAACGGATCTCCAATGCGATCAATAAGTTAGAGCGGAGATTATGGGCTCATTTTCTTTACATGCGGTTATAGAGGCACTAGGTGTGATGTGACGTTCGAGTCAACTTTATGACCGAGGTAGCGTTGTAGCATATGGAGATTTAGATAAGCATGTGATTAAGCTAATGCTTTAGAGCATACGCCTTGAGATAGGTGGAATATGGTAGAGGACCATTGTGTTAATACCTTTTGACCTTGGTGTACTAGGACGTAGTGTAATTAGCGATCCTAGGTTGGTGGTGCAGGTTATATCCGAATTTCGAGGACGAAATTCCGTTGTAAGGAGGGGAGTATGTAACACCCCGTACTTTTATGGATAATTAAATTTCATAAGTAAGTGTAATTTGGAAATTGAGGAATTATTGTGAATAGTAATTTTTGGAGTTTATGAGGATTAGATGAAGTTCGATGTGTGCTACATTTACTTTCGGGAGTAAGTAAATGAGTTAGACTAATTTAATTTCATGTCACAATTGGGTAAAGCGACAAAGGAAAATATTTTAATTGGAAAACCCGAATTATGATGTGTTGGGTGTAATTAGTGAATTGCAGTTAAGTGACTCGGATGGATATTTTGAGTGCGCGGTTGATTTTAGAATGGCCGAGATAGTCAGAATAGATTATTCGGGAGTAGTGTTTGGATTTAGGGAATTTGTGGACTAATAGGGACTCGTAATTGAGTAAACGAGTCATTTTTGGGTTTATAAGGGATAAAACCTTATTTCTCCCTATATAAGGCATGAGAGAGTGGGAGAAAGGGAAGAAAGGGAGAAAAAGAGAAAAGAGGAAGGAAAATAGGGAGAAGAAGGGATTTCCGGGCTAAACTCCGTGGTATTTGACTGGAGGTCGTCGAATTTTATCCACGAGGTAAGTGTTTACTTGCTTTATTTTCTTTTGAGCATAAATCTCATATTGTAATTTGGTAATAATAAATTAGACGATTCCGGGGTTCGCTTTTCATGAATCAAAACGGGTTTTCATAAGTTAAACGAGTAAAAGCCGAATAATATCCAATTTAAGAAATTTAGGAAATAAATTAAAATCGAATTTTGGTTATGGGATCTAGGATGTTTAGAAACCTTTTTATGTGTGTATATGTCGTTGATTAATGTTGGAGGATGTTAGGAGAGGAGATAAAAGCTTGGGGGAAGCTTTAATGGCTGAAACAGCCTCTCGGAGAAGAAGCTGTCCGAGGCGATCGATCGATGGTCTAGAGTCGATCGATCGATCCTTCAAGATTTTTGGCAATTTTGCCTAGGGATAATTATATGGGATAAATTCCAATATTAATTTATTCTAATTTATTTAGTTAAGGAGTTCAAGATTCATTGAGGGAATTAATACCTAGCCATTTGAGCAATTTATAGGGGCTAAGAGGGTGCTAAGATGTGTGGCACAAAAAAAGGGTACATTTTTTAGGAAAATAAATAGATTGAGGAATTGAATGTTTAGGGCTCCTAAAATGAAGTGGGGACCTCTAAATAAATTTCAGAGTGTGATGTAAATTTCAGATTCATGAAAATGGGATCCATGACTTATTTATCCGTGGGTGTTTAAGGTGAGTAACACTCGAGGGAATATTTCGGTGTATGGGTGATTATATATAGATAATGGTACGCGTAGATAATGTGATTATATGCCGACCATAATTGAGTAAATCCTATGAGGCGAGTAGGATGGAATTTGGGATATTTGGAGAGTATATATATCCCTAAAAGTGATAAAGGTACGAGTTATATATGAAGTGAAGGAATACTTATAGACTTAATATTTTAAGTATGTAAATACTTATGCTATTGCAAGTGGGAGCATTTTGGTTCAGTTATTGCTATATGAGTTGGTAATTATAGCCATTTATATATTTGAGAGGTGAAATGGGTTATAAATATATACGATGTGATTATAGTATATATTATATGATACGTATACATATATATATGTGTGTGATTGATATCTTTGTATCTTAGAGGTTGATTTCCACGGGCTTTCCCTTGGCGTAGGGTTGGAAAAACAAGGTTATATATTTTCTCTAGTGCGATCCAGAGAGGTTGCGCGATGTGGGTGAATCCCCTGGCTTAAGGAGCAGGGTGAGTATATCCCCAGGTCATCTCGTCCCGCGTTCGAGTGTGATGTGTATAGTAAACTTGCAAAGGGAACATGACTACCTCCACCGTTGTGTATACTTTACCATGACCATTGAGTAAGTCTGGCTTGGTACCGTGATATAGTGAGTAAACCTGGAGTTAGATCGGCACTATGATACTGTATCCTCGAGTTATATCTTGTTGGGATGGTTATTGTACTTATGTGTATAGTACATTACTTGTGTATGATAGCAAGAATATATATACGTATCTATGCTAAGAGTAAATAGATTAAATCTCAGTCCGGGAGATTCTATCCGAGTTTATATTGTAATATGTATAGAGAAGTGAGTATGATATTGTAAATATACATTGTATACTGAGGGTCTAATGGATCCCGACGATCGACACTGCCAGGTAGTAGTGTATCAAGGTGGTTACTTGTTTGAATTTCACTTCGTAAGACACCACACGCACGAACATAGAGCAGTGTTGGGAATGGGGAGAAGCTTATCCCCCAGTACTCGGGTTAACTAGGATTTTTAGAGATTGGGTGAAATGGATTAGTTAGGCAGGGTAGCTTAATTAGGTTGTTTGCTAGGTATGAGATAGGTGTGCACTATTAGAAGAGGGGTGAGGAGTATCTCATGGGAGTTCGATACTAAATTTAAATATGAGGTAAAACATATTTTTTTTAAATATAGCATTTATGCACTTGCAAAATATTTTCACAACTCGGGCTCTGACCCGTTTTTCTCTGTTTTCCTCTCTTGCTATATATATATATATATATATATATATATATATATATATATATATATATATATATATATATATATATATATGTGTGTGTGTGTGTGTGTGTGTGTGTGTGTGTGTGTGTGTGTGTGTGTCCAGACACAAGGACGGTTGGATGCAAATTCTTTCGAGTCAGACGTTCGCTGCAGCAGACGTGGATGCATGCAGGTTTACTATAGATGCTTCGATCCTTGTAATCTAGATAGGAGGTACAGTATAACTACTCCGGCGGAAAGCCCAATTTGTATTATTTTATTCTTTACCGCCTTTTTGTGCGACATTTGATTTGATTGTATTATGTGAAATCGAGTGGTCGGTTATTTTATTTCTTTTCAGTTTCATTTATATAAACTGTGTGGATGTTTTAATTTGAATGTTTTGTTTAAAAAGATTAGTTAAATAAAATTTTGACACCAGCCTAATAGGTTATTAGTAATTAAATTGTTTTTCGACAGTGATGCTGAGAATGAACCATATGAGACTCCTATATTAATTTGATATAGGATTGATCACCCGGTATTTTATTAGGCGGACTATCACAATAGATTTGAGGTCGGGTTATCATTAGTTGCATGTCATAGAGGAGGACGTTCCTAAGACTTCTTCTTTGACACGATATGGGTCATACGAGTTTAAAGTGACGCCAACTTCAAATTGGTATCAGAGCTAGTCTCTAAAATTTATTTAGATGAATCCTGGTGGTTATATGGATATTTTTTCTTCGAATAGACTACCTTTGTTTGATGGAGCTAATTACACCTATTGGAAAACACGTATGAAATCTTCCCTTAAATCTATTGATGAACGTGTTTGGGTTACTATTGAAAGAGGATGGTCTCCTCCTACTATGGTTGTTAATGATGAAATTATTTTGACTCCTGTAGAACAGTGGTGTGAGGAAGAACTAAAATGGTGTAACTTTAACTCTAAAGGTTTAAATGCCTTATTTGTTGCGGTTTCCCCCGATGAATTCCGTCGCATAATGACGTGCGAAACGTCAAAGGAAGCTTGGAATATTCTCCAAGTTACTCACGAGGGAACTATTATAGTTAAAGCTTCAAAACTTCAAAACTTAACAACTCAATTTGAAACGATCACCTTGAAAGAATCTGAAACATTTGATGAGTTTTATGCTCGTATATCTGATATTGTTAATTCTTGTTTTAACCTAGGTGAAAAAATACCTGAAGGTCGTGTTGTTAAGAAAATTCTTAGATGTCTTCCTAAGCGGTTCATTCCTAAAGTCACTGTTCATAATTCATTAGGAAATCTAAATACTTTAAAACTTGAAGAACTTGTTGGTGATCTTCAAACTTATGAACTAGATATGTTTCCTAAATATAACAAAAGCAAAGATAAAGGTGTTGCCTTAAAAGTTAAGAAAGTAGATGTGCCTGATTCTACTGAGTCTGATATAGATCCTGATAATATAACTTTAATTGCTAAATTTTTTTAAAAAATTCTCAAATTCAAAAAGCAACACTGTAAATTTGAAAAACCAAAATTTGAGAACAAAAATAAAGGAAATAGAAAATTCAATAATCAGGATCCGAATAAGTTGAACAAAGATAACTTTAAAAAGGATGATTCAGAGAGATGCTTTGAGTGTGAGGGACGTGGTAATAGAGCATTCAAGTGCCCTACAAAACTTAAAGGACAAGGCAAAGAAAAAGCAATTTATAATGCCACTCTAAGTGACAGTGATAATGAGTCTGAAGACTCTACCACGTCTAGAAATAATTTCACTACATTTATGGCAAGCCTTGCTAATAATTCAAGTGTGTCATACCCTAATTTTAACCATTCTGAGCAAAATCTTGAGGTTTCTTCCACTCACTCTACTAGTAGTGATGAAAAAGGAAGTGAAAGTGAAATTGATGAAAGTGAACTGCAATCCGCCTATTCTGAACTGTACACTGAATCTCTCCGTATTCAAAAAGTTAACAAAAGATTAACCTTTAAAGTCTTAAGATTAGAAAAAGAGTTGAAAGGCCTGAAGGAGAAGGAGGCTTTAGTTAGTCAACTCGAGGCTATTAAGATATCTCTTTCTGAGAAGCTTATCTGGATAGGTAAAGAAAAATGTGACTTAATTATCTCCTTCGAAGGTGTCAACAAAGATCTTAATGAGTCTTTAGAGATTAGAAAATCTCTCGAAGCTAAAATTACCCAACTTGAAAAATATCTCGAAACCTCTCGTAAAGTTAAAGTTACACTCGAGGATAATTCAGGAAGAATGGGAAAACTATTTCTAGGTCTTGTTTTAGGATATAAGGAGAAAGGTTATCAAAACAGAAAGGGTATAGGATATGAAGAAGGAGATTCATCCAAAGTCAAACCTGAACCTGTAGCTAAGTTTATTACCAAATCTAATGTTCCTAAAATAAGTCCTCCTAAGAAACCTTCAAAAGCTAGTCCAAAACAACCCTATGTGTGCACTTATTGTCACAAAAGGGGTCATCTTAAAGATTTTTGCTACAAGCTTGGAAAGAACTCTCATTTCACATTTTCTAAACAACACTTTAGCTCCTTAGCGAGTCTTAAGAACCAAGTTGAGTATCTAGTCAATACTTCTAAAGGTCTAATGGAAGAGTTTCTTAGGTTTTCTAAAGTCCAAGGAAATAATTCCAATTATAACACTAGAGCCAACAAAGGAAAGAAAACAACTCAAGCTTGGGTTAAGAAAAATCACACCAATAAAGCTTTTGTTGCTCATGTTTCTCTTAAGGCTCAAAATACCTCACAATGGTACTTTGATAGTGGTTGTTCGAGACATATGACTGGTGATAAATCTCTATTTACCACTCTTGAAAACTATAAAGATGGTAAAGTCACTTTTGGGGATGGTAGCAAATCTCAAATCATGGGTAGAGGATCTATTGAAATCTTCGGATTTCCTAAACTTGAAAATGTCCTTTATGTTGATGGTCTCAAGGCTAATTTGATAAGTATTAGCCAATTATGTGATGAAAATATTGATGTTAAATTTAGTCAATCGGAGTGCACCACATATGATCAATCAGGTGAATCTATTTTACAAGGTGTTAGAACTAGTGACAATTGCTATGGAATTATACCTAATCATCTTTAGTTTACAATAGTGCCAAAGCCTCATCTGCCGATCTTTGGCATCAAAGATTAGGTCATGTAAACTTTATAGATCTTGACATATTAGTGAGAAAAGAGCTAGTTCGAGGCTTACCACCACTAGGAAAGCCAACCTCCACTATTTACTAGGGGTGGCCGTGGGCCGGGCCTGGGCTGGCCCGGTCAGGCTCAGGCCGGGCTTGAAAAATTAAGTGCTATCACAATCACGCTCGGTCCTAGATCGGGCCTTATTATGTAATCCCAAGCCCGCCCAGATTTGAAAGCTCTTTACCCAGGCCCGCCAGATCGGGCCTTATTATGTTAATTAACATATTTTTTTTAAAATTAAAATACCAATTTTTTTAATTAAAAATCTGTTTTAAACTCCATATATTACAAAGTCCATATATAAAGTTTCCCACTCTACATGAAAAGACTTGGTATACGTTTTTATATTTATAAAAGTTCCCCCCCCCCCATATATATATTTCGGGCCGGGCCGGGCCTCATTGGGCTTAAGAACTCATGCCCAAGCCCGCCCGAAAAAAAATCGGGCCTATAAAATTTTGCCAAGCCCGCTTTGCGGGTCTATTCACCTTACCCAAGCCCTATTTTTTTATTGGGCGGTCTTGGCGGGCCTCGGGCCTATGGCCACCCCTACTATATACGGTCCGTGTCAATTAGGAAAGCAAAATAAGAATCCTGATAAAAAGTTAAACTCAATAACTACCTCTCGTGTCTTAGAATTGATACACATGGACCTTATGGGTCCCACTCGTACCGAGAGCATAGGAGGAAAAAGATATATCTTAGTAATGGTGGATGATTTTTCTAGATACTCCATTGTAGGCTTTCTAAGAGAAAAATTTGAGACAATTGATTTTCTTACTGTTAAGTGTAGAACTCTTCAAAATCAACACGGTGTTACCATAAACCGCTTTAGGAGTGATAATGGAACTGAATTCAAGGAATCCAGTGTAAATGCCTTTCGTGATGAAATAGGAATTAAACATGAATTGTCGACCGTTCGAACTCCATAACAAAATAGTATAGTTGAAAGAAAAAATCGAACGATCTAAGAAATGGCAAGATCTATGCTCTTAGGAAGAAATGTGCCCCGTAGGTTTTTGGTCGAAGCGGTTAATACCGCATGTCACACCGTAAATAGGATTTATTTGTGTCCTAATACTAACAAAACGCCATATGAATTGTGGATGGGTAAGAAACCTAATTTGGATTATTTTAGAGCTTTTGGTAGTCCTTGCTATATAATTCGAGATAGAGAACTTCTAGGTAAATTTGACTCAAGGAGTGATGAAGGTATTTTACTAGGATATTCTCAAAATAGTAGAGCTTTTAGAGTGTTCAACTTAAGTATCTCTAAAGTCATGGAATCAATTAATGTTGTCATAAAAGATGATGCTCCGGCCACATCAGTTGAAAATGAGGAAGATTTGTCATGTGAGTGTGATGTTGTGTCTAATGAAGAAAATATTGAGTCTCAAAATGACTTGGTTGTTCCCACTACTGTGAAAAAGGATCCTACTCCTTGGGTGCGTAAAAGTCATGACACTTCAAAAATTATAGGAGATCCCGAGGTAGGTTTCAAGACTAGGGCGCGATTAGAAAATGAAGTTACCTATTTATGCTATACTTCTAAAATTGAACCTAAAAACTTTAAAGAATCATTAAAAGATGAACATTGGATTAATGCTATGCAAGAAGAACTGTTTGAATTTAAGAAAAATGATGTTTGAGAATTAGTACCTAGGACTTCTAATATAAATTTCATTGGCACCAAATGGATTTTTAAAAATAAAATGGATGAAAATGGTGTCATTGTTCGTAATAAAGCTAGGCTGGTTGCGCAAGGATACACCCAAATAGAAGGTGTTGACTTTGAAGAAACTTTTTCTCCTGTTGCTAGGTTAGAATCGATTCGCCTTTTACTCGCCATAGCATGTCATCTTAAATTTAAATTATATCAAATGGATGTAAAAAGTGCTTTTTCAAATGGTATTCTTCAAGTAGTCTATGTTGAACAACCTAAAGGGTTTGAGGACCCAAAGCAGCCTAAACATGTCTTCTTCCTAAAGAAAGCGCTATATGGATTGAAACAAGCACCCCGTGCTTGGTATGAAAGACTCACTTCTCATCTCCTTTCTCATGACTTTTTGAGAGGGGGAGTAGATATGACACTATTTGTTCGCCGTGATGAGAAAGCTATTCTATTTTCACAAGTCTATGTCGACGACATAGTGTTTGGTTCAACATGTGATAATCATACTCAATTCTTTTTGAAAGAAATGCACGATGAATTTGAGATGAGTATGGTAGGTGAACTTACTTTCTTCCTAGGTCTTCAAGTTCGTTAACTTGAAAGTGGGATATTTTTGTCCCAAACCAAGTATGATAAAGACCTTGTTAAGAAATTTAAACTCGAATTCGCTAAACATGCACATACTCCTATGAGTTCTTCGATTAAACTGAGTAAGGACACCGAAGGAAAGGATTTAGAGCACACACTTTTTAGGAGTATGATAGGTAGTTTACTTTATCTAATCGCTAGTCGTCCGAATATCTCATTTAGTGTAGGAGTTTGTGCCCGCTATCAAGCCGCCCCAAAAGAGTCTCATTTACTTGCCATTAAACGTATTATCAAATATGTTAGTGGGACCCTGTCTTTTGGAATTTGGTATTCCTTCGACACAAATGATTGTCTATCGACATATTCGGACGCCGATTGGACGGGAGATGTTGATGGATGCAAAAGTACATCCGGCGGTTGTTTCTATTTTGGAACTGAACTTGTCTCATGGATGAGAAAGAAACAAAATTCTATTTCTTTGTCCACGAAGGAGGCCGAATACATAAACGCCGGGAGTTGTTGCACTCAAACTCATTTGGATGAAACAAATGTTGGAATATTACGGTATCTCTCAAGGCACTATGACTATCTATTGCGACATTACTAGTGCCATTCACATTTTCTGTAATCCAGTTTAACACTCTAGAACCAAGCATATTAGGATCCGTGAACATTTTATTCGTGACTTGGTTGAAGAGAAAATTGTTTCTCTAATCTTCGTTTCTACCGATCAACAATTGGCCGATATCTTTACTAAACCTCCAGATGCCCTTAGGTTTGAAAACCTTAGAAAATCAATTGGGGTTTGCTCAATTGATTGAGATCGAATCCGTCTATCTAGTTTAGGTTGGTTCTCATGTATATTTTTACCTATGAACTAGATTACTTTTGTATATATTTTATTCAAAATCTCAAGAATATTTTGTCTTTATTTTTTTAAGGAATAAGGGAATGGTTAGAAAAGCTTTCACAATTTTTTGTCCATATGGATTTGTGCTCAATATGTTTGAATCCCTATCCTATTTCATGTCCACGTGACTTTCGACGAGTAGTCAAGCCGGACCTCGTTTATCTTGTGCACAAAAATGCTCTTTTATGATATGTATTTCTGTGATTACCTCACATATTTTCCTTTTTGCACACACCTTTCACGAAATATTGCAGATATCTTGTTCACATTGTATTTGTAAAGTGATATTTGGTGTTGTCTTCTCAATCTTGTCACATTTCTTATAAGCAATCGAAATTGTGCATGATCATCCATTGCCCGGATTGACACAAAAAGTAATTATATTCATCCGGTTGGTTACCGTTTCAAGCAATGGACTCGGGCAGCGAAAAACATAAAGTTTTTGCGTGAATAGACTCCACTTGCATTTTAGAATATATGACTAAAATATAAGCATTGAAAATGATATATAATGCCAAGGCTAAAAGTATTTATCTTGATTGATTCTTCAAAACTATTAGCCTCAATCTATTGTTGCTAATGGGAGATATAAGTTGAAGATCAATGGGCATGCACATTTAATCGATTCATTGCTTTCTCATTGTGACACTATTGGCAAGAGAATCATCTATCTTGTATGCATGGTGCATTTGTGTTTGAGTGTACAATAGTATTTCTTTATTAACACAAGGCTATTGTGAGTGAATATTGCGTTTATATATTGTTTGGCATTTCTCACTTGTACGTTGTCTTGGCTAAACACTCTCACTCGCATTGTTCACACCCCTACATTCCCTCTTCCACGGTTTGGATATGTATTCACAAGCTAGGACTATTAAAATCCTCATTTTGGCATTTTTCTAGCCTTCCCATTTCCTTCCCTTATGCTATTTTTAAAACTATTTTATTTTTATTTTTATTTAAAAAATAGCATCTCGTTAGAAATTCTCGTTCGAACGAGATTTCTAACGAAATTTCTGACCCCTTCTCTGGAACTTTGTTTGTAATGTCATTCGAACGAAAAGTTCGTTCGAACGAACTTCTAACGAGATATCTAACGGAATATCCACTATGTTTCTGGAACTTCGTTCGAAAGACATCGTTCGGATGACATTACTCGTTTGAATGACCTGGGTTTAATTTATGCGATTTCTCTTCCCAAAACTGCCGCCTCAGTCTCTTTTTCTATTTCCACCTGCCCACGTTTCCCATTTCCCTCATTCCCCAAAAATCTCTCCCACTCCCTATTCCACTAACACTTACCCCATTACCCATTATCCCTATCTCCCACTCTCTATTTTCCCCACGATTTAACCTCAGTTCACCTCCTCCCTGAACCCTCATTTAGACCACCTCTTTGCTCTGTAGATCTCCGAGTTTGCTGTTTACCTCTTCACTTCGAGGTATCATTTTTTTATTTATATCCCTTGCTTTATACATATATTTATATCTCTCTATCTATATATATACACACACACACACACACACATATATATATATATATATATATATATATATATATATATATATGCTATTGGGTCACATGTTTGAACAAAACGATTTCTTCTTATGTTACCCAAATTTCATATATAAATTTGTGTATATCTCTACTTTGTTTTGGGGCCATTATGTCGCCCCTGGTTAAGCTACATTCCATGATAATATCAGTTTTCTCAAATTAAAATTCTTTTTAATTTCATGGAATTTATCTTAAATAAATTTTACTTTTTCTTTTTATTTTCTTTTTATACCTAACGGAGGATGGGCTTATTTCTAATTGGTTTATTGGATTGTTGGTGTGTTTGGTGGTTTAGTTGGAATTTTGTTCGGGTAGGTTCTAGTCTCATCAAAGTTTAGAATGTCCCGTAACAGTCGACCACGTCGTATTCGTGACTCTCCCGAGGAACGCTCCTCTTCCTCCGATGAGGATTCCAATGCAAATGTGTCTATCCCGGACCTTAAGCTTAGTTGGGGCTCACTCACCGCCCACACCCAATATCATACATAGGGTTTCTCCACTCGTTCTATTGTGCGTGAGAAAATTGTTAATCTCCAATCTCTCAACGGCACCACTGTCCATTCTTGGATTCTGATTTAGGGTGGGACCCCCTATTCTCACTCACGGACACTATTTTTCTCGATCTCATTCGGGAATTTTATTTTGGGATGTATGATAGGGAGAATAATATTTATTTTTCTCGATCTCATTAACCATTTCTCATCTCATCTCCTTATCTAGGGTCAATAATCCCCCCTTCCCATGGGCTCCCGATACTCGCCATGACCCTTCCCTCGTTATGCGCACTGTCATTAGGCTTAACCCTCCCGGAACTGTCACAATCTTTCACAAACACTTGCATCCCAATTTTATGGTACTTAATTGGATCGTGTGTGCATGTCTTATTCCCCGTGCGAACACAACCCAAATCACCAAAATGCACGTGGACCTAATATTTGCCTTTAGCATTAGGGCTTCCATAGATCTCCCCTCCTTCCTCTTTAGTGTCATTCGGACGGTTAGGATCCTCCCTTCAAGTCTCACTCTCCAAGCCCTCCCTTTTGCCGCTATTATTACCAGGTTTTGTCTTGCCGCTGGCTTCCCCCGCCTATCCACCGATGTCCCAATCACCCATTACCAAACGATTGACATGTCCTCGATCAGTCGGTCTCGTGGTCATTTACCCCTTGATACCCCTCAACTCACTCCCTTCGCCTCCTCTCAATCTGCCACTTCCTCCCACCCTGCCCCTAGTCGTCCCGCGCCCTCTCGTTCTACCCATCGACCTTCTTCTTTGTATGATCCCGCTCCCATAGAGTCAGAGGATATTTTGTTTGTCCGTTCATAGGTTAAGCAGATTCAGGAAGATAGATGTCAAGACAGTGAGTTGTTGCAGGAGCTTTTGGTATCAATATAGGAGGACAGAGAAGCACAAGCTCGCCGGGAGGAGGCTCAAGCGCGCAGAAATTAAGCACAATTACATCGGGATTCTCTTCTGTTAGAGCACCTTGATGACATTCGCCACATGGAGATGCATCGAGGTGCAGGCTCATCCGGTTCTGGCTCCCTTCCCGATGATTCTCATCATGATGATCCTGCTCCTTGGTTTTCTTTGTTTTATTCCTCTTTATCGTTGTAATTGTGAGGCTGAGCAGAATATTTTCTTTCTTGTATTGTTTTATTTGGTTTGGATATTTTTTTCTTCTGCAGTGTATGCACATTGGATATTTGGCATTTCCCTTATTGGTTAATGAATTATCATGTTATTCCCTTTATCATTTATTCTTATTGGTTTTATTGCCTTTAGTTCTCTCGATTACCTTTTTAACATGCAGGCTATTTATCCCTTTGTCTTTTCCGGACAAAAAAGGGGGAGAAACATTGGTAAGGGGGAATTCATTATTTAGGGAATTCATAATTTAGCAGGAGTTTATTAATTGATGGGAATTCATAATTTAGAGGGAGTTAATTTCTTAATATTCAACATATGCATATTTTAGGGGGAGTTCTTTTACTATTCACAACATATGTTAACACATTGTTTTATATATGTTACATTCTCTACTTCCCCATGCGTTTATAAATTTGTTGTTTCATGTGTTTAGGATACATCACCTACTCTTTTGCAGCATTGCCAGTCGTGTTACTGAGTCTGTTTTTTTAGGTTTCGGGACGGGCTTTAGAATCGGCTTGACGGTTGGCTTAGCAAATTCAGTCTTTTTTTTTTATTATTCTGTTTTATCCCGGAATAGCCAAAGCGGGAGATTTGTAAGGATAAATTTACAATCGAGTCATTTTTTATATTGGCTACATTCCATTGGACAAAATAATTTTGGGTCATTCCTCATTAACCATCATACAATCGTAAAGATTCGAGCATTGCATCCAAAGTTCATGCGACATCAATATGCACGCCATGTTCTCTCTTCTAAAAGGTATATGACCAAAATCATTTCAAGTGTTGGAGTATTTTTTATAAACAAGAAGCTCGTTAGAAATGTCGTTCGAACGAGATTTTTAACGACTTATCTAATTCTATACTGGAATGTCTTTAGATAACTCGTTCGAACGACAAGTCGTTCGAACGGCCTCTTTCAAACGAGTTCTGCTAGATCTGAAATTTTTTAACTTTTTTTCCAATAGTTATTTTACAAAAACAGTTTTGGTCCACTTCCTTTTCAGTTATATTATATGGATGAAAATCAGTCTCTAAAACCAAGGAAGTTTCATATCCTCTTGAGAGCATCTTTTCATAACTTCCCTCTTTTTGGTAAAATAAATCTCCAATCAACTTGACATTCAACTTTAAAAAAAAACTACAATCAACTTGACATTCAACAAGAAAGTTTGCGGTGGATCTCTGCATTCAAGCTTAGTTGAGACGGTGGTTTTGGGCTTCGGTGGATACCGCGACACGAGGAGTGTCTTCGCGTACTACAAATTCGGAGGTCGAGGACGGCATACGCTTGTCTTGAGTGAGTCAATGTATGTAAGTCTTTTGAGTCTCTTGTAAAACTTATTTTGTAGTGGATTTTGTCTAGGCGTAGCCGTCCGAGGTTTTTCCCATTTGGGTTTTCCTCGTACATTGGTGCATTGTGGTTGTGATTTTCCCAATTTACTTTATTAAATCACATAGATATATGCTTAGGATAAAATGGATAAAATTGGATAATTTTACTTCAATCAATCAAGTTATCAATCTCATCGCATTAACTGGAAATTGTTCTTGCTATCTTAGAAATCTGCTATTGAAATTGAAATTGGGAAATATCTCTTCTTAGCTAATTTTAATTGGGTTGTGTGTGTGTATTCCACGAAATAAACTTAGTACATATAACCTTGCAACTTCAGACCGGGGTACCATCGCCCCACCATCCAGTCCTAAGCCAAACACCACTCACAATGCACTCCCAAATCATGCCAATGCCATCTTCTTAGAAGAGAACCCAGAATTTGATCCCTCAACTCAAATCACACCCATATACTCTCTTAAACCTATCCAAATTTGCCCATATTTCCTCTACACACTGCTAACCTCGCTGATCAGGCACTGTCACTCCTTACCAGAGCATGCATCTCCATCCGTACCCATTCTGAAAATGGAAGTATGGAATTATCAAAAGTATTAAACCAACTCCTAGAGTTCGGGCTGAAATTGCCTTCATAGATGATCATTGATTGCCAAAGGTTCAATACGCTGTTCTTGGAAGCACGAAAATGGGCCCAAGAGTCATATAGTTGGGTAGTACCGACCAATGAAGTCAGCCTGGATGATGTTGTCCAGATTATGGTAGAATTATTCAAACAAACCAACAACATTTGCAGTATCACCAAGTTATTCGATGCTTTGAAACTACAAGGGTGCCTGGTCCCTTCACCTTTACACATCCCCACCAATTTGGAAGACCTGTATGAAGAAGCCGTTGAAGTTGTGGAATGTATCAACTTTATATGGAAAGACATAATTGTTGTCACCGAATAGGGGAAGAATTCGAAGATTCAAATGAAGAGTAAGCTTCAGAGAAAACTGGCCCGATAACCGACATGTGTGGAATGATATCATTTGAGGAACTTCTCGGAGAAATAAACAAGGTGGCGGAATAACCCAAGGTTGACAAGGAAATGGGATTCATATTCTTCCCTTCTTCAGTAAATAACATGACCAGATCAGGGAGACATTACCAAATCCCAAGCTCACTACTAGCCAATAACAAGGGGAAGGGCGTGGAAAACCCTCCTATGCCAGAGATGACCCTCGAGGATAGTAAGATCCTCGATCAACTAAAGAAAACTCAAGCCAACATCACTCCATGGGGGCTTTTCATGTCTTTTCAGCTGCACAGAAACGCTTTGATCAAGTTGCTTACTAGACCCACAGTTCCTCCTTCTACCACACCAGAAGAAGCGGTAAATTTGGTCGGATCTTTGACCTCTACCCGAATGCTATCCTTTTTCGAAGAAGAAATCCCCAAGATTGGGCCAAACTACAATCATGCACTCAACATCTCCGTCAAAATTATGGGGAAGGTTGTACCACTCTCTCTTGTCGAAAATGGTTCCGCCTTGAATGTCTTCCCACTGAGAACCTTCAAATGTTTAGGACTGAAAGAAAGCGACCTCGCTCCAACCTCCGCTGTTGTACGTGCCTACGATAATACCCGTCGGGAGGTGATGGGATCCATAAAGCTTGTAATAGGGGTTGTCCCTATATACCCTATCATCGAATTCCAACTTATTGACATCCCAACTTATTTCAATATGTTGCTCGGACGACCTTAGCTTCACATTATTAAGGGTGTGTCTTCCTCGCTTTATCAGAAATTGAAGTTCTTCGCCAACGGATGAGTCATAACCATTTTGGGTGACGACGAAAATGTCGAGGGTGCAAGTACTAGAAATCCAATTCTTGAGATACAACACGAGTAAAATGATATGCTCCTATCACGATTTCGAGTTGAACCACTCTACTCCCGACACGGGACGACTTCAAAGAAAGGTTTTGTCTTGAATATGACCCTCATGGAAATGTCAATGTGATTCAGATGTTCAGAAACATGCACTCAATGCCCGAACTCGGGCTAGGATAAAGACAATAAGGGATACTTGAGTCGATTGAACTGAAGAAAGCTTTCCCTCCTTGTGGTTTGGGGTATCAACCATTAGAATAAGAGCTCAGAATGATCCGCCAGTCTCGACCAAAGAGAGAACTAGATTGCATCCAGACTATCCCAGGTAACTCCTTGAATGAGGGCGAAGACTTCCCCTTTTGCGGCTTTCCAGAACCATGGTATGAGCATACAAACAAGAAGATAAAGCCTGGAATGGAGATATTTTTTCAAGACATCTACCTATGGGCCAAAAGTTCCTAACACCATGTACAACCGCTCATCAAAGATACCAAAGAGACTGAGGAAAGTGACTCCGAAGATTCCTTCAACTTATAGACACTGGGGCTAACACTCTGCATGGTTCACTCAGGCACTACATCACCGAATCCGTCCCAACTGATTAAAGTTGTTGATATAGCTCTCCTCAACTAGCATGCTGCGCCAGTTCTACCTGCTAAAACCTCCCCTAATCCTAATGTTTACCCCATTTCTTCTTCTGTTGTATGTCCTTGTTCAAATGTAATCGAGTTCTCCTTTGATGAGGTTCTTAATGTTGTTTTTCCTATCAATGAAATAAATGAAGATTTTGAGTATCTTGCTGTGACTTACATTAACTGTTCAGATTCTAATAAAACTTTTGATGATGATGATTTTGTAAATGAACAATTCTTAACTAATCTACATAAGGTTAATAACAAACAACTTAACCACGTTCAAGTTAATGAAGAAGAGACTGTTGTTATTAACCTCGGTTCTTGTAGCCAACTGCACGAGATTAGGATAGGGGCTACCCTTAACGAGCATGAGCGTCTCGAAGAATTGCTTAAGGAATTCATGGATGTCTTCGTATGGTCCTATGATGATATGCCCAGCATTGATCCAGAAATAGCTCAGCATGAGATTCCCACTCTTCTAGATTACAAGTTGGTTAAACAAAAGTTGAGAAAGCTCTGCACTGAATGGCCGCTCAAGGTCAAAGAAGAGATGGTCAAACAGTTGAACGTAGGTTTCATTCGTGTGATCAAATATTCCACATGGCTAGCCAATATAGTGCCCGTACCGAAATCAGGAGGAAAAGTTCGGATGTGTGTAGACTATCGAGACTTGAACAAAGCCTCTCCAAAGGATGATTATCTGTTACCCAATATCGACATGAACGTAGACAACACAGCCGGTCATGCTCTCAAATCATCGACGAGTTTGTTGGATACAACCAAATCAAAATGCACCCAGACCACCAAGAAAATACCGCATTCATCACCACATGGGGAACCTTTTGTTACACTGTTATGCCATTTGGTCTCAAGAACGCTGGGGAAACCTACCAGAGGGCTTCCACAACCATCTTGCATGATCTGATTCACAAAGAGGTTGAGGTCTATGTGGATGACATGATTATCAAATCCAGGACTAGAGAAGGTCATGTTCTCGCTCTCCGAAATCTCTTCGAACGACTGCGACAGTATTAGATGAGACTCAATCCGCATAAATATATCTTTGTCGTTACAAAGGGGAAACTCTTAGGATTCATGGTCAGTGAGAAAGGAATAGAAGAAGATCCCTCCAAGCTGAAAGCCATACTTGAGATGCCACCTCTCCAAATAGAGAAAGAAGTCCGGCGTTTCCTTAGGAAATTATAATACATCAGCCGGTTCATCAGCCAGCTAACCTCCATCTGCGAACCTATCTTTAAACTCCTTCAAAAGTATTCGACTACGGTTTGGAATGAGGCCTGCCAAGAAGCTTTTGATCTAATTAAATAATATCTGACCCAACCCCTGGTACTCATGCTACCACAGCCTGATCTCCATTTGATCCTATACCTAACCATAATCAACACTACAGCTGGGGCTTTGCTAGCCCAATACCTTGAAGATTTCGGAAAAGAAAGAGCCATCTATTATGCAAGTCATAAATTGGCCGAATACGAGGTCAACTACACTACTTTGGAAAAGGCATGTATTGCACTTGTCTGGGTCACCCAAAAGTTGCGGCATTACATGCTCGCCTTCCCCATCAAACTTGTATCCTGAATGGACCCCATCAAGTACTTAATCGAGAAACCTGCCTTGTCCAGCCGAATGGCCCAATGGTTGATACTCCTAGTCGAGTTCGATATAATGTACGTCACACAAAAAGCCATGAAAGGAAGAGCCATCTCTGACTACCTCGCTGATTACCCCATAGATGAGGCCAATGTATGGATCTCCGAATTTCTGGATGAAAACATCCTCTGCACTGCCCGGGATAATCTCCGATGGCAAATGTTCTTTGATGGTGTTGCCAACAAAAAGGGATATAGAATTGGGATACTTCTGATCGCCCCGGATGACTCCCACACTCCCATCGCCATCAAATTGGATTTCCCTTGCACCAATAACATGACTGAATACGAGGCATGCATGGTAGGCCTCAAGGTTTCTCTCGAGAAAGATATTCAATGCCTAGACATCTACAGGAATTCCACCCTCATAATTGGTCAAGTGCTCAGAAAATGGAGAGTTAAGGATGAGAATCTCCAACACTTCCATGCCCACTTAGAAGAGCTAGCCTCCCAATTCCAAGACATCACTTTCCATTACCTACCTCGAGCAAAGAATAACCTAGCCGATGCCCTTGCTACCTTAGCCACCATGGTCGACATGACCGAAGGAATAACAATGACCCCCTTCCAGATTCAAAAGCAAGACAAACTAACCCACTGCTACCACATTGAGCTCGTCACCACAGAAGATCCCGAGATAGCCAATTGTTGGTACTATGATTTTTGAAATATTTTTC
Organism: Sambucus nigra; assembly: GCA_949130495.1. NCBI lineage: Eukaryota > Viridiplantae > Streptophyta > Magnoliopsida > Dipsacales > Adoxaceae > Sambucus > Sambucus nigra. Next base: position 675,217,727 of record OX422213.1, read on the forward strand.
AAAAGAAAAGAAAATCTTTTTGTGATTTTTGAAAATAAGAAAAGGAAACTCTTTTTGGTATTTTAAATATGGAAAAAAAAAGAAAATCTTTTTGGGATTTTTGAAAATATTTTAAAAAAAGAAAATATTTTTGGTATTTTTTTGGAAAATGGGAAAAATTGGACTCTTGATTTGGTCGAAGTAACTAAAACCGGCTACCTAGAGAATGGAATTGGACATACACGAGTTAAGAAAAAAATCCTAATGAGCAAATAGCCAATTATTATCTTCAAAATTAGTGAAAGGGGTTGTCAAATTTTAATTAAGTCCGCGGACGACAAAATTCACGAAATTTATCTTTATGATCGCCTGTTGCAAAAATGTGTTCCTATTGGGCTGGCTAGTTGATTGATTTTAATTTAATGACAGCTAGGGTAGCACACAATGGATAAGCGAGTGAGTCGAGTGATGAAATCCCTTCTCGTTTCAATGATCGGGGCCAGGTCTTAGGTAAATTAATTCATCAAACCATTCAATTTAAGTGCGATGCAGAGATTAAAAGGACACAGGAGCAAATAAGCACCCAAAAATTCAACTCGCTGATAGGAGATTCGCGAGTGATAAAGAAATTACCTCCCACGGATTTTACACACATGGGGTGAAGACCGAGTTGAGTCAACAGGGGGGGGGGGGAGATCTCGCCTATCTCAGTCGTCCCTGGGAGTCCTACCGACCTAAAGTAGAGAGGCTTCAAAATCCTCGCCGTTGGACGCCCTCTCTCTACCTTGTCCACTTTCCCTTTTCGCTTTTTTTTGAATAATTATTACGAAAGTAATATGGTGTCAAAATGCACCCCAAATAAATACACAATCTTCAAAAATCCTATACAACCAGTCTAAGAAGGAGGGAGAAGCAATAACTACAACTAAAAAAAAAATTATAAGTCTTCAATTGCTTCCAGGCCAAGAAAGCGACAACGACGCCAATGTCGCCATTTGATAAGAAGTTTTTTGCGTATGGTCATTGTCTTCAAAAGCCACTCTTAAAGTTCCCTTAAGTACCTACAAAACTTGTCTAAAAATAACTCGTAATACGGTAAGTACGGGTATCAATCCAACTTCCAAGGTGAAACAATTTATATGAAAACGTGCAATTCCAATTTTCTTTATTAAAATATTTTTTAATTTTTATTTTTTTTAAAACAATGTCAAGGGAAAAGTTAACTAACAAATGCTAAAATTATAAAATGACTAAATAATGAAAAAGAATATGCAACCGAGTGTGAAATAATGTGAGAAGGTCAAGAGATGGGATTACACTGCATTTTCAATTATTCTAATCTTTCAATTTATTAATTTGAAATATTTCGAGATAATATTAAATCATTAATCTAACTCTCCTTAAAATTATAAATTTAATAAAAAAAAATTTCAGAAAATTAATTTAAAAATGTCACCCAATGAAAAATTAAGAATCATACTATTTTTAGAAAATTACCTACTAGGATCAATTTAACGAAAACAATATCAATCCTCAAATTTCAATATCGAATTAATATCCAAATTTTGAAAAAGCCTATCTCAAAGTTTGATTCCTAAATTCGAACATTAATTTACTCAATTAATTTACTAACTCTCGTTACATAAATTAATTGGTGGCAGTAAAAAAAGATTTTTCTAGAATTATAGCATTAATGAAATTGATTAATTAAACTAACATCATTCGCAGTGCATCCCACCCCTTGAACGGGGTATTTAATCAAACATTCTCATGTGTGCATAAACAACAATCAAATATATGTCAAGAAGGAAATAAATTGAAAAGAGAATGTAGAAATACAATACACAATTTTTCCACACATTTGTCTTGAAATGCGCCTTGACATGCGTCCAACTTCTTCACAATTTTCAGCACTTGATTACAAAAAGACGACTAAAAACTAAACTAAAAAATAATTCTAAAACTAAATTAACTTTTTTTATATTTTTGTGAATTTTTTTCATGACCCTAAACTGTACATAATATACGAACTTTTCTCTCTTTTGCGTCTCTTTTCTGTTTCTCTGTTGAGAGTCTCCTTTTTGTATATGAGAAGCCCTTCATTTATATCCCACGATTGGTTTTCTTTGGGAGATATTTTTTTGTGATTTTCTTGGGCTACGTCAAAGTTTGGAAGGATTTGTTTGGAAGCTTGGCTGCAGGTGGCATTTGTTCCTCTTTTAATGGATGTTGGGAGATGGAGTTTGGTTTGGTTGGTTCAAGCTGGGTCATGGTCGATCAGGGGTCAAAACCGGGATGGAGGAGATGCGGTTCCGGGTTGGCGTCGAGACGGGTTTGGTCGCGGGTTGGTCCGGAACGGTTTTGGTCGCGGGTTGGTCCAGCGCTGCTGGGCGCCGGGTATGGATGGATCCATGTAGGTGGGTCTTGATTTGGGTTGCGATTTGGCTCAGGTTGGAAACGGGTTGGACAAGGTTTGGGTTTGGCTTTTGATAGTTTGAATTTTGTGGTTTTGGTAATGAGGATGCTTGTTAATGGTAGAGGAGAGAGAAAGTTGTAGGTGAATGGGGATGATGATGAATAGTGATGGAGGTGTTCTTAGGGCGTAGTGAGGTATAAGGAAAAAGGGTGAAGGTGAGGATAGGCTTGTGTGTGAGTGTTACGGTGTATGGAAATTGGGTGTAAGTGAGTGTGTTGTGTATTTAATTTGTACCCCTAAAAATTAACATAACTAAAAAAATAATAATATAAAACTAACAAAAGTAAAAATCTAAAAATAAAGTACTACTCTAAAATTAAAATAAATACTAAAAAATATGAAACTAAAAAGAAATTAAAAAAAATTAACTAAAAACTAAAATCCTAAAAATGTAAAATCTAAAAAAAACTAAAAAAAATAAATGAAATCCTAAAAACTAATCCTATTAAAATAAAAACTAAAACTAAAACTAAAACTAATAAAAATAAAATTTAATAATATGCAAATAAAATTTAAAAATCCTAAATAAATTTAAAATAAATCCTAAAAAAATGAATCAAAATAAAAATCTAAGAAAATCTAAAAACGCACAAACTCAACACACACCGGACTCGGGGTATGGACTGGGCTCGGTCTAGGCTTAGATTTCGTTCGGGACAAGGTTCGGGACATCGGAACACTTTTTTGCAAGCTCAATGTGGACTCAGACTTCGCGGTCTCCTATGATTTCTTCGATGCAAGTTTTTAACCGCTTTTGTGTCGCAATTGACTGGATTTAACATTATTTAATACTGCAATTACGTATTGACCTGCAAAAATGATAAAATTCTAACATAAGGCCAATTTTAATCAAAACGAGTGACTAAAATGTATCTATTCGGGGTATAAAATAGACACTTTTGGGTACTTATCAATGATATTTGGCACCTCCTCAAGCATGGTAGGTATCCCAAGGGTTCCAACAAGGAATATCGAGCAACCCTTCGAAGACTGGCTGACCAGTACATCATCTGTCACAAAGCACTGCTCAAAAGGAACTTTGATGGAACCCATCTACACTGCATCGCAGGGGCTGACATTGAAAAGATAATGCAGGAGATCCACAACGGGGAATGCGGACCCCACATGAACGGTCACACGCTTACCAAGAAGATCATCCGACAAGGATACTACTGGACCACCATGACCTAGGATTGCACACCTATATCTGGAGATGCCTCAAATGCCAACAATTCTCCAACCTTCAACATCTGCCTCCGCGCAAATTATACAACATGACTTCTCCCTGGTCGTTCTCCACCTCGGGCATCGACATCATAGGAAAGGTTACACCGAAGGCTTCCAACGGGCATGAGTTCATCCTAGTTTCCATTGATTACTTCACCAAATGGGTCGAAGCTGATTCATACGCAGTGCTAAACGCCAAGAAAGTGGCCAAATTCATCAAGAAAAACATCATCTGTCGATATGGGGTCCCGCACAACCTGGTGTCAGATAACGGGTTACATTTTGAGGCAAAAGTTACAGAAGTGGTCAACGAGTATGGGATTGAAAGGCACAAATCTTCTCCCTACCAACCTCAGACCAACGATGCAGTTGAAGCCGCTAAAAAGAACCTCAAAGCCATCATCAGTAAAATGACCGAAAGCTACGGGATTGGGCCGACCGGATCCCATACGCCCTCTAGGTCTACCGAACCTCAATTCGAACCCCTACTGGGGCTAACCCTTAATCTCTAGTCTACGATATGGAAGTAGTCCTACCCGTGGAGTTGGAAATACCCTCGCTAAGCGTCATGCTTGAAAGCAAGGTCAATGAAGAAGACTGGTGCCAAAGCCATTTTGACGAGCTGACCCTCCTAGACAAAAGGAGATTAAAAGTGCTATACCATATACAAGGGTACCATGGCCAAATAGCGCGATCATTCAACAAGAGAGTCAAGGACCGCGGTGTCCTAGAAGGGGATCTAGCCCTCAAAGAAATCATAGAACCCATCTGGGACCCCAGAGGGAAATTCAAGCCCAATTGGAGCGGCCCCTACATTATTAAGAAGATATTGTCTGGTGGTGTTGCCATGCTCATTGATTTAGATGGGGAAGAGATGGCTCGTCCAGTCAACCTGGACCATCTCAAGAAGTTCTACCCCTAGTCCAAAATCTCGGCGCGCTACGACTCTTCTTATCTCCCTTCTATTCTAAAAAAAAAAGAATCTCTTCATTTCCCTCCGCCCAGAACTATGTGGGCCTGATCCTCTGCAAAAACCATTTTCAAACAAATTAAAACTTTTCAAAAACCCCAGAGGTACGTAGGGAGCTCATACACCTTACATGATCACGGTCCTTTCTTTTTCATAAAATACTATTCTTTTCTTATCTACGAGAACGACAGTTCATTATAACATACACTTGAACAAAAGGATTATGTATGCCTTAGCGATCCGTATAGATAATTCAAAAATATAAAACTCATCAAAAGGCACAGCTGGATGATCAAAAACTTATTTATTTCATTAATAAGAAATTGCAGTGCAATTACATAAAGGAACGGATAACTCCCTTCCCCCCATACTTTCCTAAAAAAAAGCCAAAATAAAACACCCACATTTATTCCTCATTACAAAATAAACTCTCCAAGAGTCCTAGACGCAGCTACTAGAGGATCCCACTCCATCATCATCATCTGCATCTTGGGAACCCCAATCTTCCCCCGTCTGAACAAAGTGTAGCAAACACTTCATAGACCGATAAAATCGAACCATCTTCAAAAAACTACCACACCTCCCTCCATTGTATTAAACAAAATAAACCACCTTTGTCCAGTCTCCACTGCCAACATCTTGCTGACTACTCTCCTCCATAACCACATCATATAATCCCCAAGGATATGCCAAACTCTCCCAATAAACTGAGAAGGACGGGTCGACGGAAGATGATTCTCCCATATAGAGCCAAGCCGCATGTGTAGACGCTCAATCAGATCTTCTACCGAAAAGAAGTCTAGTGTTCGAGGTGGCACGACTTGCTCTCAGCCAAATTAACGCAGGATCCGCCAAGGGAAATAAAAAGAGGTCTGTCTGAGACCAACCAACTGGACATACGGGTATTCTCCCAGCTCCAGAATAGGCAGCAACTGTCCCCACCAAGGCACTGACCAATAAAGATTTAGATCCTCGTGCTCCACAAGCCAATTCTCCCAGCTCTCAATATCCAAGCCAACGCTGATGAAGTAGCATGAAAATAAGTTGGGTATAGCCAACAAAGGATATTCTAGAGAAGTCACCAGGCGGAATCTTTCAGACAACCACATGAACAGCATGACAGGGCTACCCCTCTGGAAGGCATAACGACCTTCTCGCAAGGCATCTAGGGCATTTAAAGTCTTCACCAATATCACCGCCATAGGATTGCGACGGTATGACATCCAGGAGTTAATGGCTACAAGTTGTGGGTCCACTATAAGTTCCCCAGTCACCAACAATAATTTCGATATTAAGCCCAGAACAACGGCTCTGGCGTATCTAGCATCGCCAGTCTCCTGCAAATGCATGGACTGTAACACCGTTGAAAGGGAGATCATTCCTCCAGTAACCAATGGTCTGGCCACCAAAGGCGAAATGAGAAGAAGCCCAACCAACAAATCCCTGGGAGAACGGGAAAATTCTGGTAAAGCCGCGGTAACATTGGGATTTATCCCCAGCATGGTAGAAAATTTCTCGTAGGTAGGACAAACTTCATCCAACCCAAAACGGAATACATGGTCTTTGGGGTATAAAAAGTGTACCGCCGCCATCAGTAGGTTCAACTCAATGGGATGATTACGCCACAAAGAGACTCGACGCATGTTGAAAGCATCGTAGTCGACATTATAAGAGCACATAGCTTCCAAGGCTTCGAGGTAGTTAGTAAACTCAATGCTACCAGGGAGATCCATCTTGCAAGACTAAGAAATAGTAGGCGAGTAAGTAAAAATGTGAAGGTGTGATGGAAACACTCCACCCTTACCTCTTTTTATACTTGGAAACCCTCACAAAAGACATGACCCCTGCAAAAATTGGAGGGAATCCTTCCCCACAAAGTACAAGAGGCTGAAGAGGGCACTAATAAAAGCTTTGAATTAATAGGAATGGACTTGACTGCCGATAGGCAGGACAAGGCGCTTGCCGATCGACAACCCCCTATTTTTGGAAATTTTCCTTTTTCCTCTTTTGCCAAAATCAGAAGCTTAATAAAAATAAATTGATATTCTCAACAAAATCCTCTTCCACACCTATATAATTTCTCATTTTTAAAACCCTCCTTTAAAATCCCAAAATATCTCTTTTTACGGTCTCAACAGCAAAGTAAAAAGCGCATATGTATGCATTCACTCATCCATCATTAACAATGATAATAAAAAACTCCATTGCATTGCATATATATTTGTTCTCCGTGTTACATCAATGTTACAGGAAATAAAAGAAAAGCAAAAAATAACGGGACTCAGCCCGAACCCACATTCCCTCTCTCTAAGAGCTTCCACCCATGCGACGCGCTCTCTTTCCCCTACGACGAGACGACGCACCACCACTACCCGAGCCAGAGTCCTCCCTGGACGAAGTAGAAAACACCAAATAAGAAGGGACCGGGACCGCATCCCTAATATGGGCAGTCGCCAAAGATATCTAGTCTCTAATGTCCCTCAGCTAAGTAATCGACACCCGAACTTACTGCAAGTAAAAGGAAAAATTTGTATCAAAGAGGAAAGGATCAAAATAGAAAAGAAAGAAAGAAAAGAACAGAAAGGTATACTGCAGGACGAAGAACCTCCTCTGTCAAACCCAACTCCTCCGGATCCATCGCGTGAGGACGATGTAACATAGGCACCATCCCTCCATAAGTCCGCTGAATGTTGTATGAAGGGGTATGCAATCGCACAAAGGGGACCTCTGAAGTCACCGCCATCGCAGACGCCGATGGACCACCACTGCTGTGGGAAGACCCCATCGCCCGATTAGAACCCGTAGGAGGGAAAGGCAAGGCATCATATATGCTGGGTTCCATCAACCATATCATCACAAAATCCATATAATCATACGACGCATCCGTATCAGTATATAATAGGTAGGACTAGCCGATCATCACCGCGATCCTTGCATCCTCCGGCAACAGCCACTCCCATCGCATAGACATAGGAGGTTGTGCAGGTGGCACCGCCACCTTTTCCTTAGCAATCTGTCGAACCACCTGCTCCCCGAGATACCAAGAATGGCCGAACTCATGCGCTAACAAATGCCTCATCTACGCATTCACCCCGGTCGCCCCCGTATCATGAATGGTTGTCCCCCAAGGGTAAAAAGTCGCCTAAAAATCCCAAGTAGGCATAAGTCAATACAGAATCAGAATGTGAAAAAATTAAGACTGAAAAGAAAGAGTCTTACCCTACCACTGGTCAGGCCGTTCAAGACCTGACACAGTGCCTCCAGAGAGAGAGATCCTTTCGACTGTCGATTGGCCTTGCGCCATCGATACAATCGGCAAAAGTCCCCAACAGTCTCGTCCTTCAAGGCAATCAGCGGGGTATTGCACCCAATCAGCTCATAGAACCACGTTTGCCAAAGACAATAATTCACAATAAAAAAGGGACGCATAAGGAAAATGCGAATGCATGGAAAGAAAATGCGCAAATTAAAGAATACCTCAAGGAGATACGTGGCTCCAGTAAAAGTTTATCGGTAGCACCGGCTGAATGCGTCCAAAAAAAAATAGAGGGTCACCAAAGTTAGTCTCCCTAATTAATAGAGAGGGATGTTCGAAAACATCCTCAAATACGACAAGAACCACAAATGGACGACGTCGCTGCTCGACGCCACCATGAAACCTCCCAGCACCAAAAATATAAATAACCAGACCATATGCCTCACCTTCAGCCCATCCTCCACATCAATCATCCCGCTCAACAAAACATCCTTCAACAAGGACAGCTGGATGGAACCCTACATCTCCGAGCGCCGCCCTCACCGCCTCCGGCATCACCCGTAGAGAGCAATCCACCTTTATGGAATCAATCCAGCCCTAACAGCTACTGCACATTTATGGGAGTCACTATCATCTCCCCAAATCCAAAATGGAAGGTGTGGGTAGTATCCCACCACCTCTCCCCCAAAGTACACAGGACCGCTGTCGAACGAGGCATCTCATCCAGTGCAGATGCCAACCTCCCAAAACCCGCTGAGGATACCACCTAACGCACCATAGGTGGAAGATGCTCCTAGACATCCTTAAGCCCCGTCGTCCCATGGGCACGCATGTTCTTCAAAGAGATATCAGACTGTCAAAAGAAAAAACCTTGTCAAAAATTTAAGAAGGAAGAAAAAATCATCAAAAAGAGAAGAATGCCAAAAGTCTTTACTTACATAACCGCCATGGTTCACCACCCTCGAGGAGCGATGATGCGACGTCTCTCGTAATAAGGTCCTCTCATATGCAACCGGCTCGAATGCGTGAAAGGAGTTCTCACTCCCCAAAGCAAGAGGTGCCCTGGCCCTCCACTCCACGTTCGCCTAGTCATCAACAGTCAACCATTCCGTATGCGATGCACTGCTCACAAAGGCGACCATTTCTTAGAGATCGGAATGCTAGAACGATTTGCAGAGGAAAATCGCAGAAAGGAAGCAAGAAAGAAGCTGTGAAAAATGAAGGGAATTCACCCCTTTAAATAGGATGCCAAGGGTCATGCCGATTGGCATTGACCCCCCACCCATCGATCGGCACTGACCCCTTACCTTCCCGAGGCAGTCCAAAAGTACGTGCCACTGTCAAATGGAACCCTCTGTATCATGCCGACCGGCACCCCCTGAAGATTTTGTACAAACATTCCCAGAAAATACTAGAAAGCCCTGAAAAATTCTCAAACAATTCCTAAAAATCCCAGGAAGGATTTAGAACATTTTTACCAAGAAAATTTCGCACTCTCTCAAACGAAACCCCTATTTCCCCAACATAACTCCCCAAAACCAAGTAAAACTCCTCCCGACAACGTCCCCTGAAGATTTCTAAAGATCACCCTCTATACACCAAAGGTCTCAATTTTCCCCAAGCAATACATCCAAACCCTGGGCCACTAAATCACCTCCCTAGTGAATTTTTTGCAAAATATTTCCCCAAGCAATCGACTCCCCAGCCCAAAACAAAACCACAAGATAAATCTCCCCGGCAGAGTTACCCAAGAACATCTCTACTTAAGCCTACAAAATTAGCTTCGACCCGCAAAATTGGTCATCTCACCTTAAGCCCACAGAATTGGCTTCGACTCGCAAAATTGGTTATCTCACCTTAAGCCCGCAGAATTTGTCATCTCACCTTAAACTCGCAGAATTGGCTTTGACCCGCAAAATTGGTCATCTATTCAAGCCCTCAGAATTGTCTTCGACCCACAGAATTGGTCATCTCTACTTAAGCCCGTAGAATTGGCTTCGACCCGCAGAAATGGTTATCTCTACTTAAGCCCGCAGAATTGGTCATCTCTACATAAGCCCGCAGAATTGGCTTCAACCCGCAGAATTGGTCATCTCACCTTAAGCCCACCGAATCGGTTTCGACCCGCAGAATTGGTCATCTCTACTTAAGCCCGCAGAATTAGCTTCGAATTGCAGAATTGGTCATCTCTACTTAAGCCCGTAGAATTGGCTTTGACCTGTAGAATTGGCCATCTCACCTTAAGCCCGTAGAATTGGCTTCATCCCACAGAATTGGTCATCTCTACTTAAGCCCGCAGAATTGGCTACGACCTGCAGAAGTCATCTCTAATTAAGCCCTCAGAATTGGCTTCGACCCACAGAATCGGTCACCCTCATCTTCAAGCCCTCAGAATTGGCTCGACCCGCAGAATCGGTCACCCCCATCTTCAATCCCTCATAATTGGCTTCGACCTACAGAATCGGTCACCCTCATCTTCAAGCCCTCAGAATTGGCTTCGACCCGCAGAATCAATCGGCTTCATCTTCAAGCCCTCATAATTGACTTTGACCCACAGAATCGGTCGCCCTCATCTTCAAGCCCTCATAATTGGCTTTGACCAATAGAATCGGTCATCCCCAGCACCTCCTCAGGAATTGGCCTAAACCTTTCCTCCAAACCATCCCTTTGGTCCTCAGAATTGACCTCAACCCCCTGAATTGGTCATCCTTGTTTCCTTAGGTCCTTAAAATCGACCTCGACCCTCTGAATTGGCCATCCTCTTTCAAAATCATCATGCGGTGTCTATTCGATGGCTATCATTTGTTCCAAACCCACCCGTCGAGGGGCTTTATAGACACCCCATTCTGTTACCCCCTAAACTCTCCTAGTACCTCCCTTCATCACTATAAACCCAAGTTATACCCCGAGTACTGACCTAGAAGCCATCGGGCACTCCCAGGCTCCATTTGACCAAAATTCTAAGTCTTTAGCTCGATCGAGACTGAATGAATCTTAAAAGGGCACTGAAACCCCTTTCCAACGGTCCACCCCATGTGCGATTTTGACTTACGGTACGGAAGAACGATCTGTTTGACTCTGAAAGGTCATCGAATGCTTCTAGGGCTCGGTTGACCAAAGTCAACTCTACGAACCAGATTAAACTCTTTAGAATGTCAAAGTACATCTCCTAACCTTTCCAACGGTCCACCCCATGCGCAATTCGTACTTACCATGTGGACGAACGATCCGTTTGCATCCGATGATTCCCTATCTAATGGACCGATGAATGCTTTCGAGCCATTTGACCCAAAGTCAACTCCTGAACCTGGGAGCAGTCCAAAGGACTTTCAAAGATATTTGAATTACCTTTCCAACGGTCCACCCCGTGCATGATTCGGATCAATGGTTTGTGCTTTGCGGTCGATTTTCTGAAAAGGCCTGAAAGACACTGCCAAACGGTAGGTCCTAGACCCTGCCTATCGACAGTGTGCCTAAACGCACCTGCTGATTGGCAGGACCAGGTCTATGCCGATCGAAAATGCCCTGGGTCTGTAAAAAGGAGGCCTTGACCTCATTGCAAGGGGAGCCCAAATCAGAAGCATATCACTCTCAGCAAATCCTGAAAACGTCTCTCGGCGTCAGTGAGATTTTCACATCAAAATCCCTTTCCAACCTTCACTTTTCATCAAACTTGGTGAATTAACCACTCTCCATCATCATCCAAGTGCAAGGGTTGCTCTCTAACATTCAAGATTAAGATCAAGATCTTCAAGAAGGTCCAATTTTCTCAATTCTCTCCTTAAATTCTCATAAATTTGCATTAACTTGTTTTATTACTTAGCACTTCTATTCTCTCATCTCACATATCCTAATATACTTTTTATTTAGTATTATTGCACATCTCCTATTTTCATACAAATAAAAAACCAAAAAACAAGAAAAAGAGGGTTTGCTCATAAATTCCAAATGGGAATTCTCACACTTTTCTTACACTTTTCTCACAACTAAAACACTTTTTCTACACACACACACACACACCCAAATTAGAGAAGTCCCCGGTTGGATTTATGGGATAAACCCCACCCCTCGATTTGCATGCGAATTACGTGGACTTTGAATCCGAGATTCGAGTCCTATTTTTACTCTTTCTTTCATCTCCTATTCTCTCTAAGTTCAATTCTCCTAGATTACATATATATACATATATTTGTTCTTAGTGGCTTATTATTCCACATGCGTTGTCGTTCCACCGTAACGGTCAACGTAAGGATAATCGCGTAAATCCTATTTTCTAATATTTTTATACCTTCCTATGGATGACTCGCTTTACCTCTTCCATTGTACAAGTCGATAATTCCTACCTCCACTATATATACACATGCACATATATCACGAGGAAAATAAAGGAAAATAGCAAAAACCCATGAGAGACCGTAAGGGTGGAATGGGTTCCTAATACCTTCCCATTTCGTAACTTAGCCTCCATACCCTTTTCGAATCATTTTGATTTCGTATGCATCACTATGTCTTTGGATGTTGTCGTTCGGGATGTCTCCCTTTCTTTTGTCTGTTTTGAGTAAAATAGACTGGCGATTCTATCTCTCGACATTTTTCACCTCACCCAAATGACACCGATCGAAGCGCTCCCGAGAGGGACATGCGAGACCGAGGATCCTCCCTCGCGCCGCCCGCCCACCGCGAGGATCGGGGATGTCCACAATGATATTTAGAAATTAATCCACTTGTGATCATTTTCTATTGAAAGTTTTATCTTGCTTTTTTTGGTTAAGTCTCTTCATGCTTAATGTTTATGATTAATTATTTATGTTAGGTTAATTGTTTTCGAACCAAAAATTCTAATCGCGCATTGTTTAGCCCATGGCAGGGATGTGATCCTAATCCTGTTTTCTTATTCTTTCCTTAAGTTTTAATTAGTTTTAGTTAACTTCTCTATTTCCCCCTTTTCCTTTCTCACCCCATCATCATCTTTTACACTTTTATTTTAAAAGTATTAAATCAATTTAAATATATTAAGCATTCCCTGGGGATTCGATACCCAGACTAGCCTCTATACTCCACAAGAGTGTAGTTAATGTTTAGTTTTATTTTGCATTGCGTTCGGAAGCCGATAACAACGATTAGCACATCTACACTAACGCTCGGTTTTAGCCCTGGCCAAAATGGCACCATTGGCGGGGATTAGGTAGATATTTAGGTTAGGTTGAGTTAATCTAAAATTTGACTCTAATTCTTAAAAAAAATCAGAAAATAAAAAATTCAGAAAAAATATAGCATCTCTCAACTCCTTACATGCAAAAACCTCAATACACTCCTACCAGAATTCACGAGAATCTTATAGTTGAGTACGATTCCGATAGCCCACATACTCCTCGCATTCCACAATTTTGGGTTTCACCTCCTACACCACCCAACTCCATCACAAGTCACACTTTATGCCATATTTCTAGGGCATCGAGTGAGGATATCGAGTCAATTGGAGAGAGCGCGATGTCTGACCACGCTAGTTGTGGTATGGGTGCGGTCGAGATGCCATATTGTCCCATGAGAGACCTCTTATATCCCGGGCGAGCCATCACTCCAGGATGCATTCTACTCCCATATAATGCAGGACATTTTTGATTTCATAATGGGATGATCCAGATGCTTCCCACATTTCATCGTACGGATTCAGAGAAACTATACCTCCACATCTGCGAGTTTGAAGAGGTGTGCGAAACCTTCAGTGATCAAACATGCACCCAAGACGTCATTTGCCAAAAAACTTTTTCCTTTCTCTTTGAAGGATAAAGCTAAGACTTGGCTATAGTATTTATCACCGAACTCCATTGGTTCGTGGAGGGATATGCAAGCCAAGTTTCTTTTAAAATTCTTCACCCAACATCGAATGAATGCCATCAAAACTCAAATTCAAACGTTTAAACAATAAGAAAATGTGTTATTTGATCGATGTTGGGAGCATTTCAATGAGTTAGTCAACACATGCCCCCATCATAGTTTTGATAAGTATTAACTCATCTCTTTCTTCCATCATGGGATAAGTATAACTTCTAAACAAATCCTTGAGACCATGTGCGAGGGAGAATTTTTTGGGTTAGATGCAAACGATGCAGAGTCCCACCTTAAGTATGTCATCGAGACTACTCAAGCGTGGGACACATCCAATCCTAATGACCAAACCCGAGCTCGACAAACGTCTACACCTCCTTCTACATTCAGACTCTATCAATTGGACAAAAAAGTCGAGTTAAAATTTTAAATAAAACAACTTGATCAAAGATTGGAAGATGTAGTTGGATCACGAGCAAGAGAAACACCCGTATCCACTCGAGCATTGAAAGACAAGGTGTGCAATTTGTGAGGCTGTCCATTCAAAAAAGGAATGCCCGACGATACTCACTACAAAGTCATACTTCATGAGTAGGTGGAAGCGGTAGGAGGATTTATAAGTAATTTTAATGCCCCTCGCGGGAATTCTTACAACCCTTTATGGAGTAATTATCCTATTTTAGTTATGGAAACAACATGCTCTGTTGAATCCTAATTCACACGGTGTACCTCCTTCACCACCACCTCTGTACTTTCAACAAGCCCCACATATGGAAGCACCACCTCTTGCGCCATTTATCACCCCAACGCGAAGAAATCTCGAGGATACTTTAAATCAATTTATGCAATCTCAACCGGCAACCAATGCTCAAAATGCCCGAATGTTTGCCGAAATAAACGCGAACATTTCTAAATTGCAATGTTCCTTAAGTATCCAAGAGAAGGGTAAGTTTCTGGCCCAAGGCCAAAGACCTCCGTAAGGTCAACCTATCGTTAGCTCTATGTCCGATGATAAAAAAGAGCAATGTCAAGACGTTACCACTCTACGTAATGGGAGAGTCGTTGATTTATCACCTCCCTCACACGACGAACCTAAAGACAATGAGGTTTTGAACCGAACGAAAGGGGCCGAAGATGCCCCCTTGAATGAGAGTGACAATGATGACACTAGTTGGACCGAAGTCGTAGTGAAACCGTTCACTGTTATGCCTTTCCCTCAACGGTTGGTTCCACCTCAAAAAGGGGCCTCCCATAAAGATGTGTTAGAAGTACTTAATCAAGTCAAGCTTAATTTACCTTTTCTCTAGGCATATGGTAAATTCCTTAAGGATTTATTGATAGCGAAACGTAGACTAAAGGTTAAAAAGGACATTTTCCTATCACAAAATGTGGGCTGAGATCTACTAAATGACCTCCCACCTAAGTTTAAAGATCCGTGTGCACCGACCATTTCGTGCATCATTGGAGAGAACCACATGGAGAAAGCCTTACTAGATTTAGGGGCTAGTGTTAACCTTATCCTTTATTCCATATATAAGTAATTAGATTTTGGGGACCTGAAGACCACTAAGATCACTCTCTAACTCGCGGATCGTACCACGAAGATACCTCGAGATATTGTTGAAGACGTGATAGTCCAGGTTGACACTTTTTACTTCCCGATAGATTTTGTCATTTGGGACACGGAGCCCTCCATCACCTCGAGTAATCATGTTCCCATCATCCTTGGCCACCCTATCTTAGCTACGGATAACACTTTGATTAATACTTGAAATGGGAAAATGCAACTCACATTCGGGAACATGACTCTTGAGATGAAGATCTTCAACATCACCAATCAAGTAGGTGATGGGGATGAATTTCATGAGGAAAATCTTATCGAGGAGGTAGTAGAAGAGCACCTTGAGGGAAATTTTAGTGGGGATTCTCTAGGAGCCTGTCTTATTTTGGGTAGTGAGAGTGACGTGACGTACGCCCACTTTTAGAGGGAGGTAGGAGAGTTGAGATAAATCTTAGATGAGAAAGCGTCGGATGAGGACGTGAGAGATGTGAATTGGGTTTCTAGATTCAAGGAGTTACCATCGAGGGGGTCACGCATGGTTCCCTCTGATGAAAATTTCCCACCCTCGGATTAAAGAAACTACCCTCAAATGTAAAATATGTTTATTTGGGGGAGTATGAGACATTTCTCGTTGTTGTATCCTCGAGCCTAAATAAAAAGAAAGAGGGTAAAATACTATCGATGTTGAGGAAGCACCACCATGATTTTGGTTGGAGTATCGTGGATTTGAATGGTATAAGTACCCTAATTTGTACCCATAAAATCCACCTCAAGGAGGATGTGAATCCTTCACGGGAGATGCAAAGGCAACTGAACCCCACTATATAAGATGTAGTGAGAGTGGATATTATTAAGCTATTGGACGCGAACATCATTTACTCCATTTCGAATAGTAAGTGGGTAAATCCTGTCCAAGTCGAACCGAAGAAGTCGAGCATGACTGTGGTTGAAAATGCCAAGGGTGATCTAATTCCCCAACGTACCACCATCGGGTGGCACTTTACATTGATTATCGGAAGCTCAATGTCGATACTAGTAAAGATCATTTACCCTTACATTTATCGACCAAATGCTAGAGAGACTAGAGGAACACCCATTATATTTCTTTCTCGATGGTTATTCCCGATATAACCAAATTGAGATAGATGTGATAGATAAAGAGAAGATGACTTTCACATGTCCTTTGGATTATGCAATGCACCCGCGACCTTTCAAAGGTGCATGCTTAATATCTTTAGTGATATGGTCAAAAGAGGCCTTGAGTTTTTTATGGATGACTTTAGTTTCTTCGGCCCCTCTTTTGACCTTCGTCTCGCTAATATTGAAAAAGTGTTGGCCCATTGTGTCAAAAAGAACTTGGTACTAAATTGAGAGAAGTGTCATTTTATGGTCACCGAAGGAATAGTTCTTGGCCACATAATGTCATCCAAAGGTATTGAGGTAGATAGGGTGAAAGTAGATGTCATAGCCGATCTTCCCCCTCTTAAGTCACTAAAGGATGTATGCTCTTTGTTAGGCCACACAGGTTTCAATCGAATGTTTATTAAGGACTTTAGTTCCATCGCTATACCCTTGAGTAACCTCCTTATGAAAGATGCCCACTTTGAGTGGAATAAATCATGCCAAATCATTTTTTAAAAAAATTAAAAAGCATGCCCGTTCCTGCGCCCATTATGCAAGCTCCGAATTGGTCCCTTCCATTCTAGCTCATGTGTGATGTGAGTGATTATGCTATAGGGACTGTTTTGGGCCAAAAAAAATATAAGAAGGCTCACTTCATCTACTATACTAGCCTAACGCTAATCGGACTGCAACTAAATTACTCCACCATGAAAAAAGAACTGCTAGCCATAGTTTTTTCCCTAGACAAATTATGTTGTTACCTCGTTGGTTCGCCGATTACTTGGTTTACCGACCACGCGGCTCTTAAGTATCTCCTTTATAAAAAAGGATGCTAAACCGCGCCTCATAAGGTGGATCCTACACCTACAAGAGTTCAATATCTCGATAAAAGATAAGAAAGGATTAGAAAACATCATAACCGACCATTTTTTCGAATTTTGTCCGACATACAAAGTGATCCCATACCTATAGATGAATATTTTCTGGATGAGCAATTATTACCACTTATTCTCTCCCATGGTTTGTAGACATAGCAAATTATCTTTTCTCGGGGGTTGTTCCCTTATGTTGGACACCGCAAGAGAGAAAGAAGTTCCTAACTTGTTCGCGCATGTTCTTCTATGACGATCCCTATTTGTTCAAGTATTGCGCAAACCAAATCTTCCAAAGATATTTACCGGATGATGAGATACCTAGCGTCATTCATTTTTGTCGTACGGAAGCTTGTAAAGGTCATTTCTCGATGAATTAGACATCCGCTAAGATTCTTCAAAGCGGTCTCTATTGACCCATAATTTTTCAGGATGTTAGTGCTTATTGAAAATCTTGTGATAGATGTCAAAGGATGAGAGCCATCGCTCGACGTGACATGGTGCCATTGACCCCTATACTCGTCATTTATTATGTCAATTTCATGTTTTTTTGCATAGTAAGTTTAATTATTCGGTGTGGTGACAATTATTATGCAACACAAATAAATACGAGAGAAGCAGTTACCAAGGAGGAAGAAGGAATATAAAATGCCAATCACACAACAAAGGATGTACGTGGTTTAGCAAAGATGTGCCTACTTCCACGGTGGTGCAGTCAATATTATTTCTATATACTCCGGAGAGTAATTATAGAGTATACAACTTATCCATTTGCCCCGGACCTAGGGTTTAATATATACATGTACATGTAGGTAAGTGGAGGTGATGGGTTCCTCCATATTTTCCATCTCCCCTATAACTTCCCTTCATGGGATCGTGGGGGAGACCGGATCAATATAAAAGATGACGGGCCTGGACTTTGGGCCGCCAAGACTGGGCTACTCGTCCAGGCCCATAGTTCTAATTTTCGGGTACCCACAATTGCCCCTAAATTTGTTGTGACATGTTTATGGGCTCAATAGATTTAAATGATTAGCCATAATGGCTGTGTTATGATTCCTCGAGAGCTGTGGAGTTGATTTTGGCGGCAGCCGCTTCGCTTACTGTGCACTATGATTAGATTTTGAAGGCTTATTGGAATAGCCACATTTTATCCCGTCGCTTCAGCCTTTCCATTATTCTTCTATCTTCGGAGAAATCTAGAGCCTCGTACCTTCTCCTCTCAATATCCATTCCTATTGCTTCTTAGTCGTCTTGAGCTCGTGCTTCTTCATCACTTGAACCGATCTTCTGTTTTGTAAGTTTCTTGTGCCCTTTCTTTTCACTTTCTCTTTGGTTTGTAGCTTTTCTTGAGTTTTTCAATGGCGAAGATTAGAAATAGGTCAATCTTTGAATTTAGGAAGTTCTACAACATACCTGAGTGGGTAGATATTGAGTGTTGTGCCTCCCCTCCTAGGAACGTTAGGGATACAGAGGATGCCCACTGGAACCATGCTTTGTTGCTTTCCCGGGGGGACTTACTTTTCCCCCTAATGATCTATTTTTGCACTTTTTGGCTATTTTAATATTGTTCCCCCACAATGCTCACCCAATGTATGGAAAATAGTGAATGGTGTGCATAGGATAAATTAATTGTATGGCACTAGGTTAGGACTTACCGAGGTCTACTTTTATTACTCCTTTTCTTAAACTAGTTCAGGTGTCCTATGCCTCAAAGCTAGGAGCCCTGACAGGGTATTGGTAGTAAATCTACCTGATTCCCATAAGGACTACTAGTAAGAAGGTTTCCTTGTTATAAATTGGCAGTTCTCTCCCCAATTTGAAGGGTCAAGGTCTAAGAGCTTCACTGTTCCTTTTTACGGGGAAGAATATATAGGTAGACATTGTACTGTTGTTTCACCCTTTGCTGATTTGTGACTTTTCTAACCCCTCTTTGCTTTTTCTTCCACAGCGAGGTCAAAGAATTTGGAGCCTGCTCTCAGCGAGGTTCGTATCTCGGAGTTGGTAAAAGCTTGGAATATCAGGGAGCCTCTGGGTGACGTCGAGCATCCCAGGTCTGCTGCCTTTTTGCTCGAGTATAAAAGCGTTGGCTCCAACTTCATAGCACGGCCTGTGGATAGTGTACCAGAGTTTGATTCCTTCGAAGAGACTACTGTTGAGCCTATCCAGTTGGACGAAGAGGAGAGCAGCTCTAAAAGTGAGCCTGCAAGAGCTGCGAGTAATTTGGGTGAAGGGAGTTTTGACAGTAGCAGTTCCTCTGATTGTGAGGAGGATTTTGAAGCTCGAGGATCGTCGAGCACTTCCAGCAGTTCAAGTGAAGATATACCTCCAAGTAAGAACTTGATTAGAGATAATGATGATGAGGACCACGTGCTTCTTGCACTGAGGTCAAAGAAACAAAAGTCTACTTCTGGGGCCGTGGCTACTGGTCCCCGGTCCTCTCCTCAGGAGCAAGAGAGGAGAAGGAAGGAAGAGGAGAAGGTGAGGGAGAGAAGAAAGGAAGAAAAGAAGAAGAAAATGGAGGAAAATAAAAAGGTCGAGGAGAGGAGGAAGAGAGAGAGCAAGAAGGAGGAGTAGAAGAGGAGAGCTGAGGCAAGGACGAAGGCCAGGCAGGCCTTAGTCCCAGTATCTGCTCTACCAGAGGGGGCCTCCGTGGAAATCTCTCCTCAGCTAGCCCCAGCCCTGCTCGAGAGAGCTGTCCTCCCGGCTGATCGCCAAAGGGCAGTTGGTTCAGAGCACTTGGCCCTTCAGGCGAGTCAGAGGCTCGCCCTGGTAAGATTTTCTCTTATGTTTCTCTGATTTCCTTTATTTTCCTCTTCTAATGCTTTTTCTTTTTCGCAGTTCGTTACTGATTTCTCCGTGCTGTATCGTTCACGCGATGAGCTAGTGCAGAAGAACAGCGAGCTTGAGTGAGAGAATTCTTCCCTGAAGCTGCAGGGAAAGGAGCTCGAGGCCAATTTTAAGGTTGTCGATGCTGCTCGAATTTTATCTGACTTGGCTCTTGCTACTGTGAATAAGGAGAAGGATGCAGGGGTCAATGATCTGAAGGAGCTGAGGCAAGCCTATGACCTGGTTTGCTCGAGCAAACTCGCCGTTGAAGAGGAGAGGAGGGTGCTCTCCGAAGAACTGAAGAAAAAGGAGTCCGAGGCTGCCACTACCAAAGAAGAGTACTATAATTCCGGCTGGGCTGTAGCATATGAAGATGCTGAAGTTTAGATAGGCTATATTAGCTGTCTGAACTTCAAGAAAGGATGGAACAAGGCCCTCGTAGCTGCTGGGGTGGATATTGCATCCCCACTCTTTGACGAGCACGACCCAGGGCCGAGGCCAGTTGTGGATGAGGACCCTGCCCCAGCTATTGGAGGCTCTGTTCCTGTCTCTCAGGCAACTCTAGCTGGCATTTCACTTGTTGAGGGGATAGAGGGAACCCCTACCGAGGACGGCACTCCTGCTGGTGCTGATAAGGACACTGCTCCTGCCGGGCCAACCGAGGTTGCTAATTAATAGAGCTGCTTTGTATTTTTGCTTTTTCTAAATTATAAATTTTCTTTCTTCAATATGATGTAACCTCGATCCTTATTAATGAAAAGGCTTTATTTTTTCTTGTGTTGATCTATTTATCTCCTCTATCTTTCTTTTACTTGTAGTTAGTCGATGTGGATGATTACATTCCTGCTACTTCCCAATTGGGTAGGACCCTCGGTCCCAATGCGAGCCCTGAAGTTTGCCAGGCCTTTGTTAAACTTTGCAAGTCTCTTAGGTCCAGAAATAAAAAATATAAGGAGCAGTCCGAGTGGCTAAGCTGAAGGAGAGGCTCCAGGAGATGGAAGACATTGGTGCCCCAGTGCAAGAGGGAGTCAAAGTACTGAGAGAAAAGTTACTCGAGGCCACCGAGATCAACAAAGTTGGGGAGTTCCTGCAGCAGGAGAATGAAGACCTGAGGAGGGAAGTCTTACAACTTAGGGAGCATGCGCCGAGCACTGTTTCAAAAGTTCTGCAAGGCTCCTCGTCGTCGGGAGCTGGATATACTCCTCCTATGCCGCGAGGTTCCACTCGTCCTCCCCTCCCGCGAGATGGTAGGAGCACCAGGGGAAGGAACAGGGAAGCAGAAGAACTGCGTGATAAGGAGATGGAAGAGCTCCGCGATGATGTCCGGCGAGCATATGTAATTGCTGATGGGCTTCAAAGGGACGTTACCCGATTGCGGCACTTATTCAATAAAGGTCATCGGCAAGTGTGGGCTGATGGTTATGATCAAGACTGGCTAGATGCTCCAATAAGATTATCTGAGTTCGAGGAACTTTCTTTCATCAGAGGGTGGTTAAGTGCATTGAAAGAGCTGCAGGTCCCGAGGAACTCGGTGTTATGGTATCGTCACGGGATGTCTTCCTTCACTCTGATGCCCAACCCATTCAGGATGGATGATCGATGGATCCCCATCGATGATATTCCTCAGAAACTATTGGAGTCGTACGCAAATGAGGTTGTGGAAGAGCTAGCCCCCGCTCCTGATGACGGACGAAGATCTAGAGTGGCAGATTATCTTGTTCGGAGGCTTCCACCTCCTTGAGATTTTGCAAGTTTTTATTCTTTTGTATTTTTGATAATGTAAATGCTTTGGGCGAGCTTCACCGACTAAACATGTATTATCATTTTGTAAATATAAGAGATTAATGAAAAGTTCGTGTTTTGGGCAATTTTTCCGACTAAACGTGTTCATCCAATCTTTTATATTTTTGCTGCTTCATAATCCTTCTTGTTTTGTCATGCGAGTGTCCCCCCAGTCCAGTATAATACAAAAATACCATTGTGCCCTCACTTTACCTTTTAGGTTGTGTCGTTACACTCCCTTAGGCCTAAGTAGGGCACTTGGCGAGGACACACTTGGTATTGGATGTCTTCATCCGATCAGGATTTTGCTCAACCGAAGTAGGTTTGATGACCAGTATAAAATCTGGTCGCATTGCCTAAGAATCCTCTGTAGGGCTTTATATATTTCCAGGGGCAATGCTAAGAGGTCTCTCGTGTTTCATGAAGATGACCTGAGGAGGGGTATTCCCCTTCTATATCGACTGTCGTGCTTGTGATTTTGAAAAGATGTGCGATAAATGCAGCTGTTACTGATCACAGTGTAATCAATTAAGTAACTTTCATTCGTAATAAAGGAAATGAACTGCCCTTTCACATAACAAATACAAGAAAAAGATTCAAAAATAGAATTCCTTGAGAATCTAAAAATAGAATTTCTTGAGATTAGTTGCGTTCCATGCTCGTGGTATCTCTCTTCCCTCTATCGTTTCCAAATGGTAGGCACCTTGCAGGTCGTCTTTAGTTATTTTAAAGGGTCCTTCCCAGTTTGGGCCTAGCTTGCCGTCTGATGACTTCACCGTGTTGCCCAGGACTTTCCTTAGAATATAGTCCCCAACTTGGAATCTTCTCGGGTTAACCCTTTTGTGGTAGTGCTTTGCGAGCTGTTACTGATAGCTCGCAAGCTTCACTAGGGCAAGTTCTCAACGCTCGTCGGCGAGGTCGAGTTCAGCGAGAAATGCCTCATCATTCTGGCCTTGGTCGACAAGGTCGGATCTCATTGTTGGCAAACCCGCTTCTAGTGGGATGACTGCTTCCATGCCATATGTTATCGAAAATGGGGTTTCTCCTGTTGCTCGTCGAGGAGTTGTTCGGTATGCCCATAGGATATGGGGTAGCTCGGTTGCCCATGCGCCTTTGGCTCGCTCTAATCGCTTCTTCAATCCATCGATCATAGTTTTGTTGGAAGCTTCTGCTTGTCCATTGCTCTGAGGATAGGCCACCGAACTGAAGTGGTGCCTGATCCCGTGCTCGTTACAGAAGTCCTGAAAGGGGCCACTCTCAAATTGTGTTACATTATCACTGATGATGGTTCTGGGGATTCCGAATCGAGTGATTATATTCCTCTATATGAACCTTATCATATCAGCATCTCGGATGTTCGCCAATAGTTCTGCCTCGATCCATTTGGTGAAGTAGTCAGTTGCAACCAACAGGTATTTGCGATTGCCAGCGGCGGTGGGCAGTGGTCCCACGATGTCCATTCCCCATTGGGCGAAGGGCCATGGGCTGGTCAGGGATTTTAGGTCGCTGGCGGGTTGGTGGACCATAGGAGCGTGAAGTTGGCATTTCAGGCATTTGCGGACATATACTGCAGAGTCCTTTTGCATATATGGCCACCAATAGCCTTCCTTCATTGCTCGAAAGTCTAGAGACCTTGCTCCGACATGACTTCCACAGATTCCTTCGTAAAGCTCGCGCAACACTTGCTCGACATCAACTGGGTGGACGCATCTAAGGTAGGGACCGGAGAAGGACTTCTTATACAAGTTGCCTCCTGTGGATAAGTGAAAGCGAGAAGCTTTGAATCTTATCTGGTGGGCATTTTTCTTATCCTCTGGGAGCGTGCCCTCCTCTAAATAGTCCTTCAAGGGGTCCATCCAGCTGGGGGTTGATCCCACCTGGAGTATTTGTTCGACGCTTGGCAGCTTGCTGTTGTGGTTGATGCTCGGACAAATGAGGAAATCGATGGGGATGACCCTTTTAAGGCAAGAATCAACTGCTAAACTCAGGGCTGATAAGGCGTCAGCATGACTGCTTTTCCCTCTGGGAAACTGCTGGATGTTGATCTCTTCAAAGCTCGTCATTAGTTTTCTCACCAGGGCGAGGTAGGCTGCCATTCTTTCACCCTTCGCGTTGTTATCTCCACTTATCTGATTGGATACTAGTTGAGAATCGCCGAACACCTGTAAACGTTTTGCTCCTAGAGTTTGCGCCTTTTGGAGACCGGCTATTAGGGCTTCGTACTCTGCTTCGTTATTGGAGGCTGCAAATCCAAGCCTGATTCCTTATTCAAAGATGGTGTTTTCTGAGGTGATGAGAACAATGCCTACGCCTGCCCCCTTTGAGTTGGAGGCTCCATCAACGAATAGTTTCCAGGTTTCCACTATTGCTTGGTTCTTCTTTTGCCTTATTGGTTGAGGTTGGTCGGAGAGTTCTTCGCCCGTGAATTCGGCTATGAAATCAGCAAGGATTTGACCCTTGATAGCTGTCCTTAGTTGAAATTGGATGTCAAATCGGCCAAGCTCGATCGACCACTTTGACAATCTTCCCGACAAATCCGCTTTCCTTAGGATCGCCTTAAGGGGGTGCGATGTAAGGACGATGATAGTATGAGCTTTGAAATAATGCTTCAGCTTTCTAGAGGCTATTATTAGGGCCAAGGCAAGCTTCTCCAATGGTAGGTACCTTTGCTCGGCGTCTAATAAGGTCTTGCTCGCGTAATAAATGGGGTGTTGGACCCCTACAACCTCGCATATTAACGCCGAGCTGACAGTGTGATTGGATACAGAGAGGTACAGGTACAAAGAATTCGTTTTCTGTGGTATGACAAGCAACGGTGGAGTGCTTAGGTAGGATTTGAGCTCGTCCAATGCTAGCGAGAAATCTGGGCTCCATTCTATCTGTTTATTCCCCTTTAGAAGCTGGAAAAAAGGCTTGCACTTCTCGGAGGATTTGGAAATGAAGCGATTTAAGGCAGCGAGCATTCCAGTGAGCTTTTGCACGTCCCGAATTATGCGAGGAGGTTGCACCCTGCTGATTGCATCGATCTGGTCTGGATTAGCTTCTATGCCTCGCTTACTGACCAAATACCCAAGAAACTTTCCTGACTGGACACCGAAGGAACACTTACACGCATTAAGTTTCATCCGGTACTTCCTGAGGGTTTCGAAGGTACTTGACAGGTCCGAGAGGTGATTTTCTTTCTTCTTGCTCTTAACGAGCATGTCATCGATGTAGACCTCCATTGTGTCTACCATTTGATCCTTGAACATTTTAGTAACCAGTCGCTGATAGGTTACCCCAGCATTCTTGAGCCCAAAAGGCATGACCTTGTAGCAATATAACCCAACTGTCGTGATGAACGCCGTTTTGTCCTGGTCTGGGGCATACAAGGGGATATGGTGATATCCTCAGTACGCGTCCAGGAAACTCATTCGCTTGTGAGCTGCAGTGGCGTCTACTAGTTGGTCTATCTTTGGGAGAGGGAAACTATCCTTAGGGCATGCTTTGTTGAGGTCAGTGAAGTCGATGCAAACTCTCCACTTCCCATTATTCTTCGAAACTACTACTGGGTTGGACAACCACTTGGGGAATTGCACTTCCCGTATGGATCCTGCATCCATTAGTTTTTCGACTTCCTTTTCAATCACTTTAGCCTTCTCGGGTGCAGTTCGCCGTGCCTTCTGCGTGATTGGCTTGAATGTGGGGTCAACATGCAGTTGATGACAGACCATACTAGGATCGATTCCAGGCAGCTCATATAGTTCCCATGCAAAAACATCTACGTTGTGCCTCAGCAAGGTTATCAACTCCTTCTGCTCTTCGTCGGTGAGAGATGCTCCTATCAAGAAAACTCTGCTACTGTCACCATCTTCAGCCATAACTTCTACCAAGTCCTCGATGACACGCTCGGAGGGGAGGAGTCTGGTCTCCTCTACTCCAGGTCTTTTGTACTTTAATTGTTATTTAGAAGGTGTCTCACCTTCTTCATCTTTCTCGCTGGATTGACCGACCTTCTTCTTTGGCTTCAGTCGGATGGCTGCTATGAAGCACCTCCTCGCCATCGCTTGGTCGCCGTGGATCTCCATTACTCCTTGCTCGGTTACATACTTGAGCTTATGATGGTAGGTCGAGGAGACTGCCTTCATCGCATGAAGCCATCCCCTGCTGAGGATGGCCTGGTACGGTGAGTCGATGTCAACTACCAAAAACTCAATCATCTTGGAGATGTTTCCATCACGTACTGGCAGTACTATCTTGCCCAGGGGCATGGTCATTTTTCCAGCGAATCCGACCAAAGGAACAGTAGCTTTCTTCAGGTCGGTGACGCCCAACTTCAATTTCCTGAATAAGTCGAGGTACATTACTTCGGATGAGCTTCCTTGATCGACGAGCAACTTGTCAATGTCAAAGTTGGTTATCCTGAGTGTAATGACCAGAGCATCATGATGTGGGGTCCTTACTCCCACCAGATCTTCATCCGTGAAAACAATATGCTTGTTATAGTTGACGTCCTCCGCTCGTCGACGCTTTCCTTACTGGGACTTTGCTGGATCAATTTGAAAGGCCTGCATTACTGCCGTAAGTTTTTGCACTTCCATTCGATCCGAGTTCCCTTGTATCTGCTTGATGTTAGATGCTCTGTGGATTACTGCGAACTCGTGTTCAGCATCGTCCTCCAGCACATTGTCGGGTCTCGCTTCTCTATTGGCAACCACTTTCTCTGCCCTCTTTTCCACAAAGTCGTTCAAGTGCCCAGACTGGGCCAACTCCTCGAGGTGAGACTTAAGAGCTTTGCAGTGCTCGGTCTTATGTCCTCCCTCTTTGTGAAAAGTGCATCTTAATGCATTGTTCCTCTTCGAGGGATCTCCTCCCATTTTCCGGGGCCACTTGATGAACGGTTAATCTTAGATCTTCGCGAGAATTTTGTAAATTAGTTCTCTGAAGACGGTGTTGACCGCCTGGAATGCTTTCGACGCGTCATTGTTTCCTCCGTTCTTGGAGCCATTTTTGCCCCCATTCTTTTCTCCTTTCTTTGGGTTCTCGATTTTCTCACTTCCCTTGGTAGTGAGTTTATCTTGACCATTTTCTCCTGCATTAAGGCGGGTGACATCTTCCACCTTTGCGTATTTCTCGATTCGAGCCATTAGGTCGTCAATAGTCATAGCTACCTTCTTCGTCAGGGACTGGTAGAGGAGGGAAGGACTAGGGATCCCAATTTTGAAGGAATCCACTGCCACTTCCTCCGCGCAGTCCTCGATCTCATTGAATAACTCCCAATATCTTTTCGCTTGATCTCGTAGGGTCTCTTGAGGCATTTTCTTCATTGCTAGCAGAGCATCCATCCTTTTAGGATGGGAGCTACTGGTGATGAATCGGGCAGTAAAAAGTTCGGCTAGGGATTTGAAATTCTTGATCGATCGGTGGGGGAGCCTTTCGAACCACTTCTGTGACACATCATGCAGGCTCGAGGGGAAAATGCGGCACATCAGGGCATCTCGGTGATTCTAGAGGGTCATGGCCTATCGATATTGCCTGACGTGATCGATGGGATCAGTTTTTCCGTCGTAGATCTTGAACCTCGGAATGGCAAATTTCTAGGGGGCCTCTTCCTCTTCGATTTCCCTCGTGAAGGGTGACTTCATCTGGGTTTTGAGAGCTCTCTTCGCGAGTTCTCTGGTTGATCTTGTTCCGTGGTGAGTAGGATATTGGTCCATCTCTCTGCGGACTAGGTTTCGTATGTTCTCGTCACTGCGAGCAGGGCTCTGGTAGTAGCGAGCTCTACGCAGATGTTCGCGGAGGTCGTTGTCTAATTCGCCACCTTCGACCTTTTGAGATTACCACCTAGGGCTCCTTCCTCGGTTGCGAGACTTGCTCGCCTGAGGGCTAGGAGTGAGATATGGGCGTCTCCTGGTATCAAGACGAAGCTCCCTCTCCAGTCTTTCCGGTCTTCTTTGCAAGCGAGCATTTTCAGCCTCGTATCTGCGAGAAGACTCCCTCTGCTCGTGGAGCTTTACCTCGTATGCATCAATCAATCTGGATATCTGCGTGGACCTCGCTGGTCCCTGACTTTCTTTTGAGGCTGGTCTTTCCAGGCGAGCTCTCTGATCTGAACGTCGGACTTCAGACCTAATCCTGCGAGGAGCGGGTGGCTCTTAAATATCTTCTGCTGGAGGGGCATTGCTGCTGTGACCAGACATCTTAAACTCCTTTCTTGGCGTGGGATCTTCTCAGTGAAAGATGCAAGATTCCCACAGACGGCGCCAATTGTGGTGACAATTATTATGCAACACAAATAAATAAGAGAGAAGTAGTTACCAAGGAGGAAGAAGGAATATAAAATGCCAATCACACAACAAAGGATGTACGTGGTTCGGCAAAGATGTGCCTACGTCCACGGTGGTACAGTCAATATTATTTCTATATACTCCGGAGAGTAATTACAGAGAATACAACTTGTCCATTTGCCCCGGACCTAGGGTTTAATATATACATGTACATGTAGGTAAGTGGAGGTGATGGGTTCCTCCATATTTTCCATATCCCCTATAACTTCCCTTCATGGGATCGTGGGGGGAGACTGAATCAATATAAAATATGAGGGGCCTGGTCTTTGGGCCGCCAAGACTGGGCTACTCGTCCAGGCCCATTGTTCTATTTTCTAGGTACCCACATTCGGGTTCTAAAATTTCTGTCTGATTTAAAAGAGTTTTTACATATAAATATTATTCACTAGTTTAACTTTTAAACAAGTCATATTAGCATCACAAGGTAAAAAAATACTTTTAAATAGTAAGCCATGTTAACATTTGACGGCACCATAACAACGTAAAGAGAATTTTTAAATAGGTCGTAATTGCCTATTAGAGGAACTTGTAATTAAGTCCTACTAGTCTATTAATATGACTTATATAGTTAAATAAAAGTCAATAGAACTTAAATGAGGATTCATTAAAATAGGATTAAAATATAATTAAGCCTTAATTATTCTTTCCAGCGGCAGATGCATATGGGAACCAGGAGGAGCCAAGACTCCCTTTGATTTTTCCAAATAAAAAAAATTAGGGGTGTTATATGTAAAGATAGAAAATTAAAGACATAAATAATGAGTTTTTTTGCAAATTTTACAGTAAAAATATAATCAATTTGTATAAAACTAGAAATAAAATATATAATTTGTCTAAAACTCTATTTAACCATAACAAATTCGATTCGGGGGCTCCCACACACGAACCTCCGGCTTTTAGCTCCTTCTGAGTGTAAATACTTAATCCGCCACTGATTTCTAGTGTTAAATAACTTCCTTCTTTTATCTCCTATCACTTTAGAATGCTTCAAATTGACAATAAAAAGAAGGAAAATATTATACATATGTTGGCAAATAACAATATGCATAAAATGGGTTATACCATGATAGGGTCACCATGGTACAACCCATTCTATGCATGTTTGTAACTTTACCAACACACGCCTATTTACGGTTAAGTTTACATCACTCTAAAAGGAAATGCTAAGAAAACATAAATAAACTCTAATTGCATAATATTGTAAAAACTCACACCTGCAAATTTATCACTTATCACCATCAATTCATCATGCTTCCCCTCAATAATCTTTTCCATTGTAATCATACTTATTGATAAACTACCTACATGTTTGACTCGTGTTTCCTTTAATGCACACATGCACGGATTTGTTTGATTATTGTGGTTGTCTTATCACATGTTGGTTGGGTGTTTTCACTTCAATCCTGTCTTTAAAATGAACCAAGCGCGATAAATTTTTATAAGGAAATTGTGCATATAAGAATCGTTTTGTGAGTTTGTGTGCTTTGTGTTAAAACGGGGAAGGGCTGCGAAAGGTTCATTTTACCTTTGCGAATACTAAGCCACCGTTAAATTGGACCTAAAAAATGGAGGAATTTTATTATCCGAGGTCCAAAGAGGTTAAAAGAGCCCGAAAAAATTGAAAGGCAATAAAAAGATATTCATGCCAAAATATGGGCCATTTAGGTTTTTGCCCCAATTCTCCAAAGTTTGAGAATTTAGATCACCTCTAAAAGAAACTATATATGAGGGTGTTTGGTTGGAGAATTTAAAATGGGTTTGCACGTCCTTGAAATTCTTGAAAATGCACTGTATAGTTTTGGACGTTATTGGTGTGGAAATCATTTGAGTTTGATTTGTTGATTTGCATAAGACGATGTCATCTAAATTCAACAAACTTTTTCACCTAAGGATACCTTTGATGTTCATTCATTAGGAGTACACGTATGCATCGTGCACATATGATTGATTGAGTTGATTTACTTATCGAATGTATTCACACCCTTTCATTCCATTTCCATGACTTGGTTGTTTGAGTCTAAATCCATGGTGTGATTTTTGTATCATATTTGTTCATATTGGTATCTTATTTTTGTACGAAAAATTTTAAAATTTGAAAAATCAAAAATAGTTTGTGTTTGTTTTTATACCGTGACACCCCGATTTTGCTTGTTTGATTCATTCTTCTTATTTGTCTATTTGGAGACATCATAAAAAGGGGGAGAAAGAATTATCTGATTATGGGGGAGTTTTGAAAGTTTGAGTTTGCTCATAAATTGGTATATATGTTTATCCCATTTCAAACTCGATATGTCACTTGGTATTTTGCTTTTTCTCATGTGTGTAGGTACTACATGGATTATCATTGGATTGCACACCCTGATGAGAAAAGTGTTGAGATTCTTGGAAGAATTGAAGAGCAAACGCTGTAGTCTTATTCAATTGTATCTTTCCAGTTTTTGGGTTCATGGAAGGGTAGATTTGTATAGGCATGTTTCGTTGTTTTGATAATTCGGATATTTGTTTTTATGTATGTACTGGCATAGACATAAGGGGAGATTTGTAAGGACATTTTTTTCCATTAACAATTTATTATGCCGCACGCCGTTACACCGTTGAAGAAATTCAAGATTCATACATTCATCAACGGATCCGAATATCAAAAGAGAAAGAGGAATCTAGTCTGGCTAACCGGACCGGTCCGCCCTCAACCGGACCGATCCGTTTGATGCAGATCCAGTATACCCCAGATCGCAAGCGAACCGATGAAGCCTAAAATAATCGGACCAGTCCGCCTCAACCGGACCGATCCGCCTCAGAATAAAAGAACTGATCCGGTCAATCGGACCGGTCCGCCAGGGATAAATTCGGCCAGATCTGCAGAGATTTTTTAGGGCTTAAAGTTTTATTATTTAAGCCAACTTCGTGGAGTTGTTTTGCGAGACTTTTCAAGATGATTTTCAGAGTCCTAAATACTTTAAGTCTTCACCTATTGAGCCCAAGACTCTAGGTTTTTGATTCACACAATTGCCAATCCTTTTTGAATCTTTTTGGTAACCCAAGAACACAACCTTGTGTTTGTTCAAACCTTTGTGGAGAGATCTTTGCAACTGAGGGCTGCGTGTCATTGCTGAGGGAGTCTCTATAAAATTTTATGACTGCGTGTCATTGAGGAGTGCTGCGGTTCTTCCTTTGTTGATTGGACTGAGGTTCATGTGGGTTCGCTGCGTGTGGATTCATTGCTGCCCTCCTGGAAAGGGATATTTCCAGCCGCCGACTACAGAATCCGATACCTGAGGGTAATTCTTAGTCACTGTATTTTCATTGTAATCCGAAATTGTATGTTATAATATTATAATGAAAATAAAAGGTTTTGCCCCTTTGGGGGATTTTTCCTGAAATTGTTTGTTTTTATCCTGCATGCTATATTTTATTTGATAAATCATCTAGATGCATGTCTTAGGGTTTAACTAAAATTTGGGATTAATTAAAATTGGTTTTTATTTGAGAAGTCGCAATATTTCCGCCGTAGCTACTCTTTCATTATCGTTTTCTACTGCATTAAGGCGGGTGACATCTTCCACCTTTGCGTATTTCTCGATTCGGCCCATTAGGTCGTCAATAGTCATAGCTTCCTTCTTCGTCAGGGACTGGTAGAGGAGGGAAGAACTAGGGATCCCAATTTTGTAGGAAGCCACTGCCACTTCCTCCGCGCAGTCCTCGATCTCATTGAATAACTCCCAATATCTTTTCGCTTAGTCTCGTAGGGTGTCTTGAGGCATTTTCTTCATTGTTAGCAGAGCATCCATCCTTTTAGGATGGGAGCTACTGGTGATGAATCGGGCTGTAAAAAGTTCGGCTAGGGATTTGAAATTCTTGATCGATCGATGGGGGAGACTTTCAAACCACTTATGTGCCACATCATGCAGGCTCGAGGGGAAAATGCGACACATCAGGGCATCTCGGTGATTCCAGAGAGTCATGGCCTGTCGATATTGCCTGACGTGATCGATGGGATCAGTTTTTTCGTCGTAAATCTTGAACTCGGAATGGCAAATTTCTTGGGAGCCTCTTCCTCTTCGATTTCCCTCGTGAAGGGTGACTTCATCTGGGTTTTGAGAGCTCTCCTCGCGAGTTCTCTGGTTGATCTTGTTCCGTGGTAAGTAGGAAGTTGGTCCATCTCTCTGCGGACTAGGTTTCGTATGTTCTCGTCACTGCGATCAGGCCTCTGGTAGCAACGAGCTCTACGCAGCTGTTCGCGGAGGTCGTCATCTAATTCGCCACCTTTGACCTTTTGAGATTACCGCCTAGGGCTCCTTCCTAGGCTGCGAGACTTGCTCGCCTGAGAGCTAGGAGTGCGATATGGGCGTCTCCTGGTATCAGGACGAAGCTCCCTCTCCAGTCTTTCCAGTCTTCTTTTCAAGCGAGCATTTTCAGCCTCGTATCTGTGAGAAGACTCCTTCTGCTCGTGGAGCCTTGCCTCGTATGCATCAATCAATCTGGATATCTGAGTGGACCTCGCTGGTCCCTGACTTTCTTCTGAGGCTGGTCTTTCTAGGCGAGCTCTCTGATCTGAACGTCGGACTTCAGACCTAATCCTGCGAGGAACGGGTGGCTCTTGAATATCTTCTGCTTGAGGGGCATTGCTGCTGTGACCAGACATCTTAAACTCCATTCTTGGCGTGGGCTCTTCTCAGGGAAAGATGAAAGATTCCCACAGACGGCGCCAATTGTGGTGACAATTATTATGCAACACAAATAAATACGAGAGAAGTAGTTACCAAGGAGGAAGAAGGAATATAAAATGCCAATCAGACAACAAAGGATGTACGTGGTTCGACAAAAATGTGCCTACGTCCACGGTGGTACAGTCAATATTATTTCTATATACTCCGGAGAGTAATTACAGAGAATATAACTTGTCCATTTGTCCCGGACCTAGGGTTTAATATATACATGTACATGTAGGTAAGTGGAGGTGATGGGTTCCTCCATATTTTCCATCTCCCCTATAACTTCCCTTCATGGGATCGTGGGGGGAGACCGAATCAATATAAAAGATGAGGGGCCTAGTCTTTGGGCCGCCAGGACTGGGCTACTCGTCCAGGCCCATAGTTCTATTTTCCAGGTACCCACATTCGGGTTCTAAAATTTCAGTCTGATTTAAAAGATTTTTTTCATATAAATATTGTTCACTAGTTTAACTTTTAAATAAGTCATATTAGCATCACAAGGTAAAAAAAACTTTTAAATAGTAAGCCATGTTAACATTTGACGTCACCATAACAACGTAAAGAGAATTTTTAAATAGGTCGTAATTGCCTATTAGAGGAACTTGTAACTAAGTCTTACTAGTCTATTAAAATGACTTATATAGTTAAATAAAAGTCAATAGAACTTAAATGAGGATTCATTAAAATAGGATTAAAATATAATTAAGCCTTAATTATTCTTTCCGGTGGCAGATGCATATGGGAACCAGGAGGAGCCAAGACTCCCTTTGATTTTTCCAAATAAAAAAAATTAGGGGTGTTATATGTAAAGATAGAAAATTAAAGACATAAATAATGAGTTTTTTGCAAATTTTACAGTAAAAATGTAATCAATTTGTATAAAACTAGAAATAAAATATATAATTTGTATAAAACTCGATTTAACCATAACAAATTCGATTCGGGGGCTCCCACACACGAACCTCCGGCTTTTAGCCCCTTCTGAGTGTAAATACTTAATCCGCCACTGATTTCTAGTGTTAAATAACTTCCTTCTTTTATCTCCTATCACTTTAGAATGCTTCAAATTGACAATAAAAAGAAGGAAAATATTATACATATGTTGGCAAATAACAATATGCATAAAATGGGTTATACCATGATAGGTTCACCATGGTACAACCCATTCTATGCATGTTTGTAACTTTACCAACACACGCCTGTTTACGGTTAAGTTTACATCACTCTAAAAGGAAATGCTAAGAAAACATAAATAAACTCTAATTGCATAATATTGTAAAAACTCACACCTGCAAATTTATCACTTATCACCACCAATTCATCATGCTTCCCCTCAATAATCTTTTCCATTGTAATCATACTTATTGATAAACTACCTACATGTTTGACTCATATTTCCTTTAATGCACACATGCACGGATTTGTTTGATTATTGTGCTTGTCTTATCACATGTTGGTTGGGTGTTTTCACTTCAATCCTGTCTTTAAAATGAACCAAGCGCGATAAATTTTTATAAGGAAATTGTGCATATAAGAACCGTTTTATGAGTTTGTGTGCTTTCTGTTAAAACGGGGAAGGGCTGCGAAAGGTTCATTTTGCCTTTTTGAATACTAAGCCACCGTTAAATTGGACCTAAAAAATGGAGGAATTTTATTATTCGAGGTCCAAAGAGGTTAAAAGAGCCCGAAAAAATTGAAAGGCAATAAAAAGATATTCATGCCAAAATATGGGCCATTTAGGTTTTTGCACCAATTCTCCAAAGTTTGAGAATTTAGATCACCTTTAAAAGAAACTATATATGAGGGTGTTTGGTTGGAGAATTTAAAACGGGTTTTCACGTCCTTGAAATTCTTGAAAATGCGCTATATAGTTTTGGACGTTATTGGTGTGGAAATCATTGACTTTGATTTGTTGATTTGCATAAGACGATGTCATATAAATTCAGCAAACTTTTTCACCAAATGATACCTTTGATGTTCATTCGTTAGGAGTACACATATGCATCATGCACATATGATTGATTGAGTTGATTTACCTATCGAATGTGTTCACATCCTTTCATTCCATTTCCATGACTTGGTTGTTTGAGTCTAAATCCATGGTGTGATTTTTGTATCGTATTTGTTCATATTGGTATCTTATTTTTGTACGAAAAATTTTAAAATTTGAAAAATCAAAAATAGTTTGTGTTTGTTTTTATACCGTGACACCCCGATTTTGCTTGTTTGATTCATTCTTCTTATTTGTCTATTTGGAGACATCATAAAAAGGGGGAGAAAGAATTATCTGATTATGGGGGAGTTTTGAAAGTTTGAGTTTGCTCATAAATTGGTATATATGTTTATCCCATTTCAAACTCGATATGTCACTTGGTATTTTGCTTTTTCTCATGTGTGTAGGTACTACATGGATTATCATTGGATTGCACACCCTGATGAGAAAAGTGTTGAGATTCCTGGAAGAATTGAAGAGCAAACGCTGTAGTCTTAT
Source organism: Sambucus nigra (assembly GCA_949130495.1). Lineage (NCBI taxonomy): Eukaryota > Viridiplantae > Streptophyta > Magnoliopsida > Dipsacales > Adoxaceae > Sambucus > Sambucus nigra. Next base: position 675,253,159 of record OX422213.1, read on the forward strand.
TCAATTGTATCTTTCCAGTTTTTGGGTTCATGGAAGGGTAGATTTGTATAGGCATGTTTCGTTGTTTTGATAATTCGGGTGTTTGTTTTTATGTATGTACCGGCATAGACATAGGGGGATATTTGTAAGGACATTTTTGTCCATTAATAATTTATTATGTCGCACGCCGTTACACCGTTGAAGAAATTCAAGATTCATACATTCATCAACGGATCCGAATATCAAAAGAGAAAGAGGAATCTAGTCTGGCTAACCGGACTGGTCCGTCCTCAACCGGACCGATCCGTTTGATGCAGATCCAGTATACCCCAGACCGCAAGCGAACCGATGAAGCCTGAAATAATAGGACCAGTCCGCCTCAACCGGACCGATCCGCCTCAGAATAAAAGAACCGATCCGATCAATCGGACCGGTCCGCTTGGGATAAATTCGGCCAGATCTGCAGAGATTTTTTAGGGCTCAAAGTTTTATTATTTAAGCCAACTTCGTGGAGTTGTTTTGCGAGAATTTTCAAGACGATTTTCAGAGTCCTAAATACTCTAAGTCTCTAGGTTTTTGATTCACACAATTTCCAATCCTTTGTGAATCTTTTTGGTAACCCAAGAACACAACCTTGTGTTTGTTCAAACCTTTGTGGAGAGATCTTTGTAACCGAGGGCTGCGTTTCATTGCTCAGGGAGTCTCTACAAAGTTTTATGACTGCGTGTCATTGAGGAGTGCTGCGGTTCTTCCTTTGTTGATTGGACTGAGGTTCATGTGGGTTCGCTACGTGTGGATTCATTGCTGCCCTCCTGGAAAGGGATATTTCCAGCCGCCGACTACAGAATCCGATACCTGAGGGTAATTCTTAGTAATTGTATTTTCATTGTAATCCGAAATTGTATGTTATAATATTATAATGAAAATAAAAGGTTTTGCCCCTTTGGGGGATTTCCTGAAATTGTTTGTTTATATCCTGCATGCTATATTTTATTTGATAAATCATCTAGATGCATGTCTTAGGGTTTAACTAAAATTTGGGATTAATTAAAATTGGTTTTTATTTGATAAGTCGCAATATTTCTGCTGTAGCTACTCTTTCATGACCGTTTTCTCCTGCATTAAGGCGGGTGACATCTTCCACCTTTGCGTATTTCTCGATTCGGGCCATTAGGTCGTCAATAGTCATAGCTCCCTTCTTCGTCAGGGACTGGTAGAGGAGGGAAGAACTAGGGATCCCAATTTTGAAGGAAGCCACTGCCACTTCCTCCGTGTAGTCCTCGATCTCATTGAATAACTCCCAATATCTTTTCGCTTAGTCTCGTAGGGTCTCTTGAGGCATTTTCTTCATTGTTAGCAGAGCATCCATCCTTTTAGGATGGGAGCTACTGGTGATGAATCGGGCCGTAAAAAGTTCGGCCAGGGATTTGAAATTCTTGATCGATCGGTGGGGGAGCCTTTCGAACCACTTCTGTGCCACATCATGCAGGCTCGAGGGAAAATGCGGCACATCAGGGCATCTCGGTGATTCCAGAGGGTCATGGCCTGTCGATATTTCCTGACGTGATCGATGGGATCATTTTTTCCGTCGTAAATCTTAAACCTCAGAATGGCAAATTTCTTGGGGGCCTCTTCCTCTTCGATTTCCCTCGTGAAGGGTGACTTCATCTGGGTTTTGAGAGCTCTCCTCGCGAGTTCTCTGGTTGATCTTGTTCCGTGGTGAGTAGGATGTTGGTCCATCTCTCTGCGGACTAGGTCTCGTATGTTATCGTCACTACGAGCAGGGCTCTGGTAGCAGCGAGCTCTACGCAGCTGTTCGTGGAGGTCGTCGTCCAATTCGCCACCTTCGACCTTTTGAGATTCCCGCCTAAGTCTCCTTCCTCGGCTGCGAGACTTTCTCGCCTGAGGGCTAGGAGTGCGATATGGGCGTCTCCTGGTATCAGGACGAAGCTCCCTCTCCAGTCTTTCCAGTCTTCTTTTCAAGCGAGCATTTTCAGCCTCGTATTTGTGAGAAGACTCCCTCTGCTCGTGGAGCCTTGCCTCGCATGCATCAATCAATCTGGATATCTGCGTGGACCTCGCCGGACCCTGAATTTCTTCTGAGGCTCGTTTTTCCAGGCGAGCTCTCTGATCTGAACGTCGGACTTCAGACCTAATCCTGCGAGGAACGGGTGGCTCTTGAATATCTTCTGCTTGAGGGGCATTGCTGCTGTGACTAGACATCTTAAACTCCTTTCTTGGCGTGGGCTCTTCTCAGGGAAAGATGAAAGATTCTCACAGACGGCGCCAATTGTGGGGACAATTATTATGCAACACAAATAAATACGAGAGAAGTTGTTACCAAGGAGGAAGAAGGAATATAAAATGCCAATCACACAACAAAGGATGTACGTGGTTCGGCAAATATGTGCCTACGTCCACGGTGGTACAGTCAATATTATTTCTATATACTCCGGTGAGTAATTACAGAGAATACAACTTGTCCATTTGCCCCGGACCTAGGGTTTAATATATACATGTACATGTAGGTAAGTGGAGGTGATGGGTTCCTCCATATTTTCCATCTCCCCTATAACTTCCCTTCATGGGATCGTGGGGGGAGACCGAATCAATATAAAAGATGAGGGGCCTAGTCTTTAGGCCGCCAGGACTGGGCTACTCGTCCAGGCCCATAGTTATATTTTCCAGGTACCCAGATTCGGGTTCTTAAATTTCAGTCTGATTTAAAAGAGTTTTTACATATAAATATTGTTCACTAGTTTAACTTTTAAACAAGTCATATTAGCATCACAAGGTAAAAAAAAACTTTTAAATAGTAAGCCATGTTAACATTTGATAGCACCATAACAATGTAAAGAGAATTTTTAAATAGGTCGTAATTGCCTATTAGAGGAACTTGTAAATAAGTCCTACTAGTCTATTAATATGACTTATATAGTTAAATAAAAGTCAATAGAACTTAAATGAGGATTCATTAAAATAGGATTAAAATATAATTAAGCCTTAATTATTCTTTCCGGCGGCAGATGCATATGGGAACCAGGAGGAGCCAAGACTCTCTTTGATTTTTCCAAATAAAAAAATTAGGGGTGTTATATGTAAAGATAGAAAATTAAAGACATAAACAATGAGTTTTTTGCAAATTTTACAGTAAAAATGTAATCAATTTGTAAAAAACTAGAAATAAAATATATAATTTGTATAAAACTCGATTTAACCATAACAAATTCGATTCGGGGGCTCCCACACACGAACCTCCGGATTTTAGCCCCTTCTGAGTGTAAATACTTAATCCGCCACTGATTTCTAATGTTAAATAACTTCCTTCTTTTATCTCATATCACTTTAGAATGCTTCAAATTGACAATAAAAATAAGGAAAATATTATACATATGTTGGCAAATAACAATATGCATAAAATGGGTTATACCATGATAGGGTCACCATGGTACAACCCATTCTATGCATGTTTGTAACTTTACCAACACACGCCTGTTTACGGTTAAGTTTACATCACTCTAAAAGGAAATGCTAAGAAAACATAAATAAACTCTAATTGCATAATATTTTAAAAACTCACACCTGCAAATTTATCACTTATCACCACCAATTCATCATGCTTCCCCTCAATAATCTTTTCCATTGTAATCATACTTATTGATAAACTACCTACTATTTTAATTTTATTCAGAGAGAGAAACAACTTTCCAAGCCCAAAGAGAAAATAATGACTCCAAATAAAAGCCCATATAAAGAAGTTTTAGAACATAAAGCATCATCAATTAACACCCAGCGACAATCTTGTCTTGTTATTAGCCTTGAAGCAAGCTCGCCTCAAATTCTTTGTTCTCTTTGTTAACTCCAATTGTGGCACCTTCTCCATCATGCTTTTATTCTGTTCTAGCAACTTCACTTCATTGATTAATCCCAACCCCTGATATTAAAATTAAAAAAATATGTATATATAATTATACCAGCAAGATATAAAGGAAGAAAATAAATGTATATTTAATTCACTTCCAATATCATTTAATAAAATGGCTTGCTATTTTTTAGGTTATTTTAAAGTTAGTAGAAAATAATTATCCAAATATTTAAAAATAAATTACTAACAATACATTAACCCTAAAATATAGATATTTATTTTATTTTCATCATGTTGTTAACATTTCTCTTCGTTAATTTTTTTTTTGATAATCCTGAACCTCCACACGAACGAGCCCTTTGGACTCCCCCATGCAAGTTAAACAGGGAGGACACTGTGCATGTCCACCTCACACACAAGTCCCGCTTTAAATACCGGTAAACCATGCGGGGGATCGAACCCACGACCGTGCCCCTAACCACACAGCACTGAGGAAGCCCTCCAACAGGGATAGGTATCCATGGGAAGGGATCGAACTCATGACCTATGGTCAGAGTGAAGCCCATCCTTACATCCAATCATAAAATACTTCACAATAAATTAACAATTTAACAGCCAAATTAGTTTCTATCAATCTATAACATTTCAACTTGTAAATAAAGATTTCATCCAACGATTACATTTAAATATCTAAATTAACCAATCAAAATATACATAACTATTAACATTTTAACCAACATTAACTCCATAAATAACCATAAAATTAGAGCCCTAGATTCATTAACATTAATATAACACGATAATCAACATTAATATAACACGATAAAATTGGGGAGTCAAATTTAATTCAATATTTGAATAAATTTGTACAACTAAAATCTTAAAAATTCCTTCCAAAATTAAATAAATATCTAAAAGTATATATTAAAGAGAAAGACGAGAGAAGCAAAGAAGTGATAACCTTTTATTTTTCATTCAGCTAAGCTTTAGTATTTGTAAACAAAGAGATTATATGGTTTTGATTATTTTCATTCTACACTTCTTAAAATTTTTATTTTAGACCCCTCCAATTTTCTAGTGGCACGCATATAATTTATTTTTAATTTTGTTTTTACGGGGCTCAAGCACCCACTAGGCCCCATTTGTATATTTATAGTGGTAAAGTCGAGAATTTTTTTTATTACGGCACGTGTATACTAGATAATTTTTCTATTTTTAGATTGGTTGCATAGATAATGGATACACATACCTTAACAGTGTCTTTGAGTAACTCCAAACTCTTAATCTTTCTGTATGGCCACCTCTTGATTTTGAGTTCTCTGCATCTTTTCTTCAATGTCGCTAACCCTACCTTTAACTCCTTGGTTGCTTCAGTTATTGGAACACTAAAGTATTTTTTTATCCCATTTAATTCTAATGGTGTCGATTTCGATTGACGATCTTGATTCTTGTATGAGTTTGAAATGACCAACTCTTTGTTCTCTATTGCACTTGAATAATTGCTCGGGACAACTTCAGAACTGGATCCGTAATCATAATTCACAATTGGAATCTCACATTTGATAATTTTCAAATTGGCTCCATGATCCAAATTTTGAGCAGTACCAAGGTACAGATTCGTGTCGATAATACCATCTTCTTCATATATTTGTGGCAAATTAAGATTAACATCCCACGATTGCGAAGAAACTAGGTACGGATCATACTCAAATGTTGAGTATTGATCTATATATCTGCATTAGAAGTAGAAAGGAAAAAGTTAGAAAGAAAAAGTAAGTATACATATTGTAAATATTAAGATATTTTGCATAAAACTTAAACAAAAATATAGATTGTCATTACCCATGAGTTTTTTCTTCAAAGAGCCCACCGACCTTATTCTGGTTTTCCATTGTAAGATTGTTAGAGCGAAAGATAGGGAGAGAGTTTGGAGCGAAATGAATATCTATGCATATATATACCAGCTGTTTTTACAAGTCAGCCGATATGAGAAGTGAGTATTGATATTCATATTCCAGCCATAAATTAGCAGAGTTGTGACTTGTGGCTTTTCTCTTCCCTAACATTTAACCACTCCAACTTTTGATTTTCCCTACCCCACCGTTTGTTTGTTTTTCCTTAAACCCGTCTTTATCTCTATACTAATCTAAAGTGAGGTTCCTCCACGTCATATCTCATTGATTTGCACATTGAATAAAATCTACGAAACCAAAGGGCAGCAGTGGTAACGATTAACCTTTCGTTTGCTTTTGTAGTGGTATATTAAGCAACACAGTTGTGAAATGAATGTATTTGTGAGTGGTAATGGGATGTAGCCAGAGAGAGACGATTTTGACTGGATTGAGGTGTCTAATGATAGGGTGGCGATTGATTTCTGTCATAAAATCATGTACCCCAAAACTCCCATTTTCTTCAAATCCATGCCCACCTCCTCCGTGCAGTTTTTTCACTCAAATATCGAAACCCAATCTCTCCCGTTACAACACCATCATCAGAGCTTACCCAATATCCAGTTGGGGGCTTTCACTTGTACCATGGCATGCTAGGAATAGGTATATATAACTCCAAACCCCATATCCTCATCGTTTGTTACTAAGTCTTGTATTAAGATTTCTTCTTTATTTGGAGGTGGGCATCAATCTGATAGACTTTTGCCAACTACTTTAATGGATTTTTATTCATATTGTGACGAAGCCTTCAAGGTGTTTGATGAGATAACCCACACAGATACTATTGCTTGGAATGTATTTATTTCTTGGTATATTCGTAATGGTCGTACAAAAGAAGCTTTGGGTGTATTTGGTATTATGCAAAATCTAGCATATGGGTGCGAGCCTGATGATGTTACATGCTTGCTTCTACTTCAGGCTTGCGCCAAACTCGGAGACAGGGTTTATAGTTATATTAAAGAGCATGTATATGGCGATCGAGGTGTCTAATGATAGGTTGAAGACTAATTTTGGGTTGTTTTAGTTGTTCGAAGTTTTTATTTTTGTTTTTTGTTTCGTTTTGGTTTTGGGTTTTTGTTGTTACTCCAGTTGTGGGTTACGAGCCTTTGAGCATGTCACATATGTCGTATTTGGTCAAATGTCAAAAAGATGGAAACGTTTGTAATTGTTTTGATTATTGAGATTAACTTGTCTATTGTTTGATAAAAGTTCATAAACAAACTTCTCCTTATTATTAATCTTCAGAAGTCTTTCAGTTATTTTTAAAGGCGTTTATTATTTATATGTTTAAATGTGATATTTTGAAATAGAAAATGTATTTTTTTTAATTTCATCTAAACTAATAAAGAGTGTCATAATTTTGACACAAACATAACATGACATAATTTTATGCCAAAAAATTCTCACACGAATCCGACACGATTAAAACATATTTTCTTAATTTCGAATATATTTCGCACATTGCGTTTCGTCCGCGCATCGCGCGGGTTTACACTTAGTTCCTCTATATAATCCAAAGACCCTCATTCTCTCAATTAAGCGCAGACCACACCACCATTTTCCTTTGTGCATCACTTTTGACTCCGAGTTCTTACAGACCTAAAGAATTACAAATTTTGGGTTCGACATATGGTCAGATGAAAATTTGGAGTTGGTGAATTAAGCTGACGTTTGTGAATTTGGAGAGTTGAATTTGGACACTTGCTGGAACTGGATTGGGTTGTTCTGTTGAGAAAGGTGGGATATTCTGATTGTTATCGCTTTCCCGAAGAGAGATAACCTCCATCTCCAACTCTGATGATGCTCTAATTTTGGAGAGAGAGATATGGAGTTAGATGTTTTGGTGAGTTATTTATAGGTAATGGGTAATGGCTATATTTTCAGAGGGATGGTTTTGAGGTTCAACAACTTTTCTCTCTTTCAAAATTTGTTATTTCAAGTTTCTAAGTTTTTAACTCCCCAAAGGAGGGAACTTTGGAAGATTTATACACTGATGTCATTTTGTTATAAGGAGAGAGAAACAGATCTTAAATTCTTGCCAATACTGTAATATTGGATGGTTGCCCGGTTGGATTTTGTGTTTTGGGGAATTATAATTTGCAATTTGTGAAAGTTGAAAACTTTCATTTTAAAATTGCACGGGGAGTGTTACGAACTGCCAGAGTTGAAAACTTTCAAGTGTTTCTCATTTTAGAAATTTGTAATTGTAAATGGTGAAAGTTGAAAATTTTCATTTTAAAAATGGTATTATATTTTTCGATTTTTCTAAGTATTTCTCAATTTTCGGGTTCGATAAAAACAAAAAGAGCAATTCTAAACTACCCGGGTCTTAACCACGGGTTAGTACAAGGAGGGGAATTTTTTTTTTCTTTTCTTAGTTTCTCATGACATGAATGAGTATTTTTAGGGTTATTGCCTTTTTTTTTAATTAAAAAAAAAACTGTTTTATTAGAAAAAAATATTTTTATAAATTAAAACAATGTATTGTTAAAAAAACATTGTTTTAATATAAACATTACATTTTTTTTAAATAAAATGTTTTAAAAAATGGATCAAATATCAAAAAGCCCCTCAAATATTTTTTAATACACATTTAGTCCAAGCCTTCTATTTTGTACCGAAAAGTCCATTATTCTCTTATTTGTAAAGGTTCCGCCAGCGGCATGGTGAATGACTTTTCGGAGCAAAATAAAAAGGCTTGGACTAATTGTGTATTAAAAAATGTTCGAGGGACTATTTGGTATATTCCCCTTAAAAAATACAAGTTAGTTTAATATAAATAAAAAACTTTGTTTTTTTTTTATATTTTTAAACTGTTTTAAATAATTGTTAAACAGTTTTTTTTATTTTTCAAAAAACTGTTAATATAAATATTTGTTTTTCAAATAACAGTTAAAGAGTTGTAAATCTAAATAACTATTAAACAGTTTTCGAATTTTTAATATTAATATAAATAATTTTTTTTTTTTTTTTTACATTTTAAGCAGTTTTAAGAAATAAAAAAATTGTTTTAAACGTTGTAAAATTTCAAAAAAAAATTAAGTTTAAAAATAAGGGGTGTTGTTAGCGCGGACCTTTAAAAATAAGGGAACATTGGGTAAATGAGTGTTTGAGGGAATAAATGAGTTCAAAATAATGACAAAACAACAATTTCTTATTAGAGTATTGTTTTAACGCGGGCATTTAAAAAGTTTTAAGAAATACAAAATTTGCTTTAAATGTTATAAAATTAAAAAAAAATGTTTAAAAATAAGGGATGCCGTTGGGGCGAACTTTTAAAAATAAGATATTTTATGGATAAATGGGTGTTTGAGGGACTAAATGAGTTAAAAATAATAAGCATATTAGAATATTTTTTTAACGCGAACATTTAAACAGTTTTAAGAAATACAAACATTGTTTTAAATGTTGTAAAAAAAAAACTTTAAAAATAAAGAGTGTTGCTGGCGCGGACCTTTAAAAATAAGAGAATATTGGGTAAATGGGTGTTTGAGGGACTAAACGAGTTAAAATAATTTAAAAAAAGTAAAAAAAAATACTAATTAAAAAAAACTATTCTAATAAGAAATTGTTTTTTAAAATTATTTTTAGGATCAAATACCAAAAAGTCTCTCAAATATTTTTTTATATACATTTAGTCGAAGCCTTGTTATTTTATTCCAAAAAACCCCTCAAACACTCATTTAATCAATATTATCTTATTTTTAAAATCCGCGCTAGCGGTATGTTGACGGACTTTATGAAACAAATAAAAAAATTTGAACTAAACATGTATTAAAAAACATTCAAGGAACTTTTTAATATATGCCATTTATTTTTAACTCATTTCACGTGAAAAATCAATGAAAAAATAAAGCGTACCCGGTACTACCCCGGTGTTTACAACCGGGTAGTGTGGACTTATTCAAACAAAAAACAACAAATACCTGAATAGATTTTCGGGTTCGGCATACGGTCCGATGCATCTCGTCGCGATGGGTTTGAGGCATTTACACGTTTCATTCATTTGTTTATTTTTATTGCTGAATCTTAGTAAACCTTCATTTCAATTTTGTGTTACTATAATTGTTAAATTAAAACAATTTAAAAAATACGTATTATTGGTAAGATAGTCAAAAATGAAATTCCCAGTTTGGTGTAACTATATTTATAAATAATTTACTCTATAATTTTTTGGGACAAATTCCTGAGAAGTTATATTTTATATCATAAGCACCTTAAAAATATCAGAATTAAATAATATATGGACATTTAATATTTATGTTTTCTGTTTTTTCAAACTTTTTGTAGGGTTTTGTTTTTCTAAAGGTTTAGGGTATTTTTTTAAGTTTAGAGTTTATTGTTACAATAAAAGAATATAATGTATTTGTGAGTGTTTAATATTGTAGGGGATTTTTGGAACAAAAATAAAATCTTGGAGTATATGTAAAATAAAAAATATGAGAGACTTTTTGTCCAATCCCAAAAAATATACAACCCTTGTTTCATACTTTATATCCATTACAGACTTTCAATGCATAACCATTCCATTTGTTTCTATGTACATAACCAATATGAGAGGATTACAAAAGCACACCTAGTAGTATCAAATTTATAATATTATTGTATATTAAACCTTTGCATGCATAACCATTACGTATGTATCATTAATTCATGTGTCATGCATCATGTTGTATCCATGCATGCCTCCCAAAATATTTAAATATTCGTTTCTTGATGAGGAAGTAACTGGCGCAATTTAATTGATATAAATGCGTACCTGCCATTAATCCCTTAGCAATCCATTACTAATACAAGCTAATTATTTATGTTCATTTCTTTTTTTCTTGCACTACCATCCTCTATTCGTTGATGCTCAACACGTGTAGTTTCCAAAGAATTGTGTGTGCATTATAAAATAGCAATTTATTTCAAAATAGTCATCTATGTAATATATAATTCAAAGTAAAATTATTGAAAAATTGGGTATACAGTAAAGGTGTCATTAACCAAAAATATTGACAGACCCAATATATATATATATATATATATATAATTTGGCTCTATTCTTTTGTAGCTATTATGTTTTTTAGTGTAGGGCGCGTGAAATGATTTAAAAAAGAGGTCCAAAGGTAATGTGGATCTTTTCAATGATGTTCGTTTTTTGTAATGTACAAGTGATTTTTTCTTATGCATGATTTTTGTTAATGAGTGCGTGATTTTTTTAACATATACGTGAAATTTTGAAATGCATGTGCGTAAAATTTTGACATATACATGAAATTTCAAAATGTATATGTGAGTTTTTGTATTTTATACGTGTTAGGATTGTGTATATGCTAAAATAAAACATTTAAACTAAGGGAAAAGGGCCTTATTGCCCCCCCCCCCCCCCCCCCCCCCAAAAAAAAAAGTATTGTAATGAATTAAAATAAAAATATATTGTTAGTTAGGTAATAAATAAATCATGTTCGTACTTTTTATTCACAAACAAAGAAAATTATATTTCTATCGGCTATGTGGCAAGACCAAAGCACTTATTATCTTACTTAAAGATTATTTGTACTAATACTATAAAATGCTAAACAAGAGTTATATCTCCTCTTCAACTAAACTATCCACGTGTCAGCCCTATCTTTATTACTTTTCATTTGCTTCAATCCTCGTCTTTGTATATTTCTGAGAGCATTGATACACGTAATATCCTCTATTTTATGTCTCCTAGAATTACTCTGTACACTACTCTCTACGTCATAAATCACCCGTCTCGTCTCTCTCTACTCGAAAAAGTTATTTCACCCTTTAGAGTTTTATTCTTTTCTTTTTGGAAAAAATGTATATTTAGATTTCCATTGAGATTTTTAAAATTATTTTGTCTTTCTATTTTAGAAATAATATGACCGGTTCTCCACCTGTTGACATGCCCAGTGTCTACGTCAGAGAAAGAAAATGATATGTGAAGTGAGCGATGTATTTTCTTGAATGTTACCAAATATTCTACCATTCATCTATTCCTCTATAACTCTGTGTATTGTTTACAAACTGTATGGTGAAATGTCTATATGTTCCACTCTCATCAGTGTATTTTTTTTCTTTTTTTTTGTTTGTTTGTTATATCTTGGTCTTCCCTTATGTGCTATTGATGTTGAAAAAAAGTTAAATTTGAAGTCATATTTTATGTTTCAAGTTAAAATTAAATAAATGAACATAAGGGAATTTGCATTAACTTTCTGCATAAAATATTATTAAGTTTCTTATGTACTACATAAGTTAAAGAATTTGAGTATTGGTTATAGGTTTAAGCTCATGAATAAATGATAATATATGGATTAATTTTTATTAAACACTAGGTGATCTAAACTTTTTGGTTAGTTATATAATTTTAAATTGTGACCTATTGATTGTTGCATATAATCCATGAGAGAATGAAATTTAAATTGTTGGTTCATTCCTTACTTGGAACTTATTACATAAAAACCAATACACAATGATGACCCCATTTTCATCTAATCTTGTTAGTTTCTCTTATATATACCATTGATATTGTTTCAAGAATGTTAATCCTATGATATTAGTTAATAGATTGTAACTTGGGGGAGTATACTATTTACCAACTATGCCATAATTTATGTTACTAATTCGAAGGCCTAGACACAAGTCATTAAATTAAGCATTTTTCCTGTTTTATTCTCCGTAATTCAATTTTTTAAACGTTAGAAAATATATCCTTAATATGGAATGATATATATATATATATATATATATATATATATATAATTGTACTATAGTTCTTAGTAATTCTCATAAATAATATTTGACATGCAATGTGCTCACAATAAACAAGAAGTGTATATGTTATTTTTTTAGGGTCTTTAAATAATGAGATATTATTCTTATCTAATATTTTCCTGATGAGTTAATGTAATAGATTAGCCGTATAATTTCACTTATCTTGGTAATTACAAGTTATGCACTAATTTTGCATTTGGTTCGAGTAATGGATTACATGATTATTTAGATTTCAATCGGTATTATTTTATTATTTTCCATTTGGTAGAATTATTCAAGGACTTTATCATATTGGTGTTTCCTAATAGTTATTGGGGTGACATTTGAGATCTTTTATGTTCACTAATGTAAAATTATTTTAGGCTTCAATGTTTGTATTACATTTTATATAAGAAAAAAATTACTTGACACCTCGATATAAATGACAGTGAAGGGTGGGGTCACTGAATGTGAAACTGCTGGAGGATTTTTATTTATTTGGTCACATACAAGGAAACAATTGTAATAATGCAACATTTTGTTTTGTAATTATAATATTTTATAACGCTAGATATTAGAGGCCACAAAGTAAACACTTTATGTGTGAATATCGATCACAATCGTCTATCCCGCGCATCGCGCGGGTTTAGACCTAGTAATAAGAGATAACGTCCTATTGTACTCATTAACAATTTGCTATTTTTTAGAGTTAATTAGAGATCCTAATGATGCCTTATTTCATCCAACAAGTCCTTTTAAATAGTGTTAACCTATCAAGTTCCTTTCTCGATCTCAACATAATTGAATGACTAATTAGCTCTGCAAATTTGTTGTTGTTCGTTAAATTAATTTTTTGTATTCCCAAACTCTAAAAGTCCATAACTTCATATTTACATACCCAATTTTCATAAAAAATTTATCTTTTAAAAAATACTCTTCAAGATTTATCAAACAAGATCCGTATTAAATATTTAATTATGTAAAAAAAATTGAATAAGATAAATTCACTATTTGAGTGTTTCTAACAAATAAATAAATAAAGTTTGTTATTTATAAACCTTCAATAAAATTGTTTTGAGTAACACACCCAACAAATTTTCAAAACCACCTTATTTTTTTGCAAAGAAAAATCATTCAATCTTTAAAAGTTCATAACTACAACTGTGAAGATGGTTAAGTAAGTGTCATGTTTGGAGCAACATCGCAATTGTGATATTTTCATCAACACAAGTAGTTCATGTTCCTTGCATCATGACAACTTTGAGACAGAATAAGGTTGTATTTTTAGGGAACCAATTATAATTTTTGGGTTCTACATATAATTTAATGGTGTTACGTTGACAGTCGAGGTTTATGAGATGGTTTCATATGTGTGAGTGCATCGGATAAGAAAAGGCAAGGTATTGCTACATATTAGCAGCTCAAGGGTGTAGTGGTGATGAGAATAAGTGTGGATAGTTTTGAAGATAGGATATATTTACATTATGCTAACATACAAGAAAAGTTTGTATATAGAGGTAGAACCTGTATGCGATTCAGGTAACGAACATGAGAGAAACTCTAACCTTGGAGCAGGATCAACATATAGTTGCGGAGTATGAGATAGAGGTAGCTAAAATGGTTCGTAAGTAAACCTGAGTAAGTGGAAACTATATTAAGATGATATATGTTTTTATTAATTGATTTTAGTTAGCCCATTAAATGGGTACTGTGAGAATAGGTTTTCCAAGATGGACTAGGCATGAATAGTGGATGCATTAGCTATGCATAAGGTTAATAAGGGAGTGAATTCCAAATCTATGGGAAGTGGGAAATTTGATTGAGGGTTGTATCCGGGAGAGTAAGACAATCCCTATTAAAGTCAGTGGGATAAATGAAAGAGAATGCTACAATTTATCGAGAGGAGATACGAGGGATAGCTCCTAGGGTAGCTTACAAATATCAATTTAAATGCTTAGAGTATAGCCATGTAGTTAACATGTGTCTCGATGTTGATTAGAGGTAGTATGGGCAGGAAACAAGGATGCTTAGGCTGCCGCCCATGAATTGTGATACAACCGTCACCCTAAGGGTGGTCATACATTTGCCAAGGTTTATGGTCACGTAGTTACTTATTGAGAGTAATTGAAATCTTGTGTGAACTAAATTGCGCCTAAATTGTGTATGGCTTGTTAAAGTAATCGTTAATTGTTGATTACTATAACTCTTACTAGAGTGGGGTTTTGTGTTTATCTGGGTTATGTGTTAACCTATAATGAGATACTATATTATAGTTTGGGTCAGGGTGTAACCAGGGGAGGATGGACATAAGGCTCATGGGGGGTTGGGGCCCCGGTTCAATTTTGTTTTAAAATATGTAGGGTTTTTTGGTAAAACTTCAAACTTCAAGGTATATCTCTAATTATTTACAAAACTGAGGGTGTAAAAAAGATTGTAATGAATTAAAATAATAAACTTAAAAACAAGGTATCTTATCTCTTTGTAGGTGTAGTTATTTTTTGGCATTATAAAGCTATAACTTGTAGTTGTAGTTGTAGTTGTTTGGGCATTAAAATAATAAACATAAAAACAAGGTGTGCTATAATTTGTAGTTGTTTGGACATTATAAATCTATAATTTGAATAAAACTTAAAGTAACCCAAAAAATAATCGCCTCGCGGGCTCCCGCCCCTGAACCCCCGGCACCACTCAAAACTTTCGCCCCACTTGAACAAAAATCCTTGATCTGCCACTGGGCGTAACACTATTTGAAAATCCAAAACCCGATGCCGGTAAGTGGGTTGGGACACCGACTGTTGCATTAGTTGCAATGCGAGCATATGTGAAAAACGACCCGTAGGCCCCAATTTTAAACAAAATTCTTTGTACTTTACAAAAAGTAATAATTTCCTTTTATAGAAAAATGCGAAAGCGATACGATGGTTCAATAAAAAAAATTAACAAATTTTAATTTCTATTCAAAATTAAAATTAAACAAAGTGAAATATGATGAAAACAGACACAATTTATTATTTCACTTAAACCAAATTAATTAATCCAAGTCCTAGAAATTTGCCTAAGTTATATTTTTCAATTTTACTAAATTAGGCCAAACCAATTTTATCAAATTAAATTAAATGACTTGAATTAAATTAACTGAACATTACCCAATATTTCATTTAGCACCAAATTAAACATGTAGTGATTAAAATCAAATTTTATCTCGAATTACCTAAGCATGCGTTTTAGGTGAGTATAGCAAGATAAAATAAACAATAAATCACTACGCCGCGATGTACGAGGAAAAACCCACAACGGGAAACAACCTCGGACGGCCCTAGCCTTAAGTCCACTAAGTATGGATTTACAAATTACAAGACAATAGACTTACAACACTCGACTCGATCCCTCTCAAGCCCCGATGCTTCTTCTTGTAAACACCTCCGCCTAGTAGACAACCCCAGAGCTCCACCAGAATCTTGGCCTTCACCAATGAGACATAGGTACACCGTCAACCACACGTGGTGCCTTTCACCACATGAGAATGCCGCAGCAAAACAAACTCTTCTTCTTTATGGGGTTTAGAAGCAAACCCAAACTTCTCTTCAAACGGATGTAGAGATAAACCGGTGCCAAACACTCTAAGCAAAGTATATATATATATATATATATATATATATATATATATATATATATATATATATATATATATATATATGGAACTTGGATTAAACAAACTTTGGGTGTAAAGAAGTGTTAAAAAGAATTTTTTCTTGAAGAATTGAACACTCATGAACAATGAACTTTTTCCCTTTGAATATTTCTCTCAAACTCTATCTTGGAGATGGAAAGATGTGAAAAGGTTAAACCAAAAATGTTGGTTCCCGCACTTAGATATTCTGTCAAAATTTAGTGGGGTAAAGTAGTGGAAAAAGTGGGGAAAACTGCTCAAAACTTCCATTTAACTGTTCTCGCTAAAAGTCATTCGAACGAGATTTTCATTCGAACGAAGTCTCGTTCGAATGAGCCTTCTAACGAAGTTCCAGTGTGAACTCGTTAGAAATCTCGTTGGAAATCTCGTTCGAACAGCCATCTCGTTCGAACGACATTTCGAACAAAGTTCCAGTGGTCAATACGGGAACTTGTTGGCAAACTCGTTCGAACTACATTGTTGTTCGAACGACAAACTCGTTCAAACGACACTTTGAACGAACTTTCAGAAAGTTTGAAAAAATCTATTTTTAGCCCAAAAACATTATATACTTTATTTTAAAGATTTAATAAATCTTTCTGAAAATAAACAACAGTTTTAAATAAACTACACCCAATATAAATTGTTCTAAGCATATATATATATATATATATATATTAAAATGCATTCATACCTTAGGAGCAATGGAACCATGTTGCTGACATTAAAATGAGGCACTTTAAACTCGACATTTTGATGAAGGTTTAAACTTGGTCACTACGTCTTCAACTTTAGTACATCATAGGCTTGAAGGATGATCAATAACTCTATCATATGACTCAAACGTTTTTGTCCGGAATTGAGCCAAAACTACAAAGGACTCAATTGAAAATTTATGTCCTTACAAATCTCCCCCTTTGGCTATTCCGGGACAAAAATGAACAAAAATCCTAAAGGGCCGTCAAGCTCTAATAGACTGACAAAAATTTCCCACCCCCAAAAAATAAAAATACATTGCTTGACTCAAACAACCCAAGGATCAAAATCTTTGTCGAAGAAAGTTGCCACTTAGAATATAATTCCTGCACACTTAACCAAACACATTACACGCATAGGGAATATATTTAATGCAAGTAAAGTAAGTACTCCCCCTAAAGTAATTCTCTCCCTTTATCAACTATGATCAACTTAGAAAGACGTCTTTCCCTAAGATAAATCTCCCCCAAACTAAGATACGATTATAATAGGTTTAGATACCATTTCTCCCCCTATCATTCATTCTCCCCCTTTTTGTTAAGGAATAGACAAAGGCTAAAGAATCAAAACATTAACTTATCTCCCCAATTAAAGCATATAAACCCTCTAAATGAAGCAATGGATAAATAAAATGGGATAACAAGCTAAAACATGCAATTGTGTATAAAGTGATGAGAACATTAAAGCACATGGGAAACAAAATAATAACTAATCCAACAAATAATAATCGATACCAACTAAGATGAAAGAAACAGATACCAATATGATACATAAGTATTAAGCATGTGATGTTAACAAAGAATGCAATAAGATAGATACCAAGTATATATGGACTAGAAAGCAAGGACAAAGAGTAAACAAAACATATCAAATATATGTATACATAATATATACTAAATAACCTCAAGTACACATATATAGATATAAACACACAAATGACACAAAATAGGATAAGCTTTTCACACTCGTATGACAAACATGTGTCATATGGAAACGAAAGTGTTGGGGTGTGAACTAGCAACAAGTAAATTTAGACCCAATCACTTAAAACATGTTCACAGAGTTCTCAATTGATTGCAAAACTTCATCACATTTGAATATAACCTCATGTGACAATATAGATTGAACTCAATGAACAAGCATACACAATGCATACAAGCCTAGCATGTTGATGATTCTACAAACCAATAGAGTCATGACAATAAAAGGACAACTAGGATAAACGGACATCGTGTAAACCGTTGATATACCATCCAATCTCCCTCAATAAGCATATATTATTCTTTTGAATGATAATATCAATTAAACATAGGCCTTGGCAATTATTTTTTTTAATGCCATTTTTCTGTTTTTAGGCCTTTGGACCACGTATTTCTTTTAGGTCCATTCAAATGGTGGCTTACAATCACAAAGAATAATAAATCCTTTCGGAGCCCTTCCCCGTGCACATTTTATATATATCATTTTTTTTATATTTCACACAAATCTCACGTGCAACGGATTTTAACATGCACTAGTCCTCCTAGGTCATAAATATGTAGATGACTAGATTGGTAGGAGAACACCTCACAAAGCTCAAATATACATATGAAGTTAAAATTTCAAAAGATCTCCTGCATGTGTGAATAGAGGCATATAAAAATAGAATCCAGTTAAACAATACAAAATCCAACTACTCCATGTAAGCATGGTAAAGAACATAATAAGGATTGACAATATAAACCAAAAGTTCTAGCCACATGGGAGCGTAAAAGATGTGATTCAAACACAAGTCTATGCCACATAAAGTGTGTCAAACTAAAATACACAAAAAAAAATTCTTTTTGAGTTTTTCTAAATTTTAATCAAAAATAAAATATTTACTCAAAAGACAAATAAAAATCATTTGAATTTTTTCTTTAAGCTTAAAGTACCAAGAGATTAAAAACCGAAATGATAAACAAAAATATTTTTGTATTTTTTAATTTAATGCAAACAGAAATGAAAGAAGTATAATACAAAAGATAAACCAAAAATCATTATTCTAGCTTGAGATAATAAATAAAGCAATGACTAGAAAATGACTAAACAAGCATACATTTAGAATAAAAATATAGCATGAAGAACAAATGCTAAAGTATGCAAACACTAACACATTCAACATTTATATTTCGCAAGAGAGGAAGTATGTGAAAGTAAATGAGAATCAAATACCCTATTTTGTAAAGCTACCAAGTCGGATCTCCTAACCCAAACTAATGACGAGTGACAATCTTGGGGAACAAAATTTTTTAAGATGACCTTTTCGATCACAATGAGCACAAGTAAAAACACGTCAAAAATTGGGACCTAAGGATTGATCTCGAAAGGCTGTCCTAGGAGATTCTCTTAAAACATTGGTTTTGGATTTTTGAGTTGATTCACTACAAGTATCGAAGCCTAAACCACAAGTGTCATTTCTTATTTGGACCGTGCCTAAGATTTTATCAAGTTGTTCGGACCTACACTCCAAATCAAATTTGACATTACTAGAGTCTTTTAATTGTACTTCTAATTCTAAAATTCTAGACTCTAACAAACCATTTCTCTCTTCAAACTCGAGAAGCTCCTTTTTCAAGGATTCCATTAAACCTTTAAGGTTAGCTTTCTCGCCTTCAACATATTATAGCTTCTCTCTAAGAGACCTCTCCCGTGTCCTAAGGTCTTCCACTAACGCACTCTCATCAACGGCCTGGACACGCTCTTTCAAACAAGCTTCTAACTTCAAATTAGCTATTTTTAATTTTATAGATTCTTGAAGTAATTCTTGAAAAGCAACTTGAAGTTCAGTCACATCAACCTTACCATTTTCATTCTCTCTCTCTTCTTCACTCTCACAACCATAAAAAACAAGGGAATCAAAAACTTTGACCTTGGAAGTGTCATGTGTTTGAATATCTTCATGGGAAGATTCATTATCGGTGCTCACATGACTAGCCATAAAAGCCACAATGTTGGGCTTAGCGGGGGAATCGGGTTCCTCTTCCTTATCACTATCACTAAGGGTTGCATTTTATGAAATGGGTCACTTACCCTCTCTCCTTAGTTTAGTGGGGCACTCAGAAGCCCTATGGCCATACCCTTCACAACCAAAACACCTATTTGACTCATCCCTATTTAAATTTTCTTTAGAAGTTTTAGGGATCCTTTTGGCATTGTCATACTTGGAAGTTTCAAATTTTTTAAAATCATTTTAAAATTTATCTTTGTTAAATTTAAGAAATTTTTTGAAATTTTTGAGCAAACAAGCCCATGTCTTCCGAGTCACTATCACTCTCGCTCTCTACTACTTGTTTGTCCTCTTTTCGAGCTTTTAAAGCAACACCCTTTTCAATTTTCTTTTCAGCTTTAGAGGGAAACATGTCTAGTTCATAGGTTTGTAAATCACCTACGAGCTCTTCTAATTTTATAGAGGCTAAAGTTGGTAAAGAATTTAAAACGGTCACTTTTGGAATAAATCTATCGGGAAGGGACCTTAAAATTTTCTTTACAACTCGGTTGTTGGGTATTTTCTCTCCCAAATTAAAAGATGAATTAACAATATCAGAAAGTCTAGCATAAAATTCATAAAATATTTCTTTATCATTCAATTTGATGGTTTCAAATTGAGTAGTGAGGTTTTGGTGTTTCGAAGCTTTAACAACACTTGTACCTTCGTGAGTGAGTTGTAAAATATTCCACGCTTCTTTAGCGGTCTCACACGTCATAATGCATCGGAATTCATCCGGTGTGACAGTGCTAAACAAAGCATTTAAACCTCGAGAATTAAAGTTTGAAAGTTTAAATTCACCCTCACTCCATCTATCGGTCGGTTTGGGAACACGTTCATTTTCTACTAAATGAGTTGGTGGAGACACCCATTAACTACAGACATCCAAACCCTCTCGTCGATAGATTTAAGTTCCGATTTCATACGCGCTTTCCAATATGCGTAATTAGAACCATCGAAAATTAGAAATTTTGAGAATGGAGAAAATTCCACTTTAGCCAAAAATATTTAAAGGATCTTTAATGAAGTAAATTATTGTTTTGGCTCTGATACTAATCTGAAAAATGTCCCGTAGGCCCCCAATTTTAAACAAAATTCTTTGTACTTTACAAAAAGAAATAATTTCCTTTTATAGAAAGATGCGGAAGCGATAAGATGGTTCAATAAAACAAATTAACAAATTTTAATTTCTATTCAAAATTAAAATTAAACAAAGTGAAATATAATGAAAACACACACAATTTATTATTTCACTTAAACCAAATTAATTAATACAAGTCCTAGAAATTTGCCTAAGTCATATTTTTCAATTTTACCAAATTAGGCCAAACCAATTTTATCAAATTAAATTAAATGACTTGAATTGAATTAACTAAAAATTACCCAATATTTCATTTAGCACCAACTTAAACATGTAGTGATTAAAACAAAATTTTATCTTGAATTACCTAAGCATGCGTTCTAGGTGAGTATATCAAGATAAAATAAACAATAAATCACTACGCCGTGATGTACGACGAAAAACCCACAACGGGAAATAACCTCGGACGACCCTAGCCTTAAGTCCACTAAGTATGGATACTCAAATTACAAGACAAAAGACTTACAACACTCGACTCTATCCCTCTCAAGCCCCGACGCTTCTTCTTGTAAACACCTCCACCTAGTAGAGAACCCCGGAGCTCCACCGAAATCTTGGCCTTCATCAATGAGACATAGGTACAACGTCAACCACACGTGGTGCCTTTCACCACATGAGAATGCCGAAGCAAAACAAACTCTTTTTCTTTATGGGATTTAGAAGCAAACCCAAACTTCTCTTCAAACGGATGTAGAGATAAACTGGTGCCAAACACTCCAAGCAAAGTATATATATATATATATGGAACTTGGATTAAACAAACTTTGGTTGTAAACAAGTGTTTAAAAGAATATTTTCTTAAAGAATTGAACACTCATAAACAATGAACTTTTTCCCTTTGAATATTGCTATCAAACTCTCTCTTGGAGATGGAAAGATGTGAAAAAGTTAAACCAAAAAGGTTGGTTCCCGCACTTAGATATTCTATCAAAAGTTAGTGGGGTAAAGTAGTGGAAAAAGTGGGGAAACAGCTCAAAACTGCCATTTAACTGTTCCCGCCAAAACTCGTTCGAACAAGATTTTCGTTCGAATGAAGTCTCGTTCGAACGAGCCTTCTAACGAAGTTCCAGTGTGAACTCGTTAGAAATCTCGTTGGAAATCTCGTTCGAATAGCCATCTCGTTCGAACGACATTTCGAACGAAGTTCCAGTGGCTAATATGGGAACTCGTTGGCAAAATCGTTCGAACGACATTGTTGTTCGAACGACAAACTCGTTCGAACGAACTTCCAGAAAGTTTGAAAATTTCTATTTTTAGCTCAAAAACTTTATATAATTTATTTCAAAGTTTTAATAAAATCTTTCTGAAAATAAACAATAATTATAAATAAACTACACCCAATATAAATTGTTCCAAGCTCCTATATATATATATTAAAATGCATTCATGCGTTAGGAGCATTGGAACCATGTTGATGACGTAGAAATGAGGCACTTTAAACTCGGCATTTTGATGAAGCTTTAAACTTGGACACTACGTCTTCAACTTTAGTATGTCATAGGCTTGAAGGATGATCAATAACTCTATCATATGACTCAAACGGTTTTGTCCGAAATTGAGCCAAAACTATAAAGGACTCAATTGGAAATTTGTGTCCTTACAATATGGTATATATATGAGTATATATAAACTGACGTGCGTAGCTATTGTGTGGATATATGGGCCTATAATATGACCATTTTGTGTTATTGGTTGGGAATGTAAGGGAGTAAGAGCCTATGGCATGTTAAGATGATAGACTAACTAATGACATGTTCTTTCATCAAGGATATAATGAAACATGCGATTCATTATATCTAGGCTATGACACCCCTCAAAATATATAACTGGATTGATCATGTCTAAAAATAAATAATACATGATTGTAAATAATTGAATATCATTCTAAGCATGCAATAAAATAACCAACATGCGTAGAACTAAATAACTGAATACAAATAATATAAACTAAAGTGAAACTTTCATACCATAATCATCAACATTAATAAAATCTAACTCGGGAAATGTAAATTGTCTCAAAATAACAAACAACATCTGAAGTCATAGCTACTACAATAACCGACTCAACTGAAAAGTGAGAAGGAATAAAAGAGTGAGCATGCAGGCTCGACACATATCTTATATGAGCAACACCTAAAAAAGGTGAAAGATATAATAAGGGACAAGGCTGCACAGGTTGCCTAGGTCCTAAAAAGAGAATTCAACAACATTAATAGCGAGTTTACATAGAATAAGAATATAATTGATTTTGGTCTACAATATAATTACAAATCTAAGAATATAATTTATTTTGGACTATAATATAATTATGCGTCTTCCACTCGTGTTTTGGTTTTTTTTAAGTTAGTCCAACCCAAACAACCCTAAATATAACATGCATCTAATACCAAACCCAGGTGAACCTCATGATTAGTTATTATTCTTTTTAGCTTAATATAATTAAAGGTTAAAAAAAATATCAGCGTGTACCTCTAAAGTATATGAACAAATAAGAAAAGATAGTCTCTATGTTTACGGTCTCAGTCACGTACAAAATAAAAGGGTTATTCTCAAGACCATAAATAACGAAGGCTTATACCTATTGCCTTAAGGGATCACTAGTGTGTACTATATATAGTTATAAGATGTCCTACACCTATGATCTCAAAGCATCGACAAGGAAAAATCACTACGCCTTCACACCGATAATATGGCCCCATACCCTAGGCTATATTATAGGATCCCCCGTTAATCCCCATGGGATACAACGGGTACTTTCAACACATAGTTTTTAGGGTAAAAATGACCAAGGTTAATAACATCTCTATCACCGGGGTGCCAGTGGGGTCGACATCATACGTACACTATGAGGATATCCCCTAGTACATATCCCATAAGTACACACACATGCTATGTTTCACATAAGTGTTGGGGTTTATTTATAAAACCATGTATAAAACATTATATTATTATTTATTAATAGATTGTTTTGTTCATTTTGAAATCAGAATCAACCTTGTTATAATGATTTATATTTGTTTAAATATATTGATTTATATATTTATAAGTCTATGAATGGTACTTAGTAGTAATTTCGGAGATATGGGTTTGACTTAATCATAAGGAGATTGAAATTCTAGTTATATCATTATTGAGAGGCTCACAACCTTGATGGGAAATTGACATCCTATCTTAATGGATGCGATGCAGTCCTAGTAGTTTATCCTAAACTATGGGAACCTGTATAATGGTTTGAGAACTTGTAGGATGGTTCAATAGAGGATTATGATCAGTAAATTCTAGGAATGTACAGAACGGGACCACCCGTGAAAATTGAGTCTAACGTTTCTCCTAATTAAACTCAGTCACTCACAAATAATTTTCAAAGGGTGCATAGATTTTCAATCCCGAGAATTATGAGGATTCGAATGATTATATGATTATTCCTTTGATTTTTATTGGTGAAATTAAATCTTGGATTAAATCAAACGATCTCCACATTTTACATGACAGTTATATAATAGGTCTGAGATATTAATTGGGAGGAATCTACTTCTGATGATACCTAGGATTGCGATGTGACAACCCGCCTACTAAAATAATAGGTGGCCAGCCCAATACTCCAATAATTACAAGAATCATAGATGGTCCATTCTTAGTATCACTGTCGATTAAAATAATAGTATGAGATAACCACCAATCATTTTAGAAAACGGATTGTCATATACAAAAATTTTAAAAGTAAAAGATAAACACTTAGACAATCCCATTTGTAAAAACGGTGGATATCAAAAATCGATGAATAAAGTATGACAATACAATAAATAATCACCGAATAAGCTATCGGTGCACAGACCAATACAAATAATACATTAAGTATTATAATCAATATTTACAATATAATAAAATGAGTGCAATACCTTGGGCAAACACGCCCGAATAAAAGTACTGAACATAACTAGAGTACAATAGAGGGGAGCGTCTACTACAAGTATCCTACAACATCCGCAATATGCCGTAGCTCCAAGACAACTGGAAATGGAAATGTAAACACGGGTGTCCATGCGGAAGAGCACCTGTAACGGCAAAGAATATGCAGAAACAAGGAAATATAGAAACCGGTCAGGGCCGGGTTTGATATGATTACTATGTGACTAAAATGCATGGCAGGTAAGTGCGTAAATCTCTCGCAGATAACAATAATATTCCTCACCTCTCAATCTAGCAGAAACCTAACGCAATATCGTGAGATGTTCTAGTTAACCCTAAGTACTAAGGACTAACTTTTCCCCATTCTCAACACTATGCCCTATTCGTGCGTGGGGTGTCTCGCAAAGCGAAATCCAAACAAGGAACCCCCCCGATACACTACTACTTAGGCAAGGTTGATCGTTGAGATCCATTAGACCCTAAGCACGAAATAATAAAATAAATACATGTGTGTGCATAAGTGTAGGAGGTCACAACTACAGCTACTCAAGAAATAAAACATAACCCATCCATCATCTAACGGCACAATTCCTAATTCTTTATTTAGGAATATACATATATGGTAAATTCATTTTATCAAATGTTTACCAATTAATCTCATTTCAAAACCTTCTTTACCGAATTTTATTTCCTTTCTTCTATCCAGGAAAAATACATAATTTAAAGCAAGTTTTATTATCATAAAAATGCTTTACTTTCATATTATATCATCCATTTTCCTTCTTCCATCCGGAAAATGTATTTAACATCCCATTTCCCTTCTTATATCCGGGAAATGTAAATTAAAGCCATTCTATTATCATAAAATGCTTTAATAACCAATAATGTCCCACATTATTGAATCATAGCTATATATATATATATATATATATATATAACGCAATCTAAGACCGCCCGTCCGGGTTTCCCCACTCTGCGCGCCCCTAAATGGCTATCATCTTCCAGGGCCTCCAAGACAACCTGGGATCCTATCGAAACGTCGGGAAGCGACCATGTGCCTGCGGGATAGTCAAGACCACACCCGGAATCTCCTAACCAGCGCAGAAAATATATAACAAACGCTCACATGGCCTAGGGACTATATCCACCCTGCATCATTAGCCAGGGGGCTTCACCACAACGCGCGCGACTTCCCTTATGATAGCGATTTAGAGAGGTGTGTATCCATAAATTATCATTTATGAAAAAAATTACTTTTTCCATTTTTGAAAACTCATATTTTACATTTCCAAAAATCATTCACTTAGCCATTAAGCACCAAGTTTTTAGAAGGTGCATTATATTCTTATTAAGTCATATTTTATTAATGACCTAAGACCCCAAAGTGCCACTAACCTCAAAATAGCCTCAAATAGTTATATAATCTCATAAACCCTCAAAGTGAGTCTCCATAAGGGAGTGTCTCCCAAAAGCTCAACATTAATATTTTAACTTTAAATATATCTGTTGGTTAACCTCCTATATCAATTGGACATTAACCTAATACCACTAGTCCTCGGGTAAACCCAATTTTCCACTCTTAGCCTAGGACATTAGTCTATCCAATACAAACCCTCTAGGACTCCCCATTACTTCCCAAAGGAAGGTTCCTACCTTGGATATAAAAGAAAAAGGGCTAAAAATCAAAATAAGAAAATCTCACAAAAACAGGGAAACCGAATCGATTCGCCCCTTGGGCCGAATCGATTCGCTAAATAGCCGAATCGATTCGGTGAGCAAAAACTGGCTTTCTGCAATTGCCGAATCGATTCAATTTTAATCCGAATCGATTCGGTCTGCAAGACCTGTAACCCTCTCCTTATCCGAATCGATTCGCCCCTTGGGCCGAATCGATTCGGTCCTGAAATTTTTGCCCAGATTGGGCGACGGGTTATACAAACCCTAAAATCCTAAAACCTCAAATCTTTGCTTTTGCCCAACATCAACAACATCTAATTCTACCAAATCATTCCTACACCATTTACAACTAATAATATATCCTCAAATCTAATTAAAATTAAGATTTAAGGGTTTAATCATCAAAATCAACAAATACCCATTTATGGGTTAAATCTCCAAAACCTAACTATACATGCAATTTATCACATTAAATCAATATCTAGCAAGTAAAAAACTTGCCTCGAGGTTCGTAGTCTCGGAACACCTCCGGTAGCGACGGATTCCGGCCCAAATCCTCCATTCTCTCTCTTTCTCTCTACTTCTCCCAACTCTCTCTTCTCTCTCTCTCTCTCTCTCTCTCTCTCTCTCTCCTTTGGCTTTCTCACACAAATGAAGAAAAAGAAAAGGGGTGGGGGATTTATAAGGGTCAAAATATAAACCCCCACTCCTAATTGCTAATACACCACTAAAATGACTCGTAACCACTTAATTGAGTCATAACCCCCTTCAAATGCCTAAATCTCAAAAATTACAACTGGGCACTTATTTCGACTATCTCGACTATTCTAAAAACAACCGCACCCCCTATTTTGGCATTCGGGAAAGTGTGAACTATTTTTACGTTCCAATTCCATTTTAATTCATTAATTATACCCAAATTTAACTATAGGTCATAACCGTTGTTTTACATATAACGACGCAAAATACACAATATTACACTATTTACCTTCTCATAACGGTAAATAGTCAAAACATAGTAAATATTATCCCTAAGTCTCACGGGAAAATAATATTTACTCCAACATTCCTATTTTATAAAATTAGCCCATTAGGCAAAATAGCATAAAATAGTCGCTCGAAAACCTGGGTTGTTACATACTCCCCCCCTTAAAGGGAAAATTTTGCCCTCAAAATTCAGGCGTAACCCATAACCATATAAAGGGTATATTATAATAAAAACCGTGCTATTATACTAGCAAACCCCCGAATAGAAATGTCCCCATAGGACTCAGATTAAGGTCACCACTAACGATCTCAGTCCGCATCATCATGCTATAACATAGCGCCAAATAGTTCCTCAGGAACTTTCGATCCTACCCTTCTACTACGGGAGGAGATACCCACACAAGCTCGGCGCTAATTGCCTTACTTTTCCGAAACGCGTCACACCCTTACTAGGGAATAACTACACTATCTTACAATCGCTAACCCCAACACTACTAACTTCTATTCGCGTTGGCGTAACCCTCGAAAGGTCTACTTGCTCACTGAGCCCAATCTAAAGGAAGGTTCCCGGACCACTCCCAGTCCCAGGAATATACTATTCGCTGTTTCCATTCCAACGAGTAGACAAGGCATATTGCCATATACACAAGGCTATGCATGGCCTAACGTTTATCGAAGACGATCCGAACTATTGCAAGGAAATTCGACCCATAGAATTTCTTCTCCGATCTCACCTTAAATCAAATCCACCCTTCCACTTACGGGTGGTAGGATATACCCCATATCCCAACGGTTCCCATTCTTCCTGGAGACTTTACATATACCTTGACACCAATGTCTCGTCTCGGTGAAGCTCACTCCACTTGGCATTCCATGCCACGAATAAACTCTAAGATGGTATCTACTTGGTGCCTATACTACTCCCGTTCGCATTGCCTTAGCGAAAGGAAATATCCTAACGATAGTCCTTCACGGTCACAAACTTGTTATTCGTGAAAAGACTCCAAATTCCTGCTCAGGAGAAATGCCTCTAAGTCTTTAAGGCAAATACTACCGCCATGAACTTTAAATCAAGCATGGAATGACACGTAGTAAAAATGTGAGACATACGAATAATAGGTCCATGTTCCCATATTAGCACATCCCGTTCCTGGCAAAGACTCGTTTGTTAAATCCACTCTCGATCATAACAACACGAGTGCAGGAGAAAAGTCAACTTATACTCCAACTCCTCCAAATGTAGGTTACCCATGTAACCCTCCAACTACGAGAGGCCCCACCACTAATGGCCTAACATTCTAACGAGATCAAAATCCCATACTTCTCGTCTAGGGACCAAATCCTACTTAGAGTTAACCCACAACTTATTGTGGTCAACTCCCAACCATCTTCCTAAACTAACGCCGCATGCCCTAAAGGCCTAGCGTCCTAAGAATCCTAAGGTCAATCTATCTATCCTAACCTACTCGTATAAGTATAATACTAAATATCCCTAGTGTCCAAGACCTTTCCCGACTTCCGACATTAGCTCGGTTTCATGCGTGGGACGTCTCGCCGAAGCGAAATCCAAACAAGGAACCCTCCCGTTACACTACTACCTTGCATTGTCAGTCGTCGAGAAGTAACGGTCGAAGACACATGATCGGGATCGACGGAATCCTAATTCGAAACTCTACTACTACATGTAAACGTCTACGTCCTATCATAACTATCGACTAAGGCATTTACTTTCAGTAAGATGCCACCAATACACCACCCCAAGAGACACACATATCTCTAAACAAATGGCCTTCTCATAAAGACACAACCATAAGTCCCTATCGTACATCCATAATCTTAGTCTTCCCCCACGTTAGTCAGAGGAAAACTATCATAGTGCTCATATATCGCACCTGAACTTAGCCCTTAATCACTCATATACGTGATTCTTGGCTAAACCTTCCAACCCAGCACTAACCAACAGAAAAGAAAAAGGAGAAAAGAACAGAAAAGAAAATGCACATCTCTCCACTCCCAACGTCGTTAAGGTTCATGCGTGGAGCGTCTCGCCGAAGCGAAATCCAAACAAGGAACCCCTCCACACAGTCACCTTAACTAGCCAGTCATGGAGATAAGGTGATAGCATACACAAGCAAAGCAAACAAGCAAGCAAAGAGAATAAAATAAAAATAAAAATAAAGGAAACTATCTACACACCGTAAACCACTTCTATAAAGTCTCAACCCGTATCAAGGAGAGATATTGTAGAACAACTAGTCCTCCTCCTAGAACTAGAACTAGGATAGCCTCGCGATATATTCGCTTGCTATCACCCCAACCAATCTAAGAATATCTCTACTCGTATAATATATAATACAAGTAGCACGTACCACATGTATCACCACTCGCCCCATAACGAGTGTGAAGGAAGATACAGAACTCCCCTATCATGGAAGTCACATAGATATACTTACTATATATAAAATATGTACCGATACCATCACAAGCTCGATATACGCACCCGAATCTAGGGCTAACACCAAACTACTCCCATCTTACCTAAGGAATGCACTACTCGCACCCTAGTTAGAAAGTCCCACCAACATACTAGACAACCTCCTTGGCTACTACCAATAGTTCTAAGACACGATATTCTAGTCTTACCCGAACTAAACTACTTCCATAAATTACTCAACTAGGAGCCCTATTCTTGCCGGTTATCTTCAATCGACAAGATCAGAATGCATAGTTCCCTTGACTTCTTCAGCAAGGAGAACATTCTGCCAACCTCCCCGACCTTAGCTCCACGGGCCTTCCCCGGGTGGATGTCCACCAGTGGGGTCTCATGAACACTACTTCTCCAAAAGTGTTTCCAACACTTACTTACGAGCCTAGCATTTCCACTGAGAGGCTCTCTCTATGGGCAAAAACATTCTGCCCCACCATAATGAGGAGACTATCATATCCGCCACTTCAACCTTACTCCAAAGGGTGAAAGGTTTTTCCTTAATTCCTCACACCTGGGCACTCCTATACCCAACTCTAGGCCAAACTCTTGGTCCTTACGTTCTCACCGAATGAGGTTACACTTCCTCTATCCAACCAACTTCAACATGGGGTCCTACTAAAGAACCTCTCAACTCCAAATTGACATTGCTTGGAGTCCCAAGCATAGTACCACTCTCTACCGACAACGGTACTTGGGAAAACTATTTTCACTGTGTTTAGTAGTCACGGCGGCAATATAAAATAATGCTGCAAAGGGAGAGACCTCCAAAGCGGTCCTTATTTACGACCACAACCTACAGCTTATAGTAATCCCATCCTACGACGCCTTCACAATGGCCTTCCTCAACGCCCTTCATCTAACGACTTACAAGCCTCACACGAACGCGCAGAAGATCTTCGGGGTTCTCATACCATAGCAGGAGAACGAAATCTCACAAGAGAATTCAACGACCTTATTCCTAAGGCTCTATATCAAATAGAGAGAAACGCAGAAGACGTAAAACATCCGCACAGATTACTAAGGACTCTAGAACCTAATGCTCTGATACCATCTGTGACAACCCGCCTACTAAAATAATAGGTGGCCAGCCCAATACTCCAATAATTACAGGAATCATGGATGGTCCATTCTTAGTATCACTGTCGATTAAAATAATAGTATGAGATAACCACTAATCATTTTAGAAAACGGATTGTCATATACAAAAATTTTAAAAGTAAAAGATAAACACTTAGACAATCCCATTTGTAAAAACGGTGGGTATAAAAAATCGATGAATAAAGTATGACAATACAATAAATAATCACCGAATAAGCTGTTGGTGCACAGACCAATACAAATAATACATTAAGTATTACAATCAATATTTACAATATAATAAAATGAGTGCAATACCTTGGGCAAACACGCCCAAATAAAAGTACTGAACATAACTAGAGTACAATAGAGTGGAGCGTCTACTACAAGTATCCTACAACATCCGCAATATGCCGTAGCTCCAAGACAACTGGAAATGGAAATGTAAACACGGGTGTCCATGCGAAAGAGCACCTGTAATGGCAAAGAATATGCAGAAACAAGGAAATATAGAAACCGGTCAGGGCCGGGTTTGATATGATTACTATGTGACTAAAATGCATGGCAGGTAAGTGCGTAAATCTCTCCCAGATAACAATAATATTCCTCACCTCTCAATCTAGCAGCAACCTAACGCAATATCGTGAGATGTTCTAGTTAACCCTAAGTACTAAGGACTAACTTTTCCCCATTCTCAACACTATGCCCTATTCGTGCGTGGGGTGTCTCGCAAAGCGAAATCCAAATAAGGAACCCCCCCGATACACTACTACTTAGGCAAGGTTGATCGTCGAGATCCATTAGACCCTAAGCACGAAATAATAAAATAAATACATGTGTGTTCATAAGTGTGGGAGGTCACAACTACAGCTACTCAAGAAATAAAACATAACCCATCCATCATCTAACGGCATAATTCCTAATTCTTTATTTAGGAATATACATATATGGTAAATTCATTTTATCAAATGTTTACCAATTAATCTCATTTCAAAACCTTCTTTACCGAATTTTATTTCCTTTCTTCTATCCAGGAAAAATACATAATTTAAAGCAAGTTTTATTATCATAAAAATGCTTTACTTTCATATTATATCATCCATTTTCCTTCTTCCATCCGGAAAATGTATTTAACATCCCATTTCCCTTCTTATATCCGGGAAATGTAAATTAAAGCCATTCTATTATCATAAAATGCTTTAATAACCAATAATGTCCCACATTATTGAATCATAGCTATATATATATATATATATATATATATATAACGCAATCTAAGACCGCCCGTCTGGGTTTCCCCACTCTGCGCGCCCCTAAATGGCTATCATCTTCCAGGGCCTCCAAGACAACCTGGGATCCTATCGAAACGTCGGGAAGCGACCATGTGCCTGCGGGATAGTCAAGACCACACCCGGAATCTCCTAACCAGCGCAGAAAATATATAACAAACGCTCACATGGCCTAGGGACTATATCCACCCTGCATCATTAGCCAGGGGGCTTCACCACAACGCGCGCGACTTCCCTTATGATAGCGATTTAGAGAGGTGTGTATCCATAAATTATCATTTATGAAAAAAATTACTTTTTCCATTTTTGAAAACTCATATTTTACATTTCCAAAAATCATTCACTTAGCCATTAAGCACCAAGTTTTTAGAAGGTGCATTATATTCTTATTAAGTCATATTTTATTAATGACCTAAGACCCCAAAGTGCCACTAACCTCAAAATAGCCTCAAATAGTTATATAATCTCATAAACCCTCAAAGTGAGTCTCCATAAGGGAGTGTCTCCCAAAAGCTCAACATTAATATTTTAACTTTAAATATATCTGTTGGTTAACCTCCTATATCAATTGGACATTAACCTAATACCACTAGTCCTCGGGTAAACCCAATTTTCCACTCTTAGCCTAGGACATTAGTCTATCCAATACAAACCCTCTAGGACTCCCCATTACTTCCCAAAGGAAGGTTCCTACCTTGGATATAAAAGAAAAAGGGCTAAAAATCAAAATAAGAAAATCTCACAAAAACAGGGGAACCGAATCGATTCGCCCCTTGGGCCGAATCGATTCGCCCTTGCGAATCGATTCGCTAAATAGCCGAATCGATTCGGTGAGCAAAAACTAGCTTTCGGCAATTGCCGAATCGATTCAGTTTTAATCCGAATCGATTCGGTCTGCAAAACCTGTAACCCTCTCCTTATCCGAATCGATTCGCCCCTTGGGCCGAATCGATTCGGTCCTGAAATTTTTGCCCAGATTGGGCGACGGGTTATACAAACCCTAAAATCCTAAAACCTCAAATCTTTGCTTTTGCCCAACATCAACAACATCTAATTCTACCAAATCATTCCTACACCATTTGCAACTAATAATATATCCTCAAATCTAATTAAAACTAAGATTTAAGGGTTTAATCATCAAAATCAACAAATACCCATTTATGGGTTAAATCTCCAAAACCTAACTATACATGCAATTTATCACATTAAATCAATATCTAGCAAGTAAGAAACTTGCCTCGAGGTTCGTAGTCTCGGAACACCTCCGGTAGCGACGGATTCCGGCCCAAATCCTCCATTCTCTCTCTTTCTCTCTACTTCTCCCAACTCTCTCTTCTCTCTCTCTCTCTCTCCTTTGGCTTTCTCACACAAATGAAGAAAAAGAAAAGGGGTGGGGGATTTATAAGGGTCAAAATATAAACCCCCACTCCTAATTGCTAATACACCACTAAAATGACTCGTAACCACTTAATTGAGTCATAACCCCCTTCAAATGCCTAAATCTCAAAAATTACAACTGGGCACTTATTTCGACTATCTCGACTATTCTAAAAACAACCTCACCCCCTATTTTGGCATTCGGGAAAGTGTGAACTATTTTTACATTCCAATTCCATTTTAATTCATTAATTATACCCAAATTTAACTATAGGTCATAACCGTCATTTTACATATAACGACGCAAAATACACAATATAACACTATTTACCTTCTCATAACGGTAAATAGTCAAAACATAGTAAATATTATCCCTAAGTCTCAAGGGAAAATAATATTTACTCCAACATTCCTATTTTATAAAATTAGCCCATCAGGCAAAATAGCATAAAATAGTCGCTCGAAAACCTGGGTTGTTACATGCGATATCCCCTTGATACTTATAATATTTGTTTCCACCAACAAATATTATACCTAGAATTGTGCGACATTTACTATATGTTTAGTTTATACCTCTATATATGTTTTAGTTTTTAACATGGTTATGTTCTTTTAAAAAACCTCTTCATTCATACCTTCAAACATAATGCAGTTGACTCATGTTAATACATTACTTATATTTTCTGTTGAAAAAGTAAAACATATTTTGGACATTTTAAATTAAAGAATCATTAAAGTCAACCTTGGTTATTGTATGCAATGTTAACAAATTTTAGTTTTGCTATTTTTTTAGGATTATAACTACATGTCCGTTAGGTTCAAATTGGTGATGTGAACCCTAACTTTTATATGCAATATTAAGCTAATATTGGGAAGTTTAGTCCTTGGAAATTATAGTGTAAGCTCTAATACCGCAAATGATTTTAACAAATTATGTTGTATTGTGTATTGTAAATGGTATCTCAATTGAGACCAAAGATTAAAGTTATTTTTGTTCATTCTACTTTGGGTATTAGGAAGAGTACATTGACTATAAAATTAATAGGGCAATTCAAATTCTTTTGTTGCATGTCAATTGTTTCAAAGAACAGGGAGTTTTTTTAACAGTTCATTGGTAAGGTGGTCAACATGTAATAGATATGTTATATATATGTATCCGTAGAAATATCACATGTAGGGGCTTGGTGGCACTTTTTTGCATTGTTCCATTATGTTAGTCATTATTATTATATATTTTTATTTAATCTATGCTAATTATATATCTTTTTTTGTATTAGTAGTGCTAATTTATGGTTAGAAGTGTTTACAAATGTAAAGCATTTGTCCACTGGGTTATATAACTCAGTCATAATAGATTATTTTTCATTTATATTATTGAAACACAATTATATAAAAATATAATAGTTTTTAATATGATCGTGTATCGTGTGGGTTAACACCTAATTTACATTTATTTTCCAAAAATTTCCAGCTATAATTTTCATTCACAATTCATTAAAAATGGAATAATGAGTTATCTCACAAATATGATTTATTGATTCTCTATGTGCTATTGAATATTGCACTATTATGTGGTAATATTACTAAGGCTTTTAATACATTTCTCGCATGACTTTGTAATATATTTTGCACTAATTATGTGGGTTAATTTTTTAAGGTTCAACTTAGTGTGATTAGGTCTTTAGTTCAATGTGTAGATTTACAGTTCAAGGAACATTTGCTACAAATCATGGAAAGTGAAAAAAATTGGGGAAATATTTAGGCAAGCTGAAATTGGTTATCTTACGTATTTGTTTGTATTCAAAACAATAAGTTTAGCATGATGGAAAACACAAATTTTCGTGCTTTAGTATGTTGTTCATTCTTGACGGGTGAAAAAAATTCAAATGCAAATTCATGGGATCAAGCATTCGAAAACTTGGATAACATGGAATATTTCATATATTTCATGACAAATATTTATCAATAAAAAACAATCATAAATTCAACTAGTCATGGGAGATAAATTATGTTTTTTCGGTTGCGTTTTAATTTAAACACGACACAAAAAACCCAATTAAAACACAAACATGGCACTGACATATCATGTATTTTTCACCTTTCGAATGACGACAACCTACTTAAAACATGACAGATTAGCTCAATTTATAACTTTCTCCCAAACACAAGACACGGTTAAGGAAACAAAAACATTGCACGACACAAATAATTAACACAAGTAAAATGATTAAAAATATTTATCAAATAACGCGACCAAGACAAATTAATATTTTGAAATAAGCAAAAACATATTATGTCAATTTCATGTTTTTTTGTATAGTAAGTATAATTATTTGGGTTCTTAAATTTCAGTCTGATTTAAAAGAGGTTTTATCTGTAAGAACACAAATTTCCAATTGAGCCCTTTGTAGTTTTGGCTCAATTCCGAACAAAAACGTTTGAGTCATAGGATATAGTACATTGATCATCTTTCAAGCCTATGTCGTGTTTGTTGAAGACGTAGCGACCAAGTGTATAAAGTTTCATTAAAATGCTGTGGTTTATGTGTCTCGTTTCAACGTCATCAACAATGGTTCCATGCTCCCAAGGTATGAATGCATTACATATATATAGGAGCCTGGAACAGCTTTTATTTGGTGTTAGGTTTTTAAAACTGCGTTTTGTTTTCATAATGGTTTCTATTAAAACTTATATATAAAGTATATAAAAGTTTCCGGGCTTAAAAAAAAATTTTTGAACATTCTGTGAGTTCGTTCGAAGTGTCATTCGAACGAGATTGTCGTTCGAACCACAAGTCGTTCGAACGACATTGCCAACGACTTCCCATTATGGCATACTGGAACTTCGTTCGAAATGTCGTTCGAACGAGATGGTCGTTCTAACGAGATTTCTAACGAGCTTCTAACGAGTTCATACTGGAACTTCGTTAGAAGACTCGTTCGAACGAGAATGTCGTTCGAACGAGATTTGGCGAGAACAGGTTTTTGGCTGTTTTAAGAAGTTTTGCCCACTTTTCCACTTGGTTTTACCCCACTAGTTTTTGCTGAATATCTACGTGCAGGAATAACTTTTTCATATCCTACCAACCTCTAGAGAGTGTTTCAGAGAAAAATTGTTTTAGAAAAAGTTCATTGTTTTTGAGTGTTAATATTCAAGGAGAAAATCATTTACCACTCTAGTTTAAACCCATTGTTTTGTTTATCCAAGTTCATATATATACATCTTGCTTGGAGTTTGGCACCGTGTTTTATCTCTACATTAGTTTGAAGAAAAGTTTGGGTTTGATTTTAAATCCCACAAAGAAGAAGACGTTTTAGTGATTTACCCACTTGGAGAAAGGCTCCTAGTTCGGGTGACGATGACCACATAAAGTCTGATCGGTGGATTCCGAGACCGCGGCGGAGCTCCGGGGTTATTCGCTAAGTGGAGGTGTTTGAAAGAAGATGCGTCAAGGCTTGAGAGGGTTCGAGTTGAGGAAGTAAGTCATCTGTCTTGTAAATGTAATTCCGTACTTAGTGGATTTGAGGCTAGGTCCGTCCGAGGTTGTTTCCCGTCTTTGATTTTTCCTCGTACATCGCGGCGTAGTATTTCATTGTTTATTTTACCTTGCTATACTCACCTACAACGCATGCTTAGGTTACTCAAGATAAAATTAGGTTTTAATCACTACTCATGTTTAATTTGGTGCTATATAATTATGTGAGAGTAAATGTAGTTAATTCAAGTCATTAATTTATTGTGTTAAAATTGGTTTGGGATAATTTGGAAATTATGATAAATTTGACTTAGGCAAATTCTAGGACTTGGATTAATTAATATGGCTTAAGTGAAATTTAAATTAGAGTGTGTGTTAATTATTTTTCACTTGGTTTAATTTTAATTTGAAATAGAAATTAAAATTTGGTATTTAAGTTGAACCATCACCTTTTACGCTTTCGCATCGATTTTCAGAAAAGGAAATATAATTTTATAAGAAATTAAAAATCGGAGGCCCTTCGGGCGACTTCAAATTGGTATCAGAGCCAAAGCAATAAAGTATTTCGTTAAAGATCCTTTAAATAATTTTCTGGCTAAAATGGAATTTTCCCCATTTTCAAAATTTCCTATTTTCGATGGTTCTAACTACGCGTATTGGAAAGCGTGAATGAAATCGGCACTAAAATCTATCGATGAGAGGGTTTGGATGTCTGTAGTTAACGGGTGGTCTCCACCAACTCATTTAGTTGAAAATGAACGTGTTCTCAAACCGACCGATAGATGGAGTGAGGGTGACTTTAAACTTTCAAACTTTATTTCTCGAGGTTTAAATGCTTTGTTTAGCACTGTCACACCGGATGAATTCCGATGCATTATGACGTGTGAGACCCCTAAAGAAGCGTGGAATATTTTACAACTCACTCACGAAGGTACAATTGTCGTTAAAGCTTCGAAACACCAAAACCTCACTACTCAATTTGAAACCATCAAATTGAATGATAAAGAAATATTTTATGAATTTTATGCTAGACTTTCCGATATTGTCAATTCATCTTTTAATTTGGGAGAGAAAATACCTGACAACCGAGTTGTAAAGAAAATTTTAAGGTCCCTACCCGATAGATTTATTCCAAAAGTGATCGTTTTAAATTCTTTACCAACTTTAGCCTCTACGAAATTAGAAGAGCTTGTAGGTGATTTACAAACCTATGAACTAGACATGTTTCCCTCTAAAACTGAAAAGAAAACTGAAAAGGGCGTTGCTTTAAAATCTCGAAAAGAGGTCAAACAAGTAGTAAAGAGCGAGAGTGATAGTGACTCGGAAGACATGGCTTTGTTTGCTCGTAAATTTAGAAAATTTCTTAAATTTAACAAAGATAAATTTAAAAATGATTTTAAGAAATTTGAAACTCCTAAGTATGACAAAGCCTAGAAAATCCCTAAACCTATTAGTGAAAATTTAAATAGGGATGAGTCTAATAGGTGTTTTGGTTGTGAGGGTTATGGCCATAGGGCTTCTGAGTGCCCCACTAAACTAAGGAAAGAGGGCAAACGATCCACTTCATATAATGCGACCCTTAGTGATAGTGATAAGGAAGAGGGACCCAATTCCCTCACTAAGCCTAATTTTGTGGCTTTTATGGCTAGTCATGTGAGTGAAAGTGAGAACTCATCGATTGATGAAACGTTAACACATGACACTTACAAGGTCATTGTTTATGATTATCTTGTTTTTGATGATTGTGAGAGTGGAGAGGAAAGAGAGAGTGAAAATGAAGAAGAGGTTAATGTGAGTGAACTTCAAAATTCTTTTCAAGAACTTTATAAAGAATCTATTAAATTGAAAAGAGCTAATTTGAAGTTAGAAGCTAGTTTGAAAGAACGTGTCAAGGTCGTTGATAATAGTATGTTGGTTAAAGACCTTAGGACATGAGAGAAAGCTCTTCTAGAGAAGCTTGAATATATAGAAGGGGAGAGAGATAGCCTTAGGGGTTTAATGGAATCCTTGAAAAAGGATCTTCTTGCTTTTGAAGAGCGAAATGTTTTATTAGAGTCTAACATTTTAGAATTTCAAAATAAATTAAAAGACTCTAGTAATGTCAAATTTGATTTGGAGTGTCGTTCAGAAAAATTAGATAAAATATTAGGAACGGTCCAAATTAAAAATGACACTTGTGGTTTAGGCTTCAATACTTGTAATGAATTTACTCATAACGCCAAAACCAATGTTTTAGGAGAATCTACTATGAAAGTCTTTAGAGATCACTCCTTAGGTAAATCTTTTCGACATGTTTTTACATGTACATTTTGTGGTCGAAAGTTCATCTTAGGAAATTTTTTTTTGATCTTAAACGAATTCCTAGAAAATCCCATAGTAATGTAACCACTGTAGTTAAATTTCCTACACCCCAAGATAATCATTCTTCATTAATTTGGGTTAGGAAATCCGACTTGGTTGCCTTGCAAAATAGGGTTTTTGATTCTCATTTACTTTCACATGCTTCCTCCCTTGCTAAATCTAAAGGATGAATGTGTTAGTGTTTTCATACTTTAGATTTTGTACTTCATGCTATATCCACATGCTAAATGTATGCTTGTTTAATCATGTTATAGTTTATGCCCCATGCTTAATCACATGCTAGAATAATGATTTTTGTTTAGCTTTTGTATTTTATTTCTTCATTTTGTTTGTATTAAATGAAAAATACAGAAAGATATTTGTTTCTCATTTGTGTTTTATTTGTTTAATTTAAGCTTAATGAAAAATACAAATGATTTTTGTTTATCCTTTTGAGTATATATTTTTATTTTTGGTTAAAAATGTCAAAAACTCAAAAAGATTTTATTTTGTGTGTATTTTAGTTTGACACACTTTATGTGGCATATACTAGTGTTTTGAATCCCTTCTCTAACACTCCCATGTGGCTAGAACTTTTGGTTTAGATTGTCAATCCTTAAAATGCTCTTTACCATATTTTTATGGAGTAGTTTGGATTTTGTATTGATTAAATGGATTATATTTTTATATGCCTCTATTCACAGATGCATGAGCTCTTTTGAAATTTTAACCTCATATGTATATTTGAGCTATGTGAGGTGTTCTCCTTCAAATCTTGTCATCCACATATTTGTGACTTAGGAGGACTAGTGCATGTCAAAATTCGTTGCACGTGAGATTTGTGTGAAAAATAAAAACATGATAAATATAAATGTGCACAGGGAAGGGCTCTGAAAGGACTTAGTGATCCTCTGCGATTGTAAGCCACCGTTTTGAATGGACCTAAAAGAAATGCGTGGTCCAAAGGCCTAAAACAGAAAATATGGCGTTAAAAAGAAAAATAATTTGCCAAGGCCTATGTTTGATTGATATATTCATTCAAAATTAATATATGCTTATTGAGGGAGATTGGATGGTATATCAACGGTTTGCACAATGTCCATTTATCCTAGTTGTGTATTTCATGTCATGACTCTATTGGTTTGTAGAATCATCAATATGCTAGGCTTGTATGCAATGTGTATGTTAGTTCATTGAGTTCAATCTATATTGTCACATGAGGTTATATTCAAATGTGATGAAGTTTGCAATCAACTGAGAACTCCGTGAACATGTCTTAAGTGATTGGGTCTAAATTTAATTGTTACTAGTTCACACCCCAACACTTTCGTTTACATATGACACATTTTTGCCATACGAGTGTGAAAGACTCCTATTATATTTTGTGTGTGTCCTTTGTGTGGTTATATCTATATAGGTGTATACTTGAGTCTCTTTGATATATATTATGTATACATATATTTGAAATTTTTGTTTAGTCTTTGCCTTGATTTCTATTCCATATATTCTTTAATTCATACTTGGTATCCATCTTATTGCATTCTTTGTTGATATCATATGCTCCATAATTTATATATCATATTGGTATCATTTTATTTCATCCTAGTTGGTCTAAGTTATTATTTGTTGGATTATTTATAATTTTGTTGCTCATATGCATTAATGCACAATTACATTTTTGCTTCTTTAAGCCTTTGTCTATTCCTGAACAAAAAGGGGGAGAATGATAGGGGGAGAAATGGTATCTAATCCTATTATTATCATATCTTAGTTTAAGGGCGATTTATCTTAGGGGGAGACATCTTTCTAAGTTGATCATACTTGATAAAGGGAGAATTAATTTAGGGGGAGTAGTTAAATTTACTTGCATTAACTATTTTGATATTCCCTATGTGTGTAATGTGTTTGCCAAAGTGTGCAAGAATTATTTTATAAAGCGACAACTTTCAACGGCAAAGATACAACTTTCAACAGCAAAGATTGTTGATCCTTTGGTTTGTTTGTGTCAAGGTTGTAATTTTATTTTGGGAGGGACTTTTTATTAGTCTAGTAGAGCTTGATGGCCCTTTAGGATTTCTGTATAGTTTTTGTCCCAGAATAGCCAAAGGGGGAGATTTGCAAGGACACAAATTTCCAATTGAGTCCTTTGTATTTTTGGCTCAATTTCGAAAAAAAAATGTTTGAGTCATAAGATAGAGTATATTGATCATCTTTCAAGCCTATGATGTGTTTGTTGAAGACGCAGCGGCCAAGTGTAAAAAGTTTCATCAAAATGTTGTGGTTTATGTGCCTCGTTTCAACATCATCAACAGTGGTTCCATGCTCCCAAGGTATGAATGCATTACATATATATATAGGAGCCTGGAACAGTTTTTATTGGGTGTTAGGTTTTTAAAACTGCGTTTTGTTTTCAGAATGGTTTCTATTAAAACTTAAATACATTATCATATCTTAGTTTACGGGCGATTTATCTTAGGGGGAGACGTCTT
Organism: Sambucus nigra; assembly: GCA_949130495.1. Taxonomy (NCBI): domain Eukaryota; kingdom Viridiplantae; phylum Streptophyta; class Magnoliopsida; order Dipsacales; family Adoxaceae; genus Sambucus; species Sambucus nigra. The sequence goes on from OX422213.1 coordinate 675,295,381, forward strand.
TCTAAGTTGATCATACTTGATAAAGGGAGAATTAATTTAGGAGGAGTAGTTAACTTTACTTTCATTAACTATTTTGATATTCCCTATGCGTGTAATGTGTTTGCCTAAGTGTACAGGAATTATTTTATAAAGCGGCAACTTTCAACGGCAAAGATACAACTTTCAACGGCAAAGATTGTTGATCCTTTGGGTTGTTTGTGTCAAGCTTGTAATTTTATTTTGGGAGGAAATTTTTATTAGTCTAGTAGAGCTTGACGGCCCTTTAGGATTTTTGTATAGTTTTTGCCCCGGAATAGCCAAAGGGGGATATTTTTAAGGACACAAATTTCCAATTGAGTCCTTTGTAGTTTTGGCTCAATTCCGGACAAAAACGTTTGAGTCATAGGATAGAGTATATTGATCATCTTTCAAGTCTATGACGTGTTTGTTGAAGACGTAGCGGCCAAGTGTATAAAGTTTCATCAAAATGCCGTGGTTTATGTGCCTCGTTTCAACGTCATCATCAGTGGTTCCATGGTCCCAAGGTATGAATGCATTACATATATATATAGGAGCTTGGAACAGTTTTTATTGGGTGTTAGGTTTTTAAAACTGCATTTTGTTTTCAGAATGGTTTCTATTAAAACTGATATATAAAGTATATAAAAGTTTCTGGGCTTAAAAAAGAAATTTTGAACATTCTGTGAGTTCGTTCGAAGTGTCGTTCGAACGAGATTGTCGTTCGAATGACAAGTCATTCGAACGAGATTGCCAACGACTTCCCATTATGGCATACTGGAACTTCATTCGAAATGTCATTCGAACGAGATGGTCGTTCTAACGAGATTTCTAACGAGATTCTAACGAGTTCATACTGGAACTTCGTTAGAAGACTCGTTTGAACGAGAATGTTGTTCGAATGAGATTTGGCGGGAACAGGTTTTTGGCAGTTTAAGCAGTTTTGCCCACTTTACCACTTGGTTTTACCCCACTACTTTTTGCTGAATATCTATGTGCGGGAATAAATTTTTCAAGGTTAACTTTTTCATATCCTACCAACCTCTAGAGAGTGTTTTAGAGCAAACTTGTTTTAGAAAAAGTTCATTGTTTTTTAGTGTTAATTTTCAAGGAGAAAATCATTTATCACTCTAGTTTACACCCATTGTTTTGTTTATCCAAGTTCATATATATACATCTTGCTTAGAGTTTGGCACCGTGTTTTATCTCTACATTAGTTTGAAGAAAAGTTTGGGTTTGCTTCTAAATCCCACAAAGAAGAAGACGTTTTAGTGATTTACCCACTTGGAGAAAGGCTCCTAGTTCGGGTGACGATGACCACATAAAGTCCGATCGGTGGATTTCGAGACCGTGGTGGAGCTCCGGGGTTATTCGCTAAGTGGAGGTGTTTGCAAGAAGACGCGTCAAGGCTTAAGAGGGTTCGAGTTGAGGAAGTAAGTCATCTGTCTTGTATATGTAATTCCGTACTTAGTGGATTTGAGGCTAGGGCCGTCCGAGGTTGTTTCCCGTCTTGGGTTTTTCCTCGTAAATCGCGGCGTAGTGATTTCATTGTTTATTTTACCTTGCTATACTCACCTAGAACGCATGCTTAGGTTATTCAAGATAAAATTGGGTTTTAATCACTAGTCATGTTTAATTTGGTGCTATATAATTATGTGAGGGTAAATGTAGTTAATTCAAGTCATTAATTTATTGTGTTAAAATTGGTTTGGGCTAATTTGGAAATTATGATAAATTTGATTTAGGCAAATTCTAGGACTTGGATTAATTAATATGGCTTAAGTGAAATTTAAATTAGAGTGTGTGTTAATTATTTTTCACTCGGTTTAATTTTAATTTGAAATAGAAATTAAAATTTTGTATTTAAGTTGAACCATCACCTTTTACGCTTCCGCATCGATTTCATAAAGGGAAATATAATTTTATAAGAAATTAAAAATCGGGGGCCCTCCGGGCGACTTCATTATCATATAAATATTGTTCACTAGTTCAACTTTTAAACAAGTCGTATTAGCATCACAAGGTAAAAAAAACTTTTAAATAGTAAGCCATGTTAACATTTGACGGCACCATAACAACGTAAAGAGAATTTTTTAAATAGGTCATAATTGCCGATTAGAGGAACTTGTAAATAAGTCTTAATAGTCTATTAATATGACTTATATAGTTAAATAAAAGTCAATGGAACTTAAATGAGGATTCATTAAAATAGGATTAAAATATAATTAACCCTTAATTATTCTTTCCGGCGGTGGATGCACATGGGAACCGGGAGGATCCAAGACTCCCTCTGATTTTTCCAAAAAAAAATAAAATTAGAGGTGTTATATGTAAAGATAGAAAATTAAAGACATAAATAATGAGTTTTTTTGCAACTTTTACAGTAAAAATGTAATAAATTTGTATAAAATTAGAAATAAAAGATATAATTTGTATAAAACTCAATTTAACCATAACAAATTCGATTCGGGGGCTCCCACCCACAAATTGACAATAAAAATGGGTTATACATATGTTGGCAAATTACAATATACTTGTAATTGACAATAAAAATAAGGAAATCATTATACATATGTTGGCAAATTACAATATGCATAAAATGGGTTAAACCATGACAGTGTCACCATGGTACAACCCATTTTATGCATGTTGGTAAATTTACCAACACACGCCTGTTTATGGTTAAGTTTATAGCATTCTAAAAAAATGATAAGAAAACATAAATAAACTCTAAATGCATAATATTGTAAAAACTCACACCTGCAAATTTATCACTTATCACCACCAATTCATCATACTTCCCCTCAATAATCTTTTCCATTGTAATCATACTTATTGATAAACTACCTACTATTTTAATTTTATTCAGAGAGAGAAACAACTTTCCAAGTCCAAAGAGAAAATAATGACTAAAAATAAAAGACCATATAAAGAAGTTTTAGAACATAAAGCATCATCAATTAACACTAGGAGACAATCTTGTCTTGTTATTAGCCTTGAAGTAAGCTCGCCTCAACTTCTTTGTTCTCTTTGTTAACTCCAAGTGTGGCGCCTTCTCCATCATGCTTTTATTCTCTTCTAGCAACTTCACTTCGTTGATGAATCCCAACCCCTGATATTAAAATTAAAAAAATTTGTATATATAATTATACCAACAAGATATAAAGGAAAAAAATAAATGTATATTTGATTCACTTCCAATATCATTTAATAAATGGCTTGCTATTTTTTAGGTTATTTTCAAGTTAGTAGAAAATAATTATCCAAATATTTAACAATAAATTACTCACAATACATTAACCCTAAAATATAAATATTTATTTTATTTTTGTTGTTAACATTTCAATTCGTTACTTAACAAATCCAATCATAATATACAGCACAATAAATTAACAATTTAACAACCAAATTAGTTTCCATCAATCTATAACATTTCAACTTGCAAATAAAGATTTCATCCAACGATTACATTTAAATATCTAAATTAATCAATCAAAATATACATAACTATTAACATTTTAACCAACATTAACTCCATAAATAACCATAAAATAAGAGCCCTAGATTCATTAACATTAATATAACACGATAATCAACATTAATATAAAACGATAAAATTGGGGAGTCAAATTTAATTCAATATTTGAATAAATTTGTACAATTAAAATCTTAAAAATTCATTCAAAAATTAAATAAATATCTAAAAAGTATATATTAAAGAGAAAGACGAGAGAAGCAAAGAAGTGATAACCTTTTATTTTTCATTTAGCTAAACTTTAGTATTTGTAAACAAAGAGATTATATGGTTTTGACTATTTGCATTCTACACTTCTTAAATCTTTTATTTTAGACCCCTCCACTTTTCTAGTGGCACATGTATAATTTATTTTTAATTTTTTTTACAGGGCTCAAGCGCCCACTAGTCTCCATTTTTATATTTATAGTGGCAAATTCGAGAATTTTTTTCGATTATGGCACGTGTATACTAGATAATTTTTCTATTTTTAGATTGGTTGGATAGATAATGGATACACGTACCTTAACATTCTCTATCAGTAACTCCAAACTCTTAAACTTTCTGTATGGCCACCTCTTAATTTTTGAGTTCTCTTCATCTTTTCTTCAACACCGATAACCCTACCTTTAACTTCTTGGTTGCTTCAGTTATTGTAACACTAAAGTATTTTTGGATCTCATTTAATTCTAATGGAGTCGATTGCGATCGATAACATCGATGATCTTGATTCTTGTATGAGTTTGAAATGGCCAACTCTTTATTCTCTACTGCACTTGAACATTCGCTTGGGATAACTTCAGAAGTGGATCTGTAATCATAATTCACAATTGGAATCTAACCTTTGATAATTTCTAACTTGGCTCTATGATCCAAATTTTGAGCAGTACCAAGGTACAGATTAGTATCGATAATACCATCTTCATGAATAGGCTGCAAATTAAGATTAACATCCCATGATTGTGAAGAAACTAGGTACGGATCATACTCAAATGTTGAGTATTGATCTATATATATGCATTAGAATTAGAAAGGAAAAAGTTAGAAGGAAAAAGTAAGTATATATATTGTAAATATTAAGATATTTTGCATGAAACTTTAAAAAAAATATAGTTTGTCATTACCCATGAGTTTTTTCTTCAAAGAGCGACCCACCGACCTTATTCTGGTTTTCCATTGTAACATTGTTAGAGCGAAAGATAGGGAGAGAGTTTTGAGGGAAAGGAATATCTATGTATATATACCAGCTGTTTTTACAAGTCAGACGATATTAGAAGTGACTATTGATATTCATATTCCATCCATAAATTAGTAGAGTTGTGACTTGTGGTTCCCTAACATTTAACCACTCCAACTTTTGATTTTCCCTACCCCACCGTTTGTTTTTTTCCTTAAACCCCTCTTATCTCTATACTAATCTAAACTGGGGTTCATCCATGTCATTACAACTCCACGTTATATCTCATTGATTTGCACATTGAATAAAATCTACGAAACCAAAGGGTAGCAGTGGTAATGATTAACCTTTCGTTTGCTTTTGTAGTGGTATATTAAGCAACACAGTTGTGAAATGAATGTATTTGTGAGTGGTAATGGGATGTAGCCAGAGAGAGACAATTTTGACTAGATTGAGGTGTCTAATGATAGGTTGGCGATTGATTTCTGTTATAAAATCATGTACCCCAAAACTCCCATTTTCTTCAAATCCATGCCCACCTCCTCCGTGCAGATTTAATCTATTCCCGATGTTTTTTCACTCAAATATCGAAACCCAATCTCTCCCATTACAACACCATCATCAGATCTTACCCAATGAGAAAATATCTAGTTGAGGACTTTCACTTGTACCATGGCATGCTAAGAATATGTATAACTCCAAACCCCATATCCTCATCGTTTGTTACTAAGTCTAGTATTAAGATTTCTTCTTTATTTGGAGGTGGGCATCAATCTGATAGACTTTTGCTAACTACTTTAATGGATTTTTATTCATATTATGACGAAGTCTTCAAGATGTTTGATGAGATAACCCACATAGATATTGTTTCTTGGAATGTATTTATTTCTTGGTATATTCGTAATGGTCATACAAAAGAAGCTTTGGGTGTATTTGATATTATGCAAAATCTAGCATATGGGTGTGTGCCTGATAATGTTACATGCTTTCTTCTACTTTAGGCTTGTGCCAAAATCGATGAGCTGGAATTCGGAGACAGGGTTTATAGTTATATTAAAGAGCATGTATATGGCGGTCGAGGTTTCTAATGATAGGTTGAAGACTAATTTTTGGTTGTTTTAGTTGTTCGAAGTTTTTATTTTTATTTTTTATTTCGTTTTGGTTTCGGGTATTGGCTTTTTGTTGTTATTATCGATTTGTTCCAATTGTGGGTTGCGAGCCTTTGAGCATGTCACATATGTCGTATTTGGTCAAATGTCACAAAGATGAAAACATTTTTTAATTGTTTTGATTATTGAGATTAACTTGTGCATGGTTTGATAAAAGGCCATAAACAAACTTCTCCTTATTATTAATCTTCAGAAGTCTTTCAGTTATTTTTAAAGGCGTTTATTATTTATATGTTTAAATGTGATATATTTAAATAGAAAATGTATTTTTTTTTATAATTTCATATAAACTAATAAAGAGTGTTCAAAATGGAGAAATTATATAACAAAGTGGCAATTTTTGATGGGACACATTATGCTTACTGGAAAGCCCGTATGAAATATGCTCTAAAAGCCATAGATGAAAGGGTTTAGAGTCATAAAAACATATATAATAGACATTGTTTGATATATTATTCATTATGGGAAATATGTTAAACCTTTGAAAAACATGTTAAACCTATTAAAAATATGTTGAACAACAATAATGTGTTAATTTTTTGTTCAAAGAACATTTAATACTCCTCATATGTTAAGAAAACACCACATAATCAATAAACCCTAGCATACAAAACCCTAGCTGATAACCCAGCAGTTTGGTATAAAAACCCCGAATAAAGACCCAAATTTCATCATGTTTGCCCCGAATCAAATATGGTATGAAAAATTGGATTCAAACTTCATTCGGCATAATCATTCCGAATATATGCATATCATTTGGCATAATCACACCGAATATATGCATATCATTCGGCATAATCATCACGAATGAAAAAAAATCTTCAAAAAAAATATATTTACATTCCATTCAGCATAATCATCCCGAATATATGCATTAATTTCAGCATAATCACCGCGAATATATGCATTCCATTAGGCATAATCATTCCGAATGAAAATTTTTCTTCAATTTTTTTTATGTTTGATTCGGGATAATCACCTCGAAAATCATCATCTTTTTTAAGGGCCCGACCCCGAACCACTCGACGGCTTCTGCAATTTTTTATAGTTTCAATCCCTATGAATAAACAAGTATATATATAATGGGATCCAAAGTTTAGAAGAAAAATGTGATTTTGAAAGTTTTCATTTTCTTTTGAGGTGTTGTCATTATCTTTTGAATATTTAAATAACAAACCTTAGTTATTTAATAATGTTGAAGATGGTTGGTTGAAGATGATTTGTTGAAGAAGATAAAGGGAGAGTTTAACCCTAGTTATTTAATAATGTGGAAGATGGTTGGTTGAAGATGATTTGTTGAAGAAGATAAATGGAAAGTTTGGAGTATAGTGTAGAGAGAGAAATTGTGCGGTATTTTGTGTTGAAAATATTGTGTAATATATATAAATATATATATATGATGTTGTGGCCCTTAGCAAAAAATCCTTTTTCCCCTTGTGATATTTTGAAGTAAATGTTGTGGTGCCCTTAGAAACACCCATTTTAAATTGTATGCAAGTTCATATTATATCATTTTTAAGCCTAATTACACCTATTAATTCATTGACATTACTCAATCTCTCATTTAGTAAAATTCGTTATGATTAAATTAATATTATGCTACATAAATTATATAAAACCCAACAATATATGTTATTTACTTAACTTAAGGGGTCATAATGGCTCTTATCGGGTATTAACGGGTGATGGGGGTCAACACTAACCCGACCCGTTAACTATCGTGTTTTATCGGGTTGACACTGATATGACTCGAAACTACTAAGGGTCCATCCATTAACTTATAACTTTGTGTCGTGTTATTGTGTTGTGTATCTTTTTGCCAACTCTATGCGGAAGTAACTAAATTAAGAAATTTTTGTGTATAGTAGCACTTAGGATTTAAGAAAAGAAGGAAAAAAAAGGTTTTTTTACCGATTAGTCCCGTTTATAAAGTATGTAGTTTAATAATTCCTACGATTTTTTTTGGCTCCAATAGGTCCAATGGTTTTTTTTCCAATTGGTCCCATTTGTAAACATGTTGTGCATAGTCACTATATATATATATATATATATATATATATATATAAATAGGACCTATTGAGAAAATAAAAATATTTTGATAGAACCTATTTGAAAATTTCTTATATAAATAGATCTTATTTGTCTAGCTCCTAAGAAAAAACTTCATCTATGAAGCATTATATTGTTGGACCAAACCCAATTGGTCTCAAAGTTGCCTAACGAAATTATTAAATTAAGACACTGATGCTACATTTTACACAAACAGGCCACACAAATTAGAACATTCATCCTTAAATTCATTTCTAACAAAAATCACTAAATGCTGAATATTAGCCGAGAAAGCCACTAACAATGATTAAATGATGTTATATGTATCAAATTTTTTATCAAGTTTGTATTCAAAGTGCACTAAATTATTGTACTTACACTAGTATGCAACTCGTGCAATGCACGAACGTTACTTAATTTGAATTTAAAAGTTTAAAATTATAATAATGAGGTCCATCACCAATTTAACTTTGGGATGACAAAAACTTACAATTTAGATAACTGAACACACAATTATAAGGGTGTTTTTATTTTCACCATGATCATGGATTCTAAAAATAAAAAAAATTAAGGGATAATGTTAGTCCTTTATTGAGTTGTGGTTTTACAACTTTCCTACTGGTGAAGCGAGATTACATCGTTATGTTATTTACTTTAATTTTTTTCCATACCCACATATATAGTAAGTTAAGTACACCATCTTATCATAAAATGTGTACATACATATTTTTTTGACAATTATATTATTGCACTATATTTAGAAAATTACAGCATAAATAGCATTTTCTAACTGATACTACTAACCCACCTTACTTGAATGCCCCATTGCTTCATTAGTTAACAATCCTCCATCCTTAATTTCTTATATCATTAGTTAAAATACTCCATGCATAATTTCTTTTATCATTCAAGATATATATACAACGAAAAATTAGAGGTTGTTGAATTAATCATGAAATAGCATTTATATATTATTTTTGAAAACTACTCCGACGGTTATAAATATGGAGAAAGATAAATAATTTTATACAACTATAATTGCTTAAATTACAAAGTTTGGGAGAAAAATCAGTGCAACATCATTCCCTTTACCGATATTTGTTTGATTGCTTTGCTACTAATAGATTTACATAGTTTAATCTTGACATTTCTTGTCTTTTAATAACCCTAAAGGCATGATATTAAAAAGGAAAAAAGATGGTGAGGTGGTCGTGAGGGAAAGAGAGATAAAGGTAGAGAAAAATTTAAAAGAGTTATTTTAGGAAGACCCTCAGATTGTACACAATAAAAATTCGGTGATGTGACAAACATGTATTGGTTAATGCCGCTGGCACAGACTCACAAACACAAACACCTATCAATATCCGTGTGACACATCATCGGGTTTGAGTTTTGTGTACAATTTTGAGGGTCTCTCTAGAATTATTCAATTTAAAATAAAGGGAGGGTGATGGTAGGAGGGGGAAGAAGGATGATGGTCAGTCAGTATAAGTGATTCATCTTCTTTTAATTAATAACCTGGGAGGAAAATGAATAGTCACCTATACCCATTTTATGCATAAGATAATGTAGAGGAAACAAAGGGGCGCATGAAAAAGAGAGAGAAAAAGAATTAAGTGTAGACTTCAAATTGAATGGATAAAAGATGAATGGTTTTGTTAAATAATATCAATTAAAACTGTTCATGTGGCGATCTGAAAAAGCGACAAATATCAACATTGGATTCAGATGTCAATTTTAATTATATACTATAATTTTGGATTACCCTTATGACACCACTAAAAGACATATATATCCTCGACAACATCCAAAAGACACCACATGAGGGACAAAAGATTAAACCCACTACCAAAAGTTAGTTACCCACGAGCCAAGGGTTATATAAGTTATATTTGACCACATATTTATTTTTGTCCCTTCCTTTCTCTTTCTAACTCAGATCAAAAGAACAAGACTTTAAGAACATAAACCCTAAATCTAAAGCTAAACCCCTCCCCTTGATCTCAAGATCGTGAAGCCCCTCAAATTAACCAAAAAGTCAATTTTATACATATAAGGTATGTCGTAATCATACACATAGTATGAACTTCATTGATATTACCTATTGAAATACTACAATGTATAAAAAAATGAATAAATCCTTAGTTTTGAATGAAAACCTTTGCAACATCATATTGACATTTTTTTGTTAGAAATTTAAAGCAGTCAGAAACTTACAAATGCATGCAAGAGAAACACAAAAACAAAGTTGGATTTACAAAAAAAAAAATATAACCTTTGTAATTATACCTCCTGTTATCCATCACTAAATATGATGACCAAACTCACTATTAAAATGTCAAACTTAGTCCAATTGTTGGGTCAGTTTATAACCCATAACATTGATGACATATAACTGAGTTTTGATTGGGAAATTCAGCATTTTATTACTGACCAGTGTGTTTATGAATTTAATGTCACGCCTCTTCAAATATACTTGGTAATGTGAAATTGATGGTTGATTAAAAGGTTCAAAACTGTAATTCCGAGCATTTTATTTTAGTAGAATTTTATTTTTTTATTATTTTTTCTTAATAGTTGATTTTTAACTTATACATTAAAACATGGGTGAAGCTAATAGAAGACATCATCCAACAAATTTGGATCACAAGAAGTGAGAGTAAGAGGCAACCGTAAAGCATGTGCCTAGCAAGACTTCAAGGGAAAATGAAAAAAGAGGTAGAGGGGACAAAAACCGAATGTTAAGATCAAATAAACAAATAAAAAATAAAACTTATATACGTTGAGTGATGGAGAGACCGAGATGAAAGTAAAAATAGACAATGAGGTTAATATTAATGAGGATGTGAATGAGAAAGATGGTGATAAGGTATAAGAATAGATTGATAAGGATGGTAGGAAGAAAGGGAATAAAGTATGAATAAGAGTGAGGGATGAGGGGGTGAACGTGAGAATAAGAACAAGGAGAAAAAAATAAGAGAATTAGAGAGTTAGTTAGTAGTGAGATTGTATTGACATAAGTTTTTATAACATGAATAGGGTCATAAAAAATTTCATCAAGTTGGGACATATCTATCCAAGGTACAATCCATAAAGAATAAGGTACAACCTTATTAAGCATATATAAATTTCAAAATTTACTAATTCTAAATTAAGTCCATAATATCTTTTTCATAATTTTAAATTATCCATTTTTAATCCCAAATTATTAATTTCTATAAATGGGGTCCAAACCCTAAAACGACATTTTTCGTATTTTAGGGCCCATATACAATATCCACAAATTATTAGTGTTCAACATTTATTTTTGACATATAAGAACATCAGAATCATAGTATTACAACATTGAGTTAGGAATACATGACATCAAAGGGTTTTTAATTAAATTTAACATTATAATTTAGGTTTAGGTGAATTTAAACAAATACGCGTGTAAAAGGAGAGGAGTATAAAGTCATTTGCTTCAAAGTGTGTCCCATAATTAAATTTCTTGTTGGTGGAGAAACCATTGAATTAGTCATTTAAAATCCCCATGAAAATAGTCTTAAAAGCCTCTTGACTCCCTTTTTGTAAAATCTCGGAACCCTTTTTTTTATTAAATTAGGAACAAAAGCTAGGGTTAGTTTTTTAATTTGGATAAAGCTTGGGTGGAATTTAGAGAATAGTGGGTTGATTTTTCAAGATAGAAAGAAAAAGAAAGGAGAATAATTTGTTGACGATGAAGTATTGTTTTTTTATGCCAATGATGGCCTAATTGAACGTTCTCTCCCCCCCCCCCCCCCCCCAAAAAAAAAAAAATTAACATTATTGCTGAAATTTCTTCCCCGGAGAAAGGGATAACTGTACAAACTTATCATCCCAACATCTCAAACCAATAGAGTAACCCTCCATCTACCTTTCCTTTTTAAACCTATTGTAAAACCCAATATGGTAGCTGCCATTTTATTTTCTCAACTCCCTCTAAGCTGCCATCTTTCCAGGTATTAAAAACTCATAATTTTTTCTTTCCCCTTAACGCACTCAACCGCAAAATCCAAGATCAAATCCCATAATCCCTGTAAAATCTTCAAAGGCCGCTAAAATGCTAAACCCTACAAATCTTCCCTTTAGTAAAAAGGCACATTAAGCTAATTAAGTCGATTAAACCCATCAAAACAAATAATCCCACTAATCCAAATGAACCAACGAAACCCATTAAAATAAATAGACCCATTAAGCCACTTAAGTCAATTACCAATTAAAAATAGCATTAGAATTTTAATTTTACTTATACTAGCTAAATAGTCTTAACACATTCATTCCTTTTAATAATTTGATACACAATTAATCTAATATTTCATAATTAAATTTGAGGGTTCTCTAAATTAAGTAAATAAAAAAATGGGGTATTACATTCCTCCCGTCTAACAAAAAGAATTTCCTCATCGAAATTCACTGAAAATAGTATATACATGCCTAAAAAATGTGAATATTGATGTCTCATTGTATCCTCTCACTCCCAAGTGGATTCATCATCACTATGGTGACCCTACTGTCCTTAAAATTTGGCCCCTATGATTTAAATACGGGTTGGCTCCTCAGTGTATATAAATCAAATTCTAATTGAATATCTTCTTAGTCTATATGTTGATACACGAACTTACCCCATAAGAATCTGTGAACCACTGATACGTGGAACACATTACGTATCTGAGCTAGTTGGTCTAGTGTTTATAGACAATTGGGCATTCCTACACGATCCATGATCATAAATGACCCAATATATATTGTGACCAACTTGCCCTTATTCCCAAAATTCATAGCCCCATTTATGGGTAACACCTTGAGAATAACCTGATCTCCCACTTGGAACTCGACGTAGCACCTCTATAAATCTACATAACTATTTTTCCTACTCTGGAATGTCTTAATTTTCTCTCAAATTATCTTGATCTTCTTCATAATTTCATGAAAGAACCCATGCCCCAATAAGATACTCTTTCGTAGGTTCAACCAACACACTGGTGGCCTACACGATTGCCCAGACAACGCACCATATGGCGCCATATTGATCGTTTTGTGATAAATATTATTATAGGAAAACTCAACCAATGGTAAATGAGTCACCCAACTATCCTCGAAGTCCAGCGCACATTCCCGAAGCATATCCTTGAAAATCTAGTTCACGAGCTCTTGTTGCCTCTATATTTGAGGACAATACGACGTGCTCAAGTGCAAGCTAGTCCCCATAACCTTCCAAAAAATAACTCAAAAGCGAGATACAAAAGTTGGATCTTTGTCTAAGATGATCGATAAAGGTACCCTATGTATTCGAACAATCTTATATATATATATATATATATATATATATATATATATATATATATATATATATATATAGAGAGAGAGAGAGAGAGAGAGAGAGAGAGAGAGAGAGAGAGATGCATACGTCTCTATCGTAAAGTTCGTGTAAATGGATAAGAAATGTGCATCCTTCGTCATGTGATCCACTATGGGTCAAATAGAATCATGTTTCCTAATGGATTAAAGGTAATTAAATAATGAAATCCATCGAAACGTTGTCCCACTTCAGCACGGGAAAGGGCAGGGGCACAAGCTTCACTGGTTCGCCTTCACTATCTTACATGTGCTATACTAGGACACAAAAGTAGAAACGTCTCTTTCCATTTTAGACCACTAATATTGTCTCATTGTACCTTGTTACATACTATCCCCACCATGATGCACCAAAAACTATAATCCCTGGACCTCCTACATGATGGCCCTACACAACTGCTCATCTAAAGGCAAAAATAACTTATTTTTATATCATAACCCACCATCTAAACCAAGGGTGTAAAGAAGCAAACCAGTGGCTAAAATCTTGTCTACTATCTCCTTGTAAAACACATCATCAATCTTCACTCTAACCACCTTTATAATAATATCGAGCATCATGGTGAGCATCCACATAAATGCATTGTCCAACTCACCAATCACCAGGATGGACCCCATATCAATCAACTAAAGAGAAAAAAAACTTCCGCTCGGACATCTACTAAATGCATTTGCCACTACATTGGCCTTCCCCGGGTGATATTGAATCATAAAGTGTTGGTCCTTGATAAACTTGAACCACAGTCACTATCATGTGTTCAAGTCCTTATGATTGAATTAGTACTGAAGATTCGTATGACCACTAAAGATCTCAAACTTCTCACCCTATAAATAATGAATCCAAATGTCACTACACTAAATCCTGTGAATGGTCACGCCCAGCTGGTCACGGCCTAAGTCCGCGACCAACTCAATGCGAACACTATGATCACTAGCTCCAAATTATGAGTCGAATAGTTAACCTCGTGCAATTTTCAACTTTCAAGATGCATAGGCAATAGGATAGCCCCATTGCATAAACATTTTACTTAGTCCAAGTTAGGAAGCATCGGTCGAAAACTCAATCCCACTCCTATTATGAGTCAAAATTGAAGTTGAAATCAACTTATCCTTAAGAGTGTCGAAGGCATAGTGTAACTTCTCGATCTAAGCAAACTATATCCCCTTCCAAGTCAACTCGGTCAATGGTCCCTATATCTTTGAAAATCCTCAAATGAACCTCTAATAATACCCGACCAATCCCAAAAACACTACACCAAAACTGTCGAATTGTCATGGTCATTGACCACGACATGTTCATTAGACTTATCACGGTCATGTCACGGTCTTTAACCTTGACAAGGTTTATCACGGTCTTTGACCTTGGCAAGGTTTGTCACGATTAAAGACCGTGACAAAGAAGTGACAAACTTTAAAAATTATCATGGTCATTGACTGTGACAAATCTGGGCAGAATTTAAAAATAATTGCAGGGCAGTTTGGCCACTGCCACTGCCCAGCAGTATATTTGTACATGTTATAGCAAAATTGTACTTGTTCAAACAACATATATCGAAATAAAATAGAAATATGCACCAAATCATTTCATATATAATTCAATATCCAAATAAAATAATAATAATACAATCCATTTCCAAACGAAAATGTAACAAATTGAAACAATTCAAATATAATCTAAGTGTCCAAATAAAAATAAATACAAATAATGTCACGCCAAAATGTCTAGGTGTAGGTTCGAGGAGGAAGGAAGGCCACATGATATACGCATTGAGACACCCCCCAATATATGTAATGCCACATTGTTTGCGCAACCACAATGCGGAGTTCTTCTTGGTGGTTATCATATGCGTGACGAGCACCTTGGCCTCGATGTTTTGAAGGATACAGTTATGAACCGGTATACTCGGGATTGTATTAGGGTCCCTCAACCCCCTCTTTATCCACTTTCCATTAAATATGTCGAGTAAAAACACGCTCGGCCAACCGATTGTTGACATAGGCCGCTTGACGGGAGCCAAGTAGGGGACTAGATCATCAAGCGGTGAGTTCGTGCGTATCGACGATGAAGCAATGACGTCCATGTACTCGTCCTCTTTCCCCTTATCGTTTCCCTTTCCACCCAACTCACGCTTCATGAATGCGTACATATCTAGGACCGTCACATCTAACCTTGATAGCTTAGCGTCATGCGTGTCCACATGACGAGCCAACCCGATGTTGCTCGTCTCCATTTTGATGATCCTAAATTTTGCCCACCCACGAGCTCACCCCCAAGTCATCCCCTTGCGATCAACACCAAGCACTTGGTTGAGTGCGTCCGTGGACAAAGATGTCTCATCGGCATCAGAATGCGACTTATGCACTTCCTTAAGCTTTGCCTGAAATGACAAAAAGCACACGATTAGTTAAATAAGTAAATAAAAAAATTATAATATAATTCACAAAAATTAAATTGTCGGATTAATTACAATCACGGTCACGATGCTCGGGGACACCTCTTTATCCTTTCCCTTCTTCGTCCGAATTATCACATAGGCATCGAGCCTATGCTGCCTCCCCCCAGGGTCACTCCCCGTCACCTGAAATAAAATAATGCAAAATTAGTAAGTAACACAAATTAAAATAATGTATAATAACATATTTCTATAATTATAGAAAAATAAAAACTTACCATCTTGTGCTTCACCTCGGCGTAAGACGTCTGGCCAGAGTAGTGCACGTTCATCTTTTTTGCTCGCTTTTCCCTCCATGATTGGCGAAATGCCAATTGTCGCTCCTCGATCTCATTGTCAATGAACTTTTGCCATTGTGCGAATGTGATCGGATCCTTCGGCAGGACAGACTCGTGCATTCTGAGAATGGAGTCTCGGGTATTCCCAAAGTACTGGGCCCACAAATTCTTCTTCCATATCTTGTGTTGCTCCCTTAACTACTCCAACATAGAATCACGGAGTTCTGGGGGCAATCTGAATTGTTCCCGTCAAACAAATACAAAACAAAAATAAAGTAAGTGTTAGTTGCGAATAAATATAAATATAAATACATTACTTGTAGTGCCGCCTAAATAGCTAACTTGAGCTCATTTGGCACATCCCTTCAACTGGTGTACCCCGAACCGATAACCATCTTCACAAGCTCAAGGGATCTAGCCAAATGATAGGAACAAGCTCGAGGTATCAACTAAAGAGAAAACAAACTTCCACGCTACTATCTACTCAATGCATTTTCCACTACATTAGCCTTCCCCGGGTGACACTGAATCGTAAAGTGTTGGTCCTTGATAAACTTAAACCACAGTCACTATTGCGTGTTCAAGTCCTTATGCTTGAATAAGTACTCAAGATTCGTATGACCACTACAGATCTCAAACTTCTCACCCTATAAATAATGAATCCAAATGTGTAATGCGAACACTATAGTCGCTAGATCCAAATTATGAGTCGAATAGTTAACCTCGTGCAATTTCAACTTTCGAGATGCATAGGCAATAGGACAGTCCCATTCCAAAAACATTTCACTTAGTCTAAGTAAGGAAGCATCGGTCGAAAACTCAATCCCACTCCTATTATGAGTCAAAATTGAATTTGAAATCAACTTATGTGTACACACATACCTAGGTTAAACCCTCTTTCAGGCGACACCTAGCAAAATACATCTTATGTTGGAATAACGAACCCAAAATCTTGCTATAACTACCACTATAGCCTAAACCATCGCTAACCATTCAGAACTCAACTGTAATACCCCGTGATTTTAATGATTTTTAAAATGGGTTATATTTTAAATTAACGGATTAATTGGATTTTATTATAAATTAATTCATTTGGGTTTTATCAGAATTGTGGATATTAAAATGTATGATTCTAAATATTACTTAAAGATATTTAGGTAATATATGAATGTGATGATTATTGATATTGCTGTGAGATATTAATTCGGTAAATTGAATTTTTAGTCGGATGCGGTATGGGACGTGTCGGGACTAATTTCTTAAATTAAAAAGGAAGTTTATTATCCATCGACCTTATAGTCATTTCGACTGCGTCGTTGCGTCCGGAAGGGTTGAAATAGTCAAAAAAGTCTATTTGGACGTTGGTTTTGAGTCTCGGGTCATTGGAAAGGGCATTTTGGTCATTTTTATAGGGGGTGAATAGTGATTTTGGATTTTGTCCTATTATAAGTATTTGGAGATTAAGTGTACGTGGGTTATTCATCCCTTCTACAAAAAATAGGGAAGTCATCTTCTTAAAGAGAGTGAAAGGTTGCTTGGGAAGAGAAAAGCTTACATGGGAAGGAGAAGAACAAAGACCAAAGGTCGCCTCTACCAACCACCACCGGAAGTTGGCCGGAGAAGGGAGAACCACCTGTTATATACTACACCAAAGGATCAGACCTTCATTAGAGGCAAGTGTTTGATAATGGCAATCTAAGTTTGTATATTGTCCATGTTAGAATAGTTATAAAAAGAGATGATTTTTCATGTTTGGAAGAAATAATGGAGTTGTTTGATGGATTTCTGGAAACTAAAGATATATAGGAATCAAACTCATGTTGTAGATAGTTAGTAATCCACGAAATAATCATAAATCTATTGAAGAAATTATGAAAACCATTGATGTGTTCTTGAAGATATTATGTTGACAATTTTCTGGAAAAAGAGGATACAAGTATGCTTTTAATTCAATCTCTTGATGATTCTAGGATGTTTAGATGATTAGAAATCATTTATATATGTTGATATATCATGTAGTAAGGATTATAAGTCATTTGGGTTGTTACTATTAAGGTTTGAATGATAAAAAATGGTTAAACCCGTAGTTGCAGAAATGCAAAAAAACTGGGCTGTTACCCGGGAGATCAATCGATCGAACCCCTGCCTTCGATCGATCGACCTCCCCAAAATTGTTAAAGACGTCTCTTTTTAATGTTGATTATTATCCCAAACCTTTTGTAGATCTTTGCTGATTATTAATTGTCGATCGATCGACCCCCTGCCTTCGATCGATCGACCTCCTCGGAATTGTTAAAGATGTCTCTTTTTAATGTTGATTCTTATCCCAAACCTTTTGTATATCTTTGGTGATAATTAATTGGATATTATGGGACTTGGAGAAGATCAGTAAGCCCTAGTTAAGATTTGAATTAATTTGATTGGTATTTAATTGATTAGATTAATGATAATCAAATTTAAAGGAATTTCGGTTGCTAAATTCAATTGTTAGATTCTAATTGGTATGCATGAGGATTAAAGATATGATCAGTAGGGGTGATTGAATATAAAACCTGGGTATCCTTAAGTTTACAAGAGGGTTTAATACTAAGTGAAAGAAGATGTGTTTATAAGAGATTTGAAACTGTCGGTTTTAACCCTAATTAAAGGGAGAGTTTAATTCGTAGTAATTCGGGAGATATGACGATATGGACCAGTAGGGTATTAGTGACTTCTTACTGAATATATTTTGAGGAAAAACCTATTTTAACCTTGAGTATTGAGTGAGGGTCGGGGATAATTAAATTAAGAAGTAAAGTTATGATATTTTAATACGTGGGATTTAAAGAGATATAATACTATGTATGGGAATAATCTAAGGGTAATGTGAGTACCTTGTTGATAGTATATTATAGGTATGATAATGCCTATTTGATTGATTGATGATTATGTGTATGACATACCTAGCTTACTTGCTATCGACGGGAGGTTTGCGCGTGAGGGCAGTCATATCCTGATGAATCCATGGGATCTTTGATTTGTCGCTCAAGAACATAGGTCTATGAAAGAGTTATCGGGGAGTTGATAAGTTCGCTGACTATGGGAACGTAGGTATGTGCGTGACCCATGGATACGAGAGCTATGTTCGCCTCCAATTTGTATGTTGTTGTTTGGAGTTCGAGAAATCCTTACCGAACGTTTTGTCTCCTATTCGGCGACCAGCGATGATGGGACATGATAGCAAAGTAATGCATTGCACCGCAACTGTGACTCGGGGTGCCGTATTATATATGTATATATTATATATATATGTAATACCCCGTATTTTTGGCTATATTTATTTTTGGGATTAATTATTTAAATGTGAATTAATTGGTAATTAATCCGGATAAAATACTAGCGAGATGTGAGTTGGTATTTGACTATATTGAGCATATATGATGATTATATGAATATTGAATTATGATATTTGTCGTGATATTGATATACGGCAATTTGGTCATTTTATTTGGACGCGTGTGACAGTCGCGTCAGGATATAATTATTTTTATAATAAAAGTGAATTTAAATTCTATTAACCGTGTGGTTGTTTTGAGTGCACCAACGCGTCCGGAAGGGTCGAGATAGTCAGAAAACACTAGCCGGGAGTGTAGTTTGGGTCCCGGGGTATTTTTAGGCCATATCGGCATTATAAAGGGTATTTTGGTAATTTTGTATTTTGGAGAATTAAAAGTGACGAAAATTGGGAGTTTTAATCTGATTGGGAATTGACCCACTAAGCCACTAACCAACCCATATTAACCCAACAAGCTACGGGGGTTATTAGATTAGGTTTTCTAAGTTTCCCCAAAACAAACCCTAGCCACCATAGCCATTGGAGAAGAAAGCTTAGAGAGGGAGAGAAGGAGAAGGAATTCTGTAGAAATCTTTACAAAATCAACACCAAATTCAGAGACAATCGAGGCAAGTGATTTAATTTACATTCTTTATGCAAATAAATGTTTCTTCCATGTTAGAAATCTTAATAATCACTTTTGTTTGAGAGATAAAGGAAAACCCATGAAATTGGAAGTTGTTAGTTTAACTTTGGGTATAGGTTTGCATGTAGAAACATTATTGGAAGATTGAATTCAGAAATTACATATTTATGTGATGTAAAAACGGATTAAATTCTGGGAATTGATGATGATAATAATCTAGGGTTTATGTTCTTGAAAAATTGGGGAAAAGTGTAGAAACTTGTGATTTAATGATGTTTAGGATGTATTAATTCCTTAAAAGATGTTAGTATATGACCTTAGTATGTTTTAGGATGATTGGAGACCTTAAAACGTTGATTGGACGAATTTTGGTTGAGACTTGAGGTGTTAAAAGTAGTTAAAAACGAAACTAGAAATTCTGGGCTTGAAACTGGTCGTTCGTTAGAAGACCTCCCCAGGTCGTTCGAACGAGCTTCTAACGAGTTGACCAGTCACTTCTAACGAAGGGAGACTTCGTTCGATACCTTCGTTCGAATGGACTGTATTTTGTTCGATACATTTGTTCGAACGAGATGTCGTTAGAAGGTACAGTTCGTTCGAACGAACTGGAATCTCGTTCGAACAGCCTCGTTCGAACGAGACTTCTAACGAGCTGGCAGTTTAGGCCTTTTTGGCCTGTTTTGATTTTGGGAGTACCGTAAACTTGTTTGAGGATAGAGATAACATTCCTTTGATGGTGTATTAGTAGACTTGGGACATTTGGGTCATAATGAGGAGTAGATTATACAAATGGGGATCAAATCAAATAGACATTTGAGTCGAGACGTGAGTGCCTACTACGACGTGAGAATAAATTATGGCACGTATAAATTTGGACTGGGATTATATAAATTGTATATATATTAAGTTGGTACGAGAATGCGATATGTACTACAATTAAACTACGGGATTACAAAGATGTGTGCTTACTTAGTATTGGCATATGAATTGTGTGTATGACATACCTACCATACTTGCTATCACGGGAGGTTTGCTTTCGCTTAGGGCCCTATAATCCTTGTGTTGCCCGAATTTAGACTGGTTACCTTGATGAACATAGGTCAGAGAAAGACTTATTGGGATGCTAATAAGTCCGCTGATCGTGGGAACGTAGGTATGTGCGTTACCCATGTGATGTGACTTTGTTCGCCTCCATTATTTGTGATGTTGTTATCTATGAACTATTCCTGAGAGATTCGGAATATGTGATCCTTATGTACGTGATGTACCGGGATGGATAGCAGAGTATGTGTGCACCGCAGCCTAGTCTCGGGGTGCTTATATTGTATATTTATGTTGTGGAAATATACGCTTAATAAACTGCAACTTTCATATGGTATTGTGTGTAACTATGGAATAACATAGAGAGATAATCTATAACGAGTTGTATTACTTTTGTATGAGAACCTGAAGTTACGATAAGCCCTATTTAATTGAGATCGTTATAATGTTAATGGGAACCGAGTAATAAGGGTAGAACCTATGGCAGTCTAGCTAGATGTGATGTCACTTAGCTAGTGGTTTGTGTCATTTTAGATGGGTACTTACGTTAGGAGTGCACAGTTAGAAGAGAGGTGAGAATTTCATATGAGTGCACGTCCTAACATGTACTTTGCATTTAATGTTTTAAATGTTTTTAAAGCACTTGCAGGTTTTTAAAATATCTCTACATTCGGGCTCTGACCCGTTTGCTTTCATATCTATTTTTTTGTAAAACCATTTTAGGTGCCCAGCCACAAGGACACCATGCATAGGATACTCATTCAGGTGGCGAGCTGTAGCTGTTTGTGGAAGCTACAGGGATTTGCTTATAGACGCTTCTTTCATTTGGATTCCTGATTCAGTATTTATCAGTTGTAGGGCATGTTGCCCATTTCTATTAGAGACATCTTTCCATTTCAGTTTTCAGACTTTTGCATGTATTGATTCAGTATTCAGTATTTCGTTACTTATTTCAGTTGTGGGATTTGTAGTGAGGAGTTTTCCTCCAGACTTTATTTACATTATGTGATGGTTATTCTATTTACTTCAGTATGGTGAATGGTGTTATTATTCTTCATTACACTTGTTGCATGTTAATCAGACTTTAATTAAAATTTGGCAACTTACTTTTTGAATACTAGGTGGTTTGTAATAATAAAATGTTTTCGACAGTGATGCTATTAACTGGACCAACTTGGCATTTTGAATTAATTTAATAAAGGAGTAGCTACCCGGTATTTAATTAGTTGGGGTGTCATAGGTGGTATCAGAGCATCAGGTTCTAGTGTTCTTTAGGATCTGTACGGCTATTATGTTTCCGCTGAGCTTTCTTTGATATAGAGCCCTATATTTTAGGACTGTTGTACTCTTTTTGTGTGCTACGTTCTTCAGCTATTTTAAGTTTATAAACTGTGAACTTATAAACTTTATTCCTATTTCAGATGCCTCCACGACGTGCACGACGAGTTCCCAAGGATGCAACGCCCGAACCCCAGCCCGCTCCAGTTCAGGGCATGACGAACGCCGCTGAAGTTGCAGCTATTGTAGCCCAAGCGGTGAATGCCGCAATTGCCGTAGTTCAGCAGGCACCACCTCAGGCGCCGGTTGCCGTGCCAGTACAGTCAAATGCATTCCCGTCTGCTTGGGAACGTGTACGTGACGCTTTTCAGAAAGCGCATCCGCTAGAGTTTGCAGGTAGCTCAGATGTGGTAGTCTCGAGCCAGTGGAGGAAGGATATGCAGAGGCAGTTGAGGATGCATGAGTGCACGGACGTTCAGAAGCAGGTGCTAGCTACTTTCAAGCTAGTTGGATCTGCACTGCAGTGGTGGGAGTCTATTACCACCGTGGAGGAGAGGTATACTCTCACTATTCAGGACTTCTGGGTGCGGTTTGACCGCAAGTACTTTCCGTCCGCTGTTCAGACGGAAATGAGGAGGAAACTAATGAATCTGAAGCAGGAGGGTAAGACCGTGGCTGAGTATGAGACCGAGTTCACAAATCTGTTGAATATCGTTCCAGATGAGATACCAACAGAAAAGAAGAAGATTGAGAAATTCACCGACGGGTTGACATGGAGGATCCGTCAGCATCTGTTAGGGAACCTTTCGTTGGCCACGTATTCTGATGTGGTTAACGCTGCTTTGTTACACTGCAAGGACCACCACTTTCATATGGCTGAGGTCAAGAGGTCAGGAGAGTCTAGCCATCAGGGCAAGACAGGAGGACATGGTGCCGGTGGGGCACAATCTGTTCAGGGGCAGAGACAGGGTGAGCAGGGTTCCCAGCAGGGGGATCAGAAGAGATTCCGATCAGGGAACTACAGACAGGGACATGGAGGTTTTCGTCAGGGCCATCAGGGTCCAAACGGCCATCAGGGCCAACAGGGGCAGAATGGGCAGCAGTTTCAGCAGGGCCAGAAGGGCCAAGGGAGGAACGGTAACGTCCACCAGGGCCGGGGACAGCAGGGGCAGAGAGGAGGGAACTTCCCAGGGAAGTGTTTTGTTTGTGGCAAGACTGGCCATAAACGACAGGATTGTCCTGATAGGGGCAGGGCCCCACAGCAGCAGCAGCAGGGTGCTCGCCAGGAGCCGCAGAGGCCTATGTTTCCCGCCGCTCTCCCCGCACCGCCACAGATGGCAGCATTGCCACCCATTCCAGCAGTCCCAGTTCAGCAGGGGCAACTGCAGTATGGACGTTTCTACAACGTCCACCAGGCAGCAGTTCCACAGGCACCGCCCGCGATTGAGGGTACGTTTCCTATCCATGGCACTATGGGTCGGGTATTGTTTGATACGGGGGATACACATTGTTTTATAGCTACACATTTCGCGAAAGCCTTAGGATTGTTAGCTACGGCAGAGAGCACAGTGACGTGTGTCGACTCACCATTAGGGAGTGGGTCACTTATTTTCTTTATATGCCGGGGAGTGGGGGTAGAGATTGGTGGTTTGGTATTACCTGCAGACATGTTGGTATTAGATATGCATGTTCATGATGTGATTATCGGTATGGATTGGCTCGTAGATTATAGGGCCATGATTGATTGCTTCAGCGAAAGCATTGTTTTTGCCATTCCGGGGCAAGAGATGTTTGTAGTGGCGATGCCTCGCCCAGAGGGAGGATCGACCGCTCATCTGTATTACATAGAGGAGGATACCTCTAAGGAGGTTGTGATTCCTTTAGATTCTATCCCAGTTTTCAGGGAGTATTCGGATGTGTTTCAGGAGATACCAGGCCTACCCCCCAGTCGAGAGATAGACTTTGTTATAGACCTATTGCCAGACACGAGGCCTATAGCACGCGCACTGTAACGTATGGCTCCGGTAGAGATGCGGGAGCTACGAGATCAGATAGAGAAGCTGTTAGGTCAGGGCTTTATTCGCAGGAGTACCTCACCTTGGGGCACTCCAGTTTTGTTTGTAAAGAAGAGAGATGGTTCACTGAGATTGTGTGTGGACTACCGAGAGTTGAATAAGGTCACGATATGGAATAAGTATCTGTTGCCTCGAATCGATGACTTATTCGACCAGTTGAGAGGAGCTTCTTTCTTCTCGAAGATTGATTTGAGTTCGGGATACCATCAGTTGCGTATCTGGGAGGAGGATGTCTCGAAGATCGCGTTCTTGTCGAGATATGGTTCTTACGAGTTTCGAGTTATGCCTTTTGGTTTGACCAACGCTCCAGCAGTGTTTATGAACTTGATGAACAGAGTGTTCAGGGATTTCCTAGATCAGTTTGTCATTGTCTTCATCGATGATATTCTGGTTTACTCCCAGACAGAGGAGGAGCACGCCGAGCATTTGAGACAAGTTTTGCAGACACTTCGTCAGAACGAGTTGTATGCAAAATATGAGAAGTGCGGGTTTTGGCTGAAGGAAGTCCAGTTTTTGGAACATATCATTTCCGACCGGGGGATATCTGTGGATCTGGGGAAAGTATCCGTGGTGAGGGAGTGGGGACAGCCCACGACACCGACTGAGATTCATAGTTTCTTGGGCCTAGCAGGATACTACAGGAGGTTTATTCGGGGTTTCTCGAAGATAGCAGGTCCTTTGACACATCTGACTCGTAAGGGTGTGCCATTCATCTGGAGTGATGCCTGTCAGTTGGCATTCGATGAGTTGAAGGATAAATTGACCTCAGCACCTGTGTTAGCATTGCCGAGACCGGGAGTTAAGTATTTGGTTTACACCGATGCGTCTTTGCAAGGGCTTGGAGGTGTATTATAGCAGGAGAGATAGGCCATAGCTTATGATTCCCGTAAGCTTAAGCCTCACGAGAAGAATTACCCCACGCATGATTTGGAGTTGGCAGTAGTGGTATTTGCCCTACAGATTTGGAGACACTATCTTTTGGGGGAGAAGTTCCAACTGTTCATGGACCACAAGTCCCTACAGTACCTGTTCACGCAGAAGGAGTTGAATATGCGGCAGCGTAGGTGGCTTGAGTTTGTGAAAGACTACCAGTTCGATATCCAGTATCACCCAGGGAAGGCTAACGTGGTAGCAGACGCGTTGAGCCATAGGCCAGCAGATGAGGTGGCAGAGGTGTGGAAGGCAAAGTGGAAGGAATTAGGACACCAGGATGCAGTGGCCCGATCTTTCATGTCTATGATGACCGTTACACCGCAGATTGTCACAAAGGTAATATGGGCATAGGCTAATGACTCGTTCTGTCAGGAGCAGATAGTTCGATTACTAGCAGAGGGAGACGAGTCCCATACCGTCAGCTCAGACGGGGGATTACGCTTCAATGGGAGATTGGTAGTTCCGGAAGGGGAGAAACTGCGACACGAGGTGATGGCAGAGTCGCACGGCTCACGGTTCGCGGTACATCCCGGTGGGGACAAAATGTACCAAGACATGAGACGGAAGTATTGGTGGAGCGGCATGAAGAGAGATATTGCTGAGTTTGTTTCGAGATGCGCCACTTGTCAGCTTGTAAAAGTGGATCATCAGAGACCGGCAGGACTACTACAACCATTGGAGGTCTCGGTGTGGATGTGGGAGAGCATATCCATGGACTTTATCACGGGGTTGCCTTCGCAGAGGGGTCACGACTCCGTTTGGGTAATTATGGACAGGTTGTCCAAAGTCGCTCACTTTTTACCCGTAAGGACAGACTACACTGCGGGACAGTATGCCCAGCTCTTCATTTCAGAGATTGTGAGGCTTCACGGTGTGCCCCTAAATATCGTGTCTGACAGAGACAAGATATTTGTTTCGCGATTTTGGGAAAGTTTCCAGGAGGCCATGGGCACAGAATTGCGGTTGAGTACGGCTTATCATCCGTAGACCGATGGGCAGACAGAGCGGATAAATCAGATGTTAGAGGACATGCTGCGCATGTGCATTATTAACTTTGGGGGTGGATGGGAGCAGTACCTTCCACTGGTGGAGTTTGCTTACAACAACTCCTATCAGTTCACTATTGGCATGGCTCCGTTTGAAGCATTGTACGGTAGGCCTTGTCGTTCCCCAGCATGTTGGTTAGAGGTGGGGGACAACAAACTACTTGGGCCGGAAGTGATTCAGGATACTTCGGCAAGGATTGAGTTGATTCGGAGTCGCATTCGGGTAGCTCAAGATCGACAGAAGAGTTACGCTGATGCGAAGAGATTTTTCAGGGAATTCCAAGTGGGGGACCAGGTTTTGCTCAGGGTATCTCCTATGAAGGGGATTATGCATTTTGGGAAGAAGGGGAAGTTGGCACCGAGATATGTGGGACCATTTCCTATTATTGAGCGGATCAGACCGGTTGCGTATAGACTTGGGTTACCGGAGCAATTGCATCGGATTCACGATGTATTTCATATTTCCTCTCTAAGGAAATACCTTAGAGATAATTTGGCTCATTCTCACATCGCTGTGGAGGACATCGATCTCCCGCCGGATAGCTCCTACGAGGAGGGGCCGATTGCTATTCTAGACCGAAGTGAGCGGAAACTGCGGTCCAAGATAGTTCCGTTAGTACGTGTTCAGTGGCGACATCATAATGTCGAGGAGTCCACATGGGAGCGCGAGGATGAGATGCGCGAACGTTATCTAGATTTGTTCATACCAGGTACTTTCTAGTTCCGAATTTCGGGATGAAATTCAGTTATTAGGGGGGAAGTATGTAATACCCCGTATTTTTGGCTATATTTATTTTTGGGATTAATTATTTAAATGATAATTAATTGGTAATTGATCCGGATAAAATACTAGCGAGATGTGAGTTGGTATTTGACTATATTGAGCATATATGATGATTATATGAATATTGAATTATGATATTTGTCATGAGATTGATATACGGCAATTTGGTCATTTTATTTGGACGCGTGTGACAGTCGCGTCAGGATATAATTATTTTTATAATAAAAGTGAATTTAAATTCTATTAACCGTATGGTCATTTTGAGTGCGCCAACGCATCCGGAAGGGTCGAGATAGTCAGAAAACACTAGCCGGGGGTGTAGTTTGGGTCCCGGGGTATTTTTAGGCCATACCGGCATTATAAAGGGTATTTTGGTAATTTTGTATTTTGGAGAATTAAAAGTGACGAAAATTGGGAGTTTTAATCTGATTGGGAATTGACCCACTAAGACACTAACCAACCCATATTAACCCAACAAGCTACGGGGGTTATTAGATTATGTTTTCTAAGTTTCCCCAAAACAAACCCTAGCCACCATAGCCATTGGAGAAGAAAGCTTAGAGAGGGAGAGAAGGAGAAGGAATTCTGCAGAAATCTTTACAAAATCAACACCAAATTCAGAGACAATCGAGGCAAGTAATTTAATTTACATTCTTTATGCAATAAATGTTTCTTCCATGTTAGAAATCTTAATAATCACTTTTGTTTGAGAGATAAAGGAAAACCCATGAAATTGGAAGTTGTTAGTTTAACTTTGGGTATAGGTTTGCATGTAGAAACATTATTGGAAGATTGAATTCAGAAATTACAAATTTATGTGATGTAAAAACGAATTAAATTATGGGAATTGATGATGATAATAATCTAGGGTTTATGTTCTTGAAAAATTGGGGAAAAGTGTAGAAACTTGTGATTTAATGATGTTTAGGATGTATTAATTCCTTAAAAGATGTTAGTATATGACCTTAGTATGTTTTAGGATGATTGGATACCTTAAAACATTGATTGGACGAATTTTGGTTGAGACTTGAGGTGTTAAAAGTAGTTAAAAACGAAACTAGAAATTCTGGGCTTGAAACTGGTCGTTCGTTAGAAGACCTCCCCAGGTCGTTCGAACAAGCTCGTTCGAATGAGCTTCTAACGAGTTGACCAGTTGCTTCTAACGAAGGGAGACTTCATTAGATACCTTCGTTCGAATGAACTGTATTTCGTTCGATACATTCGTTCGAACGAGATGTCGTTAGAAGGTACAGTTCGTTCGAACGAACTGGAATCTCGTTCGAACAGCCTCGTTCGAACGAGACTTCTAACGAGCTGGCAGTTTAGGCCTTTTTGGCCTGTTTTGATTTTGGGAGTCACGTAAACTTGTTCGAGGATAGAGATAACATTTATTTGATGGTGTATTAGTAGACTTGGGACATTTGGGTTATAATGAGGAGTAGATTATACAAATGTGGATCAAATCAAATAGACACTTGAGTCGAGACTTGAGTGCCTACTACGACGTGAGAATAAATTATGGCGCGTATAAATTTGGACCGGGATTATATAAATTGTATATATATTAAGTTGGTACGAGAATGCGATGTGTACTAAAATTAAACTACGGGATTACTAAGATGTGTGCTTACTTAGTATTGGTATATGAATTGTGTGTATGACATACCTATCATACTTGCTATCACGGGAGGTTTGTGTTCGCTTAGGGCCCTCTAATCCTTGTGTTGCCCGAATTTAGACCGGTTACCTTGATGAACATAGGTCAGAGAAAGACTTATTGGGATGTTAATAAGTCCGCTGATCGTGGGAACGTAGGTATGTGCGTGACCCATGTGATGTGACTGTGTTCGCCTCCATTATTTGTGATGTTGTTATCTATGAACTATTCCTGAGAGATTCGAAATATGTGATCCTTATGTACGTGATGTACCGGGATGGATAGCAGAGTATGTGTGCACCGCAGCCTAGTCTCGGGGTGCTTATATTGTATATTTATGTTGTGGAAATATACGCTTAATAAACTGCAACTTTCATATGGTATTGTGTGTAACTATGGAATAACATAGAGAGATAATCTATAACGAGTTGTATTACTTTTGTATGAGAACCTGAAGTTACGATAAGCCCTATTTAATTGAGATCGTTATAATGTTAATGGGAACCGAGTAATAAGGGTAGAACCTATGGCAGTCTAGCTAGATGTGATGTCACTTAGCTAGTGGTTTGTGTCATTTTAGATGGGTACTTACGTTAGGAGTGCACAGTTAGAAGAGAGGTGAGAATTTCATATGAGTGCACGTCCTAACATGTACTTTGCATTTAATGTTTTAAATGTTTTTAAAGCACTTGCAGGTTTTTAAAATATCTCTACATTCGGGCTCTGACCCGTTTGCTTTCAAATCTATTTTTTTGTAAAACCATTTTAGGTGCCCAGCCACAAGGACACCATGCATAGGATACTCATTCAGGTGGCGAGCTGTAGCTGTTTGTGGAAGCTACAGGGATTTGCTTATAGACGCTTCTTTCATTTGGATTCCTGATTCAATATTTATCAGTTGTAGGGCATGTTGCCCATTTCTATTAGAGACATCTTTCCATTTCAGTTTTCAGACTTTTGCATGTATTGATTCAGTATTCAGTATTTCGTTACTTATTTCAGTTGTGGGATTTGTAGTGAGGAGTTTTCCTCCAGACTTTATTTACATTATGTGATGGTTATTCTATTTACTTCAGTATGGTGAATGGTGTTATTATTCTTCATTACACTTGTTGCATGTTAATCAGACTTCAATTAAAATTTGGCAACTTACTTTTTAAATACTAGGTGGTTAGTAATAATAAAATGTTTTCGACAGTGATGCTACTAACTGGACCAACTTGGCATTTTGAATTAATTTAATAAAGGAGTAGTTACCCGGTATTTAATTAGTCGGGGTGTCACAATATATATATATATATATATATATATATAATGAATTAAATGAATGAATGGATATAAGGTGGTTAAATCATCTATTATGTGATAATTGTAGATAACGGTGAATTGAGAAAATAATTGAATTACGTTAATGAATATTTATTGAAAAGCTTAATTCATATTAATGAGAAACGATTTACGTCAATGAGAAACGTATATGAATAATTATATGACGTATGGTATGGGACATACGGGGCTAAGATATTGGGTGGAATCATAATATGGAAACTAGTGAGGAGGAACCATTAACTAGGAGGTTAATAGAAAACGTTAAGTGTGCACTCTAGTTGAGAGGTGAGAATAACAAGTGAGAGTTGGATACTAACATGTACATAATAAATGCTTTATTTTACTTGTTGAATACTTGTTGTTTTTCAAAATCATTTTTTCAATCGGGCTCTGACCCGTTTCCTTGCATATTTTCTTTTCTATTATACCTTCTATATCAGGTGTCCAGTAGCAAGGACGCCAACCTTAGTTGATTTTGACGAGCTATGGAGCTATGTAGTATTGCTTAGATGCTTATATTCTTTTGATTCACAGTATTCTCTTAGTTAGGGCATGTTGCCCAAAGGAACTCAATTACCTCTTGTCTATCTGAGTCATATACTCTTGTATTTGTGTCGTTTTAATACATTGACTATTGTTGGGATTACCGTATTGGTTTATTATGTGGGAATGTTGATTCCAATGGAATTTATATTCTTTTGTGTTATCTGTTCGGTTATCAGTGTTGTAGAATAAAATGTGTTGTGTTATTTGTAAACTAAAAATGGATTTTATTGAATTAAAATTTGGAAAGTTTTTATCACCAACTTAATTGGGTATTGGGTGAGTTGTAAAAGTTCTCGACAGTGATGCTAAGAATGAGCCTACTGTATATTCTATTTTAATTTGGTATGCCCGGTATTTAATTAGGCGGGGTGTTACAGATGGTATCAGAGCATCAGGTTCTAGTGTCCTTTAGGGTCTATACGGTTTACTATGTTTTCAACTTAACATTCGTTGATGTAGAGCCCTATGTTTAGGATTGTTGATTTCCTTGGTGAGATTTCGTTCTCCTGCTATAACGTATATATTAGTGAATATTATTTGCGTTCGGACGGGTTCGTATAAGAAGTATGGCAGATGAGGGCCATTGGATGGATACGGAGATCGTACTTTGGGGATTATGAAGTATGTTCGAGTATGATGATCGTAGTCGCGGTCACCCCTATTATGGAAAATTATGGAGAGTCATCAGTAGAAGTTCTTGAAATGCGGGAATTGTGTGTGTTACCTAACGAATCCAATATATTCAAAGGCTTGGTCATATAGTGGAGTGTGGTTAACTAGAGCTGAACATTTGGGGTAAAATTTTTGTTGACTCATTGGAGCAAAGTTATATTCGTGCGATTCAACAACCACCACCCGCAATTGAGGGTATGTTTTCTATCTGAGGAATTATTAGGTGTATATTAATTTTTGTAGCGATTAATATTATGTGGGCAAAAGGGTTGCTAAACTTAGCCTATTGCACTGTTATTTACGTAAACTCACCGAGGGGTGTGGGACACCTATATTTTCATGTCATCACGTGGGTTTAATTTTTTATCACGGGATTACTTACATTGGGCATGTCCGAGCACGATGTGACTATCGGCGTACATTGACTTGTGGTATATGGGAGCGTATGTACTATTACAAGCCAACATCTTGTCTTTAATAAGAGAATAGATGAGTTGACTTTAAATTAAGATCGATAAAACCTGTAGAGAGGCTATATACTATTGACTAAGGACCTGAGGAGTTTCGATGACCGATTACTTTAGGTAGTAGTGTATCGAGGGGGTTCCTTGTTTGGATTTTTCTTGCGAGACACCCCACGCATGAAACTAATAACCGTTGGGAGTCGAAATAAGTTAGGACTTTATGATATGAGTTTACAATCTTTGCGATATATATTATAATGAAAGTTGTACGATAGGGTGTATGAGCGCCCTGGATAGTTGAATGGTAGTAGTTCTCATAATTGAGCAACAGTAAGTAGTTCTGACTTCAGGATTTATTTGTTTAAATACGTGAGGATCATTTTTTTTCCAAAGTTTGTCATGAAGATGATATAGGGAAGATTGGATAAAGTTTAAATCTGATTCTTTTGGAACTATATGGTGAGACTTAGTATAACATCAATAGGGATTTTTGATAATGTACTGTATGGGCGGTACGTCTTAGATTTCTTGCGATGTGATATTTATACTCGGAGTTGACCTTACCGGTATGATTTATATTCCTGAATTTTAGGACGAAATTCTGTTATAAGGGGGGAAGTATGTAATACCCCGTGATTTTAATGATTTTTAAAATGGGTTATACTTTAAATTAATGGATTAATTGGATTTTATTATAAATTAATTCATTTAGGTTTTATCCGAATTGTGGATATTAAAATGTATGATTCTGAATATTACTTAAAGATATTTAGGTAATATATGAATGTGATGATTATTGATATTGCCGTGAGATATTAATTCGGTAAATTGAATTTTTAGTCGGATGCGGTATGGGACGTGTCGGGACTAATTTGTTTAATTAAAAAGGGAGTTTATTTTCTATCGACCTTATAGTCATTTCGACTGCGTCGTTGCATCCGGAAGGGTTGAAATAGTCAGAAAAGTCTATTTGGACGTTGGTTTTGAGTCTCGGGTCATTTGAAAATGAATAGAAAACCCAAAAGGGCATTTTTGTCATTTTTATAGGGGGGATGAATAGTGATTTTAGATTTTGTCCTATTATAAGTATTTGGAGATTAAGTGTTCGTGGGTTATTCATCTCTTCTACACAAAATAGAGAAGTCATCTTCTTAGAGAGAGTGAAAGGTTGTTTGGGAAGAGAAAAGCTTACTTGGGAAGGAGAAGAACAAAGACCAAAGGTCACCTCTACCAACCACCACTGGAAGTTGGACGGAGAAGGGAGAACCACCTGTGATAGACTACACCAAGGAACATACCTTCATTAGAGTCAAGTGTTTGATAATGGCAATCTAAGTTTCTATATTGTCCATGTTAGAATAGTTATAAAAAGAGATGATTTTTCATGTTTGGAAGAAATAATGGAGTTGTTTGATGGATTTTTGGAAACTGAAGATATATAGGAATCAAACTCATGTTGTAGATAGTTAGTAATCCATGAAATAATCATAAATCTGTTGAACAAATTATGAAAACCATTGATGTGTTCTCGAAGATATTATGTTGATAATTTTCTGGAAAAAGAGGATACAAATATGCTTTTAATTCAATCTCTTGATGATTCTAGGATGTTTAGATAATTAGAAATCATTTATATATGTTGATATATCATGTAGTAAGGATTATAAGTCATTTGGGTTGTTACTATGAAGGTTTGAATGATAAAAAATGGTTAAACCTGTAGTTGCAGAAATGCAAAAAAACTGGGCTGTTACCCGGGAGATCGATCGATCGAACCCCTGCCTTCGATCGATCGACCTCCCCAGAATTGTTAAAAACGTCTCTTTTTAATGTTGATTTTTATCCCAAACCTTTTGTAGATCTTTGCTGATTATTAATTGTCGATCGATCGACCCCCTGCCTTCGATCGATCGACCTCCCCAGAATTGTTAAAGATGTCTCTTTTTAATGTTGATTCTTATCCCAAACCTTTTGTAGATCTTTGGTGATTATTAATTGGATATTATGGGACTTGGAGAAGATCAGTAAGCCCTAGTTAATATTTGAATTAATTTGATTGCTATTTAATTGATTAGATTAATGATAATCAAATTTAAAGGAATTTCGGTTGCTAAATTCAATTGTTAGATTCTAATTGGTACGCATGAGGATTAAAGATATGATCAGTAGGGGTGATTGAATATAACACCTGGGTATCCTTAAGTTTACAAGAGGGTTTCATACTAAGTGAAAGAAGATGTGTTTATAAGATATTTGAAACTGTCGGTTTTAACCCTAATTAAAGGGGGAGTTTAATTCGTAGTAATTTGGGAGATATGAAGATATGGACCAGTAGGGTACTAGTGACTTCTTACTGAATATATGTTGAGGAAAAACCTGTTTGAACTTTGAGTATTGAGTGAGGCTCGGTGATAATTAAATTAAGAAGTAAAGTTATGATATTTTAATACGTGGGATTTAAAGAGATATAATACTACGTATGGGAATAATCTAAGGGTAATGTGAGTACCTTGTTAATAGTATATTATAGGTATGATAATGCCTATTTTATTGATTGATGATTATGTGTATGACATACCTAGATTACTTTCTATCGATGGGAGGTTTGAGCGTGAGGGCAATCATATCCTGATGAATCCATGGGATCTTTGATTTGTCGCTCAAGACATAGGTCTATGAAAGACTTATCGGGGAGTTGATAAGTCCGCTGCCTATGGGAACGTAGCTATGTGCGTGACTCATGGATACGAGAACTATGTTCGCCTCCAATTTGTATGTTGTTGTTTGGGGTTCGAGAAATCCTTACCGAAACTTTTGTCTCCTATTCGGT
The DNA here is from genome assembly GCA_949130495.1 of Sambucus nigra. Classification (NCBI taxonomy): domain Eukaryota; kingdom Viridiplantae; phylum Streptophyta; class Magnoliopsida; order Dipsacales; family Adoxaceae; genus Sambucus; species Sambucus nigra. Next base: position 675,330,008 of record OX422213.1, read on the forward strand.
GACCAGCGATGATGGGACATGATAGCAGAGTAATGCATTGCACCGCAACTGTGACTCGGGGTGCCGTATTATATATATATATATATATATATATATATATATATATATATATATATATATATATATATATATATATATATAATGAATTAAATGAATGAATGGATATACGGTGGTTAAATCATCTACTGTGTGATAATTGTTGATAACAGTGAATTGAGAAAAGAATTGAAATAAGTTAATGAATATTTATTGAAAAGCTTAATTCATATTAATGAGAAAGAATTTATGTTAATGAGAAACGTATATGAATAATTATATGACGTATGGTATGGGACATACGGGGCTATGATATAGGGTGGAATCATAATATGGAAACTAGTGAGGAGGAACCATTAACTAGGAGATTAATAGGAAACGTTAAGTGTGCACTCTAGTTGAGAAGTGAGAATAGCAAGTGAGAGTTGGATACTAACATGTAAATAATAAATGCTTTATTTCACTTGTTGAATACTTGCTGTTTTCTAAATCATTTTTTCAATCGGTCTCTGACCCGTTTCCTTGCATATTTTCTTTTCTATTGTACCTTCTTTATCAGGTGTCCAATAGCAGGGATGCCAACCTTAGTTGATTTGGACGAGCTATGGAGCTATGGAGTATTGCTTAGACGCTTATCTTCTTTTGATTCACAGTATTCTCTTAGTTAGGGCATGTCGCCCAAAGGAACTAAATTATCTCTTGTCTATCTGAGTTATATACTCTTGTATTTGTGTCGTTGTAATACATTTACTATTGTTAGGATTACTGTATTGGTTTATTATGTGGGAATGTTTATTCCAATTGCATTTATATTCTTTTGTGTTATCTTTTAGGTTATCAGTGTCGTAGAATAAAATGTGTTATGTTATTTGTAAACTAAAAACGTATTTTGTTGAATTAAAATTTGGAAAGTTTTTAACACCAACTTAATTGGGTATTGGGTGAGTTGTAAACATTTTCGACAGTGATTCTAAGAATGAGCCTACTATATATTCTGTTTTAATTTGGTATGGGGATGGCCACCCGATATTTAATTAGGTGGGGTGTTACATCAACAAGTAGTCTACTCAATCCTGATAACTCTCCAAAGAAGTAAACTAACGCTTAATGCATCGGTCCTTAGTATACGCCCGTTCTCTCATGGGCGACACCAAAAGTTATGCTACCCCACCAAAACTAATCATACATATCCATCATCAATCCACTACTATTAACGCACCCACTACATCCGAATCACTTGCGAATTTCAGTGTTAATAATCAAATGTTGTGACTCACCCATGTCACTTGAAATGTACCATGTACTCATAGGATAAGACAAAACTCCATCTCCAATTGCCATCTAGCTTACGTGGTCAATAGTTCCTGAACATAACTCTCATGCCGGAACTGACCCACAATCTGTGGCAATGGTCGTATATTCAGTTCATCCTGTAGTTGACCCTGCCTCTCTTTAGGGAAATTCTTCTTCCTGTGGTCCTTCTCTCCACAACCGTAATAATTTGCGAGAGTACTCTCTTGCTTCTGGCCTGTAACAACCCGCCTAATGGGATACCGGGCGATCACTCCTATATCATATTAAAACAGGAGTTACATATGGATCATCCTTAGCATCACTGTCGAAAATCCATTTTATTACTAATATCCTATTAGGCGAGCGTTAAAAACTTTTACTTAACTACTCTTTTTCAACAATTAAAATAAAACATCCACAAATTAATGCGTAAATGAACTGAAATGAAAATGAAATGAAATAAAATAACCGAACACTCGGTTCAAACTATACAACCATATCGAATGCTGTACTGAAAGAATAAATAAATGAAATTGAGCCATTGGCTCGAATGTTTATACAGTACCTCCTAACTAGAGTACAACGATGGATGCGGCTATCAAAAACCCGCAAGCATCCACAGCTTCTGCAGCAGACGTCTGACTCGAAAGAATTTCCATCCAGGCGGGCCTGTGTCTGGACACCTATATATATATATAATATAGAAAGAAAGGAAAGTAGATAAACGGGTCAGAGCCCGAATTTTGAAAATATTTTGCAAGTGCATAAATGCTTTATTTTTAGAAAAATAGTTTTATCTCATATTTAAATTGGTATCACACTCCCATGAGATACCCCTCACCTCTCCTCTAATAGTGCACACTTAACGCACCCTAACACCATACCCTAGTCAAGCTATCCCTGCCGAACAAGTCTAATTTACCCATCTACTACGTACCCCCGGTAGTCCAAGTGCTAAGGGCTAAACTTCCCTCCATTCTCAACACTGCACTAAGTTCGTGCGTGGGGTGTCTCGCAAAGCGAAATCCAAACAAGGAACACCCCCGATACACTACTACTTGTAAGGGTTAATGGTAGAGATCCATTAAGCCCGTAGCACACACAAATGTATAAATATATATATATATGTACACTTACAATATACGTTCGGATAATATCTCCCGGACTAAGGTTTACATCATATCAATTATATCTTATAATACACATCCGGATCTATCCCCCGGACTGAGGTGTATTCTATACTCATATCAAAACCTTTCATTTCCCTCCTCATATCCAGGAAATGTAATTAAAGCCAATTCATTAGCATGAATTGCTTTACCAAAGCATATATCTTTTTAAAAGCTAATTTTATTAACATAAAAATGCTTTTCCTTTTTAAATCATCCCATTTCCCTTTTTATACTCACGAAATATACCCAAAGCCATTTTCATTATCATGAAAATGCTTTGATCAAATCATATGCTTCCACATCCCTTCTTCCATCCGGGAGTGTTACTGAAGCCAAACCTTTATCCCATTTCCCTTTTTATACTCAGGAAATGTAAATTAAAGCCAATCCATTATCATGAATTTCTTTAATAAGTCTACAACCCCCCCTCCGGGTTTCCCCACTGGACGCACCCCTAAATGGCTATCATCTTCCAGGGCCTATCTATACAAGACAACCTGGGAACCTACCAACATCGGGAAGCGACCATATTGCCTGCGGGAAAGTCAGGACCACACCCAGAATCCCCTAACCAGCGCAATAAACAAATAAACGCCCATATGGCCTAGGGACTATATCCAACCTGCTCAATAGACAGGAAGGCTTCACCACAACGCGCGCAACTTCCCTTATGATAGCGATTTAGGGAGGTGTGTAACCATAATTTATTAATTATGAAAATCATTTATCTTTCCATTTTGAAAATATTCATTTTTATATTTTCAAAATCATTTCCCGCATAACATATATATATACTTAAATCACACAGTATATACATATCCTATATATTCTTCCTAGAATATATATAAACAACCATAGTGGCCTATAGCATCTAGCGATGACAACTAATCCAAAGGATTCTCTCAAAGAATCATAATCATGCCTTCATATAAGCATGATACTAAACCCAAAGTATTTTCTTACTTCGACAAATAATAATAACCTTAATCATCTCTTAAGGATTTATTCGATATCCCCAACTATACTAATTCACTCTAAGTGAATATACATATATATATATATATATATATATATATATATATATATACTCCCAAATCCACAAGTCTCTTAGGACATAACCCTCTAATATACTTTAATTTAGAAGGCCCTTAAACTTTAATCTCAAAGAGGAGAAATAATAATAATCTCCAAAATCTTGGGCTGAAAACAAGGAAACGGTCGACCGGTCCTAGACCCCCGGTCGACCGCGGGTTGTAAATAAGCCTACGAAACAAAGCAGTAGGCCATTTCTCCTTGACGCGGTCGACCGGCCATAGGGGCGCGGTCGACCGGTCACACCAGGTCCTCAAAACTTTAATTCCTCAAATCCTTAATCCAACAACCCAAATTCATTTTCGGGGTTTCTAAACTACCCTAAAAATCATCCCAAACATCTACGCAATTAATTCTAGCCGTAATTTTTCCAATTCCCGATTTGATTTCCGAGTTGGAAATTCCAACCCGGAGATGCCATCTTGTAAAAATCATATCAAATCGTAGAACAATTGGAAAAATATGCGGTCGACACCCACGCGACCGTATCGAAAAGATCTACAACTTTCGTGTTTTGGCCGACAGCGAAATCAATTCTCTTCCTAGTCAAAATAACCCCACAAGCTTATGGGTTACTATTCATTATCTCTCCCAAAATCCCAAACTCCATTTTTCTCCATTTTTGTTGTTTCTAACCTCACCCAACAACTCAATAAACATCTAATCTATGTTTTACAACTAACACATCAATTATTTTGGGGTATTAAATCATTTCTCTTAGTTTTAAACCCTAAAACCATAAAAAGTCCAACTTAACCTTTAAACCCATTTTTATACTCCATTAACATGGTTTTAACACTAAAAATCATTGAGAGTTTACACTACATCAATATGTAAACTCGTAATCAACTTTTACCCAATTTATTTTAAGGGTTCTAACCCCAAAATCATATTTTTACCAACTATGATATGAGATTAATGCACAAAAGTAAATAAAGCAAGTAAACACTTGCCTCGTGGATAAAATCCGACGACCTCGAGTCGAATCCGACGGAGTTTGGCCCGAATCTCCCTTTTCTCCTCTCTTTTCTCCTTCCTCTCTCTCTTCTCTCTTTTCTTTCTCTTTTCTTTCTCTTTTCTCCCTTTCTCCCTCTTTATAAAGAAAGAAAAAGGGTTTAAACCCTTAAAACCCAAAAACGACTCGTTTACCCAATTACGAGTTACTTTTACCTCTAAAATTACCCGAAACTCAATTTCGACAATCGGACACTCTTTTCCGACTATCTCTGCCATTTCGAGAATCATGGCGCAGTCGAAATTCCCATTCGAGGTATTTGACCGCAAATCACTATTCCAACCCAAAATAAATAAATGCGATTTTTCCAATTAAAAATCTTACCTCGTGCCACTTTACTCAACAACGACATATAATTTAAAATATTTCGACCTATGTCCCATAAATAATTACAACCTTCCACGAAAATAATTAAATCCTCGAGAATCCCCAAAATCACTATTTAGAGAAATTCCTCAAATCTCCAATTTATATCCAATTATGGATTTTAATCGTCCCCAAAAGGGCGGGTTGTTACATGGCCCTGGCCTTACTGGCCTCCCCCGCCACTCTCTCAGCCCTAACGGCCCTAAGGAAAGAATGTGCTTATATTGATATTAAGGACCTTGCTGGTTCTACATGAACTTACCAATCTTGGGTTAGTAACTTTCGGAATTAAAGCTCTTAGTCCTATCCTCTTACCAAAAGTCTCGCTTTTGTTGCTGTTGTGCCCCACAGGCACAATTCCTGTCTGTCTCCCGGCCAGACTATTTTCCCTCTCTTTTTATGGGAAATTTCAATACAGATGGTCCCACTCTCCACACATAGGACACCTTATTGTTCCCTCGCATATCTTTGGCCTCACTGGCCATGTTGGCACATTCTTCTCTTGTACCTAGTAGCCTTGACCCTCACGACTACCCCTCCTATTACCCCTTTAGGCTCCGCGGGCGGGAACTCGTCATTGGCCTTTATGGCCCTCACTAAATTTACCGTGATTTAGTGGGAATTCACTCACTCTAAAACATCAAAATGGGTCCTTCACTGGGTATACCCTTCCGTCGTGCTTCACTAGCACTATTTAATCTCATCTCGTTCTTAGGTTAAATTCTTTAACCCCATTGGCTCCTTTATCTTAGAAGCGTTGATGTAATCTTGTAAAAAAAAGATATTGACAACCTCAACACTAGTCATACTAGTTGGATTTCCCATCCATTCTTGTGTATTCTCCCACGGTTCATTATCCACTTGCGGGTTCCTTTATCATTCTTCGAATCCCCTTTGACAGTTACGAAGTTCGCTATACAAATTATCGTCTCTCTCACGATTGGTCACTATCTTACCCACTTCATAAACTCTAAAATTTCACTCACATCCCTATCATAATAGCGGATGGACGATCTTACGATCACACCATACCCAAAATTTCTCGTTTGATTCCATATATTCTTCTTCATACGTGGTGATGACTCTCGTCCCCCAATGCTGCTCCCATGATCTAAAAATTGTCCACAATTTAAGTATGGTGTCGATGTACTCTACCCCCACACAATTGTCTTGGATTACCTCCATCAATTGATTCATCACACTTCCTTTCTTTCCAGGACTCCTTCAATCGACTCCTCGAAATAATCCTCCCCGACTCTCTCTCTCCCTACCTAAATGCTGAGTGAGTCCGAAGTTGTATCACCGTTCTCTACAATAGTGCTTGGGGAAATTTCTGCCCCCGAGTAATTATCTTATTCATTAACTAGCCAACCATTTATTATGGTGACCTATATCACATCATTATTCCACGAATACTCTACGTTTTCGCCTTTCCTCTCCTCCTGCAGTACTTCTAATGACCCTCGCTGCTCGTCCGAAATTGTTCGATGTACCATGCCCAACCGAACTCGTATATGAATCACATGAACTATATTTGATAACAGGAGAACATAAGTCGTACAGATCCTAAAGACTCTAGAACCTGACGCTCTGATACCATCTGTGACACCCCACCCAATAAAATACTGGGTGATCAGTCCTATATTTAAATTAAATAGGAATCTCATATAGATCATCCTTAGCATCACTGTCAAAAGGTTTATAAAAATTACTAAACACCTAGTATTCGAAAAGTTGATGTCAAATTTTAATCTTTCATTAACATGTGGAACAACCATCAAAATATATATGCTAATATTCAATCACATAACAATAAATACCATAATTAGCTTGCCCACTTGGCCCGTAATCAAATATTAATTTAATAACTTAGCGTCGCTCAACCAATATACCCAGACACATTTTCCCGACCCATAACTTAATACTTATGAATTTATTTCACAAAATTCATTCCATAATATTTTCACATCTTTATGTGTAACATCCTTACTACCATCTTCATTAAGTCTCAGGTACTAAGATATAGTTTAATATGCACTAATTAACTTCCCTTAAAAGTTCCCCCCAAATAGTTTAAGGCTAATTAAAGAAAAATAAGCATCACTGCCAAAATACCTGTTGAGTCATTCGATTAATCCCAGGGTCGATTAATCGATCGAGTAGTTTATCTTCTTCGATTTCCAGTTTCCACCATTGTTAAACCCGTAAGCTTTTCGTTCACTTTCAAAACTTCACCCAATCACAATCAACATATAACCCTTATGAAAATAGGGTCTAATCACCCTAGAAACCTTAATTTATGAATTAATTTACATAATAATCCATGTACTCCCGCTTTGGATTTTCATATGGGTTTTATTCATCCGAATTCAATTCATCATCCATATTCGAAGTTAGTCAATAACACATACTAATTCTCACCCTACAATCTGATTCCAACAATCCCATATCATAATCTAACGTCAATTGAGTAATTAATCTACACATATTACTCTAATTCAGAAAAACCCATTTTAATGGCCAACACACACCCAAAAACGGATTTTAGATACACCAACTATGCTATGAATTTATTATCACTAATTTAAAATCATAGTAAGTTAACCACTTGACTTTTTGGGTTCGTAGAGTCTGATCCATTGAGGTGAAGGAAGGTTTGATGAAGAACACTCAAATCCCTCTCTTGATTTGCCTTAAAAAACTCCCCAAATTGCTCTCAATTTGCCTCATCTATTTCTCTCTCAAAGCCCTACATTTGGAACATGATTTTTTACATTCCATACTCTAAGACCTAGTTTCATAATACTCAATCCCGTTTTTAGCCTAATGGGCCAAGCCCAAATGACCTGAATAGCCCGTCTGGTCCCGATTATGCCTAAAAACATCCCGATACCCATTTTCCACCTCTGAGTACACTTTTCTGACTATCTCAACCCATCTGAACTCAACTGTGCACTCAGAATTGTCATCCAAAATATTTTATAACATTATCAAATTTTCGACCTAAAAATGCGACACGACAAAGATCCGAATAATTAAATCTAATTTTGACAAATTTAATAATTCCTCCAATTCAAATAACTCTCAAAAATTTAAATTTAAATTCCTTCAATTTAAATAGGTTTTATTTCTCCCAAAAATAATTTGAATTCTAAGTCCTCAGAATTACTGGGTGTTACAGTTTGGTTAATAAGTGTTTGTTTCAAATAAAAAAAAACTGTCCCTTTGGTAGTGAGGAAAGTTGCAAGAAAGTTGTGGAAAAATTATACTTTTCATTTAAAAAAATAATGTTACTCGCACCACAAATATTGTTTTTGATAAGTTAACGCTAAAAATAAAGTAAAATCACCTATCAAAGAATTTAAATTACAAAAATTAACATCAGAATTTTTAAATACAATTTAGCAATTAAATGTTATTAAATGGCTATAATATCATTCTAATTTCTTAAAAGATGACAAGTTCAACAAAAATACATAAATAAATTAGATTTGATTTTAAATGTTTAAAAAAATCAAATTTCAAAATTTTTATAACTTATATAATATAAACTTCAAACAATATAATGGACTAATAATATACACGGGTCATAAAAGTTGCAATTACTTCTCATTGTGATAAATTGAGTTGATGGATGCACACCTTAGGCTTAAGCCATATGTCTAGTATATCACCACAAAATAAAAACAAGTGAACTTCTCACATTTTCGCATATGGCCTTCGACTTTGTCAAATCTGAAATTAGGGTTGTAAAACAAACCAATATATTTGAGCTGGACTCGTGTTCGTTCGGATAAAAGCTCCTTCAAGATTGGATCGTATAGTAAACAAATCAAGCTTGGATAAAATTTTAAGCTCGTAACCTTATTGAGCTCGGCTCAAATTTTGCTCGATTACATATAACCATATGAAAATAGTGTAAAAGTTAAAGATACTCGAGCTCGACTCGTATTTGTTTTGATTAAAGATCATTTGAGCTCAGATCATGAAGTAAACAAACCAAACTTGAACACATTTTTAAGCTCATTAATCTTTTCAAACCAAGCTTGAGCATTCTACAATTTGGCTCGGCTCGATTCATTTATACCCATATCTGAAATGGGTTTCATATTTTATGTGATTATCAATATATGAAAATATTTGAGAATATTACAGTAGGGTTTCTTACCGATTTTAATGGAGGTTATTGTGGCTTGGTAATTCTTATATCAATTAAAGTTATGAAGGTCAACAAAGGACATTTGTGTTTTAGCCACATTTCAAGCTATTATTATAATACACACACACACACACCAGCGGAATACCGCACGAAGAAAATTTTCTAAAGTATTGAATCGTGTATAATTTAAGTCAAAAGGTTTTATTTTCAACACAAATAAGTGTAAAAAATTTAAAATTTTGGACGAAATTTCCTTTGTTTATAGGACTATCCAACTGTTTAATAAAAAAAATACGTCAACTGCAACAATACCAATAGTTTGTAACAACCTGTATATTTTTGGAATAAAATAAATATTTAATAAGGGTTAAATTAATTCGGTGAAATTGATTAATCTGTGATTATTTATAAAGTTTAGAAATTGACTTTAATGATTTGGAATAAATCAAACGGGATTTATTTTTTTATAAAAAGTATTTGGGTGTGTCACGACACAATTAAATATATTTTGGGATAAAATATTTGGGACGCACTTTGAGATGTATTATGGGCTCGTTTGTGTATTTTAGACACTTAGAAATAAACCAGGGGTATATATATATATATATATATATATATATATATATATATATATATATATATATATATATATATATATATATATATATGAGTAAGGTAGTTCTCGGGCTAATTAGATTTTGTATTTGGGCTCATTTGGGGGTCCATAATTGGGGCCTAAAGCCCAACTCGGGAATTGGGAAAAATATAAGGTTAGAAGGAAGATAAATAAACCCCTCACTCCTATCAAAACCTAACCCTAGCAGCCCACTTCAAGATAGAGAAGAACAAGGGCTTGTGAGGAGGAAGAACGCCCTAGGAAGAGGAATAGAGACATTTTCACACAATCCCAGGAAAAAATTCTCTTGTCATACTTATTCAATTTGTGTTATTCTATTATAAATGTTAACTCCATGCTTAGATTTAAAGTTGAATCATATTTTGAGACTACATAATTAGTGGTCCTTAAATTAGTGTAAAATTTGATGACTAATACATGATCCATGCATAGATCCATAATCCTTTGTATCGAATATGTATACATGTGACCTAAATTGGGAAATTATTTGGGAGACATATTGTAGAAATCTTCCAAACCAATATGAAAGTTAATGGAGTAAAACAAGGAGAAATCGTGAAAACCCAACTAGATGTTTGATGTTAAGATTATTAATTTTTTGTATTTAGGGATAAATTAATGAATTGAATGCGTATAATGGGTAGGAATCAGTAGTGGGACTGCTGGAGTTTAATTCTATGATAAAGAAAAGCTTGGTGGAGCTTTTAATGGTGGATGGGCGAAGCATGAAGACGAAGAGTTGGAAAACGAGGAGGTCGTTCGAACGACATTGAAAGTCGTTATAACGAGATTATCTCGTTCAAACAAGATTTCTATCTTGTTCAAATGACCATGGCTTTGGACATGGATATATATCTTTTTGTTACGAATGCATGGCCGCCAGTTTCATAGTTTTTTTATTTTTGTAATTAGTTATGATTTTAATACTGAAGGGTGTTCAAAACTAAAATCCTTTGTGAGAAATCAAATCTGGATTACTTAGGGATGTCCGTATATGAGTGTAGGACTCATAAAAATAGTAAGGAACAGTATTTTTACCTTGAAATTGCATGGGAATGAATTCGGGGTATAGAATTAGAGTGTCAAGGATGAACAACACTCGAAAATATATGAACGAATTCGAATGGAATTTTCAAATGAAAATAGGATACAGGATGTATTAAGATGTGCTTATTATCTTGAATAAAAGTATGGATGTAAGTTAATATTTACGAAATTAAGAGTCGGGGTGGTGACTCGGATATTTTTAGGCAGAGTGTTATGGGAGTTCCCAACTGAACTTTCCAAAACATTATAGGTATAGTTATTCTCAAACTAACCTTACCAACATGATTATAGGTATAGTTATCCCCGACTACCCTTATCCACACATTTAATAATCTTAGAATATTGTCCTCTTGACACAAATTTTAATCATTCAAGATAATTAATAATTATTCGTTCCTTGATGCCTTTTCAGTAAGGTTTATATGTACATATATAAGGAGTCAACTAACGTGGAAAAGGGTTATATGTAAATATATAAGGAATCCTCTATTATGGTTAAGTAGTATCACAAAAATACAACACCCAGAGTCACTCATTCGGTCCATATATTCACCCTTCATAATTCATTACACAAAATCCAACTATTAGGTCAAACACCCTTTAATAAATTTGATATTTTATAATATATAATATATAACGGTCACGTAAGAGGTAAGAACACCTCACATGGGACAATGTAAGTCGTAGAAACTGACTGCAAATTAACGAGACTCCTAATTTGAGAATATGAAGATGATTTTTCAAATCTCAAGACTTAGGTTTTAAAACATATCGTTAAAGGGAAAAGATCCAAAATAATAACCAAACAGCATCGTAAAAGACATAAACCCCTCGCATAGGACCAATATAACTTATCGAACCTACGCGCATTGCCACAAGACTCTCGGATTGGGAATATGATCATAATTTAAAAATATTTAGACTTCGGCTTGGAAACATGCCATTAGAGGGCGAAAACACAAAATAGCCCACAAATGGCCCTGTAAGAGCCGCACATCCTATAATGTACTTTGAATTTTCAACTCTACAATTACAATATTGCTTGATTGTATATGAATTGGTTGCTGAATACATGTTTTTTTCAGCCTAAAAATAATTTTTTATTAAATGGATATGGTCACGGTCCAAATTCGTAACTCTTAATTTTTTTTTTAAAAACAAATAAATAAATGGTCTAGATGAAAATGAATGCACCATGCACATGGTGAAAATACATCAGCTTGTGCAAAATTCAGATTTCATTGGACAGAATTGTGCCACATGTCCAATTATACTCGTGTTTTAAAATGTGCGCACGTTTGAGATTTAGAGCAATTCGTATTCTTGTGCTTGCAAGACAAAGATTAACTTGTTTAGAGTTTTAAAACGTAACCCAATAGTTTTAAAAACTTTACGCATTTGTGAAAAAATTACAACTTTCTCTAATCACAGTTTAATAAAAAAAAAATTGTGTTTGTGTGCAAAACCATAAATATCAAATATACCTTAGCCAATAAAAATAATATTATTTAAAGTAGCATGTGGTCGAAAATTTATAGGTGTGCTAAATAGAATGATGTCATATAAGTTGTGAAAGGAATCAAAATAGGATCTATGAAACTCACTACACCAAAATGGTCAAATTGACACCCTTCAACCGGCCAGCCTTGTCACAGTCATTGGTCGTGATAAAAAAAACACGCATTTTTTTGTCACGGACAATGACCGCGAAAAGGTCGCGACAAGGGTTTGTCACGATCAATGATCATTACAAGTCCTTGACATTACAATTACATTCTAAAATGATAAATAAAAAGTGAAATGGATAGGGCAGAGAGTAAGCTAAGCTGTGATAAGGGAGGAGAGGTCATATGTCCAGGTTGGAAGACACACTTAGGTTCGTTTGATTGGTTTCCATTTTTTGTTCTGTGATGTAAGAAAAATTATATGAGTTTCAAACCATCTCTCAAATCAGTTTCCCAAAAGATGAATAATGAATCATAAAAATAAGTGGTGTATATTGTATTATAATAATTCCTTATCCATAATACAATACTTTATTATTATGTCCCATTATTTGAATTTGGTGGATGATTTAGGACTCGTAACATTAGTCTTAATGTAATCTTAGAGGAGATAAAGTTTATTAGTTACGTATTTCGACATGCTAATTTCTTTGATCATTACAACCTTTTCTTTTTTAATTTTTTAATAATGTTACAGTTATAAAATAAACATTTTTCACAAGCTCGAAAATCATTGTTAAAAATATATATGCAAGTTTTGTTAGAAAGAACTTAAAGAATTGTTTCTTTATCAAATTTATTAATTTTTTTACTAACTACCATTTATGTAAAATTATAATTTTCTAAAGGTTTTTCTCGAGATTTTTTTAGCACACTAAGCACAAGCAGAGGCAGAGCTATATGAAGGTTGGGGTGGGCAAGTGCCCCACCCAAAATTTTGAAAATTAAACTTTTACCCCTAAATATTTTGGAAACTAGGTAGAGTGCCCATATAAATTTTCTATAATTGACTATAGTTTTTATATATTTCGTGAAGAATTTATTAGTCACTCTGAACATACATTTAACAAATAATTGTGGCTGACACATTAAATGGTAACATTCAAGAAACAACTGTAGATATATAGTTTTTAAATATTTATTATTCTTAGTATGCACTTACCTCAAAACCTAGAGGTCATGAGTGCAAATTATCATAGGCCACTCCATAGTGTATCCTCATATGTGTGGACCTAATGGTCTAAAAATACCGTTAGGTCCTCAAATAGGTCTCAATAGTCTATACCCAAGAAAAATATTTACATGTAAAGGATTTTACTTTTTTTAAGTCTCACATTAAGATTTTACTTTAAGATCCATAAAACTCAAGTATGTTTTAAATTTAGCCATTAATTATGTAAAAATCATTTTTTCTATTTTTTTTTCAAGTCTACTCTTAATTTGGAAAGAAATGATATGTATGTGGGTACCCGTGTGTGTGTGTGTTGTGTTTACGAGTGCCCCACCCAACAAAAATTTATGGCTCCACCATTGAGCACAAGAATATACACTGGTTATAGAAAATGTTAGGTGAATGATAACAAGACATAACTTGGGTGCTATATCTTACTGTAAGAGGGTACTTTAGATTGTAGATGGAGGCGTAACCCCCTTTTGAGTATGGTAATGATAAGTTAATTAGCCCAAGACCTTAGATTAATGATAGGACATACAAACACAAACCCAACGAAGATGAAATCAGTTTAGACTCACAAATCTCTCGTGTATAACTCAAGGGATATTAATGAACTATAGAAGTAACTTAGGTAGAGGGAGAGAGAAGCAAGAACCCTAGATACACCTTGGTAGGTAGGTGGAAACACACCCAACACCCTCAAGAGTCTCTGTCAAGTATTAAAAGCTTCGCAATAAATAACAATGGTGAGTGGATAAACCCTCTGGTTTGAAATAACTCTCTCTCTCTGATGTGTATCTCTAGTAATAAATCCAGAGTTCTTAAAAAGATCACTAAAAGATCACACCTCTCCTCAGGGGTGGTTGGGGTCCTTAAATAGCCCCCCACACCATCCCCGAGGCAACTCAGTCATTAAAGACTATGAAGGACATCCCTCAAACTTTATGTCACAACATTAAATGCCTGATGCAATAGTTGTGTCCACGTCATAAACATTAAATGCCAAGACATGTCTTTTGCCTAACCACTGTGTGTCAGGGGGCTGTTGACGCAGAGGTGGCTCACCAACTTCCTGACAGCCCCAAATACCACGGTGGTTTACTCAAGTGCACGCCTGACATTGCTTGGCTGGTTAGTGACATTAGATAAAGTAGATGTGACATTAAGTAGAGGGTTATTTGGTTCATAACTCAACGCCCGATGGAACTTCAAGCTGCTCCGCCCGAGGTTCCACGGCCAGGGTCTTTCGGTGTTTTTACCAGGTATATCTAAGATGGTCAGGACAAGCCCAACGGTGCCTCACTTCTCAATCCTCCAAACCAAGTCCCTCTAAAGTTCCCACGGTGAGGTCATTCGATAGAGCATGAAAGCTCTCCCATGCCCTGCCAAGCCTAGTCTCTCGCAAGAACCGTTTGACCTCACACAAACTCACTTATTATTATCGTTACGTTATTACAACTGTTATAGCTTACACTCAATAAAAATACAATATAATTAATACAACAAGCTAAAATATGAGCTGCCGCGCCAAGCTGCCTTGCTGAGTTTCCACGCCCGAGCTGCCTTGGTTGATTAATCTTTAATTGCTAATTAGGGATTTGTCCCTAATCTCAAGATTACCTTCAAGGCCCCTCTACATTTGGCCCCTCGTGGAGAGATTTGCTTGGGACAAGAAATATCTGCACGAAACATCTCAAACCGACGGACCTTTCTCTACGTGAAAAGATTCAGGCCTCTTCTCCTTTATTCAGGATCAGAGCCTTAGAGTCTCTAAGAGACTCTAAACTTATCCCCGATGTACTTGAGTCTTAACTAAACAACGTTTTAACTTATGACGAGGGAGCATCGTAGCTTTTCGGGACCGTTGGGACATCTTCTTTGTTAGGAGTTTATTGGATATGTCTGACAAAAATATTTTGGCGCCAAAACTCATTCTTTCCTAGGAAGGAAATGGGTTGTGTTCCCTAGGTGTTACTTCATTAATGACGTGGCGCTGTCTTTTCAACAGTCAAAGCACTTCTCGAAGTGCCACGTGTTCATTGGAAATGATTGCAGGTAGCCTTGCAAGTGCAATAGTGGGAAACTTAAACGACGAAGTCCAAAATTTTAAATGGCTATACCTAACCACTTAAACCCTTTTTTCTCTTACTTTGTCACCGTCTTCTTTAAACTTCTATTTTCTTTAGAGAGAGAAAGCCTGTGAGAACTCCATTATTGGTAAGATCTTGCTTACCTTCTTCCCCTCTCATCTTCTAAACCACCGCCTGTGGTTGTGATCCTCCATTCTCGTTCTTCAAACCCTTCTTACTCGAAGTTTTCCTATTACCTTATCGTCATTTGCCATGGCATCATCAAGCAACCCCGTTATCTCTGCTACCAGTGCTCCGTCTGCCACCACCATTACTGCCTTCGTCTTGGATGTTGCCCGGCAGGAACAACTGAGGTTTTATCGTCGCTCTCCTATTTTTGGAGAAGGTGATAATTTTGCTATTGCCTCCAGGACTTTGCATTTTTCTTCTAAGTTTGACGCTTTACTATTGGGTGACTAAGACGAAGATTCTTCTAAGTGGGGCTTTCTTCCTCTAGAGGGAACTCTGTGATTTTGCCTGGAGCGAGGGGACTTCCCATGGTCCCATATTGATTTCGAAGCACCCGGGGGATCTCCTGCCTACTTCACTGCCTGGAACTCCCATATGCAAAGTTCTTATGATGATATTCTCACCAAGCTTGGATTGCAATGGGCTAAATGGTTTGGTGAGTTCACACTCTCGAAGAATAATGCTGCTCTTCCTATCCTGGTCTCTCGATGGAACGTTACTACTCATACGTTGATCGCTATGTCGGGCGAGTTCACCATAACTTTGGAAGACGTGTGCGAGCTCCCGGGCCTCGATGCAACATGTCATAAGCCCTATACTGATGAGGCTCTATATGCTCAAGAGGATGCCGACTGTTTGGAGTTGGATCATATATGCCGAATCTGCATCGATTCGTCCAACAAGGCTACCTTCTCTCCTCTAATTAATTATTTCTTCAAGGGTTTTGGGGAAGGTAGTTCCTCAACAGATGCTCCTGGTCAAGGTACACCGTTGGAACTTCCTGCCTATATTCTTATGATTCTCTCTCATTTCCTTTTGATGGGAAAACCCAACGATTATCCCTAAAGGGACCTTATCAATATGTCCCTTCGTTTGGCCCGGGGCATCAAACTTCCACTAGCTGCAATTGCCTTGGGATCCCTCTATATCTGGATGGATAGGACTTTGCTCGATATGAAACGATCGCTTGGCCGTTATAACTTGGACAATTTTGCCAACGGTGTCCTTCTAACCAACTTCATTTACTTTCGTTTTCCTGCCGTAGCGACCAAAACCAACTGCCCTCCTTCGGGGAAGATAATTCTGCCCCCACGGTCCTTTATTTATCATAGGAGACAAAGCCGGAAGGAGTTAATATCTGTGATTGATCGTTTTGAGAACTTCGTCATGAGGCCCTACCAAGAGGAAGTCTTCTTTCATACTTATGGATTTTTTCAATATGAAGCGAGGATGGTACAGGCCCCCACCATGGATATTGAGGATCCCTCGCTGGCTGTGGTCCTTCTGTTCTCCCCAGGATATCTGCATTCTTACACCGAGTGGGGATATACTAGTGAGCACTATAATCCCAACCGATGCAGCCGCTAGTTTGGGTTTGAACAGGGGGCTCCTCGTCCAGTGTTTCAATCGTCAAACCCCAAGGGTTCCTTCAGTGAGGTGTGTTCTCTATTTTCTTCAACCACTGCATGGGGAATAAGTTCTACAATGGCTGGGCGAGTCACCATTCCCATCATTACTAGGCAAGTGGATGTGACCCCTCTGTTTGCAATAAAATACTGGCCAAAACAACTGGCTGAAATTGCTGAGTTCGTTGAGGGAGATCAGTGTATCCTCCCATTTCTTCATTTTCTGCCTTAGAGTTGGGGTTAAAAGGTAACTCCGTACTTGGGATTGAATTCCCTCTAAGTACGACCCCCAAGGCACCTCCTACTGAGCTTCCCCCACTCTGTTCCATGATCCCCGTTGCCAAACCCAAACCCAAAACCGCTGCAGCCCTGAAGAAACCTGCCCCTTTAACTGAAGCTACTACCGACGAGGGGTCTTCTCAACCACCTGCCAAGAAGGCAAAAACGACCAAGAGTGGGGCATCAAAGTCAAAATCTAAGTCCCAGAAGCCCCAGACCCCCGTGGCAGCCTTCCCCATAGCCTACGTTCCTCGTCCCATGTCTGCCGAAGTGGCTGAGCGCTTAAGGAAGGAATCTCAGGCAGAGATAGCTCGGATAAATGCTGAGTATCAATGGCATGCTATCGTTGTTCCTTCTTCAATTGCTTTTCTCCCAGTCATGGTTGATCCCACGGAGCCAACGACAAGGAGGAGAAAGAGTTCAAGGGTTCCTTGAGACATTGGTACTGGTGCGGCGGGGGCAAGGAAGAAGACTCTGGGTACCAACTCTCAGAGGAAGCAAACTCCTGAGGTGCATCGAACTCCTTCCCCCTCTATTACTGCCACTCCTCCCTCTTCACCCGTGGTTATATCTTCTCGTTCCCCTTCTGAATCTGAGGTATGTATACTGGTTTTACCCGTTTCCTTTTTGCTTAAGGCACGCTGCATTTACTTATTTTTTCTTAACAACTGTGGTGCAGGGGGTTGAAGAGGCAAGACCCAATCCCCCTAGTCCTCTCGTGAGCCCTTTTGTGGGGGGACGCTTCGGTATTTCTCATACCGATGTGACTCCTCCCCGTTCCCCCATGATGGGGCTCACTTATTCTCGCCATTCAGCCTCCCAACGTGCTAGGGAAGTTGCTGTGGGAGGTGATGTTGTTGAGCCTGTGGGTGTCTCTTCACCACCAGAGGCAACGCAACTCGAGACAACACTCTCAGTCCCCTCTGATTTACCTACTCCACCCGAGATCCCTCTGTCCATTGTTCTGGTTGAAGAAAGTGAGCCCGAGGTATGATTTCCTCTATACTTTATTTGGTATAGTGTCTTTTCGGTCCCACCCCTTTATTTATTTATCTTGCTGAGCCTCGAGATGTTTCGGGTGCCCCAGGTTGAAATATCATCGTTGTTAGCTAACATTCTTCTTCCAACGATGCTGATGAGACCTCTGACCGCTATTCCCCTTTTTCAGTGCCACAACCGAGGTAAGTAACACCTAGAGAGATTTTTTCGCTTTTTTCTGTACTTATTCCTTTTTTTTAATATTTTCCTTCATGTCACAGCTTTTTTTCGATCTTGTACCCCCTACTTCTCTTAGTGGTCTTCATGCATACGAGGCCAAGGTTGGTGCTCTTGTCCATCATAGTGGCTCTTCGGTGCCCCTCCATATTGGGGCTTCGTTTGGGAGTCTATCATCTTCTCCCGATGAATCCCCTATGCTGGCCTTGGTGCCTTATGTAGGTGAGGGAGTTTTGCCGAGCATTGAGGCTTCTACGACCAGGGACCCCGTTGTGGCTTCTGAGGCCATGATCTCGCCCCCAACGGTTCCTGTCCCTATAGCTGCCACAATGACTCCCGCTCTTGCCCTTACAATGACTAAGGTATTTTTGTTACTTCTCATGAGCTTCCACTTTATAACGGTGACTTAACAACGAAAATGCTTGTTAAGATTTTTCATAAACTCCACCTTATAACGGTGACTTAACAACGAAAACACTTGTCAAGATTTTTCATAAACTCCACCTTATAATGGTGACTTAACAACAAAAATGCTTGTTTAAGATTTTTCATAAACTCCACCTTATAATGGTGACTTAACAATGAAAACGCTTGTTAATATTTTCCTTAAACTCCACCTTATAAGGGTGACTTAACAACGAAAATGCTTGTTAAGATTTTTCATAAACTCCACCTTATAATGGTGACTTAACAATGAAAACGCTTGTTAAGATTTTTTTCATAAACTTATTATGCCCTCTATCTCTTCTCAGGTTTCTCGGGAAAATTCTCCCCCAGTTCTTTCCCCTATGGGCTCACCCCATCGGGAACCTGCTGTTTCGGAAAACTCTGGTTATGATGATCAAGGTTCCACGACTGGTGTTGCAGCAGAGAGTGAATTTGGGTGCGAACTTCCTCTTCCTGACTTGGCTCCTCACGCTTTCTGCCTAATGGTGCTTCGGCAGTCTCCTCAAATTCCTATCAACCATCGCTTGGTGATTGAAAAACTGGTGAATCATCACCATGAGACCTTCACATCGGATTTCCTACGTTCCAATATTCACCTGATGAGTCACAGACTTCAAGGCATGGTGATCGTTGTTGCTGAAATTTCCAGTACTCCTACTGCAAGTGTTACCAGATCCCTCCTTAACCAATTTCAAGGTTTTATGAGGGAGTTGGGGCGTGATGGTTTCTATTTTGACTGGATTATAACGCATTTAAAGACTCTGAAGAACCAGCAACTGATCGGCCAGAGGAAGTGTTGTGAAAGCATCAGGAGGACCAGTGATCTGAGGAAGCTAAGTTGGTCACATTAGCACCCCTTTTAGAAGTAGTGGATCAAGAGGTAAAGGATGCCGAAGAATCTTTCTGTCTGGTCAAGCTGAAACGAGAGAGACTCCTCATCAAACGTACACAAGTGCAGACGAGGCTAGAGGTTTATATTAACGCCCAACGGTCTTTTATGGCAGCTTCTTCAGGCCTTCCTGGAGATTTTTTCTCTTCCTCAGATTTATCGTTTCTCTTAGGCTAATGGCTTTTTGTATATATCCTCCGTCTGCTTTTATCTATGTAATTCTTGGGCGATAGCTCCCAAATTTGTAATGGTCCATTATTTATGAATGAAGAATGTATATTTTCCAATTCTTCCATGTGTTGTGACTTCTTTTGTATGTTATAAATTTCTACATTTCTGTAATTCTTTCATTGTGTTCAAATCGTAACTAAAACTTGTATATTCATAACAACATCTAGTTATAACAGTGGTTCAAACTTGGTTATTTACACATAATAAACCTTCAGCTATTTATTGTTAATCTTAAATGACTTATCTTCCTCCAACTTCAAAATTAAACAATAACCTGAATCATGAGCCTCCTTTACAACGAAAGGTCCCTCCCAGTTGGCTGCAAACTTTGGTAGAGGAAGCCCCCTGATGTGCTTCACTGCTGCTTTCAAAATGAGGTCTCTCTCCACGAACTTCCTTTGTTTCACCAAGTTATCGTATGCCTTGGATAGTTATTTTGTATACATTTGAAAGTGTTGCATCGCATTATCTCTGTGTTCATCCAATGCTTCCAACTGCACATGTCTATTCTGAGGGAGCATGATACTTCGCAAGGCATATCGAGCAGAGGGAACTTCCAACTCTACTGGAAGGATTGCCTCAGCCCTATAAATAAGAGAGAACGGAGTGTATCCTGTGGGTTTCCTCTTGGTTATTCGATAAGCCCACAATACAGCTGGTATCTTGTCATCCTACGACCTTGGAAAGTCCTCCATCATGTTGGCCAAAATTTTAACCAAGGTTTTGTTGGTCGCTTCGGCATGACCGTTTCCCTTTGGGTACGCCACCGTTGAAGTGTGATGAATAATGGAGTACTTATCTGTGAGCATTGTTACTACTGAATTGACGAAGGGAGTCCCGTTATCTGAAAGAATAACCTTTGGGATCCCAAAATGGCAAATGATGTATTCTCTGATGAAGTTGCTCACCACCCCAGTCATTTCTCTTCTGAGTGGTATCACTTCGGCCCATTTTATAAAACACTCTGTTACGACCAGTATCCATATCTTGCCCCTCGAAGAAGGATGTATTGCCCCTACCAGGTCGAACGCCCAAGTATGAAATGGATAGGGTGTTTCTAGAGAGTGTAAGCCTACCGATGGGGCATGGATCATGTTCCCATGAAGTTATCAAGCTTTTAACCTTCGGACGAACTCAGTCGATTCTTTCTCTATCGTTGGCCAATAATACAAAAGTGTCATCAACTGACCGTATAACTTGGCCCCTCCTATATGAGCTGGATCGTGTGCCCGTTTGAGGACCTCAACTGCTTCTTCCTTCATGATGCAACACAATGGCCTATTAAAGTATCCCCTTCGATAGAGCTGCCCATCCGAGATATAGAACCCCACGGCCCTTCACCTCAGGCGCACCGCATTTATTTTCTCCTTTGGGATAACTCCATCATGAATGAAGTCGACATAGGGCTGCCTCCAGTCCATTTGAGTTTCAATGAAATGGCACTCAGCTGCCTCGAAGAATAACTGACACTTATCTCACTTCTGTTGTAGTTCTTCTGCATCTTATTTCATTCTAGGCCAGAAATACCCCTCTCTTTGAATCCTCCTATACAGAGGTATCTCGGTAGTCTTGCAGTGCTCCTCGTGCATTTTTTTCAACCTTCGCTCTGTTTCCTCTGGGCTAATACATCTTGACAACCATCCCCCATATTTCTGTAGTAAAGGTTTCCCTGGTTTGTAAAGTATTGGGCTAACTCTCTTAGTCCCATAGCTCCTTCGCCAGACTCTAGTTGTTTTCTAATGTCTCCCCTCCAGTCTGCATCTTCCTCCATCGGTAGTATTGACTGTACCACCGAAGGAGCTGTCCTTCGTTGGATCATAACAAAAGTCTTCTCGTTTCTCATGACCATTTTTTGGGCGATAGTGCCATAGGCTTCTGGATGGCGGTTCATCGTTCTGGGATGTCTTCTGATCTTGGTTCGATGGAACTGGTTAAGGAGTCTCTGGATGATCATTCTGTATGGTTCCAGGTTCATGTGCTTCAATGCATATTCTCCGTTTACTTGCTAGATCTCTAAGTTCGAATTGCCCTTAATGCAGAGTGAACGAATTCCCCTTCGAAGAGCTTCTAGCAACCCTTGCACCAATGCCTCAAACTCTGCTTCGTTATTGGAGCAAGGGAAATCTAACTTGTAGGAAAGGCAAATTTCTTCCATTCCCTTTGAAATAATAACCCATGCCCCTCCCTTCTTCTCTATTGAAGATCCATCGAACTGCATTGTCCACTCCTCCTCAGTTGCACCCAGATAATTAGCTTGTAGGTCATCTCCTGGATTGTCTTCTTTAGGAGGTTCAAACGTTCCTAAAGGAAAGATTGCCAATAGATCGTCATACGCCTGGATCTTGATTGCAAGAGGAACCACACACTCCAAGTCATATTCTGAGAGGATGAGGAGCCATCTGGCTTCCCTGTTAATCAATACAGTCCTTGCCAACAAATACTTAATAGGATCACATCTAGTCACAATATGAATTGTAAAAGACAGCATATAATGTCTAAGTTTTTGTGCCACAAAGACTAAGGCTAAACAATGCCTTTCTAAACTACTATATCTAACCTCTGGCCCCTATATGATTCTGCTAAGGTAGGAAACCTACCGTTCTTATCCGTCCACTTCTTGTGCCAGCAGGGCTCCAACGGACCTCATGGTGGACGTAAGGTATAGCTGTAATGGTACTCCTGCCTGGGGGGGAACCATGATCTGTGGTGAAACGAGCAGTTTCTTCAGCCCAATAAGAGACTCCTAGTGAACCTCCTCCCACCTGAATTTCATGTTCTTTCGCAACAGCTTCATCAGTGGGTGTGTTATTTCAGCTAATCCAGGCACAAATCTCCTAAGGTAGGAGACTTTATCGAGAAAAATCTTCAGCTCCCTCGTCGTTCTTTGATATGGCATCTCCAAGACCGCTCGCTGTTTATCCTGGTCCATTTTCACCCCTTGTCGATCCACCACGAAGCCTAGAAACTTCTCGCTCGTTACTCCGAAGACACACTTTAACGGGTTCATCCTCAATTTATACCTACTGCATCGAACAAATACCTTCCTTAAATCATCCAGATGGGACTCTTCCTTCTTCGATTTGATGACCAAGTCATCCACATAGAACTCTATAAATTTGTGGAAGAAATCATAAAAAATGGCCATCATTGTCCTCTGGTATGTAGCCCCAGCGTTCTTGAGTCCAAACGGCATCACTTTGTACATGACGTTGCCCAACGGAGTTCTGAATTCCATTTTCTCTGCGTCTACGGGGTTCATCTTGATCTGGTTGTACCCTACGTACCCATCCATGAAGCTATACATCTCATGACCAGCCGTGGCATCTATCAAATAGTCGATGGAGGGTAGGGGAAACTCATCCTTGGGGCAAGCCCTATTCAAGTCTCTGAAGTCCACCCAGATCCTTATTTAGTTCTTATCTTTCTTCCCCACGGGCATAATGCTGGATAGCCAAAGGGGATGTTGTATCGTCTTGATGAATCCGGCTGTCAACAAACGTTGGACCTCTTCCTTAATGTTCAAGTCTAGCTCAGGTTTGTAAGTCCTTGTTGCCTGCTTCATCGAAATAGCTGAAGACATCACGCTTAGTTTGTGGGAGCTCACTTCCTCATCCAGTCCTTCCATTTCCGTGTACTTCCATGCAAAGACGTCTATGAATTCCCGAATTATCTCAACCAGGGCTTCTCACTTCTCCTCACCGATATCTTTTGAGATAAAGATGGGCCTTGTATCTTCCCCCTCTCTTGATAAGTTCAACTGCCCCAACTCTTGTGCCCGGGGCTTCGGTTGATCTTCCATGTAGTCTGGTTCTTCGGGGACATCTTCTACGAACTCCTGTATGTTGGAGTTGTCTATTATTATACACTATCCTCGTTGATCCACTAGGAAACAGTCATATATCGGGTTAACCTCATCCTCAGTCTCTTCAGTCTCCCGTTCACATCGTTATAAGTGGTACACCACTTTTCCCTCTTCCGTGATGATTTTCTTGCATTGCCTGCTGGTAGCTATTGCCACGACCTTCCTCTTCTTTTCTTTGGAAGCCTTAGCGATTCTTTCCCCTGAGAAATGACTCAACACACTTTGACGTTGGACCTCATGCTCCACGGGGTCTGTCCTAGGCCTCATCCTGTCTTTGAACTGCTTCAAGATATTTTAGGGTCGAGGGACCACCTGATGGGCTTCTTCGGTCCTCACCTCTTCGCTACTTGCACCCTCTTTACTTTGCTCGTTCAAGAGACCCATTCTCTCTCTAATCGAGGGAACCCATGCTCCCTCCATTCTCGTTGTCAGGGCCCACACATCTTCCTCCAGCTCTGTATAAAATGCCGTATCCACCAAGTGTACTTCTTTGATAGCGAAAGGCCTCTTCGTAGCTCTAATGGTCACTTCTATTCCCTTGATATTTGCCTTGGCACATTGATGATAAGTTGAAGGAACTAACCCTTGGTTGTGCATCCACACTCTCCCTATTAGTAAATGACAGGAAGTTGCACTTTCTATTACATGGAACATGATGTGGGAACTCAGATTTCCCATCATAATCCCAACATTCACATACCCGATGGACTTGGAAGATTGGTTGTCATACCCCGAAATTACCAAAGGCATGGGAACCAACCACTCTTCCGGAATGTTAGCCACGTGGAAGGAGTTGATTGGCATAATATTGATGGAAGCACCCCCATCCATAAGAGTCCTTGTAAAGCTGACCCCGTTGACGCTAGCGGTTACATACAGAGGCCTGTTATGAGGAAACCTTTCAGCTCTATCTGCATCGCTGAAGGTTACTTCTGATAGAAATTTTTTAACCAGCCTAGCCATGGGTCCCCTCCACCATAGTGAGGGGACTGCGTTCCTCCTTGCAATGTCTAAAATTGCCTGAGTTATCTCCATCATGCTCTCCTTCGGGATTCCCACTTGATCAAAGAACGAAGTGAACTTTGGAGATTTTGAAACTGCACTATATTCTATGACCGGGTCTTCTTCCTCGCCTTCAATGCTATATATGTCTTCCACGTCTTTAGTGCTTGCTTCATCGTAGGCTAAAACTACGTTGTCGTTCCCCTGGTGCAATGTTCCAGAGCTTCTTCGAAATCCTTCTACTTCATCGTTAACCTTCCTCCTTCTCTTTCTGCCTCCTAATCATATGCCATCACCAGATTGGCCCCGTGTGCTGGAAGTGGGTTGTTATTAATGTTCTGCGGGGGGATTTGCAATGTCCCCGCCTTCATGTACTTTTCGATGATTCTTCACAGTGTGAAGCAGCTCTTTGTTGGATGCTGGATCTTTCGATGAACCTAGCAGTATTTGGGATCGCCCTCGTCGCAGCATCGGGTTCTTCTGCTGGAACGCCTTTTGGTTCATAAACCATTCCACCTTGGACCATTGCGTTATAACAGCTCACCGCCTCCTCTATCGTACAAGGCAACGGTGGTGGGTCTTCTCTGTCCCTTCCAAACTTTCTCTTGTTGTCCTTCTTCGGCGCCTTGACCCCATCTTCCCTCTCAACATATCCTACCCGTGGGGGCTGAGACCTTCCCCCCGCGGGTTGCATCGGCTGCCTGAACATCATGGGAGCCACCACTGGGACGGGTTGTACCACCAAAGAGATGTTTCTTGTGGATTTTAGGAATGCTGAAAAAGTTCCCCCACGCGTCTCATTGATAAGGTGGAAAATATACTCAGGAAGTAGTCCCTCAGCACAGATATGCAACAACTTGGGTTCCTTGGCTTCTTCCCTTACATCGAGGGACCTTTCCCTGAACCTTCGAATATAGTCCACCACCTATTCTCCCGATCTCTGCTTCTCCCTACCGAGTTGGGTCAGGGTGAACTCATCTTCTACCAAGAAGAACTTCTGGACAAACAAAACATGCATCTCCTCCCACGTAGAAACGCTGTTGGGATTCAAATGGGAGTACCAGGTGTATGCCTTGTCGGTTAGGGATTTGTAAAACTCCCTCAATCTAACCTTCTTATCATTGCAATGTGCTCCTAAGTGTTCAACGAAATGCTTAATGTGCTCCTTCGGGTTCCCGCCTTTCCCTGTGTATTTTTCAAAGATAGGGGGAACATAATCCTTCGGGTAAGGCTCGTCGTTGTATTCCTGAGGGTAAGGTGTTAGGAAGTCATCATAGACCAAAGCTACCTCACCCACAGATTGCGAGGAAGCCTGTATGAACTTCAGCATCTCCTTTTGCATCTCCCTTCTCATTTCTTCCATGGGTGATGGTGCAACGACTAATGTGGTTACAGGCAGAACACCTATTAAAGCTGGAGCCATCGTTACTGCTGGCATCGTTGATACTCCAGAGATTCCCACCACCGGATTCACGATGGAGGGTATGGTTGCTGGGATCGTTTCAGTAATACCCGCACCTGGTGGGGCCGTCGGAGCTACTCCTTGTGTTACGAAAGCATTAGCCTCCAAACCTCCCAGCATAGTTGAAGCTACTGGGGTTTGCAAAAACTCATAAAACTTGATCATGAGGAGCGAAATCTGGGTGGGTCCCAACCTCGCGCTCGTGGAAGGTTGTGCCACCCCTGGAATACCTGACGCCATTGGAACCGGAGGTGCCTCTACCCGAGGAGCCCCATCCCTTAGGGCCGCCAGTTCTCTCGCGTCCTGTTCTTCATTGTGCTGGATATCATCAAAGTTGAGTCTTCGAGTAGCATTATCTTGCGCCATACTCCTTACAGAGGAGAATGCCTCCCCAGCAGAGTCGCCAAATGTAAGAGGGTACTTTAGATTGTAGATGGAGGTGTAACCCGCTTTTGAGTATGGTAATGATAAGTTACTTAGCGCAAGACCTTGGATTAATGATAGGACATACAAACACAAACCCAACGAAGATGAACTCAGTTTAGACTCACAAATCTCTCGTGTATAACTCAAGGGATATTAATGAACTATAGAAGTAACTTAGGTAGAGGGATAGAGAAGCAAGCACCCTAGATACACCTTGGTAGGCAGGTGGAAACACACCTAACACCCTCAAGAGTCTCTGTCAAGTATTAAAAGCTTTGCAATAAATAATAATGGTGAGTGGATAAACCCTCTGGTTTTCAATAACTCTCTCTCTCTGATGTGTATCTCTAGTAACAAATCCAGAGTTCTTAGAAAGATCACTAAAATATCACACCTCTCCTTAGGGTTGGTTGGGGTCCTTAAATAGCCCCCCCCACCATCCCCAAGGCAACTCAGTCATTAAAGACTATGAAGGACATCCCTCAAACTTTATGTCACAACATTAAATTCCTGATGCACTAGTTGTCTGCATGTCATAAACATTAAATGCCAAGACATGCCTTTTGCCTAACCACTGTGTGTCAGGGGGATCTTATCGCAGAGGTGGCTCACCAACTACCTGACAGCCCCAAATACCATGATGGTTTACTCAAGTGCACGTCTGACATTTCTTGGCTGGTTAGTGACATTAGATAAAGTAGATGTGACATTAAGTAGAGGGTTATTTGGTTCATAACTCAA
Source organism: Sambucus nigra (assembly GCA_949130495.1). NCBI lineage: Eukaryota > Viridiplantae > Streptophyta > Magnoliopsida > Dipsacales > Adoxaceae > Sambucus > Sambucus nigra. The sequence goes on from OX422213.1 coordinate 675,357,782, forward strand.
CGCCCGATGGAACTTCAAGCTGCTCCGCCCGAGGTTCCACAACCAGGGTCCTTTAGTGTTTTTACCAGGTGTATCTAAGATGGTCAGGACAAGCCCCAACGGTGCCTCACTTCTCAATCCTCCAAACCATGTCCCTCTGAAGTTCCCACGGTCAGATCATTCGATAGAGCATGAAAGCTCTCCCAGGCCCTGCCAAGCCTGGTCTCTCGTAAGTACCATTTGACCTCACACAAACTCACTTATTATTATCGTTACGTTATTACAACCATTATAGCTTACAGTCAATAAAAATACAATATGATTAATAGAACAAGCTAAAATATGAGCTGCCGTGCCAAGCTGCCTCGCTGAGTTGCCACGCCTGAGCTATCATGCTTCAGCTACCTCGGTTGATTAACCTTTAAACACTATTGCTAATTAGGGATTTGTCCCTAATCTCAAGATTCCCTTCAAGTCCCCTCTACACTTACTATAAAAATTACATATCAGTTATTCACACAACATGTTCATTATTATCGTGACACACTAAACATTTCGTGTACATGTTGCATTTATGCATCAGAGATGCAAAAAAATATCATAGTAAATTTACAACCGTGGATTTTGCAACAAATTCATTTCGTTTATTTCTATTATAAAAAAAATGGGCAAGAATTTTTTGTCTCCCTCTCTATATATATATGTGCGTATGTGTGAGTATGTGTACTTATTTACGTACTTTTGTTAATTTTTTTGTAATAACTTACTAATTTCTAGCCTGATTGAATAAAAACTATTTTACTCGTGTTTTAATATATCATCGTGTTCAAGTGGGTATAAAAATTATTGATCGTGCTAGTCATGTTGTGTTGAATAATTCATGTTAATAAAATGTAAAAACTGTGATTTTGTGTGTCTCGTGTCATGTTCGCATATAAACGTTGATTATTATATTAGGTCAAAACCCGAGCCAAAAACATGTATTGTCACCCTAAGGGTTTAGCTTACTCATTTTAGAGATTTTAATACGTAAGTTCCTTGCCAATTACTTGGCTCACAGTTTGGGTTACGGTGTTGATGATTTAGTGAGTTAGGTATCCTTTATATTTCTGGAAGAAAGCACCCTCGTTTTTTTTATTGGCAAATGGGGTACACTCAGAATGCACACTGGGAGATGATAAAGCTTTTGAAGATTGGGGTGTCTTGTTGTGAAAAGGGTTTGGAGATTAGGCTTGATATGAAAGAGGTGGTTGAGAGGATTCAAATGATAAAGGAGAGAGACGATGCATGATGATTAGTTATGCTAAAAAAATAGTGTTTTTGACGACTATTAATTCTGGACAGAGGGGTAATGTAACATCTATCATTTGTATTCAAAAAATTTATGAGCTTGCATGGGGATTGTATGTACCGTGTATTTTTGTATGTATGAATGAAATTGATGATTCTACATATCTTACTTGTTTAATCGGTCTCTCTTGAAGAAGCAAATATCCATTGGACGTCGCTATGTGTAAAATAAGTTTAATTTATATGCAAAAGTTTAATGTTGTGAATGGGTTGATGATAGGGACTTCATTTTCATAACAAAAGAATCAATAGGCCTAGAACTTGAGATTATCATCAAAATTAGTAGGCATGTAAATTATATAGTAAATGATATTTGGGTTGCATATAATATTTCTCAATTAATTTCGATCTCAATAACGCAGTCTTGAGTGATAAACATGATTTTATCAATAAACACATATCAAAGTCCTTTTTATAAGTACACTCAACATGGTTTTTCCATTCTAAGGGAACCACACTTATTGCTACAAAATACCACAAGACAAAAATTATGTTTTTTTGCTAAGGGTCACCACATTGTATATATTTTTTTTTTCACAATTGTTTCAACAGAAAACCCCACACATTATCTCTCTCTACCCACTTCACTCCAAACCCCACCTTTCATCTTCTTCACAAAATACAAGACAACTTTGTCTCCATTAATCCAACCTTCCTTCTACAAACCATCTTTAACATTATTAAGTTTTTCTTCCATTGATCCCCACAAACTTATTAAATTTCTTGTCCCCCAACACACCGACCATTTTCAACTACATTATTAAACTAGGGTTGTATTGGTAAATACACAAATACCAATGGATAATCTAACCAAAGACAATGGCTACACGTTCAAAGCAAATGAAAACTCCACAAATGACATTTATGAGGGAAACTTTGGGTCCCATTATATATATATAATTTCAAGAGAAAAATAAAAAATTTGGAAAAAAAAAGTTTTTTAGGGCCTACAACTAGGTATGATGTATGGATGATGTATAGACCATGATGTAGATGAGTCTATATATATAGTTAAAAATGGTCGGTGTGTTGGGGAACAAGAAATTTAATAAGTTTGTGGGGATCAATGGAAGATAACTTTAATAATGTTAAAGATGGTTTGTAGAAGGAAGGTTGGATTAATGGTGACAAAGTTGTCTTGTGTTTTGTGAAGACAAAATGTAGGGTTTGGAGTGTAGTGGGTAGAGAGAGATAATGTATGGGGTTTTGGAGTATAGAGCATGATGTAGATGAGTCTTCTCGTATATATATATATATATATATATATATATATATATATATATATATATATATATATATATATATATATATATATATATATATATATATATATGTGTGTGTGTGTGTGTGTGTGTGTGTACGAGAAGACTCATCTACATCGTGATGTATACATCATCCATACATCATACCTAGTTGTAGGCCCTAAAAACTTTTTTCCCAATTTTTTTTATTTTTTTCTTTAAATTAGCCTTCCAATTAACCCATGTTCAAAAAATTAGGTCAAAATACATTTTGTAGCTATTTTTAAAAAATCCACAAAAAACTACTCAAAATACCTTATTTATAAGGGTTTGCGCCAACATTTTTTGTGATTTTTTTTAAATAGCTACAAATTGTATTTTGATCTAATGTTTTGAATATGGGTTGATTAGAAGGTTCATTTCAAGTGAAAAATAAAAAATTTGGAGAAAAGTTTTCTTAGGACCTAGAACTAGGTGTGATGTATACATCATGATGTAGGTGCGCCTTCCTCTCTCTCTCTCTCTCTCTCTCTCTCTCTCTCTCTCTATATATATATATATATATATATATATATATATATATATATATATATATATATATATATATATATATATATATATATATCTATATATCTAATATGGGAGAGGGGTGTTTGAATAGTAACACGATCTAACGGGTGTAAATTGTTCTCGTGGTGCGATCTAATGGGCTTAGGCAAATGAGACAATGCTCTCTTGATCCCCAAACCCACCCCCGACTAGATCATTCCCTTCTCTCACTCATTTCTGCTCTCTCCCCCTTTCAACAAAAACCCTCTAAACACTAACCCTCCCCACCTCCTCCCTCCACCTCCGCCCTACTCCTCCACCGCCGACCTACGCCTCCACTGCCGCACACGCGAACCCTAACCCTTTCTTCATTTTGTCTCTCTCTCTTCTCTACCCCCTCATTTCGGACCTCCCCCCTCACGCCCAAACCTCACACCTCACACCTCACACCTCACATGTCACACCTCACGCTGCCTCCCTCCGGTAACCCTTAGGTAACCACTTACACTGCCTCCCTCTTTATTTGTGTGTTTATGATTTTAAGGGGCTAGGGTTTCGATTAGGTTTCGATTTGAGCTTACATTACATACATTTGAACTGTGGGTTCGATTTGGCTGGGAATCATGGTTTTTGACAACTTTTTTTATGTTTTCTGCAGGTCTAACTATATCCTTTTCTGTAGGTCTAACTATATCCACATCAGGTAAACCTTCTCTCTCTCTCTCTCTCTCTCTCTCTCTCTCTCTCTTGCATTGAGATTTTGTGTTTTTTTTTTGTTCAAATTAAAGTTTTATAAACCCTAATCTTTAGTTTGGTTCTTTGATTTGGGTTTTTTGTGTTTTTATCTAGGGTTTGCATATTTGATGATGTGGTGAAGAGGATTAAATGTTTTTTCCCTGATCTGAAGTTGGTATATTTTTCTCTGTTAGTTTGTTATGGTACTATATGTAGTGTAAACTGAATTTATATTTTTAGATTTTGGCTAAAAATAATTTTGATTATTTTTGTATCATTATTATTTCAGTAGTTGTTATTCTGTGAGTACTCCGAATTATTTTTGTATCATTATGTGTATTGTGAACAAATTTACACATTTATAAGTGACATAGAAGAAATTTTCTACATTCATGTTTCTTTTTAATTTATAGCATTCATGTTGACTCTTCATGTTGCAGATCTTTGACAAAATGGTCGAGGGATTCACATTCATACGGATTGAAAGGTACTAAAATTTATTTTAAGTTAGTTTTGTGAACGCCTTGTAATTTTATGTGACCTTATTTCTTAATTATTTTGTTCTATATTAAGAACGATAGATATATCATCTTGATTTTTTTCGGGCAATTAAGTGGTTTAGAATTTGTAGTTTGTACTCTCATTTACTTCTTGACCTGATGGAATTTTGAATTGGTCTTCTTGATTTTGGATTGGCGAGGGTTGCATTCAATGTTCTTTGGTACTTTATCGCTAAGGTTCTTAGCTCTTAGTATCCCCACAAGTCACATTTGGTGGTAAAATGTTTGATTGAAATTGGCACAGTACAGGTTATTTACGAGTTTTATGCTTTTGGCTTATAAAGGAGATGTAAATAGGCCATTTTTCACATGTGTTTAGAATTCATAATTCCGTTTTTTTTATGTCATATTACTGTTAATATGAACGTTTGAGAGATTTTTTTTAATAATTTGTTGGCAATCCTGTCTGTTAAACAGTTCAACATTATAGTAGTTAGTTTCTATAACATTGGATCAATGATAACGACCTGAACGAGAAAGGTCTCAGTATTTACATCTTCAATATTTTGTTAGGTGTTAGGTCTGCTCTTCTGTTTTCTATTTTATAGGTCTGCTCTTCTATTTTCTTCAATAGTTTGTGTGTGTACATCCATACAATAGGGGTGTTCGAGGTGCTTAATCGACACTCTCCCGGAGGTGTTACACGAAATGATACTTTATGAAATTATTTATGCGCCTTCAGTTTAAATGCTCTATTTTCTTGCTGGATTCATTTTGTGGTTTTAATGTCCTTGGTTTATCGTGACTTGGTTGAATTGGTTTATTCTCGATTATCAAGTGCAAACATATAGACATAAGTCATCTTTAAGTGTTCTTTCATATTTATTCGTCTTTTTCATGTGATTTTTGCACTCGCTAGCTCTGGCTCCATAGTTTTTTTCATTCATAATTGGTTCTGCTTTGATTTTATCACAGGGAACAACTATGGATGAGGTACTCTCACCTATATGTGGATTCGCTGATTCATGGATGATGAAAGCAAGTGAAATACCAACACGAAATTTAAAGAATTTGCGACACTTGAAAAAGTAAGCTTTATAAAGAAATTCATCCTATTGCCCCCACATACATGATACTAATACTGGATTTGTTTTGTTTATTTTTGCTCAAACAAAGGATTTGTGATGATGGGTTCAAATTTGAGTTCATTTTTTGGTTTCAAACATGTATTTTGGAATTTTGTTCTTTTGTGAACATGGGTTACTGGATTTATGTTCTATTTTCACTTTTTAGATATTGTTGTTGAACACAATTAGCTGTTCTTTTACGAACACATTTCAAACACTTTTTAGCTATTGTTCTCAGAGTTTCACATTCTTAAATCTGGGACTTTCAAACTATTCATTTTTTTTACCTTATTTTTCAATTTTTAAACTAAGTTGAGATTTGATTTTTATTATACTATATTAAAACTTAATGAGTGTCTTTTTCCCCCTTATTTGCAGGTTATTATTTGTCTATCTCCATGAGGACAAAGCCGAAAATTGAATGTAGTTATCAATTTGTGACAGAAAAAATTGCATACTCCTTCATTTTCTCCTTCTGATTTGTCATTGTCGACGGTAAAACACCCTGTCGTCTCCGAGAACTGCCGACAGTACAGTTATTACTCTCTTTACCTCTCTTTTTTCAGCTCCTTTTTTGAATCGCACACACTCAAAGGCTCTTTTTTTGGGGTTTTTTCAGATCTGAGTTATGGATTAGATATATAATATGGATTAGATATATAATATGAGAGTTTTTTTTTTCAGATCTGAGTTATGGATCAGATCTGAGTTTCAGATCGCACACACGAAACAAACGTTTATTTTAGTTGGTACATGAATTGATAGAGAAAGCAAATCTGAACCTAGATGAAGTTAGAGACTGTTGTTGAAATTGTGCTCGCTCCCGGCTCCCAAAACGTAAGTGAATACAGGATCGCTGCATTATACTCTTTAATATTTCTGCATTTAAAGTTGTATATATTTTCTTGATGCTCTATTTATAAAATATTGATCCAAACTCCTTTTCTTTTCGGATTTGTGCAGCTATGTCATTCAAGAAATTAGCCTTTAAGTACCACCCTGATGTGCCACCACATGCCCAAACAGAGGAGTACACGAGGAGGCTCATTCGAGTACAAGATGCTTATGAGAGTTTGTCAAACGAGCATATACTTTGCCAAACGAGCATAGTATAAGCATGTTGGCTTTGGCAACGAGGAAGTAGCATGTTGGCTTTGGCAGCGAGGCAGTAGTGCTGCTGTCGTGGCAGTGGCAGTAGCATTTTATGCACTGTAATGTCTCCTAATTATTTCTTCTGAAACTTGGATATTGGTGATACATGTTGGGTTAGATATAGAATCTGAAATGATACTCTTATTTATGATGTTATAACGTGTACTCTTGAATGAATTAGTTGTATGCAAGTTTGGTGTTATAATGTGTACTCTTGATGGAATCAGTTGTATGCAAGTTGGATTAGCTCTACTCCATTAGTAATATATTAAGGATAAAACATGATTCTTTTATTATATTAGGGAATTAGTTGTATGCAAGTTGGATCATCCATATATGTTGAGGGACTATTGCAGATTGATTGTGGAAGTTATCCAGTTCCGAAAATCTTCATTCTATATTACATATCATGTTTGGGAGTTCTAATATGTCATTTTGGAGAGTTCTAATTTGTCATTTTGGAGTACTAATTTGTTTATTTATTTTTATCTGAATCACATATTCATGTGTTCTTTTACTCTGCGAGATCTAAAAAAGGACCATATTGGGACTTTATTATCTTCAGGACCATCACTGCAGATCATCATCTATCGCCCTCCTCAATATTTTCCTTACTGATGTTCAGGTCTTTTGCTAATGTCCTTCTCCTCTTCATATACTCGCATATTAGTTGATTATGTATGCATAAAACATGTATAAACACACATTAGGACTGAACATACATAGGACAAGCCAAGCATTAAGACTTCTTGGCTTTAGATCACATATTAAGACTGCTTGGCTTCAGAATATTTGCCTTATTGTGTGGCTCGGTGTAAGCATTTCCTTCCTGATCTCCAATCCTCTATTATCAATCTAATGCGTTCTTGATACATTACCTTCCCGATCTTCAATCCTCTATTATCAATGGCCGAAACAAGTTTCTAAGTTTTTGTCAATGCTTCTGAAACTTGACGTTCGTTAAAGAGAGCTTAATTGATTCATCAGCTATCATCAAACAAAGCACGTTTGTAATTCCCCAGTAGCAAAATCACATGGGCTCTATTTGAAAAGATAATAAAGTTCTCTGAGTCACTTAAAGCCTTCTGATTTTTTGCCCTGGTGTAGCAATCGATAGCATCTGAATAGTACTCTTCCCCCATTATAACATACTAATTACCCTTATCCTTGAGTTCAATGGCTGCTGAATCTTTGAGGGCATTAACAGAAAGAAGGTTATCTAATTCTCTCTCAGTTTTGGGTTCTGAAACAACCTCCATCTATAGCGCCATTGCTTATTGTGACTTTACTACTGCCACTACCCACACCTATTCCTATTCCTATTCTTATTCCTATTCTCAACTTGACATTAGCAAGCTTGAATCTTATCATAACATGTCTAGGTTGTTAATTTTTTGAAATGTTCCACACAACAAAAATAATAGTTGTTCAGCTAGATTATGCCAACTTTTGAAAGAAAAAAAATGATATTTATACGTAGCATATGATTCTTTTTCTCCAAAAAAAATTTCAATGGTGTTGATGCATAAAATAAATGGTTTAGGATCCAATATTACTCAAGTTAATATCATACACTAATGCCATTGCTATTTGAATTTTCAGTTGAGCCATGCCTTGAGCGTGAAGCAGCCTTAAGCGTTTCAAAAGTATTTTCTTGCAATGCCTTGAGCGTGCCAGAAGTGGCTAAATTCGAGAGTTGTATTACTTCAGGACAACTGCTCCAGATCTGAATGAGGAAAGAGCTATGCTACTTGAGGAGTGGATCAATTCAAGAGCAATTTTGGAGAACTCGGAGATGAATTTGGTTCGAGTGAAGTAGCCGAAGAAATTATATGATGTATTGATCTCATTTAGTGGTATTTCTTCTTTTATTTTATCTCAACTTAGTTGTTTTGTATTGATCTCATTTAGTTGTTTTGTTTCAGCACTGATGCACTATATACCGCTGACAACCGAAAAGCTTGCTGGGATTACATCACTCTGTTCTTTGTTTCGTATATAGTGCACTGCTGCACTATATACAACGTACATCGCTGACAGTCAAAAAATTCATTTTGTTGATGAGAAGCGATATGACACGCACCAGCAGCAGTAGCAGTAGGTAAACGCAGCAGCAGCAGCAATAGCTGTAAGACACGCAGCAGCAGCAGCAATAGCTGTAAGACACGCACCAACAGCAGCTGTAGGACACGCAGAAGCAGTTTTGCTGAGGAGACACCGAGTTTCCTTGATGATTCTTGGACGTAGGTGAATTACATTGTTTCTATCCTTCTTTTTGGCTATACATTTTATTAGGAGACATTCTTAATGACCGAGTTTTCATTTATGATGCTCATAACCTATCTTTTTTTATCACCATTGATTGTATCGGTTGATTGATTGCAGGGAGTAGTACGTTGCCGACTATCCCAAACGAGATCCTTTCAAGGAAGTGCTTGCCTCGGGAGCAACCCGGGATCCAACCAATATTTATATGGAAATCAGAAGCGCATTTGTAGAGGGTAAACATGCTCATGTGGATCACAATAATGCATGAAAGCTCACACGCGCTGAACATTGTGAGAAGAAAGAGCGAAAGTTATTTGATGACCCAAGGACATTACGATCAGGAGAACCAGTTGACAAAGTTGTTTTATTATGTGGTATTTTTGATATTGTATTATGATTTAGAGATTTTTTAAAGAATATTCAAAGAATTATACTTTGTTAGTACTTGGTTTTTATTTTAGGTTCTATGTTTATTAGTTTGTGATCAGGGGTGATGTTGGCTAGAAATTATGGGATTCTTCATTTGAATTTGATTATATGTTCAGGTTTTATGTTCGTATTTGTATATTTATAATTATGGATGATGTCTATACGAGGTCCAAGAAGTAATATTATTATTAGTAGTAATGTTGTTGGGAGTATTTATTTTTAAAAAGGGGATAGTCTTATAAACAAAGGGGACTCTGCCCAAAATTTCTAAAATCTTTTTAGGGTGTTGTATGTATGTATCTAAATACGACGTATGGTCCAATCAACGACGTATACGTTCAAAAATTTATGCCGTGCCTTCAGGCAGGGGCATACCCTAGTATATATATATATTCTAAGGGATTGAATAAATAAAAAAAATTCAAAAATCGTGCAGACACTGTTCAGTGATTCGAGATCGGGGCCCCGAAATGAAGTCCAAATTTTGGGGTAACCATCCCGAACAAAACTTATATTTTTTTCCAAAGAGGTCAATTCAGTATAATCACCCAGATTCTCCTTATATTATTCGGCATATATATGCCTAAGTATTGAGCTTAATTAGCGATAGTTACCCTGAATAAACCTATACTGACTCGGGATAGTTACCCCAAAATACTTTAAGAATTTCGACAGATTCATGACGAATGGAATTGGAATACAGTTAAGTCATATAGATCCAAATATTCAAGAAATTAAACCCTTATATTCATTCACACATACAAAAATCAACTCATAATATTTTTACTTATGGAGGATGCCTTCTTGGATTTCAACTCCGTATTATTTGACGATGCGTTAGCAAATATAGAGATACCCAACGGGGATAGTGCTTCTTTAGGAGTTGATGTTAGTATGACATTTTTTACGGATAACCTATTTCCCACACGATAAGAGTTAGTTGATTGGTCTCAAGCGCAAGCCCGGTCAGTTAAAACAGTGATAGTCATCATGAAGTCCGATGCACCTTCTGCAATGCATAAGGGACGTCTACACATTGGTTGTGAGAGGGGATGTGAGTACCATGATCATCACAAGAAGAATGTTGGGAATTAAGGTAGTGGCCAAGAGAAAAAAGGTAGGAAGAGGTACACGGACACTCGGAAGTGCAACTGTCCATTTTTGTTGAAGGGCATTCCAATTGACAATTGACAGTGGATATTGTCTGTTGTTAGCGGAGTTCATAATCACCTGTTGCTGGAAACGTTGGTTGTACATGCATATGTGGGTTGGCTTACTTCGGTGAAAAAAATTGTTGAAGAGATGTACTTGAGCGGTGTAAAGTTGGCCGCCATTCTAACGACGATTAAAAGTCGTATTGTTAGTAAAGTTTCGACCATGAAAATAATTTACAATGCTAAGGGGAAGTTGAGGATCTCAGAACGAGAGGGTAGAACGGCGATGCAACAGTTAATGAAGTTACTTGGGGATAAAAATTACGTGTATTGGTATTGAACGAATGAGTCTACTATGGAGGTGGAAGACATTTTTTGGGTGCATCCAAACTCAATCCAACTAGACAAGTTTTTTTCGTCCGTTGTCATTGTTTACTGCACATACAAGACCAATCGATACAAGATGCCTTTGTTCCAGATGGTTGGAATAATATCGTGTAGTAGGAATTTCAATATTGCCTTTGCCTTTTTAGCAACGGATAAGGTGGAGAACTATCGATGGGCGTTAAGACATTTGAAATCCCGATTTGACCCGTTTTCATGTCCCAGAGTTTTCATCACACATCAGGAGTATGCGTGCATGAACGCATTGCGGGTTATGTTCCCCGAGGCTAGAATAATTGTTTGCACCTTCCACGTTCATCAAAATGTGGAACTCGATGCTAGGAAAGAGATCAACGATAAGGATACATTGAAGAAGTTCATTAGGGATTGGATGCATTTGGTTGAATCCCCCACAAAAAGTGATTTTAACGAAGAGTGGATGTTATTTCACTGTGATTGGGTTGCGTTCCCGAACACGCTTCAGTACATAGAGTGTACATGGTACAATATAAGGGAGAGATTCGTTCATGCGTGGACAAATATGGTTAGGCACCGGGGAAATCAAACTACTAACCGTTGTGAAGGAGCACATGGTAAGTTGAAGAGGCACTTGGAGAGTTCTCAACTTACTTTTGATAAGGTTTTTTCCGGCATGCACAACTACATTGAGTTTCAAGTGATGGAGATCATGAGCGAGTTTGAGGATTCTTTGCAAAAATTAAAGCATTGCCACAATATTCCTATTTTGCGAGAGCTCATAGGTAGGGTTTCTCATTATGCCATTGACTTAATTATTGAGGAGGTGAAGACTTGTGATACCATTGGCATGTATGTTAAATCATTCCAACACTTGGCATGCAACATCTATGATCTACCATGCGCTCATGAATTGGTCATCTACTGGATGGAGGGTGGGGTAATACTTTTATGCACATTGGCGCAAATTGACAATGGTTCCCGAATTAGTGAAGTACCATATGGTTGACTACGAGCCGGAAATGATTTTTTTTAAACAACGATGGGAACGGTCAACTATCAATGAGAAAACGGCTATGCTGCGAAAACTGAAGGACATCGGGTGTCTCACAACTGCTAGGTTATTTGAGCCATCCGTGCTAAAGCATTGCAAGGGTCACCCGAGAGGTCGAAAACCAACTTCTAAAGAGCAAAAGAACGAGAAGTCAACTAAAAGGGATCCCTCGGGCTTTGAACTTGCTAGGCAATCAATAAAAAAGGAACACCTTGTAGTCCAAAGGCCTACGAATAAAATTGATTTTACGTAGTTCACCCGCCTATCCCCATGGTGCCCGAACTACTCCCCCGCATATAAACAATTTATCAATGAGATACCGGTGTTTTATTAAGATTACGCAGAAGATATCATTGAGGTTGAAGCTGACAGAAATTGTGGGTTTAGATGAGTTGATAAATGCCTCAGATTTGGGCCCGATGGATGAAGACAGGTGAGATCAGACTTTATTGAAGAAGTCACGGCAAATACTTGAAGACGGGTAGTACCCCAAATTTTAAACTTCTTAGAAATATGAATTTCCTTTTCAGAGATGCGGAATAAAGATGGCTCAACACAACACACACAAACAACTAATTTTAATTTTTTTCAAATTAAAATATACAAAACTCAAAGTGAATTTAAATTAGACAACACAAAATATTCACTTAAACCAATTTAACCCAAATCTAAGAAATTTGCCTACCACAATTAATTAATTCATTTTTGCAAATTTGGCCAAACCAAATTTTATCCAATAAAATTCATGGCTTGAATTAAATTAATGTTTACCTAAACAATTTAGCACCAAATTAAATATACCAAATTTTATCTTTTTACCTACGCATGCATCTAATGTGAATTTGCAAAAGATAAAATAAACAAATAACCACTACGCCATGATGTACGAGGAAAAGTCCATAACGGGAAACAACCTGGGACGACCCTAGCCTCAAATCCACTAAAAACGATTTTACAAGTACAAGAAAAAAAAAGACAAACAACACTCGACTTAACTGCGTCCAAGCCCCAACGCTTCTTATACACAACTCTGCCTAGCGAATAACCACAGAGATCCACCGTGGTCTCAGAATCCACTGATCGGACTTTAGGAACAACCTTCAACCACACATGATGCCTTTCACCATGTGAGAATTCCGCAGTAAAACAACGAACTTCTTCTTTACAGGATGTAGAAGTAAACCCAAACAAACTCTTCAATGCGGTAGAGTAAAACCCGGTGCCACACACTCCAAGCAAGATATATATATGGTAACTTGGAATAAACAATCTATGGGTGTAAACAAAAGTGTTGAAGAATAATGTTCTTGAAAATGCAAACACTTAAACATAAACTTTTGAACTAAGAAATTTCTCTCAAAAAAGGTGTTTAGAAAATCTCAAAAGTTAGTTTTTTAAACTTGATTCCCGCACATATAACTTTTGGCAAGAGTTAGTGGATAAAAGTAAGTAGGAACATGGAGAAAAACTGAATAAACTGCCAAAAAATTTCCCGCCAGAAATCTCGTTCGAACGAGATTTTCGTTTGAATGAAGTCTCGTTCGAATGACCCTTATAAAGAAGTTCCAAAGTCAAACGGGGAAAACTCGTTGGCAAACTCATTTGAACAACATTCTCGTTCGAACAAAAAACTCGTTCAAACGACAATATCGAACGAAGTTCCAGAATGCTTAAAATTCAATTTTTAGCCATAAACTTTATTTTAATGCTTTAAGGAAACCTTCTGTAAACATCAGTTTAAATTAAAACTACACCCAATAAATATATTTCCAAGCTCCTATATATATTTAAAATGCATTCATACCTTAGGAGCATTGGAACCAATGTTGTTGACGTAGAACGCAAGACAAACTCGACATTTGATGAAGCTTTATAATCTTGGCTGCTACGTCTACAACTAACATGACATATGCTTGAATGGATAAACTTGAACACTATCCTATGAGTCAAATGTTTTTGTCCAGAATTGACCCGACACTACATTGAGACTCATTCGGAGACTTGTGTCCTTACAAATCTCCTCCTTTGGATATTCCGGGACAAAAAACAAAACAAAATCCTAAAGGGTCATCAAGATCTACTAGACTCAAACATCCCACCCAAACTTGACTCAAGACATAAGGATAAATATCCTTGCCGATGAAGGTTGCCATTTAGAAGAATTCCTGCACACTTAAGCAAACTATCAAACACATAGGGAATATCAACATATGTTATATGCATGTAAAATAAATACTCCCCCTATATTAATTTTTCTTTATCAACTATGAGCAACCTAAGAAGATAGCACCCACCCCTTAAGTTAAATCTCCTAAACTTAGATAAGATAACGATAGAATTAGATACCATTTCTCCACCTATCATTCTCCCCCTTTTTGTTCAGGAATAGACAAAGGTGATAGAATTAATTAAAACAAAAGTGCATACAATGCAAAGAACATGAAAGCATATAGGCATCAAAATCATAACTAATCCATACAAATAATAAAGGATACCAACTAAGATGCAAGAAAATGATTCCAAGATGATACATGAGATATTAAGCATGTGATATCAACAAAAATACAAAAAGATAGATACCAATTATGAAGTAGAAGCATATATGGACTAGAAAGCAAGGCAAGGACAAAATAAATATCATATATATACATACTCTAAGTATACCAATAATGCACACGCACATATATATTGATATAAACTCACAAATGACACAAAAAACAATAAGTTTTTCACACTCATGTGGAAAAAATGTGTCATATGGAAACGGAAGCGTAGGGGTGTGAACAAGTAACAAGTAAATTTAGACCCAAACACTTAAAACATGTTCACGGAGTTCTTATTTGATTGCAAACTTTATCACATTTGAATATAACCTCATGTGATAGTATAAATTGAACTCAATGAACAAGCATACACAATGCATACAAGCCGAGAGTTTTGATGATTCTACAAACCAATAGAGTCATGAAATTGAAAGTACAGCTAGGATAAATAGACATTGTGCAAACCGTTGATATACCATCCAATCTCCCTCAATAAGCACATATATTTTGAATGAATATATCAATTTAAAATAGGCCTTGGCAATTATTTTTCTTTTTTTTAATGCCATATTTTATTTTTAGGCCTTTGGACCACGTATTTCTTTTCGGTCCATTCCAAACGGTGGCTTACTCGCAAAGGATGATATTTCCTTTCGGAGCCCTTCACCCTGCACATTTATATATATTGTTTTATATCTCACACAAATCTCACGTGTAACGGATTTTAGCATGCACTAGTCCTCCTAGGTCACATAGTATGTAGATGACTAGATTGGAAGGAAAACAGCTCACAAAGCTCAAATATACAAGTGAAGTTAAAATTTCAAGTGAGCTCATGCATGCGTGAAATGAGGAATATAAAAATAGAATCCATTTAAGCAACACAAAATCCAACTACTCCATGTAAGCATGGTAAAGAACATTTTAAGGATTGACAATCTTAACCAAAAGTTCTAGCCACATGGGAGTGAAAAAGAAGGGATTCAAACACAAGTATATGCCATATAGAGTGTGTCAAACTTAAAATACACACCAAAACAAAAATCTTTTTCAGTTTTTGAATTTTTTAAAAAAAAATACTCAAAAGACACACAAAAGTCATTTGTATTTTTCAATTATTGCAAACAAAAATGAAAGGAATATAATATAAAAGATAAACAAAAATCATAATTCTAGCATGTGATTAAGCATGGAGCATAGACTAGAAAATCATTAAAATAAGCATACAATTAGCATGATGATATAGCATGAATCACTAGAGGTAAAGTATGCAAACAACTAACACATTCAACCTTTAGATTTAGCAAGGGAGGAAGCATGTGAAAGTAAATGAGAATAAAAAATCGAATCTTCTAAAGCTACCAAGTCGGATCTCCTAACCCAAACAAGTGGCGAATGACGATCTCGGGGTGTAGGGATCTTGGCTACCTCGGTTGCCTTATGGTGGGATTTTCTAGGACCTCGTTTAAGATCAGAACAAAATTTCCTAAGATGACCTTTTCGACCACAATGTGAACACCTAAAGTCTCGGCGAAAATATTTACGTAAGGAATGATCTCTAAAGGCTTTCCTAGGTGATTCTCCTAAAACATTGGTTTTGTCTTTATGAATTGATTCATTACAAGTGTCAAATCCTAAACCATATGTGTTATTTTTAATTTGGACCGTTCTTAATATTTTATCTAATTTCTCCGAACGACAATCCAAATCAAATTTGACTTTACTAGAGTCTTTTAATTTATTTTCTAATTCTAAAATTCTAGACTCTAACAAAACATTTCTCTCTTCAAACTTAAGAAGCTCCCTTTTCATTGACTCCATTAAGCCTCTAAGGCTATCTCTCTCGCCTTCTACATATTCAAGCTTCTCTAGAAGAGCTCTCTCACGTGACCTAAGGTCTTCAACCAACACATGATCATCAACAACCTTGACGCGCTCTCTTATACTAGCTTCTAACTTCCAAATTTGCTCTTTTTAATTTAATAGATTCTTCATATAGTTCTTGAAAAGAATTTTGAAGTTCACTCACATTAACCTCTTCTTCATTTTCACTCTATCTCTCTTCTTCACTCTCACTATATCTCTCTTCTTTACTCTCATAACCATAAAAAATAAGGTAATCATAAACTTTGACCTCGGAAGTGTCATGTCTTTGTGTGCTCACATTACTAGCTATAAAAGTCACAAATTTGGGCTTCATGGGGGAATCGGATCCCTCTTCCTTATCACTATCACTAAGGGTTGAATTATAGGAAATTGGCTGCTTACCCTCTCTCCTTAGTTTAGTGGGGCACTCTCTCGCCCTATGGCCATACCCTTCACAACCATAACACCTATTTGACTCTTCCCTATTTAAATTTTCATTAGAAGTTTTAGGGATCTTTTCGGCTTTGTCATGCTTAGAATGTTCAAATTTCTTGAAATAATTTTTAAATTTATCTTTGTTGATTTAAGAAATTTATGAAACTTCTTATCAAACATAGACATATCTTCCGAGTCACTATCATGTTCACTATCCACTATTTATGTTTCCTCCTTTTGAGATTTCAAAGCAACGCCCTTATCTATTTTCTTTTCGGTTTTGGAGGGAAACATGTCTAGTTCATAGATTTGTAAATCACCTACGATATCTTCTAATTTCGTACAGGTTAAAGTGGGTAAAGAATTTAACACGGCCACCTTAGGAATAAATCTATCAGGTAAAGACCTTAAAATTTTATTCACAACTCGGTTGTCGGGTATTTTCTCTCCCAAATTAAAAGATGAATTAACTATATCGAAAAGTCTAGAATAAAATTCATAAAATGTTTTTTTTTCATTCATTTTTATTGTTTCAAATTAAGTGGTGAGGTTTTAGAGTTTAGAAAATTTTACGACACTAGTTCATTCATGAGTGAGTTGTAAAATATCCCAAGCTTCTTTAGCGGTTTCACATGTCATAATGCGTCAGAATTCATCCGGTGCGACCGCACTAAACAAGGCATTTAAACCTCGGGAATTAAAATTAACAAGTTTAAATTCATTCTCACTCCATTGGTCGGCGGGTTTGGAAACACGTTCATTTTCAACTAAATATGTAGGTGGGGACCACCCATTAATGATTAATAACCAAACCCTCTCATCGATAGACCTAAGTGCTGATTTCATACGCGCTTTCCAATACGTGTAGTTGGAACCATCGAAAACATGAAATTTTGAAAATGGGGAAAATTCCATTTTTAGTCAAAAATATTTAAAAGGATCTTAAACGCAATAATTTAGCGATCCCGCGAATTTGAAGACGGGTAGTACCCCCAATTTTAAACTTCTTAGAAATATGAATTTCCTTTTCAAAGATGAGGAATAAAGATGGCTCAACACAACACGCACAAACAACTAATTTTAATTTCTTTCAAATTAAAATTGAAAAAAACTCAAAGTGAATTTAAATTAGATGTAACACCCCGTATTTTCATGCATTAAATATTTAATTAATTTGAGAATTGAAAATTACTTGTGAGTCGTAATTTTAATTGAATTAATTAGGGAAATTTTATTTAAATGTTAATCGGGAATTGAATGGTTAATATTTAAGGAAAACTTATTTACTAAGTGAATAGTAATATTGTATTTATGTCATTTCAGGTATTAATGATGGGATATGTACTTATTGCAGTCGGGAGTCGGTATAGACTAATTTGGGTGTGAAAAAAAGACTTTTTAGAAATTAATTTGGATGCCAATTCTGAATGTACGGTTGAGTTCGGATGGGCCGAGATAGTCAGAAAAGTGTACGCGGGGGTAATAAACGGGTCACGGGACGTTTTTAGGCATAGCCGGGCCCACACGGGGACATTTGGGTCACTTGGGCTTGGCCCATTGGGCAAAACACGGAATTTAAGGTTAATTAAACAAATAAAAGAAATAAGGGAATGGATGAATTAATTAGAGGAAGTACTTAAAGGGTTAGGAAACCCTAACAGCAGCCAAAGCCAAATTTGGGGATCACAAGAGAGCATAAAGGAGTCATCTTCAACCTTGAGCACTTGCGGTTCCAAATTCAGACTCTACGAACCTTAAGGCAAGTGGTTAACTTGATGTAGCATGTAAAGTGTATTTCAATTCATATTCATGTGATGTGTGTAATTAAAGAAATTTGTTTTGGTTATTAAAGCGGTATAAACATGGGGTTTTATAAATCATGAATCTGATTTATAAATCGATTAGAAAATCATATATAATCTGGGTAGTGTATTTATATCTGGTAAGATGTGTAAACCGAATGATTCAGAGACGAATTTGGTGGAAAGAAATTGATGTTTAAATGGGTTAAAGACTGAATGTAAATTTACCCCAAATCTGTAAAAACAGTAGAGAAAGAGAAATTTTGATGTTGATGGACTTTATAGAGGTTTCATATAAGGTATTTGATGTTTATTGTCGATGGGAACGCTTAGTTTTCAGCGTAGAAGAAAATAGGGTTTGGAGGGGGTGTCCATGGCTGAAACAGCCAACTCGAGGAAGACGAGGACCTGCTCGATCGATCGATCAAAGGGGGACCATCGATCGATCGATGGTCCGAAAATTTTGACAGTTCCCCTAGTTTTCCTTTATATGGAGAAAAATTTAATTTAACATTTTTCCATGCCTAAAATTGGTGAGTAATTAATACATGGATTTAAAATCTAATTAATAGTGAATAAAATTAATTAGAATTTGAAGGCGGCTTAGTGTGACATCATAGTTTAAAAATTTGTTGGGTTTTGGAGAAATTAGGTGTGACACACTAAGGTTGAATTTTGGAAAGTTTGTTCGAAAGGATTAAGTATGGATATAGTGAACAAGTCCGGGAATAACGGTTGAGAAATACCGAGATATAAATTTGATTTAGGTAAAGATTAAATAATTTAGAGTCGGGGATTGAGACTCGGGTGATGTTAATTCGGGAGACGAAAGTAAGTCCGGATATATTGGTTAGGGAGATACCAAAAGAAATTAATGTGTAAATTAATTTATAATTCGATTTGTGCCACAAACTCATTATAAAATGGAATAGGCTTGTGTTACGGACTTAGTACACGGTATAACCGGGATATATATATTTATATATATATATATATATATATATATATATATATATATATATATATATACGGTGTGCGATAGTATATGTATATGTATATATATATGGTGTGTGCTTTAATATCAGTGATAGATATGATTATTATATTATCTAGGGCTAGAGGGGGAGGATGCGCGTAGTGGATGAATCCCCTAGCTTGAGGAGTAGGGAGAGTATAATCCCAGGTCATAGCGTCCATTATATGGGTGAGGGTCATCTCACTTTCATGGAAGGAATATGACCGCCTCCAATATATATGTATTAACCAAGTTAGGGAAAAATTATGACTTGGGGTAACTAGGTCAGGTGAATATACCTAGTGGGATAGCACTTTAGAGGAATTTTACCCGGTGAGACTTTACTCGGGGAAAAATACTATTATTAAATGTTATATTAGTATGTTTGTGAATACTGTAATGTGACTGGGTATATAATTAGGTAAAGAATTATATACAAGTTAATTAATACAAAGCATGAGTTGTATTATATGTATAATAGATGTGGAAGTTATATGAAATTTCAAAAGGGAAACGATTTAATTAAGTTGATGACGATAATAACTTAAAAATCATAATTAAAGTATACTCGGTTAAAGAAGGGGGTTTACAAAGGGATTTATAGTTTATCTAGTCATAAGATGTAAAACTAGGTGAATTTATTTATGGCGTTAGTAGTGCACATTAGAGGAGGGGTGAGGATGTCCTCAAGGGAGTGCGGCACTAACTAAAATATGGAGAGCATGCATGTTTATTTATTACTGCAAGTTAATCATTTGTTATTTGTTTTTCAAATGTTTTTGGGTACTAACCCTTGCTATAAAAATTTTTAAAAACCTTTTAGGTGTCCAGCTACTGGGACGCCAGGCTTGACTCTGTTTCAGGAAATCCGTTGCTGCAGCATATGTGGATGTTGCGGGAGTTTTGATAGACGCCTCATTCTGTCATTCTAGTGTAGAGACTTCTATCAGTTATTTCGAGCATGTCGCTCACAGTTCCTTTAGATTCTGTCAGACTTGATGAGATTGATTAGTTGTCTTTATTTTATAATTGTTGGATTTTTGGGCCGATGATTTATTCGGTTAGTCATTTAATTTTGTATGGTTGTTTTAAATAAATTGTGATTTACTGTGTTATTTTATTTTCTGCATGAGTTTTCATTTAAGTTAATGAAAGATAAAACTTGGCACTGGTCAAATTTTGCTCACTTAGGTGGTTAGTAATTAAAAAGACGACAGTGATGCTAAGGATGATCCAACTGAGAAAGGTGTTCTGACTTAATTTAGGACTGATCACCCGGGGTTAATTAGGCGGGGTGTCACAGATGGTATGAGAGCATCAGGTTCTAGTGTCCTTAGGATCTATGCGGCTTTCTACATTTCAACGTAGCACTCGGTTGTTATAGAGCCCTATTATTAGGACTGTTGATTCATTTTCCGATTGTGAGATATCGTATTTCTGCTGTGTATATTTTTGTGTAAATTTTGTACTTATACGATTCAATCAATTTCAAATGCCACCGAGGAGACTGAGAGCGGAGAGGGCTTAGGCTAGGGATGAGGCCAGGGAGGCTCACCAGGAGCCACAGGTACCGCCACCACCACCACCACCCGATTTGATTTCCACTACTCAGGTGGCAGTGATAGTGGCCCTGGCGGTCGAGACAGTAATGCGAGCTGTGGCAGCTCACTTTCCACAGCCCCAAGCGCCGCTTCCAGTGGAACCAGCAGTTCAGGCTCCAGTGGGGCCACCATCTTGGCAGAGAGTTTGGGAGACCTTTCAGAAGGGTCACCCACTTGAGTTTCGGGGTAGTACAAATGTAGTAGAGGCACGTGACTGGAAGAAGAACATTCAGCGCCATCTGCACATGCTGGAGTGTACCGAGGTACAAAAACAGATGCTTGCTACCTTTCGTCTATTGGGGGCAGCCTTACAGTGGTGGTAGTCAGTTACCACAACCGAGGAGCGAGATTTGATGACAATAGCAGAGTTCTGGGTGCGGTTCGACCGCAAATACTTTCCACCAGCAGTAGAGACTGAGATGAGAAAGAAATTCAGTGATTTAGTTGAGGGTGAGCGATCAGTGGCAGACTACGAGGAAGAGTTCACCCGGTTGGCAAACTTTGTGACAAATGAGGTGAGTGATGAGGAGCGAAAAAAATCGAGATTTATGGATGGCTTAGCCTGGCGTATCAGACACCATTTGATTGGGAATCCGACGTTGGTGACGTATACAGATGTCATTAATGCCGCACTTGTACACTGCCAGGATCATCACTTCCATGCAAAGGGGAGCAAGAAAGTAGGGGAGCCGAGCCAACAGGGAAAAGCAGTTACTAGAGGTGACACAAGTGGTGCTCAATAGCAGACGAGAAGTCACCAAAGGAATCAGGCTAAGAAGTTTAAGCCTGGTGGGTACCAACCGGGAGGACAAGGGTTCAGGCAGGAGCAGCTGGGACCGAATCAGTAGCAGTAGGTTCCGCAGGGGCAGCTGGGCCAAGGGAATAATGGGGGGAGGGCAACAGGGCCAGGGCCAGCAGGGCCAATGATAGAGGGATGGTCAGAGACGTTGTTTTGTTTGTGGCCAGTCAGGACATTTCAAGAGGGAGTTCCCACAGAGGGGTAGAGGTCTACAGCAGGAGGCCCAATAGGGGCAACGGGGGTAGATGCCGCTAGCAGCAGCAGCAGCAGCACCCGCCCCATAGCAGCAGGGACATATGCACTACGGGCGTGTGTATAACGCCCGAGATGTTCCCAATCCCCCAGCGTAGCAAGCACCGCCAACAGTTGAGCGTATGTTTCTCATTCATGGTTATGAGGGTAGTATTCTTTTTGATACGGGAGCATCACATTCATTCATTAAGTTTAATTTTGCTAAACGGGCCGGACTACTAGAGACCGCGGGAAGTCTTCGGATGTGTGTAGATTCGCCAGTAGGCAGCGGGGCTACGATTCATTCGATTTGTCGGGGTGTGGACATTTTGATTGGGAGACTTAGTTTAGCAGCGGGCCTCTTAGTGTTAGATATGAAGGGGTACGATGTCATCTTAGGTATGGATTGGTTGACAGGTTATCGGGCAACGGTGGATGGCTACGAAAGGAACATCGTGTTCTCCATTCCAGGGAAGGAGATGTTCTTGATAGCAATGTCTCTACCTGATGGAGGGTCACACACACAATTGTATTACATCGAGGATGAGACCTCATAGGAGGTGGTTATTCCGTTGGACTCAATCCCAGTGGTGAGAGACTTTGAGGATGTGTCTCAGGAGATACCAGGGTTGCCACCTATCAGGGAAATCAAATTTGTAATCGATTTAGCCCCGGGGATAAGGCCAATTGCTCAGGCCCCATACCGTATGGCCTCTTCAGAGATGCGTGAGTTGAGAGAGCAAATTTAGCAGATTCAACAGCTTCTGGGTCAAGGTTTCATTCGGCGGAGTACATCGTCGTGCACCGGTATTATTTATAAAGAAGCAAGATGGCTCACTATGGTTATGCGTGGACTATAGAGAGATGAATAAGGCGACGATACAGAATAAGTATCCATTGCCTAGGATTGATGATCTATTTGACCAGTTGAGAGGGGCGTCTTACTCCTCTAAGGTCGACTTGAGGTCAGGGTATCATCAACTACGTATCCGAGAGGAGGATGTTCCTAAGACCGCTTTCCTGTCCCGGTATGGATCTTATGAGTTCAGGGTGATGCCATTTGGGCTCACCAATGCACCAGAAGTGTTCATGGACCTCATGAACAGGGTTTTCAGGGAGTTTCTTGATTAGTTTGTCATAGTGTTCATTGATGACATCCTGATCTACTTGCGTACTGAGGAGGAGAATGCAGAGCATCTGCGTATAGATTTACAGACATTGCGGGATCACCAGCTCTATGCCAAATTTGGTAAGTGTGGATTTTAGCTACGGGAAGTTCAGTTTCTTGGCCACGTGGTGTCAGACCGGGGTATTGCGGTGGATTCGAGTAAAGTATCGGCGGTAAGGGAGTGGGGTCAGCCCACGACACCAACTGAAGTATGTAGTTTTCTAGGATTGGCTGGTTATTACAGGCGGTTCATCAAAGTATTCTCAAAGATTGCGGGCCTTTTGATGAATCTGACCCAAAAAGGGGTACCTTTCACTTGGAGTGATCATTGTCAATTAGCTTTCAATGAGTTGAAGGGCATGTTGACATCTGCACCCGTGCTTGATCATTGTCAATTAACTTTCAATGAGTTAAAGGGCATGTTGACATCTGCACCCGTGCTTACATTGTCGAAAGGAGGATTAGAGTAACGGGTTTACACTGACGCATCCTTATAGGGACTTGGGGGTGTGCTTCAGTAGGAGGAAAGGGCTATAGCGTATGCGTCCAGGAAGCTAAAGCCACATGAGAGGAATTACCCCACTCATAACCTAGAGTTGGCAGCGATTATTTTTTCTTTGAGGATATGGAGACATTATCTTCTGTGGGAGCAATTCACATTATTCACGGATCACAAATCACTTTAGTATCTCTTCACCCAGAAGGATCTGAATATGAGGCATAGGCGATGGCTAGAATTCGTGAAAGACTACTAGTTTGATATTCAGTATCATCCTGGTAAGGCTAATGTGGTAGCAGATGCATTGAGTCAGAGACCGACTGGGGAAATATCAGAAGTCTGTAAAGTGAAGTGGAGAGAACTTCGGTATGAGGATGATGTAGCTAGGGCTTGTATGTCAGCATTATCCATCACACCTTAGATCATTATGCAGGTTGTGAGGGCTCAGGCAGAGGATCAGACCTACCGGGATAGGGTGAGCCAGTTGCTAGTTGAGGGAGAAGAGGGTTACTCGATCAGCTCGGAGGGAGGCTTACGCCTTAATGGGAGGTTGATTATGCCAGAGGATGTGGAGTTGAGGCACGCTGTTATGACAGAGTCTCACGGGTCGAGATTCGCAGTACATCCCAGTGGGGATAAGATGTATTAGCATATGAGGAGGCAGTATTGGTGGGCAGGAATGAAACGGGACATAACGGAGTTTGTTTCGAAATGTTCCACATGTCAGCTTGTGAAAGTTGACCATCAGAGACCATCAGGGATGCTACAGCCACTTGAAATTCCCGTGTAGAAGTGGGAGAGCATCTCCATGGACTTCATTAGAGGGTTACCGACATCGCAGAAGGGTCACGATTCCATATGGGTCATTTTGGATCGGTTGACCAAAGTGTCCCACTTCCTACCGGTTCGCACAGACTTTGAGACGATGCGTTATGCGCAGCTATTCATAGCGGAGATTGTTAAGATGCACGGGGTACCGATAAATATTATGTCTGATAGGGACAAAATCTTTGTGGCCCACTTTTGTCAGAGTTTTCAGGAGGCCATGGGCACGGAGTTACATTTGAGTACAACCTATCATCCACAGACTAACGGACAGACTGAGAGAGTCAATCAGATACTGGAAGATATGCTCAGAATGTGCATATTAGACTTTGGGGGAGGTTGGGAGAAATATATTCCTCTGGTAGAGTTTGCGTATAACAACTCTTACCAATTCACGATCGGCATGGCACCATTCGAGGCACTATACGGGAGACCTTGTCGTTCACCCGCTTATTGGTTAGAGGTGTGGGATAACAAACTATTGGATCCGGATATTGTTCAGGAGACATCTGCCAAGATAGAGCTGATCCGAGGGAGGATTCTGATAGCTCAGGATAGGCAAAAAAGTTACGCTGATGCTTCACGGAGACATGTGGAGTTAGAGGTTGGGGATCAGATATTGGTCCGGGTGTCCCATATGAAAGGGGTGATGAGGTTCGGCAAGAAGGGTAAGTTATCACCGAGGTACGTGGGACCTTTCTCTATTAATCGAGAGGGTGGGCCCCGTACCCTACAGGATTGCCGGAGCACCTTCAGCGGATACACGACGTGTTCCATGTAGCATCACTGAAGAAATATCGCAGGAGCGAGAGGGCTTTCTGGCACATTCCACTTGAGGAGATTGATTTACAGCCAGACATCTCATATGAGGAGAGACTGGTGGATATTATGGACTGTAGCGAATGAAAATTACGATCCAAGGTTGTACCACTAGTTAGAGTACAGTGGGATCATCACAACGTTGACGAGTCTACCTGGGAGCGGGAGGAGGATATGCGGGAACAATATCCATAGCTTTTCATCACAGGTATGACGTAATTTTGGGGACGAAATTCCTTTGTAAGGGGGGACTATGTAACACCCCGTATTTTCATGCATTAAATATTTAATTAATTCGGGAATTGAAAATTACTTGTGAGTTGTAATTTTAATTGAATTAATTAGGGAAATTTTATTTAAATATTAATCGGGAAGTGAATGGTTAATATTTAAGGAAAACTTATTTACTAAGTGAATAGTAATATTGTATTTACGTTATTTCGGATATTAATGACGAGATATGTACTTATTTCAGCCGGGAGTCGGTATAGACTAATTTGGGTGTTAAATAAGGACTTCTTAGAAATTAATTCGTATGCCAATTCTGAGTGTACGGTTGAGTTCGGATGGGCCGAGATAGTCGAAAAAGTGTACCCGGGGGTAGTAAACGGGTCACAGGACTTTTTTAGGCATAGTCAGGCCCACACGGGGGCATTTGGGTCACTTGGGCTTAGCCCATTAGGCAAAAAAGGGATTTAAGGTTAATTAAACAAATAAAAGAAACAAGGGAGCGACTGAATTAATTAGAGAAAGGACTTAGAGGGTTAGGAAACCCTAACAGCAGCCAAAGCCAAATTTATGGATCACAGGAGAGCATAAAGGAGTCATCTTCAACCTTGAGCACTCGCGGTTCCAAATTCAGACTCTACGAACCTTAAGGAAAGTTTTTAACTTGTTGTATCATGTAAAGTGTATTTCAATTCATATTCATGTGATGTGTGTAATTAAAGAAATTCGTTTTGGGTTTTAAAGGGGTATAAACATGGGGTTTTATAAATCATGAATCTGATTTATAAATGGACTAGAAAATCATATATAGTCTGGGTTGTGTATTTATATCTGGTAAGATGTGTAAACCGGATGATTCAGAGACGAATTTGGTGGAAAGAAATTCATGTTTAAATCGATTAAAGACTGAATGTAAATTTACCCCAAATTTGTAAAAACAGTAGAGAAAGCGATATTTTGATGTTAATGGACTTTATAGAGGTTTCATATAAGGTGTTTGATGTTTATTATCGATGGGAACACTTAGTTTTTAGCGTAGAACAAACTACGGTTTGGAGGTGGGCGTCCATCGCTGAAACAACCAACTCGAGGAAGATGAGGACCTGCTCGATCGATAGATCGAAGGGTGACCATCGATCGATCGATGGTCCGGAAATTTTGACAGATCGCCCAGTTTTCCTTTATATGGAGAAAAATTTAATTTAACATTTTTCCATGCCTTAAATTGGTGAGTAATTAATACATGGATTTAAAATCTAATTAATAGTGAATAAAATTAATTAGAATTTAAAGGAGGCTTAGTATGACATCATAATTTAAAATTTTGTTAGGTTTTGGAGAAATTAGGTGTGACACACTAAAGTTTAATTTTGGAAAGTTTGTTCGAAAGGATTAAGTATGGATATAGTGAACAAGTCCGAGAATAACGGTTGAGAAATACTGAGATATAAATTTTATTTAGGTAAAGGCTAAATAATTTACAGTCGGGGATTGAGACTCGGGTGATGTTAATTCGGGAGACGAAAGTAAGTCCGGATATATTGGTTAGGGAGATACCAAAAGAAATTAATGTGTAAATTAATTTATAATTCGATTTGTGCCACAAACTCATTATAAAATGGAATAGGCTTGTGTTACGGACTTAGTACACGGTATAACCGGGATATATATATATATATATATATATATATATATATATATATATATATATATATATATATATATATATATATATATATATATATATATACGGTGTGCGATAGTATATGTATATGTATATATATATGGTGTGTGCTTTAATATCAGTGATAGATATGATTATTATATTATCTAGGGCTAGAGGGGGAGGATGCGCGTAGTGGATGAATCCCCTAGCTTGAGGAGTAGGGAGAGTATAATCCCAGGTCATAGCGTCCATTATATGGGTGAGGGTCATCTCACTTTCATGGAAGGAATATGACCGCCTCCAATATATATGTATTAACCAAGTTAGGGAAAAATTATGACTTGGGGTAACTAGGTCAGGTGAATATACCTAGTGGGATAGCACTTTAGAGGAATTTTACCCGGTGAGACTTTACTCGGGGAAAAATACTATTATTAAATGTTATATTAGTATGTTTGTGAATACTGTAATGTGACTGGGTATATAATTAGGTAAAGAATTATATACAAGTTAATTAATACAAAGCATGAGTTGTATTATATGTATAATAGATGTGGAAGTTATATGAAATTTAAAAAGGGAAACGATTTAATTAAGTTGATGATGATAATAACTTAAAATTCATAATTAAAGTATACTCGGTTAGAGAAGGGAGTTTACAAAGGGCTTTATAATTTATCTAGTCATAAGATGAAAAACTAGGTGAATTTATTTAAGGTGTTAGTAGTGCACATTAGAGGAGGGGTGAGGATGTCCTCAAGGGAGTGCGGCACTAACTAAAATTTGGAGAGCATGCATGTTTATTTATTACTGCAAGTTAATCATTTGTTAAATGTTTTTCAAATGTTTTTGGTTACTAACCCTTGCTATAAAAAAATTTAAAAACCTTTTAGGTGTCCAACCACTGGGATGCCAGGGTTGACTTTGTATAAGGAAATCCGTTGCTGCAGCATATGTGGATGTTGTGCGAGTTTTGATAGACGCCTCATTCTATCATTCTAGTGTAGAGACTTCTATCAGTTATTTTGATCATGTCGCTCATAGTTCATTTAGTTTCTGTCAGACTTGATGAGATTGATTACTTGTCTTTATTTTATAATTGTCGGATTTTTGGGCCGATGGTTTATTCGGTTAGTCATTTAATTGTGTATGGTTGTTTTAAATAAATTGTGATTTATTGTGTTATTTTATTTTTTGCATGAGTTTTCATTTAAGTTAATGAAAGATAAAACTTGGCACCGGTCAAATTTTGCTCACTTAGGTGGTTAGTAATTAAAAAGATGACAGTGATGCTAAGGATGATCCAACTGAGAAACCTGTTCTAACTTAATTTAGGACTGATCACCCGGGGTTAATTAGGCGGGGTGTCACATTAGACAACACAAAATATTCACTTAAACCAATTTAACCCAAGCCCAAGAAATTTTCCTACCATAATTAGTTAATCCATTTTTACAAATTAGGCCAAACCAAATTTTATCCATTAAAATTCATGACTTGAATTAAATTAATGTTTACCTAAACAATTTAGCACCAAATTAAATATACCAAATTTTATCTTTTTACCTACACATGCATCTAATGTGAATTTTCAAAAGATAAAATAAACAAATAACCACTACGCCACGATGTACGAGGAAAACCCGACAATGGGAAACAACCTCGGACGGCCTTAGCCTCAAATCCACTAAGTATGATTTTATAAGTATAAGATAAAAAAGACTTACAACACTCGACTTGACTTCGTCCAATCCCCGAAGCTTATTCTTGTACACACCTCAGCCTAGCGAATAACCATGGAGATCCACCGCAGTCTCGTAATCCACTGATCCTACTTTAGGAACAACCGTCAACCACACATGATGCCTTTCACCATGTGAGAATGCCGCAGCAAAACAACGAACTTCTTCTTTATGGAATGTAGAAGTAAACCCAAACGAACTCTTCAATTCGGTAGAGTAAAACCCGGTGTCATGCACTCCAAGCAAGATATATATATATATATATATATATATATATATATATATGGTAACTTGGAATAAACAAACTATGGTGTAAACAAAAATGCGGACACTTAGAACATGAACTTTTGAACTAAGAAATTTCTCTCTAAATATTTTCTCTCGAAAAAGGTGTTTAGAAAATGTCAAAAATTAGTTTTCAAACTTGGTTCCCTCACATATAACTTCTGTCAAGAGTTAGTGGGTAAAATTAAGTGGGAACATAGAGAAAAACTGATTAAAACTGTCAAAAAATTTCCCACCAAAAATCTCGTTCGAACGAGATTTTTGTTCGAATAAAGTCTCGTTCGAACGACACTTCAAACGAAATTTCAGAGACAAATGGGGAAAATTCACTGGCAAACTCGTTCAAACGACATTCTCGTTTGAACAAAAAAATTGTTCGAACGACAAATTAAAACGAAGTTCTGGAATGCTTAAAATTCAACTTTTAGCCCGAAAACTTTACTTTCAAGTTTTAAAGAAACCTTCTGAAAATAAACATCAATTTAAATTAAAACTACACCCGATAAAAATTATTCCAAGCTCCTATATATATTTAAAATGCATTCATACCTTAGGAGCATTGGAACCAATGTTGTTGACGTAGAAACGAGGAATAATAAACTGGCATTTAATGAAGCTTTATAATCTTGGCTGCTACGACTACAACTAACACGACATAGGCTTGAATGGATAAACTTGAACACTATCCTATGACTCAATTTTTTTTGTCCGAAATTGATCCAATACTACATTGAGACTCAATCGGAGACTTGTGTCCTTACAATATTGAATTCTATGCACATTGCTTTGGTGATTGGTTTCCAAACATTATTCTACATATGTTGGATGATTATTCAAGCCCATGTATGCCCAAGTCATGGATGATCATGCCCATGTTCGGGTATCTTTTGACAGAAACTTACAAGTACGTGTGCATCCTCATTTCGAAGAGATAGTGTCTCACATTTCTACCAATGATACATGAACGAACCGTGCATCCCATGTTCATAGAGATTGCTCATATATGCGGGAATAATATTGTAGCTTTGAAGTTAAAGTACGGTTGTCCAATTATCTCGGTAGCAAGTCATTGGCATAGTTTCTCATTGCTAGAGGCAAAATCGTGGATTGATAAATATGTGCAACAAGTAGTGGAGTTTCGAAAAATCTGCCCAAACGATGAGCCTATCTATATCGACTAGTTTGGTGTATGAAACATTTTTGTATGATGTGAAACGAACTTATATGATATGATATTCAAATGAAGTAGTATGATATTCAAATGAAGTTGTATGATTTATTGATACATGTCTTGTCTCCATTCCGTAATTAATGAAGTTGTATTTTTTGATTAGTTGAGATTAATTAATGAAGTTTTTCCCAGGACTGTTTCGCTATATACATCCTGAATTATTACCCTTTTTTTTTGCTATATTGATCCCAAATGGACCTCATGAACCCGTAAATATAGGAAATTGTTAGGGATGTATATAGAGAATGAAGTTTCCCCAGAATTATTTCGGTATATACATCCCGAATTATCACCGAGTTTTCGCTATAATGATCCCGAGTGGACCTCATGATCCAATACATATAGAATTCTGTTAGGGAAGTATATATCGAACCAAGTTTAACCAAAATCGGTTCGCTATGTAGATCCTGAATTATGATCCATTTTTCTCTATAATGATGCCGAATGGATCTTACTCTCTAATAAGAATGGACATTGTTCGGGATGTATATGCCGCACAAAATAATAATCCACACTTATGGATGTTGATGAATTATAATCGACAACCAACAATTAAGGATGTTTATACAAAATATTCCAAGACCAACAACTAAGGATGTTTATACAAAATAGTCCACAACCAATAATTAAGGATGCAAGTTTCAAAATAATACACAACCAACAATTAGGGATGTTTATACAAAATAAGCAATAACCAAAAAAATAATGGCACATTCATCAATAAATATTATCATTAAACCAAGCGTTCATACAATATTGTTAGACTTTAATACACAAATTCAAAGACATCTGACCTATTTCATTATTTTACTTCTATGCAAACCCTCGACTACTTTCTCTTTTCCCTTGGCTTTGGACTGGCTTTTATTTTCCACCCGCTCCTCAATGACAATCGGACTGCCTACCCCCAATGGCCAAAGGTAGGATATTGTAGGCTTGTACATCGCGTGCAATTAATTTGGTCGGATCGGTAGCAATTCCATCATCAATATTGTTCTTCATTAAGTCCACAAACTTGCACACCTCGTCCGCCTATGGAACAGTTAATAACATCGTGGGATTAGATTAGACAAAAACTTATATATAATTACATATAATACTAGAAGAAGTTCAGACAAAAAACTTACCAACGATGTTTATTGTTGTTTCACGTTGCGGAACTTGGGGTTTTGGACTCTAGGATGGGATTTGGACATGAATCAAGCCATATAATCATTGATACAATCCCAGGGGCTAGATACGGGCACAGACCTAGATTTCTCGGATAAGATGTGGTCTTGCCAGTTTTCTTGGTGCCATTTTTGCATATCAAATTTAACTTTGTACCAAGCCGTCTTGTCTCCCTATCTTCCTTCAAGGGTGTCATTAGGTCACGCAGTATGATTTGTAACCGTCTCATTTGTCTAAGGCGTCTTTTAAGGTAATAGGTCTCCCCCACCTAAAAAAAAATCATAATCCCGATATACCATGAAGATGCATGGAAGGGATAAGCAGCCCTAGAATCTCGATAGGGTTGCCAAATGACCTACAAATAAACAAAACATAATTTGATGTCAGAAAATATAAAAAGTTACAAAAAATATTTGAATTTACTCGCATCTCCAACACTCATATTATCCAATTGCTACCAAAAATTGATTAAGTTTGTAAATGCATTTCTTAGAGGCGAGCTGCAATGACCAACATGAAATCCTTGGCATTGTTTCATCAAACTCCATATCAATGCATCCTCCAACCCCTGTAAAATGCTCATATATCCATGACTGCAAAACACACACATTACGAATTTATTAAAAAAAAGCAGGAAATTGATAAACATCCATAAACAAAATATGAATGTGTGTTATTAGTTACCTGTATAAGAGAGAGGAACCCACTCATTTGCCTCACACCTGAATGAGAGGAAAGGCCAACTGCCTATACACATGTGCTAAGATCCCCATGCCCCATGCTAGTTTCCCCACCTTCTTCAAGTCTCTAAGAACATGAAGGTATAGCACAAAAATCTTGTTCTTTGTTTTATCGGGGAAAACTATGCACCCGATAATGTAAAGCAAGTAAGCTCTGGCACAATAGTCTTTGTCTTCACTCAATGCATTGGCATCACGCGACCTCTCCTTGAAATTCGCAGTGAGATAGTTCAAATGTACTGCCGCATGATCGCCACATTCATCCAAGGCAACTTCCCTTCTCACTCTTAATAACTCTACTACCAAGTCCATAAGTGAAGGGACCACTAGGTCCTTCTCCTCCTCCTCCTCAACTCTGGGCTGCGGGTTATACAAAGGTAATCCGACAAGAGGAACACCCAAGATCATCGATACGTCGTCGAGGGTGATTGTCTTCTCCCCAAATGACATATGGAATGTGTTAGTCTCTGGATGCCACCTCTCGACAAATGCATATATAAGGGCGTAATATAAATAACAGTGGCTAGATGAGATAAGCCCCCCAGCTTAGCCCTTTGAACCCTCTTTTGTGAACTTGTAGAAAGATCACTAAATTACTACTCCTTGATCTACGTCCAGTGATTGATGCATAATAATGGCACCCGCTCCACCTACAATATAAGCAAAATATTCATTAAGGTTTATGAAAGAAATGGAAAATTTAAAACATTAATGATTTAACATTGAAGGGAAATGAAATTACCACTGATCTAGTCCAAATATCGTAGGCCACATGATGCTTGAAATGTTTTAATAGGCTGAGATCGGTGGGGCCCTCGTGTTCCGGAGTAGATGTGCCTTCTACAGGCACCTTTTTTCTTCTAGCTATATACTACTGCGGTCTTGTGTAAAATACTGAATGGGTTTTCAGGTCATTGGGGAGAAACATCCTCCGACTCGGAATCCCCCGTCCACCGTCTCATGACCCTCCTCAACCTCCTCCTCAACCTCAACCTCAACCGCAACCTCATCGTCCTCAAGCTCAATCGAAACCTCCTCATACATCTCCACCACTCGGGGATCCACCTCCATCACATTCGGAACAGTCGCAGTAGACAGAGCATGGATCTCTTCTCGACACTTCCTCTATGAGGCAGTCAATGGCTTCCAGTTCTTGGGAGAGTAAGATACTAGGTTATCCATGGTAGACATGCATCCATTATAAACATAAGTCAATTCGTAATGATGTATTAATTTGTATGTAATAATGAATTCATTATAAACATAAGTCATAGGTAATCATGTATCAATTCATAGGTAATCATGTATCAAATCATAAGTAATCGTGTATTGGTTATAAACTTAATCATTTTATGGGGAATAATGTATCAATTCATAAGTAATCATGTATAAAATCATAGGTAATCATGTATTGATTATAAACATAAGTCATAGATAATAATGTATCAATTCATAGTCAATCATGTAATGATTATAAACATACGTTGTTTCATAGGTAATCATTGTATCATTTGATAGGTATTCATTATAAACATTACTCACAAAGATAACAAAATAATTGATTCCATTCAGGGAAAAGGTGTCGAGCTAGGGTGATTACATTCAGCATAAACATCACGAAAATTTAAAGTTCATTCAGGGTAAAAGTGACAAATGAAACATATAGAAACTTGTTCATCAATTCGGCATAAAAATAGCGAATTAAGTCATTCATTTCGATATGAATGTAATGAATGGATACCCTAAATTGAGAATCCATTGATTTGTTGTATACATGACGAAACATTTTAACTCATTCGGTATGAATATAACAAATGAAACCCTAGGTAATAAAAAAAATTATTCATCATTGTTGATGTAAAAAACTAGACTTGATCTAATTAATTAAATGCAGATAAATATGAATAAAAAATAATATAAAGGATTTTTAAAGTTCTTCAACCTTAACGATAATGGTCTACGTCCGCTGTCTTGTATTGCTGGGTGTTTTGCCTTAATTTTGATTATGATCGCTGCTGATCGATTAACCCACTATGGGGTGTATTACAATGTATTTATAGCCCTTGGGCTGTCAATATGAATAGATAATATGCCGTCATTGAATAGAAATATACATCTGCATATAGTATGAATGTTCATTGAATCCGTCTTCATCGTTTCATCTCCTTGACCAGATGCTCAGTACGCTGATTAGCTCAGCATAGTGAGTAGCTCAGTACATTAAGTTGTTCGATAATTATATTTATGCCAGGTAGGATAACACATGTCTTCGAATAATTGGTCCACATCAACAGACTAATTTTTGTATCAACAGAAGCCACCAATGTTTCACAGTTGAAATTGGATAATTAGAGTATGGAACATTATGCCCAGAAGTTGCTCGGAGATGCTTACCCAGTCTTGCTAGACTACAGACCTCCAATACTTAGGATATTTTCCTTTTAGCTTAATCATTTGACCGCAAAATGTAAAACTTGTAATAATTTGAAATTTTGATGAACGCTTGGGAACTCGTACTTTTTAACCGCCGGTAACGTAATTGTCATTATCTGTAATCATCACTTTTCTCGTTTTCCAAAGCAGCGTATATAAAGATGATAGAATCCGTTTGTCTTCTACTTTTACTTCTAGATTTCTAAACTCTTTGTCTTCTCACTTTATCCTTTTACTATCGTTCTTTCTGTCATCCGCCTTAGCAGATTTCTTCAATTTTCTGTAGGAACTTCTTCCTTATTCTTTCTTTGCTTTAGCCACCATGATTTATCTTATCAAATCGTTGGATAAGTTTAGGGCTGATTTTGCAATTCCTTCTTGTGTTATTCTGGAAGAATCTTCTTGTCCTTCTGATTTATTTTCTTTAGCTGATGGACACTGGTTTCCTGCCATTTTTGTAGCGGGATGTGTTTTTCTTTCCCGACTAATCCCCTGTGTTTGGAATTTTGCCAATATTTGATATTGTTCCTGCAAGAGTAGTTCCAAATACATGGAGGGTAGTTAATGGCGTACATAGATTGAATCAACTTCATGGAACTCATTTAGGGATTCCTAAAATCATTTACTATTATAAATGGGTTACCAGCGACACTACTTTTTATTTAAAAACTAGGTTTTCAAATAGAGCTTTAGTGGTCAATCTCCCTGATGCTAATAGGAATTATTTTAATCATGGGGTTGTGATGAAAAATTGGCAACACCCCCCTCTAATAGGGAAAGACGTGTACCAAGGTTCCAGATGGCCACTTTATGGCAATGGGATAGGTTGTTTTTGTTTTTTCAAATTAGCTATGTTTTTATTTGATAAAATGCATCACTGACATGTATATTTTTACTTTATAGTTGATAACAAAAGGAAACCTCCAAAAGAGAGTGATATAAATATAAAGGATTTGAAACTCATCTGGGGTTTGCATCAATCCATTTTTAGGGAGCACGTCAGAGTTGCTTCCTACTTGTTGAGATACAAGAATACCACTTCATCTTTTATTGCCTGACCTCTCATTCCTCCTTTGGTGATTGAACTTGATTAGACACCAGCATCTTCATCAACTGTAGAAGAATCTTCTTCTGATTTGGGTACTTCTATTGCTGATTTGATGGCGAAGAAGAGGAAAGTGCCCAACTTCTTTGCCAAGGATGCTTTTGGTACCGATGGGGCAGAGAAAAATAAAAAGGATGTCCCGACTGAAGGGACTAAAAAGAAAGAGGTTGCTCCATTTGGAGGGAAACTACAACTGTTAAGGAGGTCGGCAAGAAGCCCCTTGTTGCCCCAAAAGAGGCAGCACCTTTGATTGAAGTTGTTATTACAAAAGAGGCATATGGAATGTGTGGAGATGCTATTATTCAAGAAGAGACATCACCTTTGATTAAAGGTGCTCCTTTGAAGAGGTTGAGGAGGGGTCTTGCTGAAAGGCCCATGGATGTTGTTGCCCAACCTACTAGGGTCGAGCTTTCTTCTTTAAGGGCCAGTTCTCCAGCTATCATTACTCCTGGCTTGGCTAAGAAATTGATCAGGTCGCGGACCCTTCCTGATTGCTGAGCTGCTGAAACTTCAACTCCTTGGGATAGGGTTAATGATTTGGCAGCTCAGCACCTTGCACCAATAAGTGTCATTATACTTGTCTTTTTAGTTCTTCATTGCCATGTTCATACTCTGATTTGTGCTTTTCTTCTTCTTACAATTTTTGGTGTATTTTGATAATATCGTGGAGAAGGATGAGGCCATCAAAGCTTCAACTTCGTCGAGTGGAGTGGAGGAGGCCCTTTCCGGGTAGTCAAAATCTTTGGCAGAATCTCAAAAGAAATACGAGGAAGACAAAGCTGCCTGGGAGTCCAAGATCCAATCTACTGAGACATGGATAGTTGGAGGAGCAGACGGGTTGGGAGGAACTCCGTTATTGTTCATATTGCTAGATTCTTGGATTTTAGCCATGTATGATGCATTTTTTAGTGAAAAACTCTACGTATAGTCGTTCCCACAGATGACACCAATCTGTTGATGTACAAAACTAGACTTGATCTAATTAATTAATCAGAGATAAGTATGAATAAAGAAATAAGAAAAAGGATTTTTAAAGTGGTTCAGCCTTAACGATAATGGCCTACGTCCACTGTCTTGTATTGCTGGTTGCCTTAATCTTAATTATGATTGCTAGTGATCGATGAACCCGCTATGGGGTGTATTACAATGTATTTATAGCCCTTGGGCTATCAATATGAAT
Organism: Sambucus nigra; assembly: GCA_949130495.1. NCBI lineage: Eukaryota > Viridiplantae > Streptophyta > Magnoliopsida > Dipsacales > Adoxaceae > Sambucus > Sambucus nigra. The sequence continues at coordinate 675,395,063 of OX422213.1, forward strand.
AGACAATATGCCGTCATTGAATAGATATATACATCTATAACTAGTATGAATGTTCATTGAATTCGTCTTCGTCGTTTCATCTCCTTGACTAGATGCTCAGTACGCTGAGTAGCTCGGCACGGTGAGCAGCTCGGTACATTAAGCTGTTCGTTAATTATATTTATGCCAGGTAGGATAACACATGTCTTCAGATAATTGGTCCACGTCAGCTGACTAATTTTTGTATCAACATTCATGAACATATCGAATAAACGGAATTCATTCGGTATGTGCATAACGAATGAAACCCGAGTTTCGTACCTTCAACTTTTTTAACAGTCCAGACGAAGATATAATAAAAAACAAAAAATTATTGGTTCAATTTCATCGAAGTTAATTTGCAACAGTCCGGACGAGGTTACATTCAAGTTACTTTGTAATTTGATTTCATACTATAATACCAGAACTTGTAGAAGATGAACTTGGTTCGTTGTTGAACAACGAACGAACAACAAATTTACTTGGTTCGATGTTTACTTTCGTTGGGATAAAGATTTAAGGACAAAAGAATATATATATATATATATATATATATATATGCGGACCAGTTCGCATTTTAAGAGTGCAGACCAGATAGTAAGCCCAGAAAAGAGAGAGAGTGTGCCTATAATTTAGCTGATAATTTCTAGGCTCACCGCCAGGTGACACATGTCTGGTCCGAACTCTTAAAATGCGAACTAGTCCGCCCAAGAGTAGTATTGTGTGTGTGTATATATATATATATATATATATATATATTTGTGTATTCAAATGGGTAGTTTATTCAAAGTACCAACCTGATGTTCAATTTTTAGTTGAAAGAGAATGGATGTGAAGATGATAAGTTTAGAAGTTGAAGATGAAAGGCTCGGGAATTTGAATGTGTAGAGAGATGCAGGGAAAGTGTGTAAATGATTATTAGAACTTTAAATATGTTGTGGCGTTGATGTGTTATTATGAAGTAACTATTAGAATTAAGTGTTATTTTGTAGTAAAAATAAAGTTGTGGTATTTTGGAGCAAAAAATGAAGTGCCCATAGAAACCCCCTTTAAATATCTACATCGATTTTAAAATTAGATGAATATTCAATTGCAATTATCTATTAACATAGACTAATAACTTTTTTTATAATATCTTGAATAGTTAATGAAAAATAATATTTAGCCTTAAAAGAAAAATAGTTCATGAGGGCCCCCTTTTTCTGAAATCCTACGGCAAGACCCATATGTAAAACTATGCGTGCGCACGTGTGTGAAACTCTGGTGAAAGTTGTGTGGGGGTGTGTGGATGTATCAATAATCAATCCATAAAAATATTATAATGTAATTCCTTGATTTTTAATATAGAATTCGCTTTATAGATTTGGAATTCTTAGATCCCGTGACAAATCCAACTCATTTTATCTAACCAAACAATAAAACTGGAATCCAACGTCCTTTTTCTAATTCCAAAATCTTGAATATTAGACCACCAAACACAGCCATACTATCAAGTGTTAACACGATTATATAATCGTGGTGTATTCATGTGAAACCATATAGTCAATTACCCCTCAAAATATTAGATTGTGTATAAATTGAAAATAAAATATGGACTTAATCTACCATCTCCATCTCAAATTAAGAGTCCCTTTAAAAAAATCAAACTTTTTAAAGAAACACTAATTTCATAAAGGATCAAGAAAAAATTAATGAACTATCATTGTAATCTGTTACATTTATATTTCTAATAATCAGGGTATATACCTGATACACATATTTTTACAATTACAGTAATATGCACAGGCAATAAGGTGAAAATAGGCAATAATGTCAGTGATATGTGTGTGTGTGTGTGTGTGTGGCATGCAGTGTTAAAGTAAGAAGATCTATAATCCAGAAGGCTGTGCGCTTTGGGTTAATGGAGCACCGCGTTTGGTAAGCTGACTCAAGACATATGCCACGACAACTTAGTGCCATAGTTAGAGTGACAGCGATATAGGAAAATTATGCTGCCAACACTGTTGGATATAAATTTATTTGAAGGCCTTCTTAAAAGTTTCCTCTTGATGGATTCACCAGTGATAGTTTGGCAGGAAATGGAAGTTTCTATTAAGGTCTGTGGATGATCTGTGACAATCGCGTTGCTTATACTATCCAATCCAGGCAGGTCTTAAAAGCAAAACAAAGCAATATCTATGAAAGAAATTTTAATAAAATTATGAAATACGAGCATGTGGGATTTGGGACATAGGTTTTGGTAGTTCCCATGAATTCTTTCTTTTCATATGTAATTGCTTATGTTGGTCTAAGGTAGCCGAAGAATTTAATACGCGTTTATTTAATTTTCTTGTTAGTAACAACAAATCATACATTTGGATAGCATTAAGTGAACTTATTTTTTCAATATAAAAGCATCAGAAGTGAGGAAGCACCCATGTCCATACAACATAATTTTTTATGTTATTATATATAGAAATAGAAGTTTTTGTTAAGGTCTGTGGAGGAGCTGTGGCAATCGCGTTGCTTGTAGTATCCAATCCAGGCGGGACCTAAAAGCAAAATGAAACGATATTTATCAAAGAAACATTTAAAAAAATTAAAAAAGACGGGCATGTGGGATTTGGGAAATAGGTTTTGGCTATTCACATGAATTCTTGCTTTTCATATGTAATTGTTTATGTTGGTTTAAGGTGACCGAAGAATATAATAAAAGTTTATTTAATTTTCTTGTTAGTAACAACAAATCTTACAACTGGAAAGTGTTAAGTGAACTTCTATATTCATTATAAAAGCACCGGAAGTGAGGAAGCGCCCGTGTCCATATAATATTATTTTTTTATTTTAATGTATATAGAAATAGATGATATCACATGCATGCCCATCTTTATTGTTGTCCTAATTTTTATTTTAAAACGACGTTGTCGGCGTGCATGTGTCTTGTCATGTCATATTAATATGCCTTATCCATATATGCATTTTTTTAATTCTACCTTGGTCTATTGATAAGGGCCGAGCCTTCATATAACAGTTAAGGAGAGATGACAATAATTTGCGTCTCAGCAGAATCAATATAGACAAAATTAATATCAGATGCCATAAAACTAACCAGGGACATGAATAAGAAACTAATTTATGTTAACATGATCTTATATATTTTGGGTATAAGAAACTAATTAATGTCACGCTGCCAGTAATAATATGGGTAGAAACACTCCACACCGTCTGTCTGAATAAGAGTAATTGCATTCACAACTGAAGTGGATTGAAGACATCTGATTGTAGGGCATTTGCGAAGCGTGTTAACAATCTTACACACATAACTCCATATGCTCCTCGCAAAGGCCATCGTTGCCATTTCGACATTCAAGCTCGCACTTCTTGGTGTACCATTTTGGTCTCACATGCGTTTCTACCAGGTATTGCAAAAAGTAAAATTCACACAAACCACAAAAAAAAATCAGTCCCCAGTACTCCAGTAACCATCTGAGATGCTATCTGGTATCATCTTTGATAATTTTAAGCACCTCATTTCTCATGTGGGTGGGTTACCCATAGATTAAAAAGATAATAAAATATAAATAAAATTTGGGACAAGTTTAACATATAGAGTAACCTTTAGTAGTCTATTTTTGTGGGTATGAGACTTTCATCTTGGATGAGAGAATTTAGAGAGAAATGAGGGAGGGGGAATATCGGGTGAACCAAGGGGATAAATGTAGTAATAACATGATGCGTTCTAGGGTTATAATGGCCAAGTTTTCATTATGCCTATTCTATTACAATATACTGATACATTAGAGTACAACTAGAGTACAAGAGTGGGCATGGAACTTGCCTTTACTGATTCTCCAACCATATCTGAAGAACCGGACCCGTACATACTTTTTCTATCTTGGTCCTAAAAAATGGCCATAAACAAAATAAAACCGTCAGAGGCATACACTAGTAATAGCATTGAGAGTAAGTAATAATCAACAATTATAAGTTTATTATTTGCTAGGTATCTAGTAGTATATTTATATTAATTGAAATGCAATGTGAAGATGTAAAGGTGGACAACTAAAAAAAAATAGAAGATAGATAGATAGATAGATAGAGAGAGAGAGAGAGAGAGAGAGAGAGAGAGAGAGAGAGAGAGAGAGAGAGAGAGAGAGAGAGAGAGAGAGAGAGAAGAGAACTGTTTAGAGACAGTTTAGGAAAAAAAACTATCACTGCAACCTATATTATAAAACATATAGGTTTTCTTTGTGTTGGATTATGAGCGGAGTAGATTGGAAGATGGAATCGAATTGTCCAAAATTTTCCAAAGCTAATGCACTTTTTACGCTCTGTCCAACTCTCTAGTTCTCAATTAAAATTTTAATATGGCTGCCCAAATATTAGAATGCTTACCCTGGCACCATCTAATGCACAACTCCAAAATTTCATTGATTCTCAAAACCCGTACTTCCAAAACATTTCAACTCCCAACATTTTTCTACTAAAACCACCTCAGTTGTGCTTTGTTTCGTTTTTCGCGGTTCATGGTTAGCATTTCTTCTAATTAAAATTTACTCTATTCTCTTGACTAATTCATGTATTTTCAGAACCCTGAAGTTTTTCTTAATCTGTAAACAGACATAATGATCCTCCAAAGGAGGTAACAACCATCCAATCATTTTAAAATATGATAAAGAACTCATATTTGCACGATTCATATATATTAAATATATTTTTATAGGTTATCAGAACCAGCATTGGGAAATTAGAACTTGAAATATTATGCGTGTCGCGTAAACTTTCAAGGTGTAGGAGCAGTGGAGCACTGGGTTTTGGTTTCTTTTGCGTCAAAACATTAAAGCAAAGTCTTAATAAAGGTAAAATGTTAAACTATCTGGAATACTAAATTTTTCTCCATTTTTCAGATGATGGAATTGTGTGATTGAAGAAACAATTTCCAATGTATTAATTCCTTGTAGAGGTCTACGTATTGCCTGTATTCACTTGTAATAAAATTAGGAACGCTTTCTCCATAATTTTAGATTTAACTGATTCATTTCATGATCTTATACTTATCATTATGAGGATATTTGTATTCAAGTCAGAAGAGGATTTTATTTCGTTCAGCTGCTAGTTATTTATATGTCCAATACTTGAATTTTATTTTTGACAGTAGTGTTTGATATAAGTTTTGAAAGAGGGGTATTATTGTGGTACTCTCCTTCTCTTTATCTCTATAATCCCGATAAAACACCACAATAACCATGCAGATGATAGATCAAAGTTTGAACCACAATTCAAACACCTCTTAACCCATACCAAACACTTCCATCATAACACAGATTAAATCTCGAGAGCACAAGCTGGGTTCTGATTTTGTTTCCTCTGTTCTTTAAATTTTCCCTAATTTCCATACCTCAAGGTGGCAGGCTTTTTTTACAGAAGATATGTAGTGAAATTTTAGGTTTATAGAGCTTGACGGTGCTAGTGGTAGGGCTTAATATCTGTTTGTCAACAAGTTTGTGTGGTTGAAGTTGGTTGATGGTATTTTCCTGTCGTGGTTAGTGGTGGTTATAGAGATGATGATGTGAGTGTTTATAGGTTCTGATGTAAATTAAAATGTCAATGGCAATACAAAAAGACACTCAGAGTCAACACTCAAATTAAGAAGCGTAGAATGATCTACTATATCAGGATAATGGGATATATATAAGGGAGTGGGAAGGATCTAGAAAGGTGACATCAAAAACCTAAATAGGGAAGTGGGCCTAGGCCCATGTGATGGCACATGACCTAAAAGCACTCCTTTTACAATATGTTCCTAAAATTCTCCTTCTAGAAGGCTTACCACTAGACCTATAATACAAGCAACAAGCGTGATAAAAATAAAAAGAAACTTAATAAAATAAAAGACTAAAAATACTAGAAAACTACTAAAATATCCCTAAAGTTTCCCCAATTTCCATCACTCTCCCCTCCATGAAAATTGGTCGACCTCAAACTCAAAGGGGAACACCATGAGAGTCAGGATCAACGAGAATCATTCTGGTAATCAACGCCGGGTGCTGGAATGACCCTATATCTCTTCGTCTGGTGGCTTCGACTTATTAGTCACTAACAAGGTCCTCCTACGTGCTTTGGGGCACTATGTTGATTTGTGGTCCACCGCACCACAATTGAAACATTTCATAGCCATGGGGGCACGTCAGAGGCCCGAGGCAGGGCTACCATTGAAGAAGTGGGTTAAGGAGCTGGAACGACAGGAGTACGACAATAGGACTCAACTTTGGGCATGTACTCGATCTCCTTGAGAAAGGATGGTATCTCACGAACCCCAAGCCCTATCGAATATATGGTTGGAGTGCCTATAGCGGCTGATTCGTTGAGTCTCGATCTAACCCAGATGGGTACGAGTGCAAAGAAGCTGGAATTGCCCGGTGTAGGTGGGGACTACGAAGGTGCACTGCCGAAAGCTTTAGACCCGCGTGTATAGGTCACGCTCATATGTCAGTGGGATGAAGAATGCCCGCAACTCTGTCTTTAACTGATACCACTTTGGATTAGAGGAAGCTCTGAGGTTGTGCATCATTTCACCGTATCATTCCACCATACGTGCAAACCCCTAAGATTTGGTGATCATTAGCTGAACGCGGTTGCATGCCATGTGCTTGTAGTCGAACACCATGTCTATCATGCCAATCCAATCGACGAGGGTATCCATGTCTAAGTGACGGTCAAACATTGGCACATCCACCCTAATATTATCATGCAGGATCTTGGAGAGAAGCCTAAGTGCTAAAGCTATGTAGTCACCCCCAAATGGCGGATCCACCAGGTCTTCATCCTTATCTTCAATAAACTCCTCCCGCACAGTTATAGTGCAGGGCCGCAGCCTATAAATCGTAGGTGGCTCAATCGAATCAGGGGTGTCCACATAAATTAGATCCTCGGGTGGATAGTATAAACAATCATCCATCAAGGGGACACGTTTGGCAATCTTTAACTGGCACAAATGCGTTACCTTGGGACTGAAGGAGTCAAACGGAGAACTCTCAATGCGCCACTCATTAAGCATCAGGACTCTACCATCCCCATAGAGAGATGTAGGCTTAGGTGGCGAGGCATCCTCTCCATATATCCCAAATTGTATTCGTGAGGGATCAAAATTTATGGGTTAGTGGAGTCATTCCTTCACTCGCCGGCGACAGTCTCGAGTAGAGTTTTGTGGGATGTTTAGGATACAGACGACGGAGCAGGTATCCGACACTAGGTTGGGGAACTCGAGTTTGGTGATAAAGTGGTCGATTTTGAGTAGGTATCTGATATGTTTGGTTGAGTAATGGGGTGGCTCGAATATGATAAGGTATCTAGTGGGCGCATCCCGGGATGGGGTCAAGTTAAGCAGGGGCCGAGTAAAGTCAGGACGTCCCAACCTGGTAGGAGGCGAGGAATCCTGGTTTGGATTTTGAAGGGTGATACAGGGGTGTCTAAGGGTGAAGAGTTCAGGCGTTGGCTGGGTCAGGGTGCCCAAAAAATCTTTTTTTGACATTGTTTAAATAAAATAAAAAATAAATAACTCGGTTTACATCTAAAGAACAATAATTTTCCTGAGCAGATTTCAAAGAAAAATTAGCTGAAAGAAAAGGTCTTAAAGAAAAAAAACAGAATGCAATGAATAAATAGGGTTTTAAAAAAATGAAATAAAGAAATCAGCTTTTAAAAAAACAAAAGTAAAGAAGGGAATGAAATAAAGAAGATTCGGGTTTTAACAAAGATAAAAGTAAAAATATTTAACAGCTCGCTGGAGCAAGAAATGCACTCGAGCAGAGAACGATTGGAGATGCAGACTCATCGCAAGACTCAGGTAGGAGTAAGAGAAGAATGGACAGGAGAGAGACCGGGGTCTTTTTGGAGAAGTTTTCTGAGTCGGCAGCCGAGGCTAGAGTTTTTTGTTTTATGTCTTAAATGATTAATGTTTTAATCATGTGGGTTTATGTTTTGATCAGGTGGGGATTCTCAATTTCTAAGTGTTAAAAAAAGAAAAAAGAATAAGTGAAGAACATATTGAAACTACGTAGTTTTGTGCATTTTCTATTAAATAAGCTTGGAAGCCAAATAGAGCCAAAATTGTGCAAGATAGCATGCCATGTTATCAATCGCATTTGTCACAAATCTGAAAGAGCTGTCACGTTTTAACCCCAAAAAGCACAATCGTATGCTTTTTAAATCACTATCCATGACGCACTTAGAGATTTATGATGAAGATTGCGTGAGGGATAAAATTTGAACAACTGTATGGATCACTTTCAATGTAGAAATTGATCAAGTAGAGCATGGCTACTTTGCTGACAATCGAGTCTCAAGGCCACGATGCCTCTTTCCAAGTAGTGACTATACCACTGGCACCCTTTGACAAATACCGACCTCCATATATTGCCAAACAATGAAGCTGAGGCCTTCACCATGATGCATAAGAATGTTGCAGTACTTATTAAAGCCGACCTCACCACCACAACAGAATAATGCTAATGGAAATTCACTGAGAAAGCCGCAAGAATGCATTCAACAGCTGTAATACTTCCTTAGCCCCATCATACAACCCATCAAAACATTTCACAGAGTAACATATCCCACACCGTGTATGATACCAGCAGCAGTTGAGCATGAAGATACTAATATTATTAGAGTTGGCAATTTTGATTTTTCTAGGTTCTCAATCAGGAAGTGCTACGTTAATTTAGGAATGGCAGTTTGAAGAGTACCAAGTGAAAGAAAGGTTAATGCATCACAAATATTCAAAATAGTACTTATTTCCCAGCGGTTCAAACTATTTGGTTTTTGCCTTCTGTAGTCTTTGCAACAAGGTATTTTTTACCGTTTTGGGTCTTTCAATGCATCGGGAAAATAATTAGGTCAAAAAATACCTTGTTGCGCAGACTACAAAACGCCAAAACCAAATAGTTTAAACCTCCGAGAAATAGGCGATTTTCTATTTCGTTAGCAGAGGAATTTCCAATTTTTTACACAAACTCGAGGGCAAGTTTAAGGGGTGATGATGTATTTCGTACTTCACATTTGGGTTAAGCTTCGGTTTTCTTGCTTAACCCGAATGAAATTGATGCATGTGTTTGTGTTTGAGTTCATCCACACCTACTTTATATTTAAAATAGAGATTCGCAACCAAATTTGTATAAATATATAGAAAAACGCCGACTCCAGAACAAATCATATGCACTAAAGAATGAATATTAAAGGTAATGGTTATATATTAAGAAGCACTGACACTCCCAATGGCAATGAATCATGTTTACGTGTTGAACAAGGGACATGCTCCGACACTTTCGGACAAGCTGGGGACACGTTAGGACACGCGTGCCCTCGAGTGTCCTGGGCAGATACGCCGGGGGGCACATTAGGGGGGCACGCTGGGGGACAAGTTAGGACACACCGGGGGACACATTTTTTTGACACGCTGAGGTAGTTCTTTAGTATTTAAAAAAAAATTATTGGGGGCGAATATTTAATAACTTAAAAATTAATTGTAAAATATAAAAAGAAAAAGAAGAAGCCATATTCATTCACAAAAGATCAATCGATATGCAAAAGTTTCAAACAAGCCCTAAATTTTGTAAACCATATTCATTACATTTCTGATTTTATTGAAATTTATTTGTTTCTTGTTTAAATTTTCATTGTTATTATGTTTGATTTTATTAAATTTCAAGTTAAGTATGTTTTATTAACGTATTCTACTAAACAAATTCTGTATTATTACACTAATGTATATATTTCAAAAAATATATATTATACATATCCTAGCGTATCGTATCCTATATTTTGAAAAAATTGCATATCCCAAGTTGTGTCGTATAACATAATAAATGTCGAGTCAGTGCTTCGTAGGTTATAAAAAAACTAGTTGCAAAGACACGACTAAATTTCTATGGTAGGTACCTTACTGTAATAGTAATAGGATCCATCATTGCCTTCCCATAACCTCGAATCATGTATATATTCTTTGTGTGTCAAAAGCGAGAACTTATTTATTGTGAGACCAATTTCAGTTCTGATACTTTCATCCACCTGCAACTGCTCATGCTCAATCAAAGTCCTATCTCACTGCTTCCTATAATCATTGTCCATGTAAAAGTCTCTCAGCATCTCAGCAGAGCAATCCTTGAATATTTTCACACTCGTATATTTCAGAGGACCATCCTTCATAAAAAATTACATTCCTAAATCATATTTTTTAACAATGAAATTTAAGACAAGCAACAATTAGTGGTGTATGCACGTATTGCAAAACATAAATAAATGTCCAAGCATAAGAATTTTGATATAATGAATTTATGGGTACTCATTAAGTGAACTCTGAGTTTCAAGAGACACTTCAAAGCTGAAAAGTATGCATATTGAATAATTGGAATAATATGAAAACTTAAAAGAACAAATTATAATTATTTTATGAAAAGGACTTGTATATTAAGCCACATAGAGATATGAAGTTGTGGGGCAATTTCTAAAAATTAAATAATATTTATCATCTTTGTGTATCACATAATTGAGCAAAAGAAGTAACCTTTCGTATGCAACACTTTGCATTGTAGGAAAAAAGATTGGTTCTTTTGTTTATGACATTGCCCCATTTCTCATTCTCATGGAGCTCTTCATCCAAATTATCGATCAAAGTCTTCAGATCCAAATCAGATATGATCCCAGAAATCGTGTAGGAAGAAATAGAACATTCCATGTGAGCAAAACAACCGCATAAACCAACTGCCCCACCCATGGAAGAATTACTAGCTATGCTGACCCTGATGTCAACTAAATGACAAATCAAAATAAGATTGTGGGTAATTTATTAAATAAATATACTAGGTTTAAGCTAAGGAAGAGACTTGCCTATGAAAAATCAACGTCTAGATCGAGGCTTGCAGCAGAATTCAGCCAAGAGGGCTTTGTGAACAGGGGACCACTCTGGAGAAGGAAGTGTTTCATCTTTTCTCAAGCTATCCTTATCCAAAATCTCCAACAAAGATTCCACGGTTAAACAGTCGGCTGAAACCACATATTCATCATATACATTATATATAATGCAAGTCTTATGGAAGATTGCAGGTAAGAAATAAACAATCAAATGTTTCAATAAGTATACCTGAGTAAAAAATGTAATCAGGATCGCCGATAAAATCTCTAGTGAAGTTTGTAAATAAGGGTTCATTTGTAGTAGGATTCATTCTCCTCCTCTGTTCAGATACACCTCAATTCTTGCAAAGGAAGAGTATGCACTGACCTGTTAAAAAAGTGCCACATCCTTTACAGGTCAAAACATGTGTTCAGATACACCTCTCCCCCCATAGAGAAGTTCTTAATGCCCCAGTTGGTTTGCAATAAGCTATTTTTAACCTAGATAGAAAATATGATGAGTTTTATTTCGTTTCACTATTTTTATCTAAAATATATATTATAATGTGAGCAAACAATTTGAATCAAAATAGGTGAAAATACTTTTAACCATTTTACTTGATACCCAGGTGAAAAACAATTCACTAAAAAGTGGGGCCTGGTAGTATTAAAGGCATCCATGCAAAAATCCCTTGAAGCAATAAGTCAAGAAACATATGTTACCAATGGCAGCTGATGAATTAATTTGGTCACATGGTGGAGAATTGCATTGGATAGTTTGGTCGCAGGGCAGAGAATTACATTGGATCAACCTTTACCATTGCAAGAAGTGCATGAGTAGCACTGCAATAAAATTACTAGTACTTTCATATCGTGAATTTAAGAAAGTAATTTGTAAGGTTCACATGCTTCGCATTCAAACTAAAACCACATCAGAAACAAACATTTATTTAATCATATAAAATTGACAACACACCTTCAAGTAACTGAATTAAAATCCCCACACACCAACAATGGGATGTTTGCACTAACGGCTATCTTTTCTAATCCTTGCAATAAAGTGTGAACCTGGAATAATAGAAAAATGCAATGGAATATTCATATTTATAAGAAAAAAGAGAATACAAATAAAAGACAAGATATCAAGATGAAGAGACGGGGTATTTGCAGAAGAACCTGCCAAAGGCTGACATCCTTTAATTCTTGATGGAAGTTTACGTCTGTATTTTCCTTTGATTAAACAAACTAAAAAAATGAAATAACATAGAATTTCAGTGCATGCTTATGAAATGACACTCCAAAGTTTTAAGAGTCATTTCCAAAGAGATCAGTAGAAGAATAATAACAATATGAAAAAACCTCAACTCAACAAAGCCTTTTCCCAATTATTTGGGGTCTGCACAATATGGAAAAAATACCTCTAATTCCTTACCACACAAATAAGCTGATGCTTCCTGGGATTCTTGACCTCTGGTTACTGAACTTCTCTTCTAGAACCATGATAGGTGCAACATTTTCCTATTAAAAAGAAGTTACTTTTTGATCAAAACTGGCAAGCCAACATAAACCCTCTAGGGTTATGCAAAACTAAGTATAGACAATTGAGGTAAGGTACTTTAATCAAAGCACTTCTATTCTAAGCACTCGGAACCAAAGCATTAGTTATTAAACTCAACCTACACAACAAGATGTAAAGTTAAATTACTAAATGATGGACTGTTAATTATATCACATATGTTGGAGAGAACTCCGCACCTCATATTTTTTTACATGTGAAAAACTATCCTTGCAATAAAATGTAGCACAACCATCAATGGTATTGATATTGCAGCTGAATACCAACACAGAACACCAATTATTGGTAACATAACGTGGTTTTAAGTAACATAAATGTTAAGGCGTGCACTTAATAACCAACCTCTGCGGTTTTTCTTTTAAATAGAGCCTCATAGCCATGTTTGTCCAGTTCAAGGGAAAAAGACTCCTCAAAATGATCACTTTGAACCTGAAAGAAGCAAGTTACAAATATTACCAGCCAAGTGTTTAAAGGTATGACCAATATCATAATCATTGTTTATATCTATTGGCAAATAAATATTTGCTTTCAACAAAGCATTGTGCAGATGGTGGCGCATGGATATTCCCAACAACAGGACTTGCTCTGAAAAGAGCCAAAGCTGATTTAGCAATAGCATTGACCAAATCCATTAGTTAATTGACTGGTTAGAACTATATATAAATTTAGTAGATCAAGTAACAGTAGGATGGGAAATAATAAGCACCAGAAATTTCTATTGTAGATTTCCATAGTTTAGAAGTGAGGCGGAACCACTAATTTACCTTCCCCTAACCCCCCCTCCCCACCCACATGCACAAAAAAAAAATTATATAATAGCTTGAATGCATAATAGTAGAAATGTATTGTCTATATTTTATTATTACACTGAAGGGTAACATAATTCAAATTCTCTATGAACATAATTAAATAAATAGATTATACAATTGATAGGGGTTTTCAATAATGCATCAAACTTCTAAATATGTTTGTGTGAACAAAAAAAATAATAATAATGTCATACAAAATGCATATATGTTAAAACTAGAATCAAACATGGCCTCGACATTTATGATATGTTTAATCCAGAACAAGTGTATGTCAACATCAAAAACAAGTTTTTTCGAAAGAATGGTCGTTTCGATCTTCAATGAGGCTTAAATATTATACATTCTTCAAGCATTATACCCCCATCATACGAGCAAGACCTATTTACGCACATTCACTCTCTCCAGCAGGATACGTCTTCGGTAATAGAGTATACGGAGCAGTTCCAGCTCCTCTGCACTAGATCTCGCCTGCCCGAGACTAAAGATCAGTGGATCAGCTGTTATATTCTGGGACTCCAGCCACATATTCAACGCGACTTTGGATTAAGAGAGATACCGACCTTTCTGAAGGCGGTTGAGTATGCTACCAAGGTCGAGGCCTATCATGCTGCCCTGGAAGCTCTTCCAGCATCTCGCTCTCCACCTTCCTTGAGTTCTGTTACCCTTACAGCATCAGCCTCGAGATCTTCTGCCACTACTCCAGTTACCACCACTTCCGCTGCAAGTCATATAGGCCCTCCCACATTTCGGTTTTTTAATTACGGCACCGTGGGACATCGAGCTTCATATTTCCCTCTTCCACATCGTCGGGCGCTGTTAGTGATGAATCAGTTACTAAAGTATCTCGATGAGATCGAGCATCCCCTAGCCATGCATTGATTACAGTTTTAGAGGGTAACTCTGTTGATCTTCCCCTTTGAGTTCATGAATGAACTCTTTTTGAAGGGAGGTGAGTGATGCGAATCCATTTTATTTTCCTTTTATTTTGATTGTATTTTATATTTTTAGTTCTTTTTAGGCATTTTCTTTCCTTAATTAGTTTCCAAGCATGTTAGGGACTAATTAGGCATTCTTTTATTTTGTAATTGGTCCTTTATTCATTTTAGCTATTACTTGATTAGCATGTAATACCTCTCATAAATAGCTCTTGTATTCTCATTTTGTACTCGTTCTCTAATTCTTGAAATATAAGAACTATTTTATTTCTCTCTCTAGAAATCATATTGTCTTAATTTTTAGGTCATTGATGTGTAGTTCACGTCACTTTCTTATAAAGATTGACCTACCAACTTTTTAGGGTTATCTTCGTATTGAAGAAGGTGGCATTTTTACATCGCTTACAAATCCAAGAGAAGAATTCTTAGATTCGATTACTGAAGTTGAATGTTTCTTTGATTATATGAAAATCCAAGAAGATAATCAAGTCAAATTGGTCGCGTACAAATTAACAGGTGGAGCGTCTATGTGGTGGGACCAGTTGTAAACTAGCCGCACAAGTCAGGGTAAGGAACCGGTCCGTACATGAGTCAGATGAAAAAGTTGTTGAACGCCCAATATCTACCCCTTGATTATGAGTAGATTATTTGCCAACAATATCAAGCTTGTACATAGGGAAATAGAACAGTTCCTGAATATGTTGAAGATTTTACCAGTTGTCATCTCGTAATAACCTGGTGGCCTACTTTAAAGGGGGTTACAATGGGATATTGAAGAAAAGGTGGCACTACAACCGTTGTTCAAATTGTTCGACATTGTCACAAAAGCTGAGAGAACTGAGTCAATACTCGAAAGGGCAAAGAATTAGTCTCGTGGCTCGTATACCCCATGTCCTACATAGGACAAAGTTGAACAAACCCCTGTAATTTCTCCTCGTGAAATAGGATGAGACACTGGAATATGTCTATTAAGGGAAATTACTACAATACAAGAACAACCACTACAACAAGGTCAATCCCTATAGCACGAGAAAATATATATGCACGCCCAAGTTTGATCAAGTGTTATCGGTGTGGAAAGCAAGGCTAAAAATACAACGTTTAGCCCAAATGACCCACAATGAATTTGCTCGAACACGAAGAAGATGCGAATGAAGAATTCGATTTTGACCCCACTTATGAGGATGACTTGGTGATTGAGGGGGATGACGGTGAGTTGTCCCGTTCTTTTGTAGTAAGGAGGTTGATGTACACATTCGTAAAAGAGGAGCACCCGCAACGTCATCACGTGTTTATAACATGTTGAAATGTAAATCAAAAGGTATGTGACATTATCATTGATAGTGGAAGTAGTGAGAATAATGTATCCTCAATAATGGTTAGAAAGTTGAGATTGAAGACGAAAAAATATTCCCACCCTTACAAAATTGGATGGATCAAGAATGGTTCAAAAATGAGAGTGAATGAAACTTTCTTATCCCATTGTCGATTGAGAAGTTCTATGCAGAAGAGATACGATGTGATTTGATTGATATGGATGCTTGTCACATGATCTTAGGGAGGCACTGGAAGTTTGATGTCAACGACACTCACCGTGGTAGAGACAATGTTTATGTTTTATACAAGAATGGCCAGAAGATCGTTGTTGGACCATTAAAGGAGGAAGATTTACCTAAGGCTACCCTATCTAAAGGAAATCCAATTATGCTGATCAATCAAAAAGAATTTCTGGAGGGAGTGAAGATAGCTATGATATGTTTGTTATATTTCTTAAAGGAAAAGTGGTTGAACAACCTCATGTTACTATACCAGCAGTCGTACAACCTTTGTTAAAGCAGTTCGATGATTTAGTCTCGAAAGGCCTCCTTAACAGTTTTCCACCCATGAGGGAGGTTCAACACCACATTGACTTGGTGCCAGGGCGAGCCTGCAAAACCGAAAATTCTAGTTTCTCTAGGAAATTGAATGGTTATAGTTATAGTGCAGGTTCACAAAAGAATAGAGAAATTTCATAAATCTTTTTTTAAGCCAGAATATAGATTAAGGGCGTAGATTTTGGTTTTATCCCGATGAAATCGATTGGGTACACCAAAATATTTTGAGTTTCCGTACAGTTGAGCCGATTAAAAAATTACTGAAGGTAAGAAGGACAATAACACAACCTTTGAACGTGGAAAAAATGGTGACAGAATCTGGGGAAGAAGAAGTTTCACAGATGTGGTTAGGAAGGATCAATATGCAGCGAAATAGTGGAGATTGCACAAAAATTAAAGAATTTTACTAAGAACAACAAAGGATAATATGATCTAGGAGGAACCCTGTAAAGATGAGTAAATAAATAAAAATGTGGATCTATGGGAAAGAAACCCAGAGGATATCCCTCTGAATATCAGATAGTGGAATCCTTACATAAGCCCCCCTTGCACATGACCACAGTGAAGCTAAGAATGCCACCCTGTCCTGCTGATAGTAATAGTTATTGTCATCATCTTTTTGAAAATTTATTTTACGGGCTATTCGTCCCAAAAGTGAAATTTAAAAGTAGAAATTGTTGATGTGACTAGATTTGTTTTGAAAGCAATGATTGAAGAAATATGTAAAAGACTATCAGTCAGCCATTTTTGGATGCATATTTTGTATTGGCTTTTGGGACAAAGTAGAATTACTCCTTCAGCAATTTATGGAGTATTTACATAATTTTGAATTATAACGTTTTGCATTACGAATTATTATTATGCTATACCATTTCTTGGAAGTGCCCTTGCCCAAGGTACGGTTTGTCTCGGGTTCGAGACATGAGAGAAGCCTCTCCATATATGAGGGTAAGGCCAACCGACAACTGCCTCTCCCAGACCCTGCAGTTAAGCGGGAGCCTTGTGTACTGGATACAACCATTTCTTGGAAAAAGAAAAAATACGATAAATTTCCTGCATTTTGAATTGTTCTTGTTGGCAATTATAACCCAAACTTTATTTTATCTAGATTCTCTTGCAGATCATGAGTAATTAATCATCAACACATGTAAATTTTATTATCCTCGTTGATCTTTTCTCCTACATTAGGAAATTGTTTTCCCCCCTTTTGAGATTAGGAATTATGTTTTTTTAATTCATTTTGTTATTGTGGAAATTAATGTTTTTGTATATTTGGCATCGAGAGAGAGTTTATATGAAGACACGGAGTTTGACCAAAGACAACTAGCAGCTTTACTTATTTCGAAGTTTTGACATTTTTCTTCTGTGTTACTAATTTTTGCTTAAATTGGTGGTATTGTCTCTGATTGCTTACTTTTGTCAACTTATTGAAATTTTGTTTTCTATTGTTAACCTTGATCAAATTACTAAACCTTATAACTTACTATGACCCAAATTGTTATGTGGTGCATTTTTTTGGTGTTAAGAAAGCACAATCTCTCCCTCCCTCCCCTTCTTTTTTTATTCATCCAGTATACCCATGGTCATTCAATGGGGTCTTCTCTAGATGGATCTTTCTGGTCAATTCATGTATTGTTTTAAGAGTGGAAGGTTGGAATAGGCCAAAGATCATAAGTTCTTTTTTAGTAGGTCAATTTGAATTATATTGTGGATAAGTATGGAAGGTTGAAGATTGGATATGAAGGGGTGGTGATTGTAAGGTTTCTCTATTGAATGATTCATATTTCTTATTCAAATTCTCTTTTCCAGTTAGTGCAATGCAAGTCTTGAAAGAGAGGGAGAAGAGGAAAGAAATACAGAGGTTGTGCTATAGGTGTCATGTTGTGAAATTACACTTTGGTATTTTTGATGAGAATAAAAGAAGTTGGTATACTAGTGATCGGCCTACAGTTACAATTTCTATTTGGAGATTATTCACTTGAAGAGGAGATTGGTGTAGCAGTTTTTTTGCCCACTGCATCATAGGCTTGGTGATAGCTGATACTTTGGTAAAGGAGTGGGGCAAAGTTCCTGATTTTTCTTCTTATTCATGGTGGTTCTGCTTCCTTCAAACTTTTTTCTTCCGGAGAAAGAGTAGTCTTACGACCGACTGAGTATCCGGGGCATTTTCTCAGTAGATGAGATTACGAATACAGTAGATTTTTAGAGGAAGAAGCTCTAGCGGGGAAGGGCTGAAAATTTTTGATACGATAACCTGTTTATGGTAATAACCCGATATGACCCGAAGATGACACGACTAACTTGTTTATATTTAAGAGTACTCAAAACTTATACTCAAACCGAAAGAAACACAACCCAAAAATGACACGACTAACCCAAATTGCCACCCCGGTATTCAGTGATAAAGGAAGACGATGGGTAGTTGAGTTTGTTTGACATGATGTGGGGAGGTTGGATGAAGGTCGAGTTTCTGAATATGGTGAAAGGTAATGAGTGATGTATGGAAGAGAAGGGAAATGGCTAAATTATAACGAATATTAGGATTCAGAAAGGGAAAATTGGGCTGACAATGTCAGTATCTTACATGATAATTACGATACTTATCTTTTGATTGTATCTTTTTCAGGTTGTATCTCACAATACTTCATTTTATGTTATAAAATACATGATAAGTACGATAGACACAATACAAAACAATATAAGAAGCACGGATACTTCAAAAGTTCTCCTGATACAGGAAATACAGGAACGCACCAATACGGCTAGACACATCTGATACTCCAAATAATTATGTTGATTTAATTAACAATTTTTACTTTCAAATATGACATGGTTACAGTTCCGATTATGATGTCTTCCTCCCCCCTCAAAAATGGGGGTTTTATGTGAATTTTAAAATAATAGAAAGCTAAGTGTTAAATTTAAGAAAAACTATGTACAAAACGGACTTATTGAAGCACATATATAAGGCCATTCATTTCCATCATGTTTTCATCTTAAAAATGAAATAAATAAATATATAACCATTATTGTAATTTTCCCTGCAAGCATATTTCTTGTGCCAGTATTTTAGGCATCTTATCTAGACACTATCATTATTATTATATTACTTTATTCCTATATCCTTGCCATATTTACACTTTGTTTTTGTTTTTTTTTACTTAAATGTAAGGACACAAATTTCCAATTGAGTCCATATGTAGTTTTGGCTCAATTCCGGACAAAAACATTTATTCATAGGATAGTATTTAATTGTAATATTCTCAAGCCTATGTAGTGTTTGTTGAAGACGTAGCGGCAAAGAATATAAAACTTCATCAAAATGCCGGTTTGCGTGCCTCGTTTCTATGTCATCAACTAATGGTTCCATGCTCCCAAGGTATGAATGCAATTATGTTTATATAGGAGCTTGGAACAAAGTTTGTTGGGTGTTAGGATTAAAATAAACTGCGTTTTGTTTTAAGAAAGAAATTATATAAAACTTTAAAATAAGTTCATAAAAGTTTTTTGGGCCAAAATCGAATTTTACAATCTTTCTGGTTGTTCGTTAGATATGTCGTTCGAACGAGTTTTTTCGTTCGAACCAGATGTCGTTCGAACGAACCTGCCAACGAGTTCCCACTGTCGTTAGAAATGTCGTTCGAACAAGATTGTCGTTCTAACGAGATTTCCAACAAGCTTCTAATGAGTCTATACTGGAGCGTCGTTAGAAGTCTCGTTCGAACGAGACTTCGTTCGAACGAAATGTCGTTCGAACGAGCTGTCAGGCGGGAATAGTTTTTGGCAGTTTTTGGCAGTTTTTCACCCACTTCCCCACTTGGTTTTTAACCAACTTTTCAGACTTAATAATGTGCGGGAATGACATTTTCCAAATTAACTTTTCCATACCATTTCCATCTCTTAGAGAGAGTTTGAGAGCAAATTTGTTTTAGGAAAATGTTCATGTTTTGAGTGAGATTTTTAGAGAAAATATTTTATCACTCTAGTGTTGTACACCCAATTGAGTTATTCCGAGTTCATATATACTTATCAATTGTGTGGAGTTTTGGCACCGATTTATCTCCACCGAATTCAAGAAGAGAAGTTTTGGTTTGCTTCTACATCCATCAAAGAAGAAGACTTTTTGTTGTGACTCTACCCACTTGGAGAAAGGCTCCTTGCTAGGGTGACGGTGACCATATAAAGTCCTATCGGTGGATTCCGAGATCGCGTTGGTGTTCCGAGGTTGTCCGCTAGGAAGAGATTTCTACGAGAAGAAGCGTCGAGGCTTGAGAGGGATCGAGTCAGTCGTTGTAAGTCTATCTGTCTTGTAATTGTAATTCCGTATCTAGTGGACTTGTGGCTAGGGTCGTCCGAGGTTGTTTCCCGTCTTGGGTTTTTCCTCGTACATCGCGGCGTAGTGTGATATTGTTTATTTTATCTTGCTTCATAATTTAGAACGCATGCTTAGAATAAATTCAAGATAAAATTCGGTTTAATTTATCACACTCAATTTAATTGGGACTTATATTAAATGTTGGGTAATGTTTACTTAATTCAAGTCATTTGCTAAAATTTGGTTTCGCCTAATTTTCTTATATTGATAAATATGACTTAGGCAAATTCTAGGACTTGGATTAATGAACTGGTTTAATTTTGTTTTATTAAACTAAAATAGGCTTTGATTGATGTTATTGAACCATCACTTACATACGCGTCCGCATCATCTATTGAGTTTTAAATACTTAGGAAATATCTTGGGATATTTTACAAATTGGTATCAGAGCCAAAGCGATAAATTATTTCGTTAACGATCTTTTAAATAATTTTTGGCTAAAATGGATTTTTCCCCATTTTCAAAATTTCCTATTTTCGATGGTTCAAACTACGCGTATTGGAAAGCGCGTATGAGATCGACACTAAAATCTATCGACGAAAGAGTTTGGATGTCTGTTGTTAACGGGTGGTCCCCACCAACTTATTTAGTTGAAAATGAACGTGTTATCAAACCTGCCGATAGATGGACTGAAAATGAGTTTAAACTTGCTAATTTCAATTACCGTGGTTTAAATGCTTTGTTTAGTGTTGTCACACCGGATGAATTCCGCCGTATTATGACGTGTGAAACCGCTAAAGAAGCTTGGGAAATTTTACAATTAACTCATGAAGGAACTAGTGTCGTTAAAGCTTTAAAACTCCAAAACCTCACCACTCAATTTGAAACTATCAAAATGAATGAAAAAGAAACGTTTGATGAATTCTACGCTAGACTTTATGATATTGTTAATTCATCTTTTAACTTGGGAGAGAAAATACCTGACGACCGTGTTGTAAAGAAAATTTTAAGGTCCCTACCCGATAGATTTATTCCTAAAGTGACCGTTTTAAATTCTTTACCCACTTTAGCATCTACGAAATTAGAAGAGCTTGTAGGTGATTTACAAACCTATGAACTAGATATGTTTCCCTCTAAAACTGAAAAGAAAATTGAAAAGGGCGTTGCTTTAAAAGCCCGAAAAGAGGTCAAACAAGTAGTAGAGAGCGAGAGTGATAGTGACTCGGAAGACATGGCTTTATTTGCTCGTAAATTTAGAAAATTTCTTAAATTTAACAAAGATAAATTTAAAAATGATTTTAAGAAATTTGATACTTCTAAACATGATAAAAGCGAGAAGATTTCTAAAGCCGAGAAGATCCCTAAACCTAGCAATGACAATTTAGATAGGGACGAGTCTGATAAGTGTTTTGGTTGTGAAGGTTATGGCCATAGGGCTTATGAGTGCCCCACTAAACTAAGGAAAGATGGTAAGCGACCCATTTCATATAATGCAACCCTTAGTGACAGTGATAAGGAAGAGAAGCCCGATTCCCCCACTAAGAAAAATTTTGTGGCTTTTATGGCTAGTCATGTGAGTGATAGTGACAACTCATCGAATGATGAAACGATAGAATATGCCACTTCTCAAGTCATTGTACATGATTCTCTTATGTTTGATGATAGTGAGAGCGAAGAAGAAAGTGAGAGTGAAAATGAAGAGGAGGTTAATGTGAGTGAACTTCAAAATGCTTTTCAAGAACTTTATAAAGAATCTATGAAATTGAAAAGAGCTAATTTGAAGTTAGAAGCTAGTTTAAGAGAAAGTGTCAAGGTCATTGATGAAAATGTTTTAATAGAAGACCTTAGGACACATGTGAGGACTCTTCAAGAGAAACTTGATTATGTAGAAGGCGAAAGAGATAGCCTTAGGGGTTTAATGGAATCCTTAAAAAAGGAGCTTCTTGCTTTTGAAGAGCGAAATGTTTTACTAGAATCTAACATTGTAGAATTTGAAAATAAATTAAAAGATTATAGTAATGTCAAATTTGATTTGGAATGTCGTTCAGAAAAACTAGATAAAATGTTAGGAACGGTCCAAATTAAAAATGACACTTGTGGTTTAGGCTTCAATCCTTGTAATGAATTTACTCATAATGCCCGAACCAATGTTTTAGGAGAATCAACTAGGAATACTTTTAACGATCACTCCTTAAGTAAATCTTTTCGACATGTTCTCACTTGTACACATTGTGGTCGACAAGGTCATCTTAGGAAATTTTGTTTAGATCTTAAACGAATTCCTAGAAAACCCCATAGTAAAGTAACCACGGTAATTAACGTTCCTACACTCCAAGATAGTCATTCCTCATTAATTTGGGTTAGGAAATCTGACTTGGTTGCTTTACAAAATAGGGTTGTTGATTCTCATTTACTTTCACATGCTTCCTCCCTTGCTACATCTAAAGGATGAATGTGTTAGTGTTTGCATACTTTAGCTTTTGTACTTCATGCTATATATCACATGCTAAATGTATGCTTGTTTAGTCATTTTCTAGTCATAGCCTTATTTCATATCCCATGCTAGAAATCATGACTTGTTTATCTTTTTGTATTATATTTTGTGTTAGAATTAACTGAAAAATATAAAAAGATGTTTTGTTTATCATTTGTGTTTTATTTATTTCATTTAAGCTTAATGAAAAATACAAATGATTTTTGTTTGTCCTTTTGAGTAAATATTTATTTTTGTTTAAAAAAATGTTAAAAAAAAACTCAAAAAGATTTTATTTTGTGTGTATTTTAGTTTGACACACTTTATGTGGCATATATTTGTGTTTGAATCCCTCCTTTTACGCTCCCATGTGGCTAGAACTTTTGGTTTAGATTGTCAATCCTTAAAATGTTCTTTATCATGCTTTATATGGAGTAGTTGGATTTTGTGTTATTTAAATGGATTCTATTTTTATATGCCTCTATTCACACATGCACGAGCTCTTTTGAAATCTTAATGTCACATGTTATATTTGAGCTTTTTGAGGTGTTCTCCTACCAATCTAGTCATCTACATATCTATGACCTAGGAGGACAACTGCATGTCAAAATCCGTTGCATGTGAGATTTGTATGAAAATGAAAACATGATAAATAAAAATGTGCACGGGGAAGGGATCCGAAAGGCTGAATTAAATCCTTTGCGATTGTAAGCCACCGTTTATTGGATCTAAAAGAAATACGTGATCCAACGGCCTAAAAACAGAATATTTGGCATTAAAAAGAAAACAATTGCCAAGGCCTATGTTTGTTTGATATATTCATTCAAAAATACAAGAATATATATGCTTATTGAGGGAGAATTGGATGGTATATCAACGGTTTGCACAATGTCCGTTCATCCTAGTTGTCTTTAATGTCATGACTCTATTTGGTTTGTATAATCATCATCATGCTAGGCTTGTATGCATTGTGTATGTTTGTTCATTGAGTTCAATCTTCATATTGTCACATGAGGTTATATTTCAATGTGATGAAGTTTGCAATCAAATGAGAACTCCGTGAACGTTTATTAAGTGTTTGGGTCTAATTTTAATTGTTGCTAGTTCACACCCCAACACTTACGTTACCATATGACACATTTTTGCCATACGAGTGTGCAAACTTATTGTATTTTGTGTTATATGTGTGTTTATATCTATATGTATATGCAAGTGCCTCTTTGGTATATTTCTAGTTCATATATATATGATATTTGTTTGGCTTTGCCTTGCTTTTATTACCCATATGCTTTCATGACTTATCACTTTAAGCTTCAACATGTTGTTTATTAGTTCTTTATCCTTTGCCTGTTCTTGAACAAAAAGGGGGAGAATGATGATAGGAGGAGAAATGGTATCTAATCCTATTATTATCATATCTTAGTTTGGGGAGATTTATCTTAGGGGGAGACGTCTTTCTAAGTAGGTCATGTGTTTGATAAAGAGGAGAATTAATTTAGGGGGAGTAATTTAATTAATTGCATTTAATACTTTGATATTCCCTATGCATTTGATGAGTTTGCTTAAGTGTGCAGGATTTCTTCTACAGTAGCATTGTTTAAAAGGCAAAGCGTTTGATCCTTGGGTTGAGTCAAGTTTGGGCGGGTTATGCTTTGAGTCTAGTGAGCTTGACGGCCCTCTAGGATTTTTGTGTGGTTTTTGTCCCGGAATAGCCAAAGGGGGAGATTTGTAAGGACACAAATTTCCAATTGAGTCCATATGTAGTTT
Source organism: Sambucus nigra (assembly GCA_949130495.1). Lineage (NCBI taxonomy): Eukaryota > Viridiplantae > Streptophyta > Magnoliopsida > Dipsacales > Adoxaceae > Sambucus > Sambucus nigra. The sequence goes on from OX422213.1 coordinate 675,419,696, forward strand.
TGGCTCAATTCCGGACAAAAACATTTATTCATAGGATAGTATTTAATTGTAATATTCTCAAGACTATGTAGTGTTTATTGAAGACGTAGCGGCAAAGAATATAAAGCTTCATCAAAATGCCGGTTTGCGTGCCTCGTTTCTACGTCATCAACTAATGGTTCCATGCTCCCAAGGTATGAATGCAATTATGTTTATATAGGAGCTTGGAACAAAGTTTGTTGGGTGTTAGGATTAAAATAAACTGTGTTTTGTTTTAAGAAAGAAATTATATAAAACTTTAAAATAAGTTCATAAAAGTTTTCTGGGCTAAAATCGAATTTTACAATCTTTCTGGTCGTTCGTTAGATATGTCGTTTGAACGAGTTTATTCCTTCGAACCAGATGTCGTTCGAACGAACCTGCCAACGAGTTCCCACTGTCGTTAGAAATGTCGTTCGAACGAGATTGTAATTCTAACGAGATTTCCAATGAGCTTCTAACGAGTCCAGACTGGAGCGTCGTTAGAAGTCTCGTTCGAACGAGACTTTGTTCGAACGAAATGTCGTTCGAACGAGCTGTCAGGCGGGAACAGTTTGTGGCAGTTTTTCACCCACTTCCCACTTGTTTTTAACCAACTTTTTCAAACTTAATAATGTGCGGGAATGACATTTTCCAAATTAACTTTTCCATACCATTTCCATCTCTTAGAGAGAGTTTGAGAGCAAATTTGTTTTAGGAAAATGTTCATGTTTTGAGTGAGATTTTTAGAGAAAATATTTTATCACTCTAGTGTTGGACACCCAATTGAGTTATTCCGAGTTCATATATACTTTTCAATTGTGTGGAGTTTTGGCACCGGTTTATCTCTACCGAATTCAAGAAGAGAAGTTTTGGTTTGCTTCTACATCCATCAAAGAAGAAGACTTTTTGTTGTGATTCTACCCATTTGGAGAAAGGCTCCTTGCTAGGGTGACGGTGATCATATAAAGTCCTATCGGTGGATTCCGAGATCGCGGCGGTGTTCCGAGGTTGTCCGCTAGGAAGAGGTTTCTACGAGAAGAAGCGTCGAGGCTTGAGAGGGATCGAGTCAGTCGTTGTAAGTCTATCTATCTTGTAATTGTAATTCCGTATCTAGTGGACTTGTGGCTAGGGTCGTCCGAGGTTGTTTCCCGTCTTGGGGTTTTCCTCGTACATCGCGGCGTAGTGTGATATTGTTTATTTTATCTTGCTTCATAATTTAGAACGCATGCTTAGAATAAATTCAAGATAAAATTCGGTTTAATTTATCACATTCAATTTAATTGGGACTTATATTAAATGTTGGGTAATGTTTACTTAATTCAAATCATTTGCTAAAATTTGGTTTCGCCTAATTTTCTTATATTGATAAATATGACTTAGGCAAATTCTAGGACTTGGATTAATGAACTGGTTTAATTTTGTTTTATTAAACTAAAATAGGCTTTGATTGATGTTATTGAACCATCACTTACATACGCGTCCGCATCATCTATTGAGTTTTAAATACTTAGGAAATAGCTTGGGATATTTTACATTAAATATCTTCATAATATCAGATTTTAGACTTTAATATGTTTTAATAATTATGTTGGTACCCCTTCCGTTAATATTCTGTAGATATTAATGGTCCTGTGACTAAACGATGACTTTAAATACATAAGAATAAAAAAAAAATCAGAAAATATGACTTAGAGGTTGATTTTTTTGTTATATTTATGATTATTTAAAATTATTTTGTATTTTCAAAGGTCATATCCTTCGCATGTGACTGTTAACGGGACATTAAAGGAAGAGGTACCAAAGTCTAACCTAATTAGCAAAAGGTACAAAAGTATAAAAGCCCATATAATGGAGGTACTAAAGTCTAACCAAAGTCTATCACTGTTTATTATTTTATCTAATATCCAAATCTGTGACAGAGCTATTCTTTAGAAGGGTAAAAGAGAGAGAACCATTTGGGATATTTCATTGATGTTCTTTTTACAAATTTTATATCATAATATTTTCAATTATATAGTAAAACCATTAGAATGAGTTAAACAATACAAGAAAAACATTTAGGGCTCCCAAGGTGGACGCTAATATGCCCCAAGGACGAGTTCTACAATCCATTTTTTTTTTACTTGATATGGGCATTTGTGATGAATGGATCATCTAGAAAGAAGATTCCATTTTATCTTTGAACCTTTCATTGATGGATACAAACAATGTTTACTTTTTAAGTTGAATTAATGGCGCAACTGGATCATATCCAGAAAAAAGAGGATGAGACAAAAGGAACTTAACGAAAATTAAAGATCGAATGTAACATACGAAAAAAGGAAGAGGTATTTTATATTTATATATCGAATAACATACATGCATTGCCTCAATACATAATGCCTAGAGATCCCTCCTTCAATAAAAACGCTTGAGGAAATAAGTAGTTGATGAAGAAGAAAGAAGAAAGATGAAGATTAAGATGTACAATAAGTATTGGAAGTAGACAATGTTTTAAAGATCACTCTAGGCGTACGCCTTGAGATGAATCTGTAGAAGAGGCTTACGACTCAAGTGGTAGAGGCGGTGCACCTCAAGGTGTGTAGAGATCTTTCTTCTCCTCAAGGTACGAGAAATCTAAGTCAAATATGGATCAAGGCGTGAGTTCCGAACCATAAAAAAAGAAAGAAAGTGAAATCCATCAAACCCTACCTGTTGGTAGCTGAGATCTTTCTTCTACATGTTCTCTCTCTCTCTCTCTCTCTCTCTCTATATATATATATATATATATATATATATATTTGTCTTTGATTTCTCACGAAAGATCAAATAGGGTCGATCTATATCTGCCTTTGATTGCGTAGGTTCTTGAAATGGGTTTGCTTTCTCCCTTCATTTCTGTTTTCCTTTTTCTTTTACATACAATATGTTTCAAAGTTTGATACAATTTTTTTAATAAAAGTTCGATAATTTTTTATTAATTAATTTTCATATTGTGGTGTAGTTGAATAATAACAACTAATTAAATTTATATTAATTACTTTATTTCTACGTAAATATATTGTTCAATATTCTATGTAATATATGCTAATGTATTTATATATTATCTATATATATTCCAATTAGATATCCAGACTAATCAATTAATTATATTTACAACATTTTTTGGTACATAATTATTAATTATTATCATATACAGAATAATTATTTACTTGATGATGATACACTAATTTCTGTTGGTAAAGCTGATTTTAGACTTTTCATAATGTTAGTGATATTAATCAAGGACCTTTTTGGGGAAAATCGTAATGCCGTATTATTTGTATGATTTATTGGAATTATTTTTTGATATATATATATATGTATATATATATATATATGTATATATATATATATATATATATATATATATATATATATATATATTTAATATAAGGCTTATGCCTCGATTAACCTCACCTTACCCGGGAAAAACACCTCGTGGCCTCGCACCTTTTTAGACATTGAAAGTAGATGGAAATGGAAGAACGGAAGTCATGTTGACTGATATTGATGTTGATGATATGGATTTTGGATATTGGGATGGACAATATACAAATTATTTTATGTATGTAAATTCTTTATATCAATTTGATAAATGAAATCAAATTTTAAGATCTGTTACGACATTACATACTTGAGAAACAATAGGACTCCGATATACATTTTGACAGCCTTGTGTGGCTTGATGTTCTGATGAGAAATTAGGAAATAGTTAATGTCGGGACATGTATACTGCTGGGTTAACGGGTGGTGTATTTGTTCCCAAGTATAGTAAGGGGAGGGAAAATGATAATAAAGGAAATTACGGGGTAGTCAACGATTTTCTTACAACATCCAAACCCAATTACAGAGTAGTATATGGCAGAAATTAAGTGATAGCTTTCTTGAAAGGGGGAACATATTACTTCTTGCATTATGGATCTGTTTTAAATGGGTTGGGTCCAAGGAAAGAAGGTTTCTGGACCCCATGTTATTAATTGTGCTGCTCATAAAGTTGATACAACCATGGGAAATGATTTAAGAAGGCTTATCATTGACACTCTAAAGCCTAAGTATAAAGGTCAATGGTTTCGATTTTTTTGCTGGACTCCGTTTTAGTACAGATGTTTTATAAGGGATTATTTCCGTCCCAAATCCTCCCCCAAGAATCGTATGCATTCATCTGAATGTGTCTAGTCATTGTTTCTATCTCTCTCTTAGGTACAAGATGATCATTGTTCTAAAGGGCGCGCCTCGTCTAGGGGCTAGGAGCCTCAAAAGTGGATTTAGTGAACAAAATTTTCATTTTTCAAAATTTACCCTAGTTTTGCATTGCGCATCGAAAGTACATTGTACTACAATAGCAAAAAAATATACATAGAAATATATTTTAAATATGTATATATATATCTGTGTTCTAAAAAATACGCCTAGGCGCGGGGCTTTTTACAAACGCCAAGTTTTGGCCCAAGGCGTGTATTAAGGCATGGTCAACGATGATCAACGTTTTTTTGGGCAAGGCGTGAAAAAACGTGCAATTTTTTGTTTTTGTTTAAAAAAATAGTATTTTAGTTTGCAAATATTGTGACATATTTTAAGTAAGTACCATTTTAGTTTTTTTAATACCCTTGTTATAGTTAAAAATGTTAAAATATATTAAAAAAGGCCTCAACGCCTTTTCACGCCTAAGGACCGCTTGAGGCTCTAAGGGTTAAGGCTTGGTCTTTATGCCTCGATCACGCCCTGCGTTTTTTAGAACCTTGATATGTGTGTGTATATATATATATATGTATGAATGAATGGTTCTGTGTATATATACAATGATTTTAATAGCATTTGTTTGTGTAATATCATTAAATGTTACCGGTGTAATATTTGTATCTTTGTTTAATATTTGTATCTTTGTTTAGGAGTCATATATCAATTAAAAAAAATATTTGTGCGTAATATTTCTACAATTTGTCTTAGCATTAGCAATTATTTATTTATGTATGAAACTTAAAAAAGAAATGTTAGTAATGTTAAAGTATTAATACCAATGTCCATGTATAAATTAATTTGAATATAATATGATCCTTATGAAGCGTTGTGATTAAATAGCTTATTAGTATTTTATATGTATGGTAATGAACTTTGATTGGAATTGTCTTTTATATTTGTATGAGAATATAAATTAATCTATATTATACCTCTAAAGGAGTAGTATTAGAGGTGTAAATTCCCATTAATGGTGCATCTCTTTTATTAAAATACGACTCTACCAAGTTAACTGTATACAATTTTTTCTCCCAAATTCTTCCTCTTCTGACCCTTTCATCCTCTTTTGACGACCCTTTCATTCTTCTGACCCTTAATTCTTTCTCTTTTATATAACCCATTACCTCAGATTGTCCGTGCTTCATAGCAATCCACATTGTTGTGCCTTTGCCAACAATGGTTTGTCCGTGAGAAAGTAATTACTTTAAGACATTGGGCAATTATATATATATATATATATATATATATATATATATATATATATATATATATATATATATATATATATATATATATATATACAGGCAGGCTTTAATGAGGACGCAACTTGCAGACGGACATTATTTCATATTTGTGTAACAAATTTCTTAAATACTTTACATAGAAATAATTGAAAAACGCGCGATGCGCGGGTTACATGCTAGTGTTTGTAATCTTAGAAGTAAATTAGAATTAATTGTTAGTAACTTAGATTTTTAGGCATACTTGGTTTGTATAAAAGAACATTAAAAAACAAAAATATGCCTAGGCCTAGGTGCCCATCCCACGTTCGCCCAGCGCCTCATGCATTTAAGAACCTTGAAGATGAACGATCCCCAGAAGACTGCCATAATGAGTATTACTTTTGGATGTTTGGGTGTTGGGATTACAAGATTAATGTTTGGATTTTGGAACAAGGCAATTTTAATTGTAGCTGGAAGATGTCAGATTTTTGCAATACCAACGTAGTACAAATCAGTTGTAGGCATTGTCATAGATTGCTCCGTTCTCCGTTCTCTTACTTCGGGTGAGATGAATTTCGATTGCTATAGTGAGGAGTGTAACACCCCGTATTTCTGTGCATTTAAATATGTAATTAATTCGGGTAAATTTTAAATTACTTGCGTGTTGTAATTTAATTTAATTAATTATGTTAGTATTTATTTAAATATTAATCGGGAGAGTTATTGGTTAATATTTATGGAATTTATATTACTAAGTGAATAGTAATAAATTAATTACGTCATAATGTGTACTAGTAACATGGGATTTATTTATCTCAACCGGGAGCCGAGTATAGACAAATTAGGTGTGAGATAAGGATTTTATAAACTAATTCGAATGTTAATTTTGAGTGCACGGTTGAGTCCGAATGGGCCGAGAAAGTCGAAAAGGTGTACCCGGGGGTGGTAAATGGTTCACGAGGTATTTTTGGGCATAACCCCCACAGGGGTATTTGGGCCATTTTAATTACGCCCATATGACTAAAAACGGGATTGGGAGATAAAAATCTAAGTTTAGGAGTTGTGGGCAGCCATAACACAATTGAGAGAAATATAAGAACGTAGAGGAACAAAAGAGAGAACTCTTTGAAACCAAAAAGGAAGAACAAGGGAGGTGTTCTTCAACAAAGCAAATCTCTACACCAAAGGATTAATCAGACTCTACGAATCATAAGGCAAGTGATTAAACTTGCTTTTACATAAATTGCTGATTTCAATTCATATCATGGTTGGTGTTAAAAGCATTATTTTGGGTTGGGTTGATACAAATTGAGTTTTCAAATTTGTGGATGTTACGAATCAAGTTTGGGGATTTATAAGATAGGGCTTATGAATCCATATATTACTGTGAAGAAATTGTAAGATTAGAGATATTTTTTATTGCAAAAGTTGTGGAAAAATCATTTAGATTCATGTCTTTATTTACAATTAGAGATATAAACTGGGAAGCAAATATTTGGGATTTGTGTTGATTCGTAGAACTTAGGTGACACCCCGCCTAATTAATTACCGGGTGATCAGTCCTTAATTAATTAATTAATCTCAGAATATCTAGTTGGTTCAGATCATCACTGCCGAAAACTCAAATTTTAATTTAATAAAAACTAACAACCTAATATTTAAAAAAGGGTTTGTGTCAAAATTTTATCTTGTTATTAACCAACATATTTAAAAAGAAATAATTAATCATCACCATACATCACAATAGCATAAGTAAAGAACTAACTGAATTTAAATAAACAATTGGAGTAAACACTTCCAGTCAAAATCCCATACAATAATCCAATAACATGAAATCAAAATCTAATAATAGAATAAAACAACTCTAAATCTCTGAATGTGCAATAGGAGGGACGATATGTCCAACTCATATAAATGATTAATAGATAAGGAGACATAGACTCAAAAGAGTCTACTAGTAATATCCTGTAGCTTCCACAGTAGCTACATCTCGACAAATGAATGGAATATCCTATGTCTTGGGTCCCTGTGGTTGAGCACCTAAAATAATAGAACAAGAAAAGAGATTTCCAGAAACACGGGTCAGAGCCTGAGTAGAAAATAGATTAATATAGCAAGTTCTTAAATTGATTTAATTAGCACATATATTATTCAAGTTAACTTAGCGTACTCACTTTGGATGATCACCTCCCATCTAATGTGCACACCTATGTAATACTCTGTATTTTTATGCTATATTAATTTGGGGATTTATATAATTTAATGTGAATTAATTATTTAATATAAATCCGAAAATTTATTATGTTATAATTATTAACGCGATGAGAGTTAGTAATTATGGGAAATTTGTTGAATATTACTAATGAGCAAAGTAATATATAATATTGATTATACTGAATGTCACGAGTGAATAAAATGACAATTTCGGAAATTTGAGTCGGGACGTGCTCGTGTCGCGTCGGGACTAAATATTGATATATAAAAGTGAATATTTTATAAGTTGTTCGTATGGTCGTTTTACGTGCGCCAACGCGTTCGGAAGGGTAGAGATAGTCAGAAAAGTGTACCCGGGGGTTTGATTTGGGTCTCGGGGCGTTTTTAGGCCTAATTAGTAACCCGGGAGGGCATTTTAGTCATTTTGCATTTTTGGGTAATTAAACCCACGAAAATTAATAACCTATATCAGCCATTTAGGTTAGTCATTTAGGGTTAGAATACTCAAAACCCTAGAATGGCCATTGGAGAAGAGAGGAGAGAGCTCTCAAGGCATTCCAAGGCTCAAAAGTCACCCGTTTGCACCGCCGCCACCACCAACGCGTAGATCGCGAGACGGGGAGCGCAACCACACCGAATTCGACACCAAACCGGACTTCTGAAAATCCCAGGAAAGTGTTTATCTTGCTTATTTCGTTGATGCATCTTTCATATTAGTTTAGGAATGATTAAGAATGAATTATAGGGAAGAAAAACCCAATTTGAGAGAGGAAAATTCATGTAGTTATGGTTTAGATGAAAATTATGGAAACCCTTGTCATGTAGAGGACTTAACCACGAAATTATGAGGATATAAGAAGAAAATTCTGGGAAAAATCGGATTAGAACCATGTTTAAGAGATTTCTAGGGTTCTTGATAATTATATCAATTTTTGGGCTATTAATCCATGTTTAATGATAGAAACCCACATGCTTTACGTTGGAAATACCTTTTATGATGATATAATGTTAGTAGTATGAATATTTGGACGTTTGGGAATGTAAAACTTTAATTTGGATGAAGATAGGTGTTAGAACACATAACTGCAAAAGTACAGAAATCGAAATACCTGTTTGATCGATCGATCGAGCCCAGAGCTTCGATCGATCGAAGGCTCGATCGATCGAGACCCAGACCTCGATCGATCGACCCCTCCTGGCAGACTTCTATTTTCCCTTTTTAAATGAGTTAAATTCAATTTATCGTGAAATAATTCTTGGACATCCTTAATAAAATGTTTTGGGAGATATGGAAGACCAGTAGGACATATGAAAATTTTTGGGACTTTTATTATGAGACGAGAATCGTGTTTGGGATAATTACATAAGGAACGATGAAACTACATATTTAAAGTGAGAGGTTACGTCAACTAGTTACGATAGAGAGTGGATCAATACATGCTGAATTTTATACTTAGGAGGATAGAGTCCATAAGAGTTACGTAATAAGTTGGAAGAATCCCTCGAATTAAGGTTAGAGACGAACCCTTATACGTGATACTAAAAATGGGAAAATAAGGATAAATGTCGTAACTATGGGATTTGAGATATACCTAATGTTGATATGGTAAAATTAGTATAGTTATATGATTGTGTATGCATATACTATCTATGTGTGAAAATCATACCCACGCTACTTGCTATCCCTGAGGTTACTGCGCTGGGACGATCTTATCCTGTGTTGCCTTCGGGGGGATATTGATTCGTACCCTAGGAGATAGATATCCTTGGTACAGGCTATCGAAGGGATAGTTCAAACGGTCCTAAGAGACGCAGGTATGTGCCATCCTCTTATAGACTTGGAATCTATGCTCCGCCTCAATATTGTTTGTGTATGTGTTAATACAATTCGAGAGTGATTCCGAATTTGTATTCCCCTTAATACGAGTGATACGGGGTTTGGATAGTAGAGTATGCCCGTACCATATTTTTATTTGGGGTGCTGTTATAATATATATATTGTACGAGTAGTTAATATATATATATATATATATATGTATATGGAATTCTGAAATTTAGAACTGCCTACTGTGATTTGATAAGTAGGACATGGTTGATGACTCAAATTGTAAATACTTGTTTTGAGAAAGTTTAATATGACACTGGAAAACTTTATTGATTAATAAAGTTAAAATGAGAACTTTGGTTACAAATTGAAATCTTACGTTTTAAATAATTGTGTTGTTTAGTTTTAAGTCTTACGAATAACCTAAGATAAGATGAATCGTTGGGGGAGATTAGTGTGATATATGATAGATAATCCGTTGGGAAGGTTAGTACGATAGGCGTGCACATTAGAAGAGGTGAGAATTTCTCAAGAGAGTGTCGCACTAATATGTTGTTGCATTTTCCTGTATCAATTTAAATACTTGCTAAACGAATTTTTAAATCATACACACTATCGGGCTCTGACCCGTTTCTATTTCTCTTTTCTCTTGTATATATATGTATATATATTACAGGTGCCCAGCCACAGGGGCGTCTTGCTTAGGATCTCTTGGAAGGAACGTGCTGCAGCTTAGGTGGGAGTTGTAGGCCATTTGCTTAGACGATTTCATTTACTTGATTCCACATCTATCATTCTCAGTTATTGGGGCATGTGTCGCCCTTTCCACTATTTATCTGTTTTATTGGGACATTTGTATTTCAGTTATTTCTAGTACTGTTGCTATGGGATTTATTCAGTATGGATGTTTGACTTTAAGTTTTAAATGGTGGGATTTTGGTCATCGAATGTTTTATTTAGTTGGATTATGTTCCAGGATTATTGTGGTGTGATTCTTACTTATTGAATTGTTGTTAATAAATAAATAAATAATTTTTCTTTAAATAAAATTTGGAAAGTAATGTTATAAAAATGGTTTTGACACTTAGCTTAATTAATTAGGGTGTTTAAATTGGAAAAATTATTTTTCGATGGTGATGCTGAGAATGAACGAACTGTTCACCTTGAATTAATTTAATAAAGGAGTGATCGCCTGGTATTTAATTAGGGGGGGTGTCACAACCTAGCGAGCCTAGCTACCCATACTAGTCACGATACTCTACTTGATTATACGTGGTATAATCACTATGACGGATATAATATTTACATACCCCGATGACAATATATTAAAGATTAGGTTTAAAGATACTATAACTCATTCTCATAGCATTCTTAATTCTTAACTGGTGACTCAATAAATAAATACTTTAACAAAGTAGCCAAATGCAACACAGAATAGGAACTCATTATACATATATTAAATCTCACTATGTATACATACAAATATATATAACAATACTGCACCCATGGTTAAGAAACCCCTAGTGCTAGGCATACTCGTCTATCTAGTCCTATTGCAACGCTCACGCATAAAGGACAACAAGTTCAATCTCTCAAGAACCAATAAAACCTATACACATATTGGAGCCGAACATAGCCCAAAGCCAATGGTCTACGCACATACCTACGCACCCATACGACCGTCATCACTATCGTTCTCATCGATAGGTTGTACCTAGGTTCCATGATCTAGTGGAACGACTCAAAATCCCTCGAAGACACACAAGATACGATCGTCCACAACACACTAACCTCCGTTCGATAGCCAGTAGCTAGGTATGCCATACACATAATATTCCAAGTAATAAGTATGCACACAACTTATTTAACTTAATAGGCATCCACGCAACCCAATCATCATAATACGTAAGTAATATTAACGTCTCTACTCTCCACGATATCCATTTATATATTACCTCTCTAGGACTTAAATTTCTCTCCTCGATTTCCATACAAGTTCAACACCTCGAGTATCATTACACCCTTAATTCCCTAAAACTTTGTATTTTAAGTCACCCGTTACTCATGTGGGTTAATACACTCGCTTGGATAAACCTAGGATGATTTTTAACTCGATCGGACCCTAAAAACCCATTCTTGAATCTCGTTAGAAGTTAAGGGATTCTCGTTCGAACGAGGTCGTTCGAACTAAGTTCCATCTTCAAACGAGCTCAGCAACTCGTTAGAAGGGTCGTTGGAAACCTCATTAGAAGGCTCGTTCGAATGAGTCGTTTGAATGACCTGGGCAGGTCTTCAAATGAGATTTCCGAACTGGCCCTATTCTTTCCCAAACTCATTTTTCTCCAATTTTCATTCTTCAATATCATTCCAAACTCAACTCATTCCTAATGTAATTGTTTCTAAACTATTCTAAATTACCATAGGACACTTCCTAACACAAATTAGAGGTTAAATCCTTATGGAATCAAGGGAATCCAACAAATTACTCAATTTCTTATAAATATCTTTGATATGAACCCAGAAATTTTTAATCCTTCACCCCCCCAATTAATTTCGTGATTTCAACATTTAATTACCAACATTAATAGTTCTAAGAAGATAATTTCTTCTACATGCCAACCTATCTCTAATTCATGGGGTTTCTTTACAAATCAGCCAAATTAAACCCTAGTTTTCATTACAACAATTTCATATCATTTAATCTAAATTAACAGGAATAATATGTGCTAAAAGAGGAGCAAGATAAACACTTGCCTTGGAATGGATTTCTGATACACGGACTAAAATGGGTATGTAGTTGATCCTCTCGTCGCAATCTACACTTTGGTGTAATTCTTGGTGGGAAACTTTGAGTTCTTGGCTTAGTTCTCCAATGGAGTTCTTCTTCCTCTCTCTCTCTCTCTCTCTCTCTCTCTCTCTCTCTCTCTCACGTAGGTTAAAAATGGAAGTCACCTCTAACCCACATACAACCTTTATTTTAATTTCTAATTTTCGTCCATTTAAATTCTCAAAAATATCAAAAGACCTAAATACCCCTCGGGGATGTCATTTTGGACTAAAATGCCCCGGACTCCAAATATAACATCCGAGTAGTATTTCTTGACTATTTTGACCCTTCCGGACACACTGGCGCACTCAAAATAGTCGTTCGGGTTATATGAAAATAATTTATCTTTTTAACCCCAATAAATAATATTGACACGTCTCATACACGTGTCCCAAACAATTGTATCTTAACTGCCGTGTATCTCGTCCCCGACCATAACATTATTTTCGAAACCATCTATTAAGTTACTCATTACGTAATGTTCAACATATTTATTACTCAACATGATTTCAACATAATTATTTTCGATAACTACTAACTCTCGTCAAGCTAGTAATTATTACCATAAAGTCGGATTAATTATAAAATAAATTCTCTCTTAATTTAATTAATCCCAATTTCCATAATTTCATAATAAAATAAATATGTGTAAAAATACGGGGTATTACATATTGTGTAAATTCTGGGTTGGTTTCTGGGTAAGAAAAGTTTTATGGTTTTGTTAATGGCAGTGGACTGATTCTGGATGAAAAGAGGGAAAAAGTTTATGGTCGTTCGAAGGACCAGGAGTCGATCAAACGACATCACTTGTCTTTCGAACGACGTCGTTTATCGTTCGAACGAGATGGCAAAATTCAACCCATTTTTGGTTTTTACTATATTGACCGACCTGGGTGGGAATTTAAGGGAGAATTAGGTATAGTAAGGAAGCGTCTTAAATCTGGAATGGTTTGGAATTTTAAGAACAAACAGTATGAGGTTGTTTTATATTTAATGTGAGAGAGACATTAAGGTTGGAATTAATTAATAAGTGTGTCACACTTATTAAGGGAATTTGGGCAATTGAATTCAGAATAAGAATTGTTCTAAGTGAGCGAGTTCGGGTATATTGTTTTAATGACACCAAAGTATTTAATTAAATATTCGGAGGAATAGCTTAATTTAGAGTCGGACCATAGACTCGAAAATGTTTATGCTAAGTGGTACGGACATTGTACACGATAAAGACGGGATTAAACTTAAAGTATATATATGGTAGTGTGATAGTATATATATTGTGTGTGCTTAAATATCGGTAATTAGATATTTATTTGATTCAGATACTCTAGTGCTATCGAGAGAGGTTGCGCGATGTGGGTGAATCCCCTAGCTTGAGGAGTAGGGTGAGTATATCCCTGGTCATAGCGTCCGTTATATGAGTGAGGGGCTTATCTCACTTTCAGGAATGAAATATGATCGCCTCCATTACGTTTATTATTTACGTTCCGATTCGGCGAACCATAGTTGTCTCGAAACTCCACGTGGGACTGAGTAGCCTGGGTTGATAGCATTTTAGAGAATACATCCGATGAGTTATTACTCGGGAGGATGGGATATTAATATATTCGACATATGTGTGAATGTTGTAATATGATTTTACGAATATAATGTGATAAATAGTTATATACGGGTAATTAAATACATGGAGTAAATTGTACTAATTATATAACTAGTGTAAATATTATATGGACGTAAAGGCAAGATAATTATTTAAGTTAAAGTGATGAATAACTTATGTATATATCTTATTTTAGGCATACTCGGGCGAGAGTAGTACGTCAGAAGAGTATTGTGTCAAGTAACCAGTTACGGGGTAGAGGACTAGGTGGGATATAAAGGAAGCGTTAGGTGTGGTTAGTTGAGGGGTGAGCCTGTCCTAAAAGGAGTGCGACATTGGCCTAAATATGAAGCGCATTCATGCATTTTTTAAATTTCTGCAATTTAATAACTTGCTAAATATTTTCAAAATTTTTTGGGTTCTAACCCTTGCTATCAAATATTTTTCAAAACCTTTTAGGTGTCCAGCCACAGGGACACCAGGCCTAAATTCATTCCATGGATTCGGAGCTACAGCACATATGCATGTTGTAGGATTTGGATAGGGGCTTTTGTCTTTTCTATTCCTAGTGTAGGGATTTACATCTGTTACTTGGAGCATATTGCTCTCAGTTTTATCTAGTTATTTTCCTTTCTGATTGTATGGGATTTATTATCTGTTTTATGTTGGTTTCGATTTATACGATGGTTTATTTGACAAGACTTTTTATTCTATGTGATGATTGACTCTATTAGCATTGAATGTTTTATTTTAATTCCGCACTTAAACGTCTTGGATTAATAAAGACAAAATTTGGCACTAGCTTTTTGAATATTAGGTGGTTAGTAAGTTTCAAAAAATTTTCGACAGTGATGCTAAGAATGAGCCAAATGAGATTCCTGTTTTAATTTGATATAGGACTAATCACCCGGTATTTTATTAGGCAGGGTTTCATAAGGAGGTGACGAATGCTTTGGTAAACTTTGGAGGGTGTTTGGTGGAGGATATGGGTGATAGGTTTTAGTATAAATTAGGGTTAGGTTTTGTTGTTTGCTGTGGGATGATTAAACTAGTTGGAATTGTTTTTAATTCTATAAATATATTTTCAGGAATACATGTACCACAAGTATTGAAGGGTTGAGTAAAATTGGCGTAAACTACACATCAATGGCCAAGAAAATAAACCAAACACAACTTTTAGAGAGATTCAAGAGATTTCTTATATTCAAAACGGAGAGCCCCCTTCAAATGAAGACTACAAGGTGTTTTTAAAGGGGAGGAGTAGCTTAGGCCCTGAGCTAATGTTCTAATTACAAAAATGCCCTTAATTGCCTTTACTACTCCTTACCTCTATATACTAAAGAAAAAGAACTACAAAGGAAATTGAGTACAACCCCGCTAATGAGAATGGGCGACGCATGCCCGAACTGAAATATCTGAACTAGGAACTGAATGAAATGAGAGAAGCGTTTAATCTCAATGACCTGCAACTTCCAGAACAACTGCAGCCTCGACAAACCATCCAAGTATCTATAATTGGTGTCCCTGTGGTTGGGCACCTGAACTAATACATATATATATATATATAGCAAAAGAGAGAGGAGATGCAAGAGATGGGTCAGAGACAGATGTTTTAAAAAGATTTATTAGCAAGTATTTAAAATTGCATTAAAGCAAGTATTATGTGCATGTTAGTTATCGAACTCTCGCATGAGATTTTCACGTCTCTTCTATTGTGCACGCCTAACGTATCTTCTAAACCATACTAGTTATGCTACCGAGGCTAATTAGTTCGAAGTCATCATAGCAATATCTACGTTCACCAGTAGTATACCCATATCGCCCATACAATATGCTCACAAGTAGTCTATCCCAGATCGCTACATTTCATATTTACCGTTCGAGTAATTAAATCTTTCTTACTAAGACTATTTTATTTATCCTTATTACCATGACTACTAGTTTCACTTACTAGAAATTCCTCAGATATATATATATATATATATATATATATATATATATATATATATATATATATATATATATATATATATATATATATATATATATATATATATATAGTCACCTCATCTCTATACATATATATATCCAGCACCCCCGGGTTAAAACTGAAAAGTGCGACTGTGTGATAATTGATTAAATTAAATTCGTAATTTTCCAATCAACCTTTATTCAATTCAGCCCCTAAACATGCATCTAAGGTGCGTGTGTAAACCCATAAATAAATAAAGCGTGTGACACAAAATATGCTAAGACACAGATTTCAGGAAAAAACCCAATTCGGGTAAAACCTTTATTTCACTATGAATATATAAATCGCAACTTACAATTACATAGAGAAATATGCAATGGATCAACGTGCAGCCAACCCACAAAGACACGTAGTCTTGAACTCAACAAGAGAATACACGCAGCACCCTCCAAGGACTCGCAGCCCAATCTTCAGCAAAGAATCTTCACGTAGCAAGATCCTCAATGACACACAGCCATACGGTCTAGAGACGCACTCCACAAAAGATGAACAAATGCAAAGATATGTTCTTGAACACCAAAACAATTCACTAAAGCAAGATGGGAGTTTTGTGAATTGTAAATCAAAAAGGGATTAAACCCCTAAAAGAAGAAGACTAAAGATTACTGTAACAACCCAGGTTTTCGAGCGGCTATTTTATACTATTTTGCCTAATGGGCTAATTTTACAAAATAGGGAATGTTGGAGTAAATATTATTTCCCGTGACTTAGGGATAATATTTACTATGTTCTGACTATTTACCGTTATGAGAAGGTAAATAGTGTTATATTATGTATTTTGCGTCGTTATATGTAAAACGACGGTTATGACCTATATTTAAATTTGGGTATAATTAATGAATTAAAATGGAATTGGAACTTAAAAATAGTTCACACTTTCCCGAATGCCAAAATAGGGGGTGCGGTTGTTTTTAGAATAGTCGAGATAGTCGATATAAGTGGCCAGTTGTAATTTTTGAGATTTAGGCATTTTAAGGGGTTATGACTCAATTAAGTGGTTACGAGTCATTTTAGTGGTGTATTAGCAATTAGGAGTGGGGGTTTATATTTTTAGACCCTTATAAATCCCCCACCCCTTTTTCTTTCTTCATTTGTGTTAGAAGCCAAAGGAGAGAGAGAGAGAGAAGAGAGAGTTGGGAGAAATGGAGAGTAAGAGAGAGAGATGGAGGATTTGGGCCGGAATCCGTCGCTACCGGAGGTGTTCAGAGACTATGAACCTCGAGGCAAGTTTCTTACTTGCTAGATATTGATTTAATGTGATAAATTGCACGTGTAGTTAAGTTTTGGGAGGTTTTAACCATACATGGGTTTTGGGTGATTTTGGGTGTTTAATCCTAAATCTTATGTTTTAATTTGATTTGAAGAGAAATAATTAGTCATTTGATATGTAGGAATGATTTGGTAGAATTAGATGTTGTTGATGTTGGGCAAAAGCAAAGATTTGAGGTTTTGGAATTTTAGGGTTTGTATAACCCGTCGCCCAAACTGGGCAAAATCTCAGGACCGAATCGATTCGGCCCTAAGGGCGAATCGATTCGGATAAGAAAAGGGTTATAGGTCTTGCAGACCGAATCGATTCGGGTTGAAACCGAATCGATTCGGCAATTCCAGAAAGTCAGTTTTTGCTCACCGAATCGATTCGGCTGTTTAGCGAATCGATTCGCAAGGGCGAATCGATTCGGCCCAAGGGGCGAATCGATTCGGTTCCCCTGTTTTTGTAAGATTTTCTTATTTTGATTTTTAGCCCTTCTTCTTTTAGGTCCAAGGTTTAGGAACCTTCCTTTGGAAAGTAATTTAGAGTCCTAGAGGGTGGTTTTGGGTAGACTAATGCCCTAGGACTAAAGGGGATATTTAGGCTTACCAGATGGCTAAGTTGCGTAGGTTAATACCCGAATGATTTAGGAGATTAACCTAGAGATGAAATTGGAAGTTAAAAACATTAATGTTTAGCTTTTGAGAGACACTCCATTATGGAGACTCACTTTGAGGGTTTATGAATTATATAAACTATTCGAGGTTATTTTGAGGTTAGTGGCACTTTGGGTCTTAGGTCATCGATGATATATGACTTAATAAGAATATAATTGCACCTTCTAAAACTTGGTGCTTAATTGGCTAAGTGAATGATTTTTGGAAATATAAAATAGGAGTTTTCAAAAATGGAAAAAGTAATGTTTTTCATAAATGATAATTTATGGATACACACCTCTCTAAATCGCTATCATAAGGGAAGTCGCGCGCGTTGTGGTAAAGCCCCCTGGCTAATGATGCAGGGTGGATATAGTCCCTAGGCCATGTGAGCGTTTGTTTATATTTTCTGCGCTGGTTAGGAGATTCCGGGTGTGGTCTTGACTATCCCGCAGGCACATGGTCGCTTCCCGACGTTTCGATAGGATCCCAGGTTGTCTTGGAGGCCCTGGAAGATGATAGCCATTTAGGGGGGCGCACAGTGGGGAAACCCGGACGGGAGGTCTTAGAATCGTTATATATATATATATATATATATGAATATAACTATTCTAAATCAAGTTGGACTTGATGTTTGATGGGTTCCATAAAGAGCACAGTAAAATGCCATATAGAGCATGATGAAAGTGCCATAAAGAGCACGATGTAAGGCCATAAAGAGCCTATGATAATGATTATATTCCTGATAAGGAAGATATTTTTACAAAGCGAACAATTGAGATAAATGCCTCTAGAGCATAAAAAGTATGATTATATTTCCTGATAAGGAACAAATTCATCAAATGAATTAGTGTATGATGAAATTAATATGGTAAACACTTGATAAAGTGTTGTACCATTTATATGTATATTCCTAAAGATAGAATTAGGAATTGTGCCAATAGATGATGGATGGGTTTTACTTTTATATTCTCTTGAGTAGCTGTAATTGTGACCTTCCACACTTATGCACACACATATATTTATTTATCACTTCGTGCTTAGGGTCTAATGGATCTCGACGATCAACCTTGCCTAAGTAGTAGTGTATCGGGGGGGTTCCTTGTTTGGATTTCTCTTTGCGAGACACCCCACGCACGAATAGGGCATAGTGTTGAGAATGGGGAAAAGTTAGCCCTTAGTACTTAGGGTTAGCTAGAACATCTCACGATATTGCGCTAGGTTGCTGCTAGATTGAGAGGTGAGAAATATTATTGTTATCTGTGAGAGAATCACGCACTTAACTGTCATGCATTTTAGTCACATGGTAATCATATCAAACCCGGCCCTGACCGGTTTCTATATTTCCTTGTTTCTGCATATTCCTTGCCGTTACAGGTGCTCTTCCGCATGGACACCCGTGTTTACATTTCCATTTCCAGTTGTCATGGAGCTACGGCATATTGCGGATGTTGTAGGATACTTGTAGTAGACGCTCCCCCTATTGTACTCTAGTTATGTTTAGTACATTTATTCGGGCGTGTTTGCCCAAGGTATTGCACCCATTTATTATATTGTAAATATTGGATTGTAATACTTAATATATCATTTGTATTGGTCTGTGCACCGACAGCTTATTCGGTGATTATTTATTGTATTGTCATACTTTATTCATCGATTTTTGATACCCACCGTTTTTACAAATGGGATTGTCTAAGTGTTTCTCTTTTACTTTTAAAATTTTTGTATATGACAATCCGTTTTCTAAAATGATTGGTGGTTATCTCATACTATTATTTTAATCGACAGTGATGCTAAGAATGGACCATCTATGATTCCTGTAATTATTGGAGTATTGGGCTGGCCACCTATTATTTTAGTAGGCGGGTTGTCACAGATGGTATCAGAGCATTAGGTTCTAGAGTCCTTAGGAATCTGTGCGGATGTTTTACGTCTTCTGCGTTTCTCTCTATTTGATGTAGAGCCTTAGGAATAAGGTCGTTGAATTATCTTGTGAGATTTCGTTCTCCTGCTATGGTATGAGAACCCCGAAGATCTTCTGCGCGTTCGTGTGAGGCTTGTAAGTCGTTAGATGAAGGGCGTTGAGGAAGGCCGTTGTGAAGGCGTCATATGATGGGATTACTATAAGCTGTAGGCTGTGGTCGGGAATAAGGACCGCTTTGGAGGTCTCTCCCTTTACAGCATTTTTTATATATTGTCGCCGTGACTACTAAGTATGGTGAAAATAGTTTTCCCAAGTTCCGCTGCCGGTAGAGAGTGGTACTATGCTTGGGACTCCGAGCAATGTCAATTCAGAGTTGAGAGGTTCTTTATTAGAACCACATGTTGAAGTTTGGTTGGATCGAGGAAGTGTAACCTCATTCGGTGAGAACATAAGGCCCGAGAGTTTTGGCCTAGAGTTGGATATAGGAGTGCTCAGGTGTGAGGATTTGAGGAAAAAATTTCACCCTTTGGAGTAAGGTTGAAGTGGCGGTTATGATGGTTGCCTCTTTTTGGAGGTTTGCAGAATGTTCTCCTTGCTGAAGAAGTCAAGGGAACTATGCGTTATGATCTTGTCGATTGAAGATAACCGGCAAGAATAGGACTCCTAGTTGAGTCATTGATGGAAGTAGTTTAGTTCGGGTAAGACTAGAATGTCGTGTCTTAGAACTATCGGTAGTAGCCAAGGAGGTTGTCTAGTATGTTGGTGGGACTTTCTAACTAGGGTGCGAGTAGTGCATTCCTTAGGTAAGATGGGAGTAGTTTCGTGTTAGCCCTAGATTCGGGTGCGTATATCGAGCTTGTGATGGTATCGGTACATATTATTATATATAGTAAGTATATTTATGTAACTTCCATGTTAGGGGAGTTCTGTATTTTCCTTCTCACTCGTTATGGGGCGAGTGGTGATAGGTGTGGTACGTGCTACTTGTATTATATATTATACGAGTAGAGATATTCTTATATTGGTTTGGGTGATAGCAAGCGAATATATCGCGAGGTTATCCTAGTTCTAGTTCTAGGAGGGGGACTAGTTGTTCTATAATATCTCTCCTGGATACGGGTGAGACTTTATAGAGGTGGTTTACGATATGTAGATAGTTTCCTTTATTTTTGTTTTTATTTTGTTTGCTTCCTTGTTTGCTTTGCTTGTGTATGCTATTGCCTTATCTCCATGACCGGCTAGTTAAGGTGACTGTGTGGAGGGGTTCCTTGTTTGGAGTTTGCTTCGGCGAGACGTTCCACGCATGAACCTTAACGACGTTGGGAGTGGAGAGATGTGCATTTTCTTTTCTGTTCTTTTCTTCTTTCTTTTCTTTTCTGTTGGTTAAGTGTTGGGTTGGAAGGTTTAGCCAAGAGTCACGTATATGAGTGATTAAGGGCTAAGTTCATGTGCAATATATGAGCGCGATGATGGTTTTCCTCTAAATCGATGTGGCGAAGACTATGATGATGAAAGTCCGATAGGGACTTATGGTTGTGCCTTAATGAGAAGGCCATTTGTGTAGAGGTATTTGTGTCTCTTGGGGTAGAGTAGTGGTGGCATTTTACTGAAAGTAAATGCCTCAGTCGATTGTTATGATAGGACTTAGACGTATATATGTAGTAGTAGAATTTAGAGTTAGGATTTCCGTCGATCCCGATCATGTGTCTTCGACCGTTACTTCTCGACGACTGACAATGCGAGGTAGTAGTGTAACGGGAGGGTTCCTTGTTTGGATTTCGCTTCGGCGAGACGTCCCACGCATGAAACCGAGCTAATGTCGGAAGTCGAGAAAGGTCTTGGACACTAGGGATATTTAGTGTTATACTTATACGACTAGGTTAGGATAGATAGATTGACCTTAGGATTCTTAGGACGCTAGGCCCTTAGGGCATGCGGCGTTAGTTTAGGAAAATGGTGGGGAGTTGACCACAATAAGTTGTGGGTTAACTCTAAGTAGGATTTGGTCCCTAGACGAGAAATATGGGATTTTGAGCTCGTTAGGATGTTTCCTTTCGCTAAGGCAATGCGAACGGGAGTAGTAAAGGCGCCGAGTAGATACCGTCTTAGAGTTTGTTCGTGGCATGGAATGCCAAGTGGAGGGAGCTTCACCGAGGGGACGCTATTGTAAGGGCATTCAGGTCCATGATCGACCCTTTCACCTACTGGTATGTAAAGAGTAGTGTGGAACGAGGATGGGTGTATCCGTGGACATCTTTATCGAATTGTCGATGATGAAACGGTCATGATTCTAGTTGAGGAAACTGTGAATCATTTGATCAATCGCTACTTGCTCAATGGAAATGGGCGGACTAAGCGGGAGGTGTACGTCCAACTCTTCTTAGTAGGAGTTTTAGATCTGTATGCAGTTTCTAGTAACGGTAGTGAACCGAGACGAGACATTCGTGTCAAGGTACAGGTAAAGTGTCCATGAAGAATGGAAACTATTGGGATATGGGGTATATCCTACCACCCGTAAGTGGAAGGGTGGATTTGATTTAAGGTGAGATCGGAGTAGAAATTCTATGGATCGAATTTCCTTGCAATAGTTTGGATCGTCTTCGATAAACGTTAGGCCGTTCATAGCCTAGTGTAGATGGCAATATGCCTTGTCTACTCGTTGGAACGGAAACAGCGAATAGTATATTCCTGGGACCGGGAGTGGTCCGGTAACTTTCCTTTAGATTGGGCTCAGTGAGCAAGTAGACTTTTGAGGGTCACACCAACGCGAATAGAAGTTAGTAGTGTTGGGGTTCGCGATTGTAAGTTAGTGTAGTTATTCCCTAGTAGAGGTATAACGTGTTTCGGAAAGTAAGGCAATTAGTGCCGAGCTTGTGTGGGTATCTCCTCCCGTAGTAGAGGGGTAGGATCGATAGTTTCTGAGATCGATAGCGATGACCTTAGTTTGTGTCCTATGGGGACATTTCCATTCGGGGGTTTGCTAGTATGATAGCACGGTTTTTATTATAGTATACCCTTTATATGGTTATGGGTTACGCCTGAATTTTGAGGGCAAAATTCCCCTTTAAGGGGGGGAGTATGTAACAACCCAGGTTTTCGAGCTGCTATTTTATACTATTTTGCCTAATGGGCTAATTTTACAAAATAGGGAATGTTGGAGTTAATATTATTTCCCGTGACTTAGGGATAATATTTACTATGTTCTGACTATTTACCGTTATGAGAAGTTAAATAGTGTTATATTGTGTATTTTACGTCGTTATATGTAAAACGATGGTTATGACCTATATTTAAATTTGGGTATAATTAATGAATTAAAATGGAATTGGAACTTAAAAATAGTTCACACTTTCCCGAATGCCAAAATAGGGGGTGCGGTTGTTTTTAGAATAGTCGAGATAGTCGATATAAGTGGCCAGTTGTAATTTTTGAGATTTAGGCATTTTAAGGGGTTATGACTCAATTAAGTGGTTACGAGTCATTTTAGTGGTGTATTAGCAATTAGGAGTGGGGGTTTATATTTTTAGACCCTTATAAATCCCCCACCCCTTTTTCTTTCTTCATTTGTGTTAGAAGCCAAAGGAGAGAGAGAGAGAGAGAGAAGAGAGAGTTGGGAGAAATGGAGAGTAAGAGAGAGAGATGGAGGATTTGGGCCGGAATCCGTCGCTACCGGAGGTGTTCAGAGACTACGAACCTCGAGGCAAGTTTCTTACTTGCTAGATATTGATTTAATGTGATAAATTACACGTGTAGTTAAGTTTTGGGAGGTTTTAACCATACATGGGTTTTGGGTGATTTTGGGTGTTTAATCCTAAATCTTATGTTTTAATTTGATTTGAAGAGAAATAATTAGTCATTTGATATGTAGGAATGATTTGGTAGAATTAGATGTTGTTGATGTTGGGCAAAAGCAAAGATTTGAGGTTTTGGAATTTTAGGGTTTGTATAACCCGTCGCCCAAACTGGGCAAAATCTCAGGACCGAATCGATTCGGCCCTAAGGGCGAATCGATTCGGATAAGAAAAGGGTTATAGGTCTTGCAGACCGAATCGATTCGGCAATTGCAGAAAGTCAGTTTTTGCTCACCGAATCGATTCGGCTGTTTAGCGAATCGATTCGCAAGGGCGAATCGATTCGGCCCAAGGGGCGAATCGATTCGGTTCCCCTGTTTTTGTAAGATTTTCTTATTTTGATTTTTAGCCCTTCTTCTTTTAGGTCCAAGGTTTAGGAACCTTCCTTTGGGAAGTAATTTAGAGTCCTAGAGGGTGGTTTTGGGTAGACTAATGCCCTAGGACTAAAGGGGATATTTAGGCTTACCCGATGGCTAAGTTGCGTAGGTTAATACCCGAATGATTTAGGAGATTAACCTAGAGATGAAATTGGAAGTTAAAAACATTAATGTTTAGCTTTTGAGAGACACTCCATTATGGAGACTCACTTTGAGGGTTTATGAATTATATAAACTATTCGAGGTTATTTTGAGGTTAGTGGCACTTTGGGTCTTAGGTCATCGATGATATATGACTTATTAAGAATATAATTGCACCTTCTAAAACTTGGTGCTTAATTGGCTAAGTGAATGATTTTTGGAAATATAAAATATGAGTTTTCAAAAATGGAAAAAGTAATGTTTTTCATAAATGATAATTTATGGATACACACCTCTCTAAATCGCTATCATAAGGGAAGTCGCGCGCGTTGTGGTAAAGCCCCCTGGCTAATGATGCAGGGTGGATATAGTCCCTAGGCCATGTGAGCGTTTGTTTATATTTTCTGCGCTGGTTAGGAGATTCCGGGTGTGGTCTTGACTATCCCGCAGGCACATGGTCGCTTCCCGAAGTTTCGATAGGATCCCAGGTTGTCTTGGAGGCCCTGGAAGATGATAGCCATTTAGGGGGGCGCACAGTGGGGAAACCCGGACGGGCTATCTTAGAATCATTATATATATATATATATATGAATATAACTATTCTAAATCAAGTTGGACTTGATGTTTGATGGGTGCCATAAAGAGCACAGTAAAATGCCATATAGAGCATGATGAAAGTGCCATAAAGAGCACGATGTAAGGCCATAAAGAGCCTATGATAATGATTATATTCCTGATAAGGAAGATATTTTTACAAAGCGAACAATTGAGATAAATGCCTCTAGAGCATAAAAAGTATGATTATATTTCCTGATAAGGAACAAATTCATGAAATGAATTAGTGTATGATGAAATTAATTTGGTAAACACTTGATAAAGTGTTGTACCATTTATATGTATATTCCTAAAGCTAGAATTAGTAATTGTGCCAATAGATGATGGATGGGTTTTACTTTTATATTCTCTTGAGTAGCTGTAATTGTGACCTTCCACACTTATGCACACACATATATTTATTTATCACTTCGTGCTTAGGGTCTAATGGATCTCGACGATCAACCTTGCCTAAGTAGTAGTGTATCGGGGGGGTTCCTTGTTTGGATTTCTCTTTACGAGACACCCCACGCACGAATAGGGCATAGTGTTGAGAATGGGGAAAAGTTAGCCCTTAGTACTTAGGGTTAGCTAGAACATCTCACGATATTGCGCTAGGTTGCTGCTAGATTGAGAGGTGAGAAATATTATTGTTATCTGCGAGAGAATCACGCACTTAACTGTCATGCATTTTAGTCACATGGTAATCATATCAAACCCGGCCCTGACCGGTTTCTATATTTCCTTGTTTCTGCATATTCCTTGCCGTTACAGGTGCTCTTCCGCATGGACACCCGTGTTTACATTTCCATTTCCAGTTGTCATGGAGCTACGGCATATTGCGGATGTTGTAGGATACTTGTAGTAGACGCTCCCCCTATTGTACTCTAGTTATGTTTAGTACATTTATTCGGGCGTGTTTGCCCAAGGTATTGCACCCATTTATTATATTGTAAATATTGGATTGTAATACTTAATATATCATTTGTATTGGTCTGTGCACCGAAAGCTTATTCGGTGATTATTTATTGTATTGTCATACTTTATTCATCGATTTTTGATACCCACCGTTTTTTACAAATGGGATTGTCTAAGTGTTTCTCTTTTACTTTTAAAATTTTTGTATATGACAATCCGTTTTCTAAAATGATTGGTGGTTATCTCATACTATTATTTTAATCGACAGTGATGCTAAGAATGGACCATCTATGATTCCTGTAATTATTGGAGTATTGGGCTGGCCACCTATTATTTTAGTAGGCGGGTTGTCACAGATGGTATCAGAGCATTAGGTTCTAGAGTCCTTAGGAATCTGTGCGGATGTTTTACGTCTTCTGCGTTTCTCTCTATTTGATGTAGAGCCTTAGGAATAAGGTCGTTGAATTATCTTGTGAGATTTCGTTCTCCTGCTATGGTATGAGAACCCCGAAGATCTTCTGCGCGTTCGTGTGAGGCTTGTAAGTCGTTAGATGAAGGGCGTTGAGGAAGGCCGTTGTGAAGGCGTCATATGATGGGATTACTATAAGCTGTAGGCTGTGGTCGGGAATAAGGACCGCTTTGGAGGTCTCTCCCTTTACAGCATTTTTTATATATTGCCGCCGTGACTACTAAGTATGGTGAAAA
The DNA here is from genome assembly GCA_949130495.1 of Sambucus nigra. Classification (NCBI taxonomy): domain Eukaryota; kingdom Viridiplantae; phylum Streptophyta; class Magnoliopsida; order Dipsacales; family Adoxaceae; genus Sambucus; species Sambucus nigra. The sequence goes on from OX422213.1 coordinate 675,446,089, forward strand.
TAGTTTTCCCAAGTTCCGCTGCCGGTAGAGAGTGGTACTATGCTTGGGACTCCGAGCAATGTCAATTCAGAGTTGAGAGGTTCTTTATTAGAACCACATGTTGAAGTTTGGTCGGATCGAGGAAGTGTAACCTCGTTCGGTGAGAACATAAGGCCCGAGAGTTTTGGCCTAGAGTTGGGTATAGGAGTGCTCAGGTGTGAGGATTTGAGGAAAAAATTTCACCCTTTGGAGTAAGGTTGAAGTGGCGGTTATGATGGTTACCTCTTTTTGGAGGTTTGCAGAATGTTCTCCTTGCTGAAGAAGTCAAGGTAACTATGCGTTCTGATCTTGTCGATTGAAGATAACCGGCAAGAATAGGACTCCTAGTTGAGTCATTGATGGAAGTAGTTAAGTTTGGGTAAGACTAGAATGTCGTGTCTTAGAACTATCGGTAGTAGCCAAGGAGGTTGGCTAGTATGTTGGTGGGACTTTCTAACTAGGGTGCGAGTAGTGCATTCCTTAGGTAAGATGGGAGTAGTTTCGTGTTAGCCCTAGATTCGGGTGCGTATATCGAGCTTGTGATGGTATCGGTACATATTATTATATATAGTAAGTATATTTATGTAACTTCCATGTTAGGGGAGTTCTGTATTTTCCTTCTCACTCGTTATGGGGCGAGTGGTGATAGGTGTGGTACGTGCTACTTGTATTATATATTATACGAGTAGAGATATTCTTATATTGGTTTGGGTGATAGCAAGCGAATATATCGCGAGGTTATCCTAGTTCTAGTTCTAGGAGGGGGACTAGTTGTTCTATAATATCTTTCCTGGATACGGGTGAGACTTTATAGAGGTGGTTTACGATATGTAGATAGTTTCCTTTATTTTTGTTTTTATTTTGTTTGCTTCCTTGTTTGCTTTGCTTGTGTATGCTATTGCCTTATCTCCATGACCGGCTAGTTAAGGTGACTGTGTGGAGGGGTTCCTTGTTTGGATTTTGCTTCGGCGAGACGTTCTACGCATGAACCTTAACGACGTTGGGAGTGGAGAGATGTGCATTTTCTTTTCTGTTCTTTTCTTCTTTCTTTTCTTTTCTGTTGGTTAAGTGTTGGGTTGGAAGGTTTAGCTAAGAGTCACGTATATGAGTGATTAAGGGCTAAGTTCATGTGCGATATATGAGCGCGATGATGGTTTTCCTCTAAATCGATGTGGGGAAGACTATGATGATGAAAGTCCGATAGGGACTTATGGTTGTGCCTTACTGAGAAGGCCATTTGTGTAGAGGTATATGTGTCTCTTGGGGTAGAGTAGTGGTGGCATTTTACTGAAAGTAAATGCCTCAGTCGATTGTTATGATAGGACTTAGACGTATATATGTAGTAGTAGAATTTAGAGTTAGGATTTCCGTCGATCCCGATCATGTGTCTTCGACCGTTACTTCTCGACGACTGACAATGCGAGGTAGTAGTGTAACGGGAGGGTTCCTTGTTTGGATTTCGCTTCGGCGAGACGTCCCACGCATGAAACCGAGCTAATGTCGGAAGTCGAGAAAGGTCTTGGACACTAGGGATATTTAGTGTTATACTTATACGACTAGGTTAGGATAGATAGATTGACCTTAGGATTCTTAGGACGCTAGGCCCTTAGGGCATGCGGCGTTAGTTTAGGAAAATGGTGGGGAGTTGACCACAATAAGTTGTGGGTTAACTCTAAGTAGGATTTGGTCCCTAGACGAGAAATATGGGATTTTGAGCTCGTTAGGATGTTTCCTTTCGCTAAGGCAATGCGAACGGGAGTAGTAAAGGCGCCGAGTAGATACCGTCTTAGAGTTTGTTCGTGGCATGGAATGCCAAGTGGAGGGAGCTTCACCGAGGGGACGCTATTGTAAGGGCATTAAGGTCCATGATCGACCCTTTCACCTACTGGTATGTAAAGAGTAGTGTGGAACGAGGATGGGTGTATCCGTGGACATCTTTATCGAATTGTCGATGATGAAACGGTCATGATTCTAGTTGAGGAAACTGTGAATCATTTGATCAATCGCTACTTGCTCAATGGAAATGGGCGGACTAAGCGGGAGGTGTACGTCCAACTCTTCTTAGTAGGAGTTTTAGATCTGTATGCAGTTTCTAGTAACGGTAGTGAACCGAGACGAGACATTCGTGTCAAGGTACAGGTAAAGTGTCCATGAAGAATGGAAACCGTTGGGATATGGGGTATATCCTACCACCCGTAAGTGGAAGGGTGGATTTGATTTAAGGTGAGATCGGAGTAGAAATTCTATGGATCGAATTTCCTTGCAATAGTTCGGATCATCTTCGATAAACGTTAGGCCGTGCATAGCCTAGTGTAGATGGCAATATGCCTTGTCTACTCGTTGGAACGGAAACAGCGAATAGTATATTCCTGGGACCGGGAGTGGTCCGGTAACTTTCCTTTAGATTGGGCTCAGTGAGCAAGTAAACTTTTGAGGGTCACACCAACGCGAATAGAAGTTAGTAGTGTTGGGGTTAGCGATTGTAAGTTAGTGTAGTTATTCCCTAGTAGAGGTATAACGTGTTTCGGAAAGTAAGGCAATTAGTGCCGAGCTTGTGTGGGTATCTCCTCCCGTAGTAGAGGGGTAGGATCGATAGTTTCTGAGATCGATAGCGATGACCTTAGTTTGTGTCCTATGGGGACATTTCCATTCGGGGGTTTGCTAGTATGATAGCACGGTTTTTATTATAGTATACCCTTTATATGGTTATGGGTTACGCCTGAATTTTGAGGGCAAAATTCCCCTTTAAGGGGGGGAGTATGTAACAACCCAGGTTTTCGAGCGGCTATTTTATACTATTTTGCCTAATGGGCTAATTTTACAAAATAGGGAATGTTGGAGTAAATATTATTTCCCGTGACTTAGGGATAATATTTACTATGTTCTGACTATTTACCGTTATGAGAAGGTAAATAGTGTTATATTGTGTATTTTGCGTCGTTATATGTAAAACGACGGTTATGACCTATATTTAAATTTGGGTATAATTAATGAATTAAAATGGAATTGGAACTTAAAAATAGTTCACACTTTCCCGAATGCCAAAATAGGGGGTGCGGTTGTTTTTAGAATAGTCGAGATAGTCGATATAAGTGGCCAGTTGTAATTTTTGAGATTTAGGCATTTTAAGGGGTTATGACTCAATTAAGTGGTTACGAGTCATTTTAGTGGTGTATTAGCAATTAGGAGTGGGGGTTTATATTTTTAGACCCTTATAAATCCCCCACCCCTTTTTCTTTCTTCATTTGTGTTAGAAGCCAAAGGAGAGAGAGAGAGAGAAGAGAGAGTTGGGAGAAATGGAGAGTAAGAGAGAGAGATGGAGGATTTGGGCCGGAATCCGTCGCTACCGGAGGTGTTCAGAGACTACGAACCTCGAGGCAAGTTTCTTACTTGCTAGATATTGATTTAATGTGATAAATTGCACGTGTAGTTAAGTTTTGGGAGGTTTTAACCATACATGGGTTTTGGGTGATTTTGGGTGTTTAATCCTAAATCTTATGTTCTAATTTGATTTGGAGAGAAATAATTAGTCATTTGATATGTAGGAATGATTTGGTAGAATTAGATGTTGTTGATGTTGGGCAAAAGCAAAGATTTGAGGTTTTGGAATTTTAGGGTTTGTATAACCCGTCGCCCAAACTGGGCAAAATCTCAGGACCGAATCGATTCGGCCCTAAGGGCGAATCGATTCGGATAAGAAAAGGGTTACAGGTCTTGCAGACCGAATCGATTCGGGTTGAAACCGAATCGATTCGGCAATTGCAGAAAGTCATTTTTTGCTCACCGAATCGATTCGGCTGTTTAGCGAATCGATTCGCAAGGGAGAATCGATTCGGCCCAAGGGGCGAATCGATTCGGTTCCCCTGTTTTTGTAAGATTTTCTTATTTTGATTTTTAGCCCTTCTTCTTTTAGGTCCAAGGTTTAGGAACCTTCCTTTGGGAAGTAATTTAGAGTCCTAGAGGGTGGTTTTGGGTAGACTAATGCCCTAGGACTAAAGGGGATATTTAGGCTTACCAGATGGCTAAGTTGCGTAGGTTAATACCCGAATGATTTAGGAGATTAACCTAGAGATGAAATTGGAAGTTAAAAACATTAATGTTTAGCTTTTGAGAGACACTCCATTATGGAGACTCACTTTGAGGGTTTATGAATTATATAAACTATTCGAGGTTATTTTGAGGTTAGTGGCACTTTGGGTCTTAGGTCATCGATGATATATGACTTAATAAGTACATAATTTCACCTTCTAAAACTTGGTGCTTAATTGGCTAAGTGAATGATTTTTGGAAATATAAAATATGAGTTTTCAAAAATGGAAAAAGTAATGTTTTTCATAAATGATAATTTATGGATACACACCTCTCTAAATCGCTATCATAAGGGAAGTCGCGCGCGTTGTGGTAAAGCCCCCTGGCTAATGATGCAGGGTGGATATAGTCCCTAGGCCATGTGAGCGTTTGTTTATATTTTCTGCGCTGGTTAGGAGATTCCGGGTGTGGTCTTGACTATCCCGCAGGCACATGGTCGCTTCCCGACGTTTCGATAGGATCCCAGGTTGTCTTGGAGGCCCTGGAAGATGATAGCCATTTAGGGGGGCGCACAGTGGGGAAACCCGGACGGGCGGTGTTAGAATCGTTATATATATATATATATATATGAATATAACTATTCTAAATCAAGTTGGACTTGATGTTTGATGGGTGCCATAAAGAGCACAGTAAAATGCCATATAGAGCATGATGAAAGTGCCATAAAGAGCACGATGTAAGGCCATAAAGAGCCTATGATAATGATTATATTCCTGATAAGGAAGATATTTTTACAAAGCGAACAATTGAGATAAATGCCTCTAGAGCATAAAAAGTATGATTATATTTCCTGATAAGGAACAAATTCATGAAATGAATTAGTGTATGATGAAATTAATTTGGTAAACACTTGATAAAGTGTTGTACCATTTATATGTATATTCCTAAAGATAGAATTAGGAATTGTGCCAATAGATGATGGATGGGTTTTACTTTTATATTCTCTTGAGTAGCTGTAATTGTGACCTTCCACACTTATGCACACACATATATTTATTTATCACTTCGTGCTTAGGGTCTAATGGATCTCGACGATCAACCTTGCCTAAGTAGTAGTGTATCGGGGGGGTTCCTTGTTTGGATTTCTCTTTGCGAGACACCCCACGCACGAATAGGGCATAGTGTTGAGAATGGGGAAAAGTTAGCCCTTAGTACTTAGGGTTAGCTAGAACATCTCACGATATTGCGCTAGGTTGCTGCTAGATTGAGAGGTGAGAAATATTATTGTTATCTGCGAGAGAATCACGCACTTAACTGTCATGCATTTTAGTCACATGGTAATCATATCAAACCCGGCCCTGACCGGTTTCTATATTTCCTTGTTTCTGCATATTCCTTGCCGTTACAGGTGCTCTTCCGCATGGACACCCGTGTTTACATTTCCATTTCCAGTTGTCATGGAGCTACGGCATATTGCGGATGTTGTAGGATACTTGTAGTAGACGCTCCCCCTATTGTACTCTAGTTATGTTTAGTACATTTATTCGGGCGTGTTTGCCCAATGTATTGCACCCATTTATTATATTGTAAATATTGGATTGTAATACTTAATATATCATTTGTATTGGTCTGTGCACCGACAGCTTATTCGGTGATTATTTATTGTATTGTCATACTTTATTCATCGATTTTTGATACCCACCGTTTTTTACAAATGGGATTGTCTAAGTGTTTCTCTTTTACTTTTAAAATTTTTGTATATGACAATCCGTTTTCTAAAATGATTGGTGGTTATCTCATACTATTATTTTAATCGACAGTGATGCTAAGAATGGACCATCTATGATTCTTGTAATTATTGGAGTATTGGGCTGGCCACCTATTATTTTAGTAGGCGGGTTGTCACAGATGGTATCAGAGCATTAGGTTCTAGAGTCCTTAGGAATCTGTGCGGATGTTTTACGTCTTCTGCGTTTCTCTCTATTTGATGTAGAGCCTTAGGAATAAGGTCGTTGAATTATCTTGTGAGATTTCGTTCTCCTGCTATGGTATGAGAACCCCGAAGATCTTCTGCGCGTTCGTGTGAGGCTTGTAAGTCGTTAGATGAAGGGCGTTGAAGAAGGCCGTTGTGAAGGCGTCATATGATGGGATTACTATAAGCTGTAGGCTGTGGTCGGGAATAAGGACCGCTTTGGAGGTCTCTCCCTTTACAGCATTTTTTATATATTGCCGCCGTGACTACTAAGTATGGTGAAAATAGTTTTCCCAAGTTCCGCTGCCGGTAGAGAGTGGTACTATGCTTGGGACTCCGAGCAATGTCAATTCAGAGTTGAGAGGTTCTTTATTAGAACCACATGTTGAAGTTTGGTCGGATCGAGGAAGTGTAACCTCGTTCGGTGAGAACATAAGGCCCGAGAGTTTTGGCCTAGAGTTGGGTATAGGAGTGCTCAGGTGTGAGGATTTGAGGAAAAAATTTCACCCTTTGGAGTAAGGTTGAAGTGGCGGTTATGATGGTTGCCTCTTTTTGGAGGTTTGCAGAATGTTCTCCTTGCTAAAGAAGTCAAGGGAACTATGCGTTCTGATCTTGTCGATTGAAGATAACCGGCAAGAATAGGACTCCTAGTTGAGTCATTGATGGAAGTAGTTTAGTTCGGGTAAGACTAGAATGTCTTGTCTTAGAACTATCGGTAGTAGCCAAGGAGGTTGGCTAGTATGTTGGTGGGACTTTCTAACTAGGGTGCGAGTAGTGCATTCCTTAGGTAAGATGGGAGTAGTTTCGTGTTAGCCCTAGATTCGGGTGTGTATATCGAGCTTGTGATGGTATCGGTACATATTATTATATATAGTAAGTATATTTATGTAACTTCCATGTTAGGGGAGTTCTGTATTTTCCTTCTCACTCGTTATGGGGCGAGTGGTGATAGGTGTGGTACGTGCTACTTGTATTATATATTATACGAGTAGAGATATTCTTAGATTGGTTTGGGTGATAGCAAGCGAATATATCGCGAGGTTATCCTAGTTCTAGTTCTAGGAGGGGGACTAGTTGTTCTATAATATCTATCCTGGATACGGGTGAGACTTTATAGAGGTGGTTTACGATATGTAGATAGTTTCCTTTATTTTTGTTTTTATTTTGTTTGCTTCCTTGTTTGCTTTGCTTGTGTATGCTATTGCCTTATCTCCATGACCGGCTAGTTAAGGTGACTGTGTGGAGGGGTTCCTTGTTTGTATTTTGCTTCGGCGAGACGTTCCACGCATGAACCTTAACGACGTTGGGAGTGGAGAGATGTGCATTTTCTTTTCTGTTCTTTTCTTCTTTCTTTTCTTTTCTGTTGGTTAAGTGTTGGGTTGGAAGGTTTAGCCAAGAGTCACGTATATGAGTGATTAAGGGCTAAGTTCATGTGCGATATATGAGCGCGATGATGGTTTTCCTCTAAATCGATGTGGGGAAGACTATGATGATGAAAGTCCGATAGGGACTTATGGTTGTGCCTTAATGAGAAGGCCATTTGTGTAGAGGTATATGTGTCTCTTGGGGTAGAGTAGTGGTGGCATTTTACTGAAAGTAAATGCCTCAGTCGATTGTTATGATAGGACTTAGACGTATATATGTAGTAGTAGAATTTAGAGTTAGGATTTCCGTCGATCCCGATCATGTGTCTTCGACCGTTACTTCTCGACGACTGACAATGCGAGGTAGTAGTGTAACGGGAGGGTTCCTTGTTTGGATTTCGCTTCGGCGAGACGTCCCACGCATGAAACCGAGCTAATGTCGGAAGTCGAGAAAGGTCTTGGACACTAGGGATATTTAGTGTTATACTTATACGACTAGGTTAGGATAGATAGATTGACCTTAGGATTCTTAGGACGCTAGGCCCTTAGGGCATGCGGCGTTAGTTTAGGAAAATGGTGGGGAGTTGACCACAATAAGTTGTGGGTTAACTCTAAGTAGGATTTGGTCCCTAGACGAGAAATATGGGATTTTGAGCTCGTTAGGATGTTTCCTTTCGCTAAGGCAATGCGAACGGGAGTAGTAAAGGCGCCGAGTAGATACCGTCTTAGAGTTTGTTCGTGGCATGGAATGCCAAGTGGAGGGAGCTTCACCGAGGGGACGCTATTATAAGGGCATTAAGGTCCATGATCGACCCTTTCACCTACTGGTATGTAAAGAGTAGTGTGGAACGAGGATGGGTGTATCCGTGGACATCTTTATCGAATTGTCGATGATGAAACGGTCATGATTCTAGTTGAGGAAACTGTGAATCATTTGATCAATCGCTACTTGCTCAATGGAAATGGGCGGACTAAGCGGGAGGTGTACGTCCAACTCTTCTTAGTAGGAGTTTTAGATCTGTATGCAGTTTCTAGTAACGGTAGTGAACCGAGACGAGACATTCGTGTCAAGGTACAGGTAAAGTCTCCATGAAGAATGGAAACCGTTGGGATATGGGGTATATCCTACCACCCGTAAGTGGAAGGGTGGATTTGATTTAAGGTGAGATCGGAGTAGAAATTCTATGGATCGAATTTCCTTGCAATAGTTCGGATCGTCTTCGATAAACGTTAGGCCGTGCATAGCCTAGTGTAGATGGCAATATGCCTTGTCTACTCGTTGGAACGGAAACAGTGAATAGTATATTCCTGGGACCGGGAGTGGTCCGGTAACTTTCCTTTAGATTGGGCTCAGTGAGCAAGTAGACTTTTGAGGGTCACACCAACGCGAATAGAAGTTAGTAGTGTTGGGGTTAGCGATTGTAAGTTAGTGTAGTTATTCCCTAGTAGAGGTATAACGTGTTTCGGAAAGTAAGGCAATTAGTGCCGAGCTTGTGTGGGTATCTCCTCCCGTAGTAGAGGGGTAGGATCGATAGTTTCTGAGATCGATAGTGATGACCTTAGTTTGTGTCCTATGGGGACATTTCCATTCGGGGGTTTGCTAGTATGATAGCACGGTTTTTATTATAGTATACCCTTTATATGGTTATGGGTTACGCCTGAATTTTGAGGGCAAAATTCCCCTTTAAGGGAGGGAGTATGTAACAGCCCAGGTTTTCGAGCGGCTATTTTATACTATTTTGCCTAATGGGCTAATTTTACAAAATAGGGAATGTTGGAGTAAATATTATTTCCCGTGACTTAGGGATAATATTTACTATGTTCTGACTATTTACCGTTATGAGAAGGTAAATAGTGTTATATTGTGTATTTTGCGTCGTTATATGTAAAACGACGGTTATGACCTATATTTAAATTTGGGTATAATTAATGAATTAAAATGGAATTGGAACTTAAAAATAGTTCACACTTTCCCGAATGCCAAAATAGGGGGTGCGGTTGTTTTTAGAATAGTCGAGATAGTCGATATAAGTGGCTAGTTGTAATTTTTGAGATTTAGGCATTTTAAGGGGTTATGACTCAATTAAGTGGTTACGAGTCATTTTAGTGGTGTATTAGCAATTAGGAGTGGGGGTTTATATTTTTAGACCCTTATAAATCCCCCACCCCTTTTTCTTTCTTCATTTGTGTTAGAAGCCAAAGGAGAGAGAGAGAGAGAAGAGAGAGTTGGGAGAAATGGAGAGTAAGAGAGAGAGATGGAGGATTTGGGCCGGAATCCGTCGCTACCGGAGGTGTTCAGAGACTACGAACCTCGAGGCAAGTTTCTTACTTGCTAGATATTGATTTAATGTGATAAATTGCATGTGTAGTTAAGTTTTGGGAGGTTTTAACCATAAATGGGTTTTGGGTGATTTTGGGTGTTTAATCCTAAATCTTATGTTTTAATTTGATTTGAAGAGAAATAATTAGTCATTTGATATGTAGGAATGATTTGGTAGAATTAGATGTTGTTGATGTTGGGCAAAAGCAAAGATTTGAGGTTTTGGAATTTTAGGGTTTGTATAACCCGTCGCCCAAACTGGGCAAAATCTCAGGACCGAATCGATTCGGATAAGAAAAGGGTTACAGGTCTTGCGGACCGAATCGATTCGGGTTGAAACCGAATCGATTCGGCAATTGCAGAAAGTCAGTTTTTGCTCACCGAATCGATTCGGCTGTTTAGCGAATCGATTCGCAAGGGCGAATCGATTCGGCCCAAGGGGCTAATCGATTCGGTTCCCCTGTTTTTGTAAGATTTTCTTTTTTTGATTTTTAGCCCTTCTTCTTTTAGGTCCAAGGTTTAGGAACCTTCCTTTGGGAAGTAATTTAGAGTCCTAGAGGGTGGTTTTGGGTAGACTAATGCCCTAGGACTAAAGGGGATATTTAGGCTTACCCGATGGCTAAGTTGCGTAGGTTAATACTCGAATGATTTAGGAGATTAACCTAGAGATGAAATTGGAAGTTAAAAACATTAATGTTTAGCTTTTGAGAGACACTCCACTATGGAGACTCACTTTGAGGGTTTATGAATTATATAAACTATTTGAGGTTATTTTGAGGTTAGTGGCACTTTGGGTCTTCGGTCATCGATGATATATGACTTAATAAGAATATAATTGCACCTTCTAAAACTTGGTGCTTAATTGGCTAAGTGAATGATTTTTGGAAATATAAAATATGAGTTTTCAAAAATGGAAAAAGTAATGTTTTTCATAAATGATAATTTATGGATACACACCTCTCTAAATCGCTATCATGAGGGAAGTCGCGCGCGTTGTGGTGAAGCCCCCTGGCTAATGATGCAGGGTGGATATAGTCCCTAGGCCATGTGAGCGTTTGTTTATATTTTCTGCGCTGGTTAGGAGATTCCGGGTGTGGTCTTGACTATCCCGCAGGCACATGGTCGCTTCCCGGCGTTTCGATAGGATCCCGGTTTGTCTGGGAGGCCCTTGAAGATGATAGCCATTTAGGGGCGCGCACAGTGGGGAAACCCGGACGGGCGGTCTTAGAATCGTTATATATATATATATATATGAATATAACTATTCTAAATCAAGTTGGACTTGATGTTTGATGGGTGCCATAAAGAGCACAGTAAAATGCCATATAGAGCATGATGAAAGTGCCATAAAGAGCACGATTTAAGGCCATAAAGAGCCTATGATAATGATTATATTCCTGATAAGGAAGATATTTTTACAAAGCGAACAATTGAGATAAATGCCTCTAGAGCATAAAAAGTATGATTATATTTCCTGATAAGGAACAAATTCATGAAATGAATTAGTGTATGATGAAATTAATTTGGTAAACACTTGATAAAGTGTTGTACCATTTATATGTATATTCCTAAAGATAGAATTAGGAATTGTGCCAATAGATGATGGATGGGTTTTACTTTTATATTCTCTTGAGTAGCTGTAATTGTGACCTTCCACACTTATGCACACACATATATTTATTTATTACTTCGTGCTTAGGGTCTAATGGATCTCGACGATCAACCTTGCCTAAGTAGTAGTGTATCGGGGGGGGTTCCTTGTTTGGATTTCGCTTTGCGAGACACCCCACACACGAATAGGGCATAGTTTTGAGAATGGGGAAAAGTTAGCCCTTAGTACTTAGGGTTAGCTAGAATATCTCACGATATTGCGCTAGGTTGCTGCTAGATTGAGAGGTGAGAAATATTATTGTTATCTGCGAGAGAATCACGCACTTAACTGTCATGCATTTTAGTCACATGGTAGTCATATCAAACCCGGCCCTGACCGGTTTCTATATTTCCTTGTTTCTGCATATTCCTTGCCGTTACAGGTTCTCTTCCGCATGGACACCCGTGTTTACATTTCCATTTCCAGTTGTCATGGAGATACGGCATATTGCGGATGTTGTAGGATACTTGTAGTAGACGCTCCCCCTATTGTACTCTAGTTATGTTCAGTACATTTATTCGGGCGTGTTTGCCCAAGGTATTGTACCCATTTATTATATTGTAAATATTGGATTGTAATACTTAATATATCATTTGTATTGGTCTGTGCACCGACAGCTTATTCGGTGATTATTTATTGTATTGTCATACTTTATTCATCGATTTTTGATACCCACCGTTTTTACAAATGGGATTGTCTAAGTGTTTCTCTTTTACTTTTAAAATTTTTGTATATGACAATCCATTTTCTAAAATGATTGGTGGTTATCTCATACTATTATTTTAATCGACAGTGATGCTAAGAATGGACCATCTATGATTACTGTAATTATTGGAGTATTGGGCTGGCCACCTATTTTTTTAGTAGGCGGGTTGTCACAATTACTTCTTTGGCAGTGTTTCTGTTCTGGAAAATGTATGGACTTATTAATGAAAACGTTACCATTTAATGAGTATTTATATAAAAATGCACCACCTTGAAATTTGAGCTCGTTCGTACAAGAAGCATATGTCCCTCAAATGAAGGACGCATGTCGTTCAAACGACATCGTGCGACTTCCAATCTCGTTCGAACGAGATGCTGATCTCGCACGAACGACCTGGGCGTCAAAATCGAGGTCCGCTTCAAAACTTAGAAAAAATACTCATTCTCAAATTTTGACGAAAAAGTCCGCTCCAACACTTAGAAAATATTTTGTAAAAATATCCCAAAAGATCTAAGTGAAAAGTAAAGTATTTAAAACATAACCTTACCAAAGTAAACTTCGCGGAGTCTTGAATGATGAAGAACTTGAGTAATTCGGATCCGTCTTTGATGTAGATGTCTCTTGAATGCTCTTCGACGGTGTAGAGGTATATGACATAATAAATTGATAACGGACCTATGGAAATATGTACTTATAAATATCCCCCTCTGTCTATGCCGGTACATACATAAAAAATCTGAATTATCAAAAACCAAATTGCCTATACAAATCTACCCTCCCATGAATAAGACTTCAAAACTGTTCTTCAATCATCTTCGTCTAATCTCAAAGATTTTCTCATCAGGGTGTGCAACATATCAATCTTCAATTTTGTACCTACACACATGAGATAAAGCAAAAACCTTCGTGACGAATCGAGTTTAAAATGATATAAGAATAAATAATTAATAATTAAATCTACCCCATAACTGATAATTCTTTCTCCCCCTTTTTATGATGTCCCCAAATAGACAGATAAGAAGAAAAAAAATCAAAACATGGAGTGTCACGACAAAATGCATAGCAACCAAAGATCAAGCTTCGCACATGCAAAGGTATGTCCCCAAAATTTTCACAAACGATTTTTGGATTTTTCAATTTTTTACAAACAAAAACAGGATACAAAAAAAATCACACCATGGATTTAAACTCAAACAACCAAGTTATGGAAATGGAATGAATGGGTGTGAACACATTCGATAGGTAAATCAACTCAATCAAGCATATGTGCACGATGCATATGTGTACCCCTAACGAATGAACATCAAAAGTATCCTTCGGTTAAAAGACTATTCAATTTAGATGACATCGTCTTATGCAAATCAATAAATCAAAATGTCAAAATGATTTCCACCCCAATAACGTCCAAAACTATGTAGCGCATTTTCGATCATTTTCAGGACGTGCAAACCCGTTTTATATTCTCCAACCAAACTCCCTCTTATATATTCTCTTTTAGAGGTAATCTAAATTCTCAAACTTTGGAGAATTGGTGCAAAAACCTAAATGGCCCATAATTGGCATGAATTTCTTTTTATTGCCTTTAAAAAAAATCGGGCTCTTTTAAACCTCGTTAAACCCCGAATAATAAAATTCCTCCATTTTTTAGGTCCAATTTAATGGTGGCTTAGTATTCGCAAAGGCAAAATGAACCTTTCGCAGCCCTTCCCCGTTTTCAAACAAAGCACACAAACTCACAAAACGGTTCTTATATGCATAATTTTCTTATCAAAATTTATTGCGCTTGGTTCGTTTTAAAGGACAGGATTAAAGTGAAAACACCCAACCAACATGTGATAAGACAAGCACAATAATAAAACAAATCCGTGCATGTGTGCAATAAAGGAAATCATGAGTCACATATGTAGGAAGTAACACTAAATTACATCTAAATGATTCCAAACATTGTAAAGCACATGGATGAATTGACTTATTGTCTCAAAACACTATCAAATAATCACACGAAGAATGGAATGATATCGTGACTCGGTAATCCTAAGTCTTCATCCATAAACGATGAAAAAAAATACAAAAATCTTTTTGGATTTTTCAAAAAAAAAATTAACAAAATAAAATCTTTTTGTATATTTTAAAATATTTTAAAAACAAAAATCTATACAAAAATGATACATACTAGCAATAGGCAAATAATGACATCATGAAAATCAACCCATGCTAGTAAGTAAGTCAAACCTCAAACGTTAGGTGCGGAGGGGTTTTCCAAAGGTGGTGCCAACTTCTGAAAAACCTCCATCAAATCTTGTGAAGTTTTGACTAAAAACTTAACTTGCTCACCTAAATGTGCAAACTCTCATGTAGTCTTCGGGAGCATGTAAAGAATCATGTGCGGGTCCATGTGTACCAGAAACACGTGTAGAAGCAAAAGGTGACACATACCCCAACTTAAAACAAAATTCCTTAAGGTGACCTCTCCTCTTGCAATGTGAGCAAACATAAATAGGCCTAGGAACACTTCTCTCAAAAACTCTAGGACGCACTCTCCCAATAGGAATAGGATGCCTAGGTGGGTTAGGGTGAGTTTGACGTGAATCTAACACTAAAGTGGGAACCGGCTCGGGTGCTAATAGGGAAGTGAAAACACCGTTATGACTTATTCCAAACTTCTCACCTTTACCCTTAAGAACCACCTTTTTAACCTTCTTAGCTGCGTTCTTAAAATTGACTTTGACCTCCCTGGCACATTCGAGATTACTCTCAAGTTGGGATACACGTGTCATCAGACTAGACACCATGTCGGTCAAATCACACTTCTCCTTTCTCAAAACCTCCTTCTCTGTCTCCAAATCTAAAACCTGATGACCTAAATCTCTATTATACTTCTTCGTTTTCAAGGTCTCGGTGTACAAATCTCTAAAAGCTTTTTGGAGCTCACTTTCATCTCCACTATCACTCTCGCTATCTCCTTCACTCGAAGAACAAAAATCACTATCATCGCTCTTGTGTGCACTCTTGAGAGACAAAGTGGGTGTGCTCACACGACTAGAAAAAGCGACAACAATCCCATGTGCTAAACCTTTTCAGACTCATGTCCCTCATCTCCCTCACTATCACTAAGTGTGGCAGGCCTGACTACTTTCTTTCCTTTCTTTCTAAGCCACGTAGGACACTCAAACGACTTATGCCCCTTACCCCCACATTCAAAACAAGTCATGTTCTCAAAATCTTCCTCACACTCCTCATCGGAGTCATTCTCTTTTTCCCTCTCACCGCCTTCTTTGGCCTTTTCTTTCTTTTTATTTTTCTCAAAAAATTTCTTTTTGTTGGATGAATTTTCTTTATTCATTTTGAGAAACTTTTTAAAAAATTTCGCAAACAAGGCCATATCATTAAAATCAAAGTCTCCCTCAAAATCGGACTCACAAACATTTTTTTTTTCTTACAATGAATCTTTAAAGCGATGCCATTATCCTTAGCCTTAATGGTTTTGGGAAACATGTCAATCTCATAGGTTTGAAGATCTCCTACAAGTTCTTCCAACTTAAGTGATTTCAAATTTCCCAAAGAGTTTAAAACAGTGACTTTAGGAATAAAGCTTTTTGGGAGAGATCTCAAAATCTTTTTAACGACAAGCGTGTTATCAATCATCTCACCCAAATTAAAACATGTGTTAAAAATGTCCGATAACCATGCATAAAAATCATCAAAACATTCAGATTCAGACATGGTGATAGTTTCAAATTGGGTGGCAAAATTTTGTAATTTTGATTCTTTAACCGCGTTCGTACCCTCATGTGTCAATTTCAAAACATCCCAAGCCTCTTTAGACGTGGTGCACGTCATAATTCGGCGAAACTCGTCGAGAGTGACAGCTCCAGAAATAGCACTCAAACCACATGAATTAAAATTAGACATTTTATAATCATCTTCAGTCCAGGCTGACACGGGTTTTAAAGAGGGGATGTTATTAACGGTGACCGTGGGAGGAGTCCACCCATTTTCACAAAGCAACCAAACACTCTCATCAATAGCTTTTAAACTGGATTTCATGCGATCTTTCCAACAGGAATAATTATTTCCATAAAAAATAGGCACCTTATTAAATGAACGCTCCATTGAAAAAAATGCGATTTTTCAAAAAACTAATTTAAAAAAAAATCAATATCTCACAATTTTGCGGAAAATAGGAATATGTGATAAATTAGCGTAACCTGCTCTGATACTATTTTGAAAAGTGCGACTGTGTGATAATTAATTAAATTAAATTCGCAATTTTTCACTCAACCATTATTCAATTCAGCCCCTAAACATGCATCTAAGGTTCATGTGTCAACCCATAAATAAATAAAGCATGTGACACAAAAATATGCTGAGACACAGATTTCAGGAAAAAAAAACATTTCGGGTAAAACCTTTATTTCATTATGAATATATAAATCGCAACTTACAATTACATAGAGAAATCTGCAATGGATTAACACGCATCCAACCCACAAAGACACGCAGTCTTGAACTCAGCAAGAGAATACACGCAACACCCTCCAAGGGCTCGCAGCCCAATCTTCAGCAAAGAATCTTCACGCAGCAAGATCCTCAATGACACGCAGCCATACGGTGTAGAGACGCACCCCAAAAAAGATGAACAAAGGCAAAGATATGTTCTTGAACACCAAAAAAATTCACTAAAGCAAGATGGGAGTTTTGTGAATTGTAAATCAAAAAGGGATTAAACCCCTAAAACAAGAAGCCTAAAGATTACTGCTTTGGCACTGTTTCTGTTATGGAAAACGTATGGACTTCTTAATGAAAACATTACCATTTAATGAGTATTTATACAAAAACGCATCGCCTCGAAATTTGAGCTCGTTCGAACAAGAAGCATATGTCGCTCAAACGAAGGACGCATGTCATTCAAACGACATCGCGCGACTTCCAATCTCATTCGAACGAGTTGCTGATCTCGCGTGAACGACCTCGGTGTCAAAATCGAGGTCCGCTTCAAAACTTAGAAAAAATACTCATTCTTAAATTTTGACGAAAAAGTCCGCTCCAACACTTTGAAAATATTTTTTTAAAATATCCCAAAAGCTCTAAGTGAAAAGTAAAGGTATTTAAAACATAACCTTACCAAAGTAAACTTCGCAAAGTCTTGAATGATGAAGAACTTGAGTAATTCGGATTCATCTTTGATGCAGATGTCTCTTGAATGCTCTTCGACGGTGTAGCGATATATGACATAATAAATTGATAACAGACCTATGAAAATATGTTCTTACAAATCTCCCCCTATGTCTATGCCGGTACATACATAAAAAATCCAAATTATCAAAAACCAAATTGCCTATACAAATCTACCCTCCCATGAATAAGACTTCAAAACTGTTCTTCAATCATCTTCGTCAAATCTCAAAGCTTTTCTCATTAGGGTGTGCAACATATCAATCTTCAATTTTGTACCTACACACATGAGATAAAGCAAAAACCTTCGTAACGCATCGAGTTTTAAATGATATAAGAATAAATCATTATTAATCAAATCTCCCCCATAATGCAAAAACTCCCCCATTACTGATAATTATTTCTCCCCCTTTTTATGATGTCCCCAAATAGACAAATAAGAAGAAAAAAATCAAAACATGGAGTGTCACGACAAAATGCATAGCAACCAAAGATCAAGCTACGCTCATGCAAAGATATGTCCCCAAAAATTTCACAAACTATTTTTGGATTTATCAATTTTTTACATACAAAAAGAGGATACAAAAAAATCACACCATGGATTTAAACTCAAACAACCATGTCATGGAAACGGAATGAATGGGTGTGAACACATTCGATAGGTAAATCAACTCAATCAAGCATATGTGCACGATGCATATGTGTACCCCTAACGAATGAACATCAAAAGTATCCTTAGGTGAAAAGATTGTTCAATTTAGATGACATCGTCTTATGCAAATCAATAAATCAAAGTCAAAATGATTTCCACCCCAATAACGTCCAAAACTATGTAGCGCATTTTCGAGCATTTCCAGGACGTGCAAACCCATTTTATATTCTCCAACCAAACTCCCTCGTATATATTTTCTTTTAGAGGTAATCTAAATTCTCAAACTTTGGAGAATTGGTGCAAAAACCTAAATGGCCCATACTTGGCATGAATTTCTTTTTATTGCCTTTAAAAAAAAATTCTGGCTCTTTTAAACCTTGTTAGATCCCGGATAATAAAATTCCTCTATTTTTTAGGTCCAATTTAACGGTGGCTTAGTATTCACAAAGGCAAAATGAACCTTTCGCAGCCCTTCCCCGTTTTCAAACAAAGCACACAAACTCACAAAACGGTTCTTATATGCATAATTTTCTTATCAAAATTTATCGCGCTTGGTTCGTTTTAAAGGACAGGATTGAAGTGAAAACACCCAACCAACATGTGATAATACAAGCACAATAATAAAATAAATATGTGCATGTGTGCAATAGAGGAAATCATAAATCAAACATGTAGGAAGTAACACTAAATTACATCTCAATGATTCCAAACATTGTAAAGCACATGGATGAATTGACTTATTGTCTCAAAACACTATCAAATAATCACATGAAGAATGGAATGATGTCATGACTCGGTCATCCTAAGTCTTCATCCATAAACGATGCAAACAAAATACAAAAATCTATTTGGATTTTTCAAAAAAAAATTTATCAAATTAAAATCTTTTTGTATATTTCAAAATATTTTAAAAACAAAATCTATACAAAAATGATACATACTAGCAATAGGTAAATAATGACATCATGAAAATCAACCTATGCTAGTAAATAAGTCAAACCTCAAGCGTTAGTTGCGGAGGGGTTTTCCAAAGGTGGTGCCAACTTATGAAAAACCTCCATTAAATCTTGTGAAGTTTTGACTAAAAACTTAACTTGCTCACCTAAATGTGCAAACTCTTTCATGTAGTCTCCGGCAGCATGTAAAGAATCATGTGTGGGTGCATGTGTACTAGAAACACGTGTAGAAGAAAAATGTGACACATACCCCAACTTAAAACAAAATTCCTTAAGGTGAACTCTCCTCTTGCAATGTGAGCAAACATAAATAGGCCTAGGAACACTTCTCTCAAAAACTCTAGGACGCACTCTCCTAATAGGAGTGGGACGCCTAGGTGGGTTAGGGTGAGTTTCATGTGAATCTAACACTAAAGTGGGAACCGGCTCGGGTGCTAATAGGGAAGTGAAAGCACCGTCATGACTTGTTCCAAACTTCTCACCTTTACCCTTAAGAACCACCTTTTCAACCTTCTTAGGTGCGTTCTTAAAATTGGTTTTGACCTCCCTGGCACGTTCGAGATTACTATCAAGTTTGGATATATGTGTCGTCAGACTAGACACCGTGTCGGTCAAATCGCACTTCTCCTTTCTCAAAGCCTCCTTCTCTCTCTCCAAATCAAAAACCTGACGACCTAAATCTCTATTATACTTCTTTGTTTTCAAGGTCTCGGTGTACAAATCTCTAAAAGCTTTTTGGATCTCACTTTCATCTCCACTCTCACTCTTGCTATCTCCTTCACTCGAAGAACACAAATCACTATCATTGCTCTTGTGTGCACTCTTGTGAGATAAAGTGGGTGTGCTCATACGACTAGAAAAAGCGACAACCATCCCATGTGCTAAACTTTTTTCGAACTCATCTCCCCCATCTCCCTCACTATCACTAAATGTGGCAGGCATGGCTACTTTTTTCCCTTTCTTTCTAAGCCTCGTACGACACTCAAATGACTTATGCCCCTTACCCCCACATTCAAAACAAGTCACGTTCTCAAAATCTTCCTCACACTCCTCATCGGAGTCATTCTCTTTTTCCCTCTCACCGCCTTCTTTGGCCTTTCCTTTCTTTTTATTTTTCTCAAAAAATTTCTTTTTGTTGGAAGAATTTTCTTTATTCATTTTGAGAAACTTTTTAAAAAAATTCGCAAACAAGGCCATATCATTAAAACCAAAGTCTCCCTCAGAATCAGACTCACAAACATTTTCTTTCATTTTCTAACAATGAGTCTTTAAAGCGATGCCATTATTCTTAGCCTTAATGGTTTTGGGAAACATGTCAATCTCATAGGTTTGAAGATCTCCTACAAGTTCTTCCAACTTAAGTGATTTCAAATTTCCCAAAGAGTTTAAAACAGTCACTTTAGGAATAAAGCGTTTTGGGAGAGATCTCAAAATCTTTTTAACGACACGCCTGTTATCAATCACCTCTCCCAAATTAAAACATGTCTTAACAATGTCCGATAACCGTGCATAAATATCATCAAAGCATTCAGATTCAGACATGGTGATAGTTTCAAATTGGGTGGAAAAATTTTGTAATTTTGATTCTTTAACCGCGTTCATAGCCTCATGTATCAATTTCAAAACATCCCAAGCCTCTTTAGACGTGTTGCATGTCATAATTCGGTGAAACTCGTCGGGAGTGACAGCTCCAGAAATAGCACTCAAATCACGTGAATTTAAATTAGATATTTTATAATCATCTTCAGTCCAGGCTGACACGAGTTTTAAAGAGGTGATGTTATTAACGGTGACCGTGGGAGGAGTCCACCCATTTTCACAAAGCAACCAAACACACCCGACAATAGATTTTAAACTGGAATTCATGCGAGCTTTCCAATAGGCATAATTATTTCCACAAAAAAATAGGCACCTTAATAAATGAACGCTCCATTGAAAAAATGCGATTTTTCAAAAAATTTAGTTTAAAAAAAAAAAATCAATATCACACAATTTTGCAGAAAATAGGAATACGCGATAAATTAGCGTAACCTTCTCTGATACCAATTTGAAAAGTGCGACTGTGTGATAAGTAATTAAATTAAATTCGCAATTTTCCAATCAACCTTTATCTAATTCAGCCCCTAAACATACATCTAAGGTGTGTGTGTCAACCCATAAATAAATAAAGCATGTGACACAAAAATATACAGAGACACGGATTTCAGGAAAAAGCCCCTTTCGGGTAAAACCTTTATTTCACACGCAACTTACAATTACATAGAGAAATCTGCAATGGATCAACGCACATCCAACCCACAAAGACATGCAGTCTTGAACTCAGCAAGAGAATACACGCAGCACCCTCCAAGGACTCGCAACCCAATCTTCAGCAAGAATCTTCACGCAGTAAGATCCTCAATGACACACAGCCATACGGTGTAGAGACGCACTCCACAAAAGATGAACAAAAGAAAAGATTTGTTCTTGAACACCAAAACAATTCACTAAAGCAAGATGGGAGTTTTGTGAATTGTAAATCAAAAAGGGATTAAACCCCTAAAAGAAGAAGCCTAAAGATTACTGCTTTGGTAGTGTTTCTGTTCAGGAAAACATATGGACTTCTTAATGAAAACGTTACCATTTAATGAGTATTTATACAAAAACGCACCACCTCAAAATTCGAGCTCGTTCGAACGAGAAGCATATGTCGCTCGAACGAAGGACGCATGTCGTTCAAACGACATCGCGCGACTTCCAATCTCGTTCGAACGAGACGCTGATCTCGCGCGAATGAACTGGGCGTCAAAATCGAGGTCCTCTTCAAAACTTAGAAAAAATACTCATTCTCAAATTTTGACGAAAAAGTCCACTCCAACACTTAGAAAATATTTTGTAAAAATATCCTAAAAGCTCTAACTGAAAAGTAAAGGTATTTAAAACATAACCTTACCAAAGTAAACTTCGCGGAGTCTTGAATGATGAAGAACTTTAGTAATTCGGATTCGTCTTTGATGTAGATGTCTTTTGAATGCTCTTCGACGGTTTAGCGGTATATGACATAATAAATTGATAACGAACCTATGAAAATATGTCCTTACAAAGACCTATTAGCACAAATCATAATAATGTATATAACTACATATAGTCACATCATCTATGTACATATGTATATACTAATCCTGCACCCCGGGTTATGACCCATTAGTGCCATAACAATAATAATCATGCACCCCGGGTTAACACCCATTAGTGCACCTAAAATATAATAACCCAGCACCCTCGGGTTAACACCCATTTGTGCGCCTAACAATAATAATCCAGCACCCTCGGGTTATCACCCATTAATGCGCCTAACAATAATAATCCAAAACCCCCGGGTTATCACCCATTAGTGCTCTTAATGATAATAATCCTACATCCCCGGGTTAACACCATTAATGCACCTATCAATCATAATCCTGCATCCCTGGTTTAACACCCATTAATGCACCTAATAATAATAATCTTGCACCCCCGACTTAACACTCATTAATACAATATAATAATCATAGGCATACCCACATCCTATTAAAATCCATATGTATTCTCCCAACCTACTCATATACTTCCCATACATATTTTATCTTCATTACTATGTATAGTATAATTATTGGATTACCACCTCTCTCTCTCGTAATCTCCAAGGTAAATATTTATCCACAATAATAATGTGACACCCCGCCTAATTAAATACCGGGCGATCACTCCTTTATTAAATTAAAATAAAGGTGAACAGTTGGTTCATTCTTAGCATCACTGTCGTAAAAATAAACTTTTCCAAATTAACACCCTAATTAATTAAGCTAAGTGTCAAAACCATTTTTAACCTTTATAACCAAAAATGTATTTTTAAAGAAAAACTTATTTATTTAATTAGTAACAACATTTTCCATAAGTAAGAATCATACAACAATTATCCTGGAACATAATCCAATAAATTTAAACATTCAACATTCAAAGTCCAAACATTTAAGACTTAAGGTAAAACATCCATACTGAAATAAATCCCATAGTAACAGTACTAGAAATAACTGAAATACAAATGTCCCAAATAAATAGACGAATAGTGAAAAGGGCGACACATGCCCAATAAATGAGTATGATAGATGTGGAATCAAGTGAACGAGGTCGTCTATGCAAGTGGCCTGCAACTCCCACCTAAGATGCAGCACGTTCCTTTCAAGGGATCCTAAGCAAGATGCCCCTGTGGCTGGGCACATGTAATACATACATATATATACAAGAGAGAGAAAGAGAAAAAGAAATGGGTCAGAGCCCGATAGTGAGTTTGATTTAAAATACGTTTGCAAGTATTTAAATTGATACAGGCTAATGCAACAACATATTAGTGCGACACTCCCTTGAGAAATTCTCACCTCTCTTCTAATGTGCACACCTATCGCACTAACTTTCCCAACGGTTTGACTTATCATTTATCGCACTAATCTTCCCAATGATTTAACAAATCTTAGATTATTTGCAAGATTCAAAATTTAACGATTCCATTACTTGACAAAAATATTTCAATTAATAAACAAAGTTCTCATTTTAACTTTATAAATCAATAAAGTATTCCAGTGTCATGTTATACTTTCTCAAAACAAGTATTTACAATTTGAGTCATCAACCATGTCCTACATATCAATTCACAATAGGTAGTCCCAAATTTCAGAATTTCATATATATATTAACTACTCGTATAATATATATATATATATATATATATATATATATATATATATTATAACAGCACCCCAAATAATAACTATGGTGCAAGCATACTCTACAATCCAAACCCCATATCACTCACATTAAGGGGAATACAAATTCAGAATCACTCTCGAATTGTATTAACACATACTCAAATAATATTGAGACGAAGCATAGATTCCAAGTCTCTAAGAGGACGACATCTGTCTGCATCTCTTAGGACCGTCTGAAATATCACTGCAATAGCCTGTACCAAGGATATCTATACACAAACAAGATGAGGCGAAGAATAAATTCCAAGTCTCTAAGAGGATGGCACATGCCTGCGTCTCTTAGGACTGTCTGAACTATCATTCTGATAGCCTGTACCAAGGATATCTATCTTCTAGGGTACAAGTCAATATCCCCCATAAAGGTCCCATCGAGATAAGACCGTCCCAGCGCGGAAACCTCAGGGATAGCAAGTAGCGTGGGCATGATTTTCACACATAGATAGTATATGCATACACAATCATATAACTATACTAATATTACCATATAAATAATGGGTAAATTCTCAATTCTCATAATTACGTCATTCGTATTTATTTGACATTATATAGTTATCACGTATAACCATTCAAAATCTTACTTTAATTTGAGGAACTTTTCCACTTACCACCTAACGCTTCATGGATTCTATCCTCCCAATCATAAAAATTCAGTAGGTATACATATTTGTCCCAAAGTATCTCACTTACGTGTCTCTCTCTATTTAAGTCATAAATTTACCGACCCTTATGTAATTATCCTAAAATACAATCTTTGCCCGTCATCAAAGGTCCCAAAATTTATTCACATGTCCTACTGGTCTTCCCTATCCCCCAAAACATTTTATTAAGGATGCCCAAGAATTATCTCACAATAAATTGAATTTCATGTAATTAATAAGGGAAACATGAGTCTGCCAGGAGGGGTCGATCGATCGAGCCTTCGATCGATCGAAGCTCTAGGCTAGATCGATCGATCAAGCAGGTATTTCGAGTTCTGCAGAATTGCAGTTACAGGTTCTACCACTTTTCTTCATCCAAATCCATATTTTCCAAACCCAAACGTCCCAAAAATTCTACTACTAACATTATAACAATATACCAGATGTTTTTAACGTAAGGCATGTGTATTTCTATCTTTTAAACATGAATTATTAACCCAAAATTCATACACAACTTCAAGAACCCTAAAATCACTAAATCATGGTTGTAATTTGTTTTACCCCAGAATTTCTTTCTTAATTACAACAAAATTTCGTGGGTTAACTTTCTACATCACAAGAGACTTCCAGAATAAGGTTTAAGTCTTTACTACATGCAAATTCCTATCAAAATTTGGGGTTTCTTCTATATATTTAATCCCTAATCATTACTAAACTAATATGGAAATTGCACCAACGAAAATAGAAAGATAAACACTTGCCTGGTATTTTTAGAAGTCTGGATTGCGACTGATTTTGGTGTGGTTGCATTCCCCGTCTCGCGATCTACGCGTTCGTGGTGGCGGCGGCGCAAACCGTTGAGTTTTGGGCCTCGAAATTGCTTGAGAGCTCTCTCCTCTCTTCTCCAATGGTCGTTCTAGGTTTTGGGTCTTTCTAACCCTAGGTGACAACCTCAATATCAGATATAGCCCCTCTAATTTTCGTGGGTTTAATTACCCAAAAATGTAAAATGACCAAAATGCCCCCAGGTTAGTAATTAGGCCTAAAAACGCCCCGAGACCCAAACTACACCCCCGGGTACACTTTTCTGACTATCTCGACCCTTCCGAACGCGTTGGCGCACTCGAAACGACCATACGGGCAACTTATAAAATATTCACTTTTTATTTAACAAAATTTAGTCCCGACGCGACACGAGCACGTCCCGACTTAAATTTCCGAAATTGCCATTTAACTCACTCATGACATTCAATATAACCAATATAGTATATTACTTTGCTCATTAGTAATATTCAACAATTTCCCATAATTACTAACTCTCGTCACGTTAATAATTATAACATAATTAATTTCCTAATTTTTATTAAATAATTTACTCACATTAAATTTAATAAATCCCCAAATTAATATAGCATAAAAATACGGGGTATTACATACTTCCCCCCTAATAACGGAATTTCGTCCTGAAATTCGGAAAATAAGGCATACCTGGTAAAACAACTCTGGATATCTTTCGCGCATATCTGCCTCGCGCTCCCAAGTGGATTCCTCCACATTATGATGCTCCCACTGGACCCGCACAAGTGGAACTATCTTCGACCTCAATCTCCTCTCACTATAGTCTAGGATAGCCACCGGTCTCTCCTCGTAAGAGCTGTCAGGCTGTAAGTCTATCTCATCTATCGCAATGTGAGTATGGGCCATATCATCCCGAAGGTACCGTCTCAACGACGAGATGTGAAATACATCATGAATGCGATGCAAATGTTCTGGCAGTCCCAATCTGTATGCCACCGGCCCAATCCTCTCGATGATGGGAAATGGTCCCACGTACCTCAGAGCCAATTTACCCCTTCCCGAACCTCATCACTCCCTTCATAGGATATACACGCAATACCACTTGGTCCCCCACACTAAACTCTCGGAAGAATCGTTTCGCATCGGCGTAGCTCTTCTGCCTGTCCTAAACTACCCGAATGCGACTCCTGATCATTTCAATCCTCGCGGAGGTCTCCTGAATCACCTTTGGTCCTATCAACTTGTTATCCCCCAAGCTGGGGAACAACAAGGCCTTCCATACAAAGCCTCAAATGGAGCCATGCCAATCGTGAACTGATAAGTGTTATTATAAGCAAACTCTACCAGTGGAAGGTGTGGCTCCCAACCTCCTCCAAAATCGAGAACACACATGCGTAGCATATCCTCTAACATCTGATTAGTACGCTCTGTCTGTCCATCTGTCTGTGGGTGATAAGCTGAACTTAACCTCAACTCAGTACCCATAGCCTCCTAAAAGCTTTCCCAGAAACGTGAGACGAAAATCTTGTCTCTATCTGACACAATATTCAGGGGCACCCCATGTAATCTGATAACTTCAGCAATGAACAACTGAGCATACTGACTCGTGGTATAGTCTGTTCGCACCGGCAGAAAATGAGCCACCTTGGTCAAACGGTCTACAATCACCCAGATCGAATCGTGGCCCCGCTGTGATGTAGGCAACCCTGTAATAAAATCCATGGAAATACTCTCCCACTTCCACGCGGGTACTTCCAATGACTGAAGCAACCCTGACGGTTTCTGATGGTCTACCTTCACCAGTTGGCAGGTAGGACACTTGGACATGAACTCAGCAATGTCCTTCTTCATCCCACTCCACCAGTATTGCCTCCTCATATCCTGGTACATCTTATCCCCTCCAGGATGCACCACAAACTGGGACCCGTGAGATTGGGTCATAACTGCATGACGTAATTCATCCCCTTCAGGAACTACCAACCTCCCATTAAACCGCAAACCTCCATTGGAACTAACAGAATAGGACTCAGCTCCCTCGGCTAGAAGTCGCACAATCTGCTCTTGGCAAAACGGGGCTGTGGTCTGTGCCTATATCACCCGCATAATAATCTCGGGTGTGACTGACATCACGGATATGAAAGAACGTGCTACTGCGTCCTGGTGACCCAACTCCTTCCACTTTGCTTTCCAGACATCTGCTACTTCGTCTACCGGTCTACGACTCAACTCATCAGCAACTGCGTTGGCCTTTCCCAGATGATACTGTATATCGAACTGGTAGTCCTTCACAAACTCTAGCCATCCGCGCTGACGCATATTCAGCTCTCGCTGAGTGAACAGGTACTGCAATGACTTGTGGTCTGTGAACAAACGGAATTTCTCTCCCAAGAAATAGTGCCTCCATATCCTCAATGC
Source organism: Sambucus nigra (assembly GCA_949130495.1). Classification (NCBI taxonomy): domain Eukaryota; kingdom Viridiplantae; phylum Streptophyta; class Magnoliopsida; order Dipsacales; family Adoxaceae; genus Sambucus; species Sambucus nigra. The sequence goes on from OX422213.1 coordinate 675,473,567, forward strand.
AAAGACGACCGCTGCTAACTCCAGGTCGTGGGTGGGGTAATTCTTCTCATGCGGCTTTAGCTTGCGGGAGCCAAAAGCTATAGACTTCTCTTCTTGCTGAAGTACTCCCCCAAGTCCCTGTAAGGACGCATCGGTGTAAACCAGGTACTCCACACCCGGCTTCGGTAACGCAAGGACTGGTGCTGAAGTAAGCTTGCCTTCCAGCTCGTCGAAAGCCAACTGACAAGCATCATCCCAAACATATGGTACCCCCTTGCGAGTCAGGTTCGTCAGCGGACCCTCTATTTTGGAGAATTCGCGAATGAATCTCCTATAGTAACCAGCTAACCCTAAGAAATTACGCACTTCCATCGGTGTCGTGGGCTGTCCCCACTCCCTCACCGCTGACACTTTGCTCGGGTCAACTGCAATCCCCTGCTCTGAAACAACATGCCCCAAGAACTGTACCTCTCGTAACCAGAATCAGCACTTCTCGTACTTAGCATACAACTGATGATCTCGTAGAGTCTGAAGAACCTGCCTCAAGTGCTCGGCATGCTCCTCCTCGGAGTGTGAATGTATCAAGATGTCATCTATGCAGACGATGACAAACTGATCCAAGAACTCTCTGAATACTCGGTTCATTAAGTCCATGAAGACGGCTGGAGCATTTGTGAGTTCGAATGACATCACCCTAAACTCATAGGACCCATATCTCATCAAGAAGGCAGTCTTTGAAACATCCTGCTCTCTAATACGCAACTGATGGTACCCCGACCTTAGATCTATTTTCGAAAATAAAGTTGCTCCCCTCAACTGGTCGAACAGATCATCGATTCGAGGCAATGGATACTTATTCCGTATCGTGACCTTGTTCAACTCCCGGTAGTCCACACACAATCTCAGTGAACCATCTCTCTTCTTCACAAACAAGACTGGAGCGCCCCAACGTGAGGTACTCCTACGAATGAAGCCCTGACCTAACAGCTGCTCTATCTGATCTCGTAGCTCTCGCATCTCTGCCGAAGCCATATAGTACGGTGCGCGTGCTATAGGTCTCGTATCTGGCAATAAATCTATAACAAAGTCTATCTCTCGATTGGGGGCTAGGCCTGGTATCTCCTGAAACACATCGGAATACTCCCTGGTAACTAGGATCGAATCTAAGGGAATCACAACCTCCTTAGAGGTATCCTCCTCTATGTAATACAAATGAGCGGTCGAACCTCCCTCTGGGCGAGGCATCGCCACTGTAAACATCTCTTGCCCCGGAATGGCAAAAACAATGCTCCCACCGAAGCAATCAATCATGGCTCTATAAGCTGTGAGCCAATCCATACCAATAATAACATCATGCTCATGCATATCTAAGACTAACATGTCTGCAGGTAATACCAAGCTACCCATCTCTACCCCCACTCCCCAGCATATAAAGAAAATAAGCGACCCACTCCCCAGTGGTGAGTCTACCTACGTTACAGTGCTCTCTACTGTGGTTAATAACACTAAGGTTTTCGCACAATATGTAGCTATAAAACAATGCGTTGTCCCAATAACAAACAAAATTCGACCCAAAGTTTCATGGATAGAAAACATACCCCAAATCGCGGGTGGTGCCTGTGGGGCGGCTTCCTGGTGGAAATTATAGATATGTATGTACTGTAACTGCCCCTGCTTCACTGGAGCTACTGGAAAGGTTGGTAGGCCTAGTACCTGAGTTGGTGCTGGGAGAGCGATTGGAATAAGTGGCCCATGTGGATCATTACGGGCACCCTGCTGCTGTGGGGCCCTAACACTCTCTGGGCAATCCTGGCGTTTATGGCCATGCGTGCCACACACGAAACATCGACCTCCGAAGTTTCTCCCCCTCTGACCCTGCTGCTGTCGGTGTCAGCCTTGCCGACTAGGGACTTTATTCCTCTTTCGAAACTTCTTCATTTTACCACGTTGTTGACTAGAACTGACTTTGTCTTGGGTAGTTTGTTGTCGCAATTTCGGTGTCTTTGCACATTTGTCAGCTTTAGTCACATGCATTTGGTTAACCTCTTTAGGTCTTTTGCCTCCTTTAAGTTGTAGGCTGCGTTCTTGGTATTGTAAAACTGCAGTGGTAACTGCTTGTGCTACGATACCTGCTAACTCGGCGGTTGATATTCTCCCTGGGGATACCTGAGGTGTGAGTCGATCTTGCTCGTTGACTCCCTTAACCGTCTTAGCTAGTTCTTCTTGATGATCCATCTGAAAATTTAAGTAAATTTGGATGAGTTCATCATTCAAATAAACAATTCGCAGAAGTACGAATTTTCCAATGTATAGAGATAAACACAACATTCCTAGTATTAGGGTTCTATGTCAAAGAGAGCAACACTGAAAGCATAATAAGCCGCACAGATCCTAAAGGACACTAGAACCTGATGGTCTGATACCACCTGTGACACCCCGCCTAATTAAATACCGGGCGATCAATCCTTTATTAAATTAAAATCAAGGTGAACAGTTGGTTCATTCTTAGAATCACTCTCGTAAAAATAAACTTTTCCAAATTAACACCCTAATTAATTAAGCTAAGTGTCAAAACCATTTTTAACCTTTATAACCAAAAATGTATTTTTAAAGAAAAACTTATTTATTTAATTAGTAACAACATTTTCCATAAGTAAGAATCATACAACCATTATCCTGGAACATAATCCAATAAATTTAAACATTCAACATTCAAAGTCCAAACATTTAAGACCTAAAGTAAAACATCTATACTGAAATAAATCCCATAGTAACAGTACTAGAAATAACTGAAATACAAATGTCCCAAATAAATAGACTAATAGTGGAAAGGGCGACACATGACCAATAAATGAGTATAATAGATGTGGAATCAAGTGAACGAAGTCGTCTATGCAAGTGGCCTGCAACTCCCACCTAAGCTGCAGCACGTTCCTTTCAAGGGATCCTAAGCAAGACGCCCCTGTGGTTGGGCACCTGTAATACATACATATATATACAAGAGAGAGAAAGAGAAAAATAAACGGGTCAGAGACCGATAGTGTGTTTGATTTAAAATTTGTTTAGCAAGTATTTAAATTGATACAGGCCAATGCAACAACATATTAAAGCGACACTGCCTTGAGAAATTCTCACCTCTCTTCTAATGTGCACTAACTTTCCCAACGGTTTGACTTATCATTTATCGCACTAATCTTCCCAATGATTTAACCAATCTTAGATTATTTGCAGGATTCAAAATTTAACGATTCCATTACTTGACAAAAATATTTCAATTAATAAACAATGTTCTCATTTTAACTTTATAAATCAATAAAGTTTTCCAATGTCATTTTATACTTTCTCAAAACAAGTATTTACAATTTCAGTCATCAACCATGTCCTACATATCAATTCACAATAGGTAGTCCCAAATTTCAGAATTTCATATATATATTAACTACTCATAAAATATATATATATATATATATATATATATATATATATATCATAACAACACCCCAAATAATAACTATGGTGAGGGCATACTCTACTATCCAAACCCCATATCACTCACATTAAGGGGAATACAAATTCGGAATCACTCTCGAATTGTATTAACATGTAATACCCCGTATTTTTATGCTATATTAATTGGGGGATTTGTTAAATTTAATGTGAGTAAATTATTTAATAAAAATTCGGAAATCAATTATGTTATAATTATTAACGTGACGAGAGTTAGTAATTATGGGAAACTTGTTGAATATTACTAATGAGCAAAGTAATATATAATATTGGTTATATTGAATGTCTTGAGTGAATTAAATGGCTATTTCGGAAATTTAAGTCGGGACGTGCCCGTGTCACGTCAGGACTAATTTTGTTAAATAAAAAGTGAATATTTTATAAGTTGTTCGTATGGTCGTTTTGAGTGCGCCAACGCGTCTGGAAGGGTCGAGATAGTCAGAAAAGTGTACCCGAGGGTTTAGTTTGGGTCTCGGGGCGTTTTTAGGCCTAATTGTTACCCCGGGAGGGTAATTTAGTCATTTAACTTTTTTGGGTAATTAAACCCACGAAATTAAGCAACCTATATCAGCCATTTAGGTTAGTCTTTTAGGGTTAGAATATTCAGAAAACAAGTGACGGCCATTGGAGAAGAGAGGAGAGAGCTCCAAGGCAATTCAAGGCCAAAAAGTCACCGGTTTGCACCGCCGCCACCACCAACGCGTAGATCGCGAGAATGGGAACGCAACCACACCGGATTCATCTGCAAACCGAACTTCTGAAAATCCTAGGCAAGTATTTAACTTGCGTATTTTCGTTAGTGCAATCTTCATACTAGTTTAGGATTCATTAGAGATGAAAACTATGAAAGAAAACCCAATTTGTATTAGGAAAATGCATGTAGTATTGATTATAATGAAATTCTGGAATCCTTGCCATGTAGAGGAATATAACCCACAAAATTTTGATGATATATTAGAAGGAAATTCTAGTAAAAACAGATTAGAACCTTGATTAAGAAAAACTCTAGGGTTCTTGATGATTAGATGGGATTTTGGGTTAATTACCCATGTTTAATGTTCGATATACACATGCTTTACGTTGAAAACATCTGGTATATTGTAATAATGATAGTAGGAGGATTTTTGGGACGATTGGAATGGAAAATAATGGTTTTGGATGAAGAAATTTGGTAGAACCCGTAACTGCATTTCTGCAGAATTTTCGCAGACCTGCTTAATCGATCGATCGAGCCTAGAGGTTCGATCGATCGAAGGTTCGATCGATCGAGCCCCAGACCTCGATCGATCGACCCTTCCTGGAACCTCTTATTTCCCTTATTTACTTAGTTAAATTAAATTATCGTGAAATAATTCTTGGGTATCCTTAATGAAATGTTTTGGGAGATTGGAAAGACCAGTAGGACATATGAATAAGTGTTGAGAACTTTATTATAAGACGAAAATCTTGTTTTTGGGATAATTATATAATGAACAATGAAACTACGTATTTCAAGTGAGAGAATGCGGTGAATAGTTACGATAGTAAATAGAGGTATACCTACTGAATTTTCCTACTTGGAAGGATAGAGTCAATGAATGTCACGTATTAAGTGAGAAAACCCTTCGAGTTAAGGTTAGAGATGAAACCTTATACGTAATTCTATAAATATGAAATTAAGGATAAATGTTATAATTATGGGTGACGAGAAGAACCTATATTAATATGACAAAGTGGTATATTTATATGATTGTGTGTACATATATTATATACTTGTGAAAATCATGCCCACGCTACTTGCAATCCCTGAGGTTACCGCGCTAGGACAAGTCTTATCTCGATGGGACCTTTATGGGGGATATTGACTTGTACCCTAGAAGATAGATATCCTTGGTACAGGCGATCGATGTGATAGTTCAGACGGTCCTAAGAGACGCAGGCATGTGCCATCCTCTTAGAGACTTGGAATATATTCTTCGCCTTAATATTGTTTGTGTATTTATGTTAATACAATTCGAGAGTGATTCCGATTGTATTCCCCTTAATATGAGTGATATGTGGTTTTGGATAGTAGAGTATGCCCGCACCATAGTTTATTTGGGGTGCTGTTATTATATATATATTATACGAATAGTTAATATATATATATGGAATTCTGAAATTTGGAAGCTACCTACTGTGAATTGATATGTAGGATATGGTTGATGACTCAAATTGTAAATACTTGTTTTGAGAGAGTATAATATGACACTGGAAAAACATTATTGACTAATAAAGTTAAAATGAGAACTTTGGTTATTAATTGATATATTCTTTTCAAACAATTGTATCGTTAAATTTTGAATCCTACGAAATACCTAAGATAAGTTAAATCATTGGGGAAAGATAGCGTGTTATATGATGAGATAACCATTAGGAGGGTTAGTGCGTTAGGAGTGCACATTAGAAGAGAGGTGAGAATTCCTCCAGAGAGTGTCGTGCTAATATGTTGTTGCATTGGCCTGTATCAATTTAAATACTTGCTAAACGTATTTTAAATCAAACACACTTTTGGGATCTGACCCGTTTCTCTCTCTCTCTCTCTCTTGTATATATATGTATGTATTACAGGTGCCCAGCCACAAGGGTGTCTTGCTTAGGATCTCTTGGAAGGAACGCGCTGCAGCTTAGGTGGGAGTTGCAGGTCTCTTGATTAGACGACTTCGTTCATTCGGATCCACTCTTAGTACTTCCATTTAGTTGGGCATGTGTAGCCCTTTCCATTATTTCTTTGTTATTGGGACTTTTATACTTCAATTATTTCTAGTATTGTTACTATGGGACTTATTCAGTTTGTATTGTGTTACTTTATATTTCGCATGTTGACATTCGATTTACAAATGTTTTAAATTAGTTGGTTTGTGTTCCAGGTTTATTGTGGTGTGATTATTAATTATAGAAGTGTTGTTTTTAAAATTAATAAATCTTTTCTTTAAATAAAATTTGGAAAGTTATGTATGAAAATGGTTTTGACACTTAGCTTAATTATTTAGGGTGTTAAATTGGAAAATTTATTTTATCGACAGTGATATTGAGAATCAACCAACTGTTTACCTTGATTTAATTTAATAAAGGAGTGATCGCCCGGTATTTAATTAGGCGGGGTGTCACAGGTGGTATCAGAGCATCAGGTTCTAGTGTCCTTTAGGATCTGTGCGGCTTATTATGCTTTCAGCGCTGGTTTCTTTGATATAGAGCCCTAATACTAGGAATGTTGTGTCTATCTCTATACTTTGGAATTTCGTACTTCTGCGATTTGTTTATTTGAATGATGAACTCATCCAAATTCACTTGAATTTTCAGATGGATCGTCAAGAAGAACTAGCTAAGACAGTTAAGGGAGTCAACGAGCAAGATCGACTCACACCTCAGGTATCCCCAGGGAGAATATCAACCGCCGAGTTAGCGGGTATCATGGCACAAGAAGTTACCACTGCAGTACTACAATACCAAGAACGCAGCCTACAACTTAAAGGAGGCAAAAGACCTAGGGAGGTTAACCAAATGCATGTGTCTAACGTTGAGAATTGTGCGAAGGCAACGAATCTGCGTCAACAAAACAATCAAGATCGAGTCAGTTTTAGAGGAAACGAGATTTATGTGCAGGGACAAAATTGTCAGGACCAACGAAGTCAGGTTCAGGATGAAATCACCAAGGGGTGTTTCGGTTGTGGAATGGACGATCACAAACGTAAATCTTGTCCTAATCAGACTGGGGATAAACTACAATCTGGCCAATGAAGAATTTCGAAACTCTGCTATAAATGTGTACAACCGGGTCATAAGTGGATGGATTGTCCTCGCCCTGACAAAGATTTTCCGCAAGTTTCCCCTCAAGGCCAGCAAGACCAAGGAAAAAGTGAGTCTAGTCCACAACGTGGTAAAGTGAAGCAGTTCCGAAAGGGGAATAAAGTCCCAAGTCAGCAAGGTCGACACCGACAGCAGCAGGGTCGGAGGGGGAGTAACTTCGGAGGCCGATGTTTTGGGTGTGGTAAGCACGGCCATAGGCGCCAGGATTGTCCGGAGAGAGATAGGGCCCCACAACAGCAGGGTGCCCGTAATGATCCACAGGGGCCACATTTTCCAGTCGCTCTTCCAGCACCAGCTCAGGTACCATCCCTACCAACCTTTCCAGTAGCTCCAGTGCAGCAGGGGCAGTTACAGTACAGGCGTATCTATAATGTCCACCAGGCAGCAGCCCCACAGGCACCACCCGCGATTTGGAGTATGCTTTTTATCCAGGGAACTTTGGGTCGAATTCTATTTGTTACCGGGGCAACACACTGTTTTATAGTTACTTATAATGCGAAGACCTTAGGGTTATTAGACACAGCAGAGAGCACTGTGTCATTTGTAGACTCACCACTGGGGAGTGGGTCACTTATTTTCTTTATATGCCGGGGAGTGGGGATATAGATTGGTAGCTTGGTATTACCTACATACATGTTAGTTTTAGACATGCACAAGCATGATGTGAGTATTAGTGTGGATTGGCTCGCAGCTTATAGATCCATGATTGATTGCATCGGTGGGAGCATTATTTTTGCCATTCCGGGGCAAGAGATGTTTGTAGTGGCGATGCCTCGCCCAGAGGGAGGTTCGATCGCTCATTTGGATTACATAGAGGAGGATACCTCCAAGGAGGTTGTGACTCCCTTAAATTCGATCCCTGTTGTCAGGGAGTATTTCGATGTGTTTCAGGAGATACCAGGCCTACCGCCAAGTCGTGAGATAGACTTTGTTATAGATTTATTGCCAGATACGAGACCTATAGCACGCGCACCGTACCGTATGGCTCCGGCAGAGATGCGAGAGCTACGAGATCAGATAGAGACGCTGTTAGGTCAAGGCTTCATTCGTAGGAGTACCTCACCTTGGGGCGCTCCAGTCTTGTTTGTGAAGAAGAGAGATGGTTCACTGAGATTGTGTGTGGACTACCGGGAGTTGAACAAGGTCACGATACGGAATAAATATCCGTTACCCCGAATCGATGATCTGTTCGACCAGCTGAGGGGAACAACTTTCTTTTCGAAGATAGATCTGAGGTCGGGATACCATCAGTTACGTATTAGAGAGCATGATGTTTCAAAGACTGCCTTCTTATCGAGATATGGGTCCTATGAGTTCAGGGTAATGTCGTTCGGACTCACAAATGCTCCAGCCATTTTCATGGACTTAATGAACCGAGTGTTCAGAGAGTTCTTGGATCAGTTTGTCATTGTCTTCATAGATGACATCTTAATATATTCACACTCCGAGGAGGAGCATGCCGAACACTTGATGCAGGTTCTTCAGACTCTACGAGAGCATCAACTGTATGCTAAGTACGAGAAGTGTGGATTCTGGTTGCGATAGGTACAGTTCTTGGGCCATGTTGTTTCTGAGCAGGGCATAGCAGTAGACCCGAGTAAAGTATCAGCGGTGAGGGAGTGGGGACAACCCATGACACCGACAGAAGTGCGTAGTTTCTTGGGGTTAGCCGGATACTATAGGAGATTCATTCGGGGATTCTCCAAAATAGCGGGTCCATTGACGAATCTGAATCGCAAGGGGGTACCATATGTTTGGGATGATGCTTGTCAATTAGCTTTCGACGAACTAAAAGACAAGCTTACTTCAGCACCAGTCCTTGCCTTACCGAAACTGGGTGTGGAGTACCTGGTTTACACCGATGCATCTTTACGGGGACTTGGAGGTGTACTCCAGTAGGAGGAGAAGGCTATAGCTTTTGCTTCCCACAAACTTAAGCCACATGAGAAGAATTACCCCACCTACGACCTGGACTTAGCGGCGGTCGTCTTTGCAATGAGGATATGGAGGCACTATTTATTGGGGGAGAAATTCCGTTTGTTCACAGACCACAAGTCATTGCAGTACCTATTCACTCAGCGAGAGATGAATATGCTTCAGCGCAGGTGGCTAGAGTTTGTGAAAGACTATCAGTTCGAAATACAGTATCATCCGGGGAAGGCCAACGTAGTTGCTGATGCGCTGAGTTCTTTCATATCCGTGATGTCTGTCACACCCGAGATTGTTACGAGGGTGATACAGGCACAGACCACAGACCCGTTTTGCCAGAAACAGATTGTGCGACTTCTAGCCGAGGGTGCTGAGTCCTATTCTGTTAGTTCTGATGGAGGTTTTCGGTTTAATGGGAGATTGGTGGTTCCAAAAGGAGCAGAACTACACCATGCAGTGATGACTCATTCTCATGGGTCCCGATTTGCAGTACATCCGGGAGGCGATAAGATGTACCAGGATATGAGGCGACAATACTGGTGGAGTGGGATGAAGAAGGACATTGCCGAGTTCGTGTCCAAGTGTTCCACCTGCCAACTGTTAAAGGTAGACCACCAGAAACCGTCAGTATTGCTTCAGCCATTGGAAGTACCCGCGTTGAGTGGGAGAGTATTTCCATGGATTTTATTACAGGGTTGCCTACATCACAGCGGGGCCACGATTCTATGTGGGTGATTGTAGACCGTTTGACCAAGGTGGCTCATTTTTTGCCAGTGCGGACAGATTATACTACGGGTCAGTATGCTCAGTTGTTCATTGCTGAGATTGTCAGATTACACGGGGTGCCCCTGAATATTGTGTCAGATAGGGACAAGATTTTCGTGTCACATTTTTGGGAAAGCTTTCAGGAGGCTATGGGTACTGAGTTGAGGTTGAGTTCAGCTTACCACCCACAGACAGATGGACAGACAGAGCGTACTAATCAGATGTTAGAGGATATGCTACGCATGTGTGTTCTCGATTTTGGAGGAGGGTGGTAGCCACATCTTCCACTCGTAGAGTTTTCTTATAATAAATCTTATCACTTTACGATAGGTTTGGATCCATTTGAGGCGTTGTATGACAGGCCTTGTCGTTCTCCAACTTGTTGGCTCGAGGTGGGGGATAACAAGTTGCTAGGACCAGAAGTGATTCAGGAGACCTCCGCGAGGATTGAGATAATCAAGAGTCGTATTTGGGTAGCCCAGGACAGGCAGAAGAGCTACGCCGATACGAAACGGTTCTTCCGAGAGTTTAATGTGGGAGACCAAGTATTATTGCGTGTATCTCCTATGAAGGGGGTGATGAGGTTCGGGAAGAAAGGGAAATTGGCTCCGAGGTACATAGGACCATTTCCCGTCATTGAGAGGATTGGGCCGGTTGCATACAGGTTGGGGTTGCCAGAACATTTACATCGCATCCACGATGTATTCCACATCTCGTCGTTGAGACGATATCTTCGGGATGATATGGCCCATACTCACATTGCGATAGATGAGATAGACTTACAGTCTGATAGCTCTTACGAGGAGAGACCATTGGCTATTCTAGACTATAGTGAGAGGATATTGAGGTCGAAGATAGTTCCACTTGTACGAGTCCAGTGGGAGCATCATAATGTGGTGGAATTTACTTGGGAGCGCGAGGCAAATATGCGCGAGAGTTATCCAGAGTTGTTTTTACCAGGTATGCCTTGTTTTTTCGAATTTCGGGACGAAATTCCGTTATTAGGGGGGAAGTATGTAATACCCCGTATTTTTATGCTATATTAATTTGTGGATTTGTTAATTTTAATGTGAGTAAATTATTTAATAAAAATCCGGAAATTAATTATGTTATAATTATTAACGTGACGAGAGTTAGTAATTATGGGAAACTTGTTGAATATTACTAATGAGCAAAGTAATATATAATATTGGTTATATTGAATGTCATGAGTGAATTAAATGAATATTTCAGAAATTTAAGTCGGGACGTGCCCGTGTCACGTTAGGACTAATTTTGTTAAATAAAAAGTGCATATTTTATAAGTTGTTCGTATGGTCATTTTGAGTGAGCCAACGCGTCCGGAAGGGTCGAGATAGTCAGAAAAGTGTACCCGGGGGATTAGTTTGGGTCTCGGGGCGTTTTTAGGCCTAATTGGTACCACAGGAGGGCAATTTAGTCATTTCACCTTTTTGGGTAATTAAACCCACGAAATTAAGCAACCTATATCAGCCATTTAGGTTAGTCTTTTAGGGTTAAAATATTCAGAAAACAAGTGATGGCCATTGGAGAAGAGAGGAGAGAGCTCCAAGGCAATTCAAGGCCAAAAAGTCACCGATTTGCACCGCCGCCACCACCAATGCGTAGACCGCGAGAAGGGGAACGCAACCACACCGGATTCATCTGCAAACCGGACTTCTGAAAATCCCAGGCAAGTATTTAACTTGCGTATTTTCGTTAGTGCAATATTCATACTAGTTTAGGATTGATTAGAGATGAAAACTATGGAAGAAAACCCAATTTGTGTTAGGAAAATGCATGTAGTATTGATTATAATGAAATTCTGGAATCCTTGCCATGTAGAGGAATATAACCCACGAAATTTTGATGATATATTAGAAGGAAATTCTGGTAAAAACATATTAGAACCTTGATTAAGAAAAACTCTAGGGTTCTTGATGATTAGATGGGATTTTGGGTTAATTACCCATGTTTAATGTTAGATATACACATGCTTTACGTTGAAAACATCTGGTATATTGTTATAATGATAGTAGTAGGATTTTTGGGACGATTGGAATGGAAAAATATGATTTTGAATGAAGAAATTTAGTAGAACCCGTAACTGCATTTCTGCAGAATTTTCGCAGACCTGCTTGATCGATCGATCGAGCCTTGAGGTTCGATCGATCGAGCCCCAGACCTCGATCGATCGAGCCCCAGACCTCGATCGATCGACCCTTCCTGGCAGACTCTTATTTACCTTATTTACTTAGTTAAATTAAATTATCGTGAAATAATTCTAGGGTATCCTTAATGAAATGTTTTGGGAGATAGGAAAGACCAGTAGGACATGTGAATAAGTGTTGAGAACTTTATTATAAGATGAGAATCCTGTTTTGGGGATAATTATATAATGAACACTGAAACTACATATTTCAAGTGAGAGAATGCGGCGAATAGTTACGATAGTAAATAGAGGTATACCTACTGAATTTTCCTACTTGGAAGGATAGAGTCAACGAATGTCACGTATTAAGTGAGAAAACCCTTCGAGTTAAGGTTAGAGATGAAACCTTATACGTAATTCTATAAATGTGAAATTAAGGATAAATGGTATAATTATGGGTGACGAGAAGAGCCTATATTAATATGATAAAGTGGTATATTTATATGATTGTGTGTACATATATTATATACTTGTGAAAATCATGCCCACGCTACTTGCTATCCCTGAGGTTACCGCGCTGGGACAAGTCTTATCTCGATGGGACCTTTATTGGGGATATTGACTTGTACCCTAGAAGATAGATATCCTTGGTACAGGCTATCGATGTGATAGTTCAGACGGTCCTAAGAGACGCAGGCATGTGTCATCCTCTTAAAGACTTGGAATCTATTCTTCGCCTCAATATTGTTTGTGTATTTATGTTAATACAATTCGAGAGTGATTCCGATTATATTCCCCTTAATATGAGTGATATGGGGTTTTGGATAGTAGAGTATGCCCGCACCATAGTTTATTTGGGGTGCTGTTATTATATATATATATATTATACGAATAGTTAATATATATATATATGGAATTCTGAAATTTGGAAGCTACCTACTGTGAATTGATATGTAGGATATGGTTGATGACTCAAATTGTAAATACTTGTTTTGAGAGAGTTTAATATGACACTGGAAAAACATTATTGACTAATAAAGTTAAAATAAGAACTTTGGTTATTAATTGAAATATTCTTTTCAAACAATTGTATCGTTAAATTTTGAATCCTACGAAATACCTAAGATAAGTTAAATCATTGGGGAAAGATAGCGTGTTATATAATGAGATAACCATTATGAGGGTTAGTGCGTTAGGAGTGCACATTAGAACAGGGGTGAGAATTCCTCCAGAGAGTGTCGTGCTAATATGTTGTTTCATTGGCATGTATCAATTTAAATACTTGCTAAACGTATTTGAAATCAAACACACTTTCGGGCTCTAACCCGTTTCTCTCTCTCTCTCTCTCTCTCTCTCTCTTGTATATATATGTATGTATTACAGGTGCCCAGCCATAAGGGCGTCTTGCTTAGGATCTCTTGGAAGGAACGCGCTGCAGCTTAGGTGGGAGTTGCAGGTCTCTTGATTAGACGACTTCGTTCATTCGGATCCACTCTTAGTACTTTCATTTAGTTGGGCATGTGTAGCCCTTTCCATTATTTCTTTGTTATTTGGACTTTTGTACTTCAGTTATTTCTAGTATTGTTACTATGGGACTTATTCAGTTTGTATTGTGTTACTTTATATTTCGCATGTTGACATTCGATTTACGAATGTTTTAAATTAGTTGGTTTGTGTTCCAGGTTTATTGTGGTGTGATTCTTAATTATACAAGTGTTGTTTTTAAAATTAATAAATCTTTTCGTTAAATAAAATATGGAAAGTTATGTATGAAAATGGTTTTGACACTTAGCTTAATTATTTAGGGTGTTAAATTGGAAAATTTATTTTATCGACAGTGATGCTAAGAATGAACCAACTGTTTACCTTGATTTAATATAATAAAGGAGTGATCGCCCGGTATTTAATTAGGCGGGGTGTCACATAACACATACTCAAACAATATTGAGACGAAGCATAGATTCCAAGTCTCTAAGAGGACGACATCTGTCTGCGTCTCTTAGGACCGTCTGAACTATCACTGCGATAGCCTGTACCAAGGATATCTATACACAAACAAGATGAGGCGAAGAATAGATTCCAAGTCTCTAAGAGGATGGCACATGCTTGCGTCTCTTAGGACCGTCTGAACTATCAATCCGATAGCCTGTACCAAGGATATCTATCTTCTAGGGTACAATTCAATATCCCCCATAAAGGTCCCATCGAGATAAGACTGTCCCAGCGCGGAAACCTCAGGAATAGCAAGTAGCGTGTGCATGATTTTCACACATAGATAGTATATGCATACACAATCATATAACTATACTAATATTACCATATCAATAATGGGTAAATTATTAATTCCCATAATTACGTCATTCGCATTTATTTCACATTATATAGTTATCACGTATAACCATTCAAAATCTTACTTTAATTTGAGGAACTTTTCCGCTTACCACCTAACGCTTCATGGATTCTATCCTCCCAATCATAAAAATTCAGTAGGTATACATATTTGTCCCAAAGTAACTCACTTACGTGTCTCTCTCTATTTAAGTCATAAATTTACCGACCCTTATGTAATTATCCTAAAATACAATCTTTTCCCGACATCAAAGGTCCCAAAATTTATTCACATGTCCTACTGGTCTTCCCTATCCCCCAAAACATTTTATTAAGGATGCCCAAGAATTATCTCACAATAAATTGAATTTCAACTAATTAATAAGGGAAACATGAGTCTTCCAGGAGGGGTCGATCGATCGAGGTTTGGGGCTCGATCGATCGAGCCTTCGATCGATCGAAGCTCTAGGCTCGATCGATCGATCAAGAAAGTATTTCGATTTCTGCAGAATTGCAGTTACGGGTTCTACCACTTTTCTTCATCCAAATCCATATTTTCCAAACCAAAACGTCCCAAAAATTCTACTACTAACATTATAACAATATACCAGATGTTTTTAATGTAAGGCATGTGTATTTCTATCATTTAAACATGAATTATCAACCCAAAATTCATACACAACTTCAAGAACCCTAAAATCTCTAAATCATGGTTCTAATCTGTTTTAACCCAGAATTTCTTTTTTAATTACAACAAAATTTCGTGGGTTATCTTTATACATCACAAGAGACTTCCAGAATAAGGTTTAAGTCTTTACCACATGCAAATTCCTATCAAAATTTGGGTTTTCTTCCATATATTTCATCCCTAATCATTCCTAAACTAATATGGAAATTGCACCAACGAAAATAGCAAGATAAACAATTGCCTGGGATTTTCAGAAGTCTGGATTGCGACTGATTTTGGTGTGGTTGCGTTCCCCGTCTCGCGATCTACGCGTTGGTGGTGGCGGCGGCGCAAACCGTTGAGTTTTGGGCCTTGAAATTGCTTGAGAGCTCTCTCCTCTCTTCTCCAATGGCCGTTCTAGGTTTTGGGTTTTTCTAACCCTAGGTGACAACCTCAATATCAGATATAGCCCCTCTAATTTTCGTGGGTTTAATTACCTAAAAATGTAAAATGACCAAAATGCCCTCCCGGGTTACTAATTAGGCCTAAAAACATCCCGAGACCCAAACTACACCCCCGGGTACACTTTTCTGACTATCTCGACCCTTCCGGATGCGTTGGCGCACTCAAAACGACCATACGGGCAACTTATAAAATATTCACTTTTTATTTAACAAAATTTAGTCCTGACGCGACACGAGCACGTCCCGACTTAAATTTTCGAAATTGCCATTTAACTCACTCATGACATTCAATATAACCAATATAGTATATTACTTTGCTCATTACTAATATTCAACAATATCCCATAATTACTAACTCTCGTCACGTTAATAATTATAACATAAGTAATTTCTAGATTTTTATTAAATAATTTACTCACATTAAATTTAATAAATCCCCAAATTAATATAGCATAAAAATACGGGGTATTACAAATAAAAGCATTTCCCTCACATACTTTTCCGTGATTCTTTCCTACGTTAAATTCCCCAAATGGCAGTTTCTCTCACTCCAATAAACTATATAATCGATTTGGGGTAAAAATAGAAGTTTCCAATTTTTTCTGGACCTGTCGCTCGAACCAGAGGACTCTGTTGCTTGAACAACTTCCACGTGTCATTTGAGCGACTTTGCGCGACCTGGGCAGTTAGTCTTCAACCTCTAGCCCAATAAGTTTTTCCACCATTTTTTTTATCTTAAAACCTCTATGTATCAAGCCCAAACTCCCAACAACCAATACCAAACAATATTCTAACATGTAAGGATAATTTCTAATACTCCAGACTCGTTAAATCCTCATTAATCATCCATGAATCCAATTAAGTTTCCCCCACTTAATTAACAAGGTTACAAATCACTCAACATAAACCTTAAATCACTATTTGGATTTATTCTGGAATTACAATTTTCAAAAAAAAAACTTTCTTAAAAATTTGTCCCACATTCTGCCCAGATTAATAAATTGACGTTTTGAGGCATTTTGGAGTCGTTATGGAGGAAGTGCATGAGAGAACAAAATGGAGAAAACGAGATTTTCTACAGGGCATTGCGGACAGAATTGCCATTAAGGCTCCGAAACCTGTGATTCCGCCCAGATCCTTAAATCACCAACATGAAATCCCCAAATTAAATCATTAAAACCCTAATTCTTCCAATTTCAATTCAAGAACCATTAAAACCCAAATTCGTTTCTCAATCACATCATATATTTTCGGGTTTCCTATTCTACATGTATAGGGGTTAAATTCTTCATCAAGATAACTCTCAACTTGTGATATTAATTCTCTACAATCACCCATTTCCAATTCAAATCATGTAATTAATTCCTATGCTAACATGAGCACAATTATCGCTAATGGAAAGCAAGTCATAAACACTTGCCTTTATTTCGAAAGTTTGATCTGTTGGTGTTGTTGGTATAGGTGCGTTCCTCGCGTTCCGATTTATACGATGGTGATTGTGGTTGTGCAAGGTGGTGCTAGATTAGCCTCCTCCCTTGGGATTTGCTCTCCCTCACCGACTGTGGCTCTCTCTTGATTTTGGTGTATGCTCACACTAATTGTCCACAATTAGCTTATATAATACTTCTCTAATTTTCATCCATTTAATTTCTCTAAAAAT
This sequence comes from Sambucus nigra, assembly GCA_949130495.1. Lineage (NCBI taxonomy): Eukaryota > Viridiplantae > Streptophyta > Magnoliopsida > Dipsacales > Adoxaceae > Sambucus > Sambucus nigra. Next base: position 675,490,843 of record OX422213.1, read on the forward strand.
CCAAATTACAAAATTACCCCTACGGGGTGTCAGTATGGCCTAAAAATGTTCCAGAGTTCAAATAAAATACTCGGGTCGAGTTTTCTGACTATCTCGACCCTCCTGGACTCAACAACGCACTTGAAATTATCATACGAGTTACTTAAAAATAATTTACCTTTATACTCCATTTAATTGGTCCCGACACGACTCACACGCGCGTCTTGACTTGATATACCAAACTGTCGTATTTCTCTCTCACGGCCAGCTATATAAAATCATCATTTTATTTTACTTATTCTCATAGTAATATTAATAATTACTAACTCGCGTCACGCTAGTAAATATTCAGTTTTAATCTGGACTAATCTTTCAATTAATTCTCACATATTAATTTAATTAATTCAACAATAATAATTAATCACATAATTATTTAAATCCTAAAAAATACGGGGTTTTTCATGACCAACCCACAAATTTTTCTTCTCATTTCTTTTTCTGTCTTTCTTCACCCAAAACAGCCCTAGAATCCTCCTCCCGAGTCAAAAATCATCGTTACTGTGCATTTAGAGGGTGTTGTGCTTGGATTTGGTAGCCCAGGTGGTTTTCGAGCAAAGCTAGGGTAGACCATTGTGTTTCGGGGCTTCTTTGGGGTTCGGGGGCTGGTGGTGGGGGGAGCGAACACCTGGGGTGGGTACCGGACTGGGGCGAGTCGGGTTTTGGATTGTTTGCATTTGGGTGGGTTTTTTTTGGGGTTGGGTTGACTGGGGAAGGGGTCGGGACAGTGGTGGGAGGTTAAGGTTTGGTCGGCGGGGGGTTTTAGGCTAGTGGGGTGGTTGGCGGCTAGGGTTTGGGATGCAGGGCTGTAGGCAGGGGCAGCGGGGGTAGCTGGTAGGTTTAGGGTTTGGTTGGTTAGGGTTTTGAATGGTTAGGGTGGGGTTTTGGATCTTGGAGGAGATGAGTTGGAAGATAGCATCAAATTTTTTTATAGAGATTTTGAATGCTCTCTCAACTCTTGATTAATCTCTTTTTGATGTTGTTTTGATTTTCTTGGAGCCATCGAAAATAGTGTACGATTTTGGTAACTACACACCAGTACACTAATCGGGTACTGACACCTCGCTTTGATATCAATTTGACGTAAATCACACGTCAATGATCAAGAAAATAAACCAAACACAATTTTTAGAGAGAGAATCAAGAGATATCTTATATTCAAAATGGAGAGCCCCCTTCAAATGAAGAATACAAAGGGTTATTTAAAGGGGAGGAGTAGCTAGCTTAGGCCCTAAGCTAATGTTCTAATTACAAAAATGCCCTTAATCATCTTTACTACTCCTTACCTCTAAATACAAAAGCAAAAGAAAGAAAATACAATAACAAAATAAAATAAAATAAATATAATATAATACTGACGAAACCCTAAAATGGGACCCAATTTCATCAAAAACTGTATGGAGTGTATAATATATTCTTAAGATATATAAACCAGTCTTCTATAATCTTACTTTCTAGCTATGAGAACCATTTTTCTGTAATTTTTTTGATATCCAAATTCACATTATTACCGAAAATAATTCAATAGAATTTTTTTAAATGGGGGACATTAGTTTGAGGGATGCAAAGCACGCACCCACCATCTTTGGAGTCATAAATCCTGGTTGTGGCACATAGTGGGTGTAGAGATATTGGTAAACTATGGATTTTACCGAGTTAAAAGATGAGTTTCTAATTGATGAGGTTCAGGAGCACGGATGTTACTATATCAGGGGTTGGTATTTTTTTGGATTCTCTCTTATTTTTTGGGTAAATATGGATACAATTATGGCAGTTTTGACGTTACAAAAGACTATAGTTAATGAATCCGAGGTATCCTTCTTGCTCCATTGGTCATGCCAGTAATTATAATTAAGGGTCCAATAATTAATTGCCATGTGACTATTGATATATATTTATGAATAAATTATACTTACATTATTACTATGTATGAACATAAAAATATAAAATAAAAATAAAGAATAAGCCCCCGGCTCTCTCTCTCTCTCTACTCACTTACAGCCTCAACTCCTCACTGACCCCACTTCTGTAACCTAACCTTCAAAACCTTGCATATAACAATACATACACGCACATACAACCATATATACATGCATCTACACTCACATGTACATACAAAACAACTCATATACACATACATCTACATATATACACACAAGTAAAAGCATGCATCAATACACACATACGTCCACATATATACACCGAAGTATACAAACATAAAACTACATACATACACACACACACCCATATGATCATTATATGCACAAATCAGTGTGTCTATATATATATATGTATAGACATAGAGAGATAGTGGAGAGAGAGAGAATTCGGCATGGTCTCTACGGTGGCGAACGGAGAACCATGTGATGGTGGGTGGGGGGGAAGAATTTGGCGGTTTGTTGGGGAGCAGGGGCTGTTGGTGAAGTGGGTCGGTAAAGAGAGGGAGGGTTAAAGAGAGAAATCATATATTTGGGTTGGATTATTGCATTTGATTTTTTTTAATGTTAAAAGAAATATTAATTTTAAATTAGAAATGTGTCGATCACTTATTAGTCAACATAAATAAACTGCCACATAAAACACCTAATCAGCACAACCATTAACTATTTTAACGGCATTGTAAAGGTAAGTTTAATTGCATTGTAACTTTTGAAACATTGAATCCAAAAATTGAAAATGGCCTTATATATCAGGGTTAATTTTACATCCCCCTCCAATTAAAAAAAAACAAATACCCCTCCTCCCCTAACACGCGCACACACACAGAAGAGAATATCAATAAGAAGCCATCATTCACATTTTGAAACAAGCATGATATGGAACACTCCTCTCCCATTTAGATTTTTCATACAGATAATATTGTTCCACATGATTAACACTGCACGAGTTGCCCTCCTCAGCACCTAAAGACACCCAATCTATCCATCTTCCTTCCCGAGACCCCTAGTTTTTCATCTAGACATTTACTCAAATTTAGTTTCCTGAAGACAAACCAAATAACTAGGCTTAGTTAGAAGTCTTTTTAAGGAGTTATTAAGACAACCCTCCCATTCCACAAAATAACATTTAGATTCATCACAAGAAGGGAAGGGGTGGGGAAGGAACATTAAAGGTTTATAAAATTATATAGGGTAAAATGTAAAATTAACCTTGAAGATTAGTGCCATTTGCAACTTTTGAAATATCGGGTCCAAAACTAAAACTGTCCCCAAACTTGATTTAACAATTTACCCAATTATGTATATATACATTTGTTCATTAATCAAGTACATGCTGACGATCTGGATACCTCGAGTTGTTTAAAAAAGGGGAAAGAGAAAAGAACAGGAATCTCTCCTTTTCCTCCTCCGCTCTGCTTTTTGGATGTTTACTGGTAGTTAATTACAGATACTTAAATGTCGAGGAAAGATATCCGATGACATTGCATGTTGCTACTTTAGATGTCTCTAAAACTTCAATTTTCCTTTTCACAGATATCTCTGTTTTTGCCAACAGGTTTTCTATTATTTGGGTGAACTTAATGACTCGCTGTTATATGCCCTCGGAGCTGGCCCGCGTTGGATTATTTATTTTCCTTCAAATTTTCAAAAACTTGTGTGTTTACTTTCTTGTGGTATAATATTATTGGATTAGAAATGTTTAATTAAAGTTTTAAATTTCCTAGTTTATTGACTCGATCTTTTCTCCTTATTTCTTCACCCAGCTAAAGCCATTGATGAATATGCTAGTCTTAGGACTACGGTAGCAGAGTCTAATGATGAAGAAGCAAAGATCTATCCTAGGCTGGAGAAGATTGTTGAGAGGATGCTTGATAAGTATGGATGCTATCCATGGTTTTCCTTGTCTTAACCACATAATTCCACTATCTAATATTTTTTTATATTTAATTTTTTTTTTTAAGTTGTATCATGGATGGAAGATATCAACAAGCTATAGGCATGGCAATTGAATGAAAAAGATTGGATAAGCTTGAGGAAGGAATTATAAAGAGTGACAATGTTCATTCAAATGTATTATACAACATTAGTTTCTCTCATTCCTATGTTAATCGTATAGAATATCGACGGGAGGTGAAAATTATGTCATGCTCATTTAGTGTAGAATTATTTTCTCCTTATCCTAGCTACTACCATGGTTTTATTTTATATGGTTGTAGTACATCTTTTGTTTAGTATCACTGTATTGTGAATTTTCTTGCTCCTTTTTGTGCATTTATGTAGTCCTGCTATTCATTTTGCTAGTCTACTGAAGTTTCGTGCAAATGCCAGCACATCACTGATAAAGTAACATTTCTGTTATTGCAGTTTCCTCATTCAAGTGTCTTGTGCGTGTATTATCAATATTAATAAGAAGTGTCCCGTCTGTGTTTTTTTTCAAAAATAAGGCATATGAAATTGAAAGTAGAGAAAAGAGAACGTAAAAGTGATGGGAAAATGTAGGAAATTAAACTAATTCTTCCTTTGGCTGGCTGATTACTTTCGGCTTGCTTTTTGAAAGTAAATCGGGTTCTTTGATTTTGGCACCTAACTTTTGGACACTTCTGCCTATTTATGACTTAAAATGAGGGTAAATTACATAAACTCCCTTGTGGTATTTCGTGTTTGTGGGTTGCTCCCCTATGCTTGATGCAACATAATGCCCCTATAGTTTTGATCCATTTCACATATCCCATTGTATTAGTTTTCCATCCAAAATTTCACAGAAACTGGCCATTAAACTTGGTACATGCATAGTTGTCAAATCGCGAATCGTTTACCCCCGAATTGCTAATTGTGAATCGAATCGGTCGAATCGGAACCAAATGATAAAAATGTAGTAAAACATACATAAATCGGATTTAACACTACAGAATTGGTAATTAAGCATAATATGACAAAAAACTAATCGTAGCACATGATAATATACCAAAATATATCACAAAAATTAACCATAGCACATGTTCTCATTCATTTTAAGCTTAAAAATATAAAAAAACAAAAATATGTCATAAAACAACCTATATACTAATTTAAAACATCCTACATATTAATTTAAAACAATAAAATAAAAACTAAGATTAATTTAAAATAGTACAACTGTAAAACAAATACTTCCAAAAATTTTAAATAGCCTACCTACTAAGATTAACAATATTAATTTAAAATAGCCTACAAAATTACAACAATATTAATTTAAAACAGTAAACCATATTAATTTAAAAATATAAAAAAATACTAAGATTAACCATAAAACAATATTAATTTAAAACAACAAAATAAATATACCTTAAAAGATTATATAACAAATACAAAGGTTTTATAACAAAATAAAAGCAAAAGATAGAAGACACTCAACCAAGAGAATAGACAAGAAAAGTCAGCTGATAATAACCGAACCAAGAGAATATGTTTTTCTCTAAATCTCATTTTCTTAACGGTATCCTTGATTGTTTGCTTCTTTTTTATTTGTTTTATTAAAACACATGTATGGTTATAAGGTAAAAAAATCGCGAAAAAAAAGTGAATCGGGCTTGAGTCGTGAATTGGATCCGAATTGTAAGATTTGAATCGTGAATCGCCGATTCAGTCCGATTTTATAACCCTATACGACTCAACTCGATTCGAATCATTTTATGTGAGAATTGAATCGAATCAAATTGTTTGATTCGAATCTCGAAGCGTACGATTTTGACAACTATTATTTAGAAATATTCATATGGCATGTATCGTAAATGCCATGTGAATATTTCTAAATAATTTATAAATTAAACAAAAAGTAATTAATTGAACAGGAAATGAAGTCAACTTTAAATAAAAAAACTCTCCCTACCACCACATAAGGCCGTAATCAAATTACAACATAATTTCACATTTAAATCTTAAAAGAATTCTTTAAAAATTATGACCACGTGGTAAATCAGAAAAAATGAACAACAAAAAGAATAAATGCATGTTTGTTCCTTGGTTAATGGTTCAACTTATTTGGAATCTAAACTTTGGAGGAATTATAAGGCGAAAGAAATTGAACAATTTGTACTTGTGTTAAGATGGAACTTCATTATCCCAAGGGGATAATGATGCTAAGAGATGGAAGCCGAGAGTGGAAGGGTGATCGCCTAATTCTTAATTCATGTTCTTATTAAATTCTCCTTCTTTGAATACCTTTGTACCACTTATATTCATATGGACAAATGACATTCCCTCAAAAAGTGCCGGTGTTTTTGTGACAAATTGCTCATGGGAGATTCAATGCTTTTGTTTGGATGCAAAAGAGATGCCCTTATTGGTGCCTCTCACTTGATTGTTGCATTATGTTACAAATCAGAGGAAGAATCAATCAGTTTTTTGATTCATTATCCCTTGAGGTTTCTTTGGCACAAGATGATGGTTCAATTCAAGATTGATGGGGATTTTTTGAGAATAGTAAAACTATTGTGTTGGATATGGTGAGGCATGGTCATAATAATTTTCTTGTGGAGATGTATAGATATGGCGATGTTTTTGCTTGTTTTCATTGGGAGAATTTTTGAAGATCATAGCTGGGAGAAAGAAGAGTAGGAAGAAAGAAGCGGTTTAGGATAATTTGAAATTTATGTCCACCTCATGGGCCATTCATCCAAAGCATTTGTAAATTTTTTGTTTTCAGTGTTGATGTTGAGTTGGGCCGATGGCATTTTACAAGTTGAGATCTTTGTATAGTTGGTCAATGGTACAAAAAAAATCATTCTCAAGAGAGAAAATTCTATAAAATCTGTTCCTTTCCTCAATGAGGTTACATTATTAGGGGAAAGAGAAGAGGAAGGTTCTAGAGCTAGATAGCCTAGTTATATTGGGAATATTTAGTGGATGAAACTAAGGTAGTGATTAATACTAGATTGTAATTGAAGAGAGAAACTCTAGAAACAAGAGGGTTTATAATAGCTAAAATTAAAATTGAACGTGTAGACTGCAATATTAGTAATAATTGGAGGGCAAATGGAGATGTGGCGGAGCTTGGGGGTCAAGAGATACGTAGAAATGATCATTTTCGTTATTTATAATCGATTATCCAAAAAGATGGAGATATTAGTGATGATGTTACTCATAGGATTAAGCAGGTTGAGTTAAGTGGAGAAGGGCTATTAGCTTATTGTGTTGGTGTATACATTTGAAGTTAAAGGGGAATTTTATAGGACGGCTATATGGGATGGAGTACTGGGTAACCAAAAAACAAAATGTGCAGAAAATGAGCGTGATGGAGATGCGGATGTTAAGGTTAATTTGTGGTAAAACTCGAAAGGATAAAATTAGAAATGAACAAATTCATAAAATGATAAAAGTAGTAGCTGCTGTACAAGATAAATTGCTATAAAATCATCTTAGATGGTTTCAACACGTAAAACTTAGACAAATGGATGCCCCCCGTAAGTGTGACACCCCATAAATTCCATATTTAGGTCGATCAATCCTAATTACCCAATTTACGAGAAAAATAATTAATATCATTCTCAGCAAGTAGAATAACATAAGAGAGCAGTATTAATGGATAAACTAAAACCATACGAATAGGATAATAATAAAAAACATGAATAACACTATACAACTCAAATATCATTACAACCACCCCCAAGTATAATATGATTGTCAGAATATAGTACAAGTCTATGAATAAATGAAACTACACTATCGGTGACAAGTATATAATCCTATAGTATTGAATCGAGATATCTATACATGGCTTAACTCCCTTGTTGTGACCAAAGCTCCCGCTATAGAACTTGAAAATATTTGTCAACAAAAGAGGGTTAAAACCCTCGTAAGAAATCTTCTATATAACCCAAAATGAAAAGAATAGAGTATAGTTGAGAAATGCGATCCTTAAGAAACATAAATATGGGACTAAAAAATATAAGCAACGACCTCAGAATAATATGAAGTTATTTCAGATCTTAGAAAGTAAAACACAGTTCCTAAGGTAATATCTCAACACCTTCGCTAAAAATTATTCTTTAGGACCAGATCCAAAGAATGCTTATTAACAAGGACCCTATTCTCAATAGGACCTAGTAGATCTATCACGATTTGCTATTACCTGAACATCATAAACCTACTTCAACACCTTCTGACACATCTAGCCCTGGCGGCCACTACTAAGATCCGATACTTTGATATCATAACATCACGCAATCTCCAAACTCCCAACTCCCAACCTTCACTAAACTTTATGTGTGTGATATCTCATAATGAAATCCAAACAAAAATCCTCTTGATACATTTATGTCTAGATCAACTAGTCATCGAGAGCTAAGGGTTACTAAATCTCAACCTCAATTACCTCGATACCATATATTACCCATTTCTTAAAGAACTAACAGTAGTCAGCCTATCCTTCTACACTTTAGGGAGTCTTAACCGTAATCCCCATCCAAATACTACATATATCACTTAGTAGTTTCACCTATACAGTTATAACCTTTCACAATTTTTTATTTGATATCACAATTGAAAGGATATAGTACTAGCCCTAGCTATACCAGTCATGGAACCCTCTTATGTAGTTATTTCACATTTTATCTTTTCTCATAATACACCATTGCAACTTAAGGCATTAACCGATTTCATTGTGTTAGATTACTTTAGGTATCTCAATTTCCTTAATAATCACATAGATAAGAATCACATGAAAGAATCATGCATGCTATGTGAGGCATCCCCACATCCCACACAACAGATGAGCATCTCAACAGCTCACATATATTGTATAGGCCTCACTCACGGCTCATATAATATATATAGGGTATCCTGACGACCCTTAATCATCGAGAATTCACACATCTCACATATATTATGTAGAGCTTACTCATATCAATACATAATGTATATTATGTAAAGCTTACTCGCATCACTACATAGTATATAAAACATATCCTGACAGTCCTAAAAAAACATATATAATATGTATAACGTACTCGCATAAATACATAAAGTATATTATTGAGAGCGTCCCCATGCATTAATATATATTATATACACACAAACCTAGAATAAACATATCACAAATACGAATTCATGTACTTGCCAATTCTTTTTTATACAAGTTTTCACATTAGTCTCATTAGGTGTAATTTTTAATTATTAAAGCATTCTTGAATATTCTCTACATGTAATCAAATTTCTAATTTAGATTATCAATCATTTCTAGTCTCAAACCCCAATTTGAATTAATTGTTGATTAATAATTACGAATCCCCTTTAGGGATTTATAAAAGTTTTTACATTAATCTCATTAAACATGGTATTTACCCACATTAAAATATTCCCAAACCATTTGTTAAACATTACCTATCTCATGATTAAAGGTGCCAATAATTTTAGTCTTAAACCCCCAATTTTTAACTAAATTATTGATTAAATACATGTAAGATTCTCCTTGGATCATCCCAGAATCAACCCGAACCCAAACCATGACCTAACCAACCTTGACAAAGTGCCAGGGTTGGCCATATCCGGCTCCAGGCCGGCTATATCCAGTTCTGGTACATGCCTAACATCAACCTCATATTGTTACAAGTCTTATTCCATTTCCAACCCAATTCGATTCCAACTAATGTGTATTTGTTCCAGAGAGTATATTCATTGTTTACTAATTCAAATCTAACATTTTTATGAATTAAAATTATGAATTATCAAATTCCACCAACATTTATCAAACTAAACGCAAGAACAAGAAGGGCTTTATGAACCCTAATTCATGGATTTCAACATCTAACTTTGGATTTTTTATTTGAATAGCATAAAATCAGAAGGTATTTAATCCATATATATTATTCGAACATGTACTAATTACCAATTTCATCATCTCCATATGATTCTACAAAAATCAATTACAACACGTGAATTGTCAAGAACCTGATTCTACACAATTATAATTTGAGTTCAATTTCATGAGATTCATAATTTACTTATGAAATTCTTACATTCTTATGTTGTTAAAAATCAAATTTAGAGTAAGATGAGGCGTGAACCATAATCAATTTTCAAAATCAACAAGCAAAAAATCCAATCCCAACATTAGATTAGAACAATTCTAATGCATCCCAATTACCCAATGTTCAATACAAAAACCCTAGCTTATCTAATTCCCTCGAATGTTACTATCAATTCTCAACCAACTAACACAATCTAACATGAGTTCATAATTCAAGCATGATGTGATAACCCGCTCTAAATAATAACGGGTGGCCAGCCCTATACTACATTAAATCAGGTATCTCAGATGGCACAGTCTCAACATCAACTGACAATACTAATAATATAAGGTTAACTACCCGAAATCATTAAAAGTGGATTGTCAAAAATTTAGAACTTTTTATTTAACAATAACAACAAAATCAATAATGCAACTCAACCAACAATAAACATATAACTATGATGAGTGATAAGTGCAAACTCCCATAAAATAAAGGAGTACAAAACAATCTACAAATAAAATCTCAACAATGAAATACCCGAATATGCTATCGGGTAACAGACAATACAATAATTTTAGAAATGAAATAATAAAGTGTTAATCTACAACACTTTAATACTAACTCAATATACAACTGAATCCTAATCTAGATATACAAAGATAGGAATCGACTAAAGCAAAATGCCGCAACAGTCCACTACTGCCACAGGTCCACGAATCCTGAATGGATGAACATCAAAGGCGTCCTTGTGGAGGAACTCCTGAAGTAGTACAATATATACATGGAGGAGAAAATATAAACGGGTCAGAGCCCGAGTTTGAAAAACATTTTATAGCAAGTGTATTAAAATGCATAATAATTATAAATGCATTATTACATGATTTAGTTGGAATCGAACTCTCCATAATAATTCAACTCACCTCTCATCTAAAGCGCGCACTAAACGTATGCACGTGATCTCCAAATGGATGTTCGTTTCTATTTAGGTAAGAGGATTCTAACTTAAACCCCAATAAAGTATTTAAGTGAAACCGTCTAACCTAACACTCAATCTACATTTATCTACATTCTTTAAATTGTATACTTTAACATTTTTATTATAGTTATCTTTATAATGTTCATTTGTTGAACATATAAAGTAGCATCATCATGCTCATAATCACAACATTCTCAATTACTAGAATTTCATATATTCTAGTGATGCCCTTCATTGGCATGTAAACAATATATATAATTATATATGAGTTATTAGCATCAAGAGTTAAGGACTAAACTCCTCCCGATTTTAAACATGGCACTGCATTTCATGCGTGGGACGTCTCGCCGAGGCGAAATCCAAACAAGGGACCCCCCGTTACACTACTCCTGACCGTATCGATCCTCAAGGCTCATTATGCCCAATGCAAGATGCATGTAACCCAAATTATTATTATCCAAATTTTAATTAATTAATATTCCCAATTCTCAACAGTACACGGCGTTTCATGCGTGGGACGTCTCGCCGAAGTGAAATCCAAACAAGGAACCCCCCGGTTACACTACTCCTGGCACTGTCGATTGTCGGGATAGGTGATATATATATATATATATATATATATATATATATATATGAGCATAAAGGACTAAACTTATCCTCAAGTCCCAACATTACACTACGGTTCGTGCGTGGGACGTCTCGCCGAGGCGAAATCCAAACAAGGAACCCCCCCGACACACTAATCCTGGCAATGTAGGTCGTTGAGGTCCATTATTCCCTTGATACCCAAATACAAACACAAGCAATAATAACCATTCAACCGAGCTATAACTCGAAGGACGCAAGCTCACATGCTATCATCTTCCAGCAGCTCATATACGTAGAAAATTGGGGTCACCTGGTGGGGTTCCACGACACCCACCTCGTGATCAACTCACGAACACGACGTCCCTTGAAGCGGTCATAGCTCCTAACCGGCAAGTGAGAGCGACACATACCCACGACCTCTCACCCCCAAAATAAATAAATGTATATAAATATGTCATTTGCTGACCACCATGGACGACTATGACATGGGGAATATCCACACCCGGCTCATCTAGCCAGAATGCTCACCCTCTTCGCACGAAACTTCCTAATGATAGCAAGGAGGGGGTATGCTTAACATGTATATACACCATCATATAAGGTATACATCCATCCCACATAACAAAGATACACCATTATATAAGGTATACCTGCAACATCATTTTCATATTCATTATACGTTTATTGGCACAATTGATTTAATGTCATTGTTTAGTATATTTCCCTCTAGATATAATAATCGCCAATTATCACGCATCTTCCCCACTTAGTATACGCTATACTACTTCTCGTTCGAAGCTCACATGTCGCTTCTAATTATGAATTTATCTCTCAATTCAATTTAAGCTAAGGATGTTCTGCTATCCTAATGCCCTCAATTAGCATGTCTAACTCTCCATCCATAATATGGTTCAATTCATTTTATGAACCTTCAAAGTTATCCCATTAAGGATTGGATCTTAAGATGCGGTATCTCTAAGTTATTCTCATTATTTCTTATGAATTTTTTATTATCTCCAAATAGAATCTCCCACAAAAGTGGGCTTCCCCTCTTAGAATACACCATAATATTTAATCGGTAATCCTCGAATTTAGTCAATATGACTCCAATAATTTCTTATAAGGGAAACCCTCAAAAAGTCTCCAAAACATACTCCAAATATCTCCTATAGAGGTTCCCAATTGATAACCTCGAACAAAACGGGATGAAATTCTCCCTATAAAAACATCTCCAAAAATTCCCTTGTTTCCGAATCGATTCGGCCCCAAAAGCGAATCGATTCGGCCCATCCGAATCGATTCGGTCCAATGGACCTGAGAGTATGCTACATACCGAATCGATTCGCAAGGGGCGAATCGATTCGGTCCTAAATACCTGGGGATTCTGCAACAGATCGAATCGATTCGGAAGGGGCGAATCGATTCGGTAAGTGCAGCAAACTACGAAATGGGATATTTTCTTCTTAACCCAAAATTCCCAAAAATCAATTTTATCATCATTAAACCATTTTGCATCAACCCAATTACATATACAACAATATTAATCCTCTAAGAACACTTATAAACTAATTTCCAACCGCAAAACTATTTATACACTATAAATCAAAGGTTTTCCCAAAAAGTTAGATTTTATCCAACTAAACCTAAAACCCATAAATTTCATATATAAATCATGCAATAAATGTACACAACAATTATTTAGAAAGTTTAATCACTTGTCTCGGGTTCGTAGGGTCTGAATCCGCCTTAAGATCGCGTGGATGCCGAAAAATCCCTTTTCTCTCTCTTTTCTCCTTCCTTTTCTTATTCTTTCTTCTTCTCTCTTTCTTTCTTTCTATTTCTCTCTCTTTCTTGGGAGAAATATCTCCCATAGGCTTAATAAGCCAAATCTCCCAAGGTACATCTTTAAATGATAATACACACTTTAAATGACTCAGTGACTTTAATTCGAGTCAAATGGTCCTAATTTATTTCGGAACCCAAATAGGCCCCAGGTACAGTCATTTCGACTTTCTCGACCCTTCCAGAAATAATGGTACCCTCAGAATTTACATTCAACAAATTTTCCAACAACTTCAAATTTTGACCTCAAGTACCAAATTTAATTTTTTTCTCCAATAAAATATTATTTATTTCTCCCAAAATAAATAAATCCTAGTCTCCAAGTCCTCGGGTTGTTACACATGATTCCCAATCAGATAATAGAATCTATTCATATCTACCCCAATTAACAATATTAATTCCGAAATCCAGAAATTTTACTCCACAAGTATAATTCCCAACATTGCAACAAGTAAACTTCATTTAAAAAATTAGTTTTTTATCATCCTAAATTCTTACCTTATTTAATTAAATAATTTACTTGAGTTCGAATATGCACTAATATAATTAAATGGACTAAATAGAATAAATTTTGCCATAGCTTGTATTAAACCTCTTTTGGTGTAGTTTGTACTAATTCCTCAATTGTATGACAGCTCGCCTAATAAAATACCAGGTGATCAGTCCTATATCAAATTAAATAGGAATCTCATCCGATTCATTCTTAGCATCACTGTTGAAAACTTTTTAAATCTTACTAACCACCTAGTTTTCAAAAGACATGGTGCCAAATTTTATCTTTTTATTTAACATCCCAACAATAACATGCGAAAGAATGTACAACTAACCATTCACACAAATACTGAAATGAACAATACTAGACATGAATAAATATAATCCTTGCCGAGACAACCATCGGCTACAAATCAAATAATGAAAATAAACCAGAAGAGGAATAACTGAATACATCATCCAACTGAAATAAAGTGGAGCAACTAGGGCGACATGCCCAAATGTAACACTGACTGCATCCTACTCTAGAAATGAAATGACTGAAGCGGCTAAGTCAAAGTCCTGCAACATCCACATGTGTCGTAGCTGTGTAAACTTGGAATAGAACAATTCTGGCGTCCATGTGGCTGGACACCTAAAATGTTTTGAAAATATTTTATAGCAAGGGTTAGAACCCAAAACATTTTGAAAATATTTAGCAAGTGAATTTAAATGCAGTAAATTAAAATGCAAGTATGCTCTCCATATTTAAGTTAGTGTCGTACACTCTCTTGAGGACACCTCTCCCCTCCACTAATGTGCACGCCTAACGTTCTATATGTGACCCACCTAGCTAACCACCCCTTAACTAGTCTTGTCACATATATTCCATGATTTCCCACTACTCTAACCCTAGTGAGTTTAGTATGATTTATAAGTTATTAATCTTATTAACTTATTTAAGTCATTTCTCACTTAATGTTATATGACATTCTAACGAATTATACCACTTATACAATTCACATTACGTATGAGTTATAAGTTATTATGCACACTAACTTATTAAATCAATTCCCATTCAATACTATATAACCGTTTCACAAGTTATATTAATTATACAATTCTCATTCCATATCATCCCCTATATAATCATACCATATATACGTATTAATCCTACAACATTCACGTATACATGTCGTAGATATATATTATCCTCCGAGTAGGCACTCATCGGGTGTTCTGTAGATGCTATCATAAACGAGGATTCTCATCCACCCGAAACCCTGATACGGTTAGCTCCCCGTTTCAAAAAATAAACAAGCGTTGTGGAGGCGGCCAATGTTTCCCACGGTAGTGAGTTCGAATTAAACACCGTTCCTCTCACTCCTGAACCCGAACACTATGACCCGGGGATTAAACTCGCCATGCACCTCAAGTCAGGGGATTCACCCACATCGTGCAACCTCCATTGATAGCACTAGAATATGTATTCTTTACTATAAATATTGTTCACACAAATATTTATAAATCACACACACACACACACACACACACACACATATATATATATATATATATATATATATATATATATAAATCCAGGCTACCAGTGTACTATACTCATACACAAGCCTAAAACTGATAAGTCTATGGTCCGACTTAATTTCAATTAATTATACACTAATCAATTTATCATTATTTTGGTGTCACCCTACCAATTATGCCCGGACTCTCTCTCTCGGCCCGAATTCAATATTCCCAATTCAATGTTCAATTTCATCCAATTAAGTTTCCCCCACTTAATAAGGTTTCAATCACTCAATCATAAACCTTAATCTCTCCAATTTAATTAATCCTCTAATTAATCCAAGGGTAATTAGTCACACCTATCAATCTAGGCGATATCCAACAGAATAACAACTAAAAAATATTTCTTAAAATTTGCCCTATGAATCTGCCCAGATTTTTAAAATGCCGTTTTGGGGCATTTTGGAGTCGTTTTTGTTGAAAACATATCAGAGAACAAAAGTTAGAAAATGCGATTTTCTACAAGACAACGCGGACATAATCTCCATTTGAATAGTAAATATCTCAATTTTCTACAGATTTATGCATTAAAAGTCCCCAAATTCATCATAATTCCACACTTGTATCATATTCAATTTACCTCTAACAATTTCATCAATTAGGACATCAATTTCATCAAATCTTAACCCCTCTACAGATCTACAGCTTCAAATTAAAGAAATACCCAATTTCTAATGAACACAACCCCAACATTTTAATTGATTCTCAACTCCTTTAATATGAATAAGTAAATGCAATTTAACAATTTGCAAAGTAAACCACTTGCCTCAATTTGTAGATCATATCCTTTGGATGAGAATGTTGGATTGAATGCAAGGATCTCTTCTTGTTCTTGAAGCTATCTCCCAAAATTCCCAACTTGTATTCTAATGGCTCTCCTCTTATTCTCATCTTAATTTTAGTATTCTAAAATGACTTTAAGTTGCCGCACCCTTACAAACATAGGGTTAAAAACTCAATTCCCATTTTTGGGTCTATGGGTCTCCTAAAAAGGGCCCAAACTCTTTATTTGGAGCTCAATTATGTCTAATTAAGTCTCGAGACCCACTATATCCATATGGCTACTCATTTCCAACTATTTTGACCCATCCGGATTCAACCGTGCACTCCAAATTTCCATACAAATTAATTTATAACATCTTCCAACTTTAAGGCATAAAAAAGGCGACATAAAATAGTCCAAAATATTTAATCCTCAATTCGCCAAATTAATAAATTCCTCAAATTTACAAATTCACTAATCATGGATTTAATTCTTCTAGATAAAATAAATTCTTTTTCTCCAAATATTTTATTTAATTAAAGGTCCTTAAATTTATAGGGTGTTATAAATTGCTCTTGAACTCTTCCCAATCTTCCTCTTCAAATCACTTCCTCAATCTTTCTCTTGTCAATCCTTGCCTCTTCCTTTCCTAAGTACGCCCCTTTAGTTTGAAGTATAAGTTTAGGGTTTATTGTTAAGTTTAGCATAACCTCCTATTTAAATGTTAATTCCCGTCACTCTCATCAAACCTAATTTTTAATACGCTTATGGACCTTAAAACCAATTATAAACTCGTCCAAACTTACCCAAATAGGTTTCCCAACCCATGGGTACACTTTCCCATTGTTTTTGCCTCATTTGGGTTTCTAAAAAACGCAATAAATGATACCCAAAAGTTACAACTCAAAACATAATATAATTTACTTCGTACACTAAGTTTTATAATTTAACACGAAAATTATCTAATCAACTTTCATAAAAATCATTCAATTTGATTTATTTAAAAGTTCGATTAAAATTATTACGAAAATGATCCCATTTAGGTTATTAAAATTTCAATTTAACCAATTATTCAAAATTTTCACACAAAATTTTTTATTTAAATTCTCGGGTTACTACATTCTTCTCCCCTACAAAATGAATTTCATTCTCGAAATTCAGCAACTATGTTGAACGAGTGACGAATCTAGGTATCACCACACGAAAATGATGAAGATCAATAATCTAAGGTTGCCTAGGCCTAATAATTAGCTACCCATTATGCTATTGCTAGTCCCCCCTCATGAGCTACCAAATATTAACAACTCAAAAATTCGAGTTGCCACTTTACCTAAACTATAAACTAAAAACCTCAATAACGTAAACCGAACATCTAATTTTTCAAAAGATTAATAATAAGTCTCTAATAAATGAAATAAATAAGATTTTCACACCAAATTTAATGTTTTTAAATACTACAAAATTTACAATTTCATCTCCTCAATAATTACATACACCATTCCCTCAATAAAAAACCCAGAAAACTCTAGCTTTAAAATAACATTACAAGAATATCTTTGTCATGAGTCCTCTAAAAATCTTTCATAATATTTTGCCTCTAAACACTACACCAAATGTGCACTATTGTCACGGTCATTGACCTTAACAAGTTGGACTTGTCAAGGTCAATGACTGTGACAATTCGGGGCGAGATAACTTTTTTTGTCATGGACGTGTCACGGTCATTGACCGTGACAAGTTTGTTAGAATTGTCACGGTCGTGTCACGGGCCATGACCGTGACAAGTTTAGTCATTGTTAATAACCGTGATAAATCCTTGACCATTTTTAAAAACATTTTCACGGTCATTGTCCGTGACAAGTCCGTGACAATATTATTTGTCAAGGACTTGTCACGGTCAATGACCGTGACAATTCTGGGCAGAATTTAAAAAAATCTGCTTGGCAGTATGGCCACTGCCACTGCCCAACAGTATATTTGTACTTGTTATAACAACGTTGTACTTATTCAAACATCATATATCCAAACAAACTAAAGATAATGTAAATATATATTCAAAATAGAAACAATATACATGACGATATAATCCAAATATAATTCAAATGTACCAACTTAAAAATAATGTCACTACATGTCTGGGGTAAATGTGAGGAGGTGAGTAGGCCACACGATATACGAATTGACACACCCACTAATATACATCGTGCCGCATTGTTCGCGCAATCACAATAGGGACTTCTCATTCCCGGGTATCACATGCGTGACGAGCACTTTGAACTCGATCTCTTGAAGCGCATGTCCATGAACTATTCCACCCTGGACGATATTTGGGTCCCTCAACCCCCGCCCTATCTGCTGGCCATTAAATACGTCCAATATGAACACGCTCAGCCAACCAATTGTCTACATCGGTCTAGGGAAGGGAGCCAAATAAGGAAGTGGATCATCGAAGTAAGCACGTGTCGGTGATGAAGCAGCGAGGTCCACATCCTCGTCATCCTGCGCCTCGTTTTCCCGCACCTCCTCCTCCTCCTCCGCCTTCTCCTTCCCTTTCCCCTTATGATCTTCGCCCAACGTACGCTTCATGAATGAGTACATATTTTGGACCATCGCCTCCAAACGGGACAGCTTCGCGTCATGTGAATCCACCGTTCGAGCCAACCCGGTGTCGCTCGTCTCCAATCTGATGATCCTAGATTTGGCCACCCGCGAGCTCACCCCCTTGTCCTCCCCTTGCGATCAAAGCCAAGAACTTGGCTGAGTGCGTCTGTGGACAAAGACGCCTTGTCGGCATCAGACTGCGACTCATGCACTTCCTTAAGCTTTGTCTGAAACGACAAAAAGAAATTGATTAGTAAAATAAGTAAACTAAAAATTATAACGTAATTAATAAAAATTAAACTGTCGGATTACTTACAATCGTGGTCGTGATGCTCGGGGACACCTCCTTGTCCTTCCCCTTCTTCGTCCGAAGAGCCACATAAGTATCGATCCTATGTGGCTTACCTCTGGGCCACTCCTTACCCCCTGAAATAAAATAAAGTAAAATCAGTATCGGCCCCGCAAAGTACAATAATGAAGAATAATATATTTCTGTAGTTATAGAAAAATTAAATCTTACCTTCATCCTATGCTCCACCTCGGCGTAAGACGTCTGACCGGAGTAGTGCACGTTCGTCTTTTCTGCCTGATTTTCCCTCCCCGATTGACGAGATGCCAATTGTCGATCCTCAATCTCATTTTCAATGAACTTTTGCCATTGTGCCAATGAGATCGGCTCCTTGGGCGGGACGGATCCATAATCTTGTTTGTATGGTGTTGAATGATGATTTGATGAAGAATTTTGAAGCTTTCGAGGTTTAGGCAATGAAATTAATTTGTAGTTGAAGTTGAGAGGTTTTGAAGTTGAAAGGTTGAGAAGTTGAGAGGTTTGAATGTGTAGAGAGAAGGATAGAAAGTGGGTAAATTATTTTTTACAACATTAAATATGTGGTAGCCCTTTGGCGGTATTTGAATGTAACTATTAAAATCAAGTGGTATTTCATAGTAAAAAAAGAGTTGTGGTATTTTGAAGTATTTTTTGGGGTTCTCTAAGAAACACCCTCTAAAATAAGTCATTATCTTAGTGGGTATTAACGAGTGAACACGACACGACACGTTAAGATAACGGGTCGGGTTTGAATTTGGTTATTTCACACGATAAAATATAGTCACCCGTTTAGATACGAACCCGATAAGACTCGGATACAATAAAAAACGACACAAACATGACTCGACACGACCAATTTACAGGTCTACTTCTGCATTGTTTATTTAGTTTTGTATAGTATGTCAATATTTTTCATTTCTTGAATAAAGGATTAAGTACGATGAAAAAAAATCAAGTTTGCGAAACTCACGCTGTAAACTCAAATTTATTGCTTCTCACTATAAAATTAAAATTGCTGTTTGGCAACTGATAATTGGCTTTTGTGGTTAGCCAACAAATAATGGGTCAGTACAAATTTAATTTTGCATGTGTTGAGTCATATGACGGTCGGGTGACATCAATCTCCAACATATCGTAATCAATTTTTTCTCCTCAGAAAAACAACCTTAAATTTAGGATTTTTTTTTTAAATCAAGCAACTTACATGAAGGAAAATGGAATAGGAACAAATTTTTTTTGTAAGAAAGATTAAATATCTTAGAACTATAACAAATAATTTTGATCTTCAAACTCAATCCTATTTTGTCACTTTTTTTGACTCGTATAAAATTAGAAAGGTCTCATAGAAAATAAATTGGCATGATCAAATGACCTAACAAATGAAACATTCAGCAGTTAACTACTTACAAAAACTCATAATCTACTTAGAAATTCCCATTATACTTGAATATAATTGACAAATAGCCCCTCAAAAGACGATCCACTTTATTTTTAGCAACAATAGAAAACCAAAAAAGACTAAAATCATTGCTAAAAAACTTTCTCGCGCCTTTTGGAATCCGTCGTGCAAGGTAAACAAGGGGGACCCTACGCTGAACCACATCCCACACGAGTCCCGCTTAAATACTGACATACTGAGGGGGATTCGGACCCAGCACCGTGCGCATTTTTACATTATCAACTACACATAACCAAAAACCTCATGACAAAAATCGACAAATACCTCGGACTCAATCCCAGGGCACGGCTATACCGCGGTTGCGAAAGAGGCGCGTGTCCTAGAAAAGATAATGTGCTTTGACAACATCGCCTTGTCGGAGTGAGTAGCTCATTGTATTGATCAACGGTTTATAGCAACTATCTTCGAGATTTATAGTTGCATTATAACAACCATCTCCAATAATTATACTCCCATCGGATATACCGTGAAAATAATTGTATAACTCGTAATCACATGCGGATTCAAACTGAGTCATAAAATCAAAACAATCCGGGGAGACAATTAGCGGCGTTGGTGCCATGAGAGAAGCTAGAAAAAGAGTGAACAAGTTTGGAAGTGTACGAAAGAGATAAAAAAAATGAAGGGACTAAAAAAGCAAAGAGTTATGGCCATGTTAAGAGGCCCACTTTAATTAGAGGGACCTCAACGCTTTTTCATTTTTTTTAAATAGTAGTTTTGGTTTTATAACCTTAAAATTATTAAGACCCATGCAAATCAAACTTCTTTTAAGTTTTTTTTATTCTAATAGTAATTTAGGTTCTATGACATTAATAGTGTGTTAGTTCAGTGAAAATGACTATCCATATATTTTAAAAGAGTAACACTAGACGGACACACATATAAACCCAAAATTCATACCCACGCAAGAGGACAAAAAGTTAAAGGGTTCATTTTTTTCTATATTAACAAAAATATTAAATAAAAAATAAAAATACGTATTTTTAATTAAAAATTCTATTTTTAAAAAAAACTATTTTTAATAAGAAAGCATTTTTTTAAAATTATTTTTAGCTTTTAATAACTGTTTTAAAAAACAAAAACGAAAACAAAAACATTTTAACTGTTTTAAAAAAACTTCTTAACTGTGTTTTAAAAAAACCCTAAAAAAAGGCGGGGCGGAGAGGTTGCCGTTGGTGCGGACTTTTAAAAATAAGAGAATATTCGCTAAATGGGTGTTTGAGGGATTGAATGGGTTAAATTAAAAATATGTGTATTTTTTACAATATATGTATTTACTTTTTATAAACATTTAAAGAAAAAGCTAAGAAGTTTTTTTTAATACCATTAATTTTTTTTTTTAAAACAGTTATAAAAAGTTAAAAACAATTTAAAAAACATTTTGGGGTGGGGGGTGTCGTTGGCCTGGATCTTTAAAAATAAGAGAATATTGGCTAAATGGGTTAAGGGATTGAATGGTTTAAATTAAAAATATGTGTCTTTTTTACAATAATTGTATTTACTTTTTATAAACATTTTTTTAAAAAGTAAAGAAGTTTTTTTTTAAACCAATTAAAATGTCTTTTTTATTAAAAAAACATATTTTTATTTTTATTAAATATGTTTTTTTAAGTTGAAAACATAAAAATGAACCCTTTAATTTTTTGTCTTTTTGTGTGGGTATGGGATTTGGGTTTTTATGTGTGTCCGTGTATTGTTATTCATTTTAAAAAGGCCTCCTTTTTATTTTGGCGACAAAAAAAGCTTCGTGAATAATAGTTTTTAGCAATGTTTTAAAACCATTTTATTAGAAAGCATAACTATTTAGTCACTTTTAGTCTCGAATTTGCTAGAATGATCGCTACCTCCACCTTTTGGGGCAATTTTATTACAATGACGAATGAAAAACCCTTTTTCATCGTAATAGCTAGGATTGCCATTAATGAGATATATATTTGAAAAATAAAAACACAAAAAACAATCCACTTTATTTTTAGCAACAATAGCATACCAAAATGGACTAAAAGGCTCGCAAAAAACTTTCACTCGCGACACATTATTACATTATGAACAACACAAAACCAAAAATCCCACTGACAAAAAGTGACAAATACCTCGGACTAGATCCCGACGGTTGCGGAAGAAGCTTGCGTCGTTGACAATCCCTTTTGACAACATTGGTTTTTTTGGGTGAGTAGCACATGGAGCTGATCAACGTTTCATAGCAAGTATATTCGAGATTTAACATTGCCTTACAACAATCATCTCCAATAATTATACTCCCATCGGATGTATGGTAAAAATAATTGTATAATTGCAAATCACATGCAGATTCAAGCTGAGGCATAAAATCAAAACAATTTTGGGAGACAATTGGTAGTGTTAGTGTCATGAGAGAAGCTAGAAAAAGGGTGAGAACAAGTTTAGAAGAGGAAGACATGATATCAAGAAAAGACATGAAAACGAGGGGAGTCAAAGAAATTGGTTTGATATATAAATAGTGGGAAAGATAACAAAGAGTTATGGACATATTAAGAGACTCATTCTAATTTAATGGAACCGAACGTTTTTTTATTTTACTTTTGAATAGTAGTGTTGGTTTTATCTATATAATAAACATTAATGATGCCAATGAATGAATCTCCCTTCTTCATTCCCATTTTTGGGCTAAAAGACTCTTCTTCTCCCCTATTGTTTAAACTTTATGTCATTTCATTTTTCGTCTTCCCCCTACACAGTTTGGCATGCCCCCTTCATCTTTCATATTCTACTAAAGTCGTGTCCCTACAAACCTAGACCCACCAAATTCCACCTATATCAACCTTTTCTTTTTCCTTTCTCAACATTCACCCACCGATCCACACCAACCAAAAAAAAACCCACGAAGGCGGCTAAGGCTAAGCCAACAAAAGAAAAAGCGATCGAAAAACCAAATCCAGTCTCTAAATCGAAATAAATTTCACTTCTCCCAAACTATGTCTCTTTCCTACAACTCCAAATGCGTTGGCTCCAGGAACAACACCGAAAACAGTCACAACAAACGAATCAAAAAACACAAAAAAAGAAAACTGCAAACAAGACATACATAATCACACTCATAAACTAAATCAAGACACAAATTTTGCAAAAAATGCACCGGAATCAAAATGACGTCAGCAACCCCAAACCGAAAGAACAAGATGACGCCATTGTGGTTTTCGATGAACAAAAGATGGACGTTTTAAACAATTTGAGGAAGGGATTGTGACTGAAATTGAGAGAAAGTGTGATGCTACACTTCCCGATTCCTCCTTCCCCAATTCATACCGAATGCAAAAGTCCCCTTTTTATTTGTTTTTTTTAATTAAAAAATTGTTTTGTTATACAAAAATCTTTTTTTTATATTAAAAAAACAGCGTTTTATATATATAAAAAAAGGAACATGAACATGACTAAATTAAAATAACACGAATCCGACTCAATTAAATGCGATAATTTTACGAAAACATTATTTTAATATAAAAAATATTTTTTTTTGAAAAAAACTATTTTAAAACTAAGACTCTCACCGGGACAGTCTTGGGGTGGATTGGGTTTGTTCCCCAGTTCGATCTCTGGCACTGTCAAAATAATGCTTGATGAACGAAAGTCACGAACCGCGAATTGGGATTAGTCGAGGTGCACGTAAGCTGACCGGACACCTCATGGTATGCTACCAAACAAAATAAGATTGTAAAGTAATTTCATTGCTTTACAAATGATATGACGTTAAGGTTTTGTGATTAGATTTCAATTTTTTTGTTTGTTTACGTCATATGATTTCACGATCACCAGTTTATTTACTTGATTCATAATATTTGTCCAAAAACTTTTTTATTACTGTTTTCCCAAAAAAAATGTGGTAATTTTTTTTTCTCGATATTTTAGAAATTATAAATTATTTTTTTCATTCAAAATGTTTTGCAATAATTTTAAATATTTTTATATTATTTTCATATTTATCAAAGGTTTTTTAATATATTTAATACTTTCTAAATACTTTCTCTATTATTTTTAATTTTTTTTATAAGTTTTACCTATTTTTATAAGTTTTTTTTATTATTTATTTTTCTTTCAAATGTAATCTTTTACTTCACTCTTCTTAGATTTGAGAATAATAATCAATGAACATAAAAATGTTTAATGTGGATTTATGTTTTAAGCATATATCTTTGTCTATATCACATAGGGTTATATTAAGCAGTGAATAATTTTTACACGCTTCGTACTTTTGTTTCTAAGCGGAGAGGAAATTTAGTTTGAAAACTATGTTGGGGGATTGGAAATTTGACTTGCGAGAAGAATATCTTTTGAATTTTCATTTTTTTTAGTTTAACTCTCAATGGACAATTTTTTTGGGGGGTGTTTGATTTAATATGGAATGACCATTTTGATTGTCTACTGATATGAATTTGAGTTCTATCTTTTATAGGAAGTTAGATTTGATATTGATATAGTTTTAAATGTGAGATTTTATCCAATTTTTTGTGCAAGTCATTTTTTATTTTCTTATGATAGTCAATTTTTTATATTAAATCTATAAACTATTGATGTTCCTATTTCAAGTCAATTGTTGTTAAATACTTTTTTATCGTGAGTGTAGGGTTTGTTTGGATCATGATAATTATCGTCAGATTCTTCGTCTATAATAATTGTCGTGGGATCCATAGATATTGTGTTTTGTCTCAGTTTTAGTGTATTTTATTATGAAGCACTTTATTATTATTATTATTTATTTGTTTTCTTCTCCCTTTTTAAATTATTGGCCATAATAATATTGTATTATGCCCGCACATCGCGCAGGGTACGTGCTAGTAACCGTAATAGTGTCAAGATTGTAGTTAAGGAATCCAAGTGTTTTTTAAACGTTTTATCTATATCGTACCTCTGATACAATAGTATTAAAGGTATTAATTGAAGTTTATGCCAAAATTCAGCTCATTTTTATTATACCTCAAACGACCTTTTCTTTACGTATTGGTGTATATTTCAAAACATCAAACCCTTCATTCCCTGCCTCTTCCACTTCATTACCCCCATTTAATTGCTTCAACCAATTCTGGTCTCATTAACTTCCATCTACGTTTCAATTTTTTAACAGCATCCATATTAAAATCTCCAAACCAACAACCCAAATCTCATATCTCCTAACCTAGCTCCCATCGCTCTTAATATTTTTTCTTTCTCTATGTTGGGTCATGGATGGAACCAAAAGCCAATGGTTCAATTGTAGCTGGAGAACATAGAGGGGTGATCGGGGAAAGCTCCTATGCTATGGATGATTGGGAGAAGGCATATGTTTGAGAGACACAAGAGAATCAACACAGGAGATGAGTATCATTTAGTTCTCCCCATCACACCCTCCTTTTTTTTCTACTACACAACCACACTTTCGTGGGGGCTTGATGTTGGCCTTTTTTTTTTACAATTTGTTTTTGGGATAATTGTTATATAGATGGAGCATTTATTTATGATGAATGAGGATCTATTCCAGTTATTGTAAATGGGATGGATCTTTCAATTGTATTGGAGAAGTATTTACTTTCTTTTGCTGGACACATATCATGACTCAGTCTATTGCTTTCCTCAACTTATTATAAGAAATGATTTGTTCTTCGAAACCACTATAAATGTATGATCAAGTTATATATCATTTGCCGATTTCTTAAGTTTTAGTCATTCTTCTCGGTATTTTTTTTTATTGATTTCCTTGATTGTAGTCAGAATAAAACAATTGCGTGCTTTATTATTAACTTCCCAAAGAAGCCAGAATGGAGGTTTGGTTAATGTACTTTTATGTAATTGAATTTGTATTGCCATTAAAACTCATTTAGGGATTTATTCGGGTACCCATATTCTTTGTCAATACCATATATTTTATGATTTTTATTGTTATTGATTTTTCTCTTCGTCTTTTAATAATTTAAAAGCTCTTATTCTTCCTCTTGCATTTATTTTTTATTTTTTTAGTACCTTATTAATCATCTTCTGTATGTTTATATTTGTATTATATGGGTGATCAATTAATTGCAAAGGTGAGTTACAAATTATTTTTCAATAGTTTTTATGTGTTTTCTTTCTATTTTGGTAAATTCTTTCATTAGAAAATTGTTTGTCTTCCATCGGGAATCCGTTGATCTGTTCCAATAGCAAGCTTGTGACTGGGAAGGGATTGTAGTATGATATCATCACCCAGCCTTCTTATATTGAACGAGAGCAAATGATTCAAATGATGCATCTAAAATTATAGATATTTGTTCCAAGAAAAAAAGTTCATGATGTGAAAAATAGCGGTTAATTTAATTAGGTAATAATGTTTTGTTAAAACTTATTTTTTTTATTGAATTCTATAGAAAAATCATTATTGGTTATGACATTTCATATCATTAGTTTAATGATTTGATATTATTAGTTAGTTAAACTTTTATATTTAAAACAGATATATCACAATTTTTTAATCTCCTTTTCAATTTATGTTTTAGAATGGCTAAAGATTCACATTTTTTGATTGTGTTGCGGGTTGACACAACACGATAACGTTTTTTCTTCACACAAATACAAATTGATACAAATACAACCATTTTAAATACGAAGGAACTAACAGAGTTCTTAAATTTACCATCAATTAAACACAAATAAACATTATAACATGATTAAAATTAGAAGACGCAATTTTGACACGAATGTGACGCCTTTATGTAAAAAAAAGAGCCGATACGAATACAACAATAGCATAAAATATCGTGTCAATTTCGTGTCGTGTTTCCATGTCATTTCTAAAATTTTCACTCATATATTTGACTCATCAATAAATCTTTCAATTTTATAATCCCTGCATAATATAAGTGATAAATTTTGAGTTTGAGGGTTTGGGGGTTTGGAGGATTAGGAAATGACAAGGGTTTGTATGACATACTTTTGTTCAACTAAGAAATATGTATGTCAAACATTAGACATTTTTCAATATATGAGTAGTTATGGTCAATATTTCTTTTACCTTCTTAATTATGTTTTGTTGTAGTGTTTCTATTCATTTAATTTTCTTTGCATTTTCACTTGGAATATTATTTTAATATAATATGTTTTTGAAATTTTATTCTATTAATTGTTCTCTTAGATATGCATGATGGAAATGATGTGAACAACATGGAAAAGTTAAGGTTAAAGTTGAAGGCATTTTCTATGTACATGTACGGATTGCTTTTGCTTATTTCTTCTTCATTTTTTGTTTAATTTCTATCCGTAGTTTTTTCCTCGCATTTCAATTTTTTTTAGGTTACAACATGTTTAAGCTTGCTAAGTTATTTAAAGTAAAGAAACACAAATTTCTTTAATTTATATGATTTTTTTTATTCCTAGATCCGGCGTCAATATATTTTTTTACATAAAATATTTTTTTTCCAATGAAATGTGTTTTTTTTGTCCTAGAATTGTTTTCTTGTATCCTAGATTTGTCAAATTTTGATTTTCTAGTGTTTTTTATGTAATTTTTTAAATTGTTTAAGTATATTTTTGTTCAAAAAAATTTAGTATTATTTGTAACATTTCCATATCCTGTAATTTTTTTTTAGTTTTCCCCAAATTATTTAAAAAGATTTTAGTGGTTTTCAATCTGTTTTTCTAATTTTCACCATTTTTAATTTTCTTTCACGTATTTTTTAAAATATTTATTCAGTTTTTTAAAACTATTTATTCACTTTTTCCAATTTTTGATTTTTTTTCAATGTTTTTATGTATATTTTGATTTTTTCAATAGTTTGAATAAGCTTCATCAGGTTTTTCTTGATATGACTATTTTGGTGATATTGAGCACAACGTGGTCGAGGCGGGGATCTTTGTCGGTGGTGGAACCAATGGTCTTTACTATGCTAAGAAGTTGAAGAAGAACAAGAAAAGGGTTTATGACGTTTGGGGTGGGGGCCTGATAATATTTTTGGTATGCTTTGTTGCCATGTTATCTTCTTGAGGATGGGATTGAAGAGAAGTGTGGCATAGTTTGGATGTGATTAATTAAATGGTTTGGTTATTGGATTACAACTGTTTAGGGGTCGGACTTTGTAAATTCATTTCATATTGAGCTTTTCTAAGTTCAAGATCTTTTGGTGCTTTGTTGAGAAATTATATAATCCATCATTGCTTTCAGTTCAAAAAAAAAGTTCTTCCATAAACGAGTAAGTGGAAGGAAGAAATATGCAAATGCATATGAGAGAAGTTTTTTTGTCTGCTACCTACATGCCTTATTTTCCAATCGTGTTTTTGGGGTCTTTGAAGAATAAAGAACATAAGTATCAATTGTAAAGTTGTATACAACACAATTGAGGTTTCTACTTGAATGAATTTCACTCAGATTTATCTTGATCATTGAAAATAAATTTACACCATATTTAATGTTTGAAAATCATGTTTTCTTTCTTTAGCAATGAAAACAAGTATATTATAAAAGAAATTTGTTAATTATATAATTTTTTTATACGAGTATAACGAAATTTATTGCTTACTTTAAAAAAAATGTCGTACTATACATTGTCGCCCGCGCATCGCGCGGGGTACATGCTAGTTTTTAAATTGTAATTGTGATTTTATGAAGTTAATAGTATGTCAAATTAGTTTAAAAAAATAGGTCCATATATATTGTAGGGTCATTTCGCTAGAAGTCACTCGACAAATTTTTAATTAACGTTTAGTCCCAAATAAAATTATGTTCTTTCAACAAGTTCCTCCATTATTAACTTGGATATTGTTCTTAAGCTTCCAAATGTTTTGAAGAATAAACAACATATTTTTAAAAGGTAAATTTTGTTCAATAATATTTATTATCAATGTTTTCATGCATGGTTGTACATTGATATTTAATTTTTCCTTAGATATGATCACTATATGGTTTGTTTTCTCAAGGAGTTAGGTTTCAACTTTCCCTTGTCCAATTCATTTTGTTTTTATAAAAATATCCTTAATTGAATTCTTTCGATGGTTTTCATATTACAAAGTAATAAAATTTGGAGGTTGAAACAATTCTGGGGGAATGGTAGGGGATGAGAGAACAAGGGGGTTTGGGGACTTTTCTAAGCTCGTCATTTATTTTACGTCATAGTTATTATTACTTATGTTCCAAATTAAAAGTCATCTATTCATTTTTCGGTCTTTCCAAATTAAGAATCGACTTTAATTTTTTACCGAACCAAATTCCAAGGTAGTCGACAATTGTTGATCTTAACCATTGGTTGAATGTAATCTTAATCTATACAAAAACAGAATATGGACTCTTAATTTGGGACGAAGGGAGTAATATTTATAAAATGTGTCCCAAGATTGAATAGAACAACATTTATGTCCTTATAAAAGTTACACTTCAATTTATAAAGTTCCAATGTACTCTCTCATTGATTGGCTCATGAAGGAAAAGAAAGATGATAGATATTTGACTCTCATTGATTTCATATGTTATTCCCTAAAAGCACATATAATATATCTAACAGTCTTAAGACATAATTATTTATGATTTTGTGTTTTCATTTTAATCCACCATTTGGAACCAAATGTATGACATCTAATTTATAATGCTTGTGGTTAATATGGACTTCATGGGTCAAAGCATTTTTGTCATGTCATATAATTTGAATTATGCACTCCATTAATTTGATGTGGTTGATTTGTAATACAAAAATATTAATGTTCATTGCAATTATTCACAAAATTTACTTAAATGTAGCTATCAAATAACGAGTGTTGCAACGATTTGTAATAGATAATTATAAGTTCCACCAATTTTTAAAGTTTATCTTTTTTTTCAAGGTGATCTAGGGTTAATTAACTAGGTAGTAGTAAAATTGATATCCAATAGCGATATTAACTTAACAATAGTGACAATGGTTGCATGAACTTGACAACTAACATGTTAGTAACACATCGGCAACGATTAGGGGTGTTCACGGGTCAGTTTGATTCGATTTTGGACCACAATTCAAGTTGAACCAATTAGTTCAGTTTTGAAGAAGTCAGCCCACAACCGAACTGATGATGAGAAAAATCGTGAGTTTCAGGTCACATCGGTTTCGGGTAACATTAGTTTCAAATTGGTTTTGGTCGGTTTTTGGTTTTGCTCATTTTTTTAAGTCTAGTTAATAGTTTTTGGATATAAAATTGAAGT
The DNA here is from genome assembly GCA_949130495.1 of Sambucus nigra. Taxonomy (NCBI): domain Eukaryota; kingdom Viridiplantae; phylum Streptophyta; class Magnoliopsida; order Dipsacales; family Adoxaceae; genus Sambucus; species Sambucus nigra. The sequence goes on from OX422213.1 coordinate 675,521,566, forward strand.
GATTTAAGTATTTTTTTAATATAAATATTGATATCAGTTCGGTTCGAATCGGCTCTTCCTGGTCTAAAGCATCGACTGAACTGTCATGATCGATTTTCTAAATCCTTTAACCGTAGGCCGAACTGGGTTTAAAAAGTCAATTTCAGCTCAGTTCAGGCCGATTGGGTTCGATTTTCGGTTCAGTCAGTTTTTTTACACTCTCTTAGCACCAAGGGACACATCAACATTGGTGTTGCGTTGACAATGTTGCTTGAGCTTTTTTCGATGATTTTATGATAAATTTTTTTAGTGAGGTGGTTGAAAAATATGAGGTGGAAATGTCTTAGTTATATGCCATATATGTCAAGACAATGTAACTATGGTTAGCCTAAAGTCACTATAAAAATTAAATGGTATTGTAGAAAAATTAGTGGACTTAAAATTATTTTAAAATAAATGAAAAGTTTTTTTATAGATAATTTTGCCGATTATATCCATTGCATTCTAATAATTCCAAAACTCTAATAATAGTAACCTATACATGGAGGGATACAATGGCCTTCTCCAACCCCCCTCAACTCTAGTATCAAATAGAAAATAAAAATTCTCAAAGCTCAATAGTTATTTTTCTAACCACAAAGTTGGTTACTATGGGTGCTAATTTGGGTATGTCATATAATAATAGGAATGTGTTTCTTTGTTTTTAATTACTAGATATGAGTACCTAGATTTAAAATACACATTTTTAATTAATCGTGTCATGCGTCGTGCATATTTTATAAAAATTTATCACTTCTACTAGTTTATACAAAACTTCAACCCACCAAAGTTCAAATTAACCATAAGAATACTAAATTGAGAGTGGACAATAAAAATCAAGCGACGAGCACACCACCACCATAATCCTTGATATTTAGTTGAATACACCTCCATTGAAACTACACCCTAAACTTCTAATATATTTAGTATTTAACACATAAATATTTAATTTTTTTTAATATTTAATACTTAAATTGAAGATGTAAAAAATAAACCTAAAATTAATCTTAACCAATTCAGATTAAGCAACTAACATTTAATGATTGTTTAGTCTAAAATATAAAAAATTAAAATTATATTTATTACTGTTAAATATTATAATTTTAATACAATATACAATAAATATAAAACTCTCTATTTGAAATAGAGAGTGACAAGTGTCCATCTTTAATGTATTTTTATATATATATATAATTGATATAATAGATATAAAAACGTTTCCTTTGCAAAAAAATCATCTTTTATAAAATCATATTAATTTAATTACTTATTATAGAATTTAAAGGCTCACCCTACTAATATTTTAAAGAAAAGATAAAATTTTGACATAACTAACTCAAATTCATAGTATTTTGTCAAATTAACAAACAATAACTTTAATTAAAAATCACTATAAACTAACTATAATTTAGAAAAAATCGTATACTTTTTTAACTATCTCGTTATAGGGTACGTTTATAAGCACTTATCTTTGTTATCATCACCCTCCATAAGTGTTGCAAATGATCACACAAGTACAACGAAATCGATTCATACGATTATAAGCACATATATTTGTTGTCATGTGTGCGAATGGTTTAAATTTATATCTTTATTACATACCATTAATGCTCAGATTCAAATTAATTATTTGATGTCCCTTTATATTTGATATATCAGACTAGCCACCTGATACATGGAAAATAAGGGGTGCCAACTTACTGTGCTAATATTATACACACTAAATATTGACTCTACTCATTTTACAAACATGATAGAATTTTACTAAGTTGACGGAAGCTCAAATCATTCTACACATCGAACATTTGCTACGCTAAATTACACACAATAATAAAAAATGAACAGAACATGTCATTTTTATATATTCAAATTTTTTATTTACTATGGATCTTGTTTTATTAGGCTCAACTGGTAGGTTTCAAATTACAAAATATCACTTTTATAAAAAATACATTTTTATATTAAAAAATTAAATATTACATTAAATATATAAGGAGTATAGGGATAATGGTATATTGATAAAGAGAAAGTTCACAAATTGAAAAGTGGATTTTTTTTATGAAAATAAGTTATATCAGCTATATCAAAATGAAATTGTTTCAAATCTGGAAGACTCAAACACATTCAAAGATTTAAAATATCAATATTAGTCATACCGTAAATATTTATTACTTTAGTAATACACAATACAAATTTGTTATACTTATATTAGAAACGTAGTAAATATTTAGTTCAATAACTAGAAAATGAAATTGTTTCAAATTTCAAATGTTCATACACATAAAATATTTAATATGCTACTACAACTGTAGACACACCATTCTGTCACCCCCTAAACTCTCCTTAAGTCCCTAGCACCTCCCTTCATCACTACAAACCCAAGTCATACCCCGAGCATCGACGTAGAAGCGGATGCTCTCAGGCTCCATTTGACCAAAAGTCAAAACTCTTCAGCTCGAATGAGACTAAATGAATCTTCGAAGGGTGCTGAAACCCCTTTCCAACGGTCTGTCCCGTGCACGATTCCGACTTACTATGCGGACGAACGACCCGTTTTCCCCCGAAACTCGATCAGGAGGCCACCGGGAGCTCCCGGGATCCGTTTGACCAAATTCAACTTTTTAACTCGACCGAGACTGAATGAATCTTCAAAGGGCACTGAAATACCTTTCCAACAGTCCGCTCTGTGCACAATTCTGACTTACGGTACGGACGAACGATCTGTTTTACTCCGAGAGGCCACCAAATTTTTTCAGGGTCTGGTTGACCAAAGTCAACTCCCCAAACCGGGTCAAACTCTTTGGAATGTCGAAGTGCATATCCTAACCTTTCCAACGATCTGTCCCGTGTGCGATTCTGACCTACCATGAGAATGAACGATCCATTTGCGTCCGAAGTTCCCCCATCGAAAGAACCGACGAGCGTTTTAGAGCCACATTTGACCCAAAGTCAACTTCTGAGACCGGGAGTTGTCCAAAGGACTTTCGAAGGTCTCTAAATTACGTTTCCAATAGTTTTCCCCTCCACGATTCGGATCAATGGTTTGCGCTCTACTACCGATTTTTTGAAGGAGCCTAAAAGAGACTGCCAAACGGCAGGTCCAGACCTTGCCTATCGGTAGTGTGCCTAAATGCACCTGCCAATTGGAAGGACCAGGTCTATGCTGATCGGAAATGTCCTGGGCCTATAAAAAGGAGGGTCTGACCACCTTGCAAAAGGAGCCCAGATCTGAAGGAGATCACTCTTAGCGAATCCAGAAAACCTCTCTCGAAGTTAGCGTGATTTCCACATTCAAATCCCTTTCCAACCTTCACTTTTCATCTTCTTTTTTATCAAACTTGGTGAATTAGCTATCCTTAATCATCATCCAAGTGCAAGGGCTGCTCTCCAACATTCAAGATCAAGCTCAATGTCTTCAAGAAGGTCCAATTTTCTCAATTCTCTCCTTAAATTTTCATAAATTCGCATTAATTTATTTTATTACTTAGCACTTTTTATTCTCTTATCTCACATATCCTAATATACTTTTTATTTAGTATCATTGCACATCTCTTATTTTCATATAAATAATAACCCAAAAAAATAAGAAAACAAGGGTTTGCCCATAAATTCCAAATGGGAATTCTCACACTTTTCTTACACTTTTTTCACAACTAAAACACTTTTTTGCACACACATACACATAAGAGAAGCCCCTGGTTGGATTTATGGGATAAACCCCACCCCTCGTTTTGTATGCGAACTACGTGGACTTTTATGCCTCTATAGGCTACGTAGGCGTCTCGGGGTAAAACTCGAGACTCGAGTCATATCCTTACTCTTTCTCTCATTTTCTATTTTCTCTAAATTCAATTTCTCTTATATTCTATATATTTGTTCTTAGCGGCGTATTATTCCACATACGTTATCATTCCATTATAACGATCAACGCAAGGATAGTCGCGTAAATCCTATTTTCTAATATTATTTTTAGGAATATTCCAACGGATGACTCACTTTATCTCTTCCATGATACAAGTCGAGGATTCTTATCTCCACTATGTATACACATGCACACATATCACGGGGAAATAAAGGAAAATAGCAAAAATCCATGAGAGACCGTAAGGGCGGAATGGGTGGCTAACACCTTCCCATTTCGTAACTTAGCCTCCGGACCCTTTTTGAATCATTCTGGTTTCGTATGTCTTTGGATGTTGTCCCTCGGGATGGCTCCCTTGTCTTTTGTCTATTTTGAGTAAAATAGTCTGGCGACTCCATCTCTCTAAATTTTTCACCTCATCAACGACGCCGGCCGAAGCGCTCCCAAGAGGGACGCGCAGGACCTGGGATCCTCTCTCTCACTCGACGCGAGGATCGGGGATGGCCACAGTGGCGAATCCACTGGGGATTTTATTCTTAAGGGATATGCTCTATTTATATGGGTGTTATGCTTGTTTATATTTTCCACCATTTTTGCATTTTCCCCTTTTCCATGTGTACCCCATACTTATGCTTCTATTCACACACTTGTAGAAAATTCTCCATGTACACTTCGCACCACATGCACCTAGGATCACATATATCCACATATTACATGCATCACCCATCCATACTTTGTGTACCATTGGTACGTGTACTTTGCTCCCTGTTTGGCATGATCAAGAAAGACATTCTCATTATAAGATACTAATAATAGAATCATGCATGATTCACACGACATCACCAAAGAGAATTGTTATTTACCAAATTCTACCCAGTAACTGGAGGGTCACTTCGTGATGGGCGCTAGTCCAGCACGGTGTAGTTAGCTTAAGCGATATGACTCTCACCTTCCATTGGCTAAGTAACTTCGACTTATATCGAACGGTTCCCCCACATCGTACCTCTTGACCGAAGTCATGACAGAAGGTATATCGCAGGGAACTCGTTCACGGACGTCGAGTTTATTGAATTCTCTCTCACATGTACCGTCCCTATGAGGTATATAGTGAGGCAATTCATGTACACTCAGGTATATAAAATGACTTGCCCACACGTACCGATTGCCCATAAGAGCAAGACGTATATCATGGAAGTCACTCCAAAGGGGGGAACCCTTTTCGATTCACCCAGCCAACGGCATACCCACATATAGGTGTCAAGCCTAGGACACACATATAAGATTGTCGGTTTCAAAATGAAACTCTACCGAAATTCCGGGTCGATCTTTCGCCCAAATTTTTGCGCATTTTTAAAACGGGACCCTGTCCATGAGCCTGGTTACAAGTCCAGCCATAACTTTACATATATTACAAACCCAACTTTTTCAGGCTCGGGTCCCGTCCGACATTTCATTTTTCATTTAGGATAATTTAATACAAGTGAGAACATAATAATTATAATAATCATGCCGAGTTTCGTCTCCATAAAATTTCTCCTTTATTTATCAAAAATCCAAAAAAATTTCTCCTTTCTTTATCAAAAATTCAAAAACATCTCTCATTTCTTTATCAAAAATCCAAAAACACTTCTCCTTTCTTTATCAAAAATCAAAAAACATTTCTCCTTTCTTTATCCAAAATCGAAAAAATATTTTGTCTTTCAATCTCAAAAAGAAAAAAAAAATGTAAAAAATATTTTCATCCTTTTTCTCAAAAATAAATCCCATTTTGCGCCTTCTCGGAACGATCGCACGCCCTTGGCCTGTCTCTTTATTGGCTTCGGTCTTCAGTCAAATCACCCCGAATTTCCGTCCATTCCCCTGCTACTTCTTTTAAGTCCGATATCCATCCGCTTTCCATGGAGAACACAGATCAAGTACCCGTTGTGCAACCGGATCTGATGGAAGCTTTAGCTCAGCTCGTGTCCAAGATTGACAACCTCCAAAAAGAGGTTCGAGAGATGTAACGAAACCAGGTTCCTATTCCTCAAGAGCCCGAGGCCATATTCCCTCACGCTATGGGTCCACCCAAGCCTATCTGGGTTCCCGAAGAATATCAGCACGCTCCATGTGCCCCTCCTGTTAATGGGTCGCCGCCTACCCAGCTCTTGATGCCGAACCTTGCCCAGCTTGGCGCTAACTTGCCTATGATCGTTGATCCAAAAGAGGAAGATTTGAACAAGGTCAAAGAATATCTCAAGATGCTCACTAAGAAGTTCAACTAAGTTAGAATCTCTGGGAATTACATGGACTACACCTACATGTCTCCTTATCCTAAGGCGAGGTTACTCGAGAAGTTCAAGATACCAAATATCAAGAAATTCAGAGGAAGTGGACTCCCGATTGTCCATCTTCGCAGTTATCATCGTGCCATGACTCTTATAGGGGCTTCTGAAGAAGTGATGGCCCAATTGTTTCATAAAATTTCAAGGATAACGCCCTCTAATGGTTTTTGTCTCTCGAGGAGTCCAGAATCTGAAGTTAGGAGGATGTGGCCCGAGAATTCATGTCACAGTACAAATACAACGAAGAGCTTGAGGTCACCCGTCGTGATTTAGAGCTGCTCAAACAGAACTCTGGGGAATCAGTCAGTAACTTCATAGCCCGATGGAGGGAAAAGGAGCTACCATGACCAATCGGCCTTCCGAGGAAGAACAAGTCATCATAGTGAAGAAGAATTTCTTACCCCATGTCCGAGCAACTATGGTAGGACAAGACTATCCCCACTTCCGAGCTCTTAGAGAAGCAAGAGTAGAAATCGAGGAGGGTATGTCTAAAACAGATGTTGAAACAAAGGTGTCTGGATAGTTCACCCAAAAAATGACAAACTTGCCAGTGCTAAAGTCTCAACCATCAACAACAACTCTCAAACAACCATATCATGGGCACCATAAAACCTCCCTATCCCAGTCCGAAAAGAATACACCGAGCTCCAAGCTCCCCTCTCCAAAGTTTATCAAGACCTGTTAAGTCGTAACCTTATTAAACCCTTGGATCCCCGTCCATTGCCAAATTCAGTCCCAAGAAACTTCAAGGCAGATGCCCATTGCACCTTTCACCAAATCGTTGGCCATACCACCGACCAATGCTTTCACCTCCAAAACATAATCCAATGTCTAATTTATCGGGGTACCATTGCCCCACCAGCCAATCCTAAGAAAAACACTACTCACTACCCACTCCCAAATCATCCCAATGCCATCTTCCTATAAGAGAACCCATAATTTAATCCCTCAACTCAAATCACACCCATATACTCTCTTAAACGTCTCCAAACTTGACAATATTTCCTCTTACACCCTACTAGCCTCGCTGATCAGGCATTGTCACTCCTTACCAGAGCATGCATCGTTATCCGTACCCGTTTCAAAAATGGAAGTATGGAATTATCAGAAGTGTTAAACCAACTCTTAGAGTTTGGGCCAAAATTTCACTCACAGATGATCATTGATTGCCAGAGGTTCAGTACGCTATTCCTGGAAGCATGGAAATGGGCCCAAGAGTCAGGCCGTTGGGTAGTACTGACCGATGAAGTAAGCCTAGATGATGTCGTCCAGATTATATCAGAACATTATAATTTTCATTTTATATGCTAACTTTAAAAAATAAATATATTTTGAAAGATAAAACAGCGACAAGATCTATAAAATATGATTCATATTCAATATGAAATTCCGATGAGACCACGACATTTTATCTCTCACAAAAGTGTATGATGTTGACCTCCTTGAAGATGGTGGTATGTTTGGGAGTACACTATCAGACTTTCATGTCGAAGCCAACTAGAGTCAAAGTGGTTTTGGTAATACTGTTGATAAAGAGAGATACCAAAGACTTGTGAGAACACTCGTCTAGACATTGCATGTCTGTTCATGTTGTGAGTCAGTCAGCATATGGATGACCCTCAAACATCTCACCTTGAGGTAGTGAATCCTCCGATATCTTAATGGGGTTGGCTCCGTTAATGATAAACGATCTACATCAAGGTATTGCCATTTATAGAGGGGAATCCCTTGTAACTACGTGTACATCAAGGTATTGCTTTTAATCTCGTATTGAGGCTATATCAGAGAGTGTGTTTTATGTGTATCTATGAATGCGGAAGCATTAATATTACAACTACTAACTACACAACACTAACAACAACAAATAAAACTAAACTAAGGATATGAGTTTCTTTCTCTCTATATATTCTCTTTCTCAATATTCAAGTGTAATTACATATGAGGGCCAATGGCCTATTTATAAGAGAAAAATTACTTGGTAGCCAAGTGAAGACCCAAAAGACTAAAAATGACTAATTAGTCCCAACCATGCTTGGAGACCAATTAAAGACTAAAAATAAAATAAAATGACAACATTACCCTAAACTAAAATACAAAATAAAAGATAGTCTTCTCCCGGAAGCACAACCACATGCTACGTGTCGCTACGTATCATAAAACACACCATTCTCCCCGTCTTCGAAAAGCTCATCCTTGAGCATGTAGGTTTCTATGACACCCCGCCTAATTAAATACTGGGTGATCAATCCTTTATTAAATTATAACCAAGGTGAACGGTTGGTTCATTCTTAGCATCACTGTCGCAAAAATAATTTTTCCAATTAAACACCCTAAATAATTAAGCTAAGTGACAAAACCATTTTAAGACATCAATTTCCAAAATTTATTTAAAACCAATATTTAAAACCTTTCATAATCCATAGTTTAAAAATCCCACAACAACTACACTGGAAAAATAATCCAAGTAATATAAGCAATCAACTAAATAATTCCAACTGTAAAACTTCGAAGGAAAACATCCTGACAGTAACAATCCCAAAGTATAAATACTGAAAATAAACAATCACAATCTCTGATAAAACCAACTGAATAATGGAAAAAGGGCGACACATGCCCAACTGGATAAAATAAAACTAGAAGTGGAATCAATAATGAGGTCGTCTAAGCAAGAGGCCTACAACTCCCACCTAAGCTGCAGCACGTTCCTTCCAAAGGATCCTATGCAAGACGCCCCTGTGGCTAGGCACCTGTAATATATACATATATATACAAGAGAGAAAAGAAAATAGGAAATGGGTTAGAGCCTAATTATAAAATAGTTTAAAATTAGTTTGGCAAGTTGTAATACCCCGTATTTTTGGCTATATTTATTTTTGGGATTACTTATTTAAATGAGAATTAATTGGTAATTAATCCGGATAAAATACTAACGAGATGTGAGTTGGTATTTGACTATATTGAGCATATATGATGATTATATGAATATTGAATTATGATATTTGTCATGAGATTGATATACGGCAATTTGGTCATTTTATTTGGACGCGTGTGACAGTCGCGTCAGGATATAATTATTTTTATTATAAAAGTGAATTTAAATTCTATTAACCATATGGTCATTTTGAGTGTGCCAACGCATCCGGAACGGTCGAGATAGTCAGAAAACACTAGCCGGGGGTGTAGTTTGGGTCCCGGGGTATTTTTAGGCCATACCGGCATTATAAAGGGTATTTTCGTAATTTTGTATTTTGGAGAATTAAAAGTGACGAAAATTGGGAGTTTTAATCTGATTGGGAATTGACCCACTAAGCCACTAACCAACCCATATTAACCCAACAAGCTACGGGGGTTATTAGATTAGGTTTTCTAAGTTTCCCCAAAACAAACCCTAGCCACCATAGCCATTAGAGAGGAAAGCTTAGAGAGGGAGAGAAGGAGAAGGAATTCTGCAGAAATCTTTACAAAATCAACACCAAATTCAGAGACAATCGAGGCAAGTGATTTAATTTACATTCTTTATGCAATAAATGTTTCTTCCATGTTAGAAATATTAATAATCACTCTTGTTTGAGAGATAAAGGAAAACCCATGAAATTGGAAGTTGTTAGTTTAACTTTGGGTATAGGTTTGCATGTAGAAACGTTATTGGAAGATTGAATTCAGAAATTACAAATTTATGTGATGTAAAAACGGATTAAATTCTAGGAATTGATGATGATAATAATCTAGGGTTTACGTTCTTGAAAAATTGGGGAAAAGTGTAGAAACTTGTGATTTAATGATGTTTAGGATGTATTAATTCCTTAAAAGATGTTAGTATATGACCTTAGTATGTTTTAGGATGATTGGAGACCTTAAAACATTGATTGGACGAATTTTGGTTGAGACTTGAGGTGTTAAAAGTAGTTAAAAAAGGAAACTAGAAATTCTGGGCTTGAAACTGGTCGTTCGTTAGAAGACGTCCCCAGGTCGTTCGAACGAGCTCGTTCGAACGAGCTTCTAACGAGTTGACCAGTCGCTTCTAACGAGGGGAGACTTCGTTCGATACCTTCGTTCGAACAAACTGTATTTCGTTCGATACATTCGTTCGAACGAGATGTCGTTAGAAGGTACAGTTCGTTCGAACGAACTGGAATCTCGTTCGAACAGCCTCGTTCGAACAGGACTTCTAACGAGCTGGCAGTTTAGGCCTTTTTGGCCTGTTTTGATTTTGGGAGTCCCGTAAACTTGTTCGAGGATAGAGATAACATTCCTTTGATGGTGTATTAGTAGACTTGGGACATTTGGGTTATAATGAGGAGTATATTATACAAATGTGGATCAAATCAAATAGACATTTGAGTCGAGACGTGAGTGCCTACTACGACGTGAGAATAAATTATGACGCGTATAAATATGGACCGGGATTATATAAATTGTATATATATTAAGTTGGTACGAGAATGCGATATGTACTACAATTAAACTACGGGATTACTAAGATGTGTGCTTACTTAGTATTGGTATATGAATTGTGTGTATGACATACCTACCATACTTGCTATCACGGGAGGTTTGCGTTCGCTTAGGGCCTTCTAATCCTTGTGTTGCCCGGATTTAGACTGGTTACCTTGATGAACATAGGTCAGAGAAAGACTTATTGGGATGTTAATAAGTCCGCTGATCGTGGGAGCATAGGTATGTTCTTGACCCATGTGATGTGACTGTGTTCGCCTCCATTATTTGTGATGTTGTTATCTATGAACTATTCCTGAGCGATTCGGAATATGTGATCCTTATGTACGTGATGTACCGGGATGGATAGCAGAGTATGTGTGCACCGTAGCCTAGTCTCGGGGTTCTTATATTGTATATTTATGTTGTGGAAATATACGCTTAATAAACTGGAACTTTCATATGGTATTGTGTGTAACTATGGAATAACATAGAGAGATAATCTATAACGAGTTGTATTACTTTTGTATGAGAACCTGAAGTTATGATAAGCCCTATTTAATTGAGATCGTTATAATGTTAATGGGAACCGAGTAATAAGGGTAGAACCTATGGCAGTCTAGCTAGATATGATGTCACTTAGCTAGCGGTTTGTGTCATTTTAGATGGGTACTTACGTTAGGAGTGCACAGTTAGAAGAGAGGTGACAATTTCATGTGAGTGCACGTCCTAACATATACTTTGCATTTCATGTTTTAAATGTTTTTAAAGCACTTGCAAGTTTTTAAAATATCTCCACATTCGGGCTCTGACCTGTTTGCTTTCAAATCTATTTTTTTGTAAAACCATTTTAGGTGCCCAGCCACAAGGACACCATGCATAGGATACTCATTCAAGTGGCGAGCTTTAGCTGTTTGTGGAAGCTACAGGGATTTGCTTATAGACGCTTCTTTCATTTGGATTCCTAATTCAGTATTTATCAGTTGTAGGGCATGTTGCCCAATTGTATTAGAGACATCTTTCCATTTCAGTTTTCAGACTTTGGCATGTATTGATTCAGTATTCAGTATTTCATTACTTATTTCAGTTATGGGATTTGTAGTGAGGAGTTTTCCTCCAGACTTTATTTACATTATGTGATGGTTATTCTATTTACTTCAGTATGGTGAATGGTGTTATTATTCTTCATTACACTTGTTGCATGTTAATCAGACTTTAATTAAAATTTGGCAACTTACTTTTTAAATACTAGGTGGTTAGTAATAATAAAATGTTTTCGACAGTGATGCTATTAACTGGACCAACTTGGCATTTTGAATTAATTTAATAAAGGAGTAGCTACCCGGTATTTAATTAGTCGGGGTGTCGCAAAAGTATTTAAAATGCTTACTGGCTAATGCAACAATCATATTAGTGCGGAACTCTCTTAAGAAATTCTCACCTCTCTTCTAATGTGCACACCTACTGCACTACTACTCCCAACAGTTTAGCTTATCTTAAGTTGCTCACAAGATTTCATGCCGACAATATCTAGTGTTAAGAAAGTTAATTTTATTTAAAAGCAAAGTTCTGACATAAGACTCATTTAATTATAAAGTTTCTCAGTATTGCCTCAAACTTTTCAAACACTTATATCGAAGTTGAAATAATTATTCATTGCTTGCCTACCTTTAGTCACAGTAGATAGTATTCAAATTTCAAGTTCATATATATATACATTAATCACTCATTTAATATATATATATATATATATATATATATACTATCAGCACCCCACATAAAATTTATGGTGCTGGCATACTCTGCTATCAAGTCCACGTATCACTCGTACTAAGGGAAATACTAGTTCCGAATCACTCTCGAACTGTATTAACACAAAACACATACAAATTGAGGCGAAGCATAGTTCCAAGTCTCTAAGAGGTCAGCACATACCCTCACGTCTCTTAGGACCGTCTGACTATCGATCCGATAGCCTGTACCAAGGATTCCTATGTTATAGGGTACAAGTCAATATCCCCCATAAAGGTCCCATCGAGATAAAACTGTCCCAGAGCGATAACCTCAGCGATAGCAAGTAGCGCGGGCATGATTTTTACACGTATATAGTATATGGACAATCACAGTCATATATGTATACTACTATTCCCAATTCAAATTTAGGTACACCCACGACCCATACTTATGATATTTATTCTCATTGCACATTACTAAATTATCCCGTATAACGGTTTGTCTCTTTTATTCTTATTTTTGGGATTATTCCAACTTACTACGTAACATTCGTGAATTCCTATCTCCCCAAGTGTAATTTCAGTAGGTACTCATTTATTTTACAACGTAACTTCCTTACGAGTCTCACCCTTTAAACACACGTTTCCATTGTTCCTTAAGTGTAAAACACCTCTGTTAAGTATTAATCTCGTCTTACATTAAGGGTTCCATTTTTATAAAGTCCTACTGGTCTTCTTTACCTCCCAAAACATTCTAACAATAATGTCCAAGAATTTCTATTCATTTAAGTTGGAACCACCTATTTAAAAAGGGAAATTTGAGTTTTCCAGGAGGGGTCGATCGATCGATGGCAGGTGCTCGATCGATCGATCGATACTCCCGGGTCGATCGATCGATCAAGCAGGAATGGCGGATCTATAGAATTTCCAGTTACGGGAATGTTATACAAAAATCATTCGAATCAACATTTTTTATTTCCAAACTTCCAACCAATTATGTCACAAGTGTTATACCCCCCAAATATGAATATTCTACGTAAGACATGCGAGGTTTCATCAATTATAACGAATTAAAAGGGTTGAAATCCAGAAAAAATTACAAGAACCCTAATATATTCTTTGTTTACTTTCTTCCCATTCCTTTCCCAGATTTTATACTCCTAACTTAATGTAAATTCGTGGTTCAACCTCTACATGTGAATTCAATTCCCATAATATGTCATTTACCTCTACAACATGCAAATTAGAGTCTCCCATACATGCTTTCTTTCATAAAAACTAGTCATAATCATCCCTAGAATAACATCATTGAGCATTAAATGAATTAGAGCAAGATAGATGCTTGCCTAGGAATTCTTGGTTCAGATTAGTGGACAAGATTGGTGTGGTTGCGATCCTCGTTGCGCGATCTAAAGTTTGGCGGCGACGGCGATGCAAACGGTGGAGTTCTTGGCCTTGAACTCCTTGAAAAGATTCTCCTATTCCCTTCCAATGGACGTCTTATGTTTTTGGTTGTTCTAAACCTAGAAGACAACTCATATTATCTGATATACTCTTAGAAATTTCGTGGGTTTTCATGCCCAAAAATGTAAAATGTCTAAAACGCCCTCCCGGGGTGTTAATTAGGCATAGAAATGCCCCGAGACCCAAATTAAATCCCCGGGTACATTATTTTGACTATCAAGACCCTTCCGGACACATTGGCGCACTCAAAATGACCTACAGGTTACTTATATTTTATTCACTTTTAATAGTTCGAATTTAATCCCGACATGACACAAGCGCGTCCCGATAAATTTTCAAAATTATCAAATTAGATTCTCGTGATAATTTTACTAAATACAATTACACCTCTTACTTTACCCATAAAGTAATTTACTACACAATTCCAATAATTACTAACTCCCATCACACTAGTAAGTATTTAAATGATTTTTCGAATTAATATTAAATTAATATCTCTAATTAAATTTAATAAATCCCCAAAATTAAAAGTCATAAAAATACGGGGTATACTGTTTCGGACCCCAATCAAAATCAACCAAAAGTGGGTTGCCCAAAATTTAATTAGTTCCATGCGTATGAACTTCATGAATAATGGGTCTGATATACCCAAATCCCGGCAATTTTCCCTACAAAATCCGAGTACCCAAAAACTAACAACCATATCCGCCTTCTCTACACTAAGAGAACATGGTTGAAACTTGGCTTGGTGGACCCTTGAATCTATCCGGGTGAAAACTGCGACGATCGCACCTTTGCGAGTACGATGGAAAAACAAGCGGACAAAGCCGGCGACATTCTGGAAAGCCGAACCCAAAAATGGCAAATAGTCAGAAATGGATCCCAAGTGGGGCGCATTTTTCATGGAAGTCCAGACCAATTTTGACCAGATTTGAGGTCAAATAGGGGTAAGGGATCAGGTCAAAGTAGGGAATCCCACTTCTTGTCGGGTTTGATTGCGATTGGGCATAGATGAGCGGGGAAAGGATGAAAATAGGGTAAAAAGGGGGATGGGACAGATTAGGGCTAATCTAAGAAAAGGGGGATGGGGAACTAGGGTTTGGGGTAAATCTAGCAAATGAGGCACGACACAATAACACGACACGAACCGACATGAATTTATAAGTTAATGGGTTGATCCTTAATGGTTTCAAGTCATATCAGTGCCAACCCGATAAGACACAATAGTTAACGAGTCGGGTTAGTGTTGACCCCCTTCACCTGTTAATACCCTATAAACCCATTAAGATCCATTAATTTAAGTAAATAAAATATATTGTTGGGATTTATAGAAAGTTTATGTAGTTTAATATTAATTTAATCATAACAAATATTACTAAATGAGAGAGTTAGTAATGGTAATGAATTAACGAGTCTAATTGTGTTTAAAAATGAGCTAATATGTCAACTTGTGTACGATTCAAAATAATTCATTATGTTAATGGGTAATAACGGGTGAAAATGACATGACACGACATGTTAAGATAACGGGTCGGGTTTGAATAGAGTTTTTTCACATGATAAAAAAGTCACCCGTTTAGACACGAACCCGAGAAGACCCGAGCATAATAAAAATCGATATGAACACAACTCGGCACGACCCGTTGACAGGTATAGTTTGGGGTGGGGTGATGGGAGAGTATTTTAGGAGTAAAAGGGTTGAAAAAGAGGGCCAAAAATGGGCTGGGCAGTTTTCGACTGCCAGAGGTTCGCCGGATGTGGGATATGGGGTCGAGGGTGGGGTGAGGGGGTGTATATACTCGCTCAGGTGTGGGGATGATGGATTCGGGGGAGAAATGCCAAAAAACACAACAGAAGAGCAATAAAAACTGCGCGTCATCTTCGCCGGAGGCGGGTCATCATCGGCATTTTTTTACCCTTTTTCGGTATATTTTTTGTGTCGCTCCTTTGGAGACATTGATAGATCGGTCCAAGGAGAGTCTACAGGTAAATTTTGAGGTTTATCGGAGGAGGTTGAAATTTTCCCATGGCGGCGGAGGGGCGAAAGCATGTGGGGTTTTCTCGGCGAAGGTCATGGGGTCTAGAGAAAAGGCGATTAGGGCAGGAAGGTGTAGAAGGGGTAGATTTTTGGTTAGGGTTAGGGTTTCTTTTGGGGGTGAGATAGAAGATGGTGCTTCATTTTTTAGAAGTGGCGTTTGTGTGGTGGCAGAAGATGGAGGTGGAGGTGGAGGAAGGTGGTGGTGGAGGGTGGAAGGTGGAGGCTAAAAGGATTGGTATCCCCCCAATTAGCGGTGATGGAATATAAGGTTTCCCTCTATCCGATTCCTATTTGGACATCTATCAATCTAATGATTGAAGGGTTGCTCAAGTCGGAACCACAACTCAATACCCACTTCATGCACCATGATGAAAACCATGAACAAACGTAATTCTGATACCAATTTGATGTGAATCTATGAATGCGGAAGCATTATTATTACAACTACTTACTACACAACACTACCAACAAAAAAAAAAACTAAACTAAGAAAATGAGTTTCTTTCTCTCTCTATATTCTCTTTCTCAATATTCAAGTATAATTACATACGGGGGTCAATGGCCTATTTATAAGAGAAAAATTACTTGGCAGCCAAGTAATGACCCAAAAGACTAAAAAGGACAACTTATAATTAAAAATGACTAATTAGTCCCAAACATGCTTGAAGACCAATTAAAGACTAAAAATGAAAGAAAATGACAGTATTACCTTAAACTAAAATACAAAATAAAAGATAGTCTTCTCCCGAAAGCACAACCACGCACTACATATCACAAAACACATCAGTATTAGCTAATCATGTTACTACGTTTGTAAGTTCACTATGGTGATCATATGAGACTATTAAGGATCCAAGGCAGCCATCAACAATGCTCACAATTCAGTTCAACATGATCGAACCAATCATGCTAAGATTTATCGACGTTACATTTGAATTAAAAAATAATTATTTGATTTGATAACCAAAGACCAACAGGGTTCAGGGGAACCAAGGCGCATTTTTAAGGGTCTTTTAGTTTTTTTTTAAATGTTCAATTAAATTTTTTTGCGAATCTTTAGGGTTTTCTTTCAAGTTTTTCACAATTATTTGACTAAGAATTATAAATGCATATTGTCAAATCTCAAAATTGAGTCAAATGTGAGATTCAATAAAAATGCCTCAAAGGAAACAACAAAAGAATTTTGTGTAATATACAAATCAAGGGAAAAAATTAGTGTGGGCCAATGCAAACAAATATAATTAAAGTGTCGCTGGGATGGGGCACTTGACCCTCAAGTTGCAAGGTTGCTCTTCACTGGTTAAGTTATTTTATCTCATGTGATTAGCATTTCTCTTCAAGGGTATAATTTTACTTTGTATCTCACATATGTTATATATATATATATATATTGTATGTATGTATTATGTCTGCTCGGATTCAAAATGCTACACACAACATTCAATATCAGAATACTTATATATATATATATGTATAATGTCTGCTCGGATTCAAAATGCTACACACAACATTCAATATCAGACTACTTTTCTCCATCTCTTGCTTTCTCCTTCTTCTCCCTAACTTCAATTATAATTTCGAGCTCAAGTAAGTGACAAAAGTAAAAACATTTTAATGAAATCACATATGCAAAATACATCCAACTATAATCATATGCCTACCTCATTGATGCCTTCAGTAACTTTTTCCCAGCACTCAAGCAACTGGCACAATGTTGATGCCGATAAATCCCTGATTAAACTAGAATTAGTATTTTACTGACACTATATTATAGGAATTAAAGTCGCTACTATGTTCGAAAGGTTAACTAATAGGTTAAGGTGACAATATGTAAAAAGTTACTTTAGGCCTTCCAAGAAGTAATTAATGACCAATAAAGCTCGGTGAAATGATGGATAATAATGATATCATTGTCGTGAGAACATATAATGGATTAGGTAATCTCATACTTTATAAGTTGAGCTTCTTGCTTAGTTTTTCTGTATAGGCCCAGGGGAAATCTTGCCCCTTTCTATGTAATCTTTTTTAGTTATTAGTAATAAATAATTTCAGAAGAAAAGAAAATTAAAAAAAATAACTTATACTTTACTTTTAGATGGTTATCAATATTATATTGAGGATGTAAGTTGGCCACCAAACACACGTAAAAACCTACAGTGTCCCGAGGGAGGGAGGGCGCACCCCCTAAGTTTTTGGGATTTTTTCTACATGTATTGTAAAAAAAAATTAGGGCCTGAATGTAATTATATGAAGTGAAAGACAAGTATATATGGTCTTTTAAAAACTAAGGAGTGAAAAATGTAATTGTTTTGAATGTTAATGCATCACATGCCACTAAAACTAAATTCCAACTTTTTTTCGTACTCAATTTCAACCAAAAATAAAAACCTTGGATCTCACTCTCTCATTGTTTGCTATCTTTTAATTGTTGCTTATTGGTGAATAACTTAAATGAGTAACTGTTTATAATACAATTTCAATAAGTATTTGTCAATCAGTTAATATATTTTTAGGGATAAAAAGTTGAAAAATATCTCTTCCAAAATTTGTTTTTATATTAAAACAAACCTTAATGACTATCTCTTCTAAATTTGTTTTAGTTATTGCAACAGATATTTAGAATGCAAGAGATAGCAATTAAAAAAAACATGTGATATTTCACAAATCCAGATTTTGCATTTGGAACATGTGTTACAATAATAAAACAAAATTTTGAAGAGTAATTAAGGTTTGTTTTGATTAAAAACTTTACGCACTGTTGAATCAATTAAAAATTCTCATTCTAAAGTAACAACATCAAGAAAATATGCTCAATGTTTAAATGGGTTGTTTACAAACCAAACAGTTACAGAAAAAGAATCTGTACAAATTGTCATTGAACAGTGTAAAGAGGCATGAGCAAAAGGACAACATGTCAGCTTCAAGCCTTCAACCTTGGGGTTATAGGAGCTTATAAGAACTTTCTAGTATCGTAGCAGAGAAAGAGATTGGCCCTCAATTGTAATTAGCAAACACCTCAGTAAAGGTGCCCATGATATCTCACTAGGACTAGTGAAAAGTCCTTTGGGTAGTTGAAAAATAGTTAATATTGCTAATAATATATAGTAACATAAGGAAAGAAAATAGTAGTGATATTATATAATAGTATGTGATAATTAGTTGGTTGGCAACTTAGCATCCTTACTATTCAAAACAGATTCCTTCTACTTTATCTACAATCAGTCTTCACTTTTATGGTCTATAGGATCTTTATCCAATTAAGGATATTCCAGTATTTGGAGATTTGCTTTGTACAAATTAATGGAAACACTAACCACGTGGCTAATGAATCCCTTAAAACATAGTTTGCTGGCCAAAAGGACCAGGGAAAGTACTTACTCTCGCTCACCACAAAAGAATTATTCTCTAAAATGGGTCGCACCCTTGGTTTTGGCACTTGAGCTGATATTCTTTTGACTTAAAAACAAAACCTTATGTGGTGGAGTAATAGACACAAGACCAAAATCTAACAAAGCACATGCCAAGGTAGTGAATCATTTTAAAGGAAGTAAAAACATTGCAAATGAGATA
The DNA here is from genome assembly GCA_949130495.1 of Sambucus nigra. Taxonomy (NCBI): domain Eukaryota; kingdom Viridiplantae; phylum Streptophyta; class Magnoliopsida; order Dipsacales; family Adoxaceae; genus Sambucus; species Sambucus nigra. The sequence continues at coordinate 675,541,009 of OX422213.1, forward strand.
CAGCACCATCTGTGAATTAAATATATGTGCAGTTAATAATGACAACTCACTTTTGAAAACAAATATATAAAACAAGGCTTTGTATGCATGTTTATATTATGTAGTTCAACGCGATCAAAAATTACTGTATGGACGTATATGTTTTAGTTCATTGTGTCAAAAATTATTCAGGACAAGGCTTTGTTGAGTTATGTCCAAGATGTACCGAGTACGGTTAAACGAGTTACCAAAGGTGCCAATATCCAATATTTGTCCAGTCAGACTGACACATACACAATCTCATAGAGAATATAAAATGTTTAGTCATGAAAGTTGCAACAAACCATCCTCCACGTGAATCCTTTGCCAATTTTAAGAAATGAAATGCAGTGCTTTTCTAAAAAAATGTAATGGCAAAACAGAACTCAACAGTGTGAAAATTGACATAAAGTTATCAAATCAAAGAATCACATTTCAACATATACTAGTAGGCAGAATCTAGCAAAGAGAAAAATTATTGGAAATGAAATTTCAAATGTTTACCCTCAATTAGAGATAATAAGACTCGAATAATATAGGCCTAATCTAAAATGTGTTGGGAACAAGGTAATACTGGTACTTCTCCGTGCACATCATATCTAGTGGGTGCTAAAAGCTTCTGAAATAAATACAGTTTTTAGAAAGTTTGAGGTTCGCCTCCAGCAAACACTACAAACACCATATACAACCAATGAGTCCGGAATTTGTAGTTAACACATATGAATAACAAATGGAGAGATAAGCAAACTAAAGTAAAAATTTACCGGACAATGCTGTGGTAACTGATGCACTGAATGGTACAGGTAAGAAAGTTACAATCTATGAAGCACCGACACTCTCCCGGAAGGCACAAATATTGTTTGACACGTGTCAAACATGCGACACACTCTGACACGCCCCCGACATGCTGGGACACGCGAGTCCCAGAGTGTCCTATTTTTTTTAGTTGGACACGCTAGGGACACGCTCCCGACACGCTGAGGACACGTTGTGTCCTCTTTCTCCCTCCTGTTTCTTTGTTTTTCTTTGCTTTTTTCTTTGTTGCGTCCTCTTCCCACACAATGGTATGTTATGCCACTGTTTCCCCCTCCTTATTTTATACAACAATAGCAAAAAAATAAGATAAGCAATAGCAAAAAAAAAAAGTAAAGAAACAAAAAACAATGCCACTGTCTTTTGTTCCCTTCTGATCTTGCCCTGTTTTTTACACGTTGGTTGTTTTTTATTTTTAGATGAATGTGTTTTATTTCTGATTTTTAATGTTAAAGTGTATTTGAATATTGCTTTGTATGATCAATTTTCTTAATTTTATGTTAAGAATGCTCTAATAATGTATTTTATGGAAAAAAATATGTTTTATTTCTTTTATATATATTTAAATATATATTATATATTATACGTATCCTAGCGTGTCGTATCCTAGTTTTTAGAAAAATCACGTATCGCGTGTCACGTGTCGTGTCGAAACACGTATTGCGTGTCGAGTCCGTGCTTCATAGGTTACAATAGTATAGCAAACCCCTCGGGTGAATTAGAGATTCCAATTGAGGTAGAATACAGAAGATACTACTTGTGGCCCGTAGAAAATTTCCATCACCTACCTTACCTGGCAAATTGCCTGACAAATGAAACCGCCCTCATGCAAGCTAGGATAATTTCCGCACACCCCTTGCTCAGTTAAAGAGGCATTCAAAAATACTTTTCTAATGCGGAGTGACAATCAGAAGACTTTGAGTCATATACCTCGGGATCAAGTGCTTCATAGTATAAATCCAACAAGGTGATCTTTATTCCACTTTCCAGCTTCATACAAGCACTGCAAAAAAATCAATGTGAAAAAACATCAACTCTGTGTGGAACATGCTTGTCAATCGAACACACAATTCCTACCTTACCCACCCACCCCCCAAGTCCAGAAGGGAGGGGGCAGGAAGAGGTTATTCACTTTGAAAATCAAAAAAACATCACTAAAAATATATATTGCAAGCTAGAGCATAAGATATCCAACCAATGATAGTGGGCCTTAAATTCCTTTTTGGCTGGGGGTTTAATCGAGTTTGAGTTTCTAAACATTCAAATTGGGAGAAAATAATAGAAATAGATGTATGTAACTGTTCTCTGGCATAACTTCATTTGATTTAAGGGGATAAAAATAAACCATTGACCACGCCCGAGCTTAAGCCACTGTTCCAGCACAAGAAAAATAAATTTATTCGATTGAAGAATAACACTAAAAACACACTATATTAATAGGGCGGCAAAAAAAGGGACTAGAACCAAGTTCCAACAACTGCTGTAGACAGAAGAATCGGAGGAAACATGCTTTATGATAGAGATTGTATCTTTCAACGAGTGGGCATTAGGCAAGATTACTCTCTTCAGTCTCCCAATGTAGATTTTATATGTATCTGTCAAAAAGTGACTCGATAAGCTTGTGTAAGTCGTGTGACTTTCTATAAAAAGGTTGTAAAGATGAATTTATACAAGTAGTGGATTGGGAATCTATTTGGAAGCCTGTAAGATAAGTGGGTATGAAAATAACGTTCTTTGTTCTTCCGAATAAGCATATTGCGCAAATGGTTTTGGAGATTTTTGCAATACGATGGGGAGAGGGGTTAAAATTAGTTTCTTGGGGTCTGGTTATCGATTTTGGGATCCTACTATTTATCAAAGTCTTGCGGGTCACCTAATTTACGTGATGAACGGTAAACCAGACATAAATTTGATGTTGCCAGTGTCGTCATCTAGTTTATGCATGCTTGTCACATGTACCAGATGTTGAGGTATCTAGATTCTTATCCTGAACTTGGTTTTCTCAACACAATTAGTGCTAAGCCTCGAATCTCTTGCTTCAGACTGTGTTCGTTCATTGATTGATTCTCGTTGTAATTCAAATTTCTGTATTTTTCATGAGGGTGACCTTGTTTCACGGAGAAGTAAAAAATATAAAGTTTACCCCGCTCTTTTGCTAAGAGTGAGTGACACTTGCAAGATCATCTGGCTGAGCTAGGTTATTCTATCACTGATTCCTCCTATCACTAGTTCCTCTTCTTTTTTCGTGTGAAGTAATAAGCCCTAATTCTTGCACTGATTCAGTTTTTAGTCAGACAGAAAAGTACATCTTAGGTTGAATTTTATTAATTCAGGAAAAGGTTCACTCCTGTGAAATTCATTTTGCTTTGTTCATCCATTGATTCACCAAGTCAGTCAAACCTTCATACTTGCAGTCTAGTATGACCAGGTTGGCCTTAGTTCATCCCTTTGCTCCAGCTTGGAAGTTTTGAAGATATCGTATTTTTTATCTATTTAATATGTCTTGATGTAAGGTCTTTTATACCAAACTAATAACGAAATTTATTAGTTTTGTTTAAAAGTGATAAACTAAACTAATAAATTTCGTTATTTAGGTTCAGTGATACAAAGTAATGGAGATATTGATGAGGATGTTACAAGTAGAATATCAACTGGTTGGATGAAATGGAGACGAGCAAATGGTGTGTTATGCGATAAGAGAATAACTAATAGATTAAAAGGAAAAAATTTCGCTATATGGAGCGGATTGTTGGTCTTTAAAAAAACAAGAACAAAGTCCCCATGTTAGTGAGATGAGAATGCTCCTATGAATGATAGGAATTACTACAAAGGACAAAATTAAAAACCGGTACGTGAGAGAAAAGTTAGGAGTTGCTCCCATTAGCGATAAATTACGAGAAAGTAGACTTAGGTGGTATGGACATGTGTTGCGTAGACCAGTAGATGCACCTATAACAAGAGGAAGATTATTGAAAATAGAGGGTAAAAGAGAAAGGGGCCGCCCTAAATTATCGTGGGAGGAAATTATTAGGATAGATTTTAAGGAATTAAACTTAAACGATAATATTGCATATAATAGATTAGAATGGAAAAGGAGAATCCATGTGACCAACTCCATATGATGGGATTACGGCAAGGATGATGATGATGATGATGATGATGATGATGATGATGATGTCTTTTATACCCATTCTGTTTAATAGGTATATACATTCAAAGGAAAGCACTCAATGTGACTTGACAAACATTCTCCCAAGACTTTTTTAACATGACCACAATATAGATTAGGTCCCAACTGCTTTCCATAAAAGTACGAGGCTAATAAATCCTCTAATTTACTAAAGACATTGTGAGTGACAAAAAGGAATAATAGTAGAAGACACCGAACAACATAAACAGTGATTTGCTGCTTATAGGCTTGCAAAGGGCCACATTACCAGCTTAACTAAGCTTAGACTACTATAACTGACGAGATTAAAACAAGAAGTTTACGGTATAACTATTACATAGAATAAACATAATAATATTATTACTGTTATTGCTTTTATTATTGTTATAACAAGGCAGATTAACGAATGGGGGGAAGCTCAAACAAAGTTTTACTCATCGACCTTGAATATTGGATATCTGGGAATCTTAGAGTTGGAATATGTTGTTTACATTTATTATTATGTTTTATGTCTTGGTTATATTTCTAATAAGCCAAGGGTATTTTAGTATTTGTAGTCTCTCTTATGTTAAGCTAGGGTTTAGTTTGTCCTATTTATACCCATTTAAGGGTCTTTGTAATATCATCAATATATCATCGATTATCAATATACAATACATTCTGAATTTCTAGTTGGTATCAGAGCCTAAGCTCTCTTATTCCGCCTTCTTCGGCGGGCGACTTTTGCTGTCCGTCCGGTCATACAGTTTCTTTGAGTTTTCTTCTCATTTTTGAAGCCCACGGATCTGAGCAAACTCTGGAAAAAATCCAAATGAAGCATCAGTTTGGCCCTAAGTCCTCTTCTTCCTACTTGATCCGCGTCCATCTCACCAGCGTATTACCTCCGGCCCTCTTTCCGACCACTACTGGTCCTCCTATGCTAGGGCAACAACTTCACATGGTCCATTTGGTAGCAGTTGATCGCACCGGAGGTAAGTAACCATCGCCGGAATGGAGTTAGCTTTGCCGGAGCTCCGGAAGGTCCGAAGTTTGGTCTTCGATTGCCATATTTTTTTCTATGTTGTGGCAGGTGATGCCTACTACTTGTCTTCTATTTTTTCGGTGATAGGATCTGTGGTAGTTGGTGGTTGATGAAGCTATTGTATATGGGTTCCATATTGTGGCTCATTTTTGGAATGTTATTTCTATTTTAACCTTGATTTTGGTTCCGATTGATGCTGGTTCTCGGAGTTGGCTGCTCAGCAGCCTCTTGTGGTAGCAGTAGCAACCCCTATATTTTCCTGAATTCCCACTTCTGCCCATGAAACTTTTGGAAATTATTTTTCAGCCCTCGAATTTTCTAAAAAAATTAATTTCAGCCCCTAGACTTTGGGGACTTTGGCTCTTTAGGGTTGAAGATGTTGGGTTGGGTTCTTTATAGGGGATTTCTTCGATATTTGTGTTGAAGATGATCAGGCGACTCGCATGCATTTTCACGTTGTGGAATCGTATGATGTTGTTGATTTATTCCTATTCTTTGGGCATGCCGATGTTTTTGATGGGGTTGGTTTGTTGGTTACGTCTCCCGTGGATGACAGGTTGCTTGGAGCGGTCGAGTTGGTTTGAGGGTATGTCGACCCATTTTGGGAGACTTTGACTACATTTTCCACCATTGACACTCTTCTTATCTACATGTGATCTTGTATATTCTTGGTACTATTTTCTCAAGCCATTTGGAGTCACGACATTTTTCTAGATTTATGAAGTTTTTTAATTGCTTATAAGCAATCGAAGGTATCCTTCACTCCTTTTCATCTATTGTGATCTAGAGATTATTTGTCGTTACTCTGTTATATTGGTCTGATTTGAGTAATTCTATCTAGTACATCTCGGTTTGTGGTCCGTTTGGTTCGAGTTGTTTGATGGCATTGTGTTGGTCCGATTGACCCTTTTTTGTCTCAAGATCAACTTTCGATTTGTGGTATGATTTGATTTGTTCGTTGGCATGGACAGATCGGCCCTTTTTGTGTCACGAACATTTTCATATGGGTGGGTGTCATTTTTGGCACATGTTTTACGATGGGTACCAAGGGGGAGTGTTGTGTGGGTATACTGGTGGTCTGCCTCATGCTTTTGTTTTCTCCAGCAAGTCGATTGGTCCAACCGTGAGGGGGAGTGTTGTCGTATCATATCCCACATTTTGGTTTGACGGGTTGAAGTTTTGCTTTAGGACTCGCACATTTTCAAGCCTAATAGAAGCATTTTGATGTTGGTCGGAGACTCGTGTTCAAGTTTCAATTTTCAACAGAGGAATAACATATCTCAGTGCAAATTGACTTTGGTTTGTCACCTCCATCAATTTGAGGGCGAGTGTTGGAATATGGTGCTTACATTTATTATTATGTTTTATGTCTTGGTTTTATTTCTAATAAGCCAAGGGTATTTTAGTATTTGTAGTGTCTCTTATGTTAGGTTAGGGTTTAGTGTGTGTCCTATTTATACCCATTTAAGGGTCTTTATAATATCATCCATTTATCATCTATTATCAATATACAATACATTCTGAATTTCTAGTCTTAGAAGCTACGGAAGACTACGCGACAAGTTAAGAAAAGGAAGAGTTCAAGGTCTGACCAAAACCACAAGGCTCCACAACTTCTGCAATTTCTGCAATTCTGAAAAACCATGAGCCCAAGTGTTTGCATTTGTCTCACCGAGTTTACACCTTGTACCAGATTTTGAAACATAAGTTGGAATATTATCCTCCCCATAAATATACAACATTGATGAATATGCTAAATACCTCCTGTAAGACGGAAGATCAAAATTTTGCTTGAGCATCACTTCGGATAGTAACTCATGTTTCGCACTCTTCGAAACCTGTAATTGTTGATAAATAATCATTTTTTGTAAAAATTCTACTAAAATAGAGTAAACGAACTAAACAAACACAAATATGTTATGAACTCAAACAGTCTACTTCCTGCAGATGAAAAGCTACTAGATGAGTGTAGATTAGGCAATACTTCTATTCACAAAGGAAAGGAAAATTGCAAAACAATGTCCACCCTAATGTTACCTAAATGCGGATCGTTTGGGTCCATGGAATGGGTACAGGGATGCACAAAGCTATACCCTCTAAAATGTGATATGATAGGGGGTAGGTTTATGCAGATCATTATTACAAATGAGATGGACTCTTTCTAAACACTAGAGTCGATTTAAAAGTTATAATAACAAATATTTTCTAATATTCTTAAGACAAAAGTCGATTAAATTTTTAATTATTTTTCTATATCTTGGGTTGTCCAGGCCTCTTTAATCCCCAAGGGTATGTTGAGACCCTCCAATCTACACTACCATGATACACTATGGGAGGTTACCCCTGTAGTATTTGAACTCTTCACCCCCAAGATCATTATTCACCCTTCAGATTTAGTATATTAAAATTATTTATATTAACACTCCAAATAAGCACTGAAAACCCCTAATCTATTTATTATTAGATTGTAGCACAGTATAAATGCACTATATTTTGAAAGTAGCTTCTCATTATTACAAAAATAAAAATAAATAAGAAAAATGAGGGAAGAAATATGAAAATATTTTTCAGACCGCTAATTTTAGTGTCATAGAACAGAAGTGTACCGCATTTCAAAACATGAGTACCAATATGTAAATAAGTAGGGTGTTGGTTTTCCGAGGTAACTATAGTCTACACAGTTAAGTAATTAAAAATTTCCAAACAAACAAGGGAATTAGCTAACAGAACAACTAAATAATTCAAAGATCATATCAGCGAAGGGAATCACCTTAATGTCTTCTTTATGCAACCTCTCAAGTATGAAGCTTAAAGGCTCCTTAGAAAAATGTTGGACAATTGCCATCTGGATTATAATTCCCGAAACATAAAATTACTAAATATTTAATCAAGATGGTGTGATCGATAGGAGCTGCCAAACCACGATAACAACTAGCACATAAATAGCAATATAATCAAAAAAGCATTGAAAACCAACCTTCAAAGCTATAATTAATGAGGTCAGCGTTTTGTCCTGTCTCAAGAAGCAGTTTCTCAAGAAAGTTCCAACTTTGTGGCCAACACTGAAGCCAGAATGTCGTTTCACAAGAACAGCTTCAACTATTGAATCCAGTCTTTCAGCTAGAGATCCCAAAGTGAACTTCCGCGGGGACAAGTACTGGAGTGCATTTGAAGAAAGTATGTTTCTTGGGAAATCAATAGTTGTTGCAACTCCCATTACCAAGATAATTGGAATCTTAACCACCCATTCGCTGCCAACAGCACAGTGGTGAGCCATGAACACTTACAGACCAAAGCGTATGAAATATAGGAATAATAACTACAGATTGGTGCATTATATTTCAAAGACTGAGACGTAAATCACGTCAATGGGAAGAAGAAAAGATAATTCTCTGTCAAACTCTCTCTAATCAAATCTCAAAATATGGAAGAATGACTCAAATGAGTCTACATAAGGAGTATTTATAGGAAGGAGGTTGCTTAGCCTCTAAGCTAAGTATCTAATTACAAATATGCCCTTAATGCCAATTAACCTTCCTTCTAAATACTAAACAAAAGGGAAAATACATTGAATACTAAAAATAAAATAAAAATAATAATAAAAAAATACAATAAATCCCTACAAATACTAAAAATAACCCCTAATTTCTCATTCACATCATTCTCTCCGCCTTCTAAAAAGTTCGTCCTCGAACTTTAAGATTGAGGTCGAATGCAAAAAAATTCCAAAATTGTGGAAGAGGAAAAAGTTGAGGGCCCAAAATGTAATTTTTGAAAGATTGAGGAAGAGTCTTCAATTATTGCATTAATCTTCATCTCCTTCCTCATGCCGCACATCAAATCATCAAAAATTATTTACCCCCCGGGGTCAAAAACCGTTTTCTTGGCCTTAAACCCTAGTTCTTGAATTTGTTCTTAAGGGTATTAGGTCAAAATGGGCTGAAATGGTATTGAATTTGTGGGAGGAGGGTTCTTGGATACTTTCGGGCGAATCTTTGAGGGGTCGAGGTAAAGAAACACTGGTTCTTGAACACAAAAATTATTGTTGGCCACCTTTTGAGTGATCCCACCACGAATTAATGGATAACAGGGTTGCCCTAGCATTTTTGTCACAAAATTGCGCCGATCGGAGCCAGAAATGGTTCGTTCGCTGAAATACGAGCCATTTGAGGTTGTCCGGGTTGTTTCTCCACCGAAAATTGATAGGATTTGTTGAAAATGGCAGGAGGCAAGATGGAGGAACAAGTCAGCCCCGTTTGGAGAAGATCGGCTCTATTTTTTTTAGATTCTTGGACACCGAATTGGATCTGGGGCATATCTGGCCTGTCAATGAAAAGCGAGGGTCGGCTGAGGCCATTTGAGGCCGAAAACTGCTCAGGTGTGATGGGCGGTGCTGGACGGCTTTCATGAGGGAAGGTTGGCTGCTTCCGGTCTCGATTTGGGGCGTTGGGTGCGCCGATTGCTGTTGGGGTTTGAGTTCAGCCCATCAGATGGGTTTTGTGATGCAGTTGACTTCGTAAATGGCTAGAGGTATGGGTTTGATTTCCTGTAGTAGTTGAAGGTGGTAGGTGCATTTTTTGCTGAAAATATTGATCATAAATCTGCTGCCCCGATTACAACAGGAGGATGTTGTGATCCGAGCGGTTCTGCCCCATTTGTGACTTGTCGGCGACAAAACATGGCCAAGAAGCGGCGGTGGGGGGGCGTTGAGGGGTTTCTTGATGTGGTGGTGGGTGAAATAGGGCTAGGGTTTTGATTTTTGGGGGGTAGAGGTGCGAAATGGGTTGCGAAAGCGTGGGTGGGGTTTTGGGGGCTAGGGTTAGGGTTAATGGCGGTGGGTGGTAATTTGGGTGGTGGAGGAGGAAGGTGAGCATTGGTGGTTGTTGGTGGAGGAGTACGCGCATTGAGCTTGTCAATCGGTTGAGAACTTCCAAGATTTTCCCGAAAGGGTTTGATGCGGAGGTGTTCATCTCTTCTTGGACCCACGTAACGTTGTTTACTAGTTTTTTTTTTACAACAACAACGAGTGGAGCGACTAGGCTCTGATACCAATTGACGTAAATGACGTCAACGGGAAGAAGAAAAGATAATTCTCTCTCAAACTCTCTCTAATCAAATCTCAAAATATGGAAGAATGACTCAAATGAGTCTACATAAGGGGTATTTATAGGAAGGAGGTTGCTTAGCCTCTAAGCTAAGTATCTAATTACAAATATGTCCTTAATGCCAACTAACCTTCCTTCTTCTAAATACTAAACAAAAGGGAAAATACAATGAATACTAAAAAATAACAAAAATACAATAAAGCCCTAAAAATACTAAAAATAACCCATCATTTCTCATTCACAGTAGACTGTATGCAGGTTAAACCTAGCATAAAACAAAAAGGTCAGTCAATCTACTTGCATATCTTTTTCTGTAAAAGCACCTGACTAATTCTCAAGGTTACATTTAGACCCTCTAATCTGCATACACCAGACACATAACAAGAGGTGGATCCAAGAGATTTCATCTCTTACCTTTAAGGTTGTTGATTAGTCGCAAATATTGTATATTTTGCGCCCGTTAATTATGTATGCACGCACGCTTGTGACCGTTATTTCACGTATTTAAGCTCTTGTACTTTATAACATTTGGTTTCCATATATATATGCTTTTCGAGGTTTATTTGAGCTTTTGTAGGGATTGGAGTGCTAAACGGTGCAAGTGTGCATTATCCGGGAACGTTCAATGTTTTACGCAACTTCAGGGGTAATTTTGTCATTTCTATATTCGAGCTTTGTGCCCGAACCCTTCACGGATGTTGTATCTCTCCTAGCCAGGTTCGCGTAGCCCCTGACGGTTTGTCAATCCGGTTCACGAGGATGAAGTTATGGTCGTTTTCTCGAGGCCCCTTATTTTTGTATCTAAAGAGGAGAGGATCCAAGATTTTGCAGGACCGGTCGACCGGTCCCTGACCAGCGGTCTATCGGGAATTCACCATTTGCCTTCGAAGTGAGACAGTGCCTTCTCCCCGCATCGGCATAGCTCTTTTGTCTATCTTGGGATATCCGAATACGATCTCGAATAAGCTCGATCTTAGAAGAAGTATCCCGAATCATTTCAGGTCCGAGAAACTTGTTATCTCCCACTTCTAACCAACACGTGGGGGATCTACGCGGCCTACCATACAAGGCTTCATAGGGCGCCATCCCAATAGTGAACTGGTATGAATTATTATAAGAAAATTCAACCAAAGGGAGATATTGTTCCCAACTACCCTTAAAATCAAGCATACACATTCGAAGCATATCCTCCAACATTTGGTTAACCCTTTCGGTCTGGCCATCTGTTTAAGGATGATAAGAAGTACCTAATTTCAATTCGGTTCCCATGGCCTCTTGGAAACTTTGCCAAAAGTGGGAAACAAAGATCTTGTCTCTGTCGAAAATAATATTCAAGGGCACCCCATGCAATCTAACAATCTCTTCAATGAACAATCGAGCGTAACGAGCGGTATTATAATCAGTACGGACAGGAAGGAAGTGCGCTGACTTTGTCAAGCGATCCACGATCACCCAAATAGAATCATGACCCTTTGGTGATGTTGGCAAGCCGGTGATAAAATCCATTGAAATGCTCTCCCATTTCCAAACAGGAATTTCCAACGGTTGCAACAAACCTGTCGGTAGCTGATGATGAACCTTAACTAACTGACAAGTAGTGCATCGAGATACAAACTCTGAAATATCTCGTTTCATACCCGGCCACCAATATTGACGGCGCATATCTTGATACATTTTATCATTTCCCGGATGCACCGAAAATTTAGAGCCATGAGATTCCGCCATCACATTCCATCGCAAATCTCCATCCTCCGGAACAATAAGCCTTCCATGAAAGCGCAATCCACCCTCAGAACTTACCGAGTAGGACTCCGCTCCCCCAGTCAATAATCGGTGAATATGGTCTTGACATTCCTTATCTCTTCCTTGGGCTTCCACAACCCTTGCCACAATCGTCGGAGTAACGGTCATTACGGACATAAATGCCCTAGCAACCGCATCCTCACGACTGAGTTCCTTCCATTTAGCTTTCCACACATCAGCTAATTCTCCCTCGGGTTTCCTACTCAAGGCATCCGCCACCACGTTCGCCTTGCCCGGATGATAATGAATATCAAATTGATAATCTTTCACGAACTCCAACCATCTTCGCTGCCGCATATTTAAATCTTTCTGAGAAAATAAATATTGCAACGACTTATGGTGTGTGAAAAGACTAAAGTTCTCCCCGAGAAGATAGTGCCTCCAAATCTTTAAGGCAAAGACAACGGCGACTAATTCCAAGTCATGCACCGGATAATTTCTTTCATGAGGTTTGAGTTTCCTAGAAGCATACGCAATAGCTTGTCGCTCCTGCTGAAGCACACCTCCTAAACCCTGAAGAGATGCGTCGGTGAAGACTAAATATTCCAACCCCGGCTTGGGTAAAGCGAGGACCGGAGACGAAGTCAATCTATCTTTAAGCTCGTCGAACGAAGCTTGACAGGCGTCATCCCAAAAAAACTTAACCCCTTTCCGGGTCAAATTTGAAAGGTTAAGGGATCACCAATTGTACGCTAAGTTTGAGAAGTGTGGTTTTTGGTTACGGGAAGTGCAGTTTTTGGGTCATGTTGTGACTTCACAAGGTATATCGGTTGACCCAAGTAATCAATACCCTATCGGTTGACCCAAGTAATCAATACCCCAGGACCAACCCCAAATGGGTAGAATGGTCATCTTCCGTTTGAGAATACACAAGGATGTCATCAATAAACACGATAACAAATTGTTCCAGGAAGTCCCGAAATACCCTATTCATAAGGTCCATGAACACCGCAGGGGCATTGGTTAGCCCAAAAGGCATAACCAAAAACTCATAAGACCCATACCTCGTTAGAAAAGCAGTCTTGGATACATCTTGCTCCCGTATCCTCAACTGATGATACACCGTTCTCAAATCTATCTTAGAGAAGTAGGTTGCTCCCCTGAGCTGATCAAACAAGTCATCTATGCGAGGAAAATGGTATTTATTCCGGATGGTGACTTTATTCAACTCTCTATAGTCAACACACAACCGGAGAGAACCATCTCTTTTCTTCACGAATAACACAGGAGCACCCCACGGCGATGTGCTACGCCTGATAAACCCCTGTTCCAATAACTGTTGAATCTGATCTCTTAGCTCCCTCATTTCCACATGAGCCATACGATAAGGAGTTCGCGCAATCGGTCGAGTTCCCGACGCTAAGTCAATTACAAACTCAATCTCTCTACTAGGAGGCAACCCCGGTATCTCCCAGAAAACGTCCCCAAAATCTCGAACAACAGGAATAGAATCTAAGGGAACAACTACATCCCGAGAAATCTCATCCGCAATACAATATAAATAAGTACCATAATCTCCCTCTAAATGAGGCATAACTACCAGGAACATATCTTGTCCCGGAACGACGAAGATTATACTCTTCCCGTAACAATTTACTATAGCATGATACTTAACAAGCCAATCCATGCCCAAAATAACATCATACCCGACCATGTCTAGGACGAGTAAGTCGGCCTCAAAACACAAATTACCAAGAGTGATCCATAAACGTTTGCAAACAAAGAAAATAAGGGAACCGTCACCCATAAAGGACTCCACACTAGTAAAGGTACTTTCCGCAGATTTTATCAACTCTGTGGACTGAGCAAAACTTCTGGAAATAAAAGAATGTGTCGCACCCGTATCAAACAGAACGCGACCCATGTGTCCCTGAATAAGGAACTTACCCTCTATCGCTGGTGGCGGTGGCTGAACAGGAGGAAGCATAGCATCCTGTATGTGGTAGACTCTCCCATACTTTAGTTGACCCTGCTGCAGAGGGACAACTGGATTCGGTGCTTGTGGAGGGAACTGTACATAAGGCTACTGAGGAACTCGTGGAGGTTGTCCCCAAATCACCTGAGGACAATCTCTCTTAAAATGACCATCTTCTCCACATTGGAAACATTTCCCCACCATATTCTCCTGACCTCGACCTCTGTTATTTCTGAACTGCCTTAAACCTTGGCCCGGTTGGCCCCTACCTCCCTGGCCACCACGACCCGCTTGTTGTGGTACGGTACCCTGACCTTGCCTGTTAGCATTACCACTAACATTAAACCCGCCAGAGCGTTGCCTTTTCGACCCATCCCCTTGTTGGGGGTCCCTTTCACGTTGCTTATTACCCGCAGGTTAGGACGAAGGAAAGGCTCCTCCTCCATTCCCACTCACCCCGGGCTTCCCTACTTGCCCCATTCCGGTAGCTTTCTTGCTATTTTGTATAAACAACCGATGCTCCTGACAATGAAGCAATGCCGCATTCATCACTTCACCCAAAGTTTGTAAAGCCGGATTACCTAACAAATGCTGTCGGATTCTCCAGTTTAGACCTCCCATGAATTTTGAGACTTTTCTTTCCTCCGGAGTCACCTCCTCCGGCACAAAACTAGCTAGTCGGGTAAACTCCTCCTCGTATTCGGCAATCGATCGTTCTGCCTGAACTAGATCTTGAAGTTTCCTCCTCATCTCCCTCTGAATTGGGGGAGGAAAATATTTCCGGTCGTATAAGACCCAAAAATCAGTAATGGACATAGTATCCCTCTGATCTGGCGTAGTCATCGACTCCCACCAATGTAACGCTGCCCCAACCAACTTGAAAGTAGCAAGGACCTGCTTATTTTCCTCACTACAATCCACCATTCGCAAATGGCGTTGCATATCCTTTTTCCATTGATTTGCTCGAACAACATCAGAACCTCCGTCAAAATCTGAGGGATGGCCCTTTAAAAAGGACTCCCTTACTCTTTCCCATGGGGATGGTCCCGTAGGTGCCTGAGCATCCTGTGCCCGTTGTTGAGCTGTTGGCATCTGTTGAGCTACTGCGGTCATAGCAGCATTAACTGCATGAGCCACGATGTTGGCTACGTCCGCAACATTTAAAGTTCCTTGGGGCGGTGGAGGACCAACATCCTCTTCTACATCTATATTACGTCTCGCGGGGAGACCTCTCTTAGGCGGCATCTGAGATGAAGGGACAAAAGTATTAGAATACAATCCACAATAATCTAATTCACAGAAGATCGCAATTATAAGCAACAAAGCAGTCTTATCATTAGGCTCTATATCAAAGAACGCTACGACAGATCGTGACAAGTCCACATAGATCCTAGTACTCTAGAACCCAGTGCTCTGATACCATCTGTGACAACCCGCACTCCGAAATAAGGGGTGGCCAGCCCGATACTCCGACATATACGGTAATCATGGACGGAAATCATTCTCAGCACCACAAATAAAGTAAGAGTAACCGAGAAAACCACCCAATAATTCGGAAAACGGGTTGTCAAAAAAATTTATGCAATTAAAAGTGAAGTTAAGAAAAACAATTTAAACAACCCATTTTAGAACAATAGTTGAATTCAAAGAAACATAATTTAGATACATTCAAAACCATAATATACAAGGAGAGAACCGAATATGTGTAATACCCCGTACTTTTGGCTATATTTATTTTTGGGATTAATTAATTAAATGCGTACTAATTGGAAATTAATCCTGGTTAAAATACTAACGAGATGCGAGTTGGTATTTGATTATGTGCATACATGTTTTGATATATGTATTTGGTATTATGAAATTTGTCGTGAGATTTATATACGGGATTTTAGAAATTTTGTTGAGACGCGTGGGACCGCCGCGTCACGGTGTAATATTTTGATAATAAAAGTGAATTTAAAATCTATAATCCGTATGGTCATTTTGAGTGCGCCAACGCGTCCGAAAGGGTCGAGATAGTCCGAAAACACTAGCCGGGGGTATAGTTTGGGTCCCGGGGTATTTTTAGGCCATACCGGCAACTTAAAGGGTATTTTGGTAATTTTACATTTTGAGGAATTAAAAGTGACGAAAATTGGTTAATTAAATCTGATGTGGATTTGACCCACTAAGCCCATAACCAACCCATATTAATCTAGAAGGCTACGTAGGTTATCATTTAGGTTTTCTAAGTTCCCCAAATCAAAACCCTAGCCACCTTAAGCCACCATTGGAGAAGGAGCTTGGAGAGAGGAGATTCTGCAAAAAACTTCATCAAACCTACAACAAAATCAGAAATCAAACCAAGGCAAGTGATTTAAATTACATTCCTTACGCAGTGAATGCTTCTTCCATGTTAGAAACCTTGATAATCAATCTTATATAAGAGTTAAAAGAAAACCCATGAAATTGGAAGTTATTATTTAATTTTGGGATAGGTTTGCATGTAGAAACATTGTTTGAAGATTGAATTCAGAGATTTCATATCTATGTGATGTATAAACGGATTAAAATCTGGGAAATTATGATGAGAAAAATCTAGGGTTTGTGTTCTTGAAGAAAATTAGGGAATAATGTAGAAACTTGTGATTTATTGATGTTTAGAAGGTATTAAACTCTTGAAAGATGTTAGTATATCTCCTTAGTATGTTTGAGGATGGTTAGAGAACTTAATACATTGTTGGAAAGAATTTTAGAAGAGATTTGAGGTGTTAAAATGGATGAAAAACGAATTGGGGAAAAATCTGGGCCGAAACTGGTCAGTCGTTAGAAGCAGTCCCCAGGTCGTTCGAACGAACTCGTTCGAACGAGCTTCTAACGAGTTGACCAGTCGTTGCTAACGAGTAGGGATTTCGTTCGATATCTCGTTCGAACGAGATATCGTTAGAAGGGACAGTTCGTTCGAACGAACTGGATCTCGTTCGAATAGCCTCGTTCGAACGAGACTTCTAACGAGCTGACAGTCCAAACTCGTTCGAACAGTCTCGTTCGAATGAGACTTCTAACGAGCTGGCAGTTTGGGCCATTTTGGACTGTTTTGATTTTTGGAGTTCCGTAAACTCATTCGAGGATATAGATATCATTCCGTAGATGTAGTAATGATAGAATTGGGACATTTGGGTATTTATGAGAAGGAATTTACATACGAGAGTTGTATTACATGGACGGTTTGGGCTGAGACGTGAGTGTCTACTACGACGTGAGAAATTATGGCGCGTATGATTACAAACCGGAATAGTACAAATTTGTGATAAGTATAAGTTAGTACGAGAATGCGATATGTACTACGATTAAAATACGGTATTACTAAGATGTGTGTTTACTTAGTATTGGTATATAAATTGTGTGTATGACATACCTACCATACTTGCTATTACGGGAGGTTGCGTTCGCTTAGGACCCTCTAATCCTTGTGTGCCTACGGGGGGGATATAGACTGGTACATCGATGAACATAGGTCAGAGAAAGACTTTTTGGGATGTTAATAAGTCCGCTGATCGTGGGAGCGTAGGTATGTGCGTGACCCATGTGATGTGACTGTGTTCGCCTCCACTATTTGTGATTTGTGTTATCTGAACTATTCCTGAGAGATTCGGAATATGTGATCCTTATGTACGTGATGTACCGGGATGGATAGCAGAGTATGTGTGCACCGCAGCTTAGTTCACGGGGTGCTCGTATTGTATATTTAGGATGTGACTAATATACACTTAATTAATAAGAACATTCATGTTAATGTTGTATATATAATTACGGTTTTGTTTCGAGAAATATAACGAGTTAACTGATAGTTATATATATTGCATATTGAACATCTGAGTTACGTTAAATCCCTATCTAATTACGAGCGTTATATGTTAATAGAACCGGGTAATAAGGGTAGGAACTATTACTGTCTAGCTAGTTATGATGTCACTTAGCTAGTGGTTTATATCGTTGTAGATGGGTACTTACGTTAGGAGTGCATAGTTAGACGAGAGGTGAGAATATCATGTGAGTGTACGTCCTAACATGTACTTTGCATTTAATGTTTTAAATGTTTTTAAAGCACTTGCAGGTTTTTAAAATATAACTCCACATTCGGGCTCTGACCCGTTTGCTTTTCAAATCTTTTTCTTGTAAAACCATTTTAGGTGCCCAGCCACAGGGACACCAAGCATAGGATACTCATTCAGGTGACGAGTTGTAGCTGTTTGTGGAAGCTACAGGGATTTGCATGTAGACGCTTCTATCTTTTGGATTCCAGAGTCACTATCTATCAGTTGTAGGGCATGTTGCCCATTTCTATTTAGAGACATCTTTTACATTTCAGTTCTCAGACTTTAGCATGTATTATTTCAGTATTCGGTTATTCATTTCAGTTATGGGATTGTAGTGAGGAGTTTTCCTCCAGACTTTATTTACTCTATTGTGATGGTGATTCGTTTTACTTCAGTATGGTGAATGGTGTCATTTATTTCTTCATTACACTTGTTGCACGTTAATCAGACTTAAATAAAAATTTGGCAACTTACTTTTTAAATACTAGGTGGTTAGTAATAATAAAATGTTTTCGACAGTGATGCTATTAATTGAGCCAACTTGGCATTTTGAATTAATTTAATAAAGGAGTAGCTACCCGGTATTTAATTAGTCGGGGTGTCACAGGTGGTATCAGAGCATCAGGTTCTAGTGTCCTTTAGGATCTGACGGCTTATTATGTTTCCGCTAAGTTTCTTTGATATAGAGCCCTATATTTTAGGATTGTTGTACTCTTTTTGTGTATGCTTCGTTCTTCAACTACTTTAAGTTTATAAACAGCGAACTTATAAACTTTGTTCTTATTTCAGATGCCTCCACGACGTGCACGACGAGTTCCCAGGGATGCAACGCCCGAACCCCAACCCGCTCCAGTTCAGGGCATGATGAACGCCGCTGAGGTTGCAGCTATAGTAGCCCAAGCGGTAAATGCCGCAATTGCCGTTGTTCAGAAGGCACCACCTCAGGCGCCGGTTGTCGCGCCAGTACAGGTTAATGCATTCCCGTCTGCTTGGGAGCGTGTACGTGACGCTTTTCAGAA
Source organism: Sambucus nigra (assembly GCA_949130495.1). Lineage (NCBI taxonomy): Eukaryota > Viridiplantae > Streptophyta > Magnoliopsida > Dipsacales > Adoxaceae > Sambucus > Sambucus nigra. The sequence goes on from OX422213.1 coordinate 675,559,951, forward strand.
AGCGCATCCGCCAGAGTTTGCAGGAAGCTCAGATGTGATAGTCTTGAGCCAATGGAGGAAGGATATACAGAGGCATTTGAGGATGCATGAGTGCACTGATGTTCAGAAATAGGTGCTAGCTACTTTCAAGTTAGTGGGATCTGCACTACAGTGGTGGGAGTCTATTACCACCACAGAGGAGAGGGATACTCTCACGATTCAGGAGTTCTGGGTGCGGTTCGACCGCAAGTACTTTCCGTTCGCAGTTTATACAGAAATGAGGAGGAAGCTGATGAGTCTGAGGCAGGAAGGCAAGACAGTGGCCGAGTATGGGGCCGAGTTCACTAATCTGTTAAACATCGTTCCAGACGAGATACCAACAGAGAAGAAGAAGATTGAGAAGTTCACCGACGGGTTGAATTGGAGGATCCGTCAGCATCTGTTAGGGAACCTATCGTTGGCCACTTATTTTGATGTGGTTAACGCTGCATTGTTACACTGCCAGGACCACCGTTTTCATATGGCCGAGGGAAAAAGGTCGGGAGAGTCTAGCCATCAGGGCAGGACTGGAGGACATGGTGCCAGCGGGGCACAATCTGGTCAGGGGCAGAGACAGAATGAGTAGGGCACCCATCAGGGGGATAATAAGAGGTTCTGGTCAGGGAACTACAGGCAGGGACAGGGAGGTTTCCATCAGGGCCATTAGGGTCCAAACGGCCATCAGGGCCAACAGGGGCAGAATGGGCAGCAGTTTCATCAGGGCCAGCAGGGCCAAGGGAGGAACGGTAATGACCACCAGGGCCGTGGACAGCAAGGGCAAAAGAGAGGGAACTTCCCAGGGAAGTGCTTTGTTTGTGGCAAGACTGGCCATAAGAAGCAGGATTGTCCTGATAGGGGCAGGGCCCCACAGCAGCAGCAGCAGGGTGCTCACCAGGAGCCACAGAGGCCGATGTTTCCCACCGCTCTTCCCGCACCGCCACAGATGGTAGCATTGCCACCCATTCCAGCAGTCCCAGCTCAGCAGGGGCAGCTACAGTATGGACGCGTCTACAACATCCACCAGGCTGCAGTTCCACAGGCACCGCCCGCGATCGAGGGTACGTTTCCTATCCATGGCATTATGGGTCGGGTGTTATTTGATACGGGTGCTACACACTTTTTTATAGCTACACACATCACGAAATCTTTAGGATTGTTAGCTACGGCAGAGAGCACAGTGACGTGTGTCGACTCACCATTGGGGAGTGGGTCAATTATTTTCTTTATATGCCGGGGAGTGGGGGTAGAGATCGGTGGTTTGGTATTGCCTGCAGACATGTTAGTGTTAGACATGCATGTTCACGACGTGATCATCGGTATGGATTGGCTCGTAGCATATAGGGCCATGATTGATTACTTCAGCGGGAGCATTATTTTTGCCATTCCGGGGCAAGAGATGTTTGTAGTGGCGATGCCTCGCCCAGAGGGAGGATCGACCGCTCATCTGTATTACATTGAGGAGGATACCTCTAAGGAGGTAGTGATTCCTTTAGATTCTATCCCAGTAGTCAGGGAGTATTCGGATGTGTTTCAGGAGATACCAGGCTTACCACCCAATCGAGAGATAGACTTTGTTATAGATTTGCTACCGGGAACGAGACCTATAGCACGCGCACCGTACCGTATGGCTCCAGCTGAGATGAGAGAGCTACGGGATCAGATAGAGCAGCTGTTAGGTCAGCGCCAATTCAAGCCTCAGTGCTACCTCAGGCGTCAGCGCCACTTCGAGCGTCGGCGCCACTCCGAGCGTCGGCACCGCAACAAGGGTCGGCGCCATTTCGAGCATCGGCGCCGGGACAAGGGTCGGCGCAGCCTCACGCGTCAGCTCCACTTCAAGCGTCGGCGCCACTTCGAGCGTCGGCGCCGCAACAAGGGTCGGCGCCATTTTGAGCTTCGGCGCCGGGACAAGGGTCGGCGCAGCCTCACGCGTCAGCGCCACTTCAAGCGTCGGCGCCATTTCGAGCATCGGCGCCACAACAAGGGTCGGCGCAGCCTCACCTGTCAGCGCCGATTCAAGCATCAGCGCTACCTCAAGCGTCAGCGCCACTTCGAGCATCGGCGCCATTTCGAGCATCGGCGCCGGGACAAGGGTCGGCGCCGCCTCACATGTCAGCGCTGATTCAAGGCTCAGCGCTACCTCAGGCGTCAGCGCCACTTCGAGCGTCGGCGCCACTTCGAGCGTCGGCGCCGCAACAAGGGTCGGCGCCGTTTCGAGCATCGGCGCAGGGACAAGGGTCGGCGCCGCCTCACGCATCAATGCCACTTCGAGCGTCGGCGCCGCAACAAGGGTCGGCGCCGTTTCGAGCATCGGCGCCGGGAGAAGGGTCGGTACCGACTCACGCGTAAGCGCCACTTCGAGCATCGACGCCACTTCGAGCGTCGGCGGCGGGACAAGGGTCGGTGCCGCCTCACATGTCAGCATCGATTCAAGCATCAGCGCTACCTCGGGCATCAACGCCACTTCAAGCGCCAACGCCACTCCGAGCAACGGCGCCAAGACAAGGGTCGGCGCCACTTCAAGCGTCAGCGCCACTGCAATCGTACTACAGAAACGTTATTCGAGAAGTGCTGCTACAGGAGTTTCCATCATGAAACAGCAGGCTCTAAATGGACAACAGCACTAACACTTTACTTTCTTGCACAGGTTGCCTAGTCGAGCAAGCATGGCTCGAACAGGCGCGTCGGGACCTCCTGGGAGTTTTGGCTTGGCGGCTGAGGGACAAGGTATGTTGAGCAAGCTCAACCACTTAGCACTATAGGATTGAGAGAATACTAGTAGGAAGACCCAGAAGCCACTTGAGGCTACGCACAAGAAATAAACTCTTTACAAGAAAAATGACTTTTCCAAAAGAGGGGGTCCTCGAGGTCTCTCTCAAGAAAAATAACACTTTTTAGAGGGAGTGAGGCCTTAAGGTCCTCTCTCTCAAAGATTTGCAAAATTGCACCACAAGTTACCGTTTCAAAAGATAACTACCAAATCTGCTATTTTGTCTCCATTAGGGGATATATGTGCTTTTTGAGTTTTGGTCGGTGCCAGGTGGCGCCTGCGGAGGGGACAGGCAGGCTGCCTGCAGGTAGGGACAAATGGTACACTTCAGACATTGTTCCCCACCAACTCTCTCAATTTTGGCGCCCAAAATCGCCAGCTCACCCCTTACGCCCATGTATAAATAGACCTCTGGGCAAGGTCAAAAGGGAGACAAGAAAAATTGCACTGTTACTCTGCTAAAATATCACCAGACCTACCTAGTATTCTCTCCCTGCTCATTCTCTTAGTGTTGAGTGCCTTGTTCCTTCACTCCCCACTGACAGCCATCACTCTCAGGTGTTTCCCTTGAGAAAATTGCTATTTTTGCTGTGAAAGTTCATCTTCTTGCAGGGAGTGAGTTGAAGCTTGAGTTCCATTGTTACCAGAAGGAGAAGTTTTCTTCAGAAGTTGCACCAGGAGACCTTGAAGACTTGCAGACAGTGTCCATTGGAGTGGGTCACGCCTCACCCTTTCCAATTATTCATAGACCCCAGTCTCACTACCCTCCTACATTTGGCGACTCTGCTGGGGAGGTATTCTCATTTCCATGGACAAAGAAGGTTTCAATGTCTCCAAGCAGTTGGTCTTTGAGGACATTCCATCTGGTAATGAAGCTCACAGTGACCAGACTACTCAGGAAGAAGTGGTGGTGATCGGAGCCAAGGCGCCAACGCCTCAGGGAGGCCAGACCAGTTCGCCGGCAGTGGCTCCAATGGCAGGTATGAACCTTATGACAATGTTTTTTGACTTTTTAAAGCAAAACAACGTGGATCTATCAAACTTGGGTCAAGGTTGTGTGACACCTGCTGCTGCCCCTTCTAGAGGGGTAGCCACTCCTATTACGATTCCGGCAGAGACAGTTCCGTCTCGAAAGGCGGCGCCGGAGCAGGTCCGGGCGCCAACAGGTTCTCCAGTTCCTAAAAGCACATGTTTGGAGGAATCACCCTCTAAGGCTGTTACTATGGAAGAAGTGAGGAAGCTCCTTTCCTCCACTCAAAGAGAAGGTTCCCACCTGTACGAGGAGCCTATCCACAGGAAGTAAGTGAGAAGCCATACCCTGAGGGGTATATTCCACCAAAATTTATCAAGTTTGGCGGTAGGGGGAGAACCCTAGAGAGCACGTGAAGAGGTTCGTCGAGTACCTGGGAGTACACGCTGGCGACAAGAACATGAGATTGAGGGAGTTCTCTAAGACTCTCACTGGGAAAGCTTATACATGGTATTCCCACTTGGCGCCTAACAGCGTCCCTAGTTGGGAAGAGATGCACAGGCAGTTTCTCCAGAAGTTTTTTGTAGCGGAGGATGAATTTACACTGAGGCACCTGGCGCAAGAGGTCCAGAAGCCAGGAGAGGAATTGATGCACTACATCAAGCGATTTCGCGAGAGGGACTTAGATGTTCATGAGGACGTGGCGGAGGCCAGGTTGCTACAAATATGTGTGGAAGGACTCTTGGAAGAGTACAAGTTGCATTTGATCAATGAAACTAGAGATGGAACTTTCAGAGAATTCACCAGGGCTGCCAGCAACATCGCTATGATAATCAAACCGAGAACCCCGGGTTGGAGGACACAAGTTCCACCGACTCCTGGGAGGTTTCAAGTTACAAGGAGGCAAGCGGTTAACTATGTGGACGGGAGTAACAAAGGGAAGAAGGGAGGTCCCGGGGCCAGGACTGACAGTCCCGGCAACAAGAGAAAGTTTGGGGAGGGTGTCCCGCCGCCACTACCGTGCAGCGTAGCGGAGGCCATGGATTGTTACCGCACCCTGGTGCGAGAAGGCGTAGCAGGACCCCCCAACCTAAAAGTGGAGACCCCCACTGCAGCTGACAAGGCCAACCCGAAGTACTGCGAATTGCACCAACGAGTGCAGCACTCTACCAAAGATTGTTACTACTTGAGAAGGATCATTGGTGAGAAGATGGCCAGCGGTACCTTGCAGATACCCCCCGTGGACGTTAACGAGAACCCCCTCCCTACGCATCATTTTGGAACTGCCAACATGGTAGTTGCCTATGACGACGAAGCTACGAGAAGTCTGGCGAAGCGGGAGGACGGCGAGCAGTTATGCGAGGAGTTAGAAAACCTGTCACTAAGCAGACTTCAGCTGGAAAGAAAGCAAGAGGAGTGGTTCTTCACTCCGGAGTATGAAAGTGGGAGCGGGGAAGATGAGGAAGTCGGTCTCTCAGAAGGCGAGGTAGACGTCATCCTCGCTCTAGACGAGGGAGGGACCTCTGGAGCGGAGTATGTTTGCAGTGCCCAGACGTACGAAGTAGACTTAGATTCTAAATGTGAGGCCATAGCAAGGAGCCCCAAGTTCAAGTGGTTTTTCGACCAGATAGGGGTGAAGTACGACACGAGGGTGTCCATCACGAGGAAAGTCTTGGAGGCGGTGCAGCAGCATGGAGACCCTTCGCTAAATTGGCAAGGGCCAATGGGAAGGATGATTAAGAAATATACCTCTGAAGTGGTGTTTTCAGAAGCGGATAGGGCAGTGCCTTACTTCCACAATCGCCCGTTATACGTCACAGCCATAATTAATGGAGTCTCGTTTCCTAGGGCGTTGATGGATGGAGGAGCATCCATTAACATTATGCCCATCAGTACGTTATATGAAATGGGAATTGACCAGGAGAAGGTGGTCCCGGTACCGCTAGTAATTTCCGGATTCGACAATGCCGGAATGCAGTAAATCGGATACGTGAATGTGGGAATTAAGTTGGGAAATTTCACCTCCCACATCAAATTTCACGTTATTAATGCTGACACCAGCTACCAATTACTCATTGGAAGGGTGTGGATGCACACTCATGGCGTAGTGCCTTCCACCTACCATCAGTGCGCGAAGGCAAATATCAGAGGCACAGAGATAGTGATCAAGGCCACGCAGAGACCCTTCGCCGTTGAGGAGGCCCACCTAGTAGATGCTGCCTTTTACACTGAGTTGGACGAGGAAAGAAAGGTCTCTACAAGAAAGCTAGCAGGAAGCAAGATAGCTGAGGGAGGGGTCCCGCAGAAAAAATCCGTTCATGATCGTCTAGGGGAAAGGATAATTCCCCACATAGAAAAAGGCAAGAGGAAGGTAGAGGAGGTGGCTAGGCCTCCTCGAACTTGCAAGAAAGTGGTTTTGCCCAATGGAAAAGTCATCTACCGTTTATAACGGTCTGCGCGGGCGATGTTCTGGGATGAGAGCATCGACCCGGCGCCCGAGTGTTTTATTGTCGATGAATCCCATATTGTTGAGCATGTGGAAGAACCAGAAGAGGCGCCGGAGTGCATGCAAGACGGACCCAGAGAGCAGCTGCAGGAGTTAGAGGAAATCAAGTTGGGGTCAGAAGAGGGCGAGAGTAGACCCATCCTAATTTCCAAGTGCCTGGAACCAAAGAAGAAGGAAGAGCTCATTGAGCTACTTAAGGAGTTCACTGATGTATTTTCTTGGAAGTACACGGAGATGCCAGGAATAGACGCAGAAGTGAGATCTTATAGATTGAACATCCTTCCCAACGCCCTTCCGGTAAGGCAAGCCACACGCACATATAAAGCAGACCTTGATTTAAAAATAAAGGCTGAGGTGGAGAAATTGTTAGCGGCAGGGTTCATCAAGCCTATTCAGCACCCCATATGGCTGTCCAGCATAGTGCCAGTGGCAAAGAAAGACAAGACCCAAATCAGAATCTGTGTACACTTTCGCGACTTGAACAGGGCGTGTCCTAAGGATGAATTCCCACTACCCAGCATAGACAGCTTAGTGGATTCCACCGCGGGACATGAGATGTACAACTTCATGGACGGGTATGTTGGATATAACCAGATTAAGATGGACCCCGCCGACGCAGAGAAGACTGCCTTCCGCACGCCGTTAGGGAACTTTCACTATACAGTCATGCCCTTCGGATTGAAGAACGCTGGGGCCACATACCAGCGGACCATGATGGCAATCTTTCACGACTTATTTCATGACATACTAGAATTCTATGTGGATGATTTGGTGGTGAAGTCTAGGAAAGAAAGCAAGCACATTCAGGATCTCAGGAGAGTATTCGAGAGGTGTCGGCGGTATAAGATGAGAATGAACCCCTCAAAGTGTGCCTTTGGGGTTACTGCAGGGAAATTCTTAGGTTTTGTGGTAAATAGACAAGGGGTGAAAGTGGATGCAGAGAAGATGAAAGCCATTGTGATGATGCCACCGCCCAAGAGTCAGAGACAACTTAAGAGCTTCCTGGGAAAGGTATCTTACCTGCGGAGGTTTATACCTGCGTTGGCAGAAGTAACCCATCCGTTCGCACCTCTACTAAAAGACAAAGCCAAGTGGGTTTGGGGAGAGAGGCAAGAGAGTGCGTTCAAAAAGATTAAAGAAATCCTAGCCTCTCCGTCCACAATGATTCCCCCCGAAGCCGGAGCGCCACTGCTGCTCTACCTCACTTCTACAGAGAGGTCGATAGGGGCCCTCTTGGCGCAAGAGAAGGAAGGAATGGAAAGGCCGGTTTACTACCTATCAAAAGTAATATCCGGGACAGAATCGAGATACACCAGCGTTGAGAGGCACTGCCTGGCGCTGGTATTTGTAGCCCAGAAGTTGAGACACTACCTTTTAGCCTTCACCATTCACATAATCACCAAGTGTGATCCCATCAAGTACCTCCTCGCGCGGACTATACTCGTGGGACGAGCAGCGAGGTGGTTTTTGATCTTGTCAGAATATGATCTAAAGTGCGTAGTGCCTAAAGCCATTAAGAGCCAGGCGGTAGCAGATCTGCTGGCCCACTTCCCGAGTGGGGTTTTCGAACCACCTAATGAAGAGCTACCCGGAGAAAGTTTCCAAGCATGCATGGCGGAGGAGGAGAATAAGTGGTTTATGGAATTTGATGGTTCCAGTTCGCAGGGAACAGGTGGGGCTGGCGTCATACTGTCGGATGGGAAGGAGAAGATTACCCTCTCTTTCAAATTAGATTTTAAATGCTCAAATAATGAAGCTGAGTACGAAGCCCTCATTCTAGGGATGTTGGAAGCACTCAGAAGAGGGATCAGAGTACTGTGTATACGAGGAGACTCCAATCTGGTGGTAAGGCAGGTCAATGGAGAATTTTCCCTTAAACATGCCAACTTAGCGCCATACAGACACATCATCCAACGACTGCTGAGACAGTTCTTGGAAGTGACTGTGGAGAGGCAGGCGCGAACGATGAACAGGCACCCTGACGCGCTCGCCACCATAGCACAAAAGTTGGACATGGAGGAGTCAGAAGAAACCATCACAGTTAGGTGGAGAACAGTGCCTACTACCGTAAAGTCCTTATTCCCAAGTGACGAGCCGGAAGACTGGAGGCGTCTGGTGGAGAGGCAACTTGAAACCAGGGAAGGGCCAATGAAAATATTGGAGTTAGCCAACTATCATGTGCTGCAGGGAACTCTCTATTTCAAGAGTCCCGGGGGGTTTCTGGCACGGTGCGTAGGGGAGCAAGAAGCTAAGGAGAGGTTAATAGAGATGCACCAGAGGCACTGTGGAGATACAGATATCCCCCTTTACAGAAGACTGCAGCGAAGCGGGTATTTTTGGCCCTCCATGAGCGTAGAAGCGGCCCGCTGGCAACAAAGTTGTTTAAAGTGCCAAGCTAATTTTGATCAGCCGACGGAAGCTAACTTCGTGGAAGCCTTCGAAGATTGGAGACAGCCATACCTAGCGTATCTGAAGAATGGGGAGCTACCCGCCGAGAGAGCGGATGAAATTTACCTTAGAAAAAGGGTAGCACGTTTCTACTTAGTCAAAGGAGAGTTATATAGGAAAGGGTATAATGAGAAGGCGCTAAGGTGCGTGGCCAAGGAGGAAGTGGAAAGGGTGCTGAAAGAAGCTCATGAGCCCTCCCACATGGGAGGCGCCAAGCTGTATGATCAGCTGATGACGTTGGGATACTACTGGCCGACCATGGAGGCTGACTCCATTGGATACGTGAAAAAGTGCAGAGCATGCCAGGTGCACGCCCCCTCCGTCAGCCTACAAAGCTTGGCAACACCCTATCCCTTCCACACATGGGCATTCGACCTGGTGGGTAAGATCGCCCCAGCATCTCATGGCAAGGCCTTTATCATTGTGGCTACAGAATTGTATACCAAATGGGCGGAGGCCATTCCTTTAAGGAGGGTCACTGCCCAAGTGGTAACCCAGTTTATAAAGGAGTATATCATATGTAGGTTTGGTATACCCAAAGTGATCCTAACGGATAATGGGAAGCAATTTGTATGCAAAGAGATGGCCCTCCTCACCAACAAGTATAAGATTGTGCATAATAGCTCAACCATATCCTACCCCAAGGGCAATGGCCAGGCGGAAGCTACTAATAAGACCCTGATAAATATTGTGAAAAAGATGCTAGAGGACATGCCGGGAGCATGGGATGAGAAGTTGCCTATGGTGTTATGGGCCTACCGTACTTCGAAAAGAAACCCAACGGGGTTCACTCCCTTCTCTCTAGTATATGGGACCGAAGTTGTCCTACCAGTGGAACTGGCGGTACCTTCAGCCAGAATTTCTCTTAGCAATGGGCTCATCCCAGACCCAAGGCATGTGCAACTGGAGGTGCTAGATGAGCACAGGGACAAGGCAATAGAGAATTTCAAGGTCTACACTCAGCAACTGTCCAGGGCCTATGAAAATTTGGTTAAGCCTAGGGAATTCCAGGTGGGAGATCTAGTCCTACGAGCATCAACCCACCATCTCCGTAGCATGTCGGCGTCCAAATTCAAACCTAACTGGGAAGGCCCTTTTGTTGTCAGAGGAGTGGGGAAGTCGGGCTACTGCCAGATATCAGAACCTGAGAGTGATTGCCTCCAGTCCATCAACTGCAAGTGGCTGAAGAGGTACTATGCTTAGTAGCAACTAACAAGTTTTGTTTGTATTTTGCATGTCGGCAACGGATGTCAAGGATTGCTCCTACGCCAGAAAAGTTTTTTTGTTTTTTTTGAAGCAATACTACACTGTAAACGATAGACAAAAGTAAAAGAAATGAAATAGCAATGTTTTTGGTCATTTGGACGTTTATTTCGCTTACTCATTTATACATACATATACGCTCCCTATTAAGTTAGAAGAGAGTAAAAAAAAAAAAGGTCGGGAACTTTGCTCACTACACTTGGGAGGTAAGTCCATCCTAAGAGAAAGTATACTGAGCAAAGTCCCCCAGACATAAATTAATATAGTTTTATGATTAAATCAGGCTTCCCGAAAGGGGAGGGGATCACCCTCCTCCCCAACGGCGCCTCTATGACTATAAGCAGTAATATGTAGGAATACCCCCACAGACAGGAGGGGCAACCCAAGAAAGTCACATGCCAACACCTCACAGTTACAAGAGGTGCATTTTCAAAAAAATGTGTACAAAATGATAATACATAACTTTTCATATCAATGCAAATACCCCGCAGTATATGGGGTAGCCACCAGTAGACTAAAGGCTCACAGAAATTAGAGCAAGTCATGTAAAACAAACACCCACAGCATAAAGGGAGAACAAAAGAAAAAGAAAGTGCAGAAGAAACAAAGTGTCTCATACATGAATGATAAGTGATGTACATATAGAATTCTGAGCACTACAAAGCAAGAAGTAGCCTATCGGCTAGAAACCACAAAAAATAAATCATCGCGCGCGATGGCGCCAGCATATGACGGACCAGCCTCCCGTAGAAACTCTTCCTCCAACCTGACGGATTTAGCATCATCCTCCTCATCGCCAGACTCAAGTCTGGCAAGCTTCACCTGCAGTAGGGCGATCTGGTTTCGGATCCTCGTAGCCTCAGCGTGTCGTTGCTCAACCCTGGACTGCCGGGACGTGTGAAACCTCACTATCTTCCGGAAAGGAACACTCAGGAAGGGGCGAACCCCTGCGTCAAGCCAATCCAAGCGAAAATGATAGAACTGCTGTAAGTCGCGGAGAGCATCCAAGAATAGCAAGATAGAAGAGCTAGTCAGCTTAGCAGGGGAGGTAGCCAAGAACTCATGAACATGGCTGGCAAGAGCCCTCAGGTTGAAGGCCGTAAGACTGTCAACCTGGAGTATACTCTGAGAAGTGAACGTCTCGGGATGGTGCTCCAAGATGAGATCCAAGAGATGACGCTCATGTACCCTGAAGCGGCCTGGTAACTCCTCACGCCATAGCCTACTAGAAATAGTCGCAGCGTCCTCTGTTTCATCATCGCCCTCGGAGTGGCGAGACCCCGCCTCAGAGGGAAGAAAAGAAGACTCCCCACCAGAATCAGCATCACCGACTAAAGGAGTGAACTCAGAACTGTGATCTCCCTCCGCGGTTGCCCCACTACCAGTCTCCACAGTTACAGGAGTATCCTCATACACCTGGAAACAATGAGACAAGGGTGTTATAGGAATGCTTGCACAGTATACGCAAGAAGAAAAGAAAAGGGGAATAGTAAAAAAGAGGGGGTATGCCAGTCTAGTACCTCTCTCACAGCTGCCCCGCTGCCAGACTCCACAGTCACTGGAGTATCCTCACACACCTGGAAACAATGAGACAAGGGTGTTATAGGAATGCTTGCACAGTATACGCAGGAAGAAAAGAAAAGGGGAATAGTAAAAGGAGGGGGTATGCCAGTCTAGTACCTCTCTCACAGCTGCCCCGCTGCCAGACTCCACAGTCATCGGAGTATCCTCACACACCTGGAAACAATGAGACAAGGGTGTTATTGGAATGCTTGCACAGTATACGCAAGAAGAAAAGAAAAGGGGAATAGTAAAAAGAGGGGGTATGCCAGTCTGATACCTCTCTCACAGTTGCCCCGCTGCCAGACTCCACAGTCACCGGAGTATCCTCACACACCTGGAAACAATGAGACAAGGGTGTTATAGGAATGCTTGCACAGTATACACAAGAAGAAAAGAAAAGGGGAATAGTAAAAAGAGGGGGTATGCCAGTCTAATACCTCTCTCACAGTTGCCCCGCTGCCAGACTCCACAGTCACCGGAGTATCCTCATACACCTGGAAACAATGAGACAAGGGTGTTATGGGAATGCTTGCACAGTACACGCAAGAAGAAAGTAGGGGAAAAGTAAAAAGTGGGGGGGGGGGTATGCCAGTCTAATACCTCTCTCACAGCGGCCCCACTGCCAGCCTCCATAGTCATCAGAGTACTCTCGTGCACCTGGAAATAATGAGACAAGGGTGAAATGAGAATGCTTGCACAGTATGTGCAAGAAGGAGGAAAGTAAGTACTCTTATACACGGTACCTAAACAATGCCCTCCGCAACGGTCATAGAAGGAGGAGCAGGGGCCCCCGTAGGGGCAACAACACTGATTGATGCTCCAGAAGAGGTTGCCTCAGTAACCAATACTCCCGAAGAAGCTACCTCAGCCTCAGGCGCCGTAGGGATAGCTACCTGAAGAGGCGCAACGATAGGACAAACCAGCCCTTGTATAGGGGCTGCTGAAACGGCAGTGGCAGGAGCCGCACTCGAAACAGCGCCAAGGGATAACTGCAACAAAGTAAAAGAGGGCTACGATAAGCACAGGCTGGACAGATAAGAAAATAGAACTAAGAAAATAAAAGAATACCTGAACCCCATCTAAGGGGGAAGCGCGAAAAAAGACGGTCGGCGCAGTAGGGGATGTACTGATGGCCTGCAAAGAATGAAAATGCGTTGTTTACTGCATGTTCGAGGAAAAGGAGATCCCATTGCTTCAACAGAAAGGACTGACCTGAAGTGTGGGCTCACTGGTGGAGGCCACGGTAAATATTGGGCCACGAGAAATCGCCTGAACCAAAGATCTACCATCCATAGATACGCGGACCCTAGGGATATAAATTCTCCCCGAAGAGGATAAACCTGGGGCGATAACGCCAGCTAAGGGAGGATCCCCTTCCTGAGAAGAAAATCCAAGAGCCATTAAGACTCCTGCTGAGAGGAGACAAATATTCAAAAAAAATAAGTACTACCTCAGATGAAGAGGCCTCCAGGGGCTCAGCCGCAGAAGTACCCGCCGCCGAGACGAGAGAGGAGGATGTGGCAACGCCCGAAGACACAGCTCTCTACGCATGATAAATGGGTAAATAAAAAGAAGGTATACAAAAGGAAATGACGCAATGAAAGTTTTGAAAATAACGAGGCATACCTGAGGAGAAGGGGAAGCCACAGGAGTGGTCCGAGTGACGGTAAAATGCACGGACGAAAGCTGCGAGGAAATGACAGTATACGCAACCAAAAGGCAGTTAGGAGATGAATAAATTACAACAGATGTTAAATGAACTGAGGAAACATCAAACCTCTCTAAACAGGCCCCGGGAGGAAATGAGCATGGAGTTCCTCTCCCGCTGAAAGGGCGTCGGTCGTAGTGGGGGAAGAGGAGAACCACCTGCCTCGATGGAAGTGGCCTGCACAAATATAACAGAATGCTTTAAATGAAAATATATACATACATATGATGAAGGGAAGAAAGGAAATCATATGCAAAAAAATATATATAGACAAGTGAAGGGAGAACGCTTACAGTAACGGGGCGCGTAGTCTGGCTATAAGGGAGATGGGTGGGGCTGACCCCCCCAGGAGAACGGGAGGCCTCACCATCGCTAGAAGACTCTCTGGAGACTGATAACAAAGCATAAGTGTCAGTAGTGCTTTCGCTATGGAAACCCAGGTCGCCCATATCACCCGAAGAAGAACTATGGTCGTCATAGGAAGGGGTGCTTCCATAATCAACTAGTTCCTCTTCCAATGAGGGGGAGGGAGATGAAGGAACTCCGCGAGAACTGGTTCCACTAAGTAAAGGAGGCTGTGATATAGTACCTTCTGCAATAGGAATGGACGCGACCCGCGTCTCCTGGGAAGTAAGGCTCGGTGAGGAGTAACCTTGGTCCACCGTAGAGGAAGCAGCTATGTCAGCGCCACTTCCTTTCTTTTTCTTCGCAGCCCGGGTCCTCACAGGAGAAGAAGGAGGAGAAGCAGTAGTAGCAGGAACAAAATTGGAAACATCGGTGTCAGGATGCTTCCTTTTGCTGGCAGTAGAGGTGCCCGCCTTCCCTTTGCTTTTCGGTTGGCTTTTAGACTTCGCAGGGGGAAGATCAGTCGACGGAGGCGGAAGTGACTCGTCAATGAGAGGTTTGACTAAAATAGAGATGGCCTGCTCCAAGGGTGGCGTAGAAGTGGTGCTGAGAAACCAAGGATCTTTCTGCGTCCGCCTGACCAAAAATTGAGCTCTGGTATATTTAGTGGGGTTGGTCTCATGTGGAGGGCCAACTACACATTCTCGAATAAGACGAACCTGCTGCTGCCAAAGAAGGAACCAGGATGAAGTGAATGAAGGGTGATAATCGCTGGGAGGCACATAGAGACCGCCCAAACCACTGACTCTGCGGAATAACCCCTGAAGAGTAAAACTCGCACACGCCTCGGAGAATGCCTCAGAATGACTGCCGTAGGTAGGAAGAGGAGGGGTGTGAACCCCCTGATCATAACCAAACTGTCGTCTTACCCTCTCGGAATGATAAAATTCAGCACGGGGACCTAACTCGGTCCAAGAGGGAAGGTGACATGGTAAGAGCATCGTCACCACGTTAATATGAGGACACGTGGAAACTGACCCCACTGCGGAAGGACAATAGAAGGTTCCGCCATCACCAGGGAAAGAAAGCCAGCTGAAACTACCCCCAGGGCGCTTGGTATAAGGCCAAAACTGAAACTCCTTGATGTCGTCAATCAACATTCCCAAAGACTGTTTGGGAGTTTTCTTATGCCACCGAAGAAGCCTCGCAGCGTCGCTATGACAAGCGTGAGCCCCTGAAGTAAAGTGGGGGAAATGCTCAAACAAAAAGGCCATCAAGAAAGGGCCGTTGACATGATTAGCAACATCATACCGACCACAGGACCTCTCTACATCTATGTGTGCTCGGTCTATCCAGGTGTAAAGAGAACCCAAGGTCAGGGCAGCTATGGGTACTGGTCTACCGCGAGACAATCGCACAGCCAACCTAAAAAGAAGTTCGCGGGGACAGTATTCAGGCTTACCTGGAAGAAGGAACCGAGTCAGGAACGTAACAAGGAAAGCGGCTAAATGTGCAGGAGAGCGAAGCTTAGGACCATCCTGGGATCTGGGCGCTTCACGAGAAGTCTCCCCCTTTGGCAACTGCTCAAAGTCTCTGAACCAATATCTTTGCCATTTGGCAAAGGAATGCTTGGAATGACCCGTTACATTTATGGCCACATATCTCGAGCACTCCCCGAGAGATGACCGTAACTCCCCCACCAACTCCTGCTCTAGGGAGTCCTCGCAGTCATCAGTGAAGACCTGTTGCCCAAAGAAAGGAAGGGCGTACAACTCACATATATCCTCGAGAGTAATAGTAAATTCCCCTCAGCCCGTGACAAAGGTGTGAGACTCCATACTCCACCAGGACAATAAGAGATTGAGCGAAGTACCGTGTTTAAAGAGGGTGCAGGACTTCAGACTGCTGACGGCGGTGAAGAGCCCCACCTCCCTGAGAATAGCCACGTAATCAGGAACGCTCAGAACGTAGTCAACCCAACTGGCCCACTCCTCTGTAGGTCCTCCGGGGGTTTTAACCTCAACGTTGGAATAAGGAAAGTCGCCTCGGTCAACTCGGATTCGGAGAATTGAATCCAGAGAAATAGTAGGAAGATCAGCAGACTCAGTTAATCCCACATGAGACCGATTGAGAACAACACCCGAAAATTTTTCCCCAAAGTCGGAAAGTGAAGTCATGAAACTGTCAGCGGGACCAAAAAAGGGAGCACGGCGATAAATACCGAAGTCCCGCCCTTGACGAATGTGCATATAATCCTTCCATGCCTGAGAGGAAGTAGGCGTAGCTGATGAACCACCCAGAGCCAGTGGCTCAAGAAAGAACTCACCCCAGTGGAGATTCCGAGCGAAGGACCCTGGGGGCCCCCTCTCGTAAAAAAAGAGGGGGAGGCAGAAACCCCATCATAATCATAGGAAGAGCCCCTGGGCAGTGGCATACTCTCCGTAACACCAATAGTCGTCGAGACACCCTGGGTCACGGAACCCCTGAGGTGACGAAATGTCGAGACACCCCCTTCCACGAACGAGAGACCCGTAGATGCGAGGCCAAGTCGCGAGACCTCCGACCGTTGACGAGAGGTCACCGTGCTGCCATAAGTGGAAACCCCCATTTCAGAAAGGGTGAAAGGCATCGAAATACCTGAGGTCGATATGCTTGCGTCAGCACTAATACCTCCCGAGACACCCCCTTGCGGGGGTGAGAGACCCATGAGCACCAGACCAGACGTCGAAACCCCCCTCTCAATGCAACTAATTTGCTCGTCGGAGCCCAAATCAACAGGCGTGAGATCCGCGGACGAGAGGGCTGTCCGCCCCGGGCCCTCGTCGTCAGCGCTGCGCGAGATACCCTTATCCAAATTTAAGGGATAAATTTCGTTCGAGACCCCCCTCCCAACGCAACTATTTTGCTCGTCGGAGCCCAAGTCAACAGGCGTGAGACCCGCGGACGAGAGGACCGTTCGCCCCGGGCCCTCGTCATCAGCGCTGCGCGAGATACCCTTATTCAAATTTAAGGGATAAATTTCGTGAACCGAGACATCTCCCCCAACGCGATCGATTTGCTTAGCGGAACCCAAATCAACGGGCGAGAGACCCGCGGACGAGAGAACCGTCCGCCCCGGGCCCTCGCCGACAACCGTGCTCGAGATACCCATACCTAAATCAAATTGAAAAAATCCGCGAACCGAGGTTGAAGCATCTCCCCCAACGCGACTGACTTGCTCATCGGAACCTAGGACAATGGGCGAGAGGCCTCCGGACGAGAGGTCCGTTCGCGATACCCACTTGTCGACAGCAATGTCAAATGGGGCGGTCGAGGTACCAATTTCCAATTGAACCCCGCTGCTTGAGATACCCGAGATCTGACTATGGTCCACGGAAAGAAGGTGCGAGGAACCCATGAGGGTTCTCGAACCTCCGTCCGCCGGAAAGAGGGCGGGTAGCACGGAGACGCCCGCGGCGGTAACAGAGACGGCCGGAAATGCTGAAATGGGCAAGGAAGAAGGTGTAGAACTTAAAACCATGGAGGTTTTGGAAGGGTTTACATTTGAGGAAGTATTGCTTGGATTAGGATCCATGAATGAGAGGCTACGATGGTTGGAAAGGCTAGAGCAAAAATGAGGAGATGGGTGGCTATGGTGTTTTAAAAGAATCCCTCTCTCACTTTCTCTCACTACAAACCCAAAGATGCTTATGTTCTGTTGAAGAAGATGAAGGACCCCAAGATAAGGGGCTTATGTTTTTTTCACAAAAATGGAAAAATGTGCAGGAAGGCAAAAAGTTGATGATCTTTTTTTCCAAATGATGAGATGACAGTTCCCACACTGACGCGTGGGTTCTCAAAAATTAAATACCTCGGATAAAGGGCCACAGAATTTAATGATCCTAGGATCCCTCAGAAAATATATATATATATATATATATAAATATATATATAATTGTTGAAACCAGATTTATAGCGTACAAAGTTTTTTTAGTCTACCCAACCAAAAAATCTTTCCACGAGGGGCTAATGTAGAAGGGTGTTATAAACAAAAAAAAGCAAAATAAAATAAATATGCTTTTTTTATTAAATAACATCCGAGAGGTACCCGCGAGGCCACCCAGAAGTCCAAAAGCCACCGCAAGTGTCAGCGTCGCGGCGAGTCCCTACGCCACCGCAAGGGTCAGCGCTACCTCAGGCGTCCGCGCCACTTCGGGCGTCAGCGCCACTTCAAGCGTCGGTGCCCCGACAAGGGTTGGCGCCGCCTCACATGTCAGCGCCGGTTCAAGCATCAGCGCTACCTGAGCCATTTCGAGCGTCGGCGCCACTTCGAGCGTCGGCGCCGCAACAAGGGTCGGCGCCGCCTTACCTGTCAGCGCCGGTTCAAGCATCAGCGCTACCTCAGGCGTCAGCGCCACTTCGAGCATCGGTGCCGTTTCGAGCATCGGCGTCGGGACAAGGGTCGGCGCAGCCTCACATGTCAGCGCCAATTCAAGCCTCAGCGCTACCTCAGGCATCAGCGCCACTTCGAGCGTCGGCGCCACTCCGAGCGTCGGCACCGCAACAAGGGTCGGCGCCATTTCGAGCATCGGCACCGGGACAAGGGTCGGCGCAGCCTCACACGTCAGCTCCACTTCAAGCGTCGGCGCCACTTCGAGCGTCGGCGCCATTTCGAGCGTCGGCGCTGCAATAAGGGTCGGCGCCATTTTGAGCTTCGGCACCGGGACAAGGGTCGGCGCAGCCTCACGCGTCAGCGCCACTTCAAGCGTCGGCGCCACTTCGAGCGTCGGCGCTATTTCGAGCGTCGGCGCCGCAACAAGGGTCGGCGCAGCCTCACCTGTCAGCGCCGGTTCAAGCATCAGCGCTACCTCAAGCGTCAGCGCCACTTCGAGCATCGGCGCCATTTCGAGCATCGGCGCCGGGACAAGGGTCGGCGCCGCCTCACATGTCAGCGCTGATTCAAGGCTCAACGCTACCTCAGGCGTCAGCGCCACTTCGAGCGTCGGCGCCGCAACAAGGGTCGGCGCCGTTTTGAGCATCAGCGCCGGTACAAGGGTCGGCGCCGCCTCACGCGTCAATGCCACTTCGAGCGTCGGCGCCGCAACAAGGGTCGGCGCCGTTTAGAGCATCGGCGCCGGGACAAGGGTCGGTACCGCCTCACGCGTCAGCGCCACTTCGAGCATCGGCGCCACTTCGAGCGTCGGCAGCGGGACAAGGGTCGGCGCCGCCTCACATGTCAGCATCGATTCAAGCATCAGCGCTACCTCGGGCGTCAACGCCACTTCAAGCGCCAACGCCACTCCGAGCAACGGCGCCAAGACAAGGGTCGGCGCCACTTCAAGCGTCAGCGCCACTGCAATCGTACTACAGAAACGTTATTCGAGAAGTGCTGCTATAGGAGTTTCCATCATGAAACAGCAGGCTCTAAATGGACAACAGCACTAACACTTTACTTTCTTGCACATGTTGCCTAGTCGAGCAAGCAGGGCTCGAACAGGCGCGTCGGGACCTCCTGGGAGTTTTGGCTTGGCGGCTGATGGACAAGGTATGTTGATCAAGCTCAACCACTTAGCACTATAGGATTGAGAGAATACTAGTAGGAAGACCCAGAAGCCACTCGAGGCTACGCACAAGAAATAAACTCTTTACAAGAAAAATGACTTTTCCAGAAGAGGGGGTCCTCGAGGTCTCTCTCAAGAAAAATAACACTTTTTAGAGGGAGTGAGGCCTTAAGGTCCTCTCTCTCAAAGATTTGCAATATTGCACCACAAGTTACCGTTTCAAAAGATAACTACCAAATCTGCTATTTTGTCTCCATTAGGGGACATATGTGCTTTTTGAGTTTTGGTCGGTGCCAAGTGGCGCCTGCGGAGGGGACAAGCAGGCTGCCTGCAGGTAGGGACAAATGGTACACTTCAGACATTGTTCCCCACCAACTCTCTCAATTTTGGCGCCCAAAATCGCCAGCTCACCCCTTACGCCCATGTATAAATAGACCTCTGGGCAAGGTCAAAAGGGAGACAAGAAAAATTGCACTGTTACTCTGCTAAAATATCACCAGACCTACCTAATATTCTCTCCCTGCTCATTCTCTTAGTGTTGAGTGCCTTGTTCCTTCACTCCCCACTGACAGCCATCACTCTCAGGTGTTTCCCTTGAGAAAATTGCTATTTTTGCTGTGAAAGTTCATCTTCTTGCAGGGAGTGAGTTGAAGCTTGAGTTCCATTGTTACCAGAAGGAGAAGTTTTCTTCAGAAGTTGCACCAGGAGACCTTGAAGACTTGCAGACAGTGTCCATTGGAGTGGGTCACACCTCACCCTTTCCAGTTATTCATAGACCCCAGTCTCACTACCCTCCTACAAGAGCAAAAATTATGCCGCAAAGAGCATGTTATTGAGATTAGTGCCATATAGAGCACATGATGACAATTATATTCCTGATAAGGAATGGAAAATGAATGTTTAAATTGAAATATGATTAAAGATGATAAAGGCTCATAAGCACTTTTAATTCTGTTTTATTATGAATCTCACTCTATGTAGTCCTTCGCCAGTTTCAGTTCCTTATATGATGTTAACATGCTAGACTATCATCCATGCTTAATTGTGCATCATTATCATACTTGTCATTTATCTATTGATCACATATACCCGGCCCTGACCGGTTTTCCTCTTCTTGTTGTATATGTATATCTATATTATCCGTTCAGGTGTTCCGTCGCACGGTCGCCCGTAATGACCTTTCCTTCCACATGTTTTTGAAGAGCCGTGACATTGTACGGGTTTCACGGGATTTTGCGTAGACGCCTCAGTTTATGTTTCTAGTTATGTTCGGTTCATTTGGGCTTGTTGCCCAAACAGTTGTAATTGTATAATGAATTTATTATGTAACTCTTGGTACTATATGTATGTTGTATGGATGGTTTTGACCGACGTTTTATTCGGTCCTTTGTATCTTTCGGGATTTCTTATATGCGCTTGTGGGGGTTTCCACCCTCTATTTCTATTATGGGTTGTTGAAAATGTTTTTCTTTTTATTTCAAATCAAAGTTTTTGATAACCCGTTTTCTGAAATATAGAGTGGTTATTCCTTATACTTTTTATATTGTCGTCATGCTGAGGATGATATTATCCATGATTTCCTATTTTATCGGGGTATAGGGCTGGCCACCCTTTATTTCGGATAGCGGGTTGTCACAGATGGTATCAGAGCATCAGGTTCTAGAGTCTTTAGGATCAATGCGGACTTGTCACGTTCTACCGTAGCGTTCTTTGATATAGGACTTAATGTTAGGATTGTTTTGCTGCCTATGTATGCGATCTTCTGCTAAATAGATTGTCTTATACTGTGTTTTAACTCTATCTCGTCTTTATCTCAGATGCCGCCGAAGAGAGGACGTCCCGCTAGACGTAATAGGGTTGTTGAGGATGAGTTTGGTCCTCCACCGCAGCAGGGGAGTATCAATGCCGCTGAAGTGGAAAATATTGTGGCCCAAGCTGTCAACGCCGCGATGACTGCAGTGGCCCAACAAATGCCACAAGCCCGAGTTAGGGGACAAGAAGCACAAGTTCCCACGGGGCCTTCTCAGTGGGAACGGGTGAGGGAATCTTTCCTTAAGGGGCATCCCCCGGAATTCGAGGGAGGTTCGGATGTTATCAAGGCGAACCAGTGGAAGAGAGATATGCAGCGCCATCTTAGGATGGTGGAATGTAGTGAGGAGAAGAAGCAGATTCTCGTTACTTTCAAGCTAGTAGGACCGGCCTTACATTGGTGGGAGTCAATGACGACACCCGAGAAAAGGGATACTATGTCCATTACAAATTTTTGGGCTTTGTTTGATGGGAAGTATTTCCCTCCGGCAGTTCAGAGGGAAATGCAGAGGAAGCTGCAGGATTTGGTTCAAGGGGAGAGGTCAGTTGCTGAGTATGAAGAAGAGTTTACCCGGTTAGCCAGTTTTATACCGGATGAGGTAACTCCAGAATCGAAGAGGATCTCCAAGTTTGTGGGAGGTTTACATTGGCGAATAAAACAACATTTTCTGGGAAATCCATCTCTGGTGACTTTTGGTGATGTAATGAATGCTGCTTTACTTCACTGTCAGGAACATAGATTGTTTGTGCAAAACAAGAAGAAGGTAGTTACTGTGGGGCAAACAGTGAGGCAGGGAGGAGTTGGGAGTGGAGGGGGAACATCTTCTTCTTCCCAATCCTCGGGGAACAAGCAGGTTGAGAGGGATCCTCAGCAGGGGGATTCGTCCAAGCGTCAGCGGTTCGGTGGGTTTAATGCCGGTGGCAACAACAATGCTAATAGGCAGGGTCAAGGTGGTCAGCAACCACAGGGAGGTAGAGGTGGAAATGGTGGTAGGGGCCAACAGGGCCGAGGTGCGGGACAATTTCGGAATAACCAAGGTAGAAATCAGGATATTACGGCAATCAAATGTTTTCAGTGTGGGGAGCTGGGCCACTATAAAAGGGCGTGTCCTCAGTTGGTTGGAGGGCATCTTCCTCGGGCCCCACAGCAGCCGTATGTACAGTTTCCACCCCAAGCGCCTAATCCGGTTGCTCCTCCTCAACAGGGGCAATTACAGTACGAAAGGGTTTACCATATTCAGGAGGCTTTGCTTCCTCCAGCTCCTCTGGCACCACCGGCGATCGAGGGTAAGTTTCTCATTCAGGGGCACATGGGTCGAATTCTATTTGATACGGGTGCTACACACTCCTTTATTTCTAGAAGTTTTGCTCAGACTACAGGTTTAATAAAATCTGCTGAAAGTACTTTCACTAGCGTCGAATCCTCAATGGGCGATGGCTCATTGATTTTCTTCGTATGTAAAAACGTAGGAATTAACCTTGGTGACTTGTGTTTTGATGCCGATTTGCTCGTCCTTGATATGGTCGGGTACGATGTAATTTTGGGTATGGATTGGCTAGTGAAGTACCGTGCCATAGTGAACTGCTTCGGGAAGAGTATAGTTTTTACGGTTCCGGGACAAGAGATGTTCCTGGTAGTTATGCCTTGTGTGGAAGGAATCACTGGTGCCTATTTATATTGTATTGCGGAAGATGCATCTAGAGGTGTCGTGGTTCCCTTAGATTCTCTTCCAATCGTTAGGGACTTTGAAGATATTTTTCGGGAGATACCGGGATTACCTCCAAGTCGGGAAATAGAGTTTGTGATTGATTTAATGTCGGGAACTTGACCGATCGCCAAAGCTCCTTATCGAATGGCTCCTGTGGAGATGAGGGAGCTGAGAGATCAGATTCAGAAGTTACTGGAGCAGGGCTTTGTTAGGCGTAGTACCTCACCGTGGGGCGCTCCGGTATTGTTTGTGAAGAAGAGAGACGGTTCTCTCCGGTTATGCGTGGACTATAGAGAGTTGAATAAAGTCACCATCCGGAATAAATACCCTTTACCTCGCATCGACGACTTGTTTGATCAACTTAGGGGAGCTTCCTACTTCTCCAAGATCGACTTGCGGACAGGGTATCACCAATTGAGGATACGAGAGCAAGATGTATCCAAGACGGCCTTTCTGACCCGTTATGGATCTTATGAGTTCTTGGTTATGCCCTTCGGGCTAACCAATGCCCCTGCAGTGTTTATGGACCTTATGAATAGGGTATTCCGGGATTTCCTTGACCAGATTGTCATTGTATTTATTGATGACATCCTAGTTTATTCTCAGACGGAGTCGGATCACGCTGCTCACTTGCGGTTGGTCCTGCAGAGATTGAGGGATCATCAATTGTATGCAAAGTTTGAGAAGTATGGCTTCTGGTTGAAGGAAGTTCAATTTTTGGGGCATGTGGTGTCATCCCAAGGCGTGTCTGTGGATCCGAGTAAGGTGATCGCGGTGAAGGAGTGGGGTCAGCCCACGACGCCCACTGAAGTTCGTAGTTTTCTGGGCTTGGCGGGTTATTACCGTCGATTCATTAAGGGCTTTTCTAAGGTTGCTAGCTCGTTGACGAATTTGACCGGGAAAGGAGTAAGATTTGTTTGGGACAGTTCATGTCAAGCAGCTTTCGATGAACTCAAGGATAGACTGACTTCAGCTCCAATCCTGGCATTGCCAAAGCCGGGGTTGGAATATCTCGTCTTCACCGATGCATCTCTTCTGGGGTTGGGAGGTGTTCTTCAACAGGAGAGACAACCCATTGCATACGCTTCTCGTAAGTTGAAGCCTCACGAGAGGAACTATCCAGTGCATGACTTGGAATTCGTCGCCGTTGTATTTGCCTTGAAGATATGGAGGCATTACCTCTTGGGGGAAAAGTTTAGCCTTTTCACCGACCACAAATCGCTACAGTACTTATTCTTCCAAAAGGATTTGAATATGCGTCAGCGTCGTTGGTTGGAGTTTGTGAAAGACTACCAATTTGATATTCATTATCACCCCGGAAAGGCGAATGTGGTAGCAGACGCCTTGAGTAGAAAGCCTGATGGAGACTTAGCTGAGGTGTGGAAAGCTAAGTGGAAAGAACTCAGCCTGGAGGATGCAGGAGTGAGAGCATTCCTTTCAGTGATTACGGTTACTCCCACGATTATAGCAAAGATTGTGGAAGCTCAGAAGAGAGATAAAGTTTGTCAAGACCACATACGCCAGTTGTTGTCTGAGGGAGCGGAGTCGTACTCAATAGGTTCCGAGGGTGGACTACGCTTCCATGGAAGACTTGTGATTCCCGATGATGGGGATTTGAGACGTGCAGTTATGGAAGAATCCCACGGGTCGAAGTTCACGGTGCATCCCGGCGGGGACAACATGTACCAAGATATGCGTCGTTTGTATTGGTGGGAGGGTATGAAGAGGGATATCTTCGAGTTTGTGTCCCAGTATACTACTTGTCAGTTGGTTAAGATTGACCACCAGCAACCAACGGGTTTGTTACAACCGCTCGAGATTCCCGTGTGGAAATGGGAGAGCATTTCGATGGACTTTGTTACGGGCTTGCCTAGATCGCAAAAGGGTCATGACTCAATTTGGGTGATTGTCGACCATTTGACTAAGTCGGCACACTTCTTACCTGTGCGCACCGATTATGATACCGCTCGTTATGCCCAATTGTTCATTGAGGAGATCGTCAGACTCCACGGGGTACCTTTGAATATTGTCTCCGACCGAGATAAAATATTCGTGTCCCACTTTTGGCAGAGTTTCCAGGGAGCTATGGGGACTGAGTTGAAGTTAAGCTCTTCCTATCATCCTCAAACAAACGGTCAGACCGAGAGGGTAAACCAGATGTTGGAGGATATGCTTCGTATGTGCATACTTGACTTTAAAGGCAGTTGGGAACAATATCTTCCGTTGGTTGAGTTTGCTTACAACAACTCATACCAATTTACCATTGGAATGGCACCCTATGAAGCTCTGTATGGCAGACCTTGTAGATCGCCCGCTTGTTGGTTGGAAGTGGGTGATAATAAGTTCCTTGGACCTGAAATGATCCAAGATACTTCTTCGAAGATTGAGCTTATTCGAAATCGCATACGGATAGCCCAAGATCGTCAAAAGAGTTATGTCGATGCAGGTAGGAGGCATATGGTATTGGAAGTTGGAGACCAAGTGTTGGTACGAGTGTCCCCGATGAAGGGCATTAAACGTTTTGGGAAGAAAGGAAAGCTTGCACCCCGCTTTGTTGGACCTTTCCCGGTGATTGCAAAGGTTAGTCCCGTAGCATACCAACTTGCCTTGCCGGAACCTTTACAACAAATCCATGATGTATTTCATGTCTCCTCTTTGAAGAAGTACAGAA
This sequence comes from Sambucus nigra, assembly GCA_949130495.1. Lineage (NCBI taxonomy): Eukaryota > Viridiplantae > Streptophyta > Magnoliopsida > Dipsacales > Adoxaceae > Sambucus > Sambucus nigra. The sequence goes on from OX422213.1 coordinate 675,585,268, forward strand.
GGTGTGAAGGTGCCCTTTGGCACATCCCTTTCGAAGATATTGAGTTGCAGCCCGATGTTTCTTATGAAGAACAACCGGTTGTTATCCTTGAGTTTGGGGAGCGAAAGTTGAGATCTCGGGTGGTGCCTCTAGTGAGAGTCCATTGGAGTCATCATCATGCAAGCGAATCAACTTGGGAACGCGAGGATGAGATGCGGGAGAAATATCCACATCTTTTCTCATGAGGTACGCCTTAATTTTGGGGGCAAAATTCCCTCATAAGGGGGGGAGTATGTAATAACCCTCGCTTATGAGACCGTATTTTTATAGTAATTACTTAGAATAGTAATTAGAGACCAGTGTTGGGTTATGATTTGAATGTTAATTCAATGTAGAAAAGTTGATATTTATTATGAGGTTGCATACATATCATAATCATGGGAAATATTGCTATGTCATGATTATTAATATCATCTGAATTTAAAATGATATTTGGCTTAATAATGAGACCGGAACCTAAATTGAATTTTAAAATGTCCAAATGATAATTTGGAGGTTGCAGTTGATTCCGGAATGTGCGAAACAGTCAAATAATGTACCATATTGTATTTTGTAGTTTTGGGCATTTTTGACTGGTTGTGCCTCAATTATGCTATTGCGTATTATTTTATCGCACTTTTGGTTAATTTAGTGGGACATTTGCCTTAAGTCACGATTTAAGCCTATTAAGTCTTCTAATTCCCCAAAATCCCTTCCTAAACCTAAGAGAGAAAAGAGAAGAGTAGAGAGAAAGCTTTGGAGATTGAGAGAGATTGCTACTACACCAAGGAATATGCATATTTGCTGAATCAAGGCAAGTTTTTACTTGCAAATTGTGTCTTGAGATAGATGATTTGCTATGGTAATGATGTATTGATTTTAGTTTAGAAAACTTAGGGTTTTCTTATGTATTCTTGGGTTTTGATTCATTCAAGATGATTCATGAGGTTCTAAGATGATCAATAGCATCTTTGATGTTCTTATAGTGTTGGTATATGAGTTTGGTTTGGAGAAATTGGAGTTTGGGAAGAAAATGGAGTCCAAGACTCCATAGCCATTTCTTGGCAAAATCGCAGGCCCGAAACGATTCGGCCCCCTGGGCGAATCGATTCGGTTAAGTCCAGTGCCCAGGTCTTGTGAACCGAATCGATTCGAAATCCATCCGAATAGATTCGGCAGTTATGCAGAAACCCAAAGTTTCTGGCCGAATCGATTCGGCCAAGGGGGCGAATCGATTCGGCAGCCCTGCACTTTTTGGAATTTTTCTTTTTCATTTTTAGCCCCTTTTCTTTAGGATTTTTGATTAAGGACCTTCTTAAATGAAGTAAACATAGGGTTTAGAGTTCTAGTTGAGTTGGGTCGACATCCTAGACTCGAAAGGGTTCATCTAGGATTCATTCAAGGGGGAATTTAAAGTGATGCTTAGGCATTTCTTTTGTCTAGTAGTTTTATAAGGGCTTAGAATCTATTAAGGTAAATTTGGGAGACTTTAGAATTCAACTCGAGATTTGATTTGACTTGATGGTTTATATTAAAGCCTAAAAGAGGCCTTGGGGATAACTTTGGAGTCCGAATTTCTTGTCGAGGATGTTATGACGGTACGTAATACGTATAGTCCCGGTTTAGCCTATACATTTATTAAAATGAGAATTGTTAAGGTAAATGATAATTTACTAATCATGTAATGGGAATTAATAAATGGATGTTACACACCTCTCTAAATACCATCTTAAGGGAAGTCCGCACGATAGGTGAAGCCCCCTGGCTAATGAATGCAGGGTGGATATAGTCCTAGGCCATGGGAGCGCTTATGGTTGTATATTTTCTGCTGGGGTAGGGAGATTCCGGGTGTGGTCTTGGCTACCACGCAGGCTCATGGCCGCTTCCCGACGCTTTCGATAGGATCCGAGGTTGTCTTATGTTAGGCCCTGGAAGATGATGGTTATTTAGGGACGCGCACCGTGGGGAAACCCGGACGGGTGGTCTTAGAAGCGTTATATTTATATTTATGACTATTCTAATTATTGAGTTGGACTCGATGGAACATTAATGCCCTAAAGAGCAAAAATTATGCCGCAAAGAGCATGTTATTGAGATTAGTGCCATATAGAGCACATGATGACAATTATATTCTTGATAAGGAAAGGAAAATGAATGTTTAAATTGAAATATGATTAAAGATGATAAAGGCTCATAAGCACTTTTAATTCTGTTTTATTATGAATCTCACTCTATGTAGTCCTTCACCAGTTTCAGTTCCTTATATGATGTTAACATGCTAGACTATCATCCATGCTTAATTGTGCATCATTATCATACTTGTCATTTATCTATTGATCACATATACCCGGCCCTGACCGGTTTTCCTCTTCTTGTTGTATATGTATATCTATATTATCCGTTCAGGTGTTCCGCTGCACGGTCGCCCGTAATGACCTTTCCTTCCACATGTTTTTGAAGATCCGTGACATTGTGCGGGTTTCACGGGATTTTGCGTAGACGCCTCTGTTTATGTTTCTAGTTATGTTCGGTTCATTCGGGCTTGTTGCCCAAACAGTTGTAATTGTATAATGAATTTATTATGTAACTCTTGGTACTATATGTATGTTGTATGGATGGTTTTGACCGACGTTTTATTCGGTCCTTTGTATCTTTCGGGATTTCTTATATGTGCTTGTGGGGGTTTCCACCCTCTATTTCTATTATGGGTTGTTGAAAATGTTTTTCTTTTTATTTCAAATCAAAGTTTTTGATAACCCGTTTTCTGGAATATTGAGTGGTTATTCCTTATACTTTGTATATTGTCGTGATGCTGAGGATGATATTATCCATGATTTCCTATTTTATCGGGGTATAGGGCTGGCCACCCTTTATTTCGGATAGCGGGTTGTCACATTTTGGGACTCTCCTATTAACTAATGCAAAATAATTAATATTATAAACTAACTAAGCATGCGAGAGTAAAGAAATAAGATTGTAAATTGTACGAGAAATATTGGATTGGGATACACTTCTCCGCCCGTAGTGGATACAAAACATATCAAGAATTAAATGTTTAATTGAAAAGAAACCTTCAATTCCATTCAAGAATCATATGTATGGGGGAATTAACCCACACGATACATGGACAAGATTAAAATCTAGGTGCGTAGTTAGTTTATCAATATATGTGTCACTTTCTTAAACACTTCGGTTACCTAGGAAAAATGGAGTTAAAAGTCTTACAACAGTTATACTAACAAAATATTATGTTTCCATTTATTCATTGACTTCGGGATTACAATTTAAATCCGTGTGAAACACCGCGGGTTATGTTCATGTATCCCAACCCTAAAAGAGCTTAAACGGACATGGTGATGTACCAAGTAAACAAGATTCTAACGCTGCATGTAATTAAAATCATGATGAAATTATATCTAAACATACATGAAGTTCTTAAAATCCCATAAAATAAACAAAACATTTAAAGAGGAAGAAGATTCAAGAATAACATATAGAAGACAAACTTTATATATTAAATCTTGAGAATCAATCCACAAATGTGTAATCTTTATGAAGAAATTGAAAATTATGGTTATTTCTAATCTTCTCTTTAATGTTAGGTTAAAAAAGTGATAAAACTATCTCTAATATCAAACTATAAGTCACTATGGTCGTTTTTGCAAGAGTCCCACTCTCACACAACTCTAAGATAAAATCATCATTAAGTGATTTTTTTGCGCTTCAGGTACTCCGAACCAGTTCTGATGTTGTAGGCGAATCGGTTTGCCTTCAAACCGGTTTTCCTTGTGGTTTGGCTTAAGTTTTCTGCCTCAACTTGCACTTTCTCTTCTTTTTCCTAGATTTCGTTCTCAACTTCAATCACGCATAACTCTTCAACCGTAATTTAGAATTGGACGCCATCTCTTCCGACATCTTTTGATTTCACACTCTTCAACTTTTCTTTAGGCTCAGCTTCCAGTTTTGGGCAGCAAAATAACATTTCTTCCCCTTGTACTTTTTCTCTTATTTTTTTTCTTTATTTTGAATTCTCTCTCGCATTCACTTGTATGAAATACCTGTAAAATACATGAGAAATACACAAAATAATATATTCTTGACAAGTAGGGCCAGTAGCATGAATATGAAATAAATCCATCCTAACTACACCGTACTGGATAACAAAAGTAACAAAATTATGGGGGTAAATATAAAATATTTATGCCTAATCAAACCCCCTTAACTTAGAACTTTAATCGTCCCGATCAATGTAAAATAATAAGACCAAGGTCTTTAAAACACTTCAAAAATAATTTATTGGGATATAATACCTTTTTTGCGGGCAAGAGATTGCATTTAGAGTAGGCAACTAGCCGTAAACCCCTAGTCTACCCTCGTAGGACGAGTGGTTTCTCGTGAGGGTTTGCAATGAATATACCCACAAAATTAATTTTTCGACTCAAAGAAAAACTATCAAAATACTTAAAAATTATACAATTTGAACTCCCAAAAAATAGTCACCGTAAATTCACATTCAAGAGTCTCAATTTGTTGTGTGTGTGTGCGAAGCCGATAATTAAACTGCTAACTTCCACTGATTGATCATTACCTTACTTTTCAAAAATTCGTTTTGATTCAATTTCTCACGGATGCACTCACAAACGAATAACTCGCAATGTGGCTTGTTTCTCTCGGTGGGACGCCTTCAATATGCATCGGATTTAATTATGGTGTAACCGGCCTATTGACTGCAACATGATGATGGCGACAGTACAATTCTGGTATCCCGAGGACCATGTCTTTCACTTTAGCTTGGATAAAGTCTGCCCGGCTTATAAAGATTTTTCTACTATGCTGTAGACCTTATTCTTGCGATAGCTATGCCAAAATTTTATCTGTCTCCTAGGGATATGTTAGAAGGTCTTTTCCATATTTCACCCTCGACGGCTCGGTCATTGGTTACGGGAGGAATGATCTTTCCCGGCTGTGCTATATTCTATACGTTTGTAGGATGTTGGTGATGCGGGCTATGCCGGATCCGTCATCCTTATATTAACTTCAAAATTACTGTTGGTGATCGAGGATCTGTTAGTGGACCTTAAACTTGCTACAATCACTACGTGGATGCCATACCGTCGCAATCCTATGGCGATGATACTAGAAAAGACCCTAAATTGTCTAGATGTTTGGCAGGAAGACCGTTCTGACATTCTGAGTGGCAGCCCTGTTATGATGTTCATGTGGCTATTAGAGAGATTCTATTTGGCGGCCCTTCCTGAATATTCCTTAGAAGTTTTGTGAAATTTCTTCACTCACTGCTTCATTAATTTCAGCTCGAATGTTGAGAACTGGGAGAACTAGTTTGTAGAGCACGGGGATCGATGTCTACGCTGTTTGGTACCCTGATGAGGGGAGTTACAACCCATTTTAGAACTAGGAGAATATCAGTATGTTCGATTGGTTGACCTCCGATAGATCGCTTTCTACTTTCCTTGGCGACTCCTATGTCAATTTAGATGGTAACAGATCGCGCCTTCCCGTGTTTTGGACTTCTTTCCTGTGGAAGATCTGACGAAAGGCATGCGCATGCGGCTGAGATCTTTGTGGGAGAATCATAGACCGTCAATCCATCCTTACCAATATATTGGCAGAGTTTGCCATGTTTTTGGTAATTAGATGAAGTGGCTATAGAGGAGGGTAGTGACTAAGTTATTGGCCGAAGAGACCGACAAAGGTGGTTTGCTATGTTTGACACCATAGAGGGAGGTGTTGTTGTTTTCCATAGGCTGGTCCGAGCTTCTCGTTTCATGGAGCGCCTTAGGTATTCCATCCAAGCAGGGGAAGTTTAGGTAGACCAATATATAGATGATGATGATGATGATGATGATGATGATGATGATGATGGGGATGGTTCTTCTGGCAGTCGCGGGAAGGGCCATTGGAGAGTTTTATTTATGAAGATTTAGTATGGTGTTTGGTTATGTATCTGTTTGTTTTCTTTGGTTGTGTTGGAATATTTTAGGAGGGTTGTTTAGGAGTAGCTTGGTTTGTTTTATAAGGTTAGGTTGGTGGGGGAAGATCTTTGACTCCCTACATAGATATTTCATGTAATCGTACCGGAATTTTTCATAAATGGAATAAAGAAGATTTTAATTATATTGGTGTTCCTTTTGATGAGTTTTTTGCATTTGAATTATCTATACCAATTGCTAAGGCGTACATAGTCCTTTTGTTCATGTAAATGATAAAGTGAATTGTCGTTCTCGAAGATAAGAAAAGAATAGCATTTTGTGAAAAAGGGGGTCGTTCTCATGTAAAGTGTATGAGTTGCCTACGTACCTTTGGAGGTTTTAAAATTTTTTTGAGTTTTATTTTATTTGTAAGTAAGAGGATCAGGCCCCACGTATTTTTTAGTAGAGGGAAGTGAAGATTTTTTTAGAATAGAAGGGAGATGAGAAGAGTTGTAGCGCGATGAGAATTCGAACTAAGGGTGGAAATTCTTGAGACGGTCCAAGTTGACTGGACGGGATATCTCTTCCCCATCGAGGTAGATGAGTATAGCAGCGCCATGGGAGAGGATCTTCTTCATAATGCAGGGGCCGCTATAATTGGGCTTGAATTTCCCTCCGGGGTGCCAAACGGGTTCTACGATTTATTTAAGGGATAAATCCCCTTCTCAGACACTACGGTCCTTGACTTTCTTATTGAATGATCATGATATTCAATGATGGTACCATTGTATATAATATAGATCTTTTAACCTCCTTTCATCCAAAAGTGAAAAGTCATCAAGACGGCTCTGATGCCAATCTTCCTCGCTGACTTTGCTTTCAAGCATGACGCGTAGTAAAGGATTTTCTAGCTAAACGTGTAGGATTTCTTCCATGTCGTATACTAGAGAGTAAGGGGTAGCTCCAGTAAATGCTCAAACTGAAGTGCGATAGACCTAAATAGCATAAGGGACCCGATCGGACCAATCTCGATAACTCTCGATCATCTTGATGATAATTGCTTTGAGGTTCTTATTGGCAGATTCAACTTCAACCATGGTTTGAGGTTGGTAAGGAGAAAATTTGTGCCTCTGGATTCCATATTTATCGACCAATTGCTTGACTTCAGCCTCGAAATGTAACCCATTGTCTGACACTAGCTCGCGCGAGACCCCATTTCGACAAATGATTTTTTTGGATGAACTAGGACACCTTTTTGGCATTCAGTATTGCGTATGACTCGGCTTAGACCCATTTGGTGAAGTAATCAATGGCAAGAAAGATGAATTTGTGCTCGTTGGAGGCCTTGGGTGTAACTTTACCTATGATGTCAATGCCCCATGTGGAGAACGGCCAGGGAGAAGTATTGTTGTATAATTCTCGCGGAGGCAAGTGCTTGTGATTGGAAAATTGTTGGCCTGTAAGGCATCTTCGAACATAAGTGGTGCAATCCTTGACCATTGCAGTCCAATAGTATCCCTGTCGGATGATTTGCTTGGTAAGAATATGGCCATTCATGTGGAGTCCACACTCCCCACTGTGGATTTTCTGCATCATCTCTTCAATGTCAGCCCCTGCGATGCAGTGTAAATGGGTTCCATCGAAGTTTCTCTTGAATAGTGCTTTATTGCAGACAATGTACCGGGCAACCAGTTTACAGAGTGTTGCTCGGTATTTCTTATTAGAATCTTGGGGATGTCTACCATTCTTGAGGAGGGGCCAAATATCGTAGTACCATGCCACACCAAACCTTGTGAATGGGCACCTCCAGGGAGTCACGACATGAAGTCGTGACCATGTTAAATTTGGAGTGATGATATCCATGAACCAATGTAGCCATGGATTCTCTTAGAAATGGTCATGGACCAAATTCCTGACTAATATGGGTCACGGACTTAGGTCGTGACCATCATGGTGCAAATTCATGCGAAAGTTCCTTTTATGTTTGGTCAATGTATGTTCACTGAAAGAGGTCATGACCAATGACACAATGCACATCTACTGGGTCACATCTTTGGGCTGTAACCATCTCAATTTATTCACGCATGTGGGTCATGACTGAATACCGTGACCACATGGTTGCCTACACGCTGATGTGGAAAACACTTAAGGGTCATGGTGATGGGTCACGGCTCTAGGCCTTGACCAGTGTCCTTACACTAAAAATATTTTTCCTCCATTTCATTTCTTCTCGCATCAATCTCTCTCTCTCTCTCTCTCTCTCTCTCTCTCTCTCTCTCTCTCTATCTCTCTTTTCAATTTCGGTGATTTTCATTCTCTCTCTCTTAAAGCCTAATTTCGGCCCAAATCTCTTTATCAATCTCAAAGGTAAACCTTATTTTTTATATTTCTTTATGTGTATATGTGTGTGAATGTGTGTGTATTTCTACGTGTGTGTGTGTGTACGTGTGTATATGTGTGTGGATGTGTGTGTATTTTTATGTACGTGTGTATATGTATGTGTGTGTATACGTGGTTATATGTGTGTGTGTGTGTGTGTGTGTATGTGTGTATATGTGGGAATGTGTGTATACTATTTTTTTCAAGAAAAGGGAATGTTTTATAATTTCATATTTTGATTCGGTATGTTATAGTTAGGGATTGAAATTTATTGCGTATTATTAACATTGATTGGGAATTGTTATTTAGAGTTTGAAATTAATTGCATCATTTAAGGGTATTGTCATTATTAATATTGATTAAATGTGGTTACTTAAGGATTAAAATAAATTGTATTTGTAAGGGTATTGTCATTTAGGGCTTCAAATTTATTTAGAGTTTGAAATTAATTGAGTATTATTAGTATTGGATGAATGTGATTATTTAGGGATTAAAATAAATTGCATTATTTAAGGGTATTGTCATTTAGGGCTTGGTATTTATTTAGAGTTTGAAATTAATTAATTATTTTAGGTTCTCTACCCACTGACTCAAAATCCTTTCCATTCTCGGAACATTAATGAAACAAATATACACTTATACTTTAACTTTAGGACTCATATTTATGCCCTCATATAATTTTCTCAGGAAAAATGAGGCACGGTGATAATCACTGGCAACAAGAGTTGGAGAGGTTGCAATTGGACCGCACACGTAACTCTTTTATTAGTGAGCGTCATATAGAGGGTACTCCTATTTATAGGTATGGAAATAAAAAGATCGAATAGTTTAACTACCTAGTATATTGTAGAGTTAATCTCTAACAAGATTACCTATTCGATCGTATTCTATTTTCCCTACCAGAAAACTAAGATGACATCATACAAAATATATTTCACACACATAATCCTGACGTATACCTGACCTTGGTTACGTTGTTGGAGAAGGCGAAAAAAAATCCACCCATTATGGATACAATTGTGTATAGAGAGCATTGACATAGACGGTGATGTCTCAGGCCATAGGCACGCTAAATTCAATCTTTCCAACAACTTGAAAAGAACGGGATTCCGATTTCATGTCACAGATATCTACACATCAATTATAGATACCCTTCCTCCTAGTTGGCCACGTGGAAAAATTCATAGGTTATGAAAAACTAATATCAAATGGATGGAGATCAGACACATTGAACATATTCTAAAGTCTTTATATATATATATATATATATATATTCATAATCTCGATTAATTAATTATAATTTCTTATTATAATTATTTAGTCACTTATGGTTTTCATTTTAGCAAATAATTTCGGGAGGAAACAACCCAAGGGTACCAAGTGCCAAGGGGACACTGCAATGAGGTTCCCCATCTAGTGCACAACTTGAATTCTCAAAACCAATGGGTGAGCAATACACAACTCCACCAATGGTTCCCTCCTGACCAAGTCCAACTGCAGCTTTTTTGGCGCCCTCATCCAGCACTCCCATTGCTCCACCCCCAATCCAACGTTGCAGATGCCTCCCGCTTAATCCAAAAGAATCCCATTGGGTTCTATCTTCTCGGGAATGACCCGACGGGTGATAGGAATGATGTTTTGAACTTTAAAGCCCAGTGTTTGGCATTAGGAAAAATGAATGTGGGATTTCGTGGACTAGACAACTGGAACCTTATTGATCAAGCCGTCAAAGAGGACATGTACGATCAACTCTGCAAGTGTTTCTCATTTACCAATAATTCCAAGAACAAGGTTCTATCTCGAGTTCCTAAATCATTATGCACAAACGGGAAAAAACTTCAAAAGAAACATGTCTCAAAGGAGGCAGTGAACTCCGATATATTGTCTTTGAAAGAGAGAGTGCCTCCCAATGTTGAAATTTTGGTGGAGCAGTGGAATAAGTTTTTGGGGAACAAGGTGACAGAGAAAAAGTTTGTCCAAATGGAGCAAAAAAAATAGGGCACAAAAAACTAAGTTCCACAGGCTGGGATCCAAATCATATGAGGATTTGAAGAATGAATGGGCGAGTAGTATAAAGGATGGTCTAGATGCGTGTAAAAAAATAAATCGGTCCAACTTATTTGATCATTCTCTATGGGCAAAAAGATAATAAATTCCCATCGCACTTGGATAGACCCTATAATCAATAGAGGTCATCAATAGTCAGTTAGGTTCGACCCTAATAATGACTTTATCCTTAAAACTAATACCCTGACCCGGACCTTTGGAAAGAACAAAAGGGGGAGGACAAGAGGTGTTGGCTCACATATGCTAAAAATAAAATTTCAAAAGACCGCACCTCTTAGATCAAGGATCGTTTCTCATACAAAGAGGAATGGCAGTTAAAGACCAATGGGGATGTCCAAGATATAAAAATAAACTGGGAAAATTCACGAATCAAATTGGGAAACTTGTGTTATTTTCCAAAATTATGGGATCCCAATGTCTCCTCCTCAAGGTTACCCTTACCCTCATCCTTAAGGTTTTTCCTATCCTCCCCCCTCAAGTTTTCCTTAACAAATGCTGCCTCATCTAACATTCCCCTCCCAAATGTTGACTCCTTCAACATTCCCATTCCTCGTGCCTTCGCCTGTCACAAGACTTGGATCATCTTCAACAACTTGCGGTGACTATGGTGAAAAGTACTTCTTCAAAGACTTGAGCAATAAGAGGGTTGTTGGGGTGTGCACACTCATCTCTAGGGTTGTTAAAACTCCAGTACACAACCTAATTTTGGATACGGGTGAAGCTTAAATACTGGTCGATGAATTATACAATGGCTACGAAGATGTACCTATGCACATTAATAGTGGGGAAGGGCTGGAATTGAGGAATTATGCAGACTCTTTTATTTCTTGACCAATTTATCTATTGGAAAAGACCAAATAATATTTTCTTTTGTTTCAGTTGTAATAACATTTTTTTTGTTGTAGTTGTAAGAATAGTGGTTTTGTTTCAATGTAAGAATATTGGATCTGTTTTAGTTTTAATAATATTTTTATTGCTTCAGTTGTAAGAACATTGTTTTTGTTTCAGTTGTACTAATGTTTTTTTTAACTATTACCACATGACTGAAATTTGAAGATTATTACATGAATTTCCCACTATACAAAGAGTGGATGGGAGAGACTAACCGAAATTCAAATAATCATGTAAATGGCGTTCAAGAATTTGTTAAATACGCTTTTAAAAATCTTAAAAGTTAAAAGATTCCCTGTCCGTGTACCCGTTGTATGAATGAAAAATATAAGTTATTAGAATACGTTGACTTGCATTTATTACAATGGGGAATCTGTTAAGACTATAAAATATGAACATACTGTGGTGAAAAAATATACCTTATGTTCTAAAAAAATCACCGATACCCGATTGTGCAACATAACCCTAACGAGTGGAAGTTGTACATGATTCACCAACCCATTGTCCATTGATCAACTTAATTGATGATGCGTATAGACTCCAAAACCACCAACATGTCGATACGGATAATCCGCAGTATGACCAACTAAATAAAAAATTTGATGTTCAACTTCTAGGAAATCAATAATGCATATGGTTGAAAGTCGATGCGAGTAAACCGTTGTATAGTGATTGCAATGAAGATCACTCGGTATTATATGCAATTATTGGTTTTCATATTTTGAAGAGTCAATTTATTTTTTTCGGAACATCGTAACCGAAATTCTTAAGTGGGTTAAATATATTCTCCCAAAAGAGAACACATTACCAGACAATTATCCTAGCATGAAGAAGAGCTTGAAGGGTTTGGGATCTAACTACAAATCTATTCATGCATGCAAGTATGATTGCATATTGTACCGCAACGAGCACGAAGAGAAGGATGAATGTCTTGTGTGTAGTGAGCCTAAATATGTGGTTTGTGAGAATGAAAAGTACAAAGATCCAAAAAATTGCAAGTGCTCGCAAATCCCATAAAACGTCTTGAAGTATTTTCCACTTGGGCCACGGTTAAAACAGTTTTTTACTATACCATGGATAGCGGAGGCCATAACATGGCAAGCTTGATGCGAGGTGGGTGGGAATCTGATGCGTCATCCAGTTGATTCACCCATCCGGAAAATTTAAAATGTAAAACACCAGGAATTTGCAAAGGAAATGCACAACACAATCTCAACCGATGGGTTTAACCCTTTCGATAATTGAAGTACTAGTTAGAATTATTGGCCAGTTCTCTTGGCACCTTTAAGTCTCCCTCTAACACTATGCATAAGAAAGGAGTTCACATTGTTGTCTTGGTTGATACCCGGGCCGAAGGCTCCCAGTGACGATAATGATATATTCTTATCACCGTTAATCGAAGAACATAAAGAGTTATGGGATAAAGATGTGACGGCGTTAGAATCTCATAAGGGTGAAGAGTTCACACTTAAAGTAACGGTGATGTGGGCGATCCACGACCTTCCAGCTTATGGAACCTTATCCGATTGTAATGTTCATGGTTATTATGGATGTCCCATTTATGAGGAGCAAACTGAAGCCTGCTGGCTAAATCATAGTAGTAATATGAGTTACACAGGTCATCGTATATTTTTGTTGACCAGTTACCCTTTTAGGAACAAAAAGTCTAACGTTTTGCCTGTCGGACATGAGTGTAGAACGCCACATGCTCGGCTTTTTGGTCAGCAGATCAAGGAGAAGGTGATAGCTTCAATAGTGGGGAATATATATATAGGAAACCACCCCCAACTTGTAAACCTAAAGCGTAAATCTGGGGGGATTCGAACGACCCTAATAAAGCGAAGCCATAGTCTAGGTGATTAGTATTTTTTGATTTGTCTTATTGGAAAGATCATCGTGTAAGGCATGTAGTTGATGTGATGCACACAGAGAAGAATATTGTACAATATCTGATAGGAACATTTCTGGGTGGATATCATTCTAAAGATAGATAATGGGCCCGCCTAGATCTACCAGAGATGAAAATAAAGAAGAAACTGTGGTTACAAAATGATCCTACAATAGGAATAATTTCTACCCCCGGGTTGCTTTCACTTTACCCTTTAGTTAGAACAATATCCTCTTAGACACGTTCAACTTGAAGACACAAACCGGTTATTCTGGTAATTTACGTAGGGTAGTAAGCTACCAAACAAATGACTTGAAACAGTGCAAGTCTCACAACTGGCACATAATCAACTAATTAATCCCTATGTTATTTTGGCATTGATTTTCTAAAGACAAAGATCTTCGTTGGGAAGTTACGCAAATCAGTTTGTGTTTTTTCATACTTGGTGCAAAAGTGGTAAACAAAAGGCACATTAAAGCTGCAAAATCAACTTTAGCCGATGTAGTTTGTATATTAGAGAAATATTTTCCTTCGTCGTTCTTCAATATCATCACCCACCTGCTTATGCATTTATTCCATGAATCTTTAATATGTGGTCATGTTAGGTATCATTGGATGTATCCTTTTGAGCGCTTGATGAAAACCTTTAAAGATTACATAAAGAATACACGATATATTAGAGGGTCGATTGCTGAAGAATACGTGATGGTGGAATCATTGCTATACGCTAGGGAACATATGCCATAACAAGACGTGAGGAAGTTCAATTTTCATGGAGAACAATTGATTGAGAAGCATTACTAGTTTGAGGACGAATTTCCAGTTGGGAATACTAAAGAGGTGAAACTCATAAATCTATAATATGAGCAAGGAACTCGTTATGCCTTCGAATCACAAGATGAAGTCGAAGAATGGAAAGAATGAGTATCTACTGAATTCTTATTCTTTAATTATATGTTTTTTTATATTTTATGATATAAACTCTACAATTTACCGATAGGAAGTGCAAGAACGAAATTACCCAAAATCAAAGGAGAAATTGCACGAAATTTCTTTTAGTGCGTGAGTATCAAGTGAGGTAAATTTCACATCTTATGTGTGCGGTAATTTGTTCGTGTGTGATAAGAAACATGCCCTAATACTAATTCATTAATAAATGAAGCTTCTAAAAAGATGTGATGTCTCTTCCAGGCTTGCACACGTAGCAAAAGGCTCAAGTTTTTGTGCAAAAGAGTTTAAGAAATTCCGCACCAACGATTTTGATTTTCTTTTATATCCATATGAGAAAAAGATTTTGATGCAAAATAATGTAATATATATTTCTGCCTTTACCACATGTATCGCTAGCAAAAGAGATAAAAATCCAAAGAATATGGTGCTAACGTATTATGGGATAATCCAACAAAACCTAGAACTTGATTACTTCGATTTCACATAAATCGTATTCTATAGTGATCGGGTAAAGGTGGTGGATACAATGAATTCTTGCAAAGTGAATCCTAACTCCAAACTTATTATGGTAGATTTATCAAAGCTTAAGAGTAAAAATCGCACAGTCGATGAGCCTTTATTCGTTCCTTTCAGAATGTAAAGAAGGTATTCTACTAAAAGTTCATAAATGATGGCAATTGGTCTATTCTTCTGCATGCACAAAAGGGTATGACTAATGAAGGGGATGCATTAAAGGCTCCAAAAGAGTTCTACTCACCTATGACAACCCTAATTTGAAGGATCTTTTAATTAATTTAGAGGAAGATTGAGTATCAGAATATTATGTTATCCTTTTCAATCTTATTTATATCCTATTATGATATTGACATTGTATTAGCACTTTGCTTTGATGTATGAATGTTTAATTACTTTTACGAATGTAATTTCGGCCAAAATCTCTCTCTCAATCTCAAAGGTGACCCTATTTTTTGTATTTATGATTTAAACCCTAATGTATATGTGTGTATATGTGTGTGGATTTATGTTTACGTGTGTATATGTATGTGTATGTGTGTGTGAATGTGTGTACGTGTGCATAAGTGTGTGTATGTGTGTGTGTGTGTGTGAATGTGTGTGTATTTCTATGTACGTGCGTATATGAATGTTTACTTACTTTACAAATGTATAATATGATTTGTGTAAGTTAACTTTCGATAATATATTTTTGTTAGTTGAATGTTTGGTTACTTTCACAAGACGCTCGATTTGAGAATAGAGTCATTTGAGTTTGTGACTGGATCAAATTGACCCAGCTCAATTGCCACATGATCCTGTACATAAACATTTGGTGATTAGTTTCATCGATGTAGTGTTCATAAAATGAAGTTAAATTAGCCTGGTTTTATGAAGATTGTATTAAAGAAACTAATCACAAATGTACATGTAAAAGAATACATTGGGGGATCCAGGATCAATTTGGTCTCATCACACATTAAAAAGACTTTATTTAATTTCCATCTTAGATCGCAGAAATCGGCTACTCTTTCCTTTAGCTGAAGTAGTTATATAATTTATATGCATTCTCTTTTAAATCTTTTAGATGATAGAAGGAGTATGAGATAATTATTGGTTTTGTTTGGTTTGGCTGATGAATAATTATTAGTTGTTGGCTTGTTGTTTGATAGTATATTAGAAAGAGTATGAGATAATTATTGGTTTTGTTTGGTTTGGCTGTTGGATAAATATTGGCGGTTGGATTGTTTTTGGATTGTATGTTGGAAGGAGTAGGGGATAATTATTTATTGTTGGATTGTTATTAGTTTTTGGCTATTGGATAATCATGGGACCCTCGGTTTAAGAATACGACGTTAGTTTCAAAATATCTAGACTTAGGCTTAAAAACATGCCGTTAGGGGGCAAAACTCTGAAACACCCCCCAAACGTAGATAATCCGTCACAAGAATCGGGAAAGTTTAAGAGCTTCACAATCATATATTGATCATTAAAAATTAGTCAAGAGGTGTACCCATCTAACGACATGTTTTTAGTCTTAATCCTAGACATTTTCAAATTATTGTCATATTCTTAAATAGGGGGGTCACATGGCCACGCGGTCAATTCCTACGAGTTACTTTGGTCTCGTGCGTGGTGTTCACACTTCTCATGGGGACTTTGGGGGTGTTTTGGTTTTTCGCCCTCTAACAGCATGTTTTTAAGGATATGTCTATATATTTTCAAATTATCGTCATATTCTTAAACTGGGGTCCCGTCACCATGCGGTCAGTTTCTGAGAGTTACATTGGTCCCATGCGAGGTGTTTGTGCCTCTCACGGGGACATTTTTTTGTTGTTTTACGTAAAGATATATGAATGCGACTGTGGAGTCACTTAGGGTCGAATACTCCCAAAATGGACCTCACTTTTTTAGGCCTTATAGGGGCAATAATATAATTCCGTAACTGACATAGTTTGTAATTGAAGCAGAGAACGGTACGACCTAGGTCGCAAAAATCTTTGTGACCCAACCTTTGATTTCCTTCACTCAACGGTCACTTTATCTCTCATATTAAGTCTTCTCTTTATAATAGAAATTCCCACCAATAATATGGCATTTGAGAAGGAGAGCGTGGAATCAAGCTATAGTTGTATAACAAGCCTTACTTCCCCTCACTCTCCTCAACAAAATCGAACTCCACCATTTAAAATCTGTAATGGAAACACTTTCTATGGTTTTAAAAACCCAGGACACCGGTCCAAATACTGTCCAAACAAAACTCCAAAGAAATTAGTGTGGCCATGTAGCCTCCTACGAGTGATAGGCATCGACGATTAGCAGTACCACCCGTGTGTTATTTGACCGCGTGGGGGGGTTTGTGTCATCAAAATCTCAAAATTTGATTACGTAGTATCCTCCACCTTTACCCAATCACAATAGAATACGGTTTCAGTGAAATCTAAGTAATCAAATTCTAGTATTTGTGCATATAATACTGAGTGATCTCCCCCATCCACTCTTTCTATTGTGGAAAATTCATTTAATAATTTTTGAAATTTCATTCCTATGTTAATATGATAAAATAAATATCATGTTGCATAAATATGATTTTACATTGGGCGTTTGGGGGGTGCATTGGTCACGGGATCCCCGATTTGAATGCACGACCCAATTTTCGGAATATCTATACTTAGGCTTGAAAACATGCCGTTAGAGGGTGAAACCCTTAAACATCCCCCAAACGGCCCCGTGAGCTATGCCATCACCTCTCATGGGACCAATATAACTCGTAGGAACTGACTGCGTGGTCACGGTATCCCCAGTTCGAGAGCACGACCCAATTTTCTGAATATCGACATTTAGGCTTGAACACATGCAGATAGAGGGCGAAACCCCAAAACACCCGACAAATGGCCTCGTGAGCAGTGCTAACACCTCGTACGAAACCAATGTAACTTATAGGAACTGACTGCATGGTCACGGGACCACCAATTTGAGAGCACGACCCAATTTTTTATAATATCTACACTTAGGCTTGAAACATGTCGTTAGTGGGAGAAATCGCGAAACACCCCCCCAAACGGCCCTCTGAGTGGCGCCAACACCTTTCACGGGACCAATGTAACTCGAAGGAACCGACCGTGTGGTCACGATAGCCCTGATTTGATTTCAGGGACCAATTTTTAGAATATCTACACTTAGTCTATAAAACATGCCATTAGAGGGAGAAATCCCAAAACACCCCCCAAACGGCCCCCCAGCCCCCCTGAGCATTGCCAACACCTCACATGGGACCAACGTAACTCATAGGAACCGAACGCGGGGAGACGGGACCCGTGATTCAAGAGCACGACCTAATTTTTTGAATATCTACACTTCAGCTTGAAAACATGCTGTTAGAGGGAGAAACCCTAAAACACCAACCAAACAGCCCCGTGAGCGATGCCATCACCTCTCCCAAGACAAATATAACTTATATAAACTGACCATGTGGTCAGGGTACGCTCTGCTTGAGAGCATGGACCAATTTTCAAATATCTACACTTAGGCTTGAAAACATGCCGTTAGAGGGCGATTCCCCGAAACACCCCCACAAACAGCCATATGAGTGGCGCCAACACCTCGCACCAAACCAATGTAACTCTTAGGAACCGTCTGCGTGGTCACGGGACCCTCGGTTCAAGAGCACGTTCCAATTTTTAGAATATCTACACTTAGGCTTGAAAACATGTCGTTAAAGGGAAAAAAACCGAAACACCCCCCAAATGACCCCATGAGCGGCGTTAACACGTCGCACCGAACCAATGTAACTCGTAGGAATCGATCACGTGGTCAAGAGACCCTCAGTTTGAGAGCATGGCCCAATTTTCAAAATTTCTACACTTAGTCTTGAAAACATATCGTTAGAGGGAAAAATTCTGAAACACCCCACAAACAGACTCGTGAACGGTGACAACACCTCGCACGGGACCAATGTAACTCATTGCAACCGATCATGTGGACGCGGGACCCTCGATTCTGGAGCACAACCCAATTTTTAGATTATTGACACTTAGGCTTGAAACATGTCGTCTGAGGAAGAAACTCGAAAACATCCCCCAAACGACCCCATGATCTATGCCAACACCTCTTACGGGACCAATGTAACTCGTAGGAACCGACCGTGTGGTCATAGAACCCTCGGTTCCAGAGCACGACCCAATTTTTAGAATATCAAGATTTATGCTTGAAAACATGTCATTAGAGGGAGAAACCCTGAAACAGCCCCGAAAAGGCCCCCATTAGCGGTGTCAATACCTCGCACGGGACCAATGTAACTCGTAGGAATCGACCATATGGTCAAGGGACCCCCAGTTCGAGAGCACGGTCCAAGTTTTAGAATATCAACACTTAGGCTTGAAAACATTCCCTTAGAGGGAGAAACACCAAAACACCTCCAAATAGTCCCGTGAGTTGCACCAACACCTCGCAAGAGACCAATGTAACTCGAAAGAACTGACTTCGAGGTCACGAGACCCCCGGTTCGAGAGCATGCACAAATTTTTAGAATATTTACACTTAGGCTTGAAAACATGCGGTTAGAGGGTGAAACCCTAACCCCCCCCCCCCAAATGGCCCCGTGAGAGACGCCACCACCTCACACGGGACCAATGTAACTCGTAGGAATCAACCTCCTGGAGACGAGACCCCCGGTTTGAGAGCACAACCCAATTTTCAGAATATTTACACTTTGGCTTGAAAACATGTCGTTAGAGGGAGAAATCCAAAAACACCCCCCAAAACAGCCCCATGAGCAATGCCAACCCCTTGCCAGCGACAAATGTAACTCATAGGAACCGACTGCATGGTCACAGGACCCTCGGTTCAGAACACGACCCAATTTTTAGAATATCTACACTTAGGCTTGAAAACACGCTTAGAGGGTGAAATCCCGAAACACCCCCCCAAACGGCCCCGGGAGCGATGTTAACACCTCGCACGGGACCAATGTAAATTAAAGGAACCAATTGCGTGGCCACGAAACCCCTGGTTCGAGAGCACGACCCAATATTTAGAATATCTACACTCAGACTTGAAAACATGCCGTTAGAGGGTGAAATCCCGAAACACCCCCCAAACGGACGGTGATCAGAGCTAACTCCTCGAACGGGACTGACGTACTTGTAGGAACTGACTGCATGGTCATGAGACCCCCGATTCGAGTGGACAACCCAATTTTTAGAATATCTACACTTGGGTGGAAAACATGTCGTTAGAGGGCGAAAGACCCAAACACCCTCCAAACGGCCCCGTGAGCAGTGCTAACACTTCGCATGGGACCAATGTAACTCATAGGAACCGATCGCGTGGTCACAGGACCTCCAGTTCGAGGGCAAGGACCAATTTTTAGAATATCTACACTTAGTATTGAAAAACATGCCATTATTGGGCGAAACCCCGAAACACCCACCAAAAGGCCCCTTGAGTGGTGCCAACACCTCACACCGGACCAATGTAACTTGTAGGAATCGACCGCTTGGTCACAGGATCCCCGGTTGGAGAGCAGGGCCCAATTTTCATAATATCTACACTTAGGCTTGAAACACATGTCGTTAGAGGCAGAAATTCTAAAACTACCCCCAAACGGTCCCCTGAGCGGCGCCACCACCTCGCACTGGACCAATGTAACTCGTTGCAACGGATCACGTGGCCGCGAGACCCCCAGTTCGAGAGCAAGGACCAATTTTCAGATTATTGACACTTAGGATTGAAACATGCCGTTAGAGGGAGAAACCTTGCAATACCCTCCAAACGGCCCCATTATCTACGCCAACACTTCTCACGGGACCAACGTAACTCGCAGGAATTGATCGCATTGTCACGGGAACCCCGATCCCAGAGCACGGCTTAATTTTTAAAATATCGACACTTAAGCTTGTAAACATGTCCGTAGAGGGAGAAACCCCAAAACACCCCTCAAAAGGCCCCCATGCTCGATGCCAATACTTCGCACCAGAACAATGTAACTTGTAGGAACCGACCGCATGGTCAAGGGACCCCCGGTTCGAGAGTACGACCAAATTTTTAAAATATCAACACGTAGGATTGAAAATATGCCCTTAGAGGGAGAAACCCTGAAACACCCCCAAACGGCCCCGTGAATGGCGCCAACACCTTGTACGGGACCAAAGTAACTCAAAGGAACTAACTACGTGGTCACAAGACCCCCAGTTCGAGAGCATGGACCAATTTTAAAATATCTACACTTAGGCTTGAAAACATGCGGTTAGAGGGTGAAACCCCAAAACACCCCCTAAACGTTCCTGTGAGAGGCGCCACCACCTCGTACGAGACCAATGTAACTAGTAGGAACCGATCTCGTGGAGACAGGACCCTCGGTTCGAGAGAACGCCCCAGTTTTCAGAATATCTAGACTTTAGCTTGAAAACATGTCGTTAGAGGGCGAAACCCCAAAACACCCCCCAAACGTCCCCGTGAGTGGCACCAACACCTTGCTAGCAAAAAATGTAACTCGTAGGAACCGACCACATGGTCACAGGACCCCCGGTTCAGAGAACGAACCAATTTTCAAAAAATCTACACTTAGGCTTGAAAACACGCCTTTAGAGGTCGAAATCCCAAAACACCCTCCAAATGGCCCCATGGGCGACGCTAAAATCTCGCACGGGACCAATGAAAATTGAAGGTACCAATCGCATGATCACGCCCCCCCATTTGAGAGCACGACCCAATATTTAGAATATCTACACTCAGGCTTCAAAACATGTCGTTAGAGGGCAAAATCTCAAAACAGCCCCCAAACGAACCATGAGAAGAGCTTACACTTCGCACGGGACCGACGTACTTATAGGAAGGCCACTTAGTCACGAGACCCCCGATTCGAGTGGATGACCCAATTTTTAGAATATTCACACTTAGGCTTGAAAATATGTCGTTAGAGGGCAAAACCACGAAACACACCCCAAAAGGACCTATGAGCGGTGCCAACACCTCACATCGGACCAATGTAACTCGTAGGAACCGATCGCTTGGTCACGGGATCCCCGGTAGGAGAGAACGGCCCAATTTTCAGAATATCTACACTTAAGCTTGAAACACATGCCGTTAGAGGTAGAAATTCTAAAACTCCCCCCAAACGGCCCCGTGAGCGGTGCCACCACCTCGCACGGGACCAATGTAACTCGAAGAAACTGACTAGATGGTCACAGGACCCTGATTCGAGAGCATGGCCCAATTTTCAGAATATCTACACTTTGGCTTGAAATATGTCGTTAGAGGGAATAATCTCAAAACACCCCCCAAACGGACACTGACTAGAGCTAACACCTCGCACGGGACCAACGTAACTCGTAAGAACCGACCACATGGTCATGAGACCCCCTATTCAAGTGTACGACCCAATTTTTAGAATATCTACACTTAGGCTTGAAAACATTCCGTTAGAGGGCGAAACCCTAAAATACCTTCCAAACGACCCCTTGATCGGCACCAACACGTCGTACTGGACCAATATAACTCGTAGGAATTGACTGCGTGGTCATGGGACCCCTAGTTCAAGGACAAGGACCAATTTTTATAATATCTACACTTATGCTTGAAAACATGTCGTTAGAGGGTCAAACCCCGAAACACCGTCCAAATGGCCCCATGAGTAGTGCCAACACCTCAAACGGGACCAATGTAACTCATAGGAATCGACCGCCTAGGCACTGGACCCTCAGTTTGAGAGAACAAACCAATTTACAAAATATCTACACTTAAGCTTGAAAACATGTTGTTAGAGGGCAAAACCCCAAAACACACGCCAAATGCCCTTGTGAGCGATGCTAACACCTCGCTCGGGACGAATGTAACTCGTAGAAACCGGCAGTGTGGTCACGGAACCCCCGATTTAAGAGCATGAGCCAATTTTCAAAATATATACACTTAGGCTTGAAAACATATCGTTAGAGGGTGAAACCCCGAAACACCCCTCAAACGGACCCATGAGTGATGTTAACACCTCTCATGGGATCAATGTACATTGAAGGAACTGACCCCATGGTCACAGAACGATCGCATGGTCATAGGACCCCCGATCAATCTACAGTTAGACTTGAATACATGCCATTAGAGGGAAAAATCTCGAAACACCCCCAAACGGATCGTGAGCGGAACTAACACCTCGCACGGTACCAATGTAACTCGTAGGAACTGATCGCGTGGTCACGGGACCCCCGGTTTGAGTGCATAACATAATTTTTAGAATATCTACACTTAGGCTTTAAAACATGCCGTTAGAGGGCGAAATCCCAAAACACCCCCCAAACGGCCCCGTAAGGGGTGCGAACACCTCACACAGGACCAATGTAACTCGTAGGAACCAACCAGGTGGGCACGGGACCCCCAGTCCGAGAGCATGGACCAATTTTCAGAATATCTACACTTAAGCTTGAAAACATGCCGTTAGAGGGAGAAACACTGAAACATCCCTCAAACGGCCCCGTGATCGGTGCCAGCACCTCACAGCGGACCAATATAACTTGTAGGAACTAACAACATGATAACAGGACCCCCGATTGTAGAGTACGACCCAACTTTCAGAATATCTACACTTAGGTTTGAAAACATGTCGTTAGAGTGTGAAATTCCAAAACTCCCCCCAAACGTCCCCATGAGCAGTGCCAACACCTCGAAATGGACCAAAGTAACTCGTAAGAACCGGTCGCGTGGTCACGAGACCCCTGATTCGAGAGCACCAAATTGTTTTTAGAATATCTTCACTTAGGCTTGAAAACATAACGTTAGCTGGAGAAACCCTGAAACACCACCCAAAGAACCCCGTGAGCGGCGCCAATATATTGGACGGGACAATGTAACTCGTAGGAATCGATTGCGTGGTCACGGGATCCCGGGTTTGAGAGCATGGCCCAATTTTCAGAATATCTACACTTTGGCTTGAAAACATATCGTGAGAGGGAGAAACCCCAAAATACTCCCCCCCCCCCAACGGCCCTGTGAGCAGTGCCAACACCTCGCACCGGACTAATGTTACTTGCAGGAAGAGACGCGTGGTCACGGGACCCCCGTTTCAAGAGCACGTCACAATTTTTAGAATATTTACACTTAGGCTTGAAAACATGGCATTAGAGGTCGAAACTCCAAAACACCCCCAAACAGCCTCGTGAGCTGCGTCAACACCTCGTACAGGACCAATGTAACTCATAGGAATTGACCGCATGGTCACGAAACCCTCTATTTGAGAACACGATAATAATTTTAGAATATCATTGTGCTCTCAAATAGGGGGTCCCATGACCACGCGAGCTTTTATAATTTATTATTTAGTATTATGGACACGGGGAGTTTGCATTACGTCGGTTTTAGAATTTCCATAAAATAGAGATAATTTTGCCCAATGTTTTTTAAATATAGTTAAAAATGGTCACATATATAAGTTGTGACCACCTCTATTTGTTATCACGCATAAATAGGGTCACAATTTAGGGTTGTGACTATATTGGTAAGGTCAAACCGTGGGTCACGATCTTGAGCTATGACCATAGTCATGACTATTTTCATATTACGAAGGTTGAGTCACAGATTTGAGCCGTAACCATTCTCATATATTAAAGGATGGGTCAGGAATATAAGCCATGACCAGAGCCGTGCTCAATATCATATATTAATTTATGGGTCACGAACATGAGCCGTGACCAGAGCCATGACCATTCACATATATTAAAGGATGGTCCACAACCAATGGTCGTGACTTAATATATGCATGGGTCATGGATAAAGTCCGTGACCATCTTCCATGACCCCCAGGTCCATGACCCTTTGTTTGGTCAAGGGTTTAGTCTATGACCGATAAAAATGGTCACGCCCGAAATGGTCACAGCTCTTGGCCAAGACCCACAGTCCTGGTCAAGCACTTTGTCCATAACCATTCGCCTAATATGGTGTAATGCCAGCACTTGGCTATATCAATATCTTCTTCTGTGATGAGCTCAATGTGGAAGTAGTTGGTAGGTTTAGCTTTATTTTGGACTAGGGAGGGGGTCATCGTTATTCCCTCGGGCATATCGGTCATCGAGGATAAGGTAGCAAGGGCATTAGTTAAACTACTCCTTGCTCGAGGCAGGTAGTCGAATGTGACATCTTGGAATTAGAAGGCCAACTCTTCTAGGTGGGAATGGAAGGGTAAGAGTTTCTCATCCTTGACTTTCCATCAATGATGAGAGTTGAGTCCCCATAGACATCTAGGTATAGAATTCCTTTCTTAAGAGTGACTTTGAAGCCTACTGTGCATGACTCATATTCGGTCTTGTTATTGGTGCAGGGAAAATCCAGCTTCATGGAAATGGGAGTGTGATAGTTATCAGGGGTGATTAAGAGTATCCAAATGTCATATCCTTTCTTGTTAGTGGCACGATTAAAGAACATTTTCCATCGGTTGTCTTCTTGGGAGGTACAAAGGATATCTTCATTCGAGAATTTAGAAATCCAAACATCAATTTATTCCAAAGGGTAGTCAGCGAGGTAGTCAAAGATGGCTCTTCCTTTCATGGATTTCTGCGTGACGTACATAATATCAAATTCATCTAGTGGCCTCAACCATTGAGCCATTCATCTAGACATGGCATATTTCTCGAGCAAATATCTGATAGGATCCATTCAGGATACAAGTTTGATAGGAAAAGTGAGAATGTAGTGTCGTAATTTTTAAGTGACCCAAACAAGGGCGACACATGCTTTCTCCAAGGCAGTGTTATTAACTTCGTACCCGACTAACTTGCGACTAGTGTAGTAAATGGATCTCTTTTTGCGAGACTCTTCAAAGTATTGTGCCAACAAAGCCCCAACTACAATGTCTGTTATGGTCAGGTATAGGAGTAGGGGTAGACCAGGTTGTGATGGCATAAGTACTAGAGGTCGAGTTAGATATTGCTTGAATCGGTCAAAGGCCTCCTAACAACCTTCATTGCAAGACTTTTTTAAATCCTTTAAGAGGATTTTAAAGATAGATTCACATATGAAAGTCAATTGGGTGATGAACCGGCTAATATACTACAATTTTCCAAGGAATCCCCAGACTTCCTTATCCGTTCAGGGTGGTGGCATTTCAAGTATAGCTTTCAGTTTGGCAGGATTAACTTCTATCCATTTTTCACTAACCATGAATCCCAAGATATTTTCTTTGGTAATGCCAAAAATACATTTGTGCAGGTTAAGTCGCATCTGGTATCATTGTAGTCGTTCGAATAACCTTTGAAGATCAAGAACATGACCTTTTTGAGTTTTATACTTGATCATCGTATTGTCTATGTATACCTCGACAGTTTTGTGTATCAGATCATGTAAGATGGTTGTGGAAGCTCTCTCGTAGGTAGTCCCTGTGTTTTTAGACCAAATGGCATAACGGTGTAACAAAATATTCCCCAAGGGGTGGTGAATGTGGTTTTCTCTTGATGATCTAAGTGCATCTTTATCTGATTGTATCCAGTAAAACCATCAATAAATGACTCGAGAGCTTGACTAGTCGTGTTGTCTACAATCATATCGATATTGGGTAGCGAATAATAATCCTTTGGAGAGGACATGTTCAAATCTCGATAATCAATGCACATGCGAACCTCCCCTCTATATTTTGGTATGAGTACAATATTGGCTATCTATGTGGTATATTCGATCACACGAATGAAACCCACGTTCAACGTTTTGACCACTTCTTCCTAAACCTTGAGTGATCGTTTGGTATGGATATTTCACAGTTTTTGTTTGACCGACTTGCATTCTAAGAGCGTTGGAATCTCATGCTTAGCTATCTCGGGATCAATTCCAGGAATGTCATTGTATGACCATTATGAAGATATCCAAAAATTTCTTTAGTAGTTTGTCGAGTTGCGCGTGCTATTGCTCGTCAAGGATAAACCATATCCTAATCC
The DNA here is from genome assembly GCA_949130495.1 of Sambucus nigra. Classification (NCBI taxonomy): domain Eukaryota; kingdom Viridiplantae; phylum Streptophyta; class Magnoliopsida; order Dipsacales; family Adoxaceae; genus Sambucus; species Sambucus nigra. The sequence continues at coordinate 675,611,793 of OX422213.1, forward strand.
CGTAAAGTTGGCTACTAGAACCGAGATTAATAACAATAGTTTCATCTTCATTAATTTGAACATGGTTATTTTGTTTGTTATTAACCTTATTAAGATTAGTAAAGAATTATTCATTTGCAAAATCATCATCATCAAGAGTTTGATTAGAATTGAGACACTTAATGTAAGTCCCAACAAGATACTTAAAATCGTAATTTATTTCATTGCTAGGAAAAACAACATTGTGAAGCTCATTGAAGGAGGTCTCGATTACATTTGATAAGAATAGAGAGGAACAACAAATGAAGAGGAAATGGGATAAACAGCTGGATCGGGTTGCGTTTTAGCAAGCACATCATTCCAGTTTAGAAGAGGTGCATCAGCAGCATTGATCAGGCGGGATGGATTCAATGATGTTGAACTTGAGTGGACCATGTAGAGTGTCACCCCAGTGTCCGCAAGTTGAAATAATCCTCAGAGTCTTTTTCCTCATAATCTTTGGTAACAACTATACTCTTCTCAGTGAGTGGTTACAGATGATGCTGGGAACTTTCGACCCATGAGTAGCTATGTTGGAAAAATATCTCCATTCCTATCTTCCCCTTCTTGTCCACATGAGTATACCATAGCGGGAAAGCCACAAAAGGGGAAATCTTCACCCTCTTTGATGAATCTTCCATTCAAATAATCCCCTGAGACAGTCTTGGCACTTTCTAGCCTTCTCTTCAATTAAGGTTGGCGGAGCATTATAAGTTCCTCTTTTGTTGGTTAATAACCCAAGCCGCAAAGAGGAAAGGCTTTCTTCAATACTATGGGTTCAAGTATTCCCTGTTGTCGTCTTCACAACCCCAGTCCGGGCATGAAGTGAATGTTCTTGAACATTTGTATCACATTGACATTGCCATGAGGGTTGTGTTCTGGACAGACTTTATCACTACACCAAAAAAGATAAAAAAAAAACATGCATTTTTTATCACGGTCAATGACTGTGACAAGGGTTTGTCACAATCATTGATCGTGACAAGTATAGTTGCATGGACTTGTGAGGGTCAATGACCGTGACAACTTTAGGAAGTTATCATGGTCAAAGACCTTGACATGTTCGTGCAGCTCCTTTAACTAAGACCCTAGATGCCTATTTTTTTCCACCATTTTCCTTTCCCTCCTTTTTTTCTCTCTCAACGTTTTCAGGTGAATTTTTTTTCTTTCTCTCTCTCTTTCCTTTGTTTGTGTATATATGTACGTGTGTGTGTAGGTCTACGTGTGTGTGTGTGTGTAGTGTGTGTGTGTATGCGTGGGTCTGCACGTGTGTGTGTGTGTATGAATATGTGGGGGGCAGTGTGTGTAGGTGTGTGTGAGGGGGTGGGTCTATGTGTGCGTGTGTGTGTAGGGGTGGGGTGGCAGGGTAAAAGGCAGTGTTCGGGGGGGGGGGGGTCTGTGAGTGTTCGGGAGGTGTGTAGATTGAAATTGGTATGAATTGAAATTGAAATTCGTATGTATTGTTATTGGCATAAATTGATATAAATTTAAATTAGTATTGATATTGGTATACATTGGTATAAATTGAAATTGAATTCGAATTGGTATTGATATTGGTATAAATTGGTATAAATTGAAATTGAATTTGAATTGGTATTGATATTGGTATAAATTGAAATTGAATTTGAATTAGTATTGGTATTGGTATAAATTGGTAGTGTTATAAATTGGTAGTGGTATAAATTGGTATTGGTATTGGTATAAATTGAAGTTGATATAAATTTGTATTAGTCTTGGTAGAAATTGAAATTGAAATTGATATCCTATGTATTGAAATTGGTATAAGTTTTTGTTCTTATGCGTACTTTAAATTAAATGAAACATACTTTAAATTACATAATTTAATGAAATCTATCGAATTGTGATACGACATAATTAAATGAAACATACATTAAATTACATATAGTGCGCATAGATACTAGCCTTCTAGTTTTTACACGTACGTATTCAATAGCCCTTACCCATTCGAGAGTCATTACCCTATAATGAGATCTCTCGAAGTGTCCCGTTTGGATAGTTTAGGACTGCATAGTTTCTGTATAATAATATTCTTAATGGCTTAAACTTGTTACATTTGGGGGAAGTCCTGCATTCGTATCTTAATGTTCTATGAATACATACTAGATGACGCGATGTTAAGTGTTTTTTCAATTGATAAATTGAAATAACACCCACACTTGGGAATCTATGTCGTGTACTTAGAGAACTGTGGGGATATGCTGCTGAATTTTCCTCAAATTAGAACAATGGGCATGAGGTATTAAGTATATTATAGAAATATGTGGTCTTGGATGGGATATGACCACTCACCCTTTAAAGGAGATGGAGGAAATATGAATTAATATTATAAATTGAATTTTAATTTCAATTTCAAATTGAAATTGAGTTTTAATTTGTAAAACTTATAGGTGATTGTTTATAACGGTTCTGTAACATTTATAACTAATTGAAATTACATATAGTGCGCATAGAAACTGGCCTTCTAGTTCTTATGCGTATGCATTCAATAAGTGATTGTTTATAGTAATGGGAACTAAATGTTCACACTTTTGTTTCTACTAATCCACAAATATATGCTTCTTACCCATAATTGTTTGACATAAGTGTTCACTTGTTGGTACACCTATGCGACAAGGCACTTCTTTGCGAGATGTATCCGTTTGAAAGATTGATGAAAGTATTCATAGATTACGTCAAGAATACACGATATATTGAAGGATCAATTGTAGAGGAATACATAATCGTGGAGTCATCAATCTACACTCGGGAATATATACCTGACTCGACCAGCGTGGATGACGTTGATAAGTTCGTCGATGAGGGTGGTCATGTGTTGGGCAAACGAGTGAAATTAATGAGTTTTCAGCATGAACAAGTAGGTCGTTATGTATTTAACACACTTGAAGATGTCGAAGAATGGAAAAACTAAGTTTAAATTATTTTAACTTTTACATTATTTTAATTTTTATACATGATTAATTTTGTAATACGTTTGTCACAATCTATGCAGAAAATATGAAACCCGTGAGAACAATAAAAGACGAAAAATAATGGCACAATTAGACAACGAAATTAGGTTGTGGAATACATCACCGTGGAGTCGTCAATCTACACTCGGGAATATATGTTTGACTCGACCAGCGTGGATGACATTGACGAGTTCGTCAATGAGGGTGGCCATGTGTTGGGCAAACGAGTCAAATTAACGAGTTTGCAACATGAACAAGTAGCTTGTTATCTATTTGACACACATGAAGATGTCGAAGAATGGAAAAATTAAGTTTAAATTATTTTAACATTTACATTATTTTAATTTTTATACATTTTTAATTTTGTAATACTTTCATCACAATCTATGTAGAAAACATGAAACCTATGAGAACAATAAAAGAAGAAAAATAGTGGCACTATCAGACAACGAATTTTGGCTGTAATTGTCACACGAGGTAGCTATAATGAAAATGGTTATTATTAAATTTCACATTAAAAGAAAGCTTTACAACTAACCTAATTAATTTATATATGTTCTCAGCACTTAAAGACGGGTGATGCGACATTAAGGCTTACTCGTCTAGCCATCGGACCCTTGTTCAAGGCACAAGAGTACAAAAGTATCGATTGAATGCTTACGTATTCAGTGCAAGGGTGTACGAGAAAACTACAAATGTACAGAACTCATACATTTCATATAAGACTCTTACTTTCTTTCGAGCGAGCGCGAAAGATAAAAACCTTGTTGAAGCTGAAATGACTTACTATGGTGTAATTCAAAATATTTTTGAGCTGGGCTATGTAAGCTTCGAAGAGGTTGTATTTTACTATGATTGGGTAAGATTTGAGGATAAAAATGCTTGTAAAGTTGATGCTGGTACCAATTTGATCATGGTTTACTTGTCCAAGTTGAAGAGCAACGAACACGTGAGCAATGAGCCATTTATTTATGCTTTTCAAACGGTTAATCAAGTGTTTTACTCATAGTATATCAACAACGAGTCGTGGTCAATCGTCCTATATGCGCCAACGTGTCTAAACATTAATGTGGATGACTTAGTTGCTCCTACCGAATATCAATCCATTTTTTATGATAACCCAAATTTGAAACAATTTTGAGATCTGAACTAAGTATTCTAGTTATTTGTATTGACTAGTGGTTCTATTATTCTAGTTTTTTATTATTATCGGACGATAATTTAATGATTTTTTTCATTGTACTTGATCAATTTAATGCTTGTAATAACCAGTGGGTGTATTCTTCAAGTGCATTGTTATTATCGGATTTGAATCAAAATTGGCTTTATGGTGAGTGAGTATGTTAATTAGGATTTTAATCGATTTAAGCATTAATTCAAAGTCCATGGCCTAGGAGTGTGTGTTGGGGGGTGGGGGGGGGGGGGGGGGGGGAGTGTGTGTGGGTATTGGTACTGGTATTGGTATCAATTGAAACTGATATTGATATCGTATGTATTAAAAATTGTATAATGTTTAGTTCTTATGCATACGTTAAATTAAATTAAACATACTTTAAATTACATAATTAAATTAATTCTCTAGAAATTTTTTTTATCATATTTGAGAATTAATTCTAAGTCCATATACATGTTTGTACTAACAATAACATTTTTTGTAGAAAATGTCTCCATCCCAGTGCGAAAGTAGAGGCAACGAGGGCTCCTCAGCGAGTAGGCCCCCAAAATGGGGAAAATTAGGGTCCGTCATAGACAATAAGATGACATTATTGACTAGATCGCCAGAGTTTCGGAAGGCGATCGTTGTCATGGGGTACACTAATTGGAGGGCTATGCCTAATGAGTTATAGATTGGCATCTGGGGGCCACTACAGGTAGTTTATTTATATTTATATTTATATTTATAAGCAACTAACACTTACTTTCTTTTTGGTTTATATTTATTTGAGAGGAATAATTCGGCTTTCCCCACATGTCTGTGACTCCACGTTGGAATAATTGAGGGATCAATATAAGACATGGAGGAAGCATATGTAGCCACGATACTTTGGGAAGACCAGGGAGTCCATTTTAAGAGTACATGACACCGTCCCCTCGAAGGAGCCGATCTCATTGGCATAGTGCAAAAGTTTGTCAACAATGAGATCGATGAGAAGCAATTGACATCTCGCTAATCATGGAGGGATAAAAGTTAGACGTGCAATACTCCAAGCAGACGTCTTACGCTGTGGTGGAGTAAAGGATGGTAAGTTTTTATTTTTCTTTAATTCTAGTTTTATGTTATTCTAATTTCGCATTACTTTACGTTACTTACTAATTCTGCATTGTTTTATTTTAAGAGATGGGGAGTGGCCCTGGGGGTAGGTCACATAGGATCGAAGCCGATGTGGAAATTCAGACGAAAAAGGGCAAGGACAAGGAGGTGGCCCTGAGCGTCGTAGCCATGATTGTAAATTAATTGTTTAATTTTTTTTAATTACGTTAAAAAAATTTATTTACTTAATTAACTAATCATGTACTTTTTGTCATTTCAGGCAAAGCTTAAGGAATTTCATTAGTCACAGTCTGATGGCGGCTAAGTATCTTTGGCTGTAGATGCACTCAACCAAGTTCTCGGGATAATATGCAAGGGCAGGAATAGGGGGTGAGCTCGAGGGTGGGGAAGTCGAGGATCATCGGAATGCAGATGAGCAACACTGGGTTGGCTCATAAGGTGGACACCCATGACAATAAGTTATCAAGGTTGGAGGCGACGGTCCTAGATATGTATGACTTCATGAAGCATCGGCTGGGTAAGGGGAAGGAGAAGGAGAAGGAGGTAGAGGTAGACGAGGATGTCACTACTTCTTCGTCGATATGTATAGACTCGCCTCCATATGATCCATTTTCCACCTTGACTCCCATCAAGCGGCCTATATCAATAATCGGTTGGCAGAGCGTATTTCTACTTGACATATATTGTGGGGAACGGATAGAGAGGGGGTTGAGGGACCTGACCTTCCTCCTAGGTATGGTGGTTTATGGACGTCCCCTCCAAGACATTGAGGCAATGATGCTCGTTACACTTGTGGTGTTCGAAAAGGAGAACTCACCTTTGTGGGTGCGCGAATAATGCGACGTTTAGAGAATTGAAGGGTGTGACAATGCATATATTGTGTGGCCTTCCTTCCTCCTCCAACCTGCTCAAGACCCTGTTCCATGACATTATTTCTATTTATTTTACTTGGATATTGGATTATATTTGTATTTTTTATTTTATCTTGGTACATGTTGGTTTGGATATGGATATTTGTATTCGTATTTGTATTTTATTTGGATATGGATTATAAATGCCATTATTTGGTACATGTTGATTTGATACATCATTTATATTTTATTTGGATATATGATGTTTGGACAGGTACAATTTTGCAATAACAGGTACATTTATACTACTAAGAAGTGGCAGTGGCATACTGCCCAGAATTATCATGGTCAAAGACCGTGATAAGTCTGTGATAAAGAAACTTATCACGTACTTGTCCTGGTCTTTGATCATGACAAGTTCATTAGGCTTGTCACGATCTTTGGTCGATGATAAATTTTGTCACGGTCTTTGACCGTGATAAGTTCGTGATAAAGTTAGTTGTCACCCCTAAACTTGTAACGATCAAAGACCTTAGCAAGTTTGACTTATCAGGGTTTTAGACCTTGACAAGTCTACAGTTTTGGTATAGGGTATCTTTAAAATCCTCCCATGTTAGGAGCGGAAGTGGTTCAACTCAAAAACCTGATAGAATCATATCATTTACCTCATGTTGTATCTCTAGTACCGGATTACTGGTGCTTGCATTCTCACTATTCTCATTATCTCCCAATATGGTGATGACGTGCCCATTGGCGAAGAACTTCAATTTTTAATGGAGGGAAGAAGACACACTCTTAATACTACGGATCCATGGTCGTTCGAGCAAAAGGTTGAAATAAGTCGGGATGTCGATGACCTAGAATTTAGCAACGGGATTTATAAGGTTAGCCCCTAATGTAAGCTTTATGGATCCCATCACTTCCCGAGGCTTATTATCATAAGCACGCACCACGAAAGAGGTTGGATCAAGGTCACTCACTTTTAGTCCCAAGAAATTGAAGGTTCTTAATAGGAAAACATTAAGAGTTGATCGATTATCCACAAGCGAAAGTGGGATGGTCTTTTCCATGACTTTGATAGAGTTATGGAGAGCATAGTTGTGATTTGGACCAAACATAGGAATTTCTTCTCCGAAGAAGGAGAGCATTCTAATGGAGGTTATAAATCCGACCAGATTCACTACTTCTTCTGGCGTAGTGGAAGGAGGAACTGTTGGCCCGGTGAGTAGTTTAATCAAGGCATTTTGGTATAGCTGGGAAGACATAAAGAGTCCCCATAAAGTGATGTTAACTTGGGTTTTATTCAACTAATCAAGGATCATTCTCTCCTCGAGGATAATTTTTGGCATAGGAAGTTTCTCAACACATTTTCCCTTGTCTATCACTAATGACTATGGGTTTGAAACATTGTAATGCCTCCCTGATCTAGTCACATGGTTCACAGAAGATGGGAAAAACAAAAACCCCATTTCCTCATCTATTTTGGGTTTTTCGGCCACCTTATTAATCTCTTTTAGTATATCTTCAAATAATATCATTTTATATATACTTTGGGATAGTCTGGTATGTGACTTTCTCTTCCTCTGAACTATCGAATTCTTCTCCCCATCTGGTGGGAACGACATCATATTTCCATGAAAAATCAATGCACTTGAGAACCTCAACGACCTTTTCGTACAGATCCTCCCGCACAACGGGGAGATGCAGAAGTGAAGGGACCAGACACCCTTATAGTTTCAAAGCATCAAGTAGCTCGAACATACTGCAAATTTCAGCGATATGTCAGAATAAGTCCTCCATGATCTGGATGACATCATCTAAGATGAATTTATTGGTAGGTACCACCTAATTATTAGACTCTTGGGACCATTTTCGAGATTCCAAGAATAATGTGTTGAATCTCTGGCAATCAATGGTCATTTCTGAAGGCAATTTCAACCCGAACTCTAGGAGTTGATTTAGTACTGCTGATAATTCCATATCTTTCCCACCGAAACGAGTATGAACAGCAATGTAGTCTCGTGTAAGAAGTGATAGGGCCTGATCGGCAAAACAGGAAGGATGTAGGAGAAAATATGGGCAAACTTGGAGGGGTTTAGGGTAATATATGGGTATGATGGGTGATTTACTGGTCCAATATGGGTATATGGATCAAATTATGGGTCTTCCTCTAGGAATATGGCATTTGTAAGATTTGGGAGTGAATTGTGGGTAGTGTTTGACTTAGTATTGGCTGGTGGGGTGATGATACCCCGGTCAATCAGACCCTGGATTACATTTCGAAGGTAGAAACACTGATCAGTGGTATGGCCAACAATTTAGTAAAAATCGAAATGGGCATCTGGTTTGAAATTTTTGGGTAGTGGGTTTGATAAGGGACGAGGGTTTAATGGCTTAATAATATTTAGGTTTAAAAGGGATTGGTAAACTTTGGAGAGGGGAGTGCGAAGCTCGTTATATTCCTTTTTCACTGGGTTGGGACAACTTTCTGGTGCCATGAAGTGGCAGGCTGAGATATGTTATTGATGTTTAAAAATGTGGTATTAACAGGCTTCTCATACCTTCTGGGAGTGAATTGTCCAAATATTTTCTGAGGATAAACTTCTGTCTTGGAAAGACTTTCTTTAATCTCCACTCCTACTTCCCGAAGTGCTCGAAAATGGGGATAGTAATTGCTCAAACATGGGGTAAGAAGTTCTTTTTCACAATACTCACTTGTTCCTCTTCGGAAGGTGGGTTGGTTATCGTGGCCTCTTTCTCTCTCCATCTTACTATGAAGTCCTTACAGATTCCCCGGGATTCTATTTAAAAAAATTTAAATCACGAAATGAAACCTCCAACTCTTCATTGTATTTGTACAGTGATATGAATTCACGAGCAACATCCTCCCAATTGCGAATCTCAGGCTGCTCAACAGATAAGAACAAGTGATGAGCGTTGTTTTTCAAAGTCTGTTGGAACATTTGGGCCATTATTTACTCGGAGGAACCTATGAGAGTCATGGCTCGGTGGTAAATTCGCAGATGAACAATTGGGGGTCCACTACTACCGAACTTATCAATGTTAGGCATCTTAAACTTTTTCGGCAACCTTATTTTACGATAAGGAGACATATGGGTGTAATCTATGTAGTTTTCGGAGATTCGGACTTGGTCAGCCTCTTAAGGCCTTCCTTGACCTTGTTCAACTCTTCTTCCTTCAGATCAATTATCACGGCTAGGTTAGCCCCTGGCTGAGCATGATTCGGCACAGGGAGTTGAGCTGGAGGTGACCCATTAGCAGGAGGGGCACATGGAGCGTGTTGATATTCCTCGAAGACCAAAAGAGGCTCAGGTGTAGGCGAACCCATAGAGATAGTAAAGAGGACCTCGGGCTCTTCGGGAATAGGGACCCAATTTCGTTGCATCTCATCAACCTCGATTTGGAGGTTGTCAATCTTGGAAATAAGTTAGGCTAGAACTATTATCAAATCCTATCGCACATTCGGTACTTGGTCCGCATTCTCCATGGAAAGCAGGTGAAAGTGGATTCCATACTCGAAGGAAGTAGCGGGAGGATTGACGGAGCCTGGGGGGTTGACGTAAGACCGAAGCCAATAGGGAGCCAGACCAGGGGTCGGGTATGCGATTGACCAGAGAATGAGAAAGGATTCAAATTTATTTTTGAAAGAGAAGAGGAATAGTTTTTTTATTATAGGAGGAAAATATTTTTAACATTTTTGGAAAAGAGGAGGACAAAATGTTTTTGGGTAAAAAAAGGAGGAAAAATATTTATGGTAAAAGGAAGGAAAAATGCTTTTGGTATTTTGATAAGAGAGGGAAAAAAATGTTTTTGACACTTTTGGTAAAGAAAGAGGAAAAATGAGAAAAAAGGGTCTCATCGTGATTATTATTATTATTATTATTATTATTATTATTATTATTATTATTATTATTATTATTATTATTATTATTATTATTATTATTATTGTTATTGTTATTGTTATTGTTATTATCATTATTATTATGTTCTCACTTGTACTAGGTTTACCTAAATTCCGAAAGAAATGTCGGAAGGTACCCGATCCTGGAAAAATGGGGGTTAAAAAATATGTCAAATATAGTTGGACTTTTTGCCAGGCTTAATGGATAAGATCTCGTTTTACAAAAAGACGAATTCGTGCAAAACTTTGAGTGTCATGCCGACCCGTCATTTTGACAGAGTTTCAGATAGTAACCGACAAACTAAATATGAGTTCCCTAGGTCTGAGGACTATATGAGAGTATGCAGTTGTTGAGTTAATTAGAAGGGTTCCTTACTTTGACATGACTTTCACGATATACGTCTTGCTTTTTAGGGAAATCGATACGTGTGGACAAGCCATTTGATATGACTGAGTGTACGTGAATTGCCTCACTATATACCTCGTGAGGATAGTATGTGTGAGAACGAATTCTATATACTAGACGTACGTGAACAAATTCCCTGCGATATATCTCCCGTTATGACTTTGATCAAGCAGTACGATGCGGGGGGAACCGTTCGATATACGTCAAAGATACTTGGACAATGAAGGTAAGAGTCATATTACTTAGGCTAACTGTGACCTGTCGAATCAGAGCCCATCACAAAATGACCCCCTAGTTACGGGACAAAATTTGGTCAATAGCCATGCTCTTTGGTGTAGAAGTGTGCAAATTGCATAATTCTTGATTATTATTATATTATGGAGAGATTATTTTATTTAGCATGATGAGCGCTATACTAATAGGGAAGAATGTATACATGTCATGTAAATTTAGCATGGATCTTGAAGATTCTACTAAGCATGGATATGTAAGATTGAGTGATGTGTGAATATCTAAGAGTAGAGGTGCACACGGTTCGATTTGGGTCGGTTTTGAGACTAATTTGAGAACCGAAACGAGATCGGTCGGTTCCAAATTTTTGGAATCGTAACTGAACCGACAGTTATGCAGAACCGAACCAAACCGAACCAACAATTCCCGGATATGATCGAATCGGTTTTCGGTTCCAAAGTCATATTTCAAACTTAATGAAATCTTAAGATTAATGTATTTCATAAATAATTTTTTTAAGGTCAAAATTAATTTTGATCCTCAAGAACAAAAGTTAGAAACTCAGGTAATCACAAAAATATAAATGACAAGTGTTAAATATATAAAATAAATATATATGTAATTATAAATCGGTTCAGTCCCTGATTAGTTCAGTTCGGATCGATTTTCGAATTGAATTGTTTTTCCCTATAATCGAGAACCGAATGGAAGTATCGGTTTTGTTTTTTAGAACTAGAACCGAACCATTGGGAAAAAAAACAATCCAAACCGAACCAATGCAGTCGATTTGGTTTGGTTTATCGAATTTTTGGTTTCGTTGTGCACCTCTATCTAAGAGTGTGTGATAGTGAACCTAATCATGGATTAACTACAAATGGTGTGTGACAAGTGTGGGTGAGCATGGATATATACAAGTTTGATAAGTGGAGGTGTGTGTTAGTGACACCAATGCATGGATATTCTAAGTTGTGTGTGAAAGATGTTGATATAAGTGAAGTGTGAAGTGTACATGGAGAGTATCTACAAGTATGTGAGTGAGTAGTGATATAAGCATGAGGTAGATTTGTGTAAGAAGTAATAGAGGAGAAAAAAGGGAACATACAGGTAGGTGCATACGCACACAAGAAGAAAATGATAACTCCCATAAAAATAGAGTCTAGCCCTCTTACGATAAACAATGTCCCTAGCGGAGTCTCCACTGTGGCCATCCCTCTCCCTTCCCGGGAAGGTCTCGCGCCAACTTCCTCTAGGAGAGCTTTGGCCGTCGTCGATGTGGGGTGATGTAAAAAGATAGATTCTCCAGCATTTTTTGCACAAAATAGGCAAACGAACATGTCGCCACCTCGATAGAACAACATCAAAGACAAACTAATGCTCACGAAACTAATATTTCAGAGGTTCGGGGGATAATTTATGAAATGGGAAGGTGTTAGGCACCCATCTGTGACACCCCGACTAATTAAATACCAGGTAGCTACTCCTTTATTTAATCAATTCAAAATGTCAAGTTGGTTCAGTTAATAGCATCACTGCCGAAAACGTTTTAAAGATTACTAACCACCTAGTATTTAAAAAGTAAGTGCCAAATTTTAAGTTAAGTCTGATTAATATGCATAAAGAAATAATGGAAGAACAACATAATCCATTCACCATACGAAGTAATGAAATAACCAACAACAATAATATGAAATTCGGAGGAAAACTCCTCACAACAAACCCAACAAATGGAAATAATGATACAAGTCTGAATCCTGAATAATTACATGACAAAAGTCTGAAAAACTAAAATGGAAATGTCTCTAATAGAATTTGGGCAACATGCCCTACAACTGAAGAATACTGAATATGGAATCCAAATGATAGAAGCGTCTAAAAGCAAAACCCTGTAACTTCCACAAACAGCTACAGCTCGTCACCTGAATGAGTATCCTATGCATGGGGTCCTTGTGGCTGGGCACCTAAAATGGTTTTACAAAAAAATAGATTTGAAAGCAAACGGGTCAAAGCCCGAATGTGGAGATATTTTAAAAACCTGCAAGTGCTTTAAAAACATTTAAAACATTAAATGTAAAGTACATGTTAGGACGTGCACTCACACGAAATTCTCACCTCTCGTCTAACTGTGCACTCCTAACGTAAGTACCCATCTAAACTGACACAAACCACTAGCTAAGTGACATCATATCTAGCTAGACTGTCATAGGTTCTACCCTTAATACTCGGTTCCCATTAATATTATAACGATCTCAATTAAATAGGGGGCTTAACGTAAATTCAGGTTCTCATATAAAAGTAATACAACTCGTTATAGATTATCCTTTTTATGTTATTCCATAGTTATACACACAATACCATATGAAAGTTCCCATTTTACTAAGTGTATATTTTCCACAACATAAATATACAATATAAGCACCCCGAGACTAAGCTGCGGTGCACACATACTCTGTTATCCATCCCGGTACCTCACGTACATAAGGATCACATATTCCGAATCTCTCAGGAATAGTTCACAGATAACAACATCACAAATAATGGAGGTGAACACAGTCACATCACATGGGTCACGCACATACCTGCGTTCCCACGATCAGCAGACTTATTAACGTCCCAATAAGTCCTTCTCTGACCTATGTTCATCGAGGTTACCAGTCTAAATCCGGGCAACACAAGGATTAGAGGGCCCTAAGCGAACGTAAACCTCCCGTGATAGCAATTATGGTAGGTATGTCATACACATAAATCAATACATATACTAAGTATGCACACGTCTTAGTAATCACCATAATATATTGGTACATATCTTTTCTCGTACTGACATATAATACTACACCATTTATATGTCCCCGGTTAATATAATTAATTAGGCCGTCAATAGCTCACATCGTAATAGACACTCACGTCCTACTTCATATTTTCCCTTAGGTTCAATCTACACTTCTAGGTTTGACTCCTCATTATATCCCAACCATCCCAAATATATCAATTACTCATCAAGGAAAGGCTATCTCTACCTATACACAAGGTTACGGGGTACTCGGGATCAAAACAGGCTAAAAAGCCTAAACTGTCAACTCGTTCGAAGTCTTGTTCGAACGAGACTTCGTTCGAACGAACTGAGTCTTCTAACGAGATCTCGTTCGAACGAAGTGGGCTTTCTAACGAGATCTTGTTCGAACGATCTCATCAAACGAACTTCACCCTCGTTAGAAGTCAATGTTCAACTCGTTAGAATCTCGTTCGAACGAGCTCGTTCGAACGACCTGGGAAGGCCTTCTAACGAACGACCAGTTTCGTACCCAGAATTTCTACTTTCGTTTTTCACCAATTTCTACTCCTTAATTCTCCTCTAAAATTCGTCCCAACAATGTTTAAAGGTCACTAATCAATCCTAAACATATTATAGTCACATACTAACGTGTTTTAAAGGATTAATTCATCCTAATCATCATTAAATCACAAGTCTCTACACTTTTTCCCCAATTTTCAAGAACATAAACCCTAGAATTTATCATCATCGATTCCCAGAATTTAATCCGTTTTTATATCACATAAATTAGTAATTCTCTTAATTCAATCTTACAATAATGTTTCTACATGCAAACCTACATCCAAGATTAAACTAACAACTCCAATTTCATGGATTTTCCTTTATCTCCCAAACAAGAATGATTATTAAGATTTCTAACATGGAAGAAACATTTACTCCATAAAATGTAAATTAAACCACTTGCCTTGATTCAATCTCAGATTTTGATGACAATTTGAAGGAGTTCCCTCTCTCTTTCTGCAGAATTCCCTTCTCTCTCTCTCTCTCCAAGATTTCTTCTCCAATGGCTATGGTGGCTAGGGTTTGTTTTGGGAAAAGTAATTAGAAACCTAATTCTAATAACCTACGTAGCCTATTGGGTTAACAAGGGTTGGTTAGTGTCTTAGTGGGTCAAATCCACATCAGATATAATTTATTAATTTTCGTCACTTTTAATTTCCAAAAATACAAAATTACCAAAATACCCTTTATGTTGCCGGTATGGCCTGAAAATACCCCGGGACCCAAACTAAACCCCCGGCTAGTGTTTTCTGACTATCTCGACCCTTCCGAACGCGTTGTCACACTCAAAACGACCATACGGCTAATAGAATTTAAATTCACTTTTATAATTAAAAAATTATATACCATGACGCGATTGTCCGCGTCTCAACAAAATTTCCAAATTGCCGTATTTCAATCTCACGACAAATTTATTCATATATAATCATATATGCACATATAATCAAATACCAACTCGCATATCGCTAGTATTTTAACCCGAATTAATTTCCAATTAATACGCATTTAATTAATTAATCCCATAAAATAAATATCACAAAAATACGGGGTATTACATACTTCCCCCCTAATAACTGAATTTCGTCCCGAAATTCGTAACTAGATAGTACCTGGTAAGAACAACTCTGGATAATGTTCCCGCATCTCATCCTCGCGCTCCCATGTGGACTCCTCGACATTATGATGTCGCCACTGAACACGCACTAACGGAACGATCTTTGACCGCAGTTTCCGCTCACTTCGGTCGAAAATAGCAATTGGCCCCTCCTCGTAGGAGCTATCCGGTTGGAGATAGATGTACTCCAAAGCAATATGAGTATGAGCCAAATTGTCTCTAAGATATTTCCTTAGCAAGGAAATATGAAACACATCGTGAATCTGATGTAAATGTTCCGATAATCCAAGCCTATACGCAACCGGTCCAATCCGCTCAATAATAGGAAATGGTCCCACATATCTCGGTGCCAACTTCCCTTTCTTTCCGAAACGCATAATCCCCTTCATAGGAGATACTCTGAGAAAAACTTGGTCCCCCACTTGGAACTCCCTGAAGAACCTCTTCGCATCAGCATAGCTCTTCTGTCTGTCTTGAGCTACCCGAATGCGACTCCGAATCAATTCTATCCTCGCCGAAGTATCCTGAATCACTTCCGGCCCAAGTAATTTGTTGTCCCCCACCTCCAACCAACATACTGGGTAACGACAAGGTCTACCGTACAACGCCTCAAATGGAGCCATGCCAATAGTGAACTGATATGAGTTGTTGTAAGCAAACCCTACCAGTGGAAGGTACTGCTCCCATCCACCCCCGAAATCAATGATACTCATACGTAGTATGTCCTCCAACATCTGGTTTGTACGCTCTGTTTGCCCATCAGTCTGTGGGTAGTACGCCGTACTCAACCGCAATTCCGTGCCCATGGCCTCCTGAAAACTCTCCCAAAACCGTGAAACAAATATCTTGTCTCGGTCAGACACGATATTTAGGGGCACACCGTGAAGTCTCACTATCTCTGCAATAAAGAGCTGGGCATACTGTCCCGCAGTGTAGTCTGTCCTTACGGGTAGAAAATGAGCGACTTTGGTCAACCTGTCCACAATTACCCAAATGGAGTCGTGACCTCTCTGCGACGTAGGCAATCCCGTGATAAAGTCCATGGATATGCTCTCCCACATCCACATCGGGACCTCCAACGGCTGTAGCAGTCCTGCCGGTCTTTGATGATCCACTTTTACTAGCTGACAAGTGGCGCATTTAGAAACAAACTCAGCAATATCTCTCTTCATCCCGCTCCACCAATACTGACGTCCCATGTCTTGGTACATTTTGTCCCCACCGGGATGTACTGCGAACCGTGAGCCGTGCGACTCGGCCATCACCTCGTACCGTAATTCCTCCCCTTCCGGAACTACTAACCTCCCATTGAAGCGTAATCCCCCGTCTGAGCTAATGGTATAGGACTCGGCTCCCTCTGCTAGTAATCGAACTATCTGCTCCTGACAGAACGAGTCATCTGCTTGTGCTTTTACCACTCTCGTGACAATCTGCGGCGTAACAGTCATTACCGACATGAATGATCGGGCCACTGCATCCTGGTGTCCTAATTCTTTCCACTTGGCCTTCCACACCTCTGCCACTTCATCTGCTGGCCTATGGCTCAACGCGTATGCTACCACGTTAGCCTTCCCCGGGTGGTACTGGATATCAAACTGGTAGTCCTTCACAAACTCAAGCCACCTACGATGTCGCATATTCTACTCCTTCTGTGTGAATAAGTACTGTAGGGACTTGTGGTCCGTGAACAATCGAAACTTCTCCCCCAAAAGGTAATGCCTCCAAATACGAAGGGCGAATACCACTGCCGCCAACTCCAAGTCATGAGTGGAGTAATTCTTCTCGTGAGGCTTTAGCTTATGGGAAGCATAAGCTATGGCCTGATTCTCCTGCTGCAATACACCTCCCAGTCCTTGTAGGGACGCATCGGTGTATACTAGATACTCAACTCCCGGTCTCGGCAATGCTAACACAGGTGCTGAGGTCAACTTATCCTTCAATTCATCGAATGCCAACTGACAGGCATCGCTCCAGATGAATGGCACACCTTTACGAGTCAGATGTGTCAAAGGACCCGCTATCTTCAAAAATCCCCGAATGAACCTCCTGTAGTATCCTGCTAGACCCAAGAAACTACGAATCTCCATTGGTGTCGTGGGCTGCCCCCACTCCCTCACCGCGGATACCTTCCCCGGATCAACAGATATTCCCCGGTCGGAAATAATATGTCCCAAAAACTGGACCTCCTTCAGCCAAAAACCGCATTTCTCATACTTTGCATACAACTCATTCTAACGTAGTGTCTGCAAAACTTGCCTCAAATGCTCAGCGTGCTCCTCCTCTGTCTGGGATTAAACCAGAATATCATCGATGAAGACAATGACAAACTGATCTAGGAAATCCCTGAACACTCTATTCATCAAGTCCATAAACACTGCTGGAGCATTGGTCAAACCAAACGGCATAACCCGAAACTCGTAAGAACCATATCTCGACAAGAACGCAGTCTTCGAGACATCTTCCTCCCTGATACGCAACGGATGGTATCCCGGTCTCAAATCAATCTTCGAGAAGAAAGAAGCTCCTCTCAACTGGTCGAATAAGTCATCGATTCGAGGCAACGGATACTTATTCCGTATCGTGACCTTATTCAACTCTCGGTAGTCCACACACAATCTCAGTGAACCATCTCTCTTCTTCACAAACAAAACTGGAGCGCCCCAAGTAGAGGTACTCCTGCGAATAAAGCCCTGACCTAACAGCTGCTCTATCTGATCTCGTAGCTCTTGCATCTCTGTCGGAGCCATACGGTACGGTGCGCGTGCTATAGGTCTCGTATCTGGCAATAGGTCCATAACAAAGTCTATCTCTCGACTGGGGGGTAGGCCTGGTATCTCCTGAAACACATCCGAATACTCCCTGACAACAGGGATCGAATCTAAAGGAATCACAACCTCCTTAGAGGTATCCTCCTCTAGGTAATACAAATGAGCGGTCGAGCCTCCCTCTGGGCGAGGCATCGCCACTACAAACATCTCTTGCCCCGGAATGGCAAAAACAATGCTCCCACCGAAGCAATCAATCATGGCTCTATAATCAGCGAGCCAATCCATACCGATGATCACATCGTGAACATGCATATCTAATACCAACATATCTGCAGGTAATACCAGACTACCAATCTCTACCCCTACTCCCCGGCATATAAAGAAAATGAGTGACCCACTCCCCAATGGTGAGTCTACACACGTCACTGTGCTCTCTGCCGTAGCTAACAACCCTAAGGCTTTCGCAAAATATGTGGCTATAAAGCAATGTGTTGCCCCCGTATCAAACAAAACCCGACCCATAGTACCATGGATAGGAAACGTACCCTCAATCGCGGGTGGTGCCTGCGGAGCTGCTGCCTGGTGGACATTATAGACACGTCCATACTGTAATTGTCCCTGCTGCACAGGAACTGCTGGAATGGCTGGAAGAGTTGGCACCTGGGCTGGAGCTGGGAGGGCTGGTGGAAAAAGTGGCCTCTATAGCTCATGTCGAGCACCTTGCAGCTACTGCGGGGCACTGCCCCTATCAGGACAGTCCTGGCGTTTATGGCCAGTCTTGCCACAAACAAAACACTTCCCCGGGAAGTTTCCCCCTCTCTGTCCCTGCTGCCCCCGGCCCTGGTAGCCGTTACCATTCCTCCACTGGCCCTGCTGAAACTGATGCTGACCATTCTGACCCTGCTGGTGTTGATGGCCGTTCGGACCCTGATGGCCCTGACGGAAACCTCCCTGTCCGTGCCTATAATTCTCTGATCTGAACCTCTTCTGATCCCCCTGCTGGGAACGCTGCTCACCCTGTCTCTGCCCCTAAACAGATTGTGCCCCACTAGCACCATGTCCTCCAGTCCTGCCCTGATGGCTAGACTCTCCCGATATCTTGACTTCAGCCATATGAAAGCGGTGATCCTGGCAGTGTAACAAAGTAGCGTTAACCACATCAGAATAAGTGGCCAACGAAAGGTTCCCTAACAGATGCTGACGGATTCTCCATGTCAACCCATCGGTGAATTTCTCAATCTTCTTCTTTTCTGTCGGTATCTCATCCGGAACAATGTTCAACAGATTCGTGAACTCGGCCTCATACTCGGCCATGGTCTTACCCTCTTGCTTCAGATTCATTAGTTTCCTCCTCATTTCCGTGTGAAAAGCTAACGGAAAGTACTTGCGGTCGAACCGCACCCAAAAGTCCTGAATAGTGAGAGTATCCCTCTCCTCCACGATGGTAATAGACTCCCACCACTACAGTGCCGATTCAACTAGCTTGAAAGTAGCTAGCACCTACTTTTGAACATCCATGCACTCATACATCCTCAAGTGCCTCTGCATATCCTTCCTCCACTGGCTCGAGACTACCACATCTGAGCTACCTGCAAACTCTGGCGGATGCGCTTTCTGAAAAGCGTCACGTACACGTTCCCAAGCAGACGGGAATGCATTTGCCTATACTGGCGCAGCAACCGGCGCCTGAGGTGGTGCCTGCTGAACTACGGCAATTGCGGCATTTACCGCTTGGGCTACTATAGCTGCAACCTCAGCGGCGTTCATCATGCCCTGAACTGGAGCGGGCTGGGGTTCGGGCATTGCATCCCTGGGAACTCGTCGTGCACGTCGTGGAGGCATCTGAAATAAGAATAAAGTTTATAAGTTCACAGTTTATAAACTTAAAATAGCTGAAGAACGAAGCATACACAAAAGAGTACAACAGTCCTAAAATATAGGGCTCTATATCAAAGAAAACTTAGCGAAAACATAATAGCCGTACAGATCCTAAAGGACACTAGAACCTGATGCTCTGATACCACCTGTGACACCCCGACTAATTAAATACCAGGTAGCTACTCCTTTATTTAATCAATTCAAAATGTCAAGTTGGTTCAGTTAATAGCATCACTGCCGAAAACGTTTTAAAGATTACTAACCACCTAGTATTTAAAAAGTAAGTGCCAAATTTTAAGTTAAGTCTGATTAATATGCAAAAAGAAATAATGGAAGAACAACATAATCCATTCACCATACGAAGTAATGAAATAGCCAACAACAATAATATGAAATTCGGAGGAAAACTCCTCACAACAAACCCAACAAATGGAAATAATGCTACAAGTCTGAATCCTGAATAATTACATGACAAAAGTCTGAAAAACTGAAATGGAAATGTCTCTAATAGAATTTGGGCAACATGCCCTACAACTGAAGAATACTGAATATGGAATCCAAATGATAGAAGCGTCTACAAGCAAATCCATGTAACTTCCACAAACAGCTACAGCTCGTCACCTGAATGAGTATCCTATGCATGGGGTCCTTGTGGCTGGGCACCTAAAATGGTTTTACAAAAAAATAGATTTGAAAGCAAACGGGTCAGAGCCCGAATGTGGAGATATTTTAAAAACCTGCAAGTGCTTTAAAAACATTTAAAACATTAAATGTAAAGTACATGTTAGGACGTGCACTCACATGAAATTCTCACCTCTCGTCTAACTGTGCACTCCTAACGTAAGTACCCATCTAAACTGACACAAACCACTAGCTAAGTGACATCATATCTAGCTAGACTGTCATAGGTTCTACCCTTAATACTCGGTTCCCATTAATATTATAACGATCTCAATTAAATAGGGGGCTTAACGAAAATTCAGGTTCTCATATAAAAGTAATACAACTCGTTATAGATTATCCCTTTTATGTTATTCCATAGTTATACACACAATACCATATGAAAGTTCCCATTTTACTAAGTGTATATTTTCCACAACATAAATATACAATATAAGCACCCCGAGACTAAGCTGCGGTGCACACATACTCTGCTATCCATCCCGGTACCTCACGTACATAAGGATCACATATTTCGAATCTCTCAGGAATAGTTCACAGATAACAACATCACAAATAATGGAGGCGAACACTGTCACATCACATGGGTCACGCACATACCTGCGTTCCCACGATCAGCAGACTTATTAACGTCCCAATAAGTCCTTCTCTGACCTATGTTCATCGAGGTTACCAGTCTAAATTCGGGCAACACAAGGAATAAAGGGCCCTAAGAGAACGCAAACCTCCCGTGATAGCAAGTATGGTAGGTATGTCATACACATTAATCAATACATATACTAAGTATGCACACGTCTTAGTAATCACCATAATATATTGGTACATATCTCTTCTCGTACTGACATATAATACTACACCATTTATATGTCCCCGGTTAATATAATTAATTAGGCCGTCAATAGCTCACATCGTAATAGACACTCACATCCTACTTCATATTTTCCCTTAGGTTCAACCTACACTTCTAGGTTTGACTCCTCATTATAACCCAACCATCCCAAATATATCAATTACTCATCAAGGAAAGGCTATCTCTACCTATACACAAGGTTACGGGGTACTCGGGATCAAAACAGGCTAAAAAGCTTAACTGTCAACTCGTTCGAAGTCTCCTTCGAACGAGGCTGTTCGAACGAGACTTCGTTCGAACGAACTGAGTCTTCTAATGAGATCTCGTTCGAACGAAGTGGGCTTTCTAACGAGATCTCGTTTGAACGATCTCATCGAACGAACTTCACCCTCGTTAGAAGTCAATGGTCAACTCGTTAGAAGCTCGTTCGAACGAGCTCGTTCGAACGAGCTCGTTCGAATGACCTGGGGAGGCCTTCTAACGAACGACCAGTTTCGTACCCAGAATTTCTACTTTCGTTTTTCAACAATTTCTACTCCTTAATTCTCCTCTAAAATTCGTCCCAACAATGTTTAAAGGTCACTAATCAATCCTAAACATATTATAGTCACATACTAATGTGTTTTAAAGGATTAATTCGTCCTAATCATCATTAAATCACAAGTCTCTACACTTTTTCCCCAATTTTCAAGAACATAAACCCTAGAATTTATCATCATCAATTCCCAGAATTTAATCCGTTTTTATATCACATAAATTAGTAATTCTCTTAATTCAATCTTCCAATAACGTTTCTACATGCAAACCTACATCCAAGATTAAACTAACAACTCCAATTTCATGGGTTTTCCTTTATCTCCCAAACAAGAATGATTATTAAGATTTCTAACATGGAAGAAACATTTACTGCATAAAATGTAAATTAAATCACTTGCCTTGATTCAATCTCAGATTTTGATGATGATTTGAAGGAGTTCCCTCTCTCTTTCTGCAGAATTCCCTTTTATCTCTCTCTCTCCAAGCTTTCTTCTCCAATGGCTATGGTGGCTAGGGTTTGTTTTGGGAAAAGTAATTAGAAACCTAATTCTAATAACCTACGTAGCCTATTGGGTTAACATGGGTTGGTTAGTGGCTTAGTGGGTCAAATCCACATCAGATATAATTTACTAATTTTCGTCACTTTTAATTTCCAAAAATACAAAATTACCAAAATATCATTTATGTTGCCGGTATGGCCTAAAAATACCCCGGGACCCAAACTAAACCCCCGGCTAGTGTTTTCTGACTATCTCGACCCTTCCGGACGCGTGGGCGCACTCAAAATGACCATACGGTTAATAGAATTTAAATTCACTTTTATAATTAAAAAATTATATACCATGACGCGATTGTCCGCATCTCAACAAAATTTCCAAATTGCCGTATTTCAATCTCACGACAAATTTCATAATTCAATATTCATATATAATCATATATGCACATATAATCAAATACCAACTCGCATCTCGCTAGTATTTTAACCCGGATTAATTTCCAATTAATACGCATTTAATTAATTAATCCCATAAAATATATATCACAAAAATACGGGGTATTACACCATCCCGCCCTTTTGGTCTCTCACGATCTTGAGTTACTTTTTCCCTTAATTTCTCCATGAAGTGTGTGTGTGTGTATACATAGATGGAGATCGGAATCTCCCGACCAAAATCTTGGAAAATATAGAGTGAGGACATCCATAGGAATATTCCCAAAATAATATCTTGAAAATACGATGTATGCATTTATTGAGATATTAATTGTTATGATGAAACGATAATATATGTTAGATAAAATGAAAATATGGATCACAAATATAATATATATTAAATAATGTATAGATGAAAAGGATGCAAATGCGAAATGGGAAAATTGGAAAATTGGAAAATTGGGAAATTGGACTTGAGTGGGTTTTAGGCCGAGAGGCCTACGTAGCCTATAAAAGAATCAAAGTCCATGTAGTTCGCATGCAGCATAGGTGTGGGGTTTATCCCATAGATTCGAACCAGAATTTATTATATATGTGTATGTAGAAAATTTATTTTAGTTTTGAGAAATGGTGGTGGATAATTATGTTGAAATTTATAGGTGTAACCCTCTTTTTCTTTATTTAGGGTTTATTCATAGAAAATAAAGTATGTGAAGTATAACTAAATAAAGAATGAAGTATTAATGTGTATGAACTAAAGTGAAAACTAAATTAAGAATTGGTGTAACTAATGCGAAAATAAAGAATTTAAAGAGAAGGAAGGACTTTTAGACCTTCTTTGAAGATTTGAGGCTTCATCTTGATCTTTGATGATCTCCCTTGGATGAGAGAGAATGAGATTTCGCTAAATTGGGTATGAAAATGATGGGAATGAAAGATGGAAAGGAATTTCACACAAGAAAACTTTGTTGATTGCAAGAGAATGTTGCTAAGATCACTAATATTGATGGATTTGAGGTGTGTCCTGAGAGTGAGGTCATGCCCTATATTTATAAGTTGGGGGTGATGATCGACAAAGCCCTAGCCCTGCCAATTGACAGGTAACCCTATATACACTGCCAATAGGTAGGGAAATGGGCCTGCCAATTGGCAGTCTTGTGCAGATTTCTCCCCAAAAATGTGCGTAGAACGCAACTCGTAAATCTGAATTGTGCACGAGGAATAGCATTAGAAAGGTAATTCGGAGACCTTCAAGAGTCCTTTGGATTAGTCTCGGGTCCAAAGTTCACTTTGGGTCAAATAAGTCTCGAAAGCGCTCATCGGTCATTTGGACGGGAGATCGTTGGACGGTAATGGATTGTTCGTCCAAACCGTACGTCAGAATCGCACACGGGCGGACTATTGGAAAGTTTATGCGAGGTACTTCAACATTCCAAAGAGCTTCGCTTGGTTCGAAGAGTTGACTTTGGTCAACTAGGGCTCAAAAGTGCCTGCTGACCTTTCGAACTAAAACGTGTCATTCGTCCATACCATAAGGCTAATTTATACATGGGACGTGCCTTTGGAAAGGATATTTAGTTCCCTTAGAATATTCATTCAATTTTGTCGAGATGAAGAGTGTACCTTAGTCAAACGGATCCCTAGAGCGCCCGGTGGCGTTCGGATCAATTTTGGATGGAAAAGGGATCACTCGTTCGAACGGTTATGTCATTTCACGTATGGGGAAAACTATTGGAAAGGGGTTTTATTGCCCTTCGAAGATTCAACGAGATTTCTCTCTGATAATGAAGTTAACTGGGGTCAAATCAGGGCTTGGGAGCGCTCGGTGGCTTTCAAATTGATTTTCGATGGTAAAATGGTCCATTCGTCTGAACTGTTTTACTGATTTCGAACCATTTTCCCGATTTGTGCATGGGGAAGATCGTTAAAAAGGGGATTTAAAGCCCTTTATAGATTTAATGATCTTTATCTTTGATAATAGAGTTGATCAGAGTCAAACGAGGCTTAGAACCACTCGATTACCTCCAGATCGATACTCAGAGTATGACCTAAGGTTTGTAGTGAAATGGGGAGGTGCTAGGGACCCAAGGAGAGACTTAAGGGATCCTATAATATGGTGTCTACACTTAAAAAAATGATTCATGAGATCCATGAACACTGTTGGCACATTGGCGACTCCAAATGTCATCACACTAAACTCATAGTACCCATATCGTCTTACAAAAGTAGTCTTAGGAACATCCGCCTCCCTGACGCACTACCGATGATAGACGGACCTCAAATATATCTTGGAGAATTAAGCTTCTCCCCTCAACTGGTCGAATAGATCATCAATCCGAGGTAGAGGATACTTATTTCGAATCGTGACCTTATTCAACTCTCTATAATCAATACACATTAAAGCGACCCATTATTCTTCTTGATGAATAACACCGGTGTGCCCCATGGTGAAGTACTTCATCTAATAAAACCCTGCCTCAAAGAGATACTGAATCTACTCCCTCAACTCCCACATCTCAGATGGGGTCATACTGTAAGGCGCTCGATCTATAGGTCTCGTAACTAGCGCTAGGTAAATAACAAACTTAATTTCTTGGCTTGGATTTAACCCGGGTATGCCCTGAATTACGTCCTCAAACTCCCTCACGATCGAAATTGAGTCTAATGACACAATTACCCCCTGTGAGGTCTCCTCCTCAATTTAATACAAATGTGTACTCTACTCTTCCTAGAGAAGAGGCATCACCACTAAGAAAATCTTCTTCCCTGGCATAGAGAATACAATACTCCTCCTAAAACAATCTACCATTTCCCAATATCCAGATTACCAATCTATCTCCAAGATAACGTCATACCCCTCAATTTTGAACACAATAAGATCAGTGGCTACACAAAATCTACCTATATCGATATCCACAACCCTACAGATCAAGTGTGTAAGTGACCCACTAACCATCGGTGACTCCACACACATAAGGAGTCTACCATATGTCTCTAGTAGGCCTACAGCTCGTGAAAATAGAGTTGCAATGAAAGAATGTCATGCTCCAGTATCAAATAGAATCCTACCCGCAAGACCGTGAATAGGAAATGTACCCATTATTGTTAGGGGTTCCTGTGGGGATTTCTGTATGGGGCATCACAGATGTGATAGACACGCCCGTACGGTAACTGTCCATACTATAGTGGGGCGGGTGGGGTGGGTGCCGAAAGTTGCCTCTGTGACTGCTGCTCCTACGGGTCACCAAGCTCCTACGGTGCTCTCCACTGTTATGGGCAATCCTTGCTATTGTGTCCCGTGCCCACAAATAAATCATCGGCTTAGAAAATCTCTCTGTTTCTAGCCCTTATGTCCCTAACGGTGCTGACCCCGCTGTTGGCCTTACTAGCCTCGAGGCTGTAGGCCTTTCCTATTATTCCTTTGGCCCTGGCGGCACTAAGGGACCTGCTGCTGCTAAGGTCCCTAGTGGCCCTACCTGTAATTTCCTTTGAGGCGATAGCCAACAGATCTGAACCTCTTGGCCTGATCCCCCTGTCGGGAATCCTGCCCCTAGTGTTTGCCTTACTGCTGCTACTGTGGTGCTCCACTAGAAATTCTCCCTCCTGCCTTGCCCTAATGGATGGTCTCACCTCCTCTATTGATTCCCTTCACATAAAAGTGATGATCCTGGGAGTGTAACCATGCGACATTGACGGCATCGGTATAAGTCATCAATGCAAAGTTACTGATCAAGTGTTGCCTGATCCTCTAGGCTAAACCATCCATAAACTTCGCCTTCTTTCTTTCTTCATTGTTAATCCCATCTGGTATAAAATTAGCTAAATGAGTGAACTCCTCCTTATATTCGTCCACTAAACGATCACACTGAGTCACCTTACAAAACTTCTTTTGCAACTCAGTCTCTACGGATGGTGGAAAGTATTTGCGATCAAACTACACCAAAAATCAGCAATAGTCATAGTACCCTCTTTATAACAGTGGTAACCGACTCCCACAACTATAATGGTGCTCCAACCAACCTGAAAGTGGCCATCATCTGTTCCTACACCTTACAGCCATACGTAAGTGGCACTAAATATCCTTGTTCCACTAGCACATCGCAATCATATCAAAACTCCCTTGAAACTATAGTGGATAGTCCTTCTGGAAGGCCTCCCTAACCCTCTGCCACTCTGTAGCCTTGGGTGTGCCTGAATAACTGGTGCCACTTGCTGTGGTGGCTTCTAATTTGAGGGAAATGGTGAGCCATGGCTGTCATCACTGCATTAACTACCTGTGCCATAATTATTTCCACCTCTACTGTTGACACTGACCTCTATGGTGGATGTGGATGTGGCTGCGGTGCCTTTGGCTCTGGCTAAGCCTCCCTCGCATTATTCCTAGGTGCTGCTCTCACCATTCGTCTTCTTCTAGGTGGCATCTGAAAACCTATTCGAATTATATGAGTTCACAGTCAATACAATTATTTTAGTAGAAAAACGAAGATCAAATCCATAATTATGAATGCAACATTCCTAATAATAGGGCTCTAGATCAAGAAATGTTACGCTGAAATTATAGTAAGCCGTACAAATCCTATGAACACTAGAACCTGATGCTCTGATACCATATGTGATACCCCGCCTATTTAAACCACGGGTGATCAGTCCTTCATTAAAATAAACAGGAATCCCATTTGGTTCATTTTTAGCATAATTGTTGAATTTTTTTTAGTTACTAATCACTTATGTCAAATCAAAATGGTTTCAAATTTTATCTTTATTATGACCACATGAGGGAATAAAATAAATGAACTAAACTATTCATACATAAATATACTCTGAGCAATCACACGATAGATATATAAATAAATGATACCGAATATACCATCGGTTCTCTAATTACATAAACCAACAACAATCTGAAATAAGTAAAACTAGATTTGACATACAGTATGATGCATAACTGAATAAAATAAATATTCTATAGGACAACGCGTCCAGATGAACTACAAAGGAAATCTCCTATTAAGAATGAATGAGCTGAAGCATCTAAAGTAATCTCCTGCAAGCCTCCACGTTGTTGCAGCTATGCATCTCTGGATAGGATCTCTAAGCTTAGCATACTTGTAGCTGGACACCTAAAAGCTTTTGAAAATAATTTTGAAGCGGGTCAGATCCCAAGAAAAACATTTTGAAAATATTTTGCAAGTATTTAAATCACAATTTAAATCAGTTATTTATTACACATGTAATAACCACGTACACTTCCTTGAGATCCTCACCTCTCAACTAATGTGCATGCCCAACGTATAATACCTAACTAGTATCCCCTTCCCAAGTAGATTATGTATCTGACTACTCTCGATAAGTCTAGTTCCCTCGTATTTCCCCTATGAAACGGTACTACATTCTCAATAACATAATCATTTATTCCTATTTTGTTATTGAGTCAATTATTTAAATTTCACTACTTAAAGCCTTTTAGATATCCACCATCTATTAATTTTATAGTCTCACATAAGTAGATATATCACACTGGTATATATTCATCACACATATAATATATACACAACTTAGCATCCCCGAAATGCCCCTCTTGATGTTGGCATACTCTGCTATCAAGTCCATGTACCTGTCGTACTCAATCAAGGATTATAGGTTCAGCATGTCTCCTTGAACCCAAAATCAATCAAGACAACAATAAAGGTGAACATGGCTCCAAAACTTTGGGATATGCATAAACCTAACATACCCAAATGACCTGCCAGTCATACTAATACACTATACATAATGGGCAACCGCACTAAGTTCCATGTTCCGGGGCACAAATCCAGACCTCACTAGAATCGTCAAGGTGGGATCACCCTCTGCGCAGAAACCTCATGATAGCAGGTAGCGTAGTTATGTTTGCACACATAATCAAATCATATATATAGGTATTCACACAACCTATATACATATTTTATTGAGTGAGTATGGACACAACCATAATTTATCAACTCATAAATAGTATATATCGCTCGTATATTCAATGTACC
Source organism: Sambucus nigra (assembly GCA_949130495.1). Lineage (NCBI taxonomy): Eukaryota > Viridiplantae > Streptophyta > Magnoliopsida > Dipsacales > Adoxaceae > Sambucus > Sambucus nigra. Next base: position 675,640,572 of record OX422213.1, read on the forward strand.
ATTAATTTCAATTAAAATTCCAAATCATATAATTTTGACTATCGCTCACTACTTTAAGGGTCCTAGTTACACCTTACATTATATGTATTTATTCCCATTGTATACTATTGATCGTAAACATAGGTTCGCTCATCAATATGTGACCCGTCTTGTATTTCATTCATTACTTAATTACAGATATTTTCACAATTATCTAGATCCTTAACTCGTCTCAATTTATGTAAACCCAATCCCCTCACTAGGCCTACTAACATGTTCATATTCCGCTCTATAGTTTAAAATAGTCCCAAAAAGTCCCCTCGTGAATTATCCAAAATTTCAAGGTTTAAAGCAAAAAGGGAAAATTTTCAATTCTGGGCCAAACGGATTGTTCGTTCGAAGGGTTATGCCATTTTTGCGCACGGGGCGAACAGTTAGAAAGGGGTTTCATTGACCTTTGAAGATTCAAAGATCTTTTACTCTGACAATAAAGTTGATCGGGGTCAAATCGGGGCCCTGGAATGCTCGGTGGCCTCCAGATTGATATTCGGTAATAAAATAGTTCATTCGTCCAAACCATCATGATGATTCATTCATGGGGAAGACCATTAAAAGGGGATTCAGAGCCCTTTGATGATTCAATCAGATTTTGCTCTGACAATAGAGTTGATCAGAGTCAAACGGGTCCTGGGAGCGCCTGATGGCCTCTAGATCGGTACTCGGAGTATGACCTAGGGTTTGTAGTGAAATGGGGAGGTGTTAGGGACCTAAGGAGAGACTTAGGGGGTCCTATAATATGGTGTCTACACTCTAAAAAAACTCAATTCATCAGATCCATGAACATTATTAGCGTATTGGTGAGTCTAAATGGCCTCACCCTAAACTCATAGGACCTATATCGTGTTAGAAAAGAAGTCTTAGGAACGTCCTCCTCCCTGACGCTCTACTGATGATAGCCAGACCTCAAATATGTCTTAGAGAAGTAAGATTCTCCCCTCAGCTATTGAACAAATCATCAATCCAAGACAGTGGATACTTATTTCGAATCGTGACCTTATTCAACTCTCTGTAATTAATACACAATCGAAGCAACCCATCCTTCTTCTTGATGAACAACATTGGTGTGCCCCATGGTGAAGTACTCCCTCTAATAAATCCCTTCCCCCAAGCGCTGCTAAATCTACTCCCTCAACTTTTGCATCTCAGATGGGGGAATACAATAAGGCGCTCGAGCTATAGGCCTCGTACCAAGTGCTAGTCAATAACAAACTCAATTTCTTGGTTGGGTGATAAACACGGGTATGTCCTGAAATACATCCTCAAACTCCTTCACAACTAGAATCGAGTCTAAAGACCCAACCACATCTTGTGAGGTCTCTTCCTCAGTGTAATACAGATGTGTGCACGACCCTTCCTGGGGAAGAGGCATCGCCACTAAGAACATCTCCTTACCTGGAATAGAGAATACATTAGTCCTCCCAAAAAAATTAGTTATCGCCCAATATCCAGCTAACCAATCCATCCCCAAGATAACGTCATAACCCTCCATGTCAAACACAATAAGATCGGCAGCTAAACATAGTTTACCTATATTAATATACACACCCCTATAAATCATGTATATAAGCGACCCAATACACATCGGTGACTCCACACACATAAAAAGGGTACCAGCTATCTCTAATGGTCCTGCAGATCGTGAAAATCAAGTTGCTATGAAAGAATTTGATGCCCTAGTATCAAATAGAATCCTACTCATGAGCCCGTGAATAGGAAATGTACTCGCTACTACTGGTGGTGCCTGTGGGGCCTGTTGTATAGAGGAATTATGGACGGTATAGACGCGCTCAACTGTAACTGTCCTTGTTGTAGTGGGGTGGGGGGGCTGGTGCCGTAGGGCCTCTGTGCCTAATTCTCCTACGGGGCACCCTGTTGCTACGGTGATCTCCCCTATTATGGGAAATCCCTCTTCTTTTGGCCCGTATGCCCACAAATAAAGCATTGGCCTAAAAATATCTCTGTCTATGGCCCTAATGGTGCTGACCCTGTTTTTGGCCCTACTGGCCTTGACCATACTAGCCTCCCCCATTATTCCATTTGACCTGGCGACCCTGAGGGAATTTCTGCTGTTGAGGACCCTATTGGCCTTGCCTGTAATTGCACACGGGTCGATAGCCCCCAGATCTAAACCTCTTGGCCTGATCCCCTATCGGGAATTCTTCCCTTGGTGTTTGCTTGACTGCTCCTGTCTTGTTGCTCCACTATCACCGCTCCCTCCTGTCCTGCTCTGCTGCTCGCCTCACCTCATCTATTTCTTCCAGTCTCATGGAAGCGATGATCCTGAAAGTGTAACCGTGCGGCATTAACGATATCAATATAAGTCACCATTGCGGGGTTGCCGATTAAGTGCCCTGATCCTCCAGGCTAAACCATCCATAAACTTCACCTTCTTCCTTTCTTCATTGTTCACCTCATTTGGTACAAAATTAGCTAAATGAGTGAAATCCTCCTCATATTCGACCACGAAACGATCACCCTGATCACGTCACTGAACTTCTTCTGCATCTCTATCTCTACGGTTGGTGGAAAGTATTTGCGGTCAAAACGCACCTAAAAATCAATCTCTACAATGGTGGTAACTGAATATCACCACTGTAATGCTAATCCAACCATACGAAAAGTGGCCAGAATTTGTTTCTGTAACTCACAACCATATGTAAATGGAACTAAATATCTTTCTTCCACTGGCACACTGCAATCAGATCAGAATTCTCCTGAAACTCTGCTGGATAGACCTTTTGGAAGGCTTCCCTAACCCTCTGCCACTCTGGCGGCCCTGGGTGTACCTAAACAACTGGTGACATTGGCTGCGGTGGCTACTGGCTCTGAGGGAAATGGTGAGTCATGGCAGTCATCGTTGTATTAATTTCTTGTGCCACAATTGTTGCCACCTCTGCTGCTGGCACTGACCCTTGTAGTAGTTGTGGTTGCGGGGCCTATGGCTTTGGCCAAGCCTCCCCAGCATTATTCCTAGAAGCTGCTCTCACCGTTCATCTTCACCTGGGTCGCATATGAAAATATAATTGAATTGTACGATTTCACAATCAATACATTTTTTTATAGAAAAAGAACGAAGATTAAATGCATTATCATGAATGCAATAGTCCTGATAATAGGACTCTAGGTCAAGGAACGCTACGCTAAAATCTTAGTAAGTCGTAGAGCTACTATGGACACTAGAACCTGATGATTTGATACCAATTGTGACACCTAGCCTATTTTAATAATGGGTGATCACACCTTCATTAAAACAAACAGGAATTCCATTTGGTTCATTCTTAACATCACTATCAAAAAACTTTTTAATTACTAATTACCTATGTCAAATTAAACTGTTGTCAAATTTTATCTTTTATTATGACCACATGCAGAAATAAAATGAACTAAACTATTCACACATATATATAGTCTGAACAATCACATGACAAATATATAAATAAATGAGACCGGAAAAACCATCGGTTCTCCAAGTACATAAACCAACCATAATATGAAATAAGTAATACTAGAATTCGAATACAGTCTGATGCATAACTGAATTAAATAAATAAGCTGAAGGAAAACACGTTCAAATGAACTACTAAGGAAATCTCCTATATAGAATGAATGAGCTGAAGTGTCTAAAGTAATTTCCTACAAGCCTCGACATTGTTGTTGTAACACATCTCTGTATAGGATCTCTAAGCTTGGCGTCCCTGTGGCTGGACACCTAAAAGGTTTTGAAAATATTTTTAACACAAGTCAGAGCCTAAGAAAAACATTTTAAAAATATTTTAAAAGTATTCAAATCACAATTTAAACCAGTTATTTATTACACATGTAATACCACGTACACTCCCTTGAGATGCTCACCTTTCAACTTATCTGCATGTCTAACGTATTCTACCTAACTAGCATCCCCTTCCCAAATAGATAATGTATCTGACTACTCTCGATAAGTCTAGTTCCCATGTATTTCCCCATATTACATGTTATTATAGTCTCAATAACATATTTATTTATTCTCATTTTATTATTGAGCCAATTATTTAATTTCACTACTTAATGCCTTTTAGATATACACCCTCTATCAATTTTACTGTCTCACATAAGTAGATATATCACACCGGTATATATTCATCACACATATATTAAATACACAACTATAGCATCCCCGGAATGGCCCCTCGTGATGCTGGCATACTCTGCTATCAAGTCCATATATATCTCGTACTCAATCAAGGATTATGGTTCGGCATGTCTCCTCGAACCCAAATCAATCAACACAACAATTGAGGTGAACATGTTCCAAGCCTTTGGGATATACACATACCTAAAATACTCAAACAACCTGCTAGTCCTACTAATACAATACACATAATGGCCCACCCTAAGTTCCATGTTCTGGGGCAGAAATCCAAACCTCACTAGAATCGTCAAGGTGGGATTGCCCTCTGCGCGGAAACCTTCTGATAGCAGGCAATGTAGGTATGTTCACACACATAATCAACTCATATTTATAGGTATTCACGTAACCTATATACATATTTTATTCAGTGGGTATGGACACAAACCAATTTTTTAACTCTTACGTAGTATTTATCACTCTTATATTCAACGTACCGTTAATTTCAATTAAATTTCCAAATTATATAATTTCAACTATCACTCACTGCTCTAAGGGTCCTAGTTACCCCTTACTTAATTTGTAGTTATTTCCATCGTATACTACTGGTCATAAGCATAGGTCCACTCATTAATACATGACGCGTCTCGAATCTCATTCATTACTTAATTACGGATATTTTCACAATTATCCCTATCCTTAACTCATCTCAATTTATGTAAACCCAATACCCCCACTAGGCCTACTGACATGTTCATATTCCCCTCTATAGTTTAAAAATGTCCCAAAAAGTCCCCTCGTGAATTATCCAAAATTTAAGGGTTTAAAGCAAAAAGGAAAAAAATTCAATTCTTGGCAAACCGAATCGATTCGCCAAAGGACGAATCGATTCGAAATGTATGAGGTGTCTTCTTCTTTAATTCATTGTTTCAAATTTTTACACCATCCAATTCCTCACACTTTAATACAATGGTCCCAAACTCCCAATTAACATAACTAAACATCAAATATACATGTAGGGATGAATTCTAACGTAAATCATGTATAAAATCCATACAATTTCGTGCAAGATCATATTAAAACTCCACTAATCATTAAACCCTACATTTTTGTGTTCCTCGTATATGTTCATCAAAAACCCATATTTATCCCATGATCTAAATCCCATAACTTCTGATTTCATTTTATTTATACAATTGGATTCATTCTATATGCAATCCTATTTTCAGTTGTAAGTTTTATTCATCAAATCTCAAGAATAGTATCAATTAGCCTTAATTCAAAGACCCTACACTACATGGGTATTATAACTCATAAAAAATTGCAAGATAAATTATTTCCTTGTATGGGATTGATTTGATTTTGTTCTTTTCATAATGGTTCTCTTCAAATCCACACTCCAAAGGTGATGATGATGATGTAAGAACAAGGTTAAAATCTCCAAGAACCCTCTTTTAAGCTCCGAGAATGCTCTTTCTTCTCTAATGCCTCGACTTGTTTTCTATTCCTCTTACCCTATCATCTCACAACTACAACTTAATATAACCTTTGGAAATTCATAGCTCCCTTAACCATAGGCCACCAAATGAATAAAATTCCCTCTCACGGTGTATCAAATCCTCATCCTCTGGAATAATGAGTTTCCCATTAAAATGCACACCTCCCTCTAAACTAATCGAATACGACTCTGCCTCATCAACTAACAACTGGTGAACTTTATTCTGGAAATATCGATCCCCTGCCTGTGCTTTCACTACCCTCATAACAATCTCGAGGTGACAGCTAATATGGACATACGGAGTCTGTCAATCTCGTCGTCATGTCGAAGCTCTCTTCACTTCGCTTTATAAACCTCTGATATCTCCCCGGTGGGTTATCGGATCAATGCATCTAGTACCACGTTAGCCTTCCTACGATGATACTTAATATCAAATTGGTGTAATCCTTCATAAACTCTAACTATATCCTCTACCTCATGTTTAGATCCTTCTGTGTGAACATATACGGAAGTGATTTATAGTCTGTGAACAAGATACACTACTCTCCTAAAAGATAATTCCTCTAAATTCTAAAGTAGAACACAACCGATGCAAACTCCAAGTCATACGTGGAGTAATTCCTCTCGTGGGGCTTAAGCTTATGAGGCACATAAGCTATATTCCTCTCCTCCTACTGTAATACATCCCCAAGTCCCTGTAAGGATTCATCTGTGTAAACACGATACTCCAATCCTCCCTTAGGCAGTCCAAGTACAGATGCTGACATCAATTTGTCCTTTAGCTCACCTAACGCTAACTGACAATGGTCATCCCAAACAAACGAAACCCCCTTGCAAGTCCGATTCGTCAATGGACCCTCAATCTTCAAGAAACCCTGAATTAATCTCCTATATTATTCGGCCAGCCCCAGAAAATACAAACCTTGGTCAATGTTGTGGCTATTCCCATTCCCTCACCACCAACACCTTGTTTGGATCAACCGTAATACCCCCGTCAAACAAAATGTGGCCTAGAAACTACACATTTCGAAGCTAAATCCCACACTTTAAAATTTTAGCATACAACGGGTGATCTCTTAGTGTTTGTAAAACCATCCACAAATGCTCAACATGATCCTCCTCTGAAATAGAGTAAACCAGAATATCGTTGATGAGCATGATCACAAACTGGTCAATGAACTCTCTAAAAACTCGATTCATCAGATCCGTGAACACTGTTGGCAGATTGGTGAGCCCAAATTGCATCACCCTAAACTCGTATGACCCATACCGTGTCAGAAAAGTAGTTTTAGTAACATACTCCTCTCTGACGTTCAACTGATGATATCTGACCTCAAATCCACCCTTGAGAAGTAAGTTGCTCCTCTCAGCTAGTCGAACAGATCATCGATCGGGGCAACGGGTACTTAATTGGGATCGTGACCTTATTTAACTCCCTATAGTTGATACATAACCGAAGTGATGCATCCCTCTCCTTGACAAACAACACCGGCGCACATCATGGTGATGTACTCTGTCTGATGAAACCCTGCCCAGGATCTGTTGAAGCTGCTTCCTCAACTCCCTCATTTTAGATGGGTCCATGTGATAAGGCACTCGGGCGACTGGCCTCGTACCCGGCGCTAAGTTAATAATGAACTCAATTTTCTATCTAGGTGGTAGGCTGGGTATCTCCTGGAACACGTCCTCAAACTCCTCACAACTGGAATTGAGTCTAGAGAAAAAACTACAACATTTGAGGTCTCCACCTCAATTTTATACAAATGTGTGCTCCACTCTCCCTCAGGAAGAGGCATCGCCACTAAGAACATCTCTTGCCCTGGAATTGAGAACACAATAGTTCTTCCGAAACAATCCACCATCGTCAGATTTCCTGCTAACCAATCCATAACAAAAATGACATCATACCCTTCCATACTTAACATGAGAAGGTCAGTGGATAAACATAATCTCCCCAAATCAATATCCACACCCCTGCAGATCGAATGTATAGGTGACCCACTACCCAATTGTGACTCTACACACATGAGGAGACTACCGATTGTCTCTAACAGGCTAACAACTCGTGTAAATCTAGTCGCTATGAAAGAGTGTGATACTCCCGTATTTAATAAAATCCTATCCTCAAGTCCGTACATATCGAATATATAAGTGACCCACTACCCAATCGTGACTTGACACACATGAGGAGACTACTGGTATCTCTAATATGCTGAGAACTCATGCAAATCTAGACGCCATGAAAGAGTGTGATGCCCCACATATTCAATAAAATCCTATCCTCAAGCCCATGAATAGAAAATGAACCCTCTACTATTAGGGGCCTGTGGGGCCTGCTGTATGGTTGTGACTCGAATGTTATAGACACGTCCGTATTGTAAATACCCTTGGGGATGGTGGGGCTTGTGCTGCAGGTGGTATCTGCGCTTGCTACCCTTGTTGGGCACCCTAATACTTTGGTGCTCTAGCCTACTGTGGCCAGTCTCTCCTCTTGTGGACCATTTGGCCACAAATAAAGCAATGGATAGAGAAATATCTCTGCTTCTGACCCTGATGGCCCTAAAGGTGTCGACCCTACTATTAGCCCTACTAGCCTCCCCTATTATTAGCTTAGCCTTAACGGCCCTGTGGAACCTGATGCTGTTGATGACCCTTCTAGCCCTGCCTGTAACCTCTATCGGGTCGGTAACCCCCAGATCAAAATCTCTTGTCATAATCCCCCTGCCAGGAATCTTGCCCCTGGAGCTTACCCAACTACTTCTTTTATTGCATGTTGCACTAGCTCCGCTCCCACCTGCTTGGCCATATGTCTAGGATCACCTCCTCTCTTTCTTCCCTTCAGATGGAAGTAATGGTCCTGGCAATGTAAACGTGTGGCGTTGAAGACATATTTATAAGTCCTCAATGCATTGTTACGAATCAAATTTTTGCCTGATCCTCTAGGCTAGTCCATCGATAAACTTAAGGTTCTTCTTTTCTTCACTGTTCACCTCATTTGGAATAAAATTAGACAAATGAGTAAACTCCTCCTTATAATCAGCTACTGAGTGGTCACCTTGAGTCACCTTATTGAACCTCTTCCTCATCGCAGTCTTAACGGCTGGCGAAAAATGCTCGCGATCAAATCGCATCTTGAACTCGACAATGGACATTGTGTCCCTCTCCTCGACAGTATCAACCGACTCCCACCACTGTAACGTTGATCCAACAAGCTTAAACGTGGACAGCATCTGCTTACGCACATCGCTACACTGAACCATGCATAGGTGGCGCTGGATACCTTTCTTCCACTGGCATGCCAAAATCACGCCTAAGCTACCCTGGAACTTAGATGGATGGCCCTTATGAAATGCCTCCCTCACTCTCTACTAATCTGAGGGCCTCGAGTGAGCTTGGAGAATCAGTTCCACTTGCTACGGTGGTTGTTGGGCCTGAGGAAAGTGGAGAGACATGGCAGTCACAACAGTGTTAACTGCTTGTGTCACAATAGCGGCCACCTTTGCTGCCGTAACTATCCCCAAAGGTGGCTGTGGCTATAGTTCCTGTGGATCCTATTGAGCCTCTCTCTCATCGGATGTCATTGCTACTCTCGTAGATCTTCCTCTTTTGGGTGGCATCTGAAAACAAATCAAATTGTATGAGTTCACAGTCAATTTAAATATAATAGGAGAAGAACGTAATCCCAAATACATAATAATGAATGCAATAGTCCTAATAATAGGTCTCTAGCTCAAAGAATGCTACGCTAAAATCGTAGTAAGCCGTACAGATCCTATGGACACTAGAAACTGATGCTCTGATACCATCTGTGACACCTCGCCTATTTTAACTACAAGTGATCAATCATTTATTAAAAAAAGAGGAATCTCTTTTGGTCCATTATAATCATCACCGTCGACAAATTTTTAATTTACTAACTATATACACCACAATATGGGATCCTAAAGTCTCTCCTTAAGTCCCTAACGGCTCCCCATTTCACTACAAACCCTAGATCACACTCTAAGTACTGATTCAGAGGCCATTGGTTGCTCCTGGGCCCCGTTTGACTCTGGTGAACCTCATCATCAGAGAAAAATCTCAATGAATCTATGTAGGGATTAAAATCCCCTTTCCAATGATCTGCCCCGTGTGTGAATAGGCATAACGGTTCGGACGAAAGGACCATTTTACTATCGAAAATCAATCTAGAGGCGACCGAGTGCTAACAGGCCTCGATTTTACCCCAATAAACTTTATCGCCAAAGAGAAATATCCTTAAATGTTCGAAAATTTCTAAAACCCATTTACAACGGTCCGCCATTTGCATAAAACAGCATAACTGTTTGAACGAACGATCCTCTTTCCCTTGAAAACTGATTCGAAGGCCACTGGGCGCTTCCGGGCCCTAATTGACCAAGGTCAACTTTCTGAACCAAGAGAAGATCTTTGGAATGTCTAAGTACCTCGCATAACCTTTCCAACTATCCGCCCAATGCGCGATTCTGACTTACCATTCGTGCGAATGATCAGTTTCCGTCCGACGATCTCCCATCCAAAGGACCAAAGAGCGCTTTCAAGCCCCGTTTAAGCCAAAGCCAACTCCCGGACCCGGGAGAGGTCCAAAGGACTCTTAAAGATCTCTGATTTAATATTACTTTATCCAACACATATTATCATTTCATTATAAAGACCAATATCACGATAAACGCATAAATCATATTTTCAATATTATTTTCGAGAACATTCCTATGGATGACCTCATTATATCTCTTCCATCGTATAAGCTGGGAAATTATGATCTTCATTATATATACACTCACACGCATTTCATGTATAAATAAAGTAAAATAATAATAAAATCCCATGAGAGATCGAAATGGAGGGATGGGTGCCTAACACCTTCCCATTCCGTAACTTAGCCCCTTGACCTTCAAACTATTGGTTTCTTCAGCATCAGTTTGTCTTTGATGCCACTCTCTCGAAGCGGCGACATGTTGTTTTGCCTGTTTTTTGAAAAATAGGCTAGAAACTTCATCTATTTACATTCACCCCACACCGATGACGAACGAAGTGCTCCTAGATTAAGAGGGCAGGAGACCTTCTCCCCCCCTTTTCCTCGCCCCGCGAGAGGGAGAAAATTCGGGATGGCCACAGTGGCGACTCTGCTGGGGATAATTTTTCATAAGAGGGCTAGACTCTATTTTCATGGGCATTTTGATTTTCTGCTTTTGTGCGCATGCACCTATCTGTATGTTACATATTTTCTCCTCTATTATTTCTTGCACATAATTACCTCATGTTTATATCACTACTCACTCACACACTTGTAGATACTCTCCATGTACACTTCACATTGCGTGCACCTAGGGCCACTTATATCCATATGTTGCACACACCACTTAGAATATCCATGCTTAGGTGTCACTAACACACACCTCCACTTATCACACTTGTATATATCCATGATCACTCACACTTGTCACACACCACTTATAGTTGATCCAGGCTTAGGTTTTGTACCACACACTCACTTGTAGATATTCACACATCACTCACTCTCATATATCCATACTTAGTGTAATCTTCATGATTGATGATAAATTTATTTTTTATACATGCACATTATCCCCTACTTAATGCTCATCGTGCTAAATAAAGATACTCTCTCCATAATATACTAATATAGAATCATGCATTTTTGCGCACTACATCACCAAAGAGCATGGATATTGACCAAATTTTGTCCCGTAACTGGGGGGTCACTTCGTGATTGATGTTGGTCCATCAAGTCGCAGTTAGCCTAAGCGATATGACTCTCAACTTCCATTGGCCAAGTACCTTTGACGTATATCAAACGGTTCCCCCCGTTAGGGTCACTTAGTACCTTTGACGTACATATTTTTCAAACGCAATTTTCCCAGGTTCGGGTCTCATCCGATATTTCTTTTTGCATTTAGCTAAACCTAATACAAGTGAGAACATAATAAACATAATAATCATGCGGATACCCTTTTTCTCATACTTCCTTTTTCTTTACCAAAAGTGTCAAAAATAATTTTCCCCTCTTTTATCAAAAGAAAAGGGATCCCAGATTATTCTAGCAGTTCTCCCGGTTCAAGTTCCTCAAATAACCGCAAGCCAACTGCAAGTCCATGGAATTTTCATACCCATGCCCTCCCAAATGTATGGAACATCTGCAAAATAAATCCCCAAACTTGCAAAAATAAGTGGGCATGAGATTTAACTGCCTGCCTGCACATCGCATGCATGAGGCGACAGAGCCGTGTAAGGCATCTGACTCTGCAACAAATTTTTAGTCTCGAGCCTCAAGGACTTAGGATCAAACGAAAGTATTTACCCTGAGATCTTAAACTTCCATTAAATTTTTCCAGTGGGAAACAATGAGCTAGATTGTTACGCACGGGTTAATCGAAAAAGACTTGCAATTAAAGTGGCCCTAAAAACATTAGGTACAGAGTCTAGTGTCTGAAGAATAATCTCTCAAATATATATATATATCCTTTTATTTTATTGCATCACATCTCTTTTAAAATAGCTAAATTATAACATTGATGCTCAACAATTATGAACTCCCAAAGGGCCAAAACTACGGACCTACAATTTGGCAACTTTTTATTCAAAGTTACTAAATCGTTAACTGGGTTTTAATTTTTGACGATGTAAATAGGTATGGCGTTTTAAATGCCAAATGGGTGAATAACGAGTTAAATAGTTATTATATAGTCAATGAAGATGTAAATAGGTTTTAACAAAATTTAAGTTAGCAATATTTTAATTGCACCTACCAATTCTTTCACTACATGCATATTTTAGGAAACTTGCTCCTCACCCCACTATTTTGTACTAAAAACTGGTATTTCACCAGGTGGGATAAATTTATTAGAGACAAAACTACCGGAAAACAAAATTACCAGTCTACTTAACAAAGTATTTGCAAAGTATACACAAGTTGTAAACATTAAACTCAAGTACATTTTTATAAATCAGTTACTTAATAAATTTATCTATATTTGTATGTGTCTATATATATAAATATAACATGCCTTAAAATAGTTTATGAATAAACAAACTTGAAGGATCGTCAACAAACCATCTACGGTTCCTACTGCAAGACACACATGGGTTGAGGATTCATCATCATCACAACTACGATCAATCACGAGAAATTGAGAGCAGACACGGTAAAATGAGAATGAGTTGGATTAGATATCATCTTTATGATCTAACCTTTAAAGGAAGACCGAGTTTTGAGCAAAAGAGGTCGGGAGAGGAGAAAGATTTTTTGGAGGGAGTTTTAGTTTTAAAAAACTATATGAATTAATATATAATTTATAAACGGGTAGAATGAAAGAATCGGTGGGTTTATCCAAAAGTTTCTTTAATTTATTTGACGATGTAGGTACACATAAAATATGTTTGTTTTTATACAAAGTCTTTTTCTTGGACAGGTGAAAGAGATTTCTAGAGTTTTTAAGTTGGCTGATGGAGAATTATCGTATGTCGTTGGAATGGCAGAATTGTCGTATGTCGTTGGAATGGCTACAATTCTCACAAGTCATCAACCTCATCTAAAAGCCTCACTTACGAAGCTTTAATGGAATATTTTCGACTAATGAAGCATACCAATCACCACCTCTCATATTTTATCCCTATGTTATTTGTCAGATGCAGCACCCCCTTCCACTATCTTAAGAGGAAAAATATATGTTAACCTTTTTGCATTTTTCTATAGAATCCAAGAATATCCACCTACTTTCTGAATTGAAAGGTCACACTTGGGTTGCGTTTATTTTTCCTTCTAAATCTGAAATCTGAATCTGAATTCTGAAGACTGAATTTGAAAAATATGTTTGTTTTTATGTCTGAATGGACATCTGAATGGATGTATTTAGACGGATTCAAACTTCAGATTTAGACTTTAGAGGTTCATTTACCTCTTAATCATTTAGAGGAAAAAATAATTATTAGCCTATTAATCATTTAAAAAAACAAACACTATTTAGCACCTCTTAATTCTGAATGATATATATTCAGGCTTAAGAGGTAAAAACAAACAACACCTTATTATTGTTATTGTTGTAAAAAATAGAAAATTCACACTTCATAATGTGATAATACTCCGTTAAGTATATAAAGAATCACATCGATATTCTGAATTATCTGCATAAAATAGAAATCGCTGCTGGGAATTAGACCTGTCAACGGATTGTATGATAATGGGTTCATGCCAAAACAACCTCAACCCGTACACGACCCGTTAGTCTTAACGGGTCTAAAGACAATATCCAATCACGGTTTGTTAATATTAACGGGTACATGACCCAAATCGTTAGCACCTGCTAATATTTAATGAATAAGTTTGGGTCTAAATGGGTGACGGGTTGGGTGATCCTATAGTACCCATTAGTATTGATTAATTTAAAAATAATGGGTTTTAATGGTTGCTCTTATTGGGTTCGGGTTGAGTGATAAATTAATACCAGTTAATTTTAATGGATTTAAAAATAATGGGGTTTTATAGTTATTCTTATTGGGTACGAGTTGGGTGACCCTATAGTACCCGTTAGTGCTAATTAGTATTAACGGGTAAAATGAGTATAGGTAAATTTCCGAACCCGAACCGTTAGTATTAACGGGTTTACCGTGTTAACTTGTTAATAATCCAAACCCAATAAAGGTAAATCCTTTAATTTATAATTTTGGGTCGTGTCGGGTCGTGTCGGGTCGAGTCGGGACTTGTTAATGGGTTATTGTGTATTTTGACAGGTCTACTACTGACATATATTGATGTATCTTGTTTAATTCTCATATCTAGCCTTATGTTTTGTTGGTTGCATTTAAAGTATACGTTAGTTGCTGGTAATCTATATCATATGTATTGCCATATTTATATATGGACTTTGTTAGTATGTAATTTACTTCTTTTTGGAGTGTTAATAAACATTAATTGTTTTTTTTAGAATCTAAGCATAAATGGGTTTTGGAGAAAGTGCCACCAGGGTCTGGACCCCATATTGGAGTGTTTGAGAAGATATATAACTCGATTAATTATAATTCCCACGTCTTTTAAGATTGGACTTTGATCCTGGTGGCTCCGCACATGTATAGTAAAAAGTCCAATTTTTAAAAGGGTTAATTAATCTATAGTCCTCAACATAAATACACATTAAAAAATGATCAATTATCAAAAGGTCCCTCAAATATTTTGTAATATACATTTAGTTCAAGTCTTTTTATTTTGTTCTAAAAAGTCCCTCAAATACCCAACTAATCAACATTCACTTAATTTTAAAGGTCCGTACCAAGGTTCTAAAAAATGCGGGGCGTGATCGAGGTGTGGAGGCGAAGCCTTAAACCTTTGAAGCCTACGCCGGCTTTAGGCCTAAAAAGGCGTGAAAAGGCGTTTACGCTTTTTTAATATATTTTTTTAACTATGACAAGGCTATTAAAAATACTAAAACGGTACATACTTTAAAAATATGTCTAAATATTTGAAAGTTAAAATACTAAAAAAACAAAAAAAAAACTCGCATTTTTTTACGCCTTCTAAAAATGCACGTTTTTTCACGGCTTACCTCCCAAAACGCACGTTTTTCACGTCTTACCCGAAAAATGTTAACCATCGTTGACCACGCATAGGGCCAAAACTTGGGGTATCTAAAAAATATCGCGCCTAGGCGCATTTTTTAAAACACTGGTGTGTACTAGCCCCCCCCCCCCCCCCCCAAAGAAAAAAAAACCCACCTCCCTACCCCACCCCACCTCACCTCCCACTGTCGACGTTCCGACGACTCTCACCAGAGCTCCTTTTTTTAGTGTTTTTATGTGGTGAGTGAGTTTTCGGAACAAAACAAAAAGACTTGGACTAAACGTGTATTAAAAAAATGTTCGAGGGACTATTTGGTATATGTCCCTTAAAAAAATCCACATACTTTTAGTTTAATCTATTTAGTACTTATTTACCCAATACTCAAACACCCACTTCTCTATAAAACTCCTTCATTTGTCAATATTTATCTACAATACATAATTGCATTTTTTGTTGCGACTGAGTAGGGCTGATGGGTTATCAAACCTTGGGGATCACCAATATTCGAGTCTCATTCCTCTCATATGGACTATGCACATAATTACGCACGCTCCAAAATACTTTGTATCTTTGGCTAGAAATCTTCAACGATTCCTTAACATCAATCATTTTAGGACTTTTTTTAACTTAATCCTCATTTTTTAATGTGATATTTGATTTGGCCCCACCTTTACTAATCTATTTGATTTACCCACTGCACAAGGAGGTTATCTCAAAATATTGAATAAAAATAGGAAGTTAAAACTTTAAGGATAAATTTTAATTTGTCATCTATTTATAATGTCAAATTAGACTTAACACCTTATATTGGAGGCAAAGTCAAAGAAATGAGCAGTTAAGTCAAATTATGCATTAAAATTTGGAGGTTAAGTCAAAATGACTCGTAATTTTATTAATCTCCCTTGAAGCTTCACCACTTCTTCAGTAAAACTTTCTTGACAAATTGAAGGAAATGGATCCTTTAAAAACAAAAACAAAAAAATTAACGAAACAATAGAAGAAAAGATTATATATTGGCAACCAAGTTAAAAAATAATTAACTATTTTATTAGAAAATCAACTTGATTTTTCAGTTCTTAGTCATTTCATAGTTTACAAATGTAACACCCTGCTTGAATTTATGGCTTACCCGTGGTCAATCCGGTCCGATCCGCGCGTTAAGCGTGAAGTGCAGTGGAATAACTTAAATAATGTTGTTAATCCAGTTTTATTTAATTAACGTTTCACTTATTTAGCATTGAATTCCAATTTAAATCATACTACGTGAGGGACCTGTGGGAAGTGTCATGTGGATCCAAGCATATAGAACTACTAATGTAAAACGAAAGAGAGTATTTACCTGCATAACGATCTCAAAATACGAAACGGCACCCAACCCGCTATAACAAAGATGAGGGAGTGTACCAAATGCTCTGTGGTAAATATACAATAATGCAGTATAGAATCGAACGATAGAAAGAAGACTCTGACACGTTATGCCTACGTGCACATACAACTGCCTTATACACACACACACTAATGCATGAAGGCATTTTTATTCTAAAAACATTACTTATCCTGATTAATTCACGTTAGTATTTTTCTTGAAAATCACCCTTTCAACATACGCGAATATCTTGTTACAAGTACTTATTTTCCCTTGAAAAGAACCTTTCACAAGCAGGCCCTTGTGTTAATTATGGGTTATTCTCTTAGGTTGTTTAACTACCCATTTAACTAATATACTTTACCTTTCGTTTATTTTATGGACATTAATCAATTTTCACATTTCTTGTCCATTTTATCCTTTACCGGAACATTTATCAATTAATTTAAGTTGGATTATCTTTACACATTTTCACACACACAACCCATTTCTTGACATGTTTCATATTCCTTTATCCTTTTCTCGGAATCTTTCAATAATTTCATACTTTAACGGGCTCCACATCGCCGACTTTGCTATCATATGCTCTGGCCAGTGATTTTGGATCCTTTACTCTAGGGCTCCGATCCCTCCTTAATTATCTCGGTGTCATTCGAGTCCTTATTAATGTGTTTTAATATTTTGCAAGTGTTTATCACTTTTTCTTATTACCCGGCCAAAACCAAGATCCGGGATTTCACCCCAACTTGTGTTACACTTATGAAATAGTCATTTCTTGTCATTTACACTTTAGCATTGATTTTTTTTTTCAAAATCATGTTCATTTAGGAACATTTTGTGTAACACCGTTTCAACATTTTTATTTTATAAAAATGTTCCACTTTACCTAAAATTATCATTTTACCCTTTTGTTTCCAAACTTGTCTTTCCTCTATTTTCACAAGTGTTATTTAAAAAAAAGCCCTTAAGTTAATCACATCATCTTCTTTAGTGTTTTAACACCTTAACACTTATTTAACACTTCTGGAGTAATATAATTCTCAAGTTGAAAATCATTTCATCACTTTCTTATTTAGAAATCATTAAACATTTAAAGGTTACTTTATAAGAAAATATCATTTCTTTTGTTACACATCTAGTCTTAAATCCTTACACTTAACATATTTCGAAAATCTTTTTCACACACTTTAAGGGTTGAAATTTCTATCTTCTTTATTCATGTTTAAACTCAATAAAACTTTCATTAAACTTGTTTATATGTTCATCATCAAAATACTACAAGTTTATATGCATGAGAAGATGAATTTGAATTCCAAAAATCCTATTAAATGGGTTAAACATATACAGGTGTCCTGCGTAGGAACCGCCCCCAACTTATGTGTGTTTTGTGATGTCCGCTTAGGATGTAAGGATTCCTCCGGACTTGCTGATAGAGAACGAATTAGACACCAATGGTAGATACCCTTGTGTGTCAATTATATGGAAGGAAAGCTTAAACAAATGTTCAACTTTATTTAATCTTCATTTTTGCAAGACGCTTTAGAACAAAATAACCATTTATTGGAAAACATTTCTAGAAAACTTGAAATATTCATTCATACTTTACTCTTCAACAAAATAACACTCTTCCAATATTTTTATTCCATAAAAATGTTTAATACCAAG
This sequence comes from Sambucus nigra, assembly GCA_949130495.1. Lineage (NCBI taxonomy): Eukaryota > Viridiplantae > Streptophyta > Magnoliopsida > Dipsacales > Adoxaceae > Sambucus > Sambucus nigra. Next base: position 675,658,837 of record OX422213.1, read on the forward strand.
TTTACTTGAAATATATCATTTTACTTAAAACCATTAGAACCCATTTTTACAAAAACACAAGAATTATCATATTATTATATCACAATGCAATCTAATTTAGAAATTCTAACTATAAGAGACTAATATGCAAATAGAGTCTTAAACTAAGAGAAGAGTTTTTTCACCTCAAACGAAGCTCCAACAATGGTAGGATGAAATGTCTAAGAAGATGACAACCTCCCACCTCCTAAGGTGGCCTTAAAGAGGTTGCCTAGCTCCACCAAGATTTTCTCCATGAAAGCTCCAAGAAAACTCCCTTCAAACTCCATGGTTTTCACTTCTTCTTCTTTTTCTTCTTCAAGAACCCCCAACAACACCTCCAAAATTTATAGCTTTGCCAAATAATGATGGAAATGGCTATATATGGTTCAAATGTGGTGGAGTACTAGTAGAATAAGGTGGAGGAATGGTGGTTTGTGGTAGAAAGAGAGGAAGAAATGCTGAAAATGGTGGGGAGACCTCTCTCTCTCTCTTCTTCATACTCGAAATAAAGCCACAAGTAACCCCAAACCCTTATAAAAATACCCCCAAACCTCAAAATCCCATTTTACCCAATCTGGATTCACCCAAGCTAGACACCTCGTTGATCTAATGGCCCAAAATGTGACAGCACACAAGGACAACCTAATTTAAAAATCTGGGAGGCGAGAATTCGAATGATATTCTAACTAGTCTATTCAAGTATGCAGTGAGGTCTCGTTCGATCTCCACTTCGAACAACCTTGGCTTCTCGTTCGAACCACATGTCTTCGTTCAAACGAAACAATAATTTTGTTCGAACCACTATTTCCAATATCTCTAATTTTAACTCAAGAACTTCCGTCGTTTATCATCAAGGTCCAGAAATAATCAAATATTGCAATAGAAGTCCATACTAACGATCTCAATCCCAAGGATTTCATGTCATTATAATTTGCACGGGAAAAAAATAAAATATTGGGCAGAGGTATTACATTTTTCCCTCATGAGGAAATTTCGCCCACGAAATTACCGATCCGCCAATTCCTCAAGTTCATGGGACTTACCAACTCTTATTCTGCATCATAGAAATCGTCGAAGTCCTCAATTTCTAAGATCACCTCACACGTTCTGACATAGGGGTTGTCACCAAAAGCTCAATATGCGACATGCTCTAATGCTCACCGTCACGCTAACCATCTCGAATTTGTACTCACTTAATGATCGCGCTCAGTCAAGTCCTAATAATACCTTTGCTAATACCCAATCGTACCGGTGCCTCTACCGAGAAACCCTCCATAGTGATCGATACTCACCTAAGAGTGAACCGTAATACAACAAATTATCCAATTCATCATTAAGGACCTTCTCTAATATAAGGACTACATATTCCAAGTTTCCTCAAATCCTCGGATCATCATAACCACGTAACCTCATATCGTAAGTCACTCACTCCGTGGGGTAACACACCGACCAAATCATCATCGCGCACTTGGCTGACACCTTCCGTTACGTCATTCTGATATCCCTACTATTACTCTAGGCTTTTAACTTGGAACACCCACACACCTGAGTATCGCACCAATCCACTCACCATGGCAAAGTAGCACTATGTGCTAAGTCTCCTCAATGTCTAGCACTACACAATGTCCTCAAGTCATCATCCCGCTCTTTACAACCAGAGCCACTGATTGCCATGCCGGCCAGTCGTAAGGTCGTTAATCCTAAGGAAAGCAATTATTATGAGCAAACCATGTGAATGAAAGCGTAACTAGCAAGAATGATTTACATAGGAGTGCGCCCAATTACCGAGATGCACTGACCATATTAGGTCCACCCGCACACCACTAGGCCTAACCGCATCGTACCATGACATGGTACTAATCTGAGATACCGCAATTGTGGGAATACCAATCCTTGATTACTGGAACCGAAAGGGATACACACACAAGAATCAAAGGAACAAACAACCGTTCCGAGAAAATCCTATCTGTAAGCATCAACTATGGTTTACAAAATTGAACCTACGCTACCTGCCTTAATATTTACGACTCCTTCTTGACATTCTCACTGGTATCGACCTAGCCGCATACCCTGGCTCAAGTCACCAATCGTGACAAATCGAATCACAACCATTCATCCTTATTAGACGAAAGCAACATACGACCATATTGTTCCCTAGGAAGTCAAATGCTAGACTTCCCTCCTTAGGATAACCCCCCATACATCCTTGACATGCACGCGAACTACTTCAGTTGGCGAATGCCTAACGCCTTTGTCAAGTTGACCTTGTCCATCCCATTAGTGACGACGTCACCAACCTAATACACCAGACTACTATCTTACCTTATCGTACCGTGTTTGTATCCCAAATGTCTCCTTAAACAATACCTGATTCGATGAAACACTCACCTTATTACAACAACCATCGTTACGGGTTTACTGTTGCCTGTCCCCAAGTTCAATTCAAATTGACTCCGCATGAAGGCCAACCGCTCGTCGTTAGCACTATAAGGGCAATAAGTACTACTCAGACGTACACCCTCGAATCCACACAAGTCTAACGAGATGCTCTAAGGTCTATACGTTCCCCTACTAGTGTTAGTCTAACATATGCCGTCAACTTACATTAATATCCTGATTATACTTCGATATCCATCCAATTTGCTATGCGCAAGGCTTCAATCATAACATCGTTAGCCCAAGTCTCTATTGCATTTCCTGGTACTCGTCAAAGTCTGATACGACTCTTTCTACACCGATCTTCTCAAGACAACGAGTATTGTAACCAATCATAACATAGATCTCTAATTTCTCCTCAGAAGATTGCACCACATATCTACATTAAATTTTGGTGGCCTCACCGAAGGCTATATGAAGCGACTCCTTTGAACCTAGCCAATAAATCGAGATCATCACAAATTTCCCAATGTGCTATCACTGGAACACATCACCTCCCATAAAACCGAACCTGACTGGCTCCCTATGGACATCGCGTATACCCAAACAATGGTCACCAAAGACAAGATAAGATTTCATCATCTATAACTTCCTCAAAGCGATTACGCCCTACGATTTCTCAATATTTATTTCAACGATTGCTAGCAACTCACCCAAATACTAACCTATAATTCTCCAACATGTTAGGTCATAGTCGTCGGACACCTCAAGGCGTCACAACAAGTCGACCTTTAATCCTAAGGATACTCCAAGGACCTCCTTACGACAACCAATGCTATGCACCACGCATTAAACCACAAGCTGACACTACTAAGGATTCTGCTAGGATACAGAACGTCGCATACAACCTTATAAACCACTTGGTCTACGTTGTCGACATCACTAAATATCCTATTCCTCAAAATTTACATCATTCTATCCAAAAATACCCCATAAAAGACTACCTAGGATTCACTCCCCTATCACTCCAACTCATCATTGTTACACACATGACACATTTGCCATAAATGGCCCGTAAATCTAATCGCAGCTTATAACATACATTTATCGGCCAATAATCACTAAGGCACTCACTCATAAGGATATCGTCATATCAACGGGAACTGAGTGTACATAACCCCAAGTATTGACCCACACAACTTTACATACTCATCGAACTATCCATCAAGTACGATAGTACCCTACCCCAAGGATCGAGCTCGTCTAGCCAGATTATCGACCTTAACCACCTGTAGGTGTCTCACCTAGAGACTATATGCATTTTAAATCTCATATCATCATTGCCTAGTCATGTCACCTGAATCACCGATCTCCACAATTCATGCCACCCGCCCATAATATTTTTAACTAACTTGAGGGTGAAATATTTCACACATATTTATTTTGTGACTTGTGGTTATTTAGATTTTTGTTATTATGGATTGGAAATTCGGACCATTTTGAGTGTTTTTTAAAAATTATTTTTCGTGCATTTCAAACTTCGACTCAATTTGAGTTTATTATATTTGATGAAATATTTTTAAAAATATTAAAAAATACCTCAAAAAAATCACCTATGGGGCAAGATTACGCACCCGCAAGTTCTTTTGAGTGCCCCACTCAAAGATATTTTTTGGCTCCACCACTGATTACGAGAATCTTTGATTAGAGCATGCACAATGGTGATAGAGTAGTCCAACACATTTAGCAATTTTGCAACTCGCATACCTACGGAGGTGTGAAAATACAAACGGATTATGTAAGTCAATTTGCAGTCATTCTCCAAATTTAGAGAATGACTACAAATTCTATAAACCCTTCCTAGGAAATTCAGTAGTTTATTGCAAGTCCTGTGAACTTTATTTGTTTGTATCAATTGTTACAAACAACTGAAGTTCGTATCAAATATAAATAATTATTTTTATTATATTTTTGGTTTCTTGTGAACTACATTAGTTCTTAACAATTTATACGAACAAATGTTGTTCGTAAGAAATATTTTTAAATACTTCCTACGAATAACATTAGTTCATAAGAAGTAATTTGTAAATTATACTCCCTTAACCATTATGGGATTTGCTAATGATGAAAGCTAAAATAACATTTTGGTTCTGTAAAATAACCTTTCACGAGCATCCACCGTTGAGGACGCTCTTATAAAATTACACTTGTTCCTCCTCAACTTTTAACAATCTCTATGTCTACCATGTAAGAGTCCTATACTTTTCTTTTAATAATTAAATTCAATCCCATGAAAATTAGTATTGAAGTCCAGTTGAGAGTAAGCAATTTCATGGTCCCAACTAAATAAAAATTGAATCAATTACCAAAAAAGTCCCTCAAATATTTTTTAATACACATTTAGTCCAAGCATTTTTATTTTGTTCCAAAAAATCCCTCAAACACCCATTTAACTAATATTCTTTTATTTTTAAAGGTTCGCGCTAGCGGTACCTCCGCCCCACCCTCACCCCAGCCCCCACCGCCGGTGCTAAAGAGACTCTCAGCGGAACTCTTTATTTTGAGTGTTTTTATGTGGTGAATGACTTTTTGGAACAAAATAAAAAGGTTTGGACTAAACCTCTATTAAAAAATATTTGAGGGACTATATGGTATATGCCCCCATTAAAAATTGGATATTCATACACGGTAATTATCAACCTATGCCTCATATAAAACAACCGCACAACGAGTGTTAGGAGAATAATATCTCAGGTTGTAGACATATAAATCACATGCCAAAAGATAAAATTATATTGGATAATCTTAAAAAAAATTCAAACATCTTTTAGACATAGAAAGAAACTAAAAACTATTCATCAAAATTTAATAGTTATTGACAACCAGAACATTATAGATTTTATGTAGAAAATTAAAAACATCAAATAAGATATTAAACAGATATGCTAAAACCAAAAGACCATGGTAAAATTAGAACTCAAATATTTAGCTAAACCCACTATGATAAGTTCCATATCTAACTAAATTTCAAATCCTACATCAGATCAATAGAGTTAGAAACACATCTATGAACCTTGGAATAAGAGAAAATGGAATGACTCTTCCATTAATTCGGAAGGAATACGATATTTTGAATGGGAAGTCGTTCAAATGTTTTGTGAAGAAGGAGAACTTCCCCCATTAGATATATAGACTTGTTTATCCTAGGTTCAATGTCATTTCAAATTAAGACAATCACCAAAGGACTCAATAAACAATTTATTACGAGAAATTTGATAGCCTCGGAAAATATTTTTCGAGATTTTTCCGAATTGTAAATTCGAGTTTTTCAAAAAGTTTCTGAATTATAAAATTTCCAAAATTTTCGAATATTCTGAATTTTTATAATCAACCGAATTGGAAAAAAAATGATTTTTCAAAAAAAATTTTGGATTTGGAAAGGATTTATAAATTCCAAGTTTTGATTTTTTTCCGAACATCCCTATTTCGATTTGATCCGGTCGAAACACACCCTTAGTTTTTGCCTATGATATGACTTCATTTAGCAGAAACTTACTGTTGTATAAAACGATAGAGACCATCCCCGTTTTTACTTCTGAATGGCGAAATGAGAGAGGTTATAAAGGAAGTTATATGTTTATGACCCTTGGATTGTTCGAAGCTAGAATACAAGGATTCCATTGTTCCAAGCCATATATTGAACTTGTAATATTCCTAGTTCATGAGAGATGGAACAACTTGGAAAAAAGTTTTACTTGAATCAGGGGCAGATTTGTATTGGGCCGAGGACGCCAGGGGTGTTTTGTCTGAAAATAGTAAGTAAGAGGTTAGTTTTTAAACATTCTGATACATATAAATACTCTAACCTAAAATCTATACAATACCGTCGTTCCTCTTTCCTTCTCATTTCTAATTTTCGCTTCCAAATCTATCGAAATTTTTGCTTAACGAGTCTTTAATGATTCAAATTCACCTGCCATTTCGCAAAATAGGTTGGTGCCAAATATGGACAATGAAAAATATTTTACAGAAAACCCTGTTAAATTCTTTAACCATTTACATATTAAAAGAAACTCATCATAGAGAATACATGCCACATTTAAAATTAATGGAATATATTATCTCCCGACATCATATAAGACATAATTCAGGAGATGATAACCTTAGACAAAAGATTGGGATCTAAAACTTAGGAGAATATCCTAAACTATTAGAAAAAGAAACCGTTAAATGAAACCTTAAGGGGAAGCAATTAAATTAAGGGTGAATTTGACTTTAATACATTGTTAATCTTCGATTTGAGAATTAAATACAATTTTAATTTAAAATTAAACTTTAATACAAAACTGTTAAGAAATTTGTTAGTTTAACTACCATGTGGATTTTCAATTCAAAGAATTTAAAAATCATAAATAGATAAAAAAAAATCAAACCTACTAAAGAAAAAATGCATTTTTAATTTAAAAAATAATCCCAAAACCATAAAATGAAGTGAGTTTGATCTTCTTGAAACTCATTCACACAAACAGAAGTGAGTTTAATCTGGGAGTGGACATATGGATGTTGCCAAACCCGTGTGATCTGTTTTGCATATCTTTCATGGTACGTAAGTTCATTTTTGAGGAGCTAACAAAGTGAGTTTTTATTTTTAATAGAAAAATCCCTTTGCATATATTCCCAAATGTATTTGCCATCATGATCTAGAGTACGAAAATGATTTAGAGATGTGGTTATAGGATATTTGAGAAAAAAACCCTTTTATTGTTTAAATTTCTTTTCTTGGTATGCTCAAATTTCTTTTCTTGGTATGCTCAAATTTATTTTCTTGGTATACAAAATTATCTCTTAATAGATGAAGATTTTGAGGGACGGAAATCCTCTAAAGCTGAAGAGCATGCGTTTGAGGAGTCATTTACAAAAATCTACACGGTAAACAGTCTACTTTTTGCAGTGGTACAGTAGTAAGTTCCTTAATTAAAAACTAAAGAAGCTTTTTCTTAAATTTGGTTATTTTATTAATGTTTTGTTGAATACCCAAGTTTCTAAGGACAAATCTCTGAAATAATACTTTTAGGTGCATGCAGGAGAGTGGGTTAATGGGCAGAGTTGGAGGGTTGGGGAACAGAGGTGTGCGGATGGGAGTTGTTATATTGGGGAGTTCAAGTGTGGGGTTAAGTTTGGCCTTGGCTGCTACCATTTCAAAAATGGAGGTTGATATGTTGTGGAGTATTTTGGAGATTGAAATGGAGAACGTGATTCACCTTAACCGGGTGGACGAACAAGTGAAAAAGAAGTGGCGGGAGCAAACAGAGCCGTGACTGCTGCTAGAATTGCAGCGGTCAAGGCAGTCCAAAACCACTTGGTATGTTTGGTACACTAACAGTTAAATTTTTATAGTACACCACAATTGTAGTGGAAAATTTTTATAGTACACCACAATGTGATAGTAATGTGTATATAAACTCTTTTTGAAGATTAATACAACAGGACAAGTGCTAAAGTCTGGATTTATTTCATATGGTCTGAAATTCATTCTTTCTAAATGGTTTCGAGCTAGTATGAACATAATTTTTACCTAAATAAGTTTTATTGTAGTGGGAAATTGATGTTTATCTTATGCAATGACAGAGTACATATCTAATATTATCTTTTCCAATTTTCACTCATTTTTTTTCTTTTTACATATGTGGTGTTGAATGACACCCACACAATATGGTAAATGCACAAAGAAACTTGCAAAGATACCTCTGGTTTGATTTTGATGTCAAAATCATGAATTTCTACATTGATAGCTCATAGTTCAGCATAATTATTCTAAATATTCTTAATAGAATAAAGTGTCAGCTGCTGATATTTTTATCATTGCAATATAAGTAATCACGAGTTCAATTGCGTTTTGAACCATGGTATTTGGTAGTCAACATACTAGGCACATTTATTATATTGATTGTTACCATACTGGACTATATGATGACATCTCTGATGTAATATCCGTATTCTTATAAGATCCTCCAGATAGTATATTGCATCCTGAGTTTCACGTTCCTCCATTCTATATGACCTACATTTTTTAGTCACGCGTACATAGTATTGAGTATATATGACATGCATTTGTTAGTCACGCGTACAAATTTTAATGTATTACTATTTATTTTTGAGTTGTTCATGTCTTTATTTCATCTTTCTTTTGAGTACAATCTGGCCAAGTTAGATTTAGGAAATTTATTACTTTTTTGTTTGCTGAGTTTATTAATTTGTCAAGAAATGTTTTTAGTAAATAGTTTTTACTAATGAATCTTAGATGCCTCGTGCAGATGGACACCGCAGTAAAAAAGATGGAGTGCTTTCAAGTTTTAAGAAAGCAAGAGCACCTAGCACGAGTACAAAGTACAAGCAAATTTTATAGACGATATGGTAATCTTATGCCGATCAAGGTAGGATCCAGGGCCTTATGTATGAATACGAAGAACAAGCAAAATTACAAGAAGAAATTGCAGCAAAACAACAGGACGTTGAGCTTACCGATACCGAGGTCGAGGCCCAAACCGAAGATGAGGTCAAGTCCATGGTCGAAGCCTAAGCCAAATTCAAAGTGAAGGCCGAATCCGAAGCCCACTCTGAAGCAGTGGCGAAGGCAAAGATCCAAGCTGACCCGGAGGCCTAAGTCAAAGTTGAGTATGAGGCGCAAACTAACATTGTATGCTACAGAATTGGTGAGTCTGTATGGATACAGAACTGGGGAAACATAATTTCTCAATACTTTTCCCAATTTTTAATTCTTTTCCTATCAAATACACATTGGTGCCACACAGATCGTGGGACCCATAGGAATTTAATAAAGTCGGGGATAAGTTTCAAGGGGCCCATGGGGACAACCGAGATGCATTTTTACTACCTCGGGTGTGGTCATGCTTCAGGGATGTTTGGGTTCGTTAAGGATGTTTCTATGGTATGTACAGATAATTGGTTTGTTAAGGATGTTTATTTTACGAAGTATACTTTCCATTTAAAGCATTTTGACATTGTTAGTTCTATGTTATTCAAGTTGAGATTGGGATGAGCTTTTTCAAACTCTACTTCTCCAAGTTACGCACTGTTATTGACACAAGCTTTATTTTCTATTTCATATACTTCAGGTTGAAAGTTCAACACTTAATTACTGGGCATCCCAAACTATTGACTTCGGGTTGTGGTCATTATGAACACGAGGCTCGAGCAAGATGATAATGACAAGTGGTTTGGCATGGGAAGTCGAGAGCTTCTCGGTTATTTCAGCTCTTATGCTGCTATGAAGGCAAAACATTCATTTGGTCCACAAGGGAACCGAGGAATGAGTGTTTTTATTTTTAAGGCCACAACTGTTGGTTATTTAGAGGCCGAGTGATTCAATAGGCATTTTAAGTCACAAGGAGCTGATAAAGAAGCTTGGAATCATCGTCGTCATGTGCCATTCTATCCCGGGGACCATGAAACATTTGATTCAGGGCCCAAACAACTACGTGGAAACTCAATTGTCAATTTCTATGATTTAAAATTGAGTATGTCTTCTTTTACTTATGGCTATATTATTTTTCATCGAATACTTTACATTGAATAAAGAATACGTGTAATTTTGAAACATTTTTTTAAATGTATTGGTTTTATTTTTATGAACCGAGTTAAATTTATGATTTTGTTTATATGAAGTCCATGATGGACTATTAGTACTCTTATGGACTATTAATTTTGTTGTTGGATTATTTTTTTTATTTCATAAACAGGGTGGATAGTCATAAACAAAGGAAATTATGTCCAAAAATTTTAAATTGTTTACATTTTTTATGTTGTGAAATAAATTTTGACTTAAATTATACACGATTCAATACCTTGGAATTTTTTGGACACATACACAGTATGGTTTTTTCGACCCAAACACAACATTACATGATTTTGTGTTATTTTTTCACACGAACACGACTCATTTAGAGTGTCAAATTACACAGCTAAAATAGTTAACAATTTTGACATCCAATTTAAAATGATGATACATGAAAACACGAATAAAAAAATGATATGTGACAACATTACTTATCAACCCGACGTCACATGACATCATATAAAACGACAAAAACAAAGGACAAATTTCCCAATATTTTTAAGAGAGTTTGGCAAATAAGTTCTCTTTAAAGAGGGCATTTTCTAATAGGACCTATCATAATATTTTTCCCCAATGGGTCCTATTTCGCTATGCCTTCAGGCATGGGCATACACTAGTATATATATATAGGGAAAGGATCAAGTGAGGTCCCACTTTGAGGATTCTAAATGAGGTCCAATTTTTTTTTTTTAAATAGTAAAAATAATATTTTTGGGCTGATTTTTTTTATGGTTTTTAAACATTTCAGTAGGACCATAAAAAAATAATCATCTCAAAATGATTTTTTTTCTATTTTAAAAAATCGGTCAAACTGTGTCAATTTTTAAGTTGTTTTTAAGCTGTTAAAAACTGACAAACTTTGACCGATTTTTTAAAATAGTAAAAAATATATTTTGAGCTGATTATTTTCTTATGATCCCACTGAAATGTTTAAAAACCAGAGAAAAAAAAATCAAGCTTCAAAATATTTTTTTTACTATTTTAAAAAATGGACCTCATTCAGGTCCTCAAACTGGGGGGACCTCACTTGATCCTCTCTCTCTCTCTCTCTCTCTCTCTCTCTCTCTCTCTCTCTATATATATATATATATATATATATATATATATATATATATATATATATATTAGTCATGCTTTTGTGCGGACTAGTCCGCATTTTAAGAATGAGGACCGGACATGTGTCACCTGGCGGTGAGCCCAGAAAAGAGAGAGAGTGTGCCTATAATTTAGGCGATAATTTCTAGGGGCACCGTTAGGTGACACATGTTCGGTCCGCATTCTTAAAATGCGGACTAGCCCGCACAAGAGCATTATATATATATATATATATATATATATATATATATATATATATATATATATATATATATATATATATATATATATATATATATATATATATATATATATTTTACACCGTTATCCAATTATAAATATAAAGATTCCTAAGCCTATAAATATAACAAATTATGCAATTTCAGTCCAAATTAACGGGTCAGAACTAAACTTCGAACAAGGAAATGTCTTTACATTGCAAAGAAATTTATTGTTTTATAATTTTACAGTATTTATAATTTTCAATGCTCTCACATTCGTTTAATTCACACATATACGTGTAACACTCTTATATATATATGTGGGACAATGGTGTTATGAATAGTAACTCATATAAAGATTGCAAAATTCCTAAGCTTATAAATATTAATATAAAGATTCCTAAGCTTATAAATATAACAAATTATGCAATTTCAATCCAAATTAACGTGTCAGAAACTAAACTTCGAACAAGTAAATGTCTTTACATTGCAAAGAAATTTATTGCTTTATCATCAGCACTAATAATAATTTGCAGCCTTAGAAGCAGAAGACACTAGCCTGTTCTGATTTGTGTTTGAGAGAGGAATCTCTCGCAGCCCTTTGCTCCGACTTGTGTGAATTCTTCCATGAGCAACTTGATGTGGCCAGCCAAGGTTTGCTTAAAAATTTGTGAGCAGCTCTTGTCACCCTCGTCAACGTCCGGAACCCCTCCTCTCACAAGACACCCTACTTGAGCCCCATCCATATATGCTTTATATGCCACCAGAATATCGCGAGCACACTTGCAGAAATGCCCCACAATCAAGTCCTCAAAATGCTTTGATGGTCGCCTCATGTTGTACACCATCGTTTTCAGTGAGAGGATAAAAGTATTCTCATTATACTGCAAGGAGATCTTCTCTCCACTTGCCAAGCCACTCATATTTGCATATTCAGGCGCGTTGAAGATGGGCTTTGCATTTAAAATAAGCCCTTGTATAGAGACAAGCACTTGAAGCATTGTTGATATGCCAAGGATCCATTTCTTTTTTTGGCCACCATTACAAGTGTTAAGAAGGCTCAGGCATACTTTTCCACAATTGTACAAATTAGGATTGATTCGAAGTCCGCCAGAGCGGTAGTACACGTGCGGTAGGACTTAACGATAGCTGCTAGGGAAGAACACATCAAAGAAGAAGAGTCCATCATGGTAAGGAGTACCCTCTTCTCCTGCAACTACAGCCCTCAAAAGATCCATCCTTGATTCATAAACCCTAACATATATTGTGTTAGGCAAATCCTTTTCTAGGATCTTCCACTCATGTTGTATCTTCTTTGCCCAATTTTGCAAAGGCTGCTTTGATGAAGAACCACTACGCAAATAGTGATGGTCTGAATGGTCTTCAACCGTATCAAATTTTTTACAAAGTTGTAACTTATTCAGAATTTCATCTTCCTTTCCACACTTTTCCATGCTAAGGGACAACGACGAAATTGTCGAACGTCCTACTTGGGTTACACTCTTCGAAGACTGAACCCCATCCATTGATCCAAGAGTTGTTGTACCACTAGGGCCAGATGAAAAATTATTCTTCACTGTTAAGGTATTTAATCAACCCACGCAACTCACCACTACCTCAAACCAGATATGAGATAAATAAAAGAAACAGCCCCACCGACATCAAAAAAGTGATGGAAATCCAAATGTATCAAAATTGAAATCACAAAAACAAGCCAGTAGGGTATAGATATGAAGCAGGAATTTGAACTGTTTTCTATGCAAACAAACATAAAATATTATATGGGGTTATTATAATTTACCCATTAAAAAATAAGTGTTCCATGCCACACGATAGAACTTTGCCCCATCAACGGAAAGGCATGATGCCGCATCAACATGTTTTTTAAGTCTCTAATCGTCTTAAGAGTTTGATTTTAGATAGTGGAAACGTTAGGTTTTGAAATGAATATATACACACACATGTAAAAGGATAGAGAGATACCTAGATTATCACCAACATAGAAGGATCGGGAGGTCGACCATTTAGGGTAGAAATTTACGTTCATTGGGACACCCCAATTCTGATCTGCTCCCACAACGTAGTCCTTACCAAATGAGCTTCCGAAAAATGCAAATGTCACTATAAGTACTAATTGCGCTTTTGAGAACGAGCGGATCTTCATGACCATTTTCATGCACCAAAAAAGAAGAGATTATTTGTTATGAGAAGACAAAGAACTTGACATATGATTCAAATCGACGTTTATAGTGATTTTATATATATTTGAAAATATTTATTACTTTTAAACATGGCCTCTTTGTATTCTATATATAACAATATCTAGAATTACTAGTTGGCACCGGTTATGCGGCGGACTTAAACTTGAGATATTGTCAAACACGTAAAACATGCAACATCAATATAATAAATAAAAATCATATTATTTGTCATCTGAAACATCTAAAGAAAATATTTGACATGAGCTCACCTTAAATTATGTTGGGTATAAGAACCATAAAATGAGTGTTGTATGCTTCAAATGACATTTTCTTAAACAATTGGTATGTCACCATCAGTGACAGCCACAATAATAACTCATACATTTTTTGGCATGTCTCAATTTGGTACACTGAGTGATTAATTTGATTTAAAGTTTAAATCAAAAATATTAATGTATCAGAAATGGTGGCATCAAAGAAACATCTATCACAAAAAATAAACAAAAACTATCAGCAACTTCATCTATGAAATCCATACCATAAAACCCATACCAATGATCTATACGTAAAACATCAATATAGCAGTGTATGTGCTTCCTAGCAGTACAATCATTTATGAAAATAAAAACATCAATCCATAATTTAGATGACATAGTTATAAGTAACCCCAGCATAAGACTTGCAAATTTTAATTAAGACACAGGCACAACATATTTGATATATACGTAACCCAAGCATTGTTATTCCAATGAAGAATTCAGCTGGTACTCGAATTAGCAGATTCGATCAATTCCCTCAATCCCAAATTACCCACTTTATCATCGTCCTTTTCCTTTTCATCATCAGCGACAACATCATTATCATCCTTGTGAACAACAGACAAAGCTTTGAAAAAAAAATTATATATATAGGACAAGGCTCACCTACATCATACTCTATACATCATCCATACATCACACCTAGTTGTAGGTCCTAAAAAAATTCAAATTTTTTATTTTTCTCTTGAAATTAACCTTCCAATAAATTCATGTTCAAAAAATTAGGTCAAAATACATTTTGTAGCTATTTTTAAAAAATTCACAAAAAAAACTCAAAATACCTTATTTATAAGGGTCTGCGCCAATTGTTTTTTTTTATTTTTTAAAAATAGTTACAAAATGTATTTTGCCCTGATTTTTTGAATGTGGGTTGATTGAAAGGTTAATTTCAAGAAAAAAATAAAAAATTTGGAAGAAAGGTTTCTTAGGGCTTAGAACTTCGTGTGATATATACATCATGATGTAGGTGAGCTTCTCTCTCTCTCTCTCTCTCTCTCTCTATATATATATATATATATAGGCAGATACAAAAAAAATTAAGTTTTTTGAAAATGAAAAAAAGATACAAAAAAAATATTTATAATATAGGACATAATATATTATAAATTTCAAAAATTATCGAAAAAAAGTTTATAAAAACTAAGATAAATAATAAACAAAAATTAAAAAGGGAAGAATACAAAAAAAATTAAACACATATGAAAATGACAGAAAATTATAATGATTGAAAGATCATATTATAAATTCCAAAAAAAATGAGACGTAATAAAGAGTTTATAAAAAAATATGTGAAAAATTGAATAAACATTTTTAAAGTTTTGGGACAAAAAAAAGGAAAAAACAAAATAATATATCAACCAATTTCGGGACAGAAAAGAACAAATAAGAAAAACTTACTAAGCATTTTTTAAAATCTCGACAAAATTGAATTAATAATTTATAAAATGTGGAAATCTGGAAAAAAATATTTTAAAAATAGTGGAAATCACTAAAAAATATATATTTACTGTTTCTAAAAATTACTGAATAATAATTTAAACATGTGAAAAATACACATAATATATTCAAACATTCTGAAAAATACAAGACAAAGAAATCGATAAATCACAAAAAAATCTGATTAAACAGGCCTCACAAATCTGGTGAAGCAAACCAAAAAAAATGGGCAAACAAATCTCAAAAAATTCATTATTAAATCTCAAACCCACAACCAAATCTCTAAAAAAGCACTCAAATCCTCAAACCCCAAAGTCAAATTTCAAAACATTCCCTTAAACCCATCAACTTACGAGAGTTACTCATTACATTCAATGCTACAGCAATAGCAAATGAATAAATCCATATAGAATACCTGTTAAAACTCAATACAGAGAGAAGTACATAAAACGAATAGAGTGAGAGATAGTTTTTTTTTTCGAAGGCAACATCTGCTAAAAAAGAACCTGTTATTTCAAATCAAAATTAAACAAATGGGTTTTCATTATATAAATGGTTACCAAGTAAAGAACAAACCATTATCCCTTAAAAAGTAACCTTTCTTTGTGCAAAATCAGTATGGAAGATCAAATAAGATACAGGGATGAGGTTATGCTGAATCAGAAGTTTAATTTCACTCGTACATCTACGGGATCAAGATCCAAATTAAACTCTAGTGTACAAATGTCGCCAACATCGCCACAACAAAAACAAAACTACAACAAAAATACATCATATTGATCTTTATTGCCATATCAGATTTGAGATGAAGAGAATAGAGAAATCGATGGATTTGTAAACACCTTTGTTTTGTTGTAGATTAACTTGGCCACACTGTTCGCATCGTCGAAAAGGCACGAGTTAATTTATGACGGAATTGGGAGGAGAGTGAGTAAGAGGGAGAGAACCTGGCACAAAAGAATAAAATGATAAAGACTGGGTTTTCTTTGGGGGAGATAAATGGGTTGTGTGGGGAAAATAAAAGGGCTTAGATAAACTTTGGGGATGGGAAAAGACAATCCGATGGAGAAAGAAGAGAAATGAAATGAAATGAAAGAGAAAAGATAAAATATTTTTAAAATGTAAAGTGCCACGTGGACACTCTTAATGAGGAGGAGTCATAAATGCTTGTATAGAATTTTATAGGAGTATAGAGATTACATGATATCAAGTACAAGAGGATTTAATCAGGTTAATACCACGTAGCCTAACAAATGTTAGTGTAATCCCCCTGTTATTACCAATACGAGATCTTAGCCCTGCGCGATGCGCGGGCTTCTTACAAATCTTATAACATAGTAAAGTAGTATTCTTATACATGTTAGATACATGGAATACCTTCGAAAGGTCACTAATTTTTTCGAAGAAACATTAAAAATATTAGAAACAATTTACCACTCATAATGAAAAAATAAATGAGAGAAGACCATAACAAAATATAAATACCACATTACGTTGCCTCAAGTAAACTTAACTTTGAAACGCTTTTTCCTAAATTATTTGGAAAACATTAGGATTATGGGTCACTAAAGATTTTTGGTTATAGGTGTTATCCCCATATTAAAGGTAAAACTCAGAACAATTTTACTCCTGAGACTGTTCCATGTGTCTTCATTTGCTATATTCAATTACATAAAGGTTATAAGCTTTACGACCCCAAAACAAGGAGAGTACACATATCACGACACATTATTTTTTATAAGACTTGTCCTCCCATATGCCAACCTTGCAATGTCTATTACGCAATCTCCTAACATTATGGATCTACCCAAATATCAAGAATTCAAATTTTATCCAGGTGAGACCTAACCTATACTTGCAACTACTCCAACTTTTGAACCAACACCAACCATTTACGAAAAACTCCTGTTATTCCACCATCAAAAGTACCCTCTAGTATTTTTACACCAACTGCTATGCCTCCTAATTTCCCTACTCCACCACCACAAGTACCTTTTATCTCAAATACACATACTACTCTAACTCCTAACCATGATAGCCCACTGCAATCTACTCCTATGTTATCCACTCCTTAGTTACATGTCACTCATCTACCTTCTAACTCAGGTTTGCCATTGCCAAGAAAGTGTACACCTTCTTCCACACCCCTTCCATACTCCACTCCACAGCCTAGTCCATCGTCCCTTATCAATGCTCAATCACCAACTGCCCTTCCTTGTACCTCCCACCCAACCATTCCTTATATCTCCGACATACGATATGGTCTCAACTTAGTGGTTAACTGTGACAACCCGAATATGATTATGATAAACCATGTTTAAATCATGGTTATCGTATAAGATGGGGATAATGTGTTATTAGAATATATAATGTTAAGTTATTGTGTTTAGTCCAATCCTACCTTCATAACTTATGAAATATTGAATTATTCACAAACACAAATTTGTGAAGTCTTCGGTAGGAATGTTCAGGTTTGGGACTAGTTTTGGCCACTATTATATGATAATTGACATGAGGTGAAAACTAGATAGTTATATATATATGAGCTAAGTTTTTAACACAACAAACGATGTGTAAAACAAAGGTTCGAGGAAGGAGTTATGTTGAAATTACGAATAGGGGATATAGTAGTCATTTAGCTTTAAAGGATATTTTGTCTTATATGGCGACACATGTCATATTTTGATTGGACCAGGGGGAGGTGACTTATGCCGACTTTAAAACCTTGAAATGACCTCCTCCTTCAGCCAAAATCAGTCATGAGAGAGTTTGGCTTTAGGAGAGAGAATCGGGAACCTTGGGAAGTAGAAAGTGAGGAGAAAAATTGAGAAAAATTCGTAGGAAATTACGAAAAAGTCCCTAAGGTATTTCTACGCATAAATATTATTATTAATTTTGTATTATTGATTGAAATTATATAAATCATTGATTTTTTATTTAATTTTCAAGCCTCGGTGTATATGTACTGATTGATGCAAGAGTAAGTAAAGTTGAACAAGTAAATCATGTATATTGCTTCGATTGGAAACCTTGTGTATTCAAAGTTCCATAACTTTTCGTAAATTTATTGGAATTGAAGAATTTAAGTTGGATATGAAAATAGACTCATATATGTATAACATATCCTAATATTTTGTGAAAATACCAAGAAATGAATCTTTAGTGATAGTTTGAAGTTCAAGTAGAAAATCTACCCCAAAAGTGTAAGTATGTACACCATGTGTTCGATATTTTGCTTGACATAGCAAATGAAGATTAAAAATTATGAAACTTTAAATTTGTATTTTCAAATATATTTATTGATGTTGGATAAAATATCATAGAAAGTTATGATAGAAAAAAATTATGAAAATTCCTAGAAGTTTACTGAACGATAGAGGAGCCTATAGGGCAGATTTGCTATGTAGCAAGAAACATGGGCATATCTTGCTCTAGGAAACTTGAAATGATATGTCGTCTTTTGGATTTGGAACCCAATATGTTAAGGATGAAACTACTAAGAAGAAATTAAAATATATTTGGCCTATGATTTGGGTATGGTAAATATCTTACCATGAAGTTAGATTGTACTTCATTTACGATATATGATTGGAATGGGGTTATATGATGCTTATAAATTGGGTTAAGTTTAGTTTTCTTTAGATTATTAACATACTTATGATGATACTAATATTATGAGAATGAATATGTGTAAGGGAAGAATAATTGGTTGAACCAGTGCTAGGCAAAGGCAAGGGAAAAACACATGAAGTGGCCAAGGCGAGTGTACTCACTAGTAAGATGTATTTATACATGATTATGGATATTATATATTGTACTTGCCGAGTTGAGTATAAATATGAGAAGTTGTACTTATTGAGATGATTATGGATGTCATATGTTGTACTTTTGAGTTGATTATAAATATGAGATGTGGTACTTATCGAGATGATTATGGATATTACGTGTTGTACTTATCGAGTTGATTATAAATATGAGATGTGGTACTTATTGAGATGATTATGGATATTATATATTGTACCTGCCGAGTTGAGTATTAATTTGAAAAGTTGTACTTATTGAGATGATTATGGATGTCATATGTTGTACTTGCTGAGTTGATTATAAATATGAGATGTGATACTTATCGAGATGATTATAGATATTATATGTTGTACTTACCGAGTTGATTATAAATATGAGATGTGGTACTTATTGAGATGATTATAGATATTATATGTTGTACTTACCGAGTTGATTATAAATACGAGATGTGATACTTATTGAGATGATTATGGATATTATATGTTGTACTTGCCGAGTTGAGTATAAATATGAGATATTGTACTTATTTAGATGATTATGGATACTATATGTTGTACTTGCCGAGTTGAGTATAAATATGAGATGTTGTTCTGATTGAGATGATTATGGATATTATATGTTGTACATGCCGAGTCGATTATAAATACGAGATGTGGTACTTATTGAGATGATTATGGATGTTATATGTTGCACTTATCGAGTTGATTATAAATATGATATGTTATATTTGTTGAGATGATTACTGATATTATATGTTGTACTTACCGAGTTGATTACAAATATGAGATGTCGTACTTACCAAGTTGAATATGGATATGATAGGTTGTACTTATTGAGTTGATTATGGTTAGGATATGTCGTACTTACTGAGTTGATTATGGATATGGTGTGCATGTATTATAAGTGATGTTGTGTCTTATTAACAGCCAAGAGATGTTATGGCTTATTAATAGCCAAAAGATGTTATGGCTTATTAACAACTAAGAGATGTTATGGCTTATTAACCGCCAGGAGATGTTATGGCTTATTAATAGCCACAAGATGTTATGGCTTATAAATAGCCAAGAGATGTTATGGCTTATCAGCAGCCAAGAGATGTTATGGCTTATTAACAACCAAGAGATGTTGTGGCTATTAATAGCCAAGAGATGTTGAGATGGTTTATATTGTTACATATATACGACTTATTGCATTTAATTTTATGCACTAGTATAGTAGTAATGCATTCACTGAACTATTTTGCTCACGATTCCTATGTTAAGTTTTTTTTCAGGTAATGAAATGTCACTGCCAAATCTAGGAGGTAGGGTGGGGTTAGAAAGGGATGCGTAAAAACCATGTTTTGGTCAAATTAAAAAGGGGTAATTTAATCCTACTTATCCTTTTAGAAAGTTTGAATAAGCACGATTACTTTAAAATTTTGAAAAGTTTTTAGTGTTATGGCTTCATGCTGATACTGAAAAAGGATACTTGTGTTATTGTTCGGTTAAGGCAATTATGTTTTGCCTCACTTTGACTTTCAAACTCGATTATAAGTAACTGGGTTGAGGTGTGTCATTAACCTTGATATGTCACCACATATCAATGTCCAATCCTCCACAACTTGTCAGAACGAAACTCCTTTGGGCTTCACATCTAATCAACATTCAATGCAATCATGCTCAAAAACATACAACAATCCTCTCCATCCACTTTATTACATACGACCTTAGCTTCTCACTCTGACCCACGAACAATTTCCATAACCCTTAAACAAATTGGGTTTAAGCAATGAACGATGAACTCGTTACTCTCCAATAACAAAGTACTTGGACTTTAATTCCCAGACTTCCTTCTATTCATGTTATTGGTAGCAAAAGGGTGTTTAAAAAAACTTAATGCCGGTGGTTCTCTTGACAAGCATAAAACCAGACTTCTGGCCAAGGGCTTTAACCAAATTGAAGGAGTGGATTATTTGGACACTTTTAGCCTTGTCTTAAAACATGTCACTATTTGACTAATTATTTCTCTTGAAGTTACAAGATAACGGCCATTTCACCAACTTGGTGTTAAAATGCCTTATTGCAGGGAAAACTTGAAGAGGAAGTTTACATGAAGCAACCACGCGGGATTACTCTCATATCTATCCAAATCATGTATGCCTCTTGCACAAAGCTATAAATGGATTGAAACAAGCTCCACGTGTCTAGTTCGACAGATTTAGTGCCTATCTCATCACTCTTGGGTTTAAATGTAGCCGATTTTATTCCTCTCTCTTTCTCCCACATCATTTTGACATCATATTATTATTACTCATATATGTTGACAATATCATTATTACTAGTAATAACAAAAATATGGTATTATGACTTACTGCTCTCTTATCTCAAGAATTTTCTCTTAAGGATCTTGACTGGCTCAACTACTTCGTGGGTACTTCTGTGACTCCCTTTTCAAGTGGTTTATCATTAAGTCAAGATCGTTATTTAATATATATATATATATATATATATATAGGTAGAGGTTCACAAGTGAACCTAAAAGATGAACTCTTTAATGAACCTTAACAAAATAACACCTAAAAACTCATTACTTTTAATTTCTACATTGTAATTGGTTTGTGCCAACGGCAACGAACACGCGTGTGATCGATACCCAACTCCCTCACCCCCCCCCATCACCCCCACCCCAACCATCACCATGGCAGCCCTTATGGCAGTAGGGCTTCCATGGAGTTGGGGGGCACGAGGTGGGGGGGATCAATCGACACACGTGTCTGTTGCCGCTGGCGGGGACGATTTACAACATAGGAATTAAAATTAATTAATTGTTAAGTATTTTTTGTTAAGGTTCATTAAAAATTTCACCTTTTAGGTTCACTTGTGAACCTTTCCATATATATATATATATATAGTTCTCATTTCTCTATATATTAATGATAGTAATGTCATTCGTATTCCATAACTTTCGCTAATTTAAAATACCATTTTCACTTTAGTATATAAAATCCTGTATATATATAGTTCTCACTTTAATATACAAATCATAATTTAAATCCGTATAAAATCTCCCGGAATGAGAATAAATCCTTATTCATTTTACTCTTTTCACCAATTAAAGCTATATGATATCTCATCTTCATATACAAGCAATATATTTTACACAATAAGTATAATAACCATCCCACCGAGCTATAACTCGAGGATGCAGTCTCATAGTGCCTATCCGCATCCGAGTTTACTCAATCAACCACGGAACCAAGCCAGACTCACTCATGGTCATGGTAAAAATACAAAACGGTGGAGTCGATCATATTCCCTCCTGAAAGTGGAATAAAGCCATCGCACTCATATGTGGGACGATATGACCTAGGGATATACTCTCCCTGATCCTCAAGCCAGGGGATTCACCAACATCGCGCAACCTCCCTAGATCACACTAGTAAAAATATATAACCTGGTTGTCCATCCCTATGCCTGGGGAAGCCTGTAGAACCAGCCTCTAAAGTACAAATATACCAGTCACATACAGATATATTTATATTCATATCATATCATATATATATACTGTAACAACTTCTGTATATATAATATGCATCCCTTCTCAATATATATATGGCTATAATTTCCAAACTCTTATAGCGATAGAAAATACCCCGCATATTCCCATTCATAATAGTATATAAATATTCATACACTTAACATACTAAACCTACAAGTATCCTATTACTTAGGGTTTAACTTACACCTTAATCACTTTTAAGGGTTTTACATAAACCCGAATATACCAATTCGTAATAATTAAATAAGTATACTAACTACTTATCTTAACTACATAGGTATTGCATCACCTATACTAATAGTTGTCAATAGACGCATAAGATAATTGCTCAATTCTATTTAACCCGTATCCTAAATTCCATCCTACTTGCATCCTAGGATTCACTCAAATATACTCGGCCCATATTTATTCTCTATGCATAAATGTCTATATAAACACACTTGCCGAAGACTTCTCTCGAATGTTATTCATCCTAAAACATTTATTGAGTCCGTGCCCCGGATTGTACACTCCACTAACCCAAGGTTAATGTACCTCTCCTCGGGTCCTCTAGGTCATAACCTTATATAATACACTAATTAAAAAGGTCCCTAAGCTTTAAATCCAAAGAAAAAAAGGAATAGAAAAATCCAAATCTTGGACGAAAAACAGAGTACCGATCGACCGACCCCTTGGCCGTGGTAGACTGGTCACACCAGATATTTCGTCCATCTTTCCATTTCTTAAAAAACCTAAATCTCCAAAATACCAAATATCGTCCCAACCTCCATTTTTATGGTTTCTAGTCTCAACCAATAACACTATAATCGTCTAAACACTGATTTATAACTAACACATCAATTATGGTGGGGATTTAATATTTTTTCTTAGATTTGAACCCTAAATCATTAAAACTCCTATTATATCATTTCTTCCCATTCCAATCCACATTTATACACCATTTACATGGGTTTTATACTAGACATCATCAATAGATACCAACACACCTATTTGTGATTTCAAAATCCAATTTTCTCAAATTTATTTCAAGGGTTTCAACCCAAAATTTATCTAGTTTACTAACGATAATATGAGATACGCACTCAAAGGAATAAAGCAAGTAAACACTTGCCTCGTGGATAAAATTCGACGACCTCGAGTCGAACCCCGCTGAGTTTGGCCCGGAATCCCCTTTCTTCTTCCTCTTTTCCTTCCTTTCTTCTCTTCTTTCGTTTCTCTCTTTTTCTTTCCTTCTCTCACTCTCTCGTATCTTATAAAGATAGAAGTAAGGGTTTATCCCTTATAAACCCAAAAATGACTCGTTTACTCAATTGTGAGTCCCTACTAGTCCAAAAATCCCAGAAACCTAAATGTTACCCACGGATAATCTATTCTGACTATCTTGGCCATTTTGAAACCAACCATGCGCTCAAAATCTCCATCCGAGTCACTTAAATAAAATTCACTAGTTAAACCCAACACATCTCAATACGGGTTTTCCAATTAAAATATTATCCTTTGTCGCTTTACCCAATTGCGACATGTAATTAAAATAATCCAACTCATTTACTTAGTCCCAAAAGTAAATGTGATACACATTGGAAATCATCTAACCCTCATAAACTCCAAAAATTATTATTCAGAATAATTCCTCAAATCTCCAAATTGCACCCATTTATGTATTTAAATGTCCATAAAAGTGCAGGGTATTACAAGAAATTCGTAACAAAATGCACTAGATAATATTTATAATAAATTTGGTATCAAGTAAGGGGAAAAGAAAATATATAAATTAAGAAACAATAGAGATAGATTGACAAGGGATATAGGTTACAAAATATATTAGTTAACGATAAAGAAATTCTAGAT
The DNA here is from genome assembly GCA_949130495.1 of Sambucus nigra. NCBI lineage: Eukaryota > Viridiplantae > Streptophyta > Magnoliopsida > Dipsacales > Adoxaceae > Sambucus > Sambucus nigra. The sequence continues at coordinate 675,683,333 of OX422213.1, forward strand.
AGATGGAAAGAAGAATGTCCCTAAGAAGATGCCGAGAACATTGAACCGAATATAGGAATGGTATGTCCGATTACTAAAAAAGATGTTGATATATTAATAAGAAAACTTGGAAGGAATAAAGCAGTTGGACCGAGTAAAATACCGATAGAGGTATGGAGGACCATTGGAAATGTAAGAATAAAATGGTTAACATGTTTATTTAATAAAATTTTAAGTGAAAGAAACATGCCATATGAGTGGAGGAAAAGAACCATAATATCTTTTTATAAAAATAAAGGGGATATACAAAATTGTAGTAATTATACAGGAATCAAACTGATGAATCACACTATGAAATTATGGGAAAAAGTTATATAACAAATATTAAGAAATGAGTCAACTATTTCAAATAATTAATTTGGATATATGCTGGGGCGATCAATCACGAAAGCTAATTACTTACTAAGATAATTAATGGAGAAATGTAGATGTAAGAATAAAAATTTATATATAGTCTTCATAGACTTAGAAAAAGTGTATGATAGAATACCTGAAAATATAATTTAGTGGTCTTTAAGGAGGAAAAACTCCATACACTACAAGAAAAATTGTTGTTTATGACGCTTTAAAAAAGTGAACTTATGACATTTATTATGAAAATATCATGAAAAGTGTAGTATAAATACTATTTTTACAGATTTAAAAAATAATGCATTATATCATACCTGTTATGACATTTTTTTAATCAAAAATCTTATTGTTTCCCCCTTTTTTTTACTAGGGCCTTCATCCCAATCCAAACTTTTCACGCGCTTGCCCCGAATGAAAACTCTCCCCCTCCCCACTCACTCCTCTCATTCCTAAAAGAATGGACATTCAAACCAGGTGGAAACTAACCCTGGCTATAATTCCACGGCATGTTCCATCACCCAATAGCTGCTCTCACCACTTCTCCCTCCACTCAGGTACGCTTCTCTCTAAACCTTCGTAAGGTCTGACCCTGTTTCTAAAATAGTCGACCCTAATCCCCTTACTATGTGTTGAGTTCATGTGGGGTTATCATGTTGTCTCAAAAATTATCATTCCTAGTTGTTTGGTGTAATTTATGGGTTCTCGTGGATGTGTTTTAGAATTTCAAATTAACTCTATCAAGTTTAATTCATGGATAAGGATTGGAGATTTCCTTTTTATTTTGTGCTGATTCAAATTGAAAACTGTCCAGTTAATGAAATTTTGGCTGGAAATTTTATTGCTATTGAAATACTATTGAAATTCTCATTATTTTGGGTGGGGGAGGGGGAAGCATATTGAAGTTTCTTGGTTAAATCAATCAAAAAAATCCTGAATTTGTACAGTTTCAAATAATCTTTTCAAAATTTTTGGGAAGTGATTCTCGAATTTCAACTACACTCATTTGATTAATTTGGCCAGATATTGGTACATAGACGGATCTCCATGTGGAGTACATGCGCAGTGCGATTGAGTTTGTGGTTTAACTCCACATTGACATATATTTGTTGACTTTTGACACTTTGAATATCTGAAACTTGGTAGTAACCGTCATTTGGGGAAATTCTTACTGAGTATAAGTATAAGTATAAGAATGAAAGTGATTGTAAATACTAAGTGTTGATAAATGATTTTTTAAACTCCTAAAAATCTAAAAGTATGTTTTAATTTGAATGATATTACAGACATACAGACACCCAATAACTCGAGTGTACACAGTTTATTGAAGACGTGTTTGGACATGAGTGATATTGAGAAGTAATCATATCAAGTCATTAAACTCTCTAAGCATACTCAGTGTTTGTACCATTCATAGTGCATAAATTTAATGTTCAATACCATTTTAACTAATATGGGTCTAATCTTTATTTAAATGGAATATTTTAGTACTGTTCCACAAAATGACAATCCCTTGGATTTTCACTCGCTTCAAGAAAAAAGACAAAAATTAAAATAAGGGAGAATACTTGCAATTTTAGTCAGCAGGGAACGAACATCGATTTTTGACGTTACAAATTGTAAATTTACATACGATCTTCGGAGAATTTATTGTTTTGATATGATTACTTCAACACCACTCAAGTTTAATATAATGTGCACATTGGAGCTTGCAAGTATATATGCGTGTGTGTGTGTTGGTAACATGCATGAAAATTAATACATATTTTTGGATTTTTAGGAACTGAAAAATTATTCATCACCACATATGAGTTACAACCACTGACATCGTTATACTTGCTTAATGTAGGAATCTTTCCCAATTAGAGTTAATATCAAGTTTCAAATATTGAGAGTGCCATAAGTCAACTATTAAACGTGGGTGTTGAGTAAAATGAAAATTTATGGATATTTGTCTATGTATTGATCAGTTGGCGAATGACTACAAGGTAGTGAGGTTTGTACAATTATATGATGTAGATAATGGTTCATTTGACTCTGAAGTGAAGGATTACTTTATGAATTTAAATTTGTGGTTTACGATGGGGATTTCCCTTAATATGGCATTTTTTATGCATGTTAGTGGTGCTTTGCACTAGCTTGTGAATTGAAGCCTCGATTTACCCTGTTGTTTCGACAAATTAATTATGTCTTTTGATATTGTAAGAGAGTAACAATTGTTGGTGGTGACACCTGAGTATTTGAATAAGAACTTTTGTATGAGATAGGAAGTGTTAGAATTATGCATCGCTGCATTGCAAAATTTATAATGACACCACTTTGACATGGGTGATTAAGAATTATGGTGTAATGGATATTAGCTATACTTGTATCATCTCGTGTGAGGAATCAATAAAATGTGATGATTTTTAGCTTGAAAAATACGAATTGATGAAGCTCAATAGAAAATATGTTGTGTGCCTCTAAAATGAAAACTCGTAGAATAGGTTCATCGTGATAGTTTTTATTTTTGATTATATGTAGGAATCGTAGTCCATTTGTCTGTATCTCATCTTTGGCCATTTAGGAATTGTACAGATTATTTCTTATTTCCTATAACTTCAAAATTGATGAAATTTCCATCAGAGCAGGTGATAGACGATGAATGCCTCCTTCTAGATATGGAGGCATTTGGTCTTAATTCAGTTGATATTTTCATGATGAAACTATGTGTCATTAATTCATTGCTTTTTTAGGAAAAACTTTTAATTCTTTATTGGGGTAGTGAAAATGAAATCATATTACCTATTTCATCTTGTTAGTTTATGTTTTTTTTTTGTGTGTTGAACTATTTTAACTAATTATTGTTTCTAAACTATTCCCTCATTGAAATAAAACATAACAATTTTGAGTGATTTTAAAAAATGTGTAATACTTTACTTTTTCCCTTTTCTCCCCATATCTATAGATTCAGGAGAACATTGAAAGCACTGGAAAACGGTATCATCTCTTGGTTTGAATTAATGTACATGACTTACAAACAAAACACATATAAATGTTATTCTTGGAATAATGAAAATAACACGAATTTAAGCAGCTTTCTGGCATTTTTACCAATTTAACAAAATACAGATGAGTAGAGAGATACTCCTTTTGTCCAACTCTTATTTGGTACAGAGGGAGTATATGGACCCATGATTACTATGTTTGTATTTATTGTTTTAACACAACTCTATGGCCCTTCACAATCCTCATTCTACTGCTCAGAATTTAGAGTCTGGATTAAATTTCATGGAAATCAAGTTATATGTAAGATTAGTACTCACATGTAGTGATAGAAAAGAAACCTGAGCCAAATGAAGTAGAAGAAGAAAATGGGAGTCTAGTACAATAATATTTAGGAAAAAAGTTATGATATTTCTTTACATTTGTATAATTTAAAAGTATCTTGAGTATTTGTAATTGAATTTCATTATGCTTGTATATTTGAAGAATGGGGCAAGCACTTGGCTATGTGCAAGTAGACCGATCTACTTTGGCAGTTAAGGAACAATTTGGCAAGCAGTTACTGAATAATTTGGTAAGTTTGAGGAAGTACTTACGCCTTGGTGACACTATTTGCCTTGGTGTTTAGGGTATCATCTTGTCAGTGAACTATCTTTACGTCTCCAACAACTTGATGTTCGTTGTGAAACTAAAACTAAGGCTTGCAATCTCATTCTTCACCTATTATTTTAATGTGTAGGTTTTAATCTCTCTCTCCCCCCTCACACACACATGCTTATTTCAGTACTTTTAAACAATTTCATTATTTTGTAATTAGATATTAATTATGATTACTGCTGCCTTTTTCCAGATAATGTATTCGTGACTGTGGTTTCTTCGATGCAATATCATGCCATGGTTGAAAAAGCATCTAATGTTTTTTATAAGATCTCCAACACCAAAGGGCAGATCCAAGCCTACGTTGTTAATGGTATGAATGCAGTAATATTGGAACGTTCAAATTCCTTGAACACTTGAGTTGAGGTCTTTAGAGCTTATAAGCACCTAATAGGAGTAGGTCGTCGCTTGGAAGGACCTGAATGAATTGGACTCCTCCTACAGGTGTCCCTTCCCAAATATGATCACGAGAACTATTGGGAGTTCAAAAATGAATCCACTATATTAGAAAATTATTAAAATGTTAGGATCATATAAAAGTTATACAAAGTATGGCCATAATGAGTATAATTTGACCTGATGTTAATAATGGTTTTTTTGTCATTTTTTAGTCTTTCTTTTATTTTTTAATATTTCATTGTATTTTCCTTTTATTTAGTATTTTCCTTGAGTATTTGTAATTGAATTTTATTATGATTGTAGATTTGAAGAATGGGGCAAGCACTTGGTTGTGTACAAGTAGACCGATCTACTTTGCCAGTTAAGGAACAATTTGGCAAGCAGTTACGGAATAGTTTGGTAAGTTGGAGGAAGTACTTCAGCCTTGGTGACACTATTTGCCTTGGAGTTTAGGGTATCATCTTGTCGATGAACTATCTTTACGTCTCCAACAACTTGATGTTTGTTGTGAAACTAAAACTAAGGATTGCAATCTCATTATTCACCTATTATTTTAATGTGTAGGTTTTAATATCTCTCTCCCCCTCTCCCCCCTCACATACACATGCTTATTTTAGTACTTTTAAACAATTTCATTATTTTGTAAATAGATATTAATTATGATTACTGTTGCCTTTTTCCAGATAATGTCTTCGTGACTGTGGTTGCTTCGATTCAATATCGTGCCTTGGCTGAAAAAGCATCTAATGCCTTTTTATAAGCTCTCCAACACCGAGGGGCAGATCAAAGCTTATGTTTTTAATGGTATGAATGCAGTAATATTGGAATGTTCAAATTCCTTGAACACTCGAGTCGAGGTCTTTAGATCATATAAGCGCCTAATGGGAGTAAGTCGTCGCTTGGAAGGACCTGAATGAATTGGACTCCTCCTACAGGTGTCCTTTCCCAAAATCTGATCACGAGAACTATTGGGAGTAAAGAATGAATCCACTATATTGGAAAATTATTAAAATGTTAGGATCGTACAAAAGTTATACAAAGTCTGGCCATAATGAGTATAATTTGACCCGATGTAAATAAGGTCCTTTTTGTCATTTTTTAGTCTTTCTTTTATTTTTTAGTATTTCATTGTATTTTCCTTTTGTTTAGTACTTAGAAGAAGGAAGTTTATTGGCTCCTAGGGATATAATTGCAATTAGAATTGTTATCTTAGAGGCCAAACAGCCTCTGTAGACACCCTATTCTGTTACCCCCTAAACTCTCCTTAGGTACCTAGCACCTCCCTCCATCACTACAAACCCAGGTCATACCTCGAATACTGACCTAAAAGCCATCGGGCACTCCCAGGCTCCGTTTAACCAAAAGTCAAAGTCTTCAGCTCGACTGAGAGTGAATGAATCTTCGAAGGGTACTGAAACCCCTTTCCAACGGTCCATCCCGTGTGCGATTCTGACTTACCATGTGGACGAACGACCTATTTTCCCTCGAAGCTCAATCAGGAGGCCACCGAGCGCTCCCGGGCACTGTTTGACCTAAGTCAACTCTTCGACTTGATCGAGAATAAATGAATCTTTGAAGGTCACAGAAACCCCTTTCCAACGGTCTTTTCCGTGTGCGATTCTGACTTACGGTATAGAGGAACGATCCGTTTTACTCTGAAAGGTCACCAAATGCTTCCAGGGGCCAGCTGAGCGAAGTCAACTCCCTGAATCGGATCAAACTCTTTTGAATGTCGAAGTACATCTCCGAACCTTTCTAACGGTTCACCCCATGCACGATTCTGACATACCATGCGGATGAACGATCCGTTTGTGTCCGATGATTCCCCGTTCAACTGACTGATGAATGCTTCCGAGCCATATTTGACCAAACGTCACCTCCCGAACCTGGGAGCAGTCCAAAGGACTTTCTAATGTCTCTGAATTAACTTTCCAACGGTCCACCCCGTGCATGATTTTGATCGACAGTTTGCATTCTGCGATCGATTTTCTGAAAAAGGCCTAAAAGACACTGCCAAACGGCAGGTCCAGACCCTTCCTATTGGTAGTGTGCCTAAACGCACCTGTCGATTGGCAGGACCAGTGCTATGCCGATCGGCAATGCCCTAGGCATATAAAAAGGAGGTCTGACCTCACTCTACTAGGGGCTTCTAAAGAAGTGATGGCCCAATTGTTTCAGCAAACTCTGAAGGATAGCGCCCTCCGATGGTTTTTATCTCTCGAAGAGTCCAGAATTTGTAGCTAGGAGGATGTAGCTCGGGAATTCATGTCGCAATACAAATACAATGAAGAGATTGAGGTCACCCACTGTGATTTAGAGCTGCTGAAATAGAACCCTAGAGAATCATTCGGTAACTTCATCACCCGATGGAGGGAAAAAACAGCAACCATGACCAATCGGCCTTCCGAGGAAGAACAAGTCAGCATAGTGAAGAAGAACTTCTTACCCTACGTCCAAGCAACTTTGGGAGGACAATACTATCCCCATTTTTGAGATCTCAGGGAAGCAGGAGTAGAAATTGAGGAAGGTCTTGCCAAGACAGAAGTCGAACCAAAGAAGGTGTCCGGACAGTTTACCCCTAAAAAATATGATAAACCTTCCAGTGCTACAGTCTAAACCATCAACAACATCTCTCAACCAACCAAATCATGGGCTCCCTCTCCAAATTTTATCAAGCCTTGTTAAGTCGAAACCTTATCAAACCTTTGGATCCCCATCCATTGCTAAATCCACTCCTAAGAAACTTTAAGGCAGATTCCCATTGCGCCTTTCACCAAACTGCTGGCCATACCACCGACCAATGCCTTCACCTCTGAAACATAATCTAAGGTCCAATTAACTGGGGTACCATCGCCCCACCAGCCAATCCTAAGCCAAACATTACTCACAGCCCACTTCCAAATCATGCCAATGCCATCTTTCTAGAAAAGAACCCAGAATTCGATCCCTTAACTCAAATCACACCCATATACTTTCTTAAACCTCTCTAAATTTTCCCATATTTCCTCCTACACCCTACTAGCCTTGCTGATCAGGCACTGCCATTCCTTACTAGAGCATGCACCGTTGTCCGTACCCATTCTGAAAATGAAAGCATGGAATTATCAGAAGTGTTAAACCAACTAGAGTTCGGGCTGAAATTGCCCTCGCAGATTATCATATATCACTAGAGGTTCAGTACGCTGTTCTTGGAGGCACGAAAATTGGCCCAAGAGTTAGATAGTTGGATAGTACCAACCGATGAAGTCAGTCTGGATGATATCGTCCAGATTATGGCAGAATTATTCAGGTAAACCAACAACATTTGCAGTATGACAGAGTTATTTGATGCTTTGAAGCTACAAGAGCGCCTGGTCCCTTCACCCTTACACATCCCTACCGATTGGGAAGACCTATATGAAGAAGCCGTTGAAGTTATGGAATGTATCGACTTTACGTGGAAAGATAGAATTGTTGCCACTAGATGGGGGGAAGAATTCGAAGATTCTAATGAAGAGAAAGCTTCAGAAAAAATAGGCCCAGTAGCCGACATGTGTGGGATGATATCATTTGAAAAACTCCTCAGAGAAATAAACAAGGTGGCAGAACAACCCGAGATCGATGAGGAAACGGGATTCATATTTTTCCCTTCTTTAGTAAATCACGTAACCATATCAGGGAGGCATTACCAGATCCCAAACTCACTACCATCCAATGACAAGGGAAAGGGCTGTGAAAACCTTCCTATACCAGAGATGACCCTCGAGGAGTACAAGATCCTCGATCAACTAAAGAAAACTTAAGCTACAATCAATCTATGCGGGCTTTTCAAGTCTTCACAGCTGCAGATAAATGCTTTGAACAAGTTGCTCAATGGACCCATAGTTCCTCCTTTTACCACACTAGAAGAAGCGATAAATTTGGTCGGATCCTTGACCTCTACCCGAATGCTATCCTTTTTCGAAGAAGAAATCCCCAAGATTGGGCCAAACCACAATCATGCACTCAACATCTCCGTCGAAGTTATGGGGAAGGTTGTACCACTCTCTCTTGTCGATAATGGATCCGCCTTGAATGTCTGCCCCCTGAGGACCTTCAAATGTTTAGGCCTGAAAGAAAGCGACCTCGCTCCAACCTCCGCTACTGTGCGTGCCTACGATAATACCCGTTGGGAGGTGATGGGATCCATAAAGCTTGTAATAGGGGCTGGCCCTATAAACCTTGTCATCGAATTCCAAGTTATTAACATCCCAGCTTATTTCAATCTGTTGCTAGGACAACCTTGGCTCCACAGTATCAAGGGTGTATCTTCCTCACTACATCATAAATTAAAGTTCTTCACCGACGGACGGGTCATTACCATCTTGGGCGACGACGATAATGCTGATGGTGCAAGTACTAGCAGTCTAATCCTTGAGATACAGCACGGGTCAAATGATATGCTCCTATCATGATTCCGAGTTGAACCACTTATATTCCCGGCAGGGGAAAACTTCAAAGAAAGGGTTTTTCCAGAATACGACCTTCATGGCAACGTCAATGTGATTCAGATGTTCAGAAACATACACCTCATGCCCGGACTGGGGCTAGGACAAAGACAGTAAGGGATACTTGAGCCCATTGAACTAAAAAAGGCATTCCCTCCTTGTGGTCTGGGGTATCAAGCGTCAAAATAAGAGCTCATAATGATCCGCCAGTCTCGACCAAAGAGAGGACTAGATTGCATCCAGACTATCACAGGTGACTCCTTGAACGGACGATTCATCAAAAAGGGTGAGGACTTCCCCTTTTACGATTTTTTGAAACCATGGTATGACTATAGAGACAAGAAGATGAATCCTGGAATGGAGATCTTTTTCTAAGACAGCTACCCATGGGCCGAAAATTCCCAACACCAAGTATAACCGCTCATCAAAGATATCGAAGAGACTGAGGAAAGTGACTCCGAAGATTCCTTCAACTTACAGACACTAGGGCTGACACTCGACATGGTTCATTCAGGCACTACATCACTGGAACCATCCCACCTAATTAAAGTTGCTGATATACCTCTCCTCAACTGGCATGCTGCGCCACTTCTTCCTGCTGAAATCTCCCCAAATCCTAATGTTTACACCTTTTCTTCTTATGTTGGCTATCCTTGTTCAAATGTAATCGACTCCTCTTTTGACGAGGCTCTGAATGCTATTTTTCCTATCAATGAAATAAACGAAGATTTTGAGTGTCTTGTTGTGCCTTACATTAACTATTTTTATTCTAATCAAATTTTTGATGATGATGATTTTGCAAATTAATAATTCTTAACTGGTCTAAAGAAGGTTAATAATAAACAACATAACCGCGTTCAAGTTAATGAATAAGAGACTGTTGTTATTAACCTCAGTTCTAGTAGCCAACTGCGCGAGATTAGGATAAGGGCTACCCTTAACGAGTATGAGGGTGCACAACTCGAAGAACTGCTAAATGAATTTGTGGATGTCTTTGCATGGTCCTATGACGATATGCCTGGCATTGATCCTGAAATAGCTCAGCACGAGATTCCCACTCTCCCATATTACAAGCTGGTAAAACAAAAGTTGAGAAAGCTCTGCACCGAATGGTCGCTCAAGGTACAAGAAAAGGTGGTCAAACAGTTCAACGTAGGCTTCATTCGTGTGATCGAATATCCCACGTGGCTAGCAAACATAGTGCCCATGCTAAAATCAGGAGGAAACGTTCAGATGTGTGTAGACTATCGGGATTTGAACAAATTCTCTCCAAAGGATGATTATCCGTTACCCAATATCGACATGATCGTGGACAACACAGCCAGTCATGCTCTCAAGTTATTCATTGACGATTTTGCAGGATACAATCAAATCAAAATGCACCCAGACCACTAAGAAAAAAACGCATTCATCACCCCATGGGGAACCTTTTGATACACTTTCATGCCATTTCGTCTCAAGAACGCTGGGGCTACCTACCAGAGGGCTGCCACAACCATCCTGCACGATCTGATTCACAAAGAAGTTGAGGTATATGTGGATGATATGATTATCAAGTCCAAAACTAGAGAAGGTCATGTTCCTGCTCTCCAAAAGTTCTTCAAACGACTGCGACAGTATCAGATGAGACTCAATCCGCAGAAATGCGTCTTCGGTATTACAAAGGGAAAACTCTTGGGATTCATGGTTAGTTAGAAGGGGATAGAAGCAAATCCCACCAAGATAAAATCCATACTTGAGATGCCACCTCCCCGAACAGAGAAAGAAGTCTGAGGTTTCCTCGGGAAATTGCAATACATCAGCCGGTTCATCAGCCAGTTAACCTCCATCTGCGAACCTATCTTCAAACTTCTCCGAAAGGATTCAATTAAAGTTTGGAATGAGGCATGCCAAGAAGCTTTTGACTGAATCAAATAATATCTGACCCAACCCCCGGTACTCATGCCACCACAGTCTGGTCTCCCTTTGCTCCTATACCTAACCATAACCTACACTGCAACTGGGGCTTTGCTAGCCCAATACCTTGAAGATTCCCACAAAGAAAGAGACATTTAATATGCCAGTCGTAAATTGGTCGGGTATGAGGTTAACTAAACCGCTTTGGAAAAGGCGTGTGTCGCACTTGTCTGGGTCACCCAAAAGCTGCAGCACTACATGCTCGCCTTCCCCATCAAATTTATATCTCGAATGGATACCTGCTTAAGAAACCCTCTTTATTTAGCCGAATGGCCCGATGGTTGATGCTCCTAGCCGAGTTCGATATCGTTTACGTCACGCAGAAATCTATGAAAGGAAGAGACATCACTGACTACCCCATGGATGAAGCCGATATCTGGGTCTCTGAATTCCCAGATGAAAACATCATTTTCACTGCCCAAGATAACCTTCGATGGCAAATGTTCTTTGACAGCGCTGCCAACAAAAAGGGATATGGCATTGGGATACTTCTGATTGCCCCAAATGACTCTCACACTCCCATCGCCATCAAATTGGATTTCCCCTGCACCAATAACATGACTGAATACGAGGCATGCACGGTAGGCCTCAAAATTGCTCTCAAGAAAGGTATTCAATGCCTAGATATCTATGAGGATTTCACCCTCATTATCGGTTAAGTTCTTAATAAATGGAGAGTTAAGGACGAGAAGCTCCAACCCTTCCAATGGCTACGTAGAAGAACTAGCCTCCCAATTCTAAGATATCACCTTCCACTACCTACCCCGAGCAAAGAATAACCTAGCTGATGCCCTTGCTACCTTGGCCTCCATGGTCGACATGCCCAAAGGAATAACAATGACCCCCTTCCTGGTTCAAAAGTAGGTCAAACTAACCCACTGCTACCACATTGAGTTCGTCACCATAGAAGATACCGAGATAGCCAATTATTGGTACTATGATATCTGGCGCCTCCTCAAGCATGGTAGGTATCTTGAGGGTTCCAACAAGAAAGATCGAGCAACCCTTCGAAGACTAGCCGCCCAGTACATCATCTGTCACAAAGCACTGCTCAAAAGGAACTTCGATGGAACTCATCTGCACTACATCGCAGGGGCTGACATTGAAAAGATAATGCAAGGGATCCACAGCAGGGAATGCGAACCCCATATGAACGGTCACATGCTTGCCAAAAATATCATCCGACAAGGCTACTACTGGACTACCATGACCCAGGATTACACCGCCTATGTTCGAAGATGCCTCAAATGCCAACAATTCTCTAACCTTCAGCATTTGCCTCCATGTGAATTATACAACATGACCTCTCCCTGGTCGTTCTCCACCCGGGGTATCGACATCATAGGGAAGGTTACACCGAAAGCTTCCAATGGGCATGAGTTCATCCTAGTTTCCATTGATTACTTCACCAAATGGGTCGAAGCGGAGTCATATGCAGTGCTGAATGCCAAGAAAGCGGCTAAATTCATCAAAAAAATATCATCTGCCGGTATGGGGTCCTGCACGAGCTAGTGTCAGATAACGGGTTGTATTTCGAGGCACAAGTCACAGAAGTGGTCAATGAGTATAAGATTCAGAGACACAAATCTACTCCCTACCGACCTCAGACCAACGGTGCAGTCAAAGCTGCCAACAAGAACCTCAAAGCCATCATCGGTAAGATGACCAAAAGCTGTCAGGATTGGGCTGATCGGATCCCGTATGCCATCTGGGGATACCGAACCTCAATTCGAACCTCTACTGGGGCTACCCCTTACTCTCTAGTTTACGGTATGGAAGCAGTCCTACCCCTAGAGCTAGAAGTACCCTCGTTGCGCGTCATGCTTAAAAGCGAGGTCAGCGAAGAAGACTGGTGCCAAAGCCGTCTTAACGAGCTGACGCTCCTAGATGAAAGGAGATTGAAAGCACTATACCACATACAAGGGTACCATCGTCGAATAGAGCATTCATTCAACAAGAGTCTCAAGGACCGCGGTGTCCGAGAAGGGGACCTAACCCTCAAAGAAATCATAGAACCCATCTGGGACTCTAGAGTGAAATTCAAGCCTAATTGGAACGGGCCCTACATTGTCAAGAAGATATTATCCGGCGATGCCACCATGCTTACCGACTTAGATGGGGAAGAGATGGCTCATCCAGTCAACCTGGACCGTCTCAAGAAATTCTATCCCAAGTCCAAAATCTCGATGCGCTACGACTCTTCTCATCTCCCTTCTATTCTAAAAAAAAACTCTTTATTTCCTTCTACCCAGAACTGCGTGGGCCTGATCCTCTGCAAATAACCATTTTTAAACAAAGTATAAAATTTCAAAACCACAAAGGTACGTAGGCACCTCATACACCTTACATGAGCACGGCCCTTTCTTTTTCACAAGATACTATTCTTTTCTTACCTCCGAGAATGACAGTTCATTCTAACATATATTTGAACAAAAGGATTATGTATGCCTTAGCGATCGGTATAGATAATCCAAACAACACAAGCATCGTAGTCGACGTCATAAGAGCACATCACTTCCAAGGCTTAGAGGTAATTAGAAAACTCAATGCTACCAGGGAGAGCCATCCTGCAATACTAAGAGATTGTAAGCAAGCAAGTAAGAATGTGAAGGTGTGATGGAAACACTCCACCCTTACCCCTTTTTATACTTGAGAACCCTCACAAAAGACATAATCCTTGCAAAAATCGGAGGGATTCCTACCCCACAAGGTACCAAAGGCTGAAGAGGGCACTAATCAAAGCTTTGAATTGATGGGACTGGACTTGACTCTAGATATGCAGGGCAAGGGGCTTGTCGATCGGCAACCCCCCATTTTTGGAAATTTTCGTTTTTCCTTTTTTGTCAAAATTAGAAAAACCCAATAAAAATAATATTGACATTCTCAAATAGAATTTCAAAAATACTCTCCCACCCCTATATAATTTCCCATTTTTAAAACTTTCCTTCAAAATCCCAAAAATATCTCTTTTACGGTCTCAGTAGCAAAGTAAAAGCGCATGTGCATGCATTCACCATTAACAAAGATAATAAAAAATCCCATTGCATTGCATATATATATTCTTCTGTGTTAAATCAAATTTTCCAGGAAATAAAAGAAAGGCAAAAAAGCAACGGGACTCAGCCCAAACCCATATTCTCTCTCTCTCTCTCTCACCTACCCTTCACCCCTCTCTCTAAGAGCTTCTACCCCTGCGACGCACTCCCTTTTCCCATACGGTGAGACGATGCACCACCACTACTTGAACCAGAGTCCTCCTCGGACGAAGCAGACGTCACCAAATAAGAAGGAATCGGGACCGCATCCCAAATATGGGCAATCACCGAAGATATCCAGTCTCTGATGTCCCTCAGCCAAGTGGTTGACACACGAAGTTGCTGCAAGTAAAAGGAAAAATCAGTATAAAAAAGAGATCAAAATAAAAAAGGAACCAAAAAGAGGAAGAAGGTATATCGCAGGATGAAGAACCTCCTCTGTCAAACCCAACTCCTCCGAATCCATCGCATGAGGACGGTGCAACATAGGCGCCATCCCTTCATCAACCCGCCGAATGTTGTATGAAGGAGTGTGCAATCGCACGAAGAAAACCTCTGAAGTCGTCGTCGCCGTAGATGTCGACGGATCACCGCCGCTCTAGGAAGACCCCATCGCCCGACTCGAACCCACAGGAGGGAAAGGCAAGGCATCATATATGTTGGGAGCCATTAACCAGCTCGTCACAAAGTCCATATAGTCATACGGCGCAACCGTATCAGTGTACAACAAGTAGGACTCGTTGATCATCACCGCGATCCTCGCATCCTCCGAAAACACTCGCTCCCACCCCATAGACATAGGAGGCTGGGAAGGTGGCACCACCACCTCCTCCTCAGCAATCTACCGAACCACCCGCTCCCCCAGATACCAGGAATGGCCGAACTCATGCGCCAGCAAATGCCTCATCTTCGCGTTCACCCTAGTCGCCCCGTATCCTGAATGGTTGTCCCCCAAGAGTAAAAGGTCACCTGAAAATCCCCAGCGGGCATAAGTCAATACAGAATCAGAATGTGCAAAAACCAATACTTAAGAGGAAAGAGTCTTACCCTACCACTGGTCAGTCCATTCAAGACCTGACGCACCACCTCCAGAGAAAGGGATCCCTTCGACTGTCGATTAGCCTTCCGCCATCGATACAATCGGCAGAAGTCCCCAACAGTCTTGTCCTTTAAGGCAATCAGTTGGGTATTGCAGCCAATCACCTCATAGAGCCACGTCTGCCAAAGATAAGAATTCATAATCAAAAAGAAACGCGTAAGGAAAATGCGAATCCATGAAAGGAAAATGCGCAAAATTTAAGGATACCTCTAGGAGATACGTGGCTCCAGTAAAAGTTTACCGATAGCACCGGCTGAATGCATCCAAAGTAAAATAGAAGGTCACCAAAGTCAGGCTCCCCCAATCATAGAGAGGGATGTTCAAAAACATCCTCAAATACGGCAAGAAAAACAAATGAATGACGTCGCCGCTCAATGCCACCATAAAACCTCCCAGCACTAGCAAAATGAATAACCGAGCCATCTACCTCACCTACAGCCCATCCTTCACATCACCCACCCTACTCAGCAGAACATCCTTCAGCAAATACATCCAGATGGAATCCCCAGAAACTATCCGACCTACGTCACCAAGATCCACCCTCACCGCCCTTACCGCCTCTGGCCTCACCCTCAGAGAGCGATCCACCTTTATATGTTACCCATCGCAATCCAGCCCCAGCAGCTACTGCACATCTATGGGAGTCACGGTCATCTCCCCAAAACTGAAATGGAAGGTGTGGGTAGTATCCCACCATCTCTCCCCCAAAGAGGATAAGACCGCTGTCAAACGAGGCGTCTCATCCAGCGCAGACACTAAGCTCCCAAAACCCACTGATGATACCACCCAACGCACCACGGGTGGAAGATGCTCCCAGACATCCTTAAGCCCCGTTGTCCCTTGGGCACGCATGTTCTTCAAAGAGATATCAGACTGTCAAAAGAAGAAATCTTGTCAAAATTCTAGAAGAAAAGAAAAAAATTACCAAAAAGAGAAGAATGATAAAAGTTAGGTTACTTAGATAACCGCAGGGGCTCACCACCCTCGAGGAACGATGACGCGATGGCTCCCGTAGCAAAGTCCGCTCATCCATAACCGGCTCGAATGCATCAAAGGAGTTCTCACTCCCCAAAGCAAGAGGCGCCTTGGCCCTCCACTCCACGTTCGCCCAGTCATCTACAGTCAACCATTCCCTATGCGCTGTAGTGCTCACAAAGGCAGCTATTTCTTAGAGATCGGAATGTAAGAACGGTTTGCAAAGGAAAATCGCAGAAAGAAAGAATGCAAGAAGCTATGAAAAATGAGGGGAATTTGCCCCCTTTATATAGGATGCCAAGGGTCATGCCGATCGGTATTGACCCCCCACCCACCGATCGGCACTAACCCCTTACCTTTTCGAGGCAGTCCAAAAGTCTGTGCCACTGCCGAATGGCACCCTCTGCACCATGCCGACCGGCACCCCCCTTAAAATTTTGTATAAAAATTCTGAGAAAATACCAGATAGCCCTGAAAAATTCTCAAAAAATTCCTAAAAATCCCAATAAGGATTTAGAACATTTTCACCAAGAAAATTTCACACTCCCTCTAGCGGAACCCCCATTTCCCCAGCGAAACTCTCAAAAACCAAGTAAAAATCCTCCCGGAAACGTCCCCAGAGGATCTCTAAAGATCACCTCCTATACCCCAAAGGTCTCAAACCTCCTCGAGCAATACGTCCAATACCTGGACCACCAAATCACTTCCCCAGTGGAGTTTACATCATCAAATTTGCCTTTCCTTCACAAAATCACAAGGATTTCCACAGCGAAACTCCATATAGTCATTTTTCCCATCAATGTCTCCACAGGACACTCTACATTTTCCCCAGCTCATTCGTTATTCCCCAGCGAAATCGAGAGTCTAATCTTTACCCAAGCAAAATCCCTAATTGTCCCATAGGAAATGTAGGTCAGAATTGACCTCGGTCTTGGATCGTCACCTTAGTTAGGTCAGAATTGACCTCGGTCCTTGGTCGTCACCTCTCTTAGGTAAGAATTGACCTCGATCTTGGATAGTCACCTTATTTAGGTCAGAATTTACCTCGGTCCTCAGTCATCACCTCTCTTAGGTCAAAAAGGACCTCGGTTTTGGATCGTCACCTTAAGCCTGCAAAATTGGTCACCTCTATATAAGTCCACAGAATTGGCTTCGACCCGCAGAATTGGTCATCTCTACATAAGCCCACAGAATTGGCTTCGACCCGCAGAATTGGTCATCTCTACATAAGCTCACAGAATTGGCTTCGACCCGTAGAATTGGTCATCTCAACTTAAGCCCGCAGAATTGGCTTCGACCCGTAGAATTGGTCATCACTACATAAGGCCGCAGAATTAGCTTTGACCAGCAGTATTGGTCACCTCTACATAAGCCCGCAGAATTGGCTTCGACCCACAGAATTGGTCATATCTACATAAGCCCACAGAATTGGTCATCTTTATATAAGCCCTCTGAATTGGCTTTGACCCGTAAATTTGGTCATCACTATATAAGCCCACAGAATTGGCTTCAACCCGTAGAATTGGTCATCTCAACTTAAGCCCGCAGAATTGGCTTCGACCCATAGAATTGGTCATCCCACCTTAAGCCCTCATAACTATCTTCGACCCGAAGAATTGGTCATCTCATACTTAAGCCCGCAGAATTGGTCATCTCTATTTAAGCCCGTAGAATTGGCTTCGACCCGCAGAATTGGTCATCTCAGCTTAAGCCCATAGAATCGACTTCTACCCACCGAATTGGTTATCCCCATCACACTTCGTAGGTCTTCAGAATCATCTTCGACCCCCTGAATTGGTGATCCTCGCTCCCTTAGGTCCTCAGAATCGGCCTCGACCCTCTGAATTGGTCATCCTCCCTCAAAAGCATCATGTGGTGTCTATTCGACGGCTATCGTTTGTTCCAAACTCACTCGTCGAGGGGCTCTATAGACACCTCATTCTGTTACCCCCTAAACTCTCCTTAGGTCCCTAGCACCTCCATCCATCACTACAAACCCAGGTCATACCCCGAATACTGACCTAAAAGCCATCGGGCACTCCCAGGCTCCGTTTGACCAAAAGTCAAAGTCTTCAGCTCGATCGAGAGTGAATGAATCTTTTAAGGGCACTGAAACCACTTTCCAATGGTCCATCCCGTGTGCGATTCCAACTTACCATGCGGACGAACGACCTGTTTTCCCTCAAAGCCCAATCAGGAGGCCATCGGGCACTCCCGGGCTCTATTTGACCTAAGTCAACTCTTCAACTCGATCGAGACTGAATGAATCTTTGAAGGGCACAGAAAACCCTTTCCAACGGTCTGTCCCGTGTGCGATTCCAACTTACGGTACAGACGAACGATCCGTTTTACTCTTAAATATCACCGAATGCTTCTAAGGCCCAGTTGATCGAAGTCAATGCCCTGAACTGGATCAAACACTTTTGAATGTCGAAGTACATCTCCTAACCTTTCTAACGGTTCACCTCATGGGCAATTTTGACGTACCATGCGGATGAACGATTCGTTTGCGTTCGATGATTCCCCATCTAATGGACTGACGAATGTTTCCGAGCCATATTTGACCCAAAGTCAACTCTCGAACCCGAGAGCAGTCCAAAGGACTTTCTAATGCCTCTGAATTAACTTTCCAATAGTCAACCCCGTGCGTGATTTTGATCAACAATTTGCGTTCTGCGGTCGATTTTCTGAAAAAGGCCTGAAAGACACTGCCAAATGGCAGGTCCCAGACCCTTCCTATTGGTAGTGTGCCTAAACGCACCTGTCGATTGGCAGGACCAGGCCTATGCCAATCGACAATGCCCTGGGCCTATAAAAAGGAGGTCTGACCTCACTTGCAAAGGAAGCCCAGATCTGATAGATATCACTCTCAAAAAATCCAGAAAACCTCTCTCGAAGTCAGCCTGATTTTCACACCCAAATCCCTTTCCGACCTTCACTTTTCATCATACTTTTCATCAAAATTGGTTAATTCACTACCCTCCATCATCATCCAAGTCTAAGGGTAGCTCTCCAACATTCAATATCAAGCTCAAGATCTTTAAGAAGGTCCAATTTTCTCAACTCTCTCCTTAAATTCTCATAAATTCGCAATAACTTGTTTTATTACTTAGCACTTTCATTATCTCATCTCACACATCCTAATATATTTTTTATTTAGTATTATTGCACATCTCTTATTTTCATATAAATAAAAACCCAAAAACAAGAAAAAGGGGGTTTGCTCATAAATTCCAAACGGGAATTCTCATACTTTTCTTACACTTTTCTCACAACTAAAATAATTTTTCTACACACACACAAATAAGAGAATCCCCCGGTTGGATTTATGGGATAAACCCCACCCCTTGTTTTGCATACGAACTACGTGGACTTTGATGCCTCTATAGGCTACGTAGGCGTCTCGGGGTAAAACCTGAGACTCGAGTCCTATTTTCACTTTTTCTCTCATTTTCTATCTCTTCTCAACTCCACTATCTTATATTATATATATATATATATATATATATATATATATATATATATATATATATATACATATATTTGTTCTTAGTGGCGTATTAGTCCACATGTGTTATCGTTCCTTCATAACGGTCAACGTAAGGATAATCGCGTTAATCCTATTTTCTAATATTTGTATACCTTCCTAAGGATGACTCGCTTTACCTATTCCATGGTGAAAGTCGGTGATTCTTATCTCCACTATATATACACATGCACACATATCACGTAGAAAATAAAGGAAAATAACAAAAACCAATGAGAGACCGAAAGGGCGGAATGGTTGCCTAACACCTTCCCATTTCGTAACTTAGCCTTCGGACCCTTTTCGAATCATTTTGGTTTCGTATGCATCAGTATGTCTTTGGATGCTGCCTTTGGGATGGCTCCCTTTCTTTTGTCTATTTTGAGTAAAATAGACTGGCGACTCTATCTCTCTACATTTTTCACCTCGCCTAAATAACGTCGGCCGAAGCGCTTCCGAGAGGGACGCACGGGACCTAGGATCCTCCCTCACACCGCCCGCCCGCCGCGAGGATCAGGGGATGGCCACAGTGGAGACTCCGCTGGGGATATTATTTTGAGGGCTAAACTCTATTTACATGGGTGTTTTATTTTCTTATATATCCCCCTTATTTGCATGTTCCCCTTTACTACTCATGTGTACCTCATGCTTATGCTTCTATTCACACACTTGTAGAAAATTCTCCATGTACACTTCGCACCGCGTGCACCTAGGATCACATATATCCTCATGCTGCACGCATCACCCCTACTTGGTATACCATTTGTACTCATACTTTGCTCTCCATTGGGCATGATCAAGAAAAACATTCTCATAAGATACTAATAAGAGGATCATGCATGATTCACATGACATCACCAAAGAGCATTGTGATTGACCAAATTTTACCCAGTAACTGGAGGGTCACTTCGTGATGGGCGCTGGTCCGGCGGGGCGCAGTTAGACTAAGCGATATGACTCTCACCTTCCATTGGCCAAGTACCTTCGACGTATATCGAACGGTTCCCCCACATCATACCATTTGACCGAAGTCATGACGGGAGGTATATCGCAGGGAACTCATTCACGTACGCCGAGTATATCGAATTCGCTCTCACACGTACCGTTCCCATGAGGTATATGGTGAGGCAATTCACGTACACTCAGGTATATCAAATGGCTTGTCCACACGTACCGATTGCCGGCAAGAGCAAGACGTATATCATGGAAGTCACGCCAAAGGGGGGAACCCTTTCCGATTCACCCAACAAACTGCATACCCGCATATAGGTGTCGAGCCTAGGACACACATGTTAGATTGCCCATTTCTACCCGAAACTCTACCGAAATTATGGGTCGTCCTGTCGCTCGAATTTTACGCATTTTTAAAATGGGACCCTTGTCCGTGAGCTTGGTCACAAGTCCAGCCATAGCTTTGCATATATTACAAACCCAATTTTTCCAGGATCGGGCCCCGTCCGGCATTTCATTTTGCATTTGGGAGAATTAATACAAGTGAAAATATAATAATTATAATAATAATGCTGAGACCGTCTCAAAAAAGAAAATTCTCTTTCTTTTATCTAAAATCCAAAAACATTTTTTCCTTTCCTTATCAAAAGTCCAAAAATATTTTTTTCTTTCCTTATCAAAAATCCAAAAAAAATTCTCCTCTCTTTATCAAAAATCCAAAAATATTTTATCTTTCAATGTCAAAAAAAAAATTCATCCCTTTTTCTCAAATATAAATCCCATTTTACGCCTTCTCAGGTCGATCGCAAGCCTTTGGCCTGGCTCCTTATTGGATTCGATCTTCAGTTAAGTCACCCCGGAGTTTCGTCTGTTCCCCTATTACTTCTTTCGAGTCCGAAATTCATTCGCTTTCCATGGAGATCACAGATCAATTACCCGCTGTGCAGCCGGATCTGACGGCAGCCCTAGCTCAGCTTGTGTCCAAGATTGACAACCTCCAAACTGAGGTCCGAGAGATGCAATGAAACCAGGTTCTCGTTCCTCAAGAGCTCGAGGCCCTATTCCCTTGTGCTATGGATCCCCCGAGCCTATCTGGGTTCCCAAAAAGTATCAGCACGCTCCACGTGCCCCTTCGGTTAATGGGTCGTCGCCTGCCCAGCTTCTGATGCCGAACCTTACCTAGCATGGGGCTAACTTGCCTATGGTCATTGATCCAAAGGAAATAGAATTGAACAAAGTCAAAGAGGACCTCAAGATTCTCACCAAGAAGCTTGACCAAGTCAGAATCTCAAGAAATTACATGGACTGCACCCACATGTCTCTGTATCCTAAAGCGAGGTTACCCGAGAAGTTCAAGATGTCGAATATCGAGAAATTCGAAGTAAGTGGACCCCCGATTGTTCATCTCCGAAGTTATCACCATTCCATGACTCTACTAGGGGATTCTGAAGAAGTGATGGCCCAATTGTTTCAGCAAACTCTGAAGGACAGCGCCCTCCGATGGTTTTTATCTCTCGAAGAGTCCAGAATTTGTAGCAAGGAGGATGTAGCTCGGGAATTCATGTCGCAGTACAAATACAATGAAGAGATTGAGGTCACCCATTGTGATTTAGAGCTGCTTAAATAGAACCCTGGAGAATCAGTCAGGAACTTCATCGCCCGATGGAGGGAAAAAGCAGCAACCATGATCAATCAGCATTCCGAGGAAGAACAAGTCAGCATAGTGAAGAAGAACTTTTTACCCCACGTCCAAGCAACGTTGGGAGGCCAATACTATACCCATTTCTGAGATATCAGGGAAGCAGGAGTAGAAATTGAGGAAGGTCTTGCCAAGACAGAAGTCGAACCAAAGAAGGTGTCCGGACAGTTTACCCCTAAAAAATATGATAAACCTTCCAGTGCTACAGTCTAAACCATCAACAACATCTCTCAAGCAACCAAATCATGGGCTCCCTCTCCAAAGTTTATCAAGACTTATTTATCCGAAACCTTATCAAACCTTTGGATCCCCATCCATTGCTAAATCCACTCCCAAGAAACTTCAAGGCAGATGCCCATTGCGCCTTTCACCAAACTGCTGTACATACCACCGACTAATGCCTTCACCTCTGAAACATAATCTAAGTTCCAATTAACTAGGGTACCATAGCCCCACCAGCCAATCCTAAGCCAAACATTACTCACAACCCACTTCCAAATCATGCCAATGCCATCTTTCTAGAAGAGAACCCAGAATTCGATCCCTCAACTCAAATCACACCCATATACTTTCTTAAACCTCTCCAAATTTGCCCATATTTCCTCCTACACCCTACTAGCCTTGCTGATCAGGCACTGCCACTCCTTACCAGAGCATGCATCGTTATTCGTATCCATTCTGAAAATGGAAGCATGGAATTGTCAGAAGTGTTAAACCAACTCCTAGAGTTCGGGCTGAAATTGCCCTCAAAGATGATCATTTATTTTCAGAGGTTCAGTACATTATTCTTGGAGGCACGAAAATGGGCCCAGGAGTCAGATAGTTGGATAGTACCAACTGCTGAAGTCAACCTGGATGATGTCGTCCAGATTATAGCAGAATTATTCAGACAAACCAACAACATTTACAGTATGACCGAGTTATTTGATGCTTTGAAGCTATAAGGGCGCCTGGTCCCTTCACCCTTACACATCCCCACCGATTGGAATAACCTGTATGAAGAAGCCGTTGAAGTTGTGGAATGTATCGACTTTACGTGGAAAGATAAAATTATTACCACCAGATGGGGGGAAGAATCTGAAGATTCGAATGAAGAGAAACCTTCAGAAAAAACTGGCCCGATAGCCGATATGTGTGGGATGATATCATTTGAAGAACTCCTCAGAGAAATAAATAAGGTGGCAGAACAACCCGAGATTGATGAGGAAATGGGATTCTTGTTTTTCCCTTCTTAAGTAAATCACATTACCAGATCAGGGAGGCATTACCAGTCCCAAACTCACTACCAGCCAATGACAAGGGGAAGGGCGATGAAAACCTTCCTATACCAGAGATGACCCTCGAGGAGAGCAATATCCACGATCAACTAAAGAAAACTCAAGCTAACATCACTCTATGGGGGCTTTCCATGTCTTCACAGCTGCACAGAAATGCTTTGAACAAGTTGCTCACTGGACCCACAGTTCCTCCTTTTACCACACCAGAAGAAGAGATAAATTTGGTCGGATCCTTGACCTCTACCCGAATGCTATCCTTTTTTGAACAAAATATCCCCAAGATTGGGCCAAACCACAATCATGCACTCAACATCTCCGTCGAAGTTATGGGGAAGATTGTACCACTCTCTCTTATCGATAATGGATCCGCCTTGAATGTCTTCCACCTAAGGACCTTCAAATGTTTAGGCCTAAAAGAAAGCAACCTCGCTCCAACCTCCACGGCTGTACGTGCCTACGATAATACCCGTTGGGAGGTGATGGGATCCATAAAGCTTGTAATAGGGGCTGTCCATATAAACCCTGTCATCGAATTCCAAGTTATTGACATCCCAGCTTATTTTAATATGTTACTAGGACAACCTTGGCTCCACAGTATCAAGGGTGTGTCTTCCTCACTCCATCAGAAATTAAAGTTCTTCGCCGACGGACGGGTCATTACTATCTTGGGCGATGACGACAATGCCGATGGTGCAAGTACCAACAGTCCAATCCTTGAGATACAGCACAAGTCAAATGATATGCTCCTATCAGGATTCCGAGTTGAATCACTTCTACTCCCAGCAGGGGACAACTTCAAAGAAAGGGTTTGTCCAGAATACGACCTTCATGGCAACATCAATGTGATTCAGATGTTCAAAAACATACACGTCATGCCCGGACTGGGGCTAGGAAAAAGACAGCAAGGGATACTTGAGCCCATTGAACTAAATAAGGCTTTCCCTCCTTGTGGTCTGGGGTATCAAGTCTGAGAACAAGAGCTCAGAATGATCCACCAGTCTCGACCAAAGAGAGGACTAGATTTCATCCAGACTATCACAGGTGACTCCTTGAATGAACGATTCATCAAAGAGGGTATAGACTTCCCCTTTTACGATTTTTTAGAACCATGGTATGACCATACAGACAAGAAGATGAATCCTGGAATGGAGATCTTTTTCAAAGACAACTACCCATGGGAAGAAAATTCCCAACACCTAGTATAATCGCTCATCAAAGATATCGAAGAGACTGTGGAAAGTGACTCCGAAGATTCCTTCAACTTACAGACACTAGGGCTCGCACTCTACAGGTTCATTCAGGCACTATATCACTGGATCCAGCCCACCTGATTAAAGTTATTGATACACCTCTCCTCAACTGGCATGCTGCACCAGTTCTACCTACTGAAATCTCCCCTAATCTTAATGTTTACCCCCTTTTCTTCTTCTGTTGGCTATCCTTGTTCAAATGTAATCGAGTCCTCTTTTGACGAGGTTCTGAATGTTGTTTTTCCTATCAATGAAATAAATGAAGATTTTGATTATCTTGTTGTGCCTTACATTAATTGATTGGATTCTAATCAAACTTTTGATGACGATGATTTTGCAAATGAACAATTCATAACTGGTCTAAATAAGGTTAATAATTAACAACATAACCACGTTCAAGTTAATGAAGAAGAGACTATTGTTATTAACCTCAGTTCTAGTATCCAACTGCGCAAGATTAGGATACGGGATACCCTTAATGATCATGATCATGCACAACTCGAAGAAATGCTAAAGGAATTCGTGGATGTCTTCGCATGGTCCTATGACGATATGCCTGGCATTGATCCTGAAATAGCTCAGCATCAGATTCCCACTCTCCCATATTACAAGCCGGTAAAACAAAAGTTGAGAAAGATCTGCACCGAATGGTCGCTCAAGGTCAAATAAGAGGTGGTCAAACAGTTGAACGTAGGCTTCATTCGTGTGATCGAATATCCCACGTGGCTAGCCAATATAGTGCCCGTGCCGAAATCAGGAGGAAAAGTTCGGATGTGTGTAGACTATCGAGATTAGAACAAAGCCCCTCCAAAGGATGATTATTCGACATCCAATATCAACATGATCGTGGACAACAAAGCCAGTCATGCTCTCAAGTCATTCGTCGACGGTTTTGCCGGATACAACCAAATCAAAATGCACCCAGACCACCAAGAAAAAATCGCATTCATCACCCCATGGGGAAACTTTTGCTACACTTTCATGCCATTTGGTCTCAAGAATACCTGCCAGAGGGCTGCCACAACCATCCTGCATGATCTGATTCACAAAGAAGTTGAGGTATATGTGGATGATATGATTATCAAGTCCAAAACTAGAGAAGGTCATGTTCCTGCTCTCCAAAAGTTCTTCAAACGACTGCGACAGTATCAGATGAGACTCAATCCGCAGAAATGTGTCTTCGACATTACAAAGGGAAAACTCTTGGGATTCGTGGTCAGTTAGAAGGGGATAAAAGCAGATTCCGCCAAGATGAAATCCATACTTGAGATGCCACCTCCCCGAACAAAGAAAGAAGTCTGAGGTTTCCTCGAGAAATTGCAATACATCAGCCGGTTCATCAGCCAGTTAACCTCCATCTGCGAACCTATCTTCAAACTCCTCCGAAAGGATTCAATTAAAGTTTGGAATGAGGCATGCCAAGTAGATTTTGACCGAATCAAATAATATCTGACCCAACCCCCGGTACTCATGCCACCACAGCCTGGTCTCCCCTTACTCCTATACCTAACCATAACCGACACTGCAATTGGGGCTTTGCTAGCCCAATACCTTGAAGATTCCCACAAAAAAAGAGTCATCTATTACACCAGTCGAAAATTGGTCGGGTATGAGGTTAACTAAACCTCTTTGGAAAAGGCGTGTGTCGCACTTGTCTGGGTCACCCAAACGCTGCAGCACTACATGCTCGCCTTCCCCATCAAACGTATATCCCAAATGGATACCTGCTTGAGAAACCCTCTTTATCTAGCCGAATGGCCCGATGGTTGATGCTCCTAGCAGAGTTCGATATCGTGTACGTCACGCAGAAAACCATGAAAGGAAGAGACATCGCTGACTACCCCATGGATGAAGTCGATGTCTGGGTCTCTGAATTCCCAGATGAAAACATCCTTTGCACTGCTCAAGACAACCTTCGATGGAAAATGTTCTTTGACAGCGCTGCCAACAAAAAGGGATATGGCATTGGGATACTTTTGATCGCCTTAAATGACTCTCACACTCCCATCGCCATCAAATTGGATTTCCCTTACACCAATAATATGACTGAATACGAGGCATGCACGGTAGGCCTCAAAATTGCTCTCAAGAAAGGTATTCAATGCCTAGTTATCTACTGGGATTCCGGCCTTATTATTGGTCAAGTGCTAAGAAAATGGAGAGTTAAGGACGAGAAGCTCCAACCCTTCCATGCCCACTTAGAAGAACTAGCCTCCCTGTAGAAGATGTGGATCCCCCGATTTTAAATAATCTTATCCTTTAAAATCAATTTCCTTGTTGAGAGATGCGGAAGCGTAAAATGTGATGGTTCACCTTAAACACACACAAGTCTTATCAATTTTTAATTCATAAAACACACAAGGATTAATTTTCACTTAAACCGATGTTAATTAATCCAAACCCTAGAATTTGCCTAAGTCGTATTTCAATATTCCAACGTTAGGACAACCAAAATAACTTTACCCAATATTTAATTTAGGACCAAATTAACTTAAGTGTGATAACTTAAACCAAATTTTATCTTGAATTATCCTAAGCATGCGTTCTAAATTATTATGCAAGATAAAATAAATCAACCACACTACGCCGCGATGTACGAGGAAAAAACCCAAGACGGGAAACAACCTCGGACGGCCCTAGCCTCAAATCCACTAGATACGGAATTACAAATACAAGACAGAAAGGCTTACAACACACGACTCGATCCCTCTTAAGCCTCGATGCTTCTTCTTGTAGACACCTCTTCCTAGCGGATAACCTTGGAACTCCACCGCGGTCTCGGAATCCACCGATCGGACTTTATATGGTCACCGTCACCCGAACTTGAAGCCTTTCTCCAAGTGGGTAAATCAAAGTAGACAACTTCTTCTTTGTTTATGGGATGTAAAAGAAAACTCGAAACTTCTCTTCTTCAAATCGGTAGAGATAAACTGGTGCCAAACTCCAAGCAATTGATATGTATATATGTGAACTTGGATAAACAATATGGGTGTAGAAACTAGAGTGGTAAATGATTTTCTCTTTGAAGATTAGCACTCAAAACAAGAACATTTTCCTTAAACAATTTTTGCTCTCAAATTCTCTCTAAGAGATGAACTAGAATGGAAAAGTTAAATTTGAAAAATGGTTTCTCGCACATCATAAATTCTGGAAAAAATCAGTTAAGAAACAAGTGGGAAAGTGGGTGAAAAACTGTCAAAAACTGTTCCCGACTGACATCTCGTTCGAACGACATTTCGTTCGAACGAAATCTCGTTCGAACGAGTCTTCTAACGAAGTTCCAGTATGAACTCGTTAGAAACTCGTTGGAAATCTCGTTAGAACGACAATCTCGTTTGATGATGCTGAAAATCAGCACCACCAGGTGAGGTGTTTGCAAGCTCAATACAGGTGTAACAATGACAACACAGCTATATGAATAAGGTAAGAATGAGGTGAGGATAAGAGGAATGAAAGCAGAAATATAAGTGGTTCAGCCAAACCGGCCTACGTCCACTGTGAGTGTGTGTGAGTAATGTCACTGAAAGAAGGCACTAATGGCCATGGTTACAACCTCTCAAGCTCTTTCTCTCTCTACTGTGTATATACAGACAG
The DNA here is from genome assembly GCA_949130495.1 of Sambucus nigra. Classification (NCBI taxonomy): domain Eukaryota; kingdom Viridiplantae; phylum Streptophyta; class Magnoliopsida; order Dipsacales; family Adoxaceae; genus Sambucus; species Sambucus nigra. The sequence goes on from OX422213.1 coordinate 675,711,589, forward strand.
AGTTTCAGCTAGGGTTTTAATATGTGGATCCCTTTTGCAAGGTAGGGGTGATCCCTTTATATAGTGCCTAGGGGGTGTAATATACCCCCTATGCATGTAATGTGCATGTGTGTAGTTTCCTCACCAGTGAGGGTGTGCCAGCTGTCAGGTCCACATGTAAGTAATGATGATGAAATATTCCCTCCACATGTGGGGAATAATCTTGTTGTAACTGATCTAGGCCCCAGGTGTCCTTATCCGAATGTCAACAGATGCTTGGTAGTCAAATATGTGAATGGCCTCGGCATAGGAAAGGCCGAGCTATAAAGGTTGGCCGTCCGCTCAATCCATGAGGTGTCATGGGACGTCTCGGCTTTATGTCAGCCGAGGTATATACCTATGTCGGCCTGGGACGAGTCATTGGTGTGCTGATGATGTGATACCTCTGGTAGCCTCGGCCTACTCCGAGGTAGGGTTCATGTTGAAGGTGAATGTAGAGCTTCTTGTTATCTTGGCCTACTGTTGACCGGGGTTACTATTCCTTGGTACCTGGAGTTGATGTTGACATCTGTGATACGAGGAGTGTCCCCGGGGAAGTGTATGTTGTAGTGTCGGCCTGGGCCGAGGTACACCTGGTCGAGGGATGATATCGTGGGCCCCCGGGCACTGGTGGGTCGGCCGTCGTCTCGGCCTCTTATCTCGGCCGAGGTATGCACCCCCAGGCCGAGGTCATACTTGGGCATATCAATCACCCCCCAGCCCCTAGCCATTTGCGAGAGTGGATGGCTAGGGGGTTCTTGCCTCCGAGGCCTATTCACCCCAAAGTCAATACCTGCTTGACACTTGTCCGTTGCCGAGGTGTGCCCACTTGGTTAGCACATGTAGTCAGTTGTCCCTTGGGCTTCCCAAGGCAATGATGAGCCTTGGGAATCGTGCCCAAGTATTTAAAGGTTAAAACCATTTTCCTTCTTCTTCTTCCTCATTTCTCTCCTGTTCAAGCAACTGTTTCCCTGTTTTCTGGAACTTCTCTCTCTCTCCGAAGTCAGCCCTTGCTCCAGCAATTGTTCTGCCGAGGGATACCTCCCTTCCTGCGCGATACTCTCCACCTTTATTCATCAATCTCACCTTCAGGTATCCTTCATCTCCATTTCCTTCGTTTTTTATATCTTTTATTTTGAATTTTCCGGCTAGTTCTTGAGCTTTCCGGTGAGATCTTGAGTTTTCCGGTGGACCTTTGAATTTTCCGGTCAGCTAGGTTTTCTAGTTTGATCCTTGATTCCCTCAACTTTTTAAACCACATTTGTTTGTAGTTTCTAGGACATTTCTACAAGTTTAAGGTCTGCCAAGAGCCTTGGGTCGTCCCCAGATGCTCAGACCCCTGTACCAACTTATTGAAGACTTCCCCTCTCTAAAAGAAAAGACCTTAGAAAAAATTAGACAAATAGAGAGAGCTCAGGAAGAAGCTCGTAGGTCACAAGGGTCCCCTATCAGACCTCTCTTTCCCCCACCTCTCAAGGTGGTATACCCTCGTCCACCTGAAACTTTTTTAAGACAGACGTCTCTGCCAACAACTTGTCGATGTCTGAGTCTGAGTCTTCTACCTCCGACCCGATGTCAGTGGACTCTTTCCAAGAGGCCATGGACTTTACTACTCAGGTTGATCAGAACTCTGACCAAGCCGAGGTCTCTAGTCGTGCCTCATCACAAAATGGCACAAGTACCTCTAGTTCTTCTTCAGAGGTTGAACTTGTAGAGACAAATGTGGTTGTTCCTTCCATTCTGAATGCTATTCCCCTGTTGGCCGTCACAGAGGCCGAGTTTGCTCGGAGGTTCCCCGGTAACCCGTCCACGTCTGCTCCAGCCGACGTCGAGTCTGACGATGACGAGGATGCCGAAAGTGATGTGGACACATCTGAGGCAGCCGAGTATGAGAGTACAATAACTGAGGTGGATCTACTGCACTTTAGGTACCTATACTCCATTAGCCCCTCTATCCACTTAAGGAGACCTCTGAGGGAAGAGAGGGCCTATCATGGCAGGGATGGTGAAATCTGCCTGTACGAGCAGATGTTCAAGTTAGGTTTTCGTCTTCCCTTCCACCCCGTCATTAGGACCATTCTATCATTCATTAACTTGGCCCCCTCGTAGCTCTCCCCCAATGCCTGGAGGGTCATTATAGGGGCAATCATCTTATAGAGGGCGGTTCACCACTCTGACCTCCCAGTGCAGGTCTTTACTGGTTGCTACGTCCCAACCTCGGCCAGAATCATCCGAGCTACTATCACTTTGTGGCTCGGAGGCCTGAGAAAAAGATGCTCCTGGTCACTCAGACCTCCAACCATAATTGGAAACCTAGGTACTTTTATGTCTCAGGGCCTTGGGAATTTGGTTCTTCCATTCCCTCTTCCATCTTCGAGCCGAGAATACCTACGAAATGGGGCAAAGTCTCCATGTCTGCCAGGGCCGACCCTGGACTAAGTGTGCAGCACGGCAAGAGGGTGAAGTCCCTGCAGGACCAAGGGGCCCATGGGATGTTTGTCAAATTTGAACATCTGCTGACCCCTCAGTATCTCTCGGGGACGAGCCTGGGCGGAAGTCCCCTAGCTGACTTTGGTAAGGATTTTTATTTTGACCCTAAGTGTAGCCTCTTATCTTACGTACTTTATTTCTGACTCATATCTTTTCACTTTTGCAGAGAAACCACCAGAGGTTTCAGAAGAGTTGTGGGAGATGGCAGCCCCAAGCTTAGCTAGGCTTGTCAAGAAGACCGGTCTAAATGCTCCTCCACCTGCTCCCTCAACATCCAAGTCCAAGAAGAGGGCACCTGAGGTCCCTCCTCTTGAGGATCAGAGGCCGAGCTCCAGGACAAGGAGGACCCCAGATGCTGCGATCCCTATCACAGCCGACACATTATCGGCTCGTCTGGACCAGTTAAAACTTTCCGACAGTGTGCTCGGCCACAGCCGACAAGCCATGGACGCTCTTAACAACATGATGACCGAGGCCGACAAGCATTTTCTCAGGGCCATGGAAACCCCTACGATGGTTGAATTCGGCCTTCACAGAGTAGTCCAGGTATAACTTGTTCCTTGTTCAAAGTGCAACGTCTGATCTTTCTCTTATCTAACTTCTTCATTTACTGTGCAGGGTGCGGCTGCCATGTATCAGCTATCCAACTGGGCTCTGAGGAAATTGCCTCTCATCCAGAAGGGGCAGGAGGCTGAAAAAGTTGAGGGCACCCTGAAGGCCGAGGTTGCTCGTCTGAGGAAAGAGTTATAGGAGGCTGAGACCAAGGCTCAGACCTCTGAAAATAAGGCCCAATCCCTAGAGAAGGACATCTCTGCACTTGTTCAGAGTCATACCAAGGCCCTGAAGGACAAGGACGATGCTTTGCAGAGGAAAGTTGATGCTGCGGTGAAGGCTTCTCTTGCAGACGCCTCAGAGACAATAATTGCTTACTATAAGGTCTCTGAGGAGTTTGTAGGTTTTGGCCTGGAGTACCTTGAAAGAGGTATCAAGGCCACCTCCAAGTGGGCCGAGGTAAGGGAGGCCGAGGTTGGCACCATTAAGGCCTCAGATTTTGTGGGCTTCGGCCTTGCCGATGCCCAATTTGCCCAGGCCTTGCAGGAGATAGAGGATGAAGCTGCTGCCCCTGGTCAAACTGTTACTCTGGAAGGGGCAGACCTCGGGGACACTGACCCTGCAAACGAAGTAGCCGAGGTGACCAATACCGAGCAGGCCAACCCTGAAGAGGCATCAGACGTTCCTCATTCAGATGTTTAACTTGTATTTTCCATTTTTTGTTTTGACTTATAATCTCGTATGTAATTTTTCACACTTAAATATTTTGCAATGTCAAGCTTTTGTTGAATGCAAGTGTCTCTTCATCTTTATTTGTGAGTGTACATGGATGCTATGCACCCTCTGTAGTCATTACTGAATGTGGTGCCATAACCATTACTTAAGAGTCTGAGGCCCTCACCTAAGAGGTTATCCCCACAATAAATTTCACCAAATGAATGTTTAAGGTCTGAGGCCCTATAGCCGAGGTGTCCGGGCTCAGACCTCGTCACCACCAAGTGGTTATGAGGGTCTGAGGTCATCACCTAGGCCGAGGTAAGCCTCGTAATGTCACCAAATTAATGATGTTTAAGGTCTGAGGCCCTCACCTAAGAGGTTATCCATAAATTTCACCAAATTAATGATGTTTAAGGTCTGAGCCCCTATAGCCGAGGTGTCCGAGCTCAGACCTCGTCACCACCAAGTGGTGTTATGAGGGTCTGAGGTCATCACCTAGGCCGAGGTAAGCCTCGTAATGTCACCAAATTAATGATGTTTAAGGTCTGAGGCCCTATAGCCGAGGTGTCCGAGCTCAGACCTCGTCACCACCAAGTGGTGTTATGAGGGTCTGAGGTCATCGCCTAGGCTGAGGTAAGCCTCGTAATGTCACCAAATTAATGATGTTTAAGGTCTGAGGTCCTCACCTAAGAGGTTTCCCCGATAATTAATTTCACCAAATGAATGATGTTAAGGGTCTGAGGTCCTCTATCCGAGGTGTCTGAACTCAGACCTCGTCACCCCCGAGTGGTGTTATGAGGGTCTGAGGTCATCACCTGAGCCGAGGTAAGCCTCATAATGTCACCAAATGAATGATGTTTAAGGTATGAGGTCCTCACCTAAGAGGTTACCCCCATAATTAATTTCACCAAATGAATGATGTTAAGGGTCTGAGGTCCTCTAGCCGAGGTGTCCGAACTCAGACCTCGTCACCCCCAAGTGGTGTTATGAGGGTCTGAGGTCATCACCTGAGCCGGGGTAAGCCACATGATTTCACCAAATTAATGATGTTTAAGGTCTGAGGTCCTCACCTAAGAGGTTACCCCCATAATTAATTTCACCAAATGAATGATGTTAAGATGAAACAAGAATTTGCCATGGAAACTGTTCTTTATTCACAACCTCTTCTCAATAAGATGGTACTTTTACAATTGACAAAATGGATGCAACATTATATGAAATATCTCTTTAGGTGATCGGCATTCCACGGGTTGGTGAAGGGTTCTCCCTCTAGGTTCTCTAGCCTATACGTGCCAGGCACAACCTCTTCCGTTACTCTGTAGGGGCCATGCCAGTTCGGGTGTAGCTTGTTTGCTTTCTGTAGGGTTTTCTTAAGCACTAGGTCTCCTACCGCAATGGGTCTTGTCTTTACCCTTTGATTGTAGAACTTTGCTGCCCTCTACTGGTAGGCTGCTTTCCTGACCTCCGCGTCTTCCCTTCTTTCTTCAATGAGGTCCAAGTCTAACCTCCTCCTTTCCCCATTGCTGTCCGGATCATAGGTCTGAATCCGATGAGTTGGTAGGCCTATCTCCGTTGGTATGACGGCTTCTGAACCATGTGCCAGCATGAATGGGGTTTCTCCTTTGGGTGTCCTTGTTGTTGTCCTATAAGCCCATAGCACAGCGTAAACCTCTTCTATCCATCTCCCTTTCGCGTTTTCTAACCTCTTCTTGATTCCGTCCAAGATTGTCCTATTTGTGACTTCAGTCTGGCCATTAGCCTGGGGTCGACCAGGAGATGAGAAGAACTGCTTAATCCCCACACTTTGGCAATACTTCTCTAAGGAGGCGTTCTTGAACTGGGTCCCATTATCTGAGATGAGCGTGTTTGGGAGGCCATACCTACATATGATGTTCTTCCAGATGAATTGAAAGGTCTTCTGCTCCGTAATTGTTATCATGGGTTCGGCTTCTACCCATTTTGAAAAGTAGTCAATGGCAACTATCAAGAATCTATAGTTGTTGACTGCTCTTGGCAAAGGTCCTACCAAGTCGATTCCCCATACCGCGAACGGCCATGGAGAAGAGATTGATGTCATAGGCTGATGGGGTTGGTGAGGGATAGTGGCGAACCTCTGGCATTTGTCGCACCTCTTCACATAGTCAGCGGCGTCCCTCGACAAGGTTGGCCACCAATATCCCTGAGTGATGATCCTCTTGGCTAGGGATCTTCCTCCTATATGGCTAGAGCAAGAGCCCTCATAAACCTCCCGCAAGACCCGGGTTACCTCCATGGGATGCACACATCTGAAGAGGGGTAAGAGGAACCCCTTTTTATACAAGACATCCCCTATCAAAGAGAACTTGGCAGCTCTGTACCTCAACTTTCTTCCTTCCAGCTTGGACTCAGGTAGCTCCCCCTCTCTTAAGTATCTGACGAGCGGGTCGATCCAAGAGCCCCCTAGGTTCACGTTGTGACAAGGGCTGCATACCTCGTCCTCCTCGATGCTTGCCCTTCCCAGGATTTCAATTGGGATGGTTCTTCCCAAGTCTGTCTTCATTGCCGAGGCCAGCCTTGCCAATGCGTCGGCGTGATTGTTGCTCAATCTCGGCACTCTCTTCAGTTTGGCTTCTTTAAAAAATTCGAGCAAACCTCTCACCTTTTTTAGGTATCTGGCCATCCTCTCATCCTTGGCCTCGTACGCTCCCAACACCTGGTTGACAACCAACCTTGAGTCGCTATGGAGTAGAAGCCGCTTCACCCGCAGAGTTGTTGCCAATAGGAGGCCCGCTATCATGGCCTCATACTCAGACTCGTTGTTTGAGGCTTGGAAGTTGAATCTTAAGGCATACTCAATGTTGGCGCCATCTGGAGCTGAGAGTACTAGCCCCGCGCCGCTTCCACCGTCACAGGAGGATCCATCCACGAAGAGGCTCCAGACGTCTTCATCTGAAGAGAAAACCCCTTCTCTCATCACTCCTTTTTCGAAGAGGTATCGATCCTCTTCGTTTTCTTCTATTCTCCTCCGAGCATTGCCTGGGACTACCTCTTCTCGGCCCCTGAAGACGTTTGGGTTCATCTCTTCCGAATCTCGGGAGATGCCTCTGCCCTTATCTTCGCCGCCTTCCAAGGTCTTCTCTGACTCAGTCTCTTCCCAAGTGAACTCTGCGACAAAATCAGCAAGGGCCTGCCCCTTAATGGTTGTCCTGGGTTGGTAAGTAAGATCATACTCTCCTAGTTCAATGGCCCAGGCCATCAATCTTCCGGCCTTCTCAGGCTTGTGCAGGACCTGTCTTAGTGGGGAGTCCGTGAGGACTGTCATAGAGTGAGCTTGAAAGTAGGGTTTCATTTTCCTTGAAGCATGGATAAGAGCATAAGCCAACTTCTCCATCCGGGGATAGTTCTGTTCAGACCCTTGTAGGGCCTTACTGTTAAAGTACACAGGTCTCTGAACTCCACCCTCTTCTCGTATGATGGCCGCGCTAATGGCCGACTCAGAGACTGCTAGATACACAAACAACCTTTCTCCCGCAATGGGCCGGGACAGCAGCAGGGGATACCCCAAGTAGGACTTGAGCTGATCAAAAGCTTTTTCACACTCTTCATCCCACTGGAAGGCCTTCCTTAGGACCTTGAAGAATGGAAGACACTTATCGGTTTCTCTGGAAACAAACCTGTTCAGGGCTGCCACTCTTCCCGTGAGTCTTTGGACATCCTTGATACTCCTAGGAGTCTTCATGTCGAGCAATGCCTTGATCTTCTCTGGGTTTGCCTCAATCCCCCTTTGATTAACGATGAACCCCAGGAACTTCCCAGCTCCTACCCCGAAGACACATTTGGCCGGGTTGAGCTTCATTCTGTACGAGTCCATGACATCGAAGGTCTTCTCAAGGTCTGCCACATGAGTACATGCCTTCAGGCTCTTCGTTAGCATATCGTCCACGTACACCTCCATGGTCTTACCTATCTGCTCCTCAAACATCCTATTGACGAGACGCTGATATGTTGCCCTCGCATTTTTCAGACCAAAGGGCATTACCTTGTAACAGTATGTCCCCTTGTCAATGATGAAGGCTATCTTCTCAGAGTCTTCGGCGTCCATGAATATTTGGTTATAACCCGAATAAGCATCCATGAAGCTCATGAGCTCATGCCCTGCTGTTGCGTCCACCATCTGGTCTATCCTAGGTAGGGGATAGCTGTCCTTCGGGCAGGACCTATTCAGGTCTGTGAAATCTACACACATCCGCCACTTTCCATTGGCCTTAGGCACGATCACTGCATTTGAGAGCCACTCTGGATAGGTGACCTCTCGTATGAACTCGGCCTCTTCCAACTTCTTCACCTCTTCCCGAATGACCTCATACTTCTCTCTGGAGTAAATTCTCCTCCTCTGCTTGATTGGCCTGGCATCCGTGTCCACGTTGAGTTTGTGGGTCATGACCTCGGGGTCTATACCAGGCATGTCGGTGTGGCTCCAGGCAAAGACACTCTGCCTCTTCCTGAGAAGGCTTACCAGCTCTTCCTTAATCTTTGTTTCTAGGGCCTGGCCGACCTGGATGGTTTTTTCCGGCTCGTCCTCATTGAGGACGACGGATTCTACCTCTTCCGCGGCCTCGCCCTTCTTCAGCTTTGTTTCATCTCTCGGATCAAGAGTGTCTATGCTGTAGGTGGCGGTTGCTCTCTTATGGGCCTCCCTCTCTTCAGCTGAGTTGAAGTAACACTCCCGTGCCGTGGTCTGATCCCCCTGCACTTCCCCTACCCCGTAAGGGGTCGGGAATTTTAGCATTTGATGGACCGTTGACGGCACGGCTTCAAACTCCTTGAGGGCTACTCTTCCAACGATGAGGTTGTAGGCAGAGTAGACATTCTCGTCCATCACAAAAAAGTTTATCTTCTTAGTCAGCCTCTTAGGCCACTCATCCCCCATACGCACATCCATCTCATACATGCCTAACGGGTGCACTTTCTCACCACTAAAGCCTATCAAGGGATGGTGGTATGGCACTAATCTTGATCTGCTGAGACCCAAGCTCTTGAAACAAGGCCAGAACATTACATCTGCTGAGCTTCCCCCATCTATGAGGATTCTCCCTACGTCGCACCCATGCACCCTTGTCGTTATGACCAAGGGGTCATCATGGGGGGCTAAGATGCCCTTGAAGTCGAGCCGGGAGAAATGATGATGATGCCGAACGATATTTCGAACGAAGTTCCAGTAGGCCTTAGTGGGAAGTCGTTGGCAAACTCGTTCGAACGACATCTGGTTCGAACGACAATCTCGTTCGAACGAACTTCCAGAAAGTTTGGAAAATTCGATTTTAGCCCAGAAAACTTTATAAACTTATTTTAAAATTTTAATTAATTCTTTCTGAAAATAAAACACAGTTTTAATCATACCTAACACCCAATAAAACTTGTTCCAAGCTCCTATATATATAATATTTCATTCATACCTTGGGAGCATGGAACCATAGTTGATGACGTAGAAACGAGGCACGCAAACCGGCATATTGATGAAGCTTTATACTCTTTGTCGCTACGTCTTCAACAAACACTTCATAGGCTTGAGAATATTACAATTAAATACTATCCTATAAATAAATGTTTTTGTCCGGAATTGAGCCAAAACTATATATGGATTCAATTGGAAATTTGTGTCCTTACAAATCTCCCCCTTTGGCTATTCCGGGACAAAAACCAAACAAAAATCCTAAAGGGCCGTCAAGCTCTACTAGACTCAAAACATAACCCACCCAAACTTGACTCAACCCAAGGATCAAACGCTTTGTCATTGAAAGATGCCGCTTTAGAAGAATTCCTGCACACTTAAGCAAACTATCAAACGCATAGGGAATATCAAAATATTAAATGCAATTAATTAATTACTCCCCCTAAATTAATTCTCCCCTTTATCAAACAAATGACATAAATGACATACTTAGAAAGACGTATCCCCCTAAGATAAATCTCCCCCAAACTAAGATACGATAATAGTAGGATTAGATACCATTTCTCCCCCAATCACATTCTCCCCCTTTTTGTTCAGGAATAGACAAAGGCTAAAGAATCAAAACAGAAACTTATCTCCCCCAAATAAAGCATATAAACCCTCTAGACTAAGCAAGGGATAAAAGAATGGGATAACAAGTTAAAACATGTAATGGTGCATTTAGTGATGAGAATGTTAAAGCATATGGGCAACAAATGTTCAACTAATCCAAACAATAACATCGGATACCAACTTGGATGCAATAAAATGATACCAATATGATATATAAATTATTAAGGATGTGATATCAACAAAGAATGCAATAAGATGGATACCAAGTATGAATTAAATCATATATGGATTAGAAATCAAAGCAAAGACTAAACAAAAATATCAAATATATGTATACATAATATATATCAAGGAGACTCAAGTACACATATATAGATATAAACACACAAATGACACACACAACATATAATAGGAGTCTTTCACACTCGTATGGCAAAAATGTGTCATATGGAAACGGAAGTGTTGGGGTGTGAACTAGTAACAATTAAATTTATACCCAATCACTTAGAGCATGTTCACGGAGTTCTCAACTGATTGCAAACTTCATCACATTTGAATATAACCTCATGTGACAATATAAATTGAACTCAATGAACAAACATACACAATGCATACAAGCCTAGCGTATGGATGATTCTACAAACCAATAGAGTCATGACATGAAATTCGCAACTAGGATAAACGGACATTGTGCAAACCGTTGATATACCATCCAATCTCCCTCAATATGCATTTATATTAAATTTGAATGAATATATCAATCAAACATAGGCCTTGGCAATCTAGTTTCTTTTTAATGCCATATTTTATGTTTTTAGGCCTTTGGACCACGTATTTCTTTTAGGTCCATTCCAAACGGTGGCTTACAATCGCAAAGGATCACTTAGTCCTTTCGGAGCCCTTCCCCGTGCACAATTATATTTATCATGTTTTCATTTTTCACACAAATCTCACATGCAACGGATTTTGGCATGCACTAGTCCTCCTAAGTCACAAATATGTAGATGAAAAGATTGGAAGGAGAACATCTCACATAGCTCAAGTATACATATGTAGTTAAAATTTCAAAAGAGCTCGTGCATGTGTGAATAGAGGCATATGAAAATAGAATCCATTTAACCAATACAAAACCCAACTACTCCATAAAAATATGGTAAAGAACATTTTAAGGATTGACAATCTCAACCAAAAGTTCTAGCCACATGGAAGCGTTAAAGGAGGGATTCAAACACAAGTATATGCCACTTAAAGTGTGTCAAACAAAAATACACACAAAATAAAATCTTTTTGAGTTTTTGAAAATTTTACCCAAAAATAAAAAATATATATATACTCAAAAGACAAACAAAAATCATTTGAATTTTTCATTAAACTTAAATTACCAAGGGATAAAATCCAAATGATAAACAAAAATCTTTGTGTATTTTTCATTTAATGCAAACAAAATGAAGGAAATATAATACAAAAGATAAACAAAAATCATAATTCTAGCATGTGATAAGCATGGAGCATAGACTAGAAAATGATTAAACAAGCATACATTTAGCATGTGAATATAGCACGAAGTACGAAAGCTAAAGTATGCAAACACTAACACATTCATCCTTTAGATTTAGCAAGGGAGGAAGCATGAGAAAGTAAATGAGAATTAAAAACCCTATTTTGTAAGGCAACCAAGTCGGATTTCCTAACCCAAATTAATGAAGAATGATTATCTTGGGGTGTTGGAACTTTAACTACCGTGGTTACTTTACTATGGGATTTTCTAGGAATTCGTTTAAGATCAAAACAAAATTTCCTAAGATGACCTTTTCGACCACAATGTGTACAAGTAAAAACATGTCGAAAAGATTTACCTAAGGAGTGATCTCTAAAATCTTTCCTAGACGATTCTCCTAAAACATTGGTTTTGGCATTATGAGAAAATTCATTACAAGTATTGAAGCCTAAACCACATGTGTCATTTTTAATTTGGACAGTTCCTAAGATTTTATCTAGTTTTTCCGAATGACATTCCAAATCAAATTTGACATTACTAGAGTCTTTTAATTTACTTTACAATTCTAAAATGTTAGACTCTAATAAAACATTTCGCTCTTCAAAAGCAAGAAGCTCCTTTTTTAAGGATTCCATTAAAACCTTAAGGCTATCTCTTTCGCCTTCTACATATTCAAGCTTCTCTTGAAAAGTCCTCTCACGTGTCCTAAGATCTTCTATTAAAGCATTTTCATCAACGACCTTGACACTCTCTCTTAAACTAGCTTCTAACTTCAAATTAGCTCTTTTCAATTTGATAGATTCTTTATAAAGTTCTTGAAAAGCATTTTGAAGTTCACTCACATTAACCTCTTCTTCATTTTCACTCTCTCTTTCTTCTCCACTCTCACTATCATCAAAAACAAGAGAATCATAAACAATAACCTTGGAAGCATCATGTGTTAACGTTTCATCAATTGATGAGTTCTCACTATCACTCACATGAGTAGCCATAAAAGCCACAAAATTTTGCTTAGTGTGGGAATTGGGTCCCTCTTCCTTATCACTATCACTAAGGGTCGCATTATATGCAATGGGTCGTTTACCCTCTTTCCTTAGTTTAGTGGGGCACTCATAAGCCCTATGGCCATAACCTTCACAACCAAAACACTTATTAGACTCGTCCCTATCTAAATTTTCATTACCAGGTTTAGGGATCTTCTCGGCTTTAGGGATCTTCTCCCCTTTTTCATGCTTAGATGTTTCAAATTTCTTAAAATCATTTTTAAATTTATCTTTGTTAATTTTAAGAAATTTTCTAAATTTACGAGCAAACAAAGCCATGTCTTCCGAGTCACTATCACTCTCGCTCTCTACTACTTGTTTGACCTCTTTTCGGGCTTTTAAAGCAACGCCCTTTTCGATTTTCTTTTCAGTTTTAGAGGGAAACATATCTAGTTCATAGGTTTGTAAATCACCTACAAGCTCTTATAATTTCGTATAGGCTAAAGCTGGTAAAGAATTTAAAACGGTCACTTTTGGAATAAATCTATCGGGTAGGGACCTTAAAATTTTCTTTACAACACGGTTGTCGGGTATTTTCTCTCCCAAGTTAAAAGATGAATTAACAATATCAGAAAGTCTAGCATAAAATTCATCAAAAGTTTCTTTTTCATTCATTTTGATAGTTTCAAATTGAGTGGTGAGGTTTTGGAGTTTTGAAACTTTAACGACACTAGTTCCTTCATGAGTTAATTGTAAAATATCCCAAGCTTCTTTAGCGGTTTCACACGTCATAATACATCGGAATTCAGCCGGTGTGACAGCGCTAAACAAGGCATTCAAACCACGGGAATTAAAATTAGAAAGTTTAAACTCATTTTCAGTCCATCTATCGGTGAATTTGGGAACACGTTCATTTTCAACTAAATAAGTTGGTGGGGACCACCCGTTAACAACAGACATCCAAACTCTCTCGTCGATAGATTTTAGTGCCGATTTCATTCGCGCTTTCCAATATGCGTAGTTAGAACCATCGAAAATAGGAAATTTTGAAAATGGGGAAAATTCCATTTTAGCCAAAAATATTTAAAGAATCTTTAACGAAATAATTCATCGCTTTGGCTCTGATACCAATATGTAGAAGATGTGGATCCCCCGATTTTAAATAATCTTATCCTTTAAAATCAATTTCCTTGTTGAGAGATGCAGAAGCGTAAAATGTGATGGTTCACCTTAAACACACACAAGTCTTATCAATTTTTAATTCATGAAACACACAAGGATTAATTTTCACTTAAACCGATGTTAATTAATCCAAGCCCTAGAATTTGCCTAAGCCGTATTTCAATATTCCAACGTTAGGACAACCAAAATAACTTTACCCAATATTTAATTTAGGACCAAATTAACTTAAGTGTGATAACTTAAACCAAATTTTATCTTGAATTATCCTAAATATGCGTTCTAAATTATTATGCAAGATAAAATAAATCAATCACACTACGCCGCGATGTACGAGGAAAAAATCCAAGACGGGAAACAACCTCAGGCGGCCCTAGCCTCAAATCCACTAGATACGGAATTACAAATACAAGACAGAAAGGCTTACAACACACGACTCGATCCCTCTCAAGCCTCGACGCTTTTTCTTGTAGACACCTCTTCCTAGCGGATAACCTTGGAACTCCACCGCGGTCTCGGAATCCACCGATCGGACTTTATATGGTCACCCTCACCCGAACTTGAAGCCTTTCTCCAAGTGGGTAAATCAAAGTAGACAACTTCTTCTTTGTTTATGGGATGTAGAAGAAAACCCGAAACTTCTCTTCTTCAAATCGGTAGAGATAAACCGGTGCCAAACTCCAAGCAATTGATATGTATATATGTGAACTTGGATAAACAATATGGGTGTACAAACTAGAGTGGTAAATGATTTTCTCTTTGAAGATTAGCACTCAAAACAAGAACATTTTCCTTAAACAATTTTTGCTCTCAAATTCTCTCTAAGAGATGAACTTGAATGGAAAAGTTAAATTTGAAAAATGGTTTCTCGCACATCATAAAGTCTGGAAAAAATCAGTTAAGAAACAAGTGGGAAAGTGGGTGAAAAACTGCCAAAAACTGTTCCCGCCTGACATCTCGTTCGAACGACATTTCGTTCGAACGAAATCTCGTTCGAACGAGTCTTCTAACGAAGTTCCAGTATGAACTCGTTAGAAACTCGTTGGAAATCTCGTTAGAACGATAATATCGTTCGAACGACATTTCGAACGAAGTTCCAGTAGGCCTTAGTGGGAAGTCGTTGGCAAACTCGTTCGAACGACATTTGGTTCGAACGACAATCTCGTCCGAACGACATATCGAACGAACTTCCAGAAAGTTTAGAAAATTCGATTTTAGCCCAGAAAACTTTATAAACTTATTTTAAAGTTCTAATTAATTCTTCCTGAAAATAAAACACAGTTTTTATAAAACCTAACACCCAATAAACTTGTTCCAAGCTCCTATATATATAATATTTCATTCATACCTTGGGATCATGGAACCATAGTTGATGACGTAGAAACGAGGCACGCAAATCGGCATATTGATGAAGCTTTATACTCTTTGTCGCTACGTCTTCAACAAACACTTCATAGGGTTGAGAATATTACAATTAAATACTATCCTATGAATAAATGTTTTTGTCCGGAATTGAGCCAAAACTATATATGGACTCAATTGGAAATTTGTGTCCTTACACTCCCAATTCTAAGATATCACCTTCCACTACCTACCCCGAGCACAGAATAACCTAGTTGATGTCCTTGCTACCTTGGCCTCCATGGTCGACATGCCCAAAGGAATAACAATGACCCCCTTCCTCATTCAAAAGAAGGACAAACTAACCCACTGTTACCACATTGAGTTTGTCACCACAGAAGATCCCGAGATAGACAATTATTGGTACTCTGATATCTGGCGCCTCCTCAAGCATGGTAGGTATCCCGAGGGTTCCAACAAGAAAGATCGAGCAACCCTTCGAAGACTGGTCACCCAGTACATCATCTGTCACAAAGCACTGCTCAAAAGAAACTTCGATGGAACTCATCTGTACTGTAACGCAGGGGATGACATTGAAAAAATAATGCAGGAGATCCACAGCGGGGAATGCGGACCCCATATGAACGGTCACATGCTTGCCAAAAATATCATCCTATAAGGCTACTACTGGACTACCATGACCCAGGATTACATCGCCTATGTTCGGAGATGCCTCAAGTGCTAATAATTCTCCAACCTTCAGCATTTACCTCCACGTGAATTATACAATATGACCTCTCCCTGGCCGTTCTCCACCCGGGGCATCGACATCATAGGGAAGTTTACACCAAAGGCTTCCAATTGGCATGAGTCCATCCTAGTTTCCATTGATTACTTCACCAAATGTGTCAAAGAGGAGTCATACGCAGTGCTGAATGTCAAGAAAGTGGCCAAATTCATCAAGAAAAATATCATCTGCCGGTATGGGGTCCCGCACGAGCTAGTGTCAAATAACGGGTTGTATTTCGAGGCACAAGTCACAAAAATGGTCAATGAGTGTGGGATTCAGAGACACAAATCTTCTCCCTACAGACCTCGGACCAACGGTGCAGTCAAAGCTGACGATAAGAATCTCAAAGCCATCATCAGTAAGATGACCAAAAGCTGTCAGGATTGGGCTAATCGGATCCCGTACGCCCTCTGGGGCTACCGAAACTCAATTCAAACCTCTACTGGGGCTACCCCTTACTCTCTAGTTTACGGTATGGAAGCAGTCCTACCCGTGGAGCTAGAAGTACCCTTGTTGCACGTCATGCTTGAAATCAAGGTCAGCAAAGAAGATCGGTGCCAAAGCCGTCTTGACGAGCTGACGCTCCTAGATGAAAGGAAATTAAAAGCACTATACCACATACAAGGGTACCATCATCGAATAGAGCATTCATTCAATAAGATAGTCAAGGACCGCGGTGTCCGAGAAGGGGACCTAACCCTCAAAGAAATCATAGAACCCATTAGGGACCCTAGAGGGAAATTCAAGCCCAATTGGAGCGGGCCCTACATTGTCAAGAAGATATTATCCGGCGGTGCCTCCATGCTTACCGACTTAGATGGGGAAGAGATGACTCATCCAGTTAACCTGGACCGTCTCAAGAAATTCTATCCCTAGTCCAAAATCTCGACGCGCTATGACTCTTCTCATTTCCATTCAATTCTAAAAAAAATCTCTTCATTTCATTCTACCCAGAACTACGTGGGCCAAATCCTCTGCAAATAGCCATTTTCATACAAAGTATAAAATTTTAAAAACCTAGAGGTACGTAGGAAGCTCATACACCTTACATGAGCACGGCCCTTTCTTTTTCACAAAATACTATTCTTTTCTTACCTCCGAGAATGACTGTTCATTCTAACATATATTTGAACAAAAGGATTATGTATGCCTTAGCGATCGGTATAGATAATTCAAACAACACAAAATTCATCGAAAGGCACAGCTGGATGATCAGAAACTTGTTTATTTCACTAATAAGAAATTACGGTACAGATTACATAAAAAAAAAAGGAACGGATAACTCCCTTCCCCCTTCCCCCATCCCCCTTCCCCCTTCCCCCTACCCTCCTAAAAAAGCCAAATAAAATCCCCACATTTATCCCCCATTACATAACAAACTCTCCAAGAGTCCTATCCACGGCTACTAGAGGAGCCTACTCTGTCATCATCATCTGCATCCTGGGGTCCCCAAGTTTTCCCTGCCTGAACAGAGTGTCGCATACACTCTATGGACCGATAGGCTCGAACCAGCTTTGAAAAAACCACAACACCTCCTTCCATTGTGTTAAAAGAGACAAGCCACTTTTGCCCATTCTCCACTGCCGACATCTTACTGACTACTCTCCTCTACAACCACTTCCTATAATCCCCAAACTCTCCCAACAGACTGAGAGGGACGGGTCGACGGACGTCGACTCTCCCATAGAGATCCAACCGCAGGTGCAGACGCTCGATTAAATCCTCTTCCGGAAAGAAATTTAGTGTCCGAGGTGGCACGACTTGTGTCCAGCCAAATTGGCGCAGAAGTCGCCAAGGGAAATAAAAAGAGGTCTGTCTGAGACCAACTAACCGCACATACGGCCATTCTCTTAGCTCCAGAACAGGCAACAACTGTCCCCACCAAGGCACTAACCAATAAAGATTCCGAGCCCCATGATCCACAAGCCAATTCTCCAAGCTATCAATGTCCAGGAAAACACTGAAGAAGTGACACGAAAAGAAGTTGGGTACAACCAACAAAAGATTTTCTGGAAGAGTCACCAGGTGGAGTCTTTCAGACAACCACATGAACAGCATCACGGGGCTACCCCACAGGAAGTCAGAACGACCTTCTCGCCAGGCATCCAGACTGTTCAGGGTCTTCGCCAGTATCACCGCCACAGGATTGCGATGGTATGACATCTGTGAAGTAATGGCTATAAGTTGCGGATCCACCAGCAGTTCCGCAGTCACCAGCAATAATTTTGAAACAGGCTCGGAGCAACGGCTCCAGCATAGCCAGCATCACCTACCTCCTGGAAATGCACGGACGGTAACTCTGCCAGGAGGGAGATCATTCCTCTAACAACCAGTGATCTAATCACCGAAGGTAAAATACGAAGAAGCCCAGTCAGCAAATCCCTGGGAGAACGAGAAAACTCGGGTAAAGCCGCAGTAACACTGGGATTTATCCCCAGCATGGCAGAAAATTCCTCTTAGGTAGGACAAACTTCATCCAACACAAAGCGGAATACATAGTCTTCGGGGTACCAAAATTGTACTGCCGCCATCAGCATGTTCCACTCAATGGGTCGATCGCGCCACAAAGAGACTCGACGCATGTTTAAAGCATCGTAGTCGACGTTATAAGAGCACATAGCTTCCAAGGCTTCGAGGTTATTAGAAAACTCAATGCTACCAGGGAGAGCCATCCTGCAAGACTAAGAGATTGTAAGCAACCAAGTAAGAATGTGAAGGTGTGATGGAAACACTCCACCCTTACCCCTTTTTATACTTAAGAACCCTCACAAAAGACATAATCCCTGCAGAAATCGAAGGCAATCCTACCCCACAAGGTACCAAAGGCTGAAGAGGGCACTAATCAAAGCTTTGAATTGATGGGACTGGACTTGACTCTCGATATGCAGGGCAAGGGGCTTGCCGATCGGCAACCCCCCATTTTTGGAAATTTTCCTTTTTCCTTTTTCCTTTTTCCATTTTCCTTTTTTATCAAAATCAGAAAAACCCATAAAAAATAAAATTGACATTCTCAAATAAAATTTCAAAAATCCTCTCCCAGCCCTATATAATTTCCCATTTTTAAAACTTTCCTTTAAAATCCCAAAAATATCTCTTTTACGGTCTCAGCAGCAAAGTAAAAGCACATGTGCATGCATTCACCATTAACAAAGATAATAAAAAAAATCCCATTGCATTGCATATATATATTCGACTGTGTTACATCAAATTTTGCAGGAAATAAAAGAAAAGCAAAAAAACAATGGGACTCAGTGCAAACCCATATTCTCTCTCTCTATATCACCTACCCTCCACCCCTCTCTCTAAGAGCTTCCACCCATGCGACGCGCTCTCTTTCCCCTACGGTGAGACGATGCACGACCACTACTTGAACCAGAGTCCTCCCCGGACGAAGCAGACGTCACCAAATAAGAAGGAATCGGGACCGCATCCCAAATATGGGCAGTCACCGAAGATATCCAGTCTCTGATGTCCCTCAGCCAAGTGGTCGACACACGAACTTGCTACAAGTAAAAGGCAAAATCAGTATAAAAAAGGGATCAAAACAGAAAAGGAACCAAAAAGAGGAAGAAGGTATATCGCAGGATGAAGAACCTCCTCTGTCAAACCCAACTCCTCCGGATCCATCGCATGAGGACGGTGCAACATAGACCCCATCCCTTCATCAGCCCACCAAATGTTGTATGAAGGAGTGTGCAATCGCACGAAGGGAACCTCCAAAGTCGTCGTCGCCGCAGATGCCGACGGACCACCGCCGCTCTGGGAAGACCCTACCGCTCGACTCGAACTCGCAGGAGGGTAAGGCAATGCATCATATATGCTAGGAGCCATTAACCAACTCGTCACAAAGTCCATATAGTCATACGGTACTGTCGTATCAGTATACAACAAGTAGGACTCGTCGATCATCACCGCGATCCTCGTATCCTCCGGAAATAGTCGCTCCCACCCCATAGACATAGGAGGCTGCGAAGGTGGCACCACCATCTCCTCCTCAGCAATCTACCGAACCACCTGCTCCCCCAGATACCAGGAATGGCCGAACTCATGCCCCAGCAAATGCCTCATCTGCGCATTCACCCTAGTCACCCCCGTATCCTAAATGGTTGTACCCCAAGGGTAAAAGGTCACCTGAAAATCCCCAGCATGCATAAGTCAATACAGAATCAGAATGTGCAAAAACCAAGACTGAAGAGGAAAGAGTCTTACCCTACCACTGGTCAGGCCATTTAAGACCTGACGCACCACCTCCAGAGAAAGGGATCCCGTCGACTGCCGATTGGCCTTCCGCCATCGATACAATCGACAAAAGTCCCTAACAGTCTCGTCCATTAAGGCAATCATTTGGGTATTGCACCCAATCACCTCATAGAACCACGTCTGCCAAAGACAATAATTCACAATAAAAAAAGACGCGTAAGGAAAATGAGAATGCATGAAAGGAAAATGCGGAAAATGAAAGGATACCTCGAGGAGATACGTGGCTCCAGTAAAAGTTTGCCGACAGCACCGGCTGGGCGCATCCAAAGAAAAATAGAGGGTCGCCAAAGTCAGGCTCCCCCAATCATAGTAAGGGATCTTCGAAAACATCCTCAAATACGGCAAAAACCACAAATGAACGACGTCACCGCTCGACACCACCATAAAACCTCCCAGTACCAGTAAAATGAATAACTGGGCCATCTACCTCACCTGCAGCCCATCCTTCACATCAACCACCCTACTCAGCAGAACATCCTTCAGCAAAGACATCCAGATGGAATCCCCAGAAACTATCCTCCCTACGTCACCAAGAGCCACCCTCGCCGCCCTTACCGCCTCCGGCCTCACCCTCAGAGAGCGATCCACCTCTTTCTATTACACGTCGTAATCTAGCCCTAGCAGCTGCTTCACGTCAATGGGAGTCATGGTAATCTCCCCAAAACTGAAATGGAAGGTGTGGGTAGTATCCCACCATCTTTCCCTCATAGCACATTAGACCGCTATCGAACGAGGCGTCTCATCAAGCGCAGACGCTAACCTCCCAAAACCCGCTTATGATACCACCCAACGCACCATAGGTGGATGATGCTCCCAGACGTCCTCAAGCCTCGTTGTTTCGCGGGCACGCATGTTCTTCAAAGAGATATCAGACTGTCAAAAGAAGAAATCTTGTCAAAATTCTAGAAGAAAAGAAAAAAATCACCAAAAAGAGAAGAATGCCAAAAGTTAGGTTACTTACATAACCGTCGGGGCTCACCACCCTCGAGGAACAATGATGCGACGGCTCCTCTAACAAAGTCCGCTCATCCGCAACCGGCTCGAATGCATCAAAAGAGTTCTCACTCCCCAAAGTAAGAGTCGCCCTGGACCTCCAATCCACATTCGCCCAGTCATCAACAGTCAACCATTCCCTATGCGCTGCAGTGCTCACAAAGGCAGCCATTTCTTAGAGATCGAAATGCTAGAAGGATTTGCAAAGGAAAATCGCCAAAAGAAAGAAAGCAAGAAGCTATGAAAAATGAGGGGAATTTTACCCCTTTATATCGGATGCCAAGGGTCATGTCGATCGGCATTGACCTCCCACCCACCGATCGGTACTGACCCCTGACCTTTTCGTGGCAGTCCAAACGTCCGTGCCACTGCCGAATGGCACCCTCTGCACCATGCCGACCGACACCCCCCTTAAAATTTCGTACAAAAATTCCCAAAAAATACCAGACAGTCCCTGAAAAATTCTCAGAAAATTTTTAAAAATCCCAAGGAAGGATTTGAAACATTTTCACCAAGAAAATTTCACACTCCCTCAAGCAGAACCCCCATTTCTCTAGGGGAACTCTCAAAAACTAAGTAAAAATCTTCCCAGAAACGTCCCCCGAGGATCTCTAAAGATCACCTCCTATACCCCAAAGGTCTCAAACCTCCTCGAGCAATACGTCCAATACCTGGACCACCTAATCACTTCCCCGGTGGAGTTTATATCATCAAATTTGCCTTTCCTTTGGAAAATCACAAGGATTTCCACAGCGAAACTCCATATAGTCATTTTTCCCATCAATGTCTCCAAAGGACACTCTACATTTTCCCCAGCTCATTCGTTATTCCCCAGCAGAATCCAGAGTCTAATCTTTACCCCTAGCAAAATCCCTGATTGTCCCATAGGAAATGTAGGTCAGAATTGACCTCTTTCTTGGATCATCACCTTAATTAGGTCAGAATTGACCTCGGTCCTCGGTCGTCACCTATCTTAGGTCAGAATTGACCTCGGTCTTGGATCGTCACCTTAGTTAGGTCAGAATTGACCTCGGTCCTCGATCGTCACCTCTTTAAGGTCAAAATTGACCTCGATCTTGGATAGTCACCTTAGTTAGGTCAGAATTGACCTCGGTCCTCGATCGTCACCTCTCTTAGGTCAGAATTGACCTCGGTCTTAGATCCTCACCTTAGTTAGGTCAGAATTGAACTCGGTCCTCAGTCGTCACCTCTTTTAGGTCAGAATTGACCTCGATCCTTGGTCGTCACCTCTCTTAGGTCAGAATGGACCTCGGTCTTGGATCGTCACCTTAAGCCCACAGAATTGGCTTTGACCCACAGAATTGGTCACCTCTATATAATCTCGCAGAATTGGTCATCTCTACATAAGCCTACAGAATTGGCTTCGACCCGCAGAATTGGTCATCTCTATATAAGCCTGCAGAATTGGCTTTGACCCGCAGAATTGGTCATCTCTACATAAGCTCACAGGATTGGCTTCGACCCGCAGAATTAGTCATCTCAACTTAAGCCCACAGAATTGGCTTCGACCCGTAGAATTGGTAATCACTACATAAGGCCGCAGAATACGCTTCGACCAGCAGAATTGGTCACCTCTATATAAGCCCGCAGAATTGGCTTCGACCCACAGAATTGGTCATCTCTACATAAGCCCGCAGAATTGGTCATCTTTACATAAGCTCACAGAATTGGCTTCGACCCATAGAATTGATCATCACTACATAAGCCCGCAGAATTTTCATCAATGAGCAGAATTGGTCACCTCATCTTCAAGCCCGTAGAATTGGCTTTAACCCGCAGAATTGATCATCTCAACTTAATCCCGCAGAATTGGCTTCGACCTGCATAATTGGTCATCCCACCTTAAGCCCTCAGAATTTTCTTCGACCTGAAAAATTGGTCATCTCATACTTAAGCCTGCGGAATTAGTCATCTCTATAAAAGCCTGCAGAATTGGCTTCGACCCGCTGAATTGGTCATCTCAGCTTAAGCCGGTAGAATCGACTTCTACTCACAGAATTGGTTATCCCCAGCACACTTCGTAGGTCCTCAGAATCGGCTTTAACCCCCTGAATTGGTTATCCTTGCTCCCTTAGGTCCTCAGAATCGGCCTCGACCCTCTGAATTGGTCATCCTCCCTCAAAAGCATCATGTGGTGTCTATTCGACGGCTATTGTTTGTTCCAAACTCACTCATCGAGGGGCTCTGTAGACACCCCATTATGTTACCCCCTAAACTCTCCTTAGGTCCCTAGCACCTCCCTCCATCACTACAAACCCAGGTCATACCCCGAATACTAACCTAGAAGCCATCGGGCACTCCTAGGCTCCTTTTAACCAAAAGTCAAAGTCTTCAGCTTGACTGAGACCGAATGAATCTTAGAAGGGCACTTAAACCCCTTTCCAACAGTCCCTCCCATGCGTGATTCTGACTTACCATGCGGACGAACGACCTGTTTTCCCCCAAAGCTCAATCAGGAGGCCACCAAGCTCTCCCGAGCTCTGTTTGACCTAAGTTAACTCTTCAACTTGACCGAGACTGAATGAATCTTCGAAGGGTACTAAAACCAATTTCCAACGGTTCATCCCATGTGCGATTCCGACTTACGGTATGGACGAACGATCCGTTTTACTTTAAAAGGTCATCGAATGCTTCCAGGGCCCAGTTGACCGAAGTCAACTCCCCGAATCGGATCAAACTCTCTATAATGTCGAAGTACATCTCCTAAACTTTCTAAGGTCTGCCCCGTGCACGATTCTGACGTACCATGCAGACGAACAATCCGTTTGCGTCTGACGATTCCCCGTCCAATGGACTGACGAATGCTTACGAGCCATATTTAACCCAAAGTCAACTCCAAACCAGGGAGAAGTCCAAGTACTTTCGAAGGTCTCTGAATTAACTTTCCAATGGTCCACCCCGTGCACGATTCTGATTAACAGTTTGCGTTCTGCGGCCAATTTTTCGATAAGGCCTAAAAGACACTACCAAACGGCAGGTCCTAAACCCTTCATATCGGTAGTGTGCCTAAATGCACTTTTCGATTGGCAGGACCATGGCTATGCCGATCGGCAATGCCTTGGGCCTATAAAAAGGAATCCTGACCTCACTTGCAAAGGAAGCCCAGATCTGATAGATGTCACTCTAAAAAAATCCAGAAAATCGCTCTCGAAGTCAGCGTGATTTCCACACCCAAATCCCTTTCCAACCTTCACTTTTCATCATCCTTTTCATCAAACTTGGTGAATTCACTACCTTCCGTCATCATCCAAGTCTAAGGGATGCTCTCCAACATTCAAGATCAAGCTCAAGATCTTCAAGAAGGTCCAATTTTCTCAACTCTCTCCTTAAATTCTCATAAATTCGCAATAACTTATTTTATTACTTAGCACTTTCATTATCTCATCTCACACATCCTAATATACTTTTTATTTAGTATTATTGCACATCTCTTATTTTCATATAAATAAAAACCCAAAAAACAAGAAAAAGAGGGTTTGCTCATAAATTCCAAACGGGAATTCTCATACTTTTCTTACACTTTTCTCACAACTAAAACACTTTTTTTACACACACACACAAATAAGAGAATCCCCCGATTGGATTTATGGGATAAACCCCATGTGACACCCTGCCTAATTAAATAACGGGTGATCAGTCCTTTATTAAATTATAACCAAGGTGAACGGTTGTTTCATTCTTAGCATCACTGTCGCAAAAATAACTTTTCAAGTTAAACACCTTTAATAATTAAGCTAAGTGACAAAACCATTTTTTTTTAACATTATTTCCATATTGAGTTTAAATCCAATAATAAAACATTTAATAATTCATAGTTCAAGGGTCACACAACAACTAGATTGGAAAAGATAATCCAAGCAATTTAAGCATTCAAATAATTATTACCAACTTTAGAACTTCAAAGGAAAGACATCCTGACAGTAACAATCTCAAAGTAGAAATACTGAAAGTAAATGAATCACAATCTCTGACAAAACCAACTGGATAAGGAAAAAGGGCGACACATGCTCAACTGGATGAAACAGAACTAGGAGTGGAATTAATAATGAGGTCGTCTAAGAAAAAGGCATGCAACTCGCACCTAAGCTGCATCACGTTCCTTCCAAAGAATCCTAAGCATGACGCCCTGTGGCTGGGCACCTATAATATATACATATATATACATGAGAGAAGAGATAAAAGAAAACGGGTCAGAGCCCGATTGTAAAATAGTTTAAAATTTAGTTTAGCAAGTATTTAAAATGCTTACGGCTAATGCAGCAATCATATTAGTATACGGCACTCTCTTGAGAAATTCTCACCTCTCTTCTAATGTGCATACCTACCGCACTACTAATCCCAACAGTTTAGCTTATCTTAAATTCTCCATAAGGTTCCATGCCGACAATTACTAGTGCTATGATAATTAATTTCCTAAAGCAAAGTTCTCACGTAAATCTCCTTTTTTTTTAGTTTTTCAGTATTGCCTCAAACTTTTCCAACACTTATAAATTCAGAATATTTATTCGTTACTCAATTTCTTTTAATCACAGTAGAAAGTCTCCCAATTTCAATTCTATATATATATATATATATATATATATATATATATATATATGTACTATCGGCACCCCACATAAACTTATGGTGCTGGCATACTCTGCTATCAAGTCCCCGTATCACTCGTACTAAGGGGAATACTAGTTCGGAATCACCCTCGAACTGTATTAACAAAAAACACATACAAATTGAGGCGAAGCATAGTTCCAAGTCACTAAGAGGTCAGCACATACCCTCACGTCTCTTAGGACCGTCTGACTATCGATCAGATAGTATGTACCAAGGATTCCTATGTTCTAGGGTACAAGTCAATATCCCCCATAAAGATCCCATCGAGATAAGACTTTTCCCGGTGCAGTAACCTCAGTGATAGCAAGTAGCGCGGGCATGATTTTTACACGTATATAATAGATGCACAAACACAGTCATATATATGTATTATACCATTCCCATTTCTAAATTGGGTACATACACGACCCATAATTATGATATTTATTCTTAGTACACATTACTAGATTATTCCGTATAACGGCTCGTCTCTTTTATTCTTATTTATGGAATTATTCCAAACTTACTTCGTATCACTCATGGTATCCTATCTCCCCAAGTGTAATTTCAGTAGGTACTCTTTTATTTTACGACGTAACTTCCTTACGAGTCTCACTCCTTTAAACACTCGTTTCCATTATTCCTTAAGTGTAATTCACTCCCCGTTAACCCTAATTTCTTCGTACATTCAATGCTCCATTTTTATAAAATCCTACCGGTCCTATTTATGTCCCAAGATGCTCTAACAATATTGTCCAAAGATTACTACTCATTTAAATCGAATTAAACTATTTAAAAAGGGGAATATGAGTTTTCCAAGAGGGGTCGATCGATCGATGGTAGGGGCTCAATCCATCGGTCGATCGATCGATCAAGTAGTTATGGAAAAACTGCAGAAATACCCGTTACAGGAATCCTATTCCAAACTCATCCAAATCATCATATTTGATTCCCAAACTCCCAACAAATGATACTACAAGTGTTATATACCCAAATGATTTATGTTCTACGTAAGACATGTGAGTTTTCATCATATATAACGAATTAAAAGTGTTAAAATCTATTTAAATTTCAAGAACCCTAATATTTTCTTTAACTTAGTTCTTCCCATTCTTTTTCCATATTTTATACTCCTAACTCAATGCAATTTCATAGTTCAACCTCTACATATTAAATAGATTTCCAGAATACGATTTTTACCTCTACAACATGTAAATTTTAGTCTCCAATATATGCTTTCTTTCACAAAGACTAGTCCTAATCAACCCTAGACTAATATCATTGAAGCATTAACTAAAATAAAGAAAGATAGATACTTGCCTGGGAATCTTTGTTTCTGGTTTGTGGCAAAAATTGGTGTGGTTGTGATCCTCGTTGCGCGATCTACACTTTGGCGGTGACGGCGGTGCAAACGGTGGAGTTCTTGACCTAGAACTCCTTGGAAAGCTTCTCCTCTTCCTCTCCAATGGTCATCCTTGGTTTTTGGTGATGCTAACCCTAGAAGACGACTCCTTCCATCTGATATAACGTTAGAAAATTCGTGGGTTTCCATGCTCAAAAATACAAAATGTCTAAAATGCCCGCCCGGGATGTTAATTAGGCCTAAAAACGCCCCGAGACCCAAACTAAACCTCCGGGTACATTATTTTGACTATCTAGACCCTTCCGGACACATTGACGCACTCAAAATGACCATACGGGTGACTTCTAATTTATTCACTTCTAATAATAATAATAATTTAGTCCTGACACGACACAGGCACGTCCCGACTCAATTTCCATATTTTTTTAATAAAATCAATTCTACATATTACTTTACTCAATAAGTAATATCTAACAAATCAACAAACTTTCAATAATTACTAACTCTCGTCACACTAGTAAATATTTAAAACAACTTTCCGGATTAAAATTAAATTAACTTATCTCAATTAAATTTAATAAATCCTTAAATTTAAAAGCCGTAAAAATACGGAATATTACATACTTCCCATCTAATAACGGAATTTCGTCTCAAAATTCGGAAGATAAGGCCTACCTGGTCAAACAATTTTAAATACCATAACAGTACGCAAATAACCTACATAGTAGGGAGCTCAATCACTATAGCCCCCGTCTCCCCGCAAGCTTGTTTAACACTCTTATTAACGACACTTCATGTAAAGCTCCTATCCAACAGCATTCGCATAAGACATGCTTATACACTATTAATTCCCATTATTTCAATATCATTGGGAGGCTACACCTCATCACATGACAACTACTCGGATTTATCTAACCATAAAACTCCCATTCTGAGAGAAGCCATACGAACATCTAACCATTCTTTTTCGCCTAAAACAGTAGTGGAATACCACCATAGTCATCGAATTATTCTCGATCGATCCAAAATTCTGATTATCCGCTCACCTCTAAACATACAAAAGGAGAATAATTAAGGTTCTTCCACACCAAAACCTCAATAAACAGCTCGTTCACGACAAACAGGTACGAGTGTTCCTAAGGAACTCTACCATACTATACTTCACTTGCTAGTTATATCCGTTGTGGAAACGGATGATCACCAAGATTCTAAAATCACCTTCACGCGGCTCCACTACTCACTAATCACCGAGCGCCTACTCCTCGGCTATGGGTGATACCTCCTACTTAAAATGAAATGTTACCTCTGATGTTTCTTGAAATCCCATTTGAAGGTGGGATTCACAAATCTCATCCCGATTTAGAAAATAATATCGTGTAGGACCACGTACCGACGCGATCCCTTACATTCAAAGGGAGACTGGGGTACACTAGTTAATATTGTGAATTACCCCAGAGGAATATCAATCACTTTCTTCTTAGGAGACTTTCTCCACATGTTCGGATGAACCCTTGATCTTACCTTGAAAATGGCAACCCATCCAAGGAACTTTACTAACTTTACCGCCCTCTTCCGTTACAGGAATTGTTGATAACCACAAAATTCTATAGTTGATCCTCTTATTCCAACCGATCTCTATCTGTGAGTGGTGCATGCAGAGACTACTCACTATGTTCCGCTCAACATCGACTTCCACTTGAAATGTCTCACATTAAGGGACACTTAATACTCCCCTTATTTCCTTGGCATATACCGAAAGTTCCTACCCGTGTACTTTTCTCCACGATGTGCACTTCTGGACCTTTTATGCCATACTAACATCATCGTTCTTTGTACGCACATCTTGCTCTCAACAGTTGACTAATTGCAACTCCTCTCCAAGTGTTCTCCATAATAATTAAATTCTACCCTTCTCAAGGAATACCCCTTTTTAAATGGCATCCCACAACCTTCCAACCAAGTTCGGGTGTGCTACCCTGATCGCACTCATATATATGGATTTATCGTCTTTCACACGACGCTTAATCTATTCTACCACTTCCAATTCATCATGCTAGTCCCACAAACATATATTATACACTTCCATTCCCACGTACCTTCCACTCTGACTATTCTAGCATCAGCTAACTAGGATGTCAACATTTTGTAACACCCCGACTGCCGGGGGAGAGCGAACGGCGCTCTACTCATCGGTAAAACTACACAAATCCATCATATCACAAGATATAGGGCATCTAAATCCCACAACAACAAAAGAGAAACCACAAATCTCAATCTCTTCATATAAGTACAACAATTCTCACGAATAAATACAATAACTAAAGTAATTCACGAATGTTCTATACATCAAAATAAATACAAGCCTTCTCTCTTGTTATGAAAAATTCTTCCCAGATAATCCACGCTAAAAATCAACCAAGTTCTTTATTTCCCTTGTGCTCAGAATGCGGTTACAACACTCGGGTATTCCCAATCACCCTAGAAATTGAAATTTTAAATTCTCCTTATCATAGTTCCACCCCTCAACTCGTGGTGATAAAACAAAACTTTCAATGCTTTCTTACCACACAACCGGCTCCACTGGACATAATTCATAATTCAACTTCCCATTTACAGATAAAATTACCTGATACTAGTATAACCGAGGTACCAAACTTATAGGTTAATGACCAAACATCTTCCTACTTCCAACCTTATGCTATGTTTCATGCGTGGGATGTCTCGCAAAGTGAAATCCAAACAAGGAACCCCCCCGATACACTACTACCTAGCATTATCGGTTATCGAAATCTGTTAGGCCCTCTGTCCATAACATGTACCCTATTATTCCGTCTCTTGACAGAAAAGTTTCATCACTTCCCGTAATAACACCTACACAAAGAACATTTTGCCAATCCACTATCATCCAGTATTGGTGGTAATCACTATTCGCAAACCTCGTACACATACAATCAGGACTCTCAAAATCCTGATCCCAAGCATATGAGTCTAACTCTTAACTATCACATCTCTAAAGGGTAGATATATGAGTGCTCTCTACCTATCACCAAGTCCTGAGCACTCCACATAATAATGAGTCAAATCTTTTCGCTCAACAGTAAACACAATATATACTGAATCATAACAACAAAGTCCTTACACACACCAGAATCGAATATATCAAGCCCACTATCCCTTCCGAAGGCTCTAAAATAGCTAATATAAGTGCGAGTCCGACCCTCTCGCAGGTGGGACCTCGCCAGAACAAAACATGTTGCACTAAGGCAACCACTCCGATAGCCTTGCAATTACTGCCCACTATCGTACTAACCATTACTATAAAGGTATAACCAAGATAATATCATACTCGTATATCACACTACTAAAACAAGTAACCTCAATAAAGTATATAACACTATTAATACACACATTCATCCTCCTCGGATAGCACTAAAGATAATCCCGCTACACTAGGAAAAATATTCACATAATAATAATGTTTATAGTTATACGCATTAAACTTGTCTCACATTCTAATCTAGAAATGAACAAAATATATTGCCTCGCTAGAGTCACATAAAACACACCTCCTCCTCCGAGGATAAAACTCATACTTCTACCTTGCCAAATGCCTTGACTGTACAAATGGTCTCCGGACGTAACACGTCTGTCGAATCCAGAACAACACTACTTTAATCGTTCTCATTTACTAGGCACCATACTCTTGTACCCTATAATCGCTTTAGGAAAAATTTACCGCGTGTGATTTCACTCTCCACAAAATACCTCAACACCAAATCCACTTATCACCTGTCATACTAACCATGTTAGGATTTTCATTCTCTCGGACTTTGGTAAACTCGATTTCTGATGGCTACCCCCATTATTCCCTTATCATTGTAGGCCCCAAAGAACATGTTACTGACTACAATAGTCCTTACTAAATCTACCATCGCTTGGTAAGAATTCAGCTATTCGGATCATTTAAATGGGTCCCCTGATGGGTATCCACACCCCCTTATGGTGCTACACTACCACCGTTGTTTCCCATCTTATTCTTGACTAAATTCTTTGATTCTTTTAGCTTCCCACACCAAGAAGCATTTTCATCTTCATTGACAAAGTATGATCTTGTCAACCCCTGAATCGACCGTCCAGCAAAATTCCTTTTTTTTCAAGTGTTATCAACTATTATTACGAGTCGATCTCCCACTTGGAGTTCCTTCCTCCATTTGTATCTACATATTCCGATACAAGATTCGCTAACGGTATAGATTCATATTCACAAATAGACCTCTGTCAGTTCCTCCGGTGATGAGTTCAGAACAACATTCACTTCTTATCCTGAACATCTGATGAAGGAACTTGCGGTCAAACTGTACCTAAGATTCTCCTATAGGCATAGCATTCCAATTCTAAAAGTAGTGGTTGACTCCCACCATGATAACCTTGTTCTGACAAGCCAAGAAAATTTGTCTCCAAATTTTCACTTTCAGTTGGCCACACTCCGTCCTATGTCCAATCCTTTGGATACTTTACTTCCTTGGGCTAACACACACAATTTTCGCATTTTTAGAATTTCCACTGACAGTTCTCTACAATGCTCGTCTGACTTTTCCCAGTCGTACTACATTGGGTGAGTCTACTCTCGCACCTCTTTCGACAATAGAAGAACTTGGAAATCATAGGCTGTGCCCTAGCCGTCTTTTTAGTCCTGACTTCCCGTGCCATAATAGGGGTGACCTGAACTACGGTCATCATCCTCGAATATGCTCTACCACCGTAACTAAGCCTTGCCTCCTGTTGTCCGCCCAACGGCCCTTGCCTTCCATATTTAATTGTTCGAACACGCCCGAACGCAATTAAGAGTCACTAAGGTACATACGTTATAGCAGGGGAACGAAATCTCACCATAGAAAACAACAATCCTAAACATAGGGCTCTATATCAAACAAAGTAACGCTAGAAGCATAATAAGCCGCACAGATCCTAAGGAAACTAGAACTTGATGCTCTGATACCACCTGTGACACCCCGCCTAATTAAATACCGGGTGATCAGCCCTTTATTAAATTATAACCAAGGCGAACGGTTGGTTCATTCTTAGCATCACTATCGCAAAAATAACTTTTCAAATTAAACACCCTTAATAATTAAGCTAAGTGACAAAACCATTTTTTTAACATTATTTCCATATTGAGTTTAAATCCAATAATAAAACCTTTCATAATTCATAGTTTAAGGGTCACACAACAACTTGATTGGAAAAGATAATCCAAGCAATTTAAGCATTCAAATAACTATTACCAACTTTAAAACTTCAAAGAAAAGACATCCTGACAGTAACAATCTCTAAGTAGAAATCCTGAAAGTAAATGAATCACAATCTCTGATAAAACCAACTGGATAAGGAAAAAGGGCGACACATGCCCAACTAGATGAAACAGAACTAGGAGTGGAATCAATAATGAGGTCGTCTAAGAAAAAGGCCTGTAATTCACACCTAAGCTGCAGCACGTTCCTTCCAAAGAATCCTAAGCATGACGCCCCTGTGGCTGGGCACCTGTAATATATACATATATATACAAGAGAGAAGAGATAAAAGAAAACGAGTAAGAGCCCGATTGTAAAATAGTTTAATATTTAGTTTAGCAAGTATTTAAAACGATTACCGGCTAATGCAGCAATCATATTAGTATACGGCACTCTCTTGAGAAATTCTCACCTCTCTTCTAATGTGCACACCTACCGCACTACTAATCCCAACAGTTTAGCTTATCTTAAATTCCCCATAAGTTTCCATGCCGACAACTACTAGTGCTATGATAATTAATTTCCTAAAGAAAAGTTCTCACATAAATCTCATTTTTTTATAAAGTCTTTCAGTATTGCCTCAAACTTTTCCAACACTAATAAATTCAGAATATTTATTCGTTACTCAATTTCTTTTAATCACAGTAGAAAGTTTCCCAATTTCAATTCTCTCTCTCTCTCTCTCTCTCTCTATATATATATATATATATATATATATAAATCACTCTCATAATATATATATATATATATGTACTATCGGCACCCCACATAAATTTATGGTGCTTGCATACTCTGCTATCAAGTCCCTGTATCACTCGTACTAAGGGAAATACTAGTTCGGAATCACTCTCGAACTGTATTAACACAAAACACATACAAATTGAGGCGAAGCATAGTTCCAAGTCACTAAGAGGTCATCACATACCCTCACGTCTCTTAGGACCGTCTGACTATCGATCAGATAGCCTGTACCAAGGATTCCTATGTTCTAGGGTACAAGTTAATATCCCCCATAAAGATCCCATCGAGATAAGACTTTTCCCGGAGCGGTAACCTCGGTGATAGCAAGTAGTGCAGGCATAATTTTTACACGTATATAATAGATGCACAAACAGAGTCATATATATGTATACTACCATTCCCATTTTTAAATTAGGTACACACACGACCCATAATTATGATATTTATTCTTAGTACACATTACTAGATTATCCCGTATAACGGATCGTCTCTTTTATTCTTATTTATGGAATTATTCCAAACTTACTTCGTATCACTCATAGTATCCTATCTCCCCAAGTGTATTTTCAGTAGGTACTCTTTTATTTTACGACGTAACTTCCTTACGAGTCTCACTCCTTTAAACACTTGTTTCCATTATTCCTTAAGTGTAATTCACTCTCCGTTAACCCTAATTTCTTCGTACATTCAATGCTCCATTTTTATAAAATCCTACCGGTCATATTTATTTCCCAAGATGCTCTAACAATATTGTCCAAAGATTACTACTCATTTAAATCGAATTAAACTATTTAAAAAGGGGAATATGAGTTTTCCAGGAGGGGTCGATTGATCGATGGTAGGGGCTCGATCCATCGATCCATCGATGCTCTTGGGTCGATCGATCGATCAAGCAGTTATGGCGAAACTGCAGAAATACCAGTTACGGGAATCCTATTCCAAACTCATCCAAATCATCATATTTGATTCCCAAACTCCCAACAAATGATACTACAAGCGTTATATACCCAAATGATTTATGTTCTACGTAAGACATATGAGTTTTCATCAAGTATAACGAATTAAAAAGGGAAAAATCTATATAAATTTCAAGAACCCTAATATTTTCTTTAACTTAGTTCTTTCCATTCTTTTTCCAGATTCTCTACTCCTAACTCAATGCAATTTCGTGGTTCAACCTCTACATATGAAATAGATTTCCAGAACACGATTTTTACCTCTACAACATGTAAATTTTAGTCTCCAATATATGCTTTCTTTCACAAAAACTAGTCCTAATCAACCTTAGACTAATATCATTGAAGCATTAACTAAAATAAAGAAAGATAGATACTTGCCTGGGAATCTTTGTTTCTGGTTTGTGGCAAAAATTGGTGTGGTTGTGATCCTCGTCGCGCGATCTACACTTTGGCGCTGACGACGGTGCAAACGGTGGAGTTCTTGACCTAAAACTCCTTGGAAAGCTTTTCCTCTTCCTCTCCAATGGCCGTCCTTGGTTTTTGGTTAAGCTAACCCTAGAAGACGACTCCTGCCATCTGATATAACCTTAGAAAATTCGTGGGTTTCCATGCCAAAAATACAAAATGTCTAAAACGCCCTCTCGGAATGTTAATTAGGCCTAAAATGCCCCGAGACCCAAACTAAACCCTCGAGTACATTATTTTGACTATCTCGACCCTTCCGGACACATTGACGCACTCAAAATAACCATACGGGTGAATTATAATTTATTCACTTCTAATAATAATAATAATAATAATTTAGTCCTGACACGACACAGCCGCGTCCAGACTCAATTTCCATATTTTTTTTTAATAAAATCAATTCTACATATTACTTTACTCAATAAGTAATATCTAACAAATCAACAAACTTTCAATAATTACTAACTCTCATCACGCTAGTAAATATTTAAAACAACTTTTCGGATTAAAATTAAATTAATTTATCTCAATTAAATTTAATAAATCCCTAAATTTAAAAGCCATAAAAATTTCGGGGTATTACACCCCACCCCTCATTTTGCATGGGTACTACATGGACTTTGATGCCTCTATAGGCTACGTAGGCGTCTCGGGATAAAACCTGAGACTCGAGTCTTATTTTTACTTTTTCTCTCATTTTCTATCTTCTCTAAACCCCACACTCTTATATTATATATATATATACATATATTTGTTCTTAGTGGCGTATTATTCCACATGCGTTACCATTCCTTCATAACGGTCAACGTAAGGATAATCGCGTAAATCCTATTTTCTAATATTTTTATACCTTCCTACGGATGACTCGCTTTACCACTTCCATGGTGCAAGTCGATGATTCCTATATCCACTATATATACACATGCGCACATATCACATGGAAAATAGAGGAAAATAACAAAAACCCATGAGAGACCGAAAGGGCGGAATGGGTGCCTAACACCTTCCCATTTCGTAACTTAGCCTCCGGACCCTTTTCGAATCATTTTGGTTTCGTATGCATCAATATGTCTTTGGATGTTGTCCTTCGGGATGGCTCCCTTTCTTTTGTCTGTTTTGAGTAAAATAGACTGGCGACTCTATCTCTCTACATTTTTCACCTCACCCAAATGACGTCGGCCGAAGCGCTCCCGAGAGGGACGCGCAGGACCTAGGATCCTCCCGCACGCCGCCCACCCTCCATGAGGATCGGGGGATGGCCACAACCTCATTCTTATAAATACTCATGTGTAGACTCATTTGAGGCATTCTACCATTTTATGAGATATTGATTACATAGAGTTGAGACGAGAGTCCTCTTTTCTTATTCCCATTTGGCGTCATTTACGTCATGACCTTTGCATTTGGCTAAACTAATTTGTATTTTGCATTGGACTATGTAGACCAAATTTCCCATTAGGAGAGATAAAATTTTGGTTAAAATTTAGAGCCAAGTTGGTATAATTGTAGTGAAAATTTGACTCTTTAGCTGACAAAAATTAATTTGATTTTGTACAGAATATGGGTGGCTAGGGGGTTCTTTAAATAAGATAGAGGTAATGAAAATGGTTCATTGGGTATTTTCAAGTGACTATTGCTGGAATTTTTATAAGGGGGTTCAAAACAAGGATTGGTTCTGCCCACTTGAGGGTGAACTTGTGAGGAATTTGGATATGAACTGCTTGAATTATCGGGAAAATGTTTAGGTGGCATGACCTACTGATTAAAAAAATCAAATTAACTAAATTAAAACCATGATTGCTACAACAGAATAAGAAAAGAGATAGGTAATGTGCGTGTGTTGCCGTGTGAACTTATGACTATTATCTTCATCTCACCCTAAAATTATTTTTGTAGTGAAATTTTGTGCATATAATCTTCGTGGTGAGGAGGTTACCGAATTTTATATGTTTTTCTCCCAAATTGATAGTCTTGTTTTTATTTTTGATCTAAACGTATTAATAACGTCACATGATTGTTTCATTCTGTTTTCAGGTCACATAGGCACAACTGTTGATGACGCATACAAGGCCTATGCGAGATTTGAACGTCTACATGTGGAGTTCATAAAAAACCTGATGATGGTAATTTAATTATTTTATTTTTTTGGAATCATTTTAAGATGATATGATGCTTTTGATTGCTATTGATCCTTGTAGTAATAAACATTAATAACATTCTCATTCAACAAAATGACAGTAGAGTTGATAGCAACAGATTGCACAGTTCAAATCATAGAAGGAGGGCATGAGAGTTGAAGAAAAGAGGTCGTGGTAGATTCCCCAAATAATTGTGATGGTGTCTCTAAACATGCATATAAGGGGGTAAAAATGGAATTAGTACCAGTAATAAGAGGGAAGGAATCTACAACTAAGAAGATTGTTAATGAGGGCAGAGTCATTTCAGTGTCCCTTATTTAACAGAAATCTAATAGAGGTAATCAGTAAGATCAAACTCAAAATATTATACCATTTCCAATGAGTTGGCAGCAGTGCCGACCTGTTTCAGTGCAAAATCCTACCCTTCCTTGAAGGAGGCCTTCTTCAGATAGTTAATTTGCATAGAAGTAGTGGCAAAAGCCTTATACTAACCACGGGTGTAGGCATCTTCCTTCCTTTTCTTCATGATAACCTTCAAGTTTTGATATTTTTTCTCCACTTTAATGGTAGCCTTAGTAGCATCAATAACGCCCTTCTCGGCATCAGTCCTCTTCTTCTCAGTAGCATCTAACTGGCCTTTCCATGTCTCTAGGTCTTTCTTATGGGATACTTTACTCGCATCTAAGGATTTATTAAGGCCTTTGAAAGCCTACTCAACATCAGTAGAAGACTCCTTGAGCTGGTCGTCTCTCATCAGGAGTTATTCATAGTCCATCAAGAACTACAAGTCGAAGGTCAAAAGTATCAACAAAATAATAAGTATAAAAGTTATTGAACAAGGAGTAAAAGTATGTCAAGATATTTACCAAAGCTAAATTCTAGTTAGTTCTCTCCAACAACCTCGTCCTAGATAAAGGATCAACTACCGACCTGTCAACGGGGAGAAGCCCCGAACTAATTAAACCCCTGGCCAAACCAGGGTTCACTGCCACAGAGGCTGTTTCAACAGAGGCTTGGTCGACCTGTGTATTTTGAATTAACTCTTGTTGTGTGGCAGAACCTTTATTTAATCTTTTAAATTGAGGCTCGGTGCTCTTGATCTCCTCAGTAGTCACTACTAATGGTAGTTTGGAACCTTCTCCTACAACCTTTATCTTGTCAGCAGTAGGGGAGATATGGATCCAGCAAGGAGGTTTGGAGTATTGCTTTTAACCATTTTTCTCAGGTAAGAGAGAGTGGTTGGAGTAGTGGAAAAATCCAAAGAATCAAATGAGGAGAAAGTTCCCCTAAATGCAATATCTCCTCCTCCTTCTTCTTCTTGCAAAGGATATTCGGAGGCTGTAATAGATGGGAATAAAACAGAGTCTTCTAGTTTAATGGGGGCTGAAGCGATATCCTTTGTAGGCCGAGCTATAAAAGATGTTATGTAACTTTAATATTACAACAAGACAAAAGCTGAATGGGTATGATCTTCACCAATTATCCACTCAATGGATCAAATAAACTTCAAATCCACAAAGTTGACTTCAGAGTCAAGGGGACAATCTTTTTCCTTCTCTCTACATAAAAACATGTGCAATATATTAGTCGACGTGTCAATAAATAGAAAGCAAACATAAAAGAAATATATATGTTAGAAGGGGTCGGACTATACCTCACCCTTCCTGGGGGGCCCTAGGACCATTGTATGATACCCCATCAGAATAGGGGGACATGTTGTCAATTCTTTACCACCACTCCATAATCCCAATAGTCCTTATTGGAATTCAGAAAATTTACCACCAAGGTCCTGTTAGCTTGACGTGTATTCAAATAGTAAGTATTATCCCTAGTAGTTCCCCTACTGTAACAATACATCAACACTTTTATTCCTATGTGGGTTCCATATAATTCATTAAAATGATTAATCCAATTTACTACTCTCTAACCATTAGGGATAATTAGGCGGGGACTACATCGAAATATTAGCAGAATTCCAAAAATAAATTAATGGGAGGAAATGTAACCCCACACTCAGCTATAAATATGGTGGGTAACCAATATCCCTCACCCAAGGCACACAAATCACAAGGCCCTGAGACCATTTCCATAACCACTTAATATGGGATTTTCTTTTTCTCTAAAAACTCCTCCAAAGAATTTTCATCGACAATATAAACCATTCTAATAGCTCAGAAAGAAAAATTAGAAGAGGGAGGTTCTTACAGTGGAATGCTCAGTGATGAAACCCTTAAAGTAACAAGGTGAAGAAGCAACAATGGATGTAAGGGAATTCGAGATTGTTGAAGTGAGGAAAAATGAAGGGGAAATGATCCTTTTATAGGTACAATGATGACTTTTGACATTTGGTATTTAAAATGGTTCAATGCTCCAACTATTGGACTGCCGATGACATTTCAAATTCCAAAAAGATAAAAAGACCAGCGTACCCTTTGACAGGTCACTATTTTTCAAGTTATTTACCAAATAGCCACCGGTTCAATATAAATAGAGAAATTTTTTTAAAATTCCTGGAGGTCGGCTGCTGACCACAACCTTTGAGAAGTGCCGAGAAAATCTAGAAATGAATACTTTATTCTTTCATTAAACCTTCAAGTATGTAGTATTGGGGGCTTTTGTTGTAGCCTAAACATATTAGGCCACTTGAGCCAATACGGTGATGATACTTGTCAGCATTATCCCAATGTTTTTCACGCTGGATGAGAACTAGTCGGTTGTTCGACTGACCAAAGCTAGGAAGATGAACCATCAGACAAACGTGGGATATTCAACAGTCACCATGTACATGCACGTCAAAAAAGTCCATCTGCATCTTATTGTGTAAATGTGTAAATGCTTGAATCTATAAAAACATTCCACATCTAGAGTTTGCACTTACTATAAAA
The DNA here is from genome assembly GCA_949130495.1 of Sambucus nigra. NCBI lineage: Eukaryota > Viridiplantae > Streptophyta > Magnoliopsida > Dipsacales > Adoxaceae > Sambucus > Sambucus nigra. Next base: position 675,750,903 of record OX422213.1, read on the forward strand.
ATACCATTTTCCCCAGCTGAGGGGGACAGTGCTCGAACATATTAGATTTTTACTAAACGCCTAATTTGTTACTAGAAAAACCCTAAATACTAGCACTCCATGGATGTAGGCTCTATTCCTGAGCTGAACCACGTAAAAATCTCTCGTATCGTTCTCTATATTTCAACTTTCTCTATTATCTATGGTGATAAATTTGGTAACTAAGGGCTAAGATCAATAATCCAAATTTATGCATCAACACTAAGATTAGAGGTTCAATGGAAACACAAGGAGACTAATTTTCATATTGTTCTCTTCATCTTTTTATTCTTTCTTTTATTCCTCTAATGAATTGTTTTTACATTTTATATGCGAAAATACTTCACATGTTAGGTTAAATACCCCCTTTCAAGGGGTGGTATGAAACCCATTAATTTAATTAGTTTATTTTATTTATTTACTAAGTTTCTTTGAAAATTAATTTTGAACTTTCACTCTTTAATTTACGCATTGAGAGAGGGTAAATGATTTTCGAAAGAAAATCAAATTTGAGATATAATATTCTTTTTGAAATCGAACTAGAGATAGTTTTTTTTAAATAAAAGTGTAATATTATATCTTAAATTTTAACTCTAAATAATTTTTTAAGGATTAAATAATTTTTAATACGTCTATCCCAGTGGGTGATTTATTAAAGAGGGTTTAACTGTAATTTTTGGAGCGTTTGTGAAAGTGTTAAAATTAATTATCTAAAAATGTAATATTGAGTTTACATTTGTGGTGAGAGTTGACTTGCAACTTTATTATTATTTTGGAACATTTTAAATAAATAAATAATTTAATTAAAATAATTAATATATGCGTTATAGTCTCATCCCTTGTTTGTTCTCATATTTATTCACCACACTAATTTCTTCTTTTAGTTTTTATTTATTAGTCTAGTTTAAATAGTAGCACATCATTAGTTAAAATAAACATCCCGTAACCTTTTGTTTTAAAAATCATATATGTCTTCTAATTACTCTTGTCCATATTAAGAAACGCAGATTGATTACCCTTACTTGCCATATACATGTTTTAGTGTTTGTATGTACAATGGGATTTTGATTAACGCGTCTTTCCAACAATGACATATACAAAATAGACGTCTTACCAAATGGCGTCGTTGCCGGGGGTTTTAAGCATTGGAATTTGCTCAATTTTTGACGATAAACTTTTCATGAAGTGCAGTTGCCGAATTTTTGAGTTAAGGAGCATTTTGAAGACTTGTACATGTATTCATTAAGTATATATTATTACAACACTTGAACAGGTCAAAGTCATTAGTAGAAACTTGTTCCATCTTGGCCATTAACTAAGTAGATAAAGTAATAATTAATCAATCACTAAAGAAGATAGAAAATAACAAAAGGAGTTCTTTCATTAATAAAGGACAGTGATAAAAATACATCAGAGGAAACCAAAAGAACATCCAAAAAGATGCAAAATACAAAGATTATCAGCCAAGAAAATCTACACCTTCTTCTGATCATCCTCGACATTAAGGGCCTCTTGCTCGCCAGAAGGAATGGCATGAGTATCTCCTTGGTCAACTTGAGGGGCTGCAGAATCAATGGCCAAAGAAGATTCCATTAAACCATTATCATCCTCAATCTCTTCATCAAGGTTGGGAGGAGAGCCAGGTACATGCCTAAGGAAGAGTTCAGAATCCTCAACAGTACCAACTTCCTTTAATGCTGCCGACCAACCTTCCTTGAAGATTTTTTTTCCTAGCATACCCAACTTAAGAAGATGTGGCAGAAATATCTTTATCCCAACCCTTGTTAAAGAAATCCTCCTTAACTCTTTTCCTCTTGGCCTTCTCAGAAGAAAAGGTCCTTTGTCAACTTAGTTACTTGTTCTTCAGCAGCCTTTGCCTTGTACTCAGCTTAAGCTGCAGTCGAATCAATATTCTATCATGCTTCCTTGGCAGTCTTGATCTTCTCTTCTCAAGCCTTCTTCTCTATCTCCAAGTCTTGTTGGGAATCCAGTAAATATTTCTTCAGGCCTTCAAAGACCTCTTTCACCTCTCCTGAAAAGTAACGAAGTTGGTCGTCCTTCTTTAGCATTTGATTGAAATAAATCAGGAACTACAAAGAGAAAGACATAATTAGCATGAAAGGAAAATAATATAAAGTACAAGTAATATTCGATCATCTACAAAAAGATAAAGAAATCTCACCAAGGTAAGGCTCTGATAAGCCCTTTGAGCCTTGATCGGGGCATGGCATAAGCAACAATTCTGTGGTCTGGGAGGATGCCAAACTTGATCAATTTCCTAGCCAAGCTAGGACCCATGGCCATAGATGGGCTAGTAGCAGAAGGAGGCTGATCGACCAAGGACTATTGCTCAGCAGGGACAACATTCTCAACCTACTTGTTAACAAGACCTTTCCTTAGTCTCTCAAAATGTGACTCTTCACCTTTATTGGTGAGGGGTTTTCTCCCAGCATCCACCTTCTTCTGGGCACCAGCACCAGCACCAGCAGGCTTCTTGGTGCCAACATCAAAGTCATTTTCTAAGATATTAGGAATTTTCCTCTTACCCATACTCAGAGAGAGGAAGGTCAAAATCAAAAGAGGTATAAGTACTAACTTCAGCAACCACTCTAGTAGAAGCACTAATCGAAGAAGTAAATATTGGATCTCTCTCCAAGTCTATCACGTTGGAAGGAGTAGCAATTATTGGTCGAGCAACTAAAGAAGTCACAGAGCTTTTATACTTCATCAAGTATGAAGTTGACTTAATGTGCTCCCCACCTATTCTGTAATGAATGCCCCACAAGAACTTGAGCTCGTAAATCTTGATGTCACTTTCCCTGGGACTTTTCTTCTTCCTATCAACTGCAAGAAAATAAATAGCAAACGTTAATCGGCATATTAACAGATATTTCATCAGCATAAATATACAAAAATATGCTTATTACAACCTATGCCACAACCTTCTTAAGGGCATCTTGATCCATCATATACTTCACCCCTTTTAGGAGGAATGTATTATTAGTTCTTTGCAATAACCCCATGATCAAAATAGTCTCTATTGGAGTCAGGCAAAATTGACGACTAGGGCTCTATTGGCAAACCTAGTCTTCAAATAATATGTACTGTCACTTGTGACCCATTTGTAACAAAACATAATTTCAGGGATTTAGATATGAGTCCCATGAATTTGGTTAAGCCAGTGGATTCTATTAATTATTTTCCAAGTATTGGGGGCTACTCTAGTGAGTACAACATCAAAATATTGACAGAACTCTAAGTAAAAATGACTTGGGAGAAAAGTAAAGCCACACTCAGCTATGAATAAAAAGGGAATCCAATGACCCTCGAAGAAAGAGAAGACATCAACAGGGGAACTGGGAAACTTTAAATCTACCAAATATGGAATATTTCATTCCTTCCTAAATTCATCTAAAGAATCAACATGAACTATGCAAACCATGATTCAAGAGTAAGAAAATAAGAAAAAGGAAAGAATTCTTATAAGAACTTAAGGATTCAACAAGAACTGTCAAAAAAGAGGAAGAATGATGGCAAATGGGCACACATGAGTTCAAAGATAGATGTTACGATTCAAAAATTTGGGGTAAAGCAAAGCCAACAAAGTTCATCGCCTTTTTATAGGTTTCCTTGAAAACAGCAAATGTAATGATCAAATGTACCAATGATTGATGTTCCGATGGTTGAGCAAATTAAATAGTAAAAAATACTCATTTACCCCTGGACGGTTCGTTAAAATTCAAAGTATTTGTAAAATGACATCTTCAAATGATACCAGTAAATTTTAAAAGTGTGGGAGGTCGGCAGCCGACCATGCATCATAAACATAGCCCGAGCTATGTCCTATAGTAAAATGCTCTATACTTTCACGCAAGCATCAAGCATAGAACATTAGGGCTTCTGTTGATACCAAAAATTACCCACCTATGTGGACTACTCAGAGATGAACACATGTCATCCTATGTGGCATTAATCCTAGTTAATAATTAAAAGTGTCGACCAATTGTATGAATGTTGACCAACTTAAGAAAGGTCGACCAACATAATCAGCGAAGCGCCAACAGCCACAAACATTATGTATGAATGTAAATGCCTAATGTATAAAGGCATTCCATTCCTTGATATTCCACCTCTTTATCTCCCTAGTCATCATAAATACAAATGTACTCATGTCATGAAAGGCAAGCACACAAGCAAGCAAGAAATTTCAAAGATTAATACCATAACAGTGGACGTAGGCTTTCATACATAGCCGAACCACTTTAAAATCTTGTGTCGTTCTCTTATCATTTACATATTTTATCTATGGTTAAAGAATTATATCTAGTCTATTTTTTACATCAACAACTGCTCTTATGAGTGGGTAACTTCCAGAGAAACTGTGTTATACTCTGGCCAAAGATCCTCCTAAACTATGGCTGAACTTATGGTGAAAGCAACAAAAAGAACGAAGTTCGAAGAAGCAATGGCCACAAAATAAAGTTCAGCCACAAAGACTGATACGAAGACCAAGAAAAAGGAACCAAACGAGTAAAAGGAATAAAAGCCGAAGAAAGAATATAAGCTCTATAAATATGGAACATACACTCCATTGAGTGATAGCATTCACCATATCCTGGAAGAAATCAAACACAATACGGATTTGAACAAGAGGTATAGATCTAAATATTATGAATTCCATAAAGATCATGGTCATACAATGGATAACTGCATTGTTTTGCACAATAAGATATAACCCCTCATCCACAGAGGCAAACTCAAAAAATTCATCGATCAACGCGAGAACAGAAAAGCTAGAAGAAGGTCGAATTATCCATACAAACATAGAGATGACAAGAAGAGAAATCACGAAGATGATTATGGGGATGATCCCGACCTATCGAAGAAACCTAAGCAGCCAAAACGTAAGGTACTTATGATCCGTTTTGGTTCATTTGACTATCATATGATTACAGGATGCGATGCAAGAGGAGGTGATCACACTACTAAAAGTAAAGCTTACCTGAATGAGGCCCAGTCTTGCTCTTATATCTAGAGAATTAATCTCAATGAAGAGGATCGGCCGAGGATGGTTATTAAAGACAACCTTTGTGGGGTACTTTGTGGTGATCGATCTCTCTAAAAACGACCTTTGTGGGGTACTTTACCCTCATGATGATCCATTGGTTGTCAAATTCAGAATCCAAGATATTATCATTGCCAGAGTTTTGATTGACAATAGGAGCTCGACATATATAATGTTTTGTCTTTGCTTTCAAAGTTTGGACTTGAAGCTCGACCAACTAGAGCCATACTGATAGCACGTATATTGCACCTTACTACCGCGGTATTCATACTGCGGACCAGATTATACCTTTCATAGCCCTGTTACCCTAGTTACATGCTTGGTAGACCTGCCGCATCCTTTAACATACTGGTTGTGGTCACAGCCTCTTCGTTCAGCTATCGCAGCCTTGATGGCACGGGATATGGCCCCACCTATTATAGGGTGCAACCCTAGTTCATTCACATAGCAGGTCGCGTCCCTTTTTTACTTTCAGCGATATATAATATCTACATATATAAATAGAGGTTCACACCTCGAGATTAGGGGACGAATTCATTATTCCTAATCGAGGGATTGAGATCAGGGGCCAGAAGGCTCTCCAGACCACTCGATCCATCTTGGGAGCTTCTCTCTAGCATCGCGATCATCACTCCGTCACGCCGAAATCCTCATTAGTATCATGTATTCTCCTTTATTCTCACACTTGTACGCCTCTTTAGGCTTGATTATATTATACTACGCAATGCATGTAATGAGAATGGAGCAACACGGTGGACGTAGGCCTATTTTAGAGGTCGAACCACTCTATATCTTATCTTTTATCTCTCTTTATTTATTTTATTTGCTTATTATTCTAATTATACTTGATTTATTGGTACGAGAGTGACAAGTGGACGATTTCTCACAGCATCACATACCACAGGCCATTAATAGGTTTCTCTGGTGAAAAAGTTTACCCTCTCGGAACAATCAAGCTAGAAATGTTAATTGGCACCTGGACAGTAAGTCGTACACAGAAGAAACACTTCTTCGTGATGGACAAAAATGTTCAATATGCATATAATATAATCCTTGGTAGAGTGGGATTGAAGAATTTCGAAGTCGTACCATCAATAGTCCATCAATGCTTGACGTTACCAACTCACTTTGGGGTAGGTGTTGTGAAAGGCGATCAGAAGGTGGCCAAAGAATGTTACTCCTCCTGAGCCGAGCAAAAGAACTTGGGTGAATTAAAGAAAAATACTACCACTTACCAGGTGGATACCACTGAGCCAAACGATGAACTTGAAGTAAAAACTTTAGATCCACGAGATAAAATAGAGTTGATCAAGGGACAGATTGTGGAAGCTATTGAAAGCATTATTCTGGACGACGACAAACCAGCGAGAACTACACAGATCGGCTCAACACTAGATCCCATCCTTAAAAAGGAATTGATTATATTCCTGAGGCAATATAGAAATGTAATTTCATGGAGCCAGGAGGATATGCCTGGATTGATCCCCATTTCCTTTGTCATGAGCTCAACATCAGTAAGGACGCCAAGCTGATCAAGCAGAGACGTAGGGTCTTTAGTCCAGAGAAAATCAAGTTATTCAGTAAGAATTAGATAAGCTTCAAAAAGCCCGATTTATTAATGATATGAAGTATCCATTCTTGTTGGCCAACGTTGTAATGGTCAAGAAAAAAAATGATAAATGGAGGATGTGCGTGGATTTCACTGATTTAATTAAAGTTTGCCCAAAGTATCATTTTCCCTTTCCTATAATTGATCAGTTGGTGGATGCTACATTAGGGCATGAGCTCTTAAGCTTTATGGATGTTTATTCTGGTTATATCGAGATTAAAATGAAACCTGAACGCAGGGAAAGTACCGCCTTCATCACCAATCGAGGAACTTATTGCTATAATGTGATGCCCTTTGGGCTCAAAAATATTGGAGCAACATATCAAAGGTTTGTGAACAAGGCCTTCAAAGAGCAGGTAGGCAAGAATATGGAGGTTAATGTAGATGTTAATGAAGAGTAAAAAATCTTTAGATCATATCGTCGACCTCAGTCAGACTTTGATCAGTTGGAAAAGCGTCAAATGAAGCTGAATCCGTCCAAGTGTGTGTTTGGAGTATAAGATGGGATGTTCCTCAACTTCATAGTTAATAAAGGGAATTGAATCCAATCCAATAAAGATTAAAGCTCTTATCAAAATGCAGTCGCCGACTTGTAAGAAATATGTACAAAGGCTCATGAGAAGAGTGGCACCCTTAAATATATTTATATCTCGAGCAACAGATAAGTGCTTACCATTTTTCAAGGTGATGAAAAAGACTTTTGAATGGAATGAAAAATGTGAAAAAGCATTTCAGGAGTTAAAAAAGCATCTGGGATCACCACCATTGCTCTCCCAACCAATTTTAGGAGATAAATTATACTTATACTTAGCTGTTTTGAGTCATTAGTGAGCTCGACCTTGGTCTGACAGGATAATGGAATTCAAAAACAAATTTACTACACCAGCAAAGCATTAAGAGGACTTGAAATTAGGTACCCGCGATTGGAAAAATTAGCCCTAGCGCTTGTTGTGGCTTCTAGGCATACGAAACCTTATTTCCAAGCACATACCATGTTTGTGTATACTAATTTACCCCTTCGGCAAGCACCCCACAAGCTTGAGAAGTCAGGAATGATGTACTGGGCGGTAGAATTGGGAGATTATGACATTATCTAAGAACCAAGATCTTCATTAAAAGGCCAAGCTTTGGCATACATTATTGTTGAATTTACTTATTCGAAGGTTCCCGACCAACAAAACTTGCCTACCGAGCAGACTTCGAATGAAGAGAGCTCTGCTAAAAAACAAGCTGAAATTTTTGTCAATCAACTTGAGTCATCCAGAATTCAAGAAATTGGCCCAAAAATATGCAGAGGGGAGTAAGAAGATATTCCAGCATGGGTTATTGACAGCAAAAAGTTTTAACAGTGACATCACATTATGGAATTTTACGTGGATGGTTCTTCATGCACTACTAGCGGTGGAGAAGGTATAATACTTAATACTCCTGATGATATTGATATTGAGTATTCTCTCAGGTTTTAGTTCAAAGCATCAAACAACGAGGCAAAATATGAAGCCTTGATAGTTGGGCTGAATTTAGATAACTTATTAAGCACCCAAAAAGTAGTGGCACATAGTGACTCACAGTTGGTCACTAACTAAGTGTTAAATTTGTATGGAGTAAAAGGATAATTGATAACCAGGTATCTTGTTAAGGCCATAGAGGTTATAACTAAGTTTTCTGTCGTCCAAATGAACAGGATCCTAAGAATTATAAATGCCCAAGCTGATTCACTTGCTTGGTTAGCGTCAATAATAATAATTGAGCTCAGAAGAACAATCCCAATCGAACTCTTAACTAATTGGAGTATTGATGAGGACCTCATGGTTAGTTTCATTACTGTAGATTTGGGAACTTCCTAGATAGATTTTATCAAAGCTTATATTGAAGATGGAACCCTACCACCTGATCTTAAAGAGGCCAAGAATCTCCGATACAAAGCAGCGAGATATGTGTTAGACAAAGGAGTTCTATACATTAAGGGATTGAGGATCTCCTTGAAATGTTGTGTGCATCCAATGGAAGTGGAAGATTTAATCAAAGAAGTATATAAAGGTTCCTGTGGGGCTCATTTCGCTGATCGATCATTGCTATAATGAATTAACACTCACAGATACTACTAATCGATAATGAGGGACAATTGTACAACCTTTGCTAGAAAGTGTGACAAGTGCCAGAAGTTCTCTGCCATTCATAAAACACCAGATATTGCCTTAACACCAATAACTTCACCTTGGGCATTTGCTATATGTGGAATTAACTGGGTCGGCCCACTGCCGACCACCGAAGGAAGGTCCAAATATTTAGTCGTTGTTGTTGATTATTTCACCAAATGGGTGTAGACAGAGCTACTGGTTGATATGCCTTATGATAAAGTGTATCAGTTCATCTAGGAAAATATGGTTTACCATATGCTTTCATTATAGATAATAGCACTCGGTTCGATAACGAGGAGTTTGAATCATATTGCATCCAGTCCAAAATTAAGAAATTGCATTCGGCTCCACGCCATCCTCAAAGTAATGGTCAAACAGAAGTGACAAAAATAACTTTGTTGAAAGGGATGAAGAAGAGTCTTGATGCAGCCAAGGGTAACTGGATTAATGATCTACACTCTCTTCTTTGGGCCTATAAAAAAACTCCGAGAATGACAACTGGAGAAACACCATATATTCTTGTGTTTGGGACTAAAGCCATGGTACCAGCGGAGCTCGGCCTACCAACCCATAGGGTACTGAATTTTGATTCCCCAATTAGTGATTTGATGAGGCGATTATATCTTGACATGTTAGTGGAAGTATGAGAAGATGCAATTCTGAGAAATAATGCATATCAACACATAACTGCTCGTTTTTATAATAAAAGGGTTAAGCCAACCAACCTCAAGGAAGGCGATTATGTTCTTAACAAAGTTATCCAGAATAATAACTGTGACGCCCCGAACCGAAATTAGGGTAAACATCGTACTTAAAATCAGAATAGTACTGCTGGATCAGATGGCTTTAATGGATTTTTCTATGTTAATTGCTGGGATATAATTAAAGAGGATCTCATCAAAGCTATTCAATCTTTCTTTTTGGGTTGCGATATCCCCAAATCATGGAGCTCTACTCAAATCTTCCTTATTCCTAAATCTCAAAGACCTACTCAATGTAAAGACTTCAGACCTATAAGCCTGTGTAATTTCAGCTACAAGGTGATATCTAAAATCCTTTCTAATAGATTGAGTCCAATCCTTCCTTTAATCATTTCTCCCAACCAATCAGGATTTGCCCAAGGTAGAAATATTCTTGAAAATATCCTATTGGCTCAAGAGATGATCCATTATATTGATAAGAAATCTATTGGAGGCAATGTTATAAACAAATTAGATATGTCTAAAGCCTATGATAGAGTATCTTGGCACTTCATTATTAAAACTTTAAGAGCCTTTGGTTTTTAAGAGACTTTTATTGATTTAATTTGGAGATGTATCTCCTCTCCATGGTTCTCTATTATCATTAATGGTCAATCTAAGGGATTTTTCCAACCTTTTAGAGGTCTTAGGCAAGGGGATCCCATCTCTCCAAGTATTTTCATTATAATGGCTGAAGTTTTCAGTAGAGGTCTGAACAACTTTATGACTAAAGGTATCATAAAACCTTTTTCTCACCCTAGAGGTTGTCCTCTTGTTAGCCACCTCAGTTATGCTGATGATTTTATTATTTTTTCTAGAGGATCAAAGATTAGTCTAAAAATTCTTATGAAGTTTTTGGAGGGTTTTGAGGTTGAAACTGGTCAACTCACCAGCAAAGAGAAAAGCTGTTTTTACTTGAGTCCCAAAATGTCTTCACTTAAGAATGATATTTCTGAAATAACAGGATTTGCTTATACATGTGGTCCTCTGAAATACCTTGGCAGCCCTATTTTTAAAGGAATAAGGAAATCAATTTATTTTGAACCTCTTGTCCAATCCATAGCTTCAAAAATTCTTAGTTCGAAAACCAAGTTTCTCTCCATGGGGGGAGAATTATCCTTATCCAATCTATTGTTTCTTCTATCCCTTTATACTCTATTTTTGCTTTAAAACCTCCAAAGTTGATCATTAAATCCATTCATAAGATGTTCAACTCTTTCTTTTGGGGAGTTAATCAATCTTTTGGGAAAAAAATTCACTGGATAAATTGGGACTCCATATGTTTGCCTAAGCAAGAGGGAGGTCTTGACATAAGGAATTTGTATTCAGTCATGGAAGCTTCCAACTTACGTTTAGCCTGGAATTTTAAGAAAAACTTACGTTTAGCCTGGAATTTTAAGAAAGGAAAAAGTTTTTGGGCCTCTTTTATGTCTCCTAAGTACTCTAATATGGGTTGCAAAAATGACTCTTTGGCTTTTAAAAGGATTCAAGATGGTATGGAGCTAATTGATTAGAATTCGCATTTTTCCAACGGAGAGTTGATATGGAATCTAACAGATAATGGAAGATTTTCTTTCAAATCTGCATATAATCAAATCAGACCTCAAGCTTTATCCTCTCTAGCATTTAAATCAGTATGGCACCCTTATATTCCTCCAAAAATGTCAGTGCTTGTTTCGAGAGCTCTCAACAATGCAGTTCCTGTGGACTCCCGTGTTCAATCAGTGGGGATTAGGTTGGTTTCAAGGTGTCAATGCTGCCATTCAGATAATGAAACAATTAATCATTTATTCATCTCTGGTCCAGTTGCTAAGCAGGTTTGGAGGTTCTTTTTAAACCTTATGGGTATTCAAAATTCTTGCTCTTCATTACACAGTTCTATTATTCACTGGTGGTTACAAGCGGGTAAATCCAAAATGTCCAAATGGCTTTTTCAAGTGACTCCTATCATAATCATTTGGGAAATTTGGTTTAGCAGGAATAAGGCTTTGTTTGAAAATATCCCAATGAAACCAGGTCTAGTTATTCACAGAGTAGTGGCTTTAATCTCTGAGATTACTATGCTTACTCCTTTTAAAGACCTAACTCAAGGAATAACTCAGGAAATTATGACTGCTTTCTTTTTATCTAATCCCTATGCTTATTGGAAGAATGTTAATCATTGGAAGAAACCTTGGGTAGATCAAGTCAAAATCAATGTTGCTGCTACGTCAAAAAATCAAAAGATCAATGGTATAGGTACAGTTATTCGAGATGATCATGGTAGACTAATTTGGGATTCTTCAAACTTCATTATTCATGATGTTCCTCTATATGCTCTCCTTCAAGCTGTTTCTGCTGGTTTAAAGTTTTGTTTGGAGAAGAATTTTTCAAAGGTGATGTTAGAGTTCCACTCAAGTCAGATTCTCATCTTCTTAGAGGCTAACTCAAAATCAGTTCATTGGAAAATTAGAAATAATTTCAAGGATCTTCAGGAATTAATTCACAATCTTCAATGTCACATTTCTTCCTGTTCCCCAGAAGCTAACAAGGTGGCTACTCTTCTTGCAAAGCATGGTGAATCGTCAAAATGTCAAAAGTCATTTCTCAGCTGGTCGGATCTTCCTAATATTGTTAAAGCATCTATGATGATAGATGCCTCTCCTCTTCCTTTTATAAGAAACATTTGATGTTTTTTCATTCCTATTGTATTGCCTCTTGAGAGGGCTTTTCTCTCTTATATCAATAAAATCCCTTTTTAATTAAAAAAAAACGCATCCAAGTTCGAGGTGCCAATGGGGAGGGGGAAATTACTTTTAATTTATTTAAAAAAACATGTATTGTCCAATCATTCAACATTAATTAAATTCCATTATATTGAAAAACCACATTTAATCATTTTGAGGAAGCATCATTTTAAAATACCATTCAAACATAATTAATACAAAAAATACCCTGTGTTATGACAAACCAAAGTTCCAAGTTCAAGTCCGAAGTTAAATAGTACAACTGATACAAAGTTAAATATCAAATATCAAATGTTGCCGCCAAGGGATAGGAGAAATCAGAGCTCTAACAACGATCGAACTCTCGGGAACCTTACCGATACAAGCTTTTGCGTCCTTACCTGCAGTACCTATGGGTTTTAGAAAATAGGTATGAGCGGAATGCCCAATAAGGTCGGAGATACTGAGTAGTAATTTTGTATCAAAATACTATACATATACAGTATCTTTTAATATTTCAAGAAAATAATTTATGCAATTGAATTCAACTATATGCAATGCACCCGGGCAAGGTGCCCAAACTCACGCTTAAGCCATTTCATGTCTCATGCCAGAGACTTATTTAATTAGACTTTAGTCCTTAACAATTTCTTTGACTTAAGTTCATTTAACTTAAGAATATTCTCATTCTTAATTATTTATCGCAACATTTATCAATCTTTGCCTTAGAGTTTAGCCATCAGTCCTGGACTTTACGGGCTCTACACCATCGGTCTCCAGTCGCCATATGTTTTTTTGTACAGGCTTTGGGGTCTTTCACCACTAGGGACGTCATGCCCTGCTTAATTCTTGGCATCATCCAAGTATCCTTTCTTATATTTTCCACGTATTTCACATTTATCACATTTCATATATTTCATTATTCTCATCATTTTTCAAGTTCATTATTCTTTTCACTTTCACTTGTGTCACACTTTATTATTTATAACTTTCTTAATTTCTTCAATTAAACTCGGTCGAGGAGGCCATAAATGCAACACCGTCTTCTAATATCATCTCAATGAAACTCATTATTTTTATTTAACAAAAATGTATCATTAATCTCTTTTTATCAAACACACTTAATACATTTAATTGCAAAAATAAATTCTTGACACCATATGATTCACTGTATTTACGACAATGCCACAACTATTTATTTTACACTAATGTTATCATTTTAAATGGGTTTAAACACACTAATTTTACCAAAAACCAATTTAATACTTATCAAAGTATATTTCTGATCATTTCCAACATTTTTTCGTAATTAACTTCATATTTCATGAATAGACTTTATTTCTATTTAAATAACAAGAATACCCATTTTTAAGCCTTTAGCTTTATTTATGAAATTTATAAAATAGGGGCTGCAATTTCCATTTTTCTTAAAACATGTTATAAACAATATATTTCACTTTTAAGCATTTTGATTAGTAAACCCATTTAATACTACAACATTCTACACAAGTATTATGGACTTCTACCTAAGAAATCCTCAAAAAATGCTAGTAACATGCTCATGATTATGTAGTCTTTTATCATAGTTATTTTCTTAACATTTCATGCCATAATGATTCATCATAAACTTAATAGCATCAATTATAATTATTTCAATTTCAAGACTACTTTCTAGCATGAAGAAAATTTTTCAATAAAGCAAAACAAGTAAAATACTTCCATTTTCAAGCATGATTTTCACTACTTTAACACATGATTTTAAGCTTTAGAAAAGAGTTGGGAGGAGAACCCTACTCGGATAATATGGAGGATGAATATAATCAAGAAATAAGTCCAAGAATAAGCTCCAAAAATAACTCCAAAGTAAGCTCAAAACTTCAAATATTATGCTCCAAAAACTTGCTGAAAAATATTTCTTCAAGCTTTTTCACCCTTATGTGGTTGTTCTAAGGTGCTTATATGCCCAAAATAAAGTATTTGGGTGGTTTTATTGAGGGTATAGAAGGGACTTACGGGTTTGGAAGCTTGTATGGGTGAAGAGGGAGTGTGTAGGAAGTACTGAAACTTAGACAAAAATCTGTTGAGTTAATTTTTGTTTTGGCATCCCTCACCTCTCTCTTATAATCACACCACAACGCACACCTTTAATGACAACCCAAAAGATGTTTCCCACTCTTCATAACACTCCTAGAGGGTATTTCGGTGTCTCTCGTATCTTTGAAGGTTTGCTGAAGGCACCGTGCATTACACACTTATGGGCGATTATCAGGTTGTATGTAAGTCAAAGATCTTGCGAATTCTTCAAAGTGTTATACAAGGTTTTACCCGAAAGGGTTTTTTTCCTAAATCGACCGTCTTTATTTTTCATGCATGGGTTGAATTGATTTACGACATTTAGATGCATGTTTAGGGGCTGAATTAGTTTTATTCAAAAATAGACTCTAATTAAATAAGATTTACTTGGAATCATGTGAATTAATTCAAATCGATATCACACGCCGCATTAATTCTTTTACACTATTTTCACAACTGAAAATAGCTCTAAAACAGGTCTAAATGATGTTTTTTGGAGATGTCCCAGAAGAGAAAAGCTTCTCATAATTAAATTTTAAGTTAATGTGGAATTTTTTAGAATTTTCGGAGCACTTTTATTTTTTGACAAAAATAATAATATTTTATTTCTTTATTCATTTTTTGACTTTTGACCCCATGGCACTCTTAGGCCTATTTTTACCGCCCCATAAGTATGGTCAAATTATTTTTAGCCTCAATAAAACGTCCTACAAAAATCGCGCAATTTGCCGTTTACGCATCGGTACTATTCATGTCACAATTCTAATAGTTCTAGAATAATACGGGGAATACAAATAAATAATCATATGATCTCGTGCAAGGTGAAAATAGATCACAACGAATTTATATTACCGAATAATTCGATTACCACAGGATGATGAGTACAAAATAAAAGGGGCGGGTATAACATTCTCCCCTCCTTATGAGGTTTCGTCCCCGAAATCAAAACCAAATTATTCGAAAAGATGAGGATGTTCTGCTTGCATTTCGGCTTCTCGTTCCCAAGTTGCTCCTTCGAAACCATGGGATTCCTAAAGTACTTTCACCAACGAGATGACCTCGTTACGTAGGACCCTGTTCTCACGATCCAAGATGGATATAGGTCGTGCCAAGAAAGTGATATCTTCTTCCATCTCGATGTTATTCCAGTTGATGACATGCCGTGGATCGTGAAGATACTTCTTCAGCGTCGAAATATGGAATAAATTATGAACATGATCTAACTGCGGAGGTAATTCTAAATGATAAGATACATTCCCAATTCGTTCCAGAATGTCAAAAGGACCAATAAAACGTGGAACGAGTTTACCCTTCTACCCAAATCTTTGGCTTCCGGTCCGTGCCCGAACTTTCAACAACACATGGTCACCTGCCAAAAACTCCAAAGGTATGTGTCGATTATCACCATAATTCTTTTGTCGATCGTGAGCCATGACAGGTCTCTGTCGGATCAACTGAACCTTATTTGTCATCTCCTAGATCAGATCAAAACCAGTGAGGTGCTTCTCGCCAACGTCTGCCCAACATACGGGAGAATGACATGGCCTACCATATAAAGCTTCAAACGGAGCCATCTCAATGCTTAATTTGATAACTGTTATTGCCAGATGCAAATTTTTATCCCAACTTCCTTGGAAATCCGGTGCACAAGCTCTCAACAAGTCTTCTAAGGTTTGAATCGTACGTTTTGACTGTCCATCCATTTCTGGATGATATGCTGTACTCAAATTCAGTTCTGTTCCCAACTCTTGTTGAACCCTTCTCCGGAATCGTGAAACAAATCGTGGGTCTCTATCTGAGATAATCGTCTGAGGGATACCATGAAGTCAGATTATTTCTCGAATGTACAACCTTGCTAACTTGGGTATATTATCCGTAACTTTCATCGGGAGGAAATGAGCCGACTTAGTGAAACGGTCTACAATAACCCAAACTGCGTTATGACCCCGTTCAGATCTAGGTTGAACAGTGGCGAAGTCCGTCATGATATGTTCCCATTTCCACTCGATTATAGGGAATGGTTGCAGCAACCCTACTGGTTTTTTGTGCTCAGCTTTTACCTGCTGATAAGTATAGCACCTTACAACAAATTCAGCCACATCTCTCTTCATACCAGACCACCAGAAATCCCTATAAAGGTCCTTATACATCTTTGTTTCCCTGGGGTGTATACTAAATCGGGACTTATGGAATTCTGCCAAAACCTCTTCGCGTAGTTCTCTAATGGCCGGAACAATCAACCTGCCCTTAAGACGTGCGCCACCATCCTTGTCCATCGTGAGAGTATCAAACTCACCACTAACCCGAATACGATCCCTGAACTGCACAATCTCTTCATCGAGTGACTGAGAATCGAGGACTTTGTGATGAGCAAGTGGCCTGGATATTATTCCCCACAAGTAGGCCCTATCGCTCCTCCTTTGAGCATGCAATCCAAAATTTTGTAGTTCACTGTACATCCTTCGTCAATATCACTTCATCGCAGCTAAGGAAGGTTCTGACTTCCATCTTAGAGCATCTACCATTACATTGGCCTTTTTGGTACGATACTCTAAGGTAAAGTCATAATCTTCTAGGAGTTCAATCCATCTCCGTTATTACAAATTGGGATCTCGCTGAGTGAAGATGTACTTGAGGCTATTGTGATCTGAGAATACTTCGAATTATTCACCATGGAGATAGTATCTCCAAATCTTAAAATTAAACACTATAGCTGCTAACTCCAAGTTATGGGTGGGGTAGTTTTTTTCATGTATCTTGAGCTATCGAGATGCATAATAAATTACTTGACCCAATTGCATGAGCACTGCACCAAGTCCTGATCTAAAAGCATCGTAATACACTGTATAGCCTTCCCTCGCTCAGGAAGAATGAGAACTGGTGCCGATGTGAGTCTAAATTTCAACTTTTGAAATGCAGCTTCAGATTCACCTGACCACTCGAAGCGAACATCCTTTTGTGTCAGTTGAGTAAGAGGCAAGGCAATCTTGGAGAATTCCTTAATGAACCTTCGATAATAACCTGTTAATCCGAGGAAACTTCTTACCTCAGTAACCGACTTAGGCTTGTCCCAACCAAGAACTGCTTCAACCTTGGATAGATCGACCAAAATTCCTGCTCCAGATACCACGTGGTCGAGGAACCTGACTTCATCCATCCAAAACTTGCTCTTACTGAATTTTGCAAATAACTGATTCTCTCTAAGCACCTGAAGAGTAGTGCGAAGAAGCTCCTCGTGATCGACATCAGAGGGTGAGTACACCAGAATGTCATCAACAAAGACCACTACAAATCAATCGAAGTATGGACGGTAGATACGGTTCATAAGGTCCATGAAAGTTGCTGGGGCATTAGTTAGGCCAAAAGGCATAACTAAAAAATCGTAATGTCCATATCGAGTGCGGAAAGATGTTTTGGGAATATCTTCTTCCTTGACTCGTAACTAATGGTAACCAGATCGAAGGTCGATCTTAGAAAATTTTCTTGCTCCTCGAAGTTGGTTAAATAAGTCATCAATCCGTGGCATAGGATACTTATTCTTTATAATTACCCTGTTCAGTTGTTTGTAATCGATGAAAAGTCGAAGAGAAATATCTTTCTTCTTGGAAAATAATACTGGTGCTCCTCACGGAGACACACTTGGCCATATAAACCCTTTTCTCGATAAATCTTTTAGCCGGGTCTTTAATTCCCGCAACTCTGTCGGAGCCATTCTATGAGGAGGAATAGAAATGGGTGAAATGTCGTGATAAACATCAATGTCGAAATCAATCTCCTGGTACGGAGGCAAACCAAAGAGGTCTTCAGGAAAAACATCGGGAAATTCTCGGACAACTAAAAGGTCTGATAACGTGCGACTAGGCTCTTCTTGAGTGACAATACTACTCAACCAACCAAAGAAATGTTGTTGCTCTCAAACCATAGAGAACTTACACGGATAATCGACACTTTGTTCGCTATTGAAACAAAAATGAGATCCATTAGGAAGTAATACTGAGACACTATGTCGGTGGCACTCAATAATGGCGTCGAAACATAACAGCCAATCCATATCGAGTATCACCTCAAAGCCAACCATATCCATCAGTATTAAATCATATTCCTGAATAAAATCTCCCGCAATAATTACGCAACTTCTATAAATCTTGTTCATAACACCACCACCTACGAGTAATCCTACGAAGATCGGGGGACTAAAATTATCTGCGTCAAGACCCAAACAGAATGCTAAAGAACTCGATATAAAGGAATGAGTGATCAAGGGTGAAAAGTAGCGCATGTCTAAACACCGATTGTTGTTTTCTGTTCACCGCCTCAATACAAAAACCTAAACTTTTGACTGCACTCAACAGGTGAGTATAGCGGCCAACTTCGGGTATCGAAAAATCCACAAAGATGAGTTTCTAGAATTTATTAGGTTTAATACTCCTAAAATAAAAGTGTAAAAGATAATTATACACAAAAAGGAAAAGATACAAAATGTGAAAGATTAATCTAGGCGAGTGTATTTAAACTAGATTAACAAAGCAGATATATATCCCTTACCCGAGTAAATTAGTTTAAAATGGATACATGGCTTGACGAGTTATTAAGACCGCGTCTCATTTCGACAGTTAATTAAATCAAGAGTTGTCACACCCCTAATTCGCATAAAAGTCTAATATGATTTTGGAGTCAACAAATACCCCAAAAATTACGCACGTAAGGTCGTAAGCACGGAGCATACAAGATATACCCGATCAAATATCCTAGGCGTAATAACTAGGACAACAGATTTGAAATAGACCCGTAAAACTCCATCACTAAAGCAAAGCAACATGTCAACCCCAAGTGATGTCAATCCGACACAACCTAGACTAACTTAGCTAGAAAGCATGATAAATGACATGTAATGAAAGAAACCAAGTAAACTTAAATATGAAAGAAATAAATAGATGAAATACAAATTAATCTATGAAAGGGAAATTAATGGCAATAATGGAAACAAAACTAGAATAACAATTAAACTAAGGAAGACCATCGAATAGTAATTTATATACATAACAATGGACAATTATCCAAGAGAAAATGAGGAGAGGAAAGCTCCAAAATTACAAACCCTAAAACTAATGTAAAATGTAAGATATCTCTCTCAAATGAGAGAAATGGGTATATATACTAAACGCCCGAAATGGCAAACTTGTAAATAGAAAAGCTGAGAAAAATAGGGGATCGATCAATCGACCCCTTTGGTCGATCGATCAATCGATCGATCAGGTCCCGGCCCACTGTGAAAGCTCGAAGGAAAAAATTGAAGGGTCGATCGATCAACCCTTTTGGTCGATTGATCGATCAAGCAGGTCTCCAATAAGTTGTTCCTGTTTTGGTTCATTTAGAATTCTCTTTCGCTAAAATCGTCGTAACTTCTTCATTCGGACTCGAAATCAAGCACCATTTACGGCCAGGCGAAGATTGCGAGGAGGTATACAACTTTTGTGTTGATGTTGGGCCAGGACCAAACTGTAAATTGACCGAATTCCCCTTGCGCGTGCGAATATGTACGAACTTTAGCCGGAAGCATCCAAACTTCATACTTAGTACCTAAATACCTACAAAACCCCAATTATACCTCATATAACATGTTTACAATATAAATCCGAGGTTGTCTGGTTAACAGGCTTAAATATAGAGATTAAGGCACCCAAGGGGGCTAAAACTGCGTAGGTTGGAGTGTATAAATATACAATATTCGGTACGAATCAATGAGATGCACCCGAATCGAATAATGCTTTAACCCATGTACTGAACAATAAATTAATACCTTCCATGAGTGAAGGATTATGGGGAAGTGTTGAGTGCTGGGTAAGAGCATAAGCATGACCTGGATTGAACCTGCTGGCCTGGATTCCATGCATTTGTTCACGATTGCCCTGGTTAGGACGAAGCATCCCAAAATTCGGTCTAGACTGCTAGCGTTGTCCTAAGGAATGTTGTTGTTGCTGCTACTGCTGAGGACCAGAATGACTAGAATTTCTCCCTGGCATGAAGTTGCCACTCTGATAACTGCTTTGTCATTCCCTGTTTTCCAGTTGAGAGCACTCTCCCCTAAAATGATTAGTGGACCCGCAAATAAAATAAGCCCTAAGGGGTGGGAATATCGGACACTAATTATTACTACTCTCTCCTACATCCATCATGATGTTGGCAAAGAATCCCTTGGTGCCATTTCTAAATTTCTTGTTATTGCTAGTAAAGGGTTCACCACTAGCCCTAGGTTGGGCCCCACTAGAAGTTCTTTTCTTTTCTCTGATGACTTAAAAATCTTCTGCCTCAAGTTCCAGTCGAATAGATTTGTTCACTACTGATCCAAAGTCCAAATGGTCAAAGCCCACAATGAGTTTACGGATATGAGTTTACGGATATGGGGGTCAAAGCCCACAATATTCTGCCTTAAAAATCTTGGCATCTTTATACGCTTGGGGAAAGTATCGATCAAGAAAAGATGTCCTGAAACTTTCCGATGCCACTGTCTCGGTAAATCTGGCAAGGTGGGTGATCCACCATCGTTGCGCATGTTCCGTGAGTTAGAAAGTAGCCAACTTAACCTTATGCCCAGATAGGATATCGGGAACATCCATGACTCGTGTAATTTCCTCGAGCCATTCTTCCGCGGCATCGGGCCCGGTAGAACCATTGAAGGTAGGAGGATTTAACCTCCTGAACTCTTTCAGTATGGATCCACTGTGGAGATTTCGACGGAACAACAGTGGTTACCCCTTTCACGTTGGGATAAAGTGTCCGCCAATAGACGTATGGCATCTTCTATACATTTAAGCCCGTTGTTCTCGGCTTTAACGCTAGTACGCTTGGGAGGCGTCCTAAAGGAAATAAGGTGAGTTTAGCACGACGGTAAAAAGGGAAATCATACTAGGGTATAATAATGTGAATTCGTATCGCCACACACATCGAACCTAATGCTCTGATACAAAGTTGTGACCCCTCGAACCGAAATTAGGGTAAACGTCGTGCTTAACCCGCATCAAAGTTCGAGGTGCCAATGGGAAGGGAGAAATTACTTTTAAGTTATTTAAAAAAAATTATTTATTATCCAATCATTAAACATTAATTAAATTCCATTATATTAAAAAACCACGTTTAATCATTTTGCGGAAGCATCATTCTAAAATACCATTCAAACATAATTAATACAGAAAATTCCCTGTGTTATTACAAACCAAAGTTCTAAGTTCAAGTCCGAATTTAAATAGTACAACTGAAAAAAAGTTAAATCTCAAATATCAAATATCGCCTTTACGGGATAGCGGTAATCGGAGCTCTAACAACGAGCGAAACTCTCGAGAACCTTACCGATACAAGCTTTTGCATCCTTACCTGAAGTACCTGTGGGATTTGAAAAATAGGTATGAGCGGAATGCCCAGTAGGGTGGGAGATACTAAGTAGTAATTTCGTATCAAAATACTATACATATACAGTATCTTTTAATATTTCAAGAAAAGTATTTATTCAATTTATGCAATTGAATGCAACTATATGCAATGCACCCGGGCTAGGTGCCCAAACTCACACTTAAGCCATTTCATGTCTCATGCCAGAGACTTATTTAATTAGCCTTTAGTCCTTAACAATTTCTTTGACTTAAGTGCCTTTAACTTAAGAATATTCTCATTCATAATTATTTATCGCAAGATCTATCAGTCTTTGCCTTAGAGTCTAGCCATCAGTCCTGGACTTCACGGGCTCTACACTATCGGTCTTCAATCGCCATATGTTCTTTTGTACATGCTTTGGGGTCTTTCACCACTAGGGACGTCATGCCCTGCTTAATTCTTGTCATCATCCAAGTATCATTTCTTATATTTTCCACGTATTTCACATTTATCACATTTCATATATTTCATTATTCTCATCATTTTCCAAGTTCATTATACTTTTCACTTTCACTTGTGTCACACTTTATTATTTATCACTTTCTTAATTTCTTCAATTAAACTCGGTCGAGGAGGCCATAAATGCAACACCGTCTTCTAACATCATCTCAACGAAACTCATTATTTTTATTTAGAAAAAATGTATCATTAATCTCTTTTTATCAAACTCACTTGATACATTTAATTGCAAAATAAATTCCTGACACAATACTATTCACTCTATTTACGACAATGCCACTACTATTTATTTTACATTAATGTTATCATTTTAAATGGGTTTAAACACACTAATTTTACCAAAAAAAATTTAATACTTCTCAAAGTATATTTCTGATCATTTCCAACATTTTTTCGTAATTAACTTCATATTTCATGAATAGACTTTATTTCTATTTAAATAACTAGAATACCCATTTTTAAGCCATTAGCTTTATTTATGAAATTTATAAAATAGGGGCTGTAATTTCCATTTTTCTTAAAACATGTTATAAACAATATATTTCACTTTTAAGCATTTTGATTAGTAAATCCATTTAATACTACAACATTCTACACATGTATTATGGACTTCTACCTAAGAAATCCTCCAAAAATGCTACTAACATGCTCATAATTATGTAGTCTTTTTATCATAGTTATTTTCTTAACATTTCATGCCATAATGATTCATCATAAACTTAATAACATCAATTATAATTATTTTAATTTCAAGACTACTTTCAAGAATGAAGAAAAAATTTCAACAAAGAAAAATAAGTAAAATACTTCCATTTTCAAGCATGATTTTCACTACTTTAACACATGATTTTAAGCTTTAGAAAAGAGTTGAGAGGAGAACCCTACTCGGACAATATAGAGTATGAATATAATCAAGTAATAAGTCCAAGAATAAGTCGCAAAAATAACTCCAAAGTAAGCTCCAAACTTCAAATATTATACTCCAAAAACTTGCTGAAAAAGATTTCTTCAAGCTTTTCCACCCTTATGTGGTTGTTCTAAGGTGTTTATATGCCCAAAATAAAGTATTTGGGTGGTTGTATGGATGGTAGAGAAGGGGATTACGGGTTTGGAAGCTTGTATGGGTGAAGAGGGAGTGTGTAGGAGGTAGTGAAACTTAGACAAAAATCTGTTGAGTTGATTTTTGCTTTGGCATCCCTCACCTCTCTCTTATAATCACACCACAACTCACACCTTTAATGACAACCCAAAACATGTTTCCCACTCTTCATAACACTCCAAGGGTGGCCATTATGCACCAGCTCAAAACTTGAGCTAGTGGCAATAAGTAGATAAAGAACAAAATGAGTGAAAAAACCAACATTTCTTATTTCATTTTATATTTTACTATTTGTAAGTACATATTTTTATAAGTCCGTTATCAATTTATTATGTCATATACCCCTACACCATCGAAGAGTATTTAAGAGAAATCTACATCAATACGAATCTGAATTAATCAAGTTCTTCATCAAAAAGACTCCGCGAAGTTTACTTTGGTAAGGTTATGTTTCTAATACCTTAACTTTTCACTTAGAGCTTTTGGGATATTTTTACAAAATATTTTCTAAGTGTTGGAGTGGACTTTTTCATCAAAATTTGTGAATGAGTATTCTTTCTAAGTTCTGAAGCGTACCTCAATTTTGACGCCCAGGTCGTTCAAGCGACATATGGATGTCGCCGATGTCGTTTGAACGACATTTGTACTTCGTTCGCGCGAGATAGCTATTTCGTTCGAACGAGCTCGTATACCGAGGTGACGCATTTTTGCATAAATACTCATTAAATGGTTTCGTTTTCATTCAAAAGTCCTAGCATTTTGAAAGATAGAAACCTGCGAAACTGCAGAATCCTTTTGAGTTCTTCTTTTATGGTTTAATCCCTTTTTGTTTACAATTCACAAAATATCCCATATTCTTTGGTGAATTATTTTGGTGTTCAAGAACAATGCTTTACTTTTTTTAACCTCTGTGGAGAAGGCATCTTCATATTTGATCGGTGGATACCGAGCATAGTCATTCTACGTGTGGACGAGCCGAAGACGACAAATCGACACCTGGAGGGTATTTCGCTGTCTCTCGTATCTTTGAAGGTTTACTGAAGGCACCGTGCATTACACACTTATGGGCGATTATCAGGTTGTATGTAAGTCAAAGGTCTTGTGAATTCGTCAAAGTGTTATAAAAGGTTTTACCCAAAAGGGGTTTTTTCCTAAATCGATCGTCTTTATTTTTCATGCATGGGTTGAACGATTTATGACATTTAGATGCATGTTTAGGGGCTGAATTAATTTCATTCAAAAATAGACTCTAATTAAATAAGATTTACTTAGAATCTTGTGAATTAATTCAAATCGATATCACACGGCGCATTTATTCGTTCACACTATTTTCACAACTGAAAATAACTCTAAAAGAGGTTTAAATGATATTTTTTTGGAGATGTCCCAGAAGAGAAAGTTGCTCAAAATTAAATTTTAAGTTAATGTGGAATTTTTTTAAATTTTTGGAGCACTTTTATTTTTTGACGAAAATAATAATATTTTATTTATTTATTCATTTTTTGACTTTTGACCCCATGACACTCTTATTATCCTTCTAAACACAAAGAAAACAAACGAAATGTACAAAGACCAGGAGCCGAACAAGTCTACACCTTCTTGTTATCCTTCACAACGTCAGGGTTTATACTCTGGTCGACAGAATGGGAAGCTGAATCAACAGGAGCACTAACTTGGTCGGCTGAGGGAACACCGGGCTCAATGGCTAAAGAGGATTCCCTTGAGCCTGCATCATCATCAATAGTATCATCAAGATTGGGAGGGGAGCCTGGATTGTGCTTCAAAAATAGCTCTGATTAACAGTGCCAACTTCCTTCAGAGCTGTCGAGTAACCCTCTTTGAAGAATTTCTTCTTGGAATAAGCAAATTGGGCAGAAGTGGCAGATATGGCCTTATCCCAACCCTTGTTGAAGGGATATTCTCTAGTTTTCTTACTTCTAGACTTAACAATAACAAGGTCATTAGACAACTTGACCACCTTCTCTTCAACAGT
The DNA here is from genome assembly GCA_949130495.1 of Sambucus nigra. Lineage (NCBI taxonomy): Eukaryota > Viridiplantae > Streptophyta > Magnoliopsida > Dipsacales > Adoxaceae > Sambucus > Sambucus nigra. Next base: position 675,776,233 of record OX422213.1, read on the forward strand.
CTTTGCCCTGCGCTCAGCTTGGGTAGAGCCCAAAGAAGCCACAGTCAGAGTTTTCTCAGCTTTTTGCCAAGCTTCTTTAGCCACTTTGAGTTTGTCCTCCCAGGCCTTTTTCTCTATTTCCAAAGCTTGCTGGGAATCTATAATAGATTTCCTAAGACCTTCAAAGGGCTCCTCTACTTCTCTCGAAGAAGAACGTAGCTGATCGTCCTTTTTAAACATTTGGTTATAATCAACTAGGAACTGTAAGAAAAAATCCAACTCAATAAAAGTTAGAGAAGACATGAACAGTATCCGACCAACTTTAAATACATAAATTTACCAAGGCTAAGATTTGAGTACCTCTTGTTGATAATTATGATTGGGACATTGGAGCAGCAACAACTCGATGGTCTGGGAGGGGTGCTAAACTTGATCAACTTCCAGCCAAGCTAGGACTACAGGCTACATATGAGCCAGTAGCATATGGGACCTTATCAACCAATCCTAGTGTAATACCCCGTATTTTTATGCTATATTAATTTGGGGATTTATTAAATTTAATGTGAATTAATTATTTAATAAAAATCTGGAAATTAATTATGTTATAATTATTAACGTGACGAGAGTTAGTAATTATGGGAAATTTGTTGAATATTACTGATGAGCAAAGTAATATATAATATTGGTTATATTGAATGTCACGAGTGAATAAAATGACAATTTTGGAAATTTGAGTCGGGACGCGCCCGTGTCGCGTCGGGACTAAATATTGATAAATAAAAATGAATATTTTATAAGTTATTAGTATGGTCATTTTGAGTGCGCCAACGCATCCGGAAGGGTCGAGATAGTCAGAAAAGTGTACCCGGGGGTTTAGTTTGGGTCTCGGGACGTTTTTAGGCCTACTTAGTACCCTGGGAGGGCATTTTGGACATTTCACATTTTTGGGTAATTAAACCCACGAAAATTAAAGGGGTTATATCAGATGTATAGGTTATCTTCTAGGGTTAAAACAATTCAAAACCTTAGAACGACCATAGGAGAGGAGAGGAGAGAGCTCTCAAGGAAATCCAAGGCTCAAAACCCATCTGTTTGCACCGCCGCCGCCGCCAACGAGTAGATCGCGAGACGGGGAACGCAACCACACCGAATTCGGCACCAACCCAGAACACCGAAAATCCCAGGCAAGTGTTTATCTTTCTTATTTCGTTGATGCATCTTTCATATTAGTTTAGGAATGATTAGGATGAGTTATATGGAAGAAAAACCCAATTTGAGATAGGAAATTGCATGTAGTGATGATATATATATGATATTCTGGAAACCCCCTTGTCATGTAGAGGATTACACCACGAAATTATGATGTTTTATAAGAAGGAAGTTCTGGAAAAGATTTGTTAGAACCATGTTTTAGAGATTTCTAGGGTTCTTGATATTTACATGAATTGGGGGTTGTTAATCCATGTTTAGTGACGGAAATTGACATGTTTTACGTAGGAAATGCATAATATTATGTTAGGATGTTAGTAGTATAAATCTTTGGACGTTTGGGAATGCAAAACTTGAATTTGGAATAAGATATGTGTTAGAACCCGTAACTGCAAAAATGCAGAAATCGCAATACCTGCTTGATCGATCGATCGAGCCCAGAGCTTCGATCGATCGAAGGTTTGATCGATCGAGCCCCAGACCTCGATCGATCGACCCCTCCTGGCAGACTCCTATTTCCCTTATTAAATTGGTTAAATTCAATTAAATGTGAAATAATTCTTGGACACCCTTAATAAAATGTTTTGGGAAATATGGGAGACCAGTAGGACATATGAATAATTTTGGGACCTTTAATGTCGGGCAAGGATTGTATTTTTGGGATAATTACATAAGGGTCGATGAATTTATGTCTTAAAGGGAGAGACGCGTAAGATACTTACGTTGGAACATAAAAAGGACACCTACTGAATTTTATACTTGGGAGGATAGAGTCCATGAGTGTTACTTAATAAGTGGGAAAAATCCTTCGAATTAAGGTTAGAGACGAACCCTTATACGCGATACTAATAATGTGAAAATAAGGATAAATGTCGTAACTATGGGATTTGATATATACCTAACATTGATATCGTAATATTAGTATAGTTATATGATTGTGTATGCATATACTATCTATGTGTGAAAAACATACCCACGCTACTTGCTATCCCTGAGGTTACCGGGCTGGGACGATATTATCTCGTGTGCCTTTTTGGGGGATATTGATTCGTACCCTAGGAGATAGATATCCTTGGTACAGGCTATCGAATTGATAGTTCAGACGGTCCTAAGAGACGCGGGTATGTGCCATCCTCTTAGAGACTTGGAATCTATGCTTCGCCTCAATATTATTTGCGTTTGTGTTAATACAATTCGAGAGTGATTCCGAATTTGTATTCCCCTTAGTACGAGTGATACGTGGATTGGATAGTTGAGTATGCCCGCACCATAGTTTTTATTTTGGGTGCTGTTATAATATATATTTTATACGAGTAGTTAATATATATATATGAAATTCTGGAATTTGGAATTGCCTACTGTGATATGGTAAGTAGGACATGGTTGTTGACTCAAATTGTAAATACTTATTTTGAGAAAGTAAATATGACACTGGAAAACTTTATTAATTAATAAATTTAAAATGAGAACTTTGGTTACTAATTGAAATCTTCCTTTTTAAACAATTGTATTGTTCAGTCTTAAATCTTGCGAATAACCTAAGATAAGTTAAATCGTTGGGGGAGATTAGTGCGATATATGATAGATAATCCGTTGGGAAGGTTAGTACGATAGGCGTTCACATTAGAAGAGAGGTGAGAATTTCTCAAGAGAGTGCCGCACTAATATGTTGTTGCATTGGCCTGTAATCAATTTAAATACTTGCTAAATGAATTTTAAAGCATACACTATCGGGCTCTGACCCGTTTCTATTTCTCTTTCTCTCTTGTATATATATGTATATATTACAGGTGCCCAGCCACAGGGGCGTGTTGCTTAGGATCCCTTGGAAGGAACGTGCTGCAGCTTAGGAGTTGCAGGCCACTTGCTTAGACGATTTCATTTACTTGATTCCACTTCTATCATTCTCAGTTATTGGGGCATGTGTCGCCCTTTCCACCATTTAGCTGTGTTATTGGGACATTGTGATTCAGTTATTGTAGTATTGATACTTTGGGATTTATTATGGTTTGGATGTTTTACTTTAAATGGTAATATTGGGATTCAATTGTCGAATGTTAAATTATTTGGATTATATGTTCATGGATTATTGTGGTGTGATTCATTATATGTTAGATTGTTGTAAATCATTAAATCTTAGTTTTCAAAAATAATATTTGGAAAGTATTGTTTAAAAAATGGTTTTGACACTTAGCTTAATTAATTAGGGTGTTAAATTGGAAAAGTTATTTTTTTCGACAGTGATGCTAAGAATGAACCAACTGTTCACCTTGATTTTAATTTAATAAAGGAGTGATCGCCCGGTATTTAATTAGGCGGGGTGTCACAGGTGGTATCAGAGCATCAGGTTCTAGTGTCCATAGGATCTGTACGGCTTATTTTCGCTTTCAGCTTAACATTTTTGTTATAGAGCCCTATTTTAGGATTGTTATACTCTTGCTTTTACGTTACGTCTTCAGCTATTGAGATTTGATAATAACTGTAGACTAATAAACTTTTTCACGTTTCAGATGCCTCCGAGACGTGCACCGAAGGATAGGCGTGCCCAGGCTGAGCAACCAGCAGCTCCAGCACAAGGCACTATGAATGCTAATGAGGTAGCCGCCATTGTTGCTCAGGCGGTGAATGCCGCGCTAGTGGTGGTTCAGCAGGCTCCACCCCAGATTCAGGCAGTGGCGCCAGTACCAGCACAACTTCCATCTGCATGGGAGAGGGTTAGGGATGCTTTTCAGAAGGCGCCTCCCCCTGAGTTCTTGGGTAGCTCAGATATCATCACAGTCAGCCAATGGAAGAAAGACATCCAGCGGTATCTTCGTATGTATGAGTGCACCGACGTGCAGAAGCAATTGTTGGTTTCCTTTAAGCTGGTGGGGGCCGCTTTGCAGTGGTGGGAGTCCACCACCACCTTGGAGGAGAGGGACATGATCCCGATTCAGACATTTTGAGAGCGGTTTGACCGCAAGTACTTTCCACCCGTCGTGCAGACTGAGATGAGGCGAAAATTACTAAACTTGAAGCAGAAAAATTCCACCGTAGCTGAGTATGAGGAAGAGTTCACGAGACTTCTCACCATAGTGCCGGATGAGGCACCTACTGAGGGTAAGAAGATAATGTTGTTTGTGGACGGGTTAGCTTGGAGGATCCGTCAGCACCTTATAGGGAATTTATCTCTGAGTACTTTCACTGATGTACTCAATGCTGCGTTACTACATTACCAGGATCACCGCTTCCATCTGCAGGGAAACAAGAGAGCAGGAGAGTCCAGCCAGCAGGGCAGGACCGGGGGTAGTAGTGCTAGTGGAGCACCAACTGGAGAGGCTCGTCAGCACGAGCAGAGTTCCCATCAGGGGGACCCTGCTAAGCGATTCCGTTCAGGTGATTCCAGGCAGGGATTTGGGGGTTATAGGCAGGGTCAGTAGCAGGGCCAACAACATGCTCATCAGGACCAACAGGGCCAGTGGCGTGGTGGTAACGGCCAGCAGGGCCGCGGTCAGCAGGGTCAGAGGGGAGGTAACTTCAAAGGCCAATGTTTTGGGTGTGGTAAACACGGCCATAGGCGCCAGGATTGTCCAGAGGGAGATAGGGCCCCACAGCAGCAGGGTGCCCGTAATGAGCCACAGAGACCACTTTTTCCAGCTGCCAGCCCTACCAGCCATTCCAGCAACTCCAGTGCAGCAGGGGCAGTTACAGTATGGACGTGTCTATAACATCCACCAGGAAGCAGCTCCACAGGCACCACCCGCGATTGAGGGTATGTTTCCTATCCATGGTACTATGGGTCGGGTTTTGTTTGATACTGGGGCGACGCATTGTTTTATAGCTACGCATTTTGCGAAGGCCTTAGGGTTGTTAGCCACAGTAGAGAGCACAGTGACATGTGTAGACTCACCACTGGGGAGTGGGTCACTTATCTTCTTTATATGCCGGGGAGTGGGGGTAGAGATTGGTAGTTTGGTATTACCTGCAAACATGTTAGTCTTAGATATGCATGAGCACGATGTTATTATCGGTATGGATTGGCTCGACGCTTATAGAGCCATGATTGATTGCTTCGGTGGGAGCATTGTTTTTGCCATTCCGGGGCAAGAGATGTTTGTAGTGGCGATGCCTCGCCCAGATGGAGGCTCGACCGCTCATTTGTATTATATAGAGGAGGATACCTCTAAGGAGGTTGTGATTCCGTTAGACTCGATTCCAGTTGTTCGTGAGTATTACGATGTGTTTCAGGAGATACCAAGCCTACCCCTCAGTCGAGAGATAGACTTTATCATAGACTTATTACGGGATACTAAACCGATAGCACGCGCTCCATACCGTATGGCTCCGACAGAGATACGAGAGTTACGAGATCAGATAGAGCAGCTGTTAGGTCAGGGCTTCATTCGCGGGAGTACCTCACCTTGGGGCGCTCCAGTCTTGTTTGTGAAGAAGAGAGATGGTTCACTGAGGATATGTGTGGACTACCGGGAGTTGAACAAGGTCATGATACGGAATAAGTATCCGTTGCCTCGAATCGATGATCTGTTCGACCAGCTGAGGGGAGCAACTTTCTTTTCGAAGATAGATCTGAGGTCGGGGTACCATCAGTTACGTATTAGAGAGCAGGATGTTTCAAAGACTGCCTTCTTGACGAGATATGGGTGTTACGAGTTCAGAGTGATGCCATTTGGTCTCACAAATGCTTCAGCCGTATTCATGGACTTAATGAACCGAGTATTCAGAGAGTTCTTGGATCAGTTTATCATCGTCTTTATAGATGACATTTTGATATATTCACACTCCAAGGAGGAGTATGCCGAGCACTTGAGGCGGGTTCTTCAGACTCTACGAGAGCATCAGTTGTATGCTAAGTACGAGAAGTGCGGATTCTGGTTACGAGAAGTACAGTTCTTGGGCCACGTTGTTTCTGATCACGGGATAGCAGTTGACCCGAGTAAAGTGTCAGCGGTGAGGGAGTGGGGACAGACCACGACACCGACGGAAGTGCGTAATTTCTTAGGGTTAGCCGGATACTACAGGAGATTCATTCGGGGATTCTCCAAAATAGCGGGTCCATTGACGAATCTGACTCGTAAGGGGGTACCATATGTTTGGGATGACGCTTGTCAGTTGGCTTTCGACGAGCTGAAAGATAAGCTTACTTCAGCGCCAGTCCTTGCTTTACTAAAGTCGAGTGTGGAGTACCTGGTTTACACCGATGCCTCTTTACGGGGACATGGGGGAGTACTTCAGCAGGAAGAGAAGGCTATAGCTGTTGCCTCCCGCAAGCTTAAGACGCATGAGAAGAATTACCCCACCCACGACCTGGGGTTAGCAGCGATCGTTTTTGCATTAAGGATATGGAGGCACTACTTATTGGGGGAGAAATTCCGCTTGTTCACAGACCACAAGTCACTGCAGTACCTGTTCACTCAGCGAGAGTTGAATATGCGTCAGCGCAAATGGTTAGAGTTTGTGAAGGACTATCAGTTCGATATACAGTATCATCCGGGGAAGGCCAACGTAGTTGCTGATGCATTGAGCCGTAGACCGATAGACGATGTAGCGGACATCTGGAAAGCAAAGTGGAAGGAGTTGGGTCAACAGGACGCAGTAGCCCGTTCCTTCATATCTGTTATGACAGTCACACCCGAGATTGTTACGAGGGTGATACAGGCACAGACCCGTTTTGCCAGGAGCAGATTGTATGACTTTTAGCCGAGGGTGCTGAGTCCTATTCTGTTAGTTCTGATGGGGGTTTGAGGTTTAATGGGAGATTAGTTGTTCCAGAAGGAGCAAAATTACGTCATGCAGTGATGACTCATTCTCATGGGTCCCGATTTGCAGTACATCCTGGAGGAGATAAGATGTACCAGGATATGAGGTGACAATACTGGTGGAGTGGGATGAAGAAAGACTTCGCTGAGTTCGTGTCCAAGTGTTCTACCTGCCAGCTGGTAAAGGTGGACCATCAGAAACCATCAGGGTTGCTTCAGCCGTTGGAAGTACCCGTGTGGAAGTGGGAGAGTATTTCCATGGATTTTATTATGGGGTTGCTTACATCACAGCGGGGTCACGACTCTATCTGGGTGATTATAGACCGTTTGACCAAGGTGGCTCATTTTCTGCCGGTAAGGACAGATTATACCACGGGTCAGTATGCTCAGTTGTTCATTACTGAGATTGTCAGATCACATGGGGTGCCCCTGAATATTGTGTCTGATAGAGACAAGATTTTCGTATCACATTTTTGGGAAAGCTTTCAGGAGGCTATGGGTGCAGAGTTGAGATTGAGTTCAGCTTATCACCCACAGACAGATGGACAGACAGAGCGTATTAATCAGATGTTGGAGGATATGATACGCATGTGTGTTCTTGATTTTGGAGGAGGTTGGGAGCCACATCTTCCACTGGTAGAGTTTGCTTATAATAACTCTTATCAGTTCACGCTTGGCATGGCTCCATTTGAGGCTTTGTACGGCAGGCCTTGTCGTTCCCCAACTTTTTGGCTCGAGGTGGGGGATAACAAGTTGTTAGGACCAGAGGTAATTCAGGAAACCTCCGCGAGAATTGATATGATTAGCAGTCGCATTCGAGTAGCCCAGGACAGGCAAAAGAGCTACGCCGATGCGAAACGGTTCTTACGGGAGTTCAATGTGGGGGACCAAGTGTTACTGCGTGTATCTCCTATGAAAGGAGTGATGAGGTTTGGGAAGAAAGGGAAATTGTCCCCGAGGTACGTGGGACCATTTCCCATTATCGAGAGGATTGGGTTGGTAGCATACAGATTGGGACTGCCAGAGCATTTATATCGCATTCACGGTGTATTCCACATCTCGTCGTTGAGACGGTATCTTCGGTATGATATGGCCCATACTCACATCGCGATAGATGAGATAGACTTACAGTCTGACAGCTCTTACGAGGAGATACCGGTGGCTATCCTAGACTATAGTGAGACGAGATTGAGGTCGAAGATAGTTCCACTTGTACGGGTCCAATGGGAGCATCATAATGTGGAGGAATCCACTTGGGAGCGCGAGGCAGATATGCGCGAGAGATATCCAGATTTATTCTTACCAGGTATGCCTTATTTTCCGAATTTCGGGATGAAATTCCGTTATTAGGGGGGAAGTATGTAATACCCCGTATTTTTATGCTATATTAATTTGGGGATTTATTAAATTTAATGTGAATTAATTATTTAATAAAAATCCGGAAATTAATTATGTTATAATTATTAACGTGATGAGAGTTAGTAATTATGGAAAATTTGTTGAATATTACTGATGAGCAAAGTAATATATAATATTGGTTATATTGAATGTCACGAGTGAATAAAATGACAATTTTGGAAATTTGAGTCGGGACGCGCCCGTGTCGCGTCGGGACTAAATATTGATAAATAAAAGTGAATATTTTATAAGTTGTTCGTATGGTCGTTTTGAGTGTGCCAACTCGTCCGAAAGGGTCGAGATAGTCAGAAAAGTGTACCCGGGGGTTTAGTTTGGGTCTCGGGGCGTTTTTAGGCCTACTTAGTACCCCGGGAGGGCATTTTGGACATTTCACATTTTTGGGTAATTAAACCCACGAAAATTAAAGGGGTTATATCAGATGTCTAGGTTATCTTCTAGGGTTAAAACAATTCAAAACCTTAGAACGGCCATAGGAGAGGAGAGGAGAGAGCTCTCAAGGCAATCCAAGGCTCAAAACCCATCCGTTTGCACCGCCAACGCGTAGATCGCGAGACGGGGAACGCAACCACACCAAATTCGGCACCAAACCAGAATACCTAAAATCCCAGGCAAGTGTTTATCTTGCTTATTTCGTTGATGCATCTTTCATATTAGTTTATGAATGATTAGGATGAGTTATATGGAAGAAAAACCCAATTTGAGATAGGAAATTGCATGTAGTGATGATATATATATGATATTCTGGAAACCCCCTTGTCATGTAGAGGATTACACCAAGAAATTATGATGTTTTATAAGAAGGAAGTTCTGGAAAAGATTTGTTAGAACCATGTTTAAGAGCTTTTAGGATTCTTGATATTTACATGAATTGGGGGCTGTTAATCCATGTTTAGTGACCGAAATTGACATGTTTTACGTAGGAAATGCATAATATTATGTTAGGATGTTAGTAGTATAAATATTTGGACGTTTGGGAATGCAAAACTTGAATTTGGAATAAGATATGTGTTAGAACCCGTAACTGCAAAACTGCAGAAATCGCAATACCTGCTTGATCGATCGATCGAGCCCCAGACCTCGATCGATCGACCCCTCCTGGCAGACTCCTATTTCCCTTATTAAATTGGTTAAATTCAATTTAATGTGAAATAATTCTTGGACACCCTTAATAAAATGTTTTGGGAAATATGGGAGACCAGTAGGACATATGAATAATTTTGGGACCTTTAATGTCGGGAAAGGATTGTATTTTTGGGATAATTACATAAGGGTCGATGAATTTATGTCTTAAAGGGAGAGACGCGTAAGAGAGTTACGTTGGAACATAAAAAGTACACCTGCTGAATTTTATACTTGGGAGGATAGAGTCCATGAGTGTTACGTAATAAGTGGGAAAAATCCTTCGAATTAAGGTTAGAGACGAACCCTTATACGCGATACTAATAATGTGAAAATAAGGATAAATGTCGTAACTATGGGATTTGAGATATACCTAACATTGATATAGTAATATTAGTATAGTTATATGATTGTGTATGCATATACTATCTATGTGTGAAAAACATACCCACGCTACTTGCTATCCCTGAGGTTACCGTGCTGGGACGATCTTATCTCGTGTGCCTTTTTGGGGGATATTGATTCGTACCCTAGGAGATAGATATCCTTGGTACAGGCTATCGAATTGATAGTTCAGATGGTCATAAGAGACGCGGGTATGTGCCATCCTCTTAGAGACTTGGAATCTATGCTTCGCCTCAATATTGCTTGCGTATGTGTTAATACAATTCGAGAGTGATTCCGAATTTGTATTCCCCTTAGTACACGTGATACGTGGATTGGATAGTAGAGTATGCCCGCACCATAGTTTTTATTTGGGGTGTTGTTATAATATATATTTTATACGAGTAGTTAATATATATATGAAATTCTGGAATTTGGAATTGCCTACTGTGATATGGTAAGTAGGACATGGTTGATGTCTCAAATTGTAAATACTTATTTTGAGAAAGTAAATATGACACTGGAAAACTTTATTAATTAATAAATTTAAAATGAGAACTTTGGTTACTAATTGAAATCTTCCTTTTTAAACAATTGTATTGTTCAGTCTTAAATCTTGCGAATAACCTAAGATAAGTTAAATCGTTGGGGGAGATTAGTGCGATATATGATAGATAATCCGTTGGGAAGGTTAGTACGATAGGCGTGCACATTAGAAGAGAGGTGAGAATTTCTCAAGAGAGTGCTGCACTAATATGTTGTTGCATTGGCCTGTAATCAATTTAAATACTTGCTAAACGAATTTTAAATCATACACTATCGGGCTCTGACCCGTTTCTATTTCTCTTTCTCTCTTGTATATATATGTATATATTACAGGTGCCCAGCCACAGGGGCGTGTTGCTTAGGATCCCTTGGAAGGAACGTGCTGCAGCTTAGGTGGGAGTTGCAGGCCACTTGCTTAGACGATTTCATTTACTTGATTCCACTTCTATCATTCTCAGTTATTGGGGCATGTGCCGCCCTTTCCACCATTTAGCGGTTTTATTGGGACATTGTGATTCAGTTATTGTAGTATTGATACTTTGGGATTTATTATGGTTTGGATGTTTTACTTTAAATGGTAATATTGGGATTCAATTGTCGAATGTTAAATTATTTGGATTATATGTTCATGGATTATTGTGGTGTGATTCATTATATGTTAGATTGTTGTAAATCATTAAATCTTAGTTTTCAAAAATAAAATTTGGAAAGTAATGTTTAAAAAATGGTTTTGACACTTAACTTAATTAATTAGGGTGTTAAATTGGAAAAGTTATTTTTTTCGACAGTGATGCTAAGAATGAACCAACTGTTCACCTTGATTTTAATTTAATAAAGGAGTGATCGCCCGGTATTTAATTAGGCGGGGTGTCACACCTAGTTGGTTGGCATCAACGACCTGCTCAACCTGCTTATTAGCAGGTCCTCTCCTTAGTCTCTTGAAAAGAGACTCATCACCTTTAGGGATTGGGGGGTTCTTATCGGCCTCAACCTTCTTCTTTGGGGCTTTGGTATCAACTGGTTTCTTAGCACCAACTGCAGAATCATCCTCTAAAGGTTAGAAATTTTATTTTTGCCCATGCTGATTAAAAGGGGAAGATCGGAATCAAGGAAAGAAGATGTGCCAACTTTAGCATAAACACTGGATCACTCTCCAAATCAATTACAACTGAAGTCATAGCAGCTGATCATCGAGCTATAAAATAAGCGATGAAAGTTTTATACTCTATCGGTATAGAAGCTAATTGGGGATGCTCTTCTATTGCCCTTTAGTTTAGACCCCACAAGAATTTGAGTTCTTTCAAATTCACTTCACTTGGCTTGGGTCACTTTCTCTTACGTTCTTCTGAAAAAAAGCAATAAGCAACAATAGTTAGCATATATCAGAAAAGAAATCAGTAAAAAAGGGCAAATAAAAGAAATAAAAACCTATCCCATTCAAATACTAAGGGCACCTGGCTGTTGGTTGAGCCGTTTAGATGGCTCTGTATGAATTAACCATTTTTTATCCCTCTGACCCCATTCTTGATCTAATGTGGGGATAAATTATGTTCATTATGCCCTTCATGACTCGTTTAGGAATAACAAATTTATGGGCGGTTGGAGTATCACATGAGGCAGTGTAACGAATCCCAGTATTTAGAGTTATGAATGTATGGCATATCAACGTGGCATTAACCAAACCGCGCCTTCCATACTTACCCACCCACCGCCCTCTCTATCCGCTAACTTTGATACTCGGGACATTTCCCTCACATACTGAAGGAAGAAAGCCCTATATTTTACTACATTTCTAAAGCCCAACCTATAATAACAATAGCCAAAATGACTTCCTTTATTTTTGGTTCTCCTCGTCAAGCGAAAAGGCACCCATTTCTTAAATTGATAATACGCCTTAAAGAACAATGGTTAACGGTGGATCTGATGTGTGGTTTGTCTAGAATATGTAATAATGTGATCACTATTTTAGTAAATGATGCGGAGAAGATTAGTGACATTGATCCACAAGAGACTCAACAGACTCTTGAAATGGCATAAGCTAATTTGAAAAAAGCTAAAGGAAAGAGAGAAACAATTAAGGCAAATCTAGCTCTCCGACGAGCTAGAACACGAGTAGAGACTAGTGACGATTCCTTCTCCTATAGTTATTCTCATTTTTATAGCATAAAATCCTCAGCCATCTTCTACTACCCCCAAAATTTCAGTCCTCGAGGTGGCAGATTCTCGAGAATCGCTAACCCCTTAACTGGAAACTACTTATGCTACCCCACGGTAAGCAGCGGTTGGGGTGCCCATCGACATGGCGGAGAAGCCTCACATAACGGTTATCCCACACTTGGTTGAGTATGAGGCGGGACACGCTGGTAGTGACCATTTCTATTTTCAAACGAAAGGGAGGGAGAGAAACACCCAAAAGAGAAGGGAATTCAAATGATATTGAACATTGGATACGCTCTACGTGCCTATGACTTCGTATCTCAGGAAATTCGCACAGCGAAAGATCCTAAATTAGAGACTTTCTACACCAAAAATATTCTCTTAAATAAAGGTATTCGTTCTTGGATGACGGCTCAAGATCAGCCTCATGAAAAACTTATATTCCGTGAGGAGGTTCTTCCCCGTGGAAACGTTCGTATGCACGTTCCTTCTTCAAACCTTTTGGTATGTATTGCCCCCTAACTACAGATCAGATCCGCTAGACGAGAAATAAAATTCTGCACTGCTACTGAGTCTCCTCCATTTTCAATAACAAAATGAACCAAAATTAGGACCAAACTAAGAGTGAGTAGCATAAACAAAGATGGATTTCTGAATGAGAAATATAAGTTTCCCATATTCATGGGAATCAACGTGAGAATGGAAAATTGCTCAAGTGGATTGTTGGGGCGTAATCGTAAGAAACACTTTTCATTTCATCCATGTAGTTCCGATTCTCGCTATAAAAATGCTGAAAGACATGTCAAAAATCGCCGGTTGGGTTGGTCCAACCAAGAAAGGCATGGGAGTCTTTGGAGGCAAGATACAAAGTTTTACTTTTCTTTTTAGTGTATTTTATCATTTTGGGGGTGGGGAGTCTTATTTTCCCCATCAACCTATTTGTGACAATTACAATAATAAAAATAAGAAAAAAAGGTCACAAATAGAGTTGAACCAAGTAACATTGCAAAGGCATAATGATAGTAGGGTCTGTATATCCCCGGCCTCCGAACCGGACGTGAAGGTCTCCCCTCATCCATCTCTTTGTAGGGGAATCTCCACTCACTTCTTCCCCTAATATCCTCCCTTTACCACTTCATGGTGGTTTAGATGAGATCCCGTAGGCTCGCTCGAAAAGGCTGTTATACCATACATTTTGACTTAACTCTACTCTAGTAGTCACTAGACTCACAATAGTCGTTCGCTCGGCTGATCTTGCTGAAATGATTACTCTTCATGCTCTTATTACAGTCGTAGTCTCTGAAGGATGAGAACCAACAATGTAACATCTTCACCGAGAATTCAAGTATTGTATACGTCATTAGTCCGATCCTTTGTAGGAATTACCCGTAATAACAAACTTACAAAATGGATTTGTTTATCATAAAGAGATTCGTCGTTCTTGACCCTGCATCACCTTAATTATTATCTAAACAAGTAAAGGTTATGTCTTGTTCCGAGTGGGGATAGCATTTCTCTTCTGCATGTCCGTGGAGTTTTGAAAAATCCAAACATCTTAGAGATATATAGAGAGGTAGGAATTTATCGAACGAATCGCACTCCTTCGAACAAGTCAGGAGTCCATTGATGAGAAAGGGCTGGGGAAGCGTGAATCAAATTCTTACAGTGATGAATATGAGCATAATTGAAATTACTGGGGAGTTATACATTTGTGTATCGATAAGACCATTCACTATTCTTGAAGCTCGATCTTGTCATACCCCGTAAAATTTGAAGGTCGAGAATTTAATTATTTTAGGAGAAATATAATTTTAAATTGGGAGAATTTTTATTTTTTGGAGTCTCGAATAATGAATTGGAGTGCACGATTGATCCGGGAAGGGCCAAGATAGTTAAAATGATTGGCCGAAAGTTGTATTTGTGTTTCGGAGTATTTTGGACATAGTATGACTCGAATATGAGTAAACAAGTCATTTTAAGTGTGTATTATTATTTAAAGTTGGGATTTATGGATTTAAAGACTCAAGGGGCTCATGAGCAGTCAATCTCATCTATAAGAAAGAGAAGACCATATAAAGAGAGAGAGGAAGAAGAGGAAGAGAATAGAAGAGAAAAGAGGAGAAAAGTTTGGGAGCTTTGGATTTATAGCCAAAATCCGTGATTTCAAGGAGGATTCAATCTCTACAACTTTGAGGCAAGTGATTAAACTCGATAAATAATTGTGTGTGTGAGTTATCTCATAAGTTTTTTGGTGATTTGGTTGATTTTGAGCTTTTATGGTTAAACCCTAAAATTTGATGAGTAAATTTTGTATTTAGGGTTATATTTGTGGTTTAGATGATGAAAATGGTGGGAATAATTTTTGGGATGGGTTTTGGTGTTAGGATATTATTGGAGAAAAGTAAAATTGGATTTTTAAGATGTAGAGAAAATTTTGCAAGATGTAAATGGATAGTTTAGGGTACAAATCTCGTGGGAATAAAATTCTGCAGAACCGGTCCAGGTAGGAAAGCCGGATTGGTTCATTTTTTAGGAAATCGGATCGGTTCATTTTAGGAAATAGAATCGGTCCAATCAGTAAATATTTTTGTAAAAAATTTAAGAACTGGACCGGTTTCATTTTTTAGGACCCCCGGTCCGGTTCGATCACTGTATTTTGCCAACTTTTGTTTTACCCCCTCTTTAATTGGTTTTAGTACTTTAATACCTTCTATTATAGTGTAGTAATCATGTTTAGAAGATATTTTGAGGGTTCATAATTGGATATAAAAGAAAGGCCACTTTGGGAGCTATAATAAAGATATATATAGAAAGAGAGCAAATTGTATTGTTTTCTTTTAGAAAATCTTCCAAGGAATGAAGATTCTTTTGAGGATGGTTGATATACCCATATATACTAGGGGTGCACACGGTTCGGTTTGGATCGGTTTTGGTACTAATCCGAGAACCGAACCGACCTGGGTCGGTTCCAAATTTTTGGAACCGGAACCGAACCGACTTTAATACAGAACCGAACCAAACCGAACTGACGGTTCCCGGATCGGATCGGATCGGTTTTCGGTTCCAAAATCATATTTCATAACTAATTTTTTTTAAGATTAATGTGTTTCATAACTAATTTTTTTAAGGTCAAAATTAATTTTGACCTCAATAACTTAAGTTAGAAACTCAAATAATCACAAAAATATAAATTACAAGTGTTAAATATATTAAATAAATATATATATGTAATTATAAATCGGTTCGGTTCCGGATTGGTTCGGATCGGATCGGTTTTCGGATCGGATTGGGTTTTTTTACCCTGGAACCGAGAACCGAACCGATGTATCGTTTTTTTTTTTTTTCAAACCGGAACCGAACCATTGAGCAAAAAAACCGATCCAAACCGAACCAATGCAGTCGGTTTGGTTCGGTTTATCGGATTTTCGGTTTCGTTGTGCACCCCTAATATATACCCTCGACCAGGCCGAGGGTGTCCTCCACCCAGACGAGGACTCAGGTCCGGGATGAGTCCAATTACCACAGATCTGTGACAAGAAGGGTCGGCCAAGACGATCCCTTAACCAAGATCAGACAACCCTTCAAAGGGGCCAACCCCTTATGAAAAAACCAGACGACCCTTTAAGGGGCCGACCCCTTATGATAAACCAGACGACCCTTCAAGGGGCCGACCCCTCATCAAGGACCAAACGACCCTATAAGGGGCCGACCCTAATCATGGACCAGACGACCCTGTGAGGGTCCGACCCTTCATCAGGACCAGACGACCCTATGAGGGGACGACATTACGAGGCCAACATCTAGCCGGGCCCAATGTCAGCATCCACTTTAGCCTCGGCTTGGCATCCTAGGCCAAGGGTGACATCATCACAACGCGTGATTTGGGAGATGCGTGGAACAGTGCACGTGGGACTCATACAGCACGTGGACTAGACCGTTATAACAATATCATCCCTTCACGTAAGGGAATATTATGTCATTATTTATTGCAAGTGTCACATCTAGGTGTCAGCAGGGGATTGGCTAGATCATCATTCATATGCACCATGTAGGGGTGCACACGGTTCGGATTGGTTCGGTTTTATTACTAAACCAGAACTAGAACCGAGGTGGTTCGGTTCCAGGATTTTTGAACCGGAACTGGAACCGATTTTTTTTGGAACCGAACCAAATCGATCCGACGGTTCTTGGTTTGGTTCGGATCGGTTTTCGGTTCTATTCGCTTTTTGAAATAAAATATTCAATTAACTTTCAAAAATAGTTTTTAAATGTAAAAACAATATTTGTCCTTCCATAATGCTCTATCATATTATTCAAATATAGCTTTCAAATAAATCTCTATTCTTTTATCATATTTTAATATTTAACCATTCATTTTCAACATTAAAAAACAACAATGATATATACTCACATCACACTTAAAAACAGCATAAAGTTCACATTACACTTGAAAAAACAACATAGATGGTTCACATTACACTTGAAAAAAAATCATTAAAACAGCACTAAAAGTCATAAAATAGCATACAAATAGGTCATTACATAACAGCACTTAAAGTCCTTAGAAAACAGCACAAAACAACTAAAAACAGCAACATGACAACAGCAAAATAGCACCCAATCAGCTTCCAAACAGCACCCAGAATGGGTTCCAAACAGCACCGAAGACAGCTTAAAAACAGCACCTAGAAAGGTTCCAAACAACACCCAGAATAGGTTCCAAACAGCACCAAAGACAGCTTAAAAACACCACCCAAGACAGCACCCAAGACAGCTTAAAAACAACACCAAGCAGCACCCAAACAGCTTCCAAACAGCACCATTTTACTACAAATAAAATTAACATAAAATAAGCACACCTAAATATAAATATTTAATGAAAGAAGAAGTTAAAAACAATGCCATTTACCTTAATATAGAGGATTTGAGAACACATTAACAAGATTGGGATCTTCCGTAATGACTGAAATAAAGCACAAATATATAATGAGAACATTTAATAACAAACCAAAAATTTAATGAGAATGTTTAATAACAAATAATGTTAACTTACCGGACTCAAGATCACTCATTTCATCCAATCTCATCTCAACATTTATAGGAATTGGTGATGAACGTAACCAATCTTGGGCACATATTAAGCACTCCGCAATTCTATGAGTTAATGAACTTCGAAATTGATCAAGTACACATCCACCCGTGCTAAAATTCGATTTCGAAGCAACCGTGGATACCGGAATAGCCAAAACATCCCTTGCAATTAAAGAGAGAACCGGATACCTAGTCGAATTGAGTTTCCACCAACTTAAAATATCAAAGTTAGACACATCCTTTTCCACATCTTCTAAATATCTATCAACCTCAGATTTTGCATCAACATTTTCTTCTTTTTCTAATTGTTGAAAAAATTCCGATTGAAGAGATTTCATTTCATCGTCTTCCACAACTTCACCAAATTGATCAACCTCCATTTCATTTGAACTTTGAGTTAGTCTTATTGAGTGGGAACCCATACTTTCAAGCATTTGATAATGAACGAACATTCTAGTAAAAAGGTCTCTAATTCGCATATCCAAATCATTAACCTTTTCAAAGTGATACATTTTTTAGTAACAAAATTTCACATATTTCAACTTGTAACGAGGATCTAACACCACCGCAATCAATAACATCATATTAATTTTATCAATGTTCCCCCAATACTTATCAAAATTTTCCTTCATCTTGATTGCCATTATACTTAATGTCAAATCACTATTCTTGCTCCATTGGGACAAAAGTACTTCAATTGCACATATATCATGAAAATAATGATTGGCGGTAACATACAAAGACCCCGAAAAACGTTTAGTAATATCATAAAAAACTTTCAAAAACTTTGCCAAAACCCTTGCATTTTCCCAATCTTTATCAATAGGAGCACCTTACTTAAGATCGGAAGCAAAAGTTATTTCATGATCATCCACCATCCTTTCAAATGCCATTTGAAACTTAATTGATGTTTCCAACATGAGGTAAGTAGAGTTCCACCGCGTAGGAATATCAAGGCAAAGTGTGGTATTTGAGGGCAACTTTTCTTGAATACAACTAGATTGAAACTGTGTTGCCCTTTGGGGTGAACTCCTAATGTACCTCACGGCTCCACGAATTCTAGCGATGGATGATTCCACCTCTTTCATCCCATCTCTCACAATAAAGTTTAAACTGTGGGCACAACACCTCATATGAAAAAACTCTCCATCTAAAACAAAAGCATTTTTTTTAAAGTTTCCTTTACAACTGACCAATTGCGGTATCGTTTGAAGAAGCATTATCAACGGTCAATGTAAAAACTTTTTCTATGCCCCATTGAAGTAAACACGACTCAATGTCTTGTCCTACTGCAATACCCTTATGACTATGAATGATAGTAAAGTTCAGAATTTTTTTATGAAATTTCCAATTGAAATCAATAAAATGGTCTGTAAGTATCATATAGCTCATGTTTTGCAAAGAAGTCCATGTGTCGGTGGTGAGACAAATTCAATTTGTTGCAATGCTCAAAGCTTTTTTCATATCCTTTTTCAAACCAACATACAAATCCAAATAATCCCTAGCTATTTATGTGCATGACACATTTTGAAACTTTGGTTGACAAACGGCCATAAAAATCCGAAATCCCTCATGCTCAACAAACTTAAATGGTATCTCATCTATGATAATCATTTTAGCGAGTGCATCACGACATAATTGTTGGTCAAATTTCCAAGAAATAAGTTTGCTTTCTTCTTCTTGCCCTTCATTCTTATCTTTTTGAAAAGCCAAGATCTTTTGTTTCTTATCATTTAAGGGATACTGGTTACATTTTGACAAGTGCTTCCACAAAGTGCTAGTTCCATTTTAACTAGAATATGCATATTCGGTTGAACAATAAGAACACATAACCTTATTGGGTTTACTTCCATCTTCATTTTCAACCTTATTGAAATGGTCCCAAACATCAGATTTATAAGTTTTTTTAGAAGTTACCTGAGCTGATGATGGTTCTTGGGATATAACAGGAGGTGTTGCATTTGTTTGGTCAGTTGAAACAGGTGCATTATGAGATGGATTTGTATTATCACCCATACTTGACACCTGAAAAAAAATAATGAAAATAAATGAGTTTAGACTAAGAAATTAAAAACATACCAAGAAATTATACTGAAAAAAGTATTCAACGATAATTTTTAAAGTATTCAGAGTGGAAAAAAGTTTGTATATTTCGAATGAAAAAAACTTTGTAACTCAGAAAATGAAAAAAAAAATCAGGTGAGATGAAAATGGAAAAAAACATGTTCTCGAAATCATGTAAAAAAAATGAATCAGGTCACAAATCAGAATCAGGTGAAAAAAAAACGAAATCAGGCCCGAAATCATGTAAAAACAAAGAAGAAATCTGGTCCGAAATCAAGATTGTTTGAGTATAAAATGAAATCAGGGAAAAAAAACGAAATCAGGTCACAAATCATGTCTGAAATCACGTAAAAAAACGAAATGAGGTCCGAAATCAAGTAAAAAAAAAGAAATCAGGTCCGAAATCAGAATTGTTTGACTATAAAATGAAATTAGGTAAAAAAAAACGAAATCAGGTCACAAATCATGTCTGAAATCAAGTAAAAAAAACGAAATGAGGTCCGAAATCAAGTAAAAAGAATGAAATGAGGTTCGAAATCAAGAAAAAAAAAAAGAAATCAGTATTGTTCGAGTATAAAATCAAATCAGGTAAAAAAAATGAAATCAGGTAAAAAAAATGAAATCAGGTCCGTCTTAAAGCTGAGCTGAGCTGAGCTGGTTATCATATTCGCTAAAAATGAAATCAGGTTAAAAAAAAATGAAACGTACCGATTTCATTTTTAGAGGAGAGTTGATTTCAACTATGATATACAATGCCAAGTTTTGTTTCCGTGTTAAAAATGGTAGCTCCTTCTTTCCGTGTTTGTTAGAGCCTTGAGAGGGAGAGCTTGGGTTCTTCTTTGAGAGGGAGAGCAAAGTGAGAGAGAGAGAGAGAAGAGCGGCGGCTGTGAGCAAGTGAATAAAAGGCTAAGAGCCTTAAGCCTTTATATGCCTAGGATTTTTTAGTTTAAAAGAGCGGTCGTCCTCCATAAGGAAAAATGTTGGCACCATGGTGGCTTGGCGAGGCCTCATCGCCGAATCATTAGAAGTTTGCAAAATGTTGGCACATAAAGGCTTCTAATGATTTTGCGGGTAGGGCTGAAAAATTTTGCAAACTTCTAATGATTCGGCGATGAGGCCTCGCCAAGCCACCATGGTGTATCATCTCTTCGACCCGACGACCGTGATCAATTTGGCCCGCACATTTTACACCGATATCCTTTTTGTGGCCTATGATAAAAAGGGACGCAATCCTCTTCCGTATGGTCGACTCATCACCTCAATGCTTCGAGATGCCGATATTGCACCACCTCAGGATCTTGTCAAACTTCCTAAACCTTTAGGACAAGAGTCCCGCACTCGAAGTGAGCGGCAAATTCAGGTCATCCGTGCTCGGCACGACGACGATTCTAGTGAGGAGGATGACGACGCAGAGGAGAACATCGCCGAAGAGGACGTGGAAATGGCGGAGGGTGAAGAGGCAGAATATGATGAGACGGCAGAGCCGGATTACATTCCGGAGGATCCGGTCTTGCATGAGCGCGTTCTCTCTCTTGAGACGCGTTTTGACGCACATGTGTCCTCCTACGAGAGGGATATGAGTTTGGTCCTGCGTATGCAGGCCGACTTATACCGTCTCCAAGCGGGACCCGAGGCCCCTCTTCCTCCCTACTATTATAATCCATATGATCCGTCTGCTCCGAGTACTTCACATCCCCCACCCGCCCCTTAGGATACCTTTCCCTTATTAGGATTTTTATCCCTATGTTATAGTTTTACTTATACAGTTATTTCCACAGTTTGTTTGTAATCTACAGTTTTAATATGATATTGGCATGTTTTATTTATCGCACTCTTTATGTTGTCTTCTTTTATCTCTTATCTATTTGATTGAGGACAATGCAAATCATTGAGTTAGGGGGGATGACAGGTGCGTATTCATAAAACTTCGCTTATATTCATATATATGTGTTTAAAAAAAAAAAATTGAAAAATGTTGAAAAAAAAAATCCAAAAATATTTTTCTTCAAAATAAATAAAAATTGGAATTTAAATTTTTCAAAAATGTCACCTTTATTCTATTTATAGTCTCAAATTGTAAAATTCATAATGCACTAAGCCAAAATTGACCGAAGATGGAAATTGAAAGAAAATTGACGACTTTACGAATAAGTGTGGAGATTAGTCCAACCCGGTGAGATTTCGAGCCTATCGATCTTTTTATGAGTTTTTAAATCAATCCGAGTTTATGATTAACTCAAAGTTCTTTTCAGTGTTTTAAATAAGTCGTTGATGATCTCAATCCTTTGTTTTGATCGGTTATGGGAAATGTGTGAAATGTTGTCTCGAAATTCGTGCTAAATATATCTCTAAACTTAATTAATCTCGAGATGCATATAGTAATGTGATTAGCAATTTGGACAATGAAGTAGGCCCTCGTTTGTTACCCAAAAATATTAGCCATAAAAAGTTGTGAAAAATAAAATTATCCTTTTGCAACCCAATTTGAGCCTAATAAAAAAATTTATCCTTTCGTTTGATAACCCGAAAAACCCAAATAGCCCGGAATTGTGAAAATTGAATATTCATCAAAGAAAGTCCAAATTGTGCAATAAAAAGGGGCAAAGAAAAAAAAAAGAAGAAAAAAATAGATATGCTCGACAAAAAATAGAAAGAAAAGAAAAAAAAGAGAAAATTGAGCAAATGCCCGAAAAAAGCACAAATGGACATCATAAAGATATTTTCCAATTCCGAACATTCCATCCATTCCCATTTTTACCCTTTCCACCTTTTAACCCGAAAAAGTCCTAACCGAGTCCAAATTGCGAAATTAATTACTGCGTGGAGAGCTAAGACATGAAAAGATAATATGAGAGATTAAATGGTGTGAATTAGAGGTGATGTTCCCATTTCCTAATAACCGTAATCCGATGATGAGATCTTTTCACCATATATTTCTTTCTTTTCAATTTTGTATGCATGAATTTGTGTCCATTATATTTACTCTTTATATCATGCATACCAAGAGAAAATAGCCACAATCCGAGTGATTCGTTTGTGAGTGCATCCGTAAGAATTTAAATCAAAACGAATTTTCGGAAAGTAACGTAATGCTCAATCGGTGGAAATTGGAGGTTTAATTTTTGGCTTTGCACACACACACTATGGTTTGAGACAGATGAATATGAATTTATGGTGATTATTTTTAGAAAAGTTTAAATTGTACAATTTTTGAGTATTTTGATATTTATTTGAGTCAATAAAGAATTTTGTGGGTAAATTCACTGCAAACCCTCACGAGACAAAACTCGTCCTACTAGGGTAACCTAGAGGTTTAAAGGCTTGTTGCATACGCTAAATGCAATCGCGTGCCTGCGAAAGTGGAATACTATTTCAAATAAAGAAGTTTTCAAGAAACGAATGATGGTTAGATTCAAATACATTGCCCGGGACGTGCAAAGTCCTAAGTTAGGGGGATTTGACCAAGCATAAATTCTTCAGAATTTAGCTCCTTAATTTAGTGATTTTAATATCTCGAACAATGTAATTGAGCCATTTTTATGCCATATCACTCCATTGTTTATTCCTAACAACTTTCCCTAGTTTTTGTATAAGTTGGATGAAGTTTTCAGGAATGGAATGCAAGAAAGAATCCAAAAGAAAAGAAAAGATGCAAGCAAGAAATGTCTAAGGGCAAAAGTGTAATTCCATCCAGAATTCGAAAGTGACACCAAAAGGGAAGTTGAAGAGAATGAGTTCACAAGAGCATAGGAAGAAACGGCATCCAAATCGGAGGTCTAGATAAGAAGATATGGCCAGTCAAAGCTGTAAGGAAAAAGTCAAAGAAGAAGAAATTCGGACCGATCCGGGTAGGAGTCGGACCAATCCGATTTGCCCAAGTCCAGTGCACTCCGGATCGATGGTAAACCGATGGAAGCAATAATCGAACCGATTCGGACACAACCGGACCGATCCGGAAGAAAATAAAAGAACCGATCCGATGGATATCGGACCGATCCGATTAAGACCCGGACCGATCCGGGTATTCGAAAGCCTAGCATTAATTTGCCATTTATTGTGCAGATTTGAGTACGTAGCTGTGAATCTTGTTCCACAAGCACAATTGGAAACCGACTTTGGATGATTTGTGCTATAAAAAGCCAAGTTCTACATCATTTCTAGGGGGCTAGGGTTAGGAATTTTAGAGAGAGTTTTCAGATCAAATTTTTAGGTTAAATTTCCATTTCCTTCAAGATTTGCATGAACCCTAGTTTGTATTCTGAATCTCAATTCCGTTTTCGTGCTGAATTCAAGTAATATCATTCTATTCTCTTTTGTTTAATTTCTGCAAATTTCTTACAATGTTCTGCAATTTCATAGTTTCATATGTGAATTTGTTTTTCAACCAAATCATGAGTAGCTAATTTCTCAAGGGATGGGGTACATGAACTCAATCCTAATACAAATTATTCGTATGGAAAATTAGAAAATAAATGAAAATGTTGGTTGAATCGTGAATGAAAATCATATATGCATTGTCATATCTTTTAATCTCTCTTGCCCTAGGTACTTGGGATGTTTAAGAATGCTTTGTATGTATAATTTGTTGTTCACCGCCTTATATTGATCTTTGATTTCATATGATGCGGTCTTGAATCTCATATATGTAATGCTTAGTGATGATAAGGACTGGATTTAATCAAGAATTTTGATTTATAATTTTAATATTCTAAAGAATAATTTGTTAAGGATTGAGGGATTGTACCCTACCCTAATTTTCTCTAAATTGTTAAACCCAAATTGTGCTGTTAATTTCCATTTGTTTTTCATAAGTAAAGTTTTAGAAATTTTCTCAAAAATCAATCATCTTTTTATTTCTTTCAAGAAATCATTTCACGGTTTGGTAATTTTCCTTGTTATTGTTTGGCAATTTTGATCCCTGTGGAGACGATCCCGACTTACCGGGTTATTACTTGAGCGACAAGGCTTGCACTTGAGCCTAGATAAATACGCACTTTTGAGACAAATATTAAGTCGCGTCAAGTTTTTGGCGCCGTTGCCGGGGATTTAAAATTGTTAAATTTTCAAGAAAGTTATTGTTATCTACAAGTGATTTCATAAAAAAAAAAAAAAAAAATTCCTTTCTCTTGTGTGTTATATGCAGAATTCATCTCCCACCCAAATTCACGAAAATCCTATTGCCGAAGCCGGATCTGAAAATTCTGAGTCTTTGCCGTTTTGGGTTCCACCTCCTTCGCCTAATAATTCCATCACAAGTCGTTCTTGGAATCAAATCCTGAGTGAGAATTCTGAAACTTTCGGTAGAAATATGTCGGATCATGGTAGTGTCGGTGTTGGTGCTGGAGAGGATGATGTACCATATCAACCCATGAAAGATCTTTTATTTCCGGAGAGAACTGCTAACCCTGGTTGCATTTTATTCCCATATAATGCCGGTCAGTTCCACTTTCGGAATGGAATGATCCAAATTCTTCCTACATTTCATGGGATGGATTCGGAAAAACCATATCTCCATATTCGAGAATTCGAAGATACGTGTGAGACATTTGGAGATCAAACTTGTCCACAAGAAGTAATCCGGTTAAAGCTCTTTCCTTTTTCCTTAAAGGATAAAGCGAAAACTTGGTTATGGACCCTGCCCCCAAATTCTGTTTTATCATGGAGAGATATGCAAAACAAGTTTATCTCTAATTTTTTTCCACAACACAAAACCAATTCTGTTAAAGCCCAAATTCAAGCTTTTCGTCAAAATGAGAATGAGGCTTTTGATAAGTGTTGGGAAAGATATCAGGAGTTAGTTAGTGCGTGCCCCCATCATGGTTTTGAAACTCATCATCTGATTTCATTTTTCCATCAAGGCCTTACTGTAGCGTCTAAACAACTTGTTCAAACCATGTGTGAGAAACCTTTTTGGGAGTTAAGTACGAGCGATGCTGAGGCTCATTTGAAATATGTGGCGGAAACTACCCAAGCATGGGATACTTCTGATCCAAATAGTCAAAATCGAAATCGACAAGTGTCCAACTTGCCTGCTGCGTCCGGTATTTATCACTTGGACAAGGACACTTTGTTGGATCGAAAACTTGACCAAATGGAGAAGAACTTTAGAGATATGCTAGATATGCGATTGAGAGATGTGTCTGGATCCGTACAAACTGGGGTGGAGAAGGTATGTGCCATTTGTAATGCAGGTCATTCTACCGAAGGATGTCCTACTATTCCTGCATACAAGGCCATGTACACTGAACAGGTTGATGCAATAGGAGGTTATCGAGGAAATTATAATGCTCAGCAAGGGAATGCATATAATCAATCGTGGAGGAATCCCGGGTACAATTATGGACAACCCCAAGGTGGGATGATTCCTAACCCACAGATGCCTCTACCACAACCCCCTCAATTTCAGCAAGTGGCAAATCCTATGCAAGTACCACCTCCCGGGCCTTATGTACCTCCACCTAAGAGATTTCTTGAGGATAATTTCAATCAATTCATCCAATCCCAAAAAGAGAGAGATGCCAAATTTGAGCGAATGTTCGCTGAAATGCATACTAACATCTCTAGGTTGCAGTCTGCGGTGAATACTCAAGAGAAGGGTAAGCTTCCAGCTCAAGGCGAAAGACCACCTATTCAAGGTCAAACCACGGTTTGTTCCACATCATCAGATCTGCAAGAACAATGTCAAGCTGTTACTACTCTTCGTAGTGGCCGCGTAATTGATCTAGCACCTAAATTGCCAAAGGTGAATAATGATGGAGTCGAACCCGAGATTGTGAAGGAATCTGAAATTTCCGAGTCTGAAGAACCTTCCTTAGAAAAGGAATTGCGAGATGCAGAAGTTGAGCCTGATATTGAAGTCAAGTCGCCTACTGCTGCTCCATTTCCTCAACGCTTAGAGTCACCCCAGAAAGGTGCTTCGTGTATCGAGGTGATGGATGTGTTGAAGCAAGTAAAATGGAATTTGCCGTTCCTTGATGCTATTCAACAAATTCCAGCATATGAGAAGGTTATTAAAGATCTTTTGACTGTCAAGAGACGTCTTAAGGTGAAGAAAAATGTTTTCTTGGCACAGAATGTGAGCTCAGTTCTTCTCAATGATCTTCCACCAAAATTCAAAGATCCAGGTTCACCTACTATTTCGTGTATCATTGGGGAAATGAGAGTGGAAAGGGCATTGCTTGATTTAGGTGCGAGTGTAAACATCCTCCCATACTCCATCTATAAGAAGCTTGATTTAGGTGATTTAAAACCTACCCGAATCACCCTACAGTTAGCGGATAGAACAGTCAAAGTGCCTCGCGGGATTGTAGAAGACGTAATTGTTCAAGTGGATACGTTCTACTTCCCCGTTGATTTTGTTATTTGGGACACCGAGCCTATTCCCCATACGAGAAACCATGTTCCAATTATATTGGGCCGACCGTTCTTAGCTACCGCTAATGCTTTGATCAATACACGAAATGGCCAAATGCAACTCACTTTTGGAAACATGACTCTCGAGAAAAATATTTTCAATGTCGCTAACCAAATGGGTGATGAGGATGAGATTCTTGAAGTGGATCTTATTGAAGAAGTGGTGGATGAAAATATTGAAAAAATCATAGGAGGAGATGCTCTGAAAGTGTGCTTAGGGCAAAGTGATGCTCAAATGAGTGATTATACTGAGTTTGAGAGAGAGGTGGAAGAGTTAAAAATGTGGTTACAAGAGGAAGAGAGTTTGAGAGCGGTTGATTGGATTTCTAGGTATGAAGAATTGCCTCTGAGGGAGACACCCATGGTCCCCTCTGAACATAGATTTCCTAGTCTTGAGTTGAAGAAACTACCTTCCCATGTCAAATATGCCTTTTTAGGTGAGAATGATACATTTCCTGTTGTTGTGTCTTCCCATCTAGAAAAAGGGCAAGAAGGTATGTTGTTAGATGTGTTGAGAAAGCATAGAAGTGCTTTTGGATGGACCATAGCAGATTTGAAGGGTATAAGTCCTTTGATTTGTACCCATAAAATCCATCTCGAGGAAGAAGTGAAGCCATCTCGTGAGATGCAAAGGCGGTTAAATCCAACCATGAAAGATGTTGTAAGAGCGGAAATAATCAAATTGCTAGATGCTGGAATTATATACCCCATTTCGGATAGTAAATGGGTGAGCCCAATTCAGGTCGTTCCAAAGAAATCAGGGATGACTGTGGTTGAAAATGCTAAGGGAGAATTAATACCTCAACGTACCACCACCGGGTGGCGTGTTTGCATTGACTACCGAAAGCTCAATGCCGGAACTCGAAAGGATCATTTTCCCTTGCCATTTATCGATCAAGTTATTGAACGAGTAGCGGGCCATCCTTATTATTGTTTTCTAGATGGGTATTCTGGTTATAATCAAATTGAAGTGGATGTTCTTGATCAAGAAAATACGACTTTTACATGTCCATTTGGTACGTTTGCCTATAAACGTATGCCATTTGGGTTATGTAATGCGCCGGCTACTTTTCAAAGGTGCATGTTGAGTCTCTTTAGCGACATGATTGAAAAAGGTCTTGAGGTGTTCATGGACGATTTCAGCGTTTTCGGTTCATCTTTTGACCATTTTTTAGCTAATCTTGAGAGAGTTCTATTCCGATGTGTGGAAAAAGACTTAGTCCTCAATTGGGAAAAATGCCATTTCATGGTTACCGAGGGTGTAGTCTTGGGCCACATAGTCTCATCTAGGGGAATTGAAGTTGATCGAGCAAAAATTGAAGTAATATCTGAGTTACCCCCGCCAAAATCACTTAAAGATGTGAGGTCCTTTCTAGGCCATGCTGGATTTTATAGGAGGTTTATCAAAGACTTTAGCGCCATCGCTAGACCTTTGAGTAATCTTCTCATGAAGGACACTCCATTTGAGTGGAGTAAAGCATGTCAAGAAGCATTTGATAAACTCAAAAGCATGCTTATTTCTACACCTATCATGCAAGCTCCGGATTGGTCGCTTCTCTTTGAGCTTATGTGTGATGCAAGTGATTACGCGATTGGGGCTGTTCTTGGACAGAGAAGAGACAAGAAAGCTCATGTTATTTACTATGCTAGCCGTACATTATCTGGCCCTCAGCTGAATTACTCTACTACAGAGAAAGAATTGCTAGCTGTCGTTTTTGCTCTCGACAAATTTCGCTCTTACGTTGTTGGGTCGCCTATCCTTTGTTTCACTGATCATTCGGCATTGAAGTATCTCTTGATCAAGAAAGATGCCAAACCTCGTTTAATCTGGTGGATCCTACTCCTACAAGAGTTTAATCTCTCGATTCAAGATAAGAAAGGAGTAGAAAACGTCGTTGCTGACCATTTGTCACGACTCTCGTACGACGTACCTATTGATCCCATTCCCATAGACGAGTATTTTCCGGATGAGAATTTATTTGCTACCTCTTCTCTCCCTTGGTTTGCGGATATTGTCAATTACCTTGTCACCGGAGTTGTTCCCTCTAGTTGGAATCCGCAAGAGAGAAGGAGGTTCATTACTTGGTCACGCATGTTCTTTTATGATGATCCATACTTGTTTAAGTATTGTGCTGACCAAATTATCCGGAGATGTGTACCCGATGAGGAAATTCAAGGGGTGATTCGATTCTGTCATTCGGAAGCATGTGGCGGTCATTTCTCTAAAAATAAAACTGCTACGAAAATCCTTCAAAGTGGTCTTTATTGGCCCACAATCTTCAGGGATGTGAATGCTTTTTGTAAGACTTGCGATAGATGCCAAAGAATGGGAGCTATTACTCGCCGTGATATGATGCCATTATCCCCTATTTTAGTCTTGGAGTTGTTTGATTGTTGGGGAATTGACTTCATGGGGCCCTTTCCCCCTTCTTTTGGTTTTCTATACATTCTCGTCGCTGTAGATTATGTCTCAAAATGGGTAGAGGCTATAGCTACACGGACGAATGACAGTAAGGTGGTGATCAAATTTATTCAAGAAAATATACTTTCTCGCTTTGGTATGCCTAAGGCCATAATTAGTGATAATGGAACTCATTTTTGCAATAGGCCGATGGATAAACTAATGCAGAAGTATGGAATTGTCCATAAGGTTAGCACACCTTATCACCCCCAATCGAATGGCCAAGCCGAGCTTGCTAATAGGGAGATCAAGAATATCTTGGAGAAGACAGTTGATCCTAATAGGAAAGACTGGTCTCTTAGGTTGACTGATGCTCTTTGGGCTTATAGAACCGCATACAAGAATCCCCTTGGGATGTCCCCATTTTGTTTTGTGTATGGCAAACCTTGTCATCTTCCGGTTGAAATTGAACACAAAGCGTATTGGGCTATCAAAAGGGTGAACTTCAAAATGGATCAAGCCGGTGAAACACGTAAACTTCAGTTGAATGAGTTGGAAGAAATGCGCAATGATGCGTATGAAAGTGCCAAAATTTCCAAGGACCGAATGAAACGAGCTCATGACAGAATTATTCGTAAGAAAGAGTTTCATTTGGGACAGAAAGTACTTCTCTACAACTCTAGGTTGCACTTGTTTCCCGGTAAATTGTGGTCTCGATGGTCTGGTCCTTACATTGTGAAAGAGGTATTTCCCCATGGAGTCGTTGAGCTAATGGATGAGAAGGGGGGAACCACTTTTTAAGTCAATGGTCATCGTCTCAAGCCTTATTTGGAAGCCATGGTTAAAGAAGCCGACACAATCTGGTTGTCGGACCCCATTTATGGGGATTGATTGAAAGAAGAGAGTGAGGTCGTCGCACTCCCGACATGTATGGGGTGATTGTTGTACATTTGAGTCGTAGGATGTAGAAGTTATAGGGTAGAGTCCGTTCTGAGGGTTGAGAATCCGAAGGGTGCGGGTTGTTCGTTATCAATGAGTTGCGAGGTTAGTTGGAAGTTTTCAAGGATGAAAAATCTAATTGGAGTGGAGTATGAGCATTTTTAGGAAGAGAGAAGAAGAATTCTGGGATCCTGAAAACGGATCGGTCCGGTGGAAAAAAAAAAGAACCGATCCGGTCATCCGGATCGGTCCAGGGTAAAAACAGAACCGATCCGGTAAGGCGGATCGGTCCGGCCCAAAACCGGATCGGTACGATTTTCTGCAGGTTTATAATCCCAAGAGACCACCTCTTCATTTCCACCTCCTCAATCCCCACCCATTCACTTCCCCCAATCCAACCCTTCCTTCAAAATTTCGTCCCCCCATTTCCCACCCATTCATTCCCTCCATTTCACCCATTCATTCCTATAAATACCTACCTCCGCTACCCATTTTCTTCACACCTCCACCTATCTTCTCTCTTATCTCCATAGCTATCTCCTTCCTCCATACCTCATGGCTGCTCCCCAAAAATACACTTCCATTGAAGTTCTCCCCAACGGCAATGGGGAGTATCGTTCCCGCCAAGAGGCAAATTGGTGCCGAAAATTTTTCAGCCCTACCCGCAAAATCCATATCGAGCGCCAAGTGTTATGGGATCAAATGCCCAATTCTGTCACCAACCTTTTTCGGTTACGGGGCTGGGGCCCCTTCTTTAATGAACCATATGAGGCTGTGTGGGAAAATGAAGTTCGTCAGTTTTACGGCTCTCTTGTCCGTACGGCTGAATTTGAATCCCAAGCCTTTGTGGATTCCATACCTATCCCGTTCTCACTTGACCTCGTGGTGCGCAAACTCGAATCATATGGTGTGCTCACTCCCGATCAGTTTGATTATCCGAGTCCCGATCCCGTCCTCACAAAAGAAGTTTGTATCTCGCGAATCCAACCGGGTGCGGTTTGGAACACCGAGACATTTCCCGTCGGCCGCTTGTCCGACAAGGCACGATTCACTTTCCATATCGTTTGTGCCAACATTTTGCAAACTTCTAATGATTCGGCGATGAGGCCTCGTCAAGCCACCATGGTGTATCATCTCTTCGACCCGACGACCGTGATCAATTTGGCCCGCACATTTTACACCGATATCCTTTTTGTGGCCTATGATAAAAAGGGCCGCAATCCTCTTCCGTATGGTCGACTCATCACCTCAATGCTTCGAGATGCCTATATCGCACCACCTCAGGATCTTGTCAAACTTCCTAAACCTTTAGGACAAGAGTCCCGCACTCGAAGTGAGCGGCAAATTCAGGTCATCCGTGCTCGGCACGACGACGATTCTAGTGAGGAGGATGACGACGCAGAGGAGAACATCGCCGAAGAGGACGTGGAAATGGCGGAGGGTGAAGAGGCAGAATATGATGAGACGGCAGAGCCGGATTACATTCCGGAGGATCCGGTCTTGCATGAGCGCGTTCTCTCTCTTGAGACGCGTTTTGACGCACATGTGTCCTCCTACGAGAGGGATATGAGTTTGGTCCTGCGTATGCAGGCCGACTTATACCGTCTCCAAGCGGGACCCGAGGCCCCTCTTCCTCCCTACTATTATAATCCATATGATCCGTCTGCTCCGAGTACTTCACATCCCCCACCCGCCCCTTAGGATACCTTTCCCTTATTAGGATTTTTATCCCTATGTTATAGTTTTACTTATACAGTTATTTCCACAGTTTGTTTGTAATCTACAGTTTTAATATGATATTGGCATGTTTTATTTATCGCACTCTTTATGTTGTCTTCTTTTATCTCTTATCTATTTGATTGAGGACAATGCAAATCATTGAGTTAGGGGGGATGACAGGTGCGTATTCATAAAACTTCGCTTATATTCATATATATGTGTTTAAAAAAAAAAAAATTGAAAAATGTTGAAAAAAAAAATCCAAAAATATTTTTCTTCAAAATAAATAAAAATTGGAATTTAAATTTTTCAAAAATGTCACCTTTATTCTATTTATAGTCTCAAATTGTAAAATTCATAATGCACTAAGCCAAAATTGACCGAAGATGGAAATTGAAAGAAAATTGACGACTTTACGAATAAGTGTGGAGATTAGTCCAACCCGGTGAGATTTCGAGCCTATCGATCTTTTTATGAGTTTTTAAATCAATCCGAGTTTATGATTAACTCAAAGTTCTTTTCAGTGTTTTAAATAAGTCGTTGATGATCTCAATCCTTTGTTTTGATCGGTTATGGGAAATGTGTGAAATGTTGTCTCGAAATTCGTGCTAAATATATCTCTAAACTTAATTAATCTCGAGATGCATATAGTAATGTGATTAGCAATTTGGACAATGAAGTAGGCCCTCGTTTGTTACCCAAAAATATTAGCCATAAAAAGTTGTGAAAAATAAAATTATCCTTTTGCAACCCAATTTGAGCCTAATAAAAAAATTTATCCTTTCGTTTGATAACCCGAAAAACCCAAATAGCCCGGAATTGTGAAAATTGAATATTCATCAAAGAAAGTCCAAATTGTGCAATAAAAAGGGGCAAAGAAAAAAAAAGAAGAAAAAAATAGATATGCTCGACAAAAAATAGAAAGAAAAGAAAAAAAAGAGAAAATTGAGCAAATGCCCGAAAAAAGCACAAATGGACATCATAAAGATATTTTCCAATTCCGAACATTCCATCCATTCCCATTTTTACCCTTTCCACCTTTTAACCCGAAAAAGTCCTAACCGAGTCCAAATTGCGAAATTAATTACTGCGTGGAGAGCTAAGACATGAAAAGATAATATGAGAGATTAAATGGTGTGAATTAGAGGTGATGTTCCCATTTCCTAATAACCGTAATCCGATGATGAGATCTTTTCACCATATATTTCTTTCTTTTCAATTTTGTATGCATGAATTTGTGTCCATTATATTTACTCTTTATATCATGCATACCAAGAGAAAATAGCCACAATCCGAGTGATTCGTTTGTGAGTGCATCCGTAAGAATTTAAATCAAAACGAATTTTCGGAAAGTAACGTAATGCTCAATCGGTGGAAATTGGAGGTTTAATTTTTGGCTTTGCACACACACACTATGGTTTGAGACAGATGAATATGAATTTATGGTGATTATTTTTAGAAAAGTTTAAATTGTACAATTTTTGAGTATTTTGATATTTATTTGAGTCAATAAAGAATTTTGTGGGTAAATTCACTGCAAACCCTCACGAGACAAAACTCGTCCTACTAGGGTAACCTAGAGGTTTAAAGGCTTGTTGCATACGCTAAATGCAATCGCGTGCCTGCGAAAGTGGAATACTATTTCAAATAAAGAAGTTTTCAAGAAACGAATGATGGTTAGATTCAAATACATTGCCCGGGACGTGCAAAGTCCTAAGTTAGGGGGATTTGACCAAGCATAAATTCTTCAGAATTTAGCTCCTTAATTTAGTGATTTTAATATCTCGAACAATGTAATTGAGCCATTTTTATGCCATATCACTCCATTGTTTATTCCTAACAACTTTCCCTAGTTTTTGTATAAGTTGGATGAAGTTTTCAGGAATGGAATGCAAGAAAGAATCCAAAAGAAAAGAAAAGATGCAAGCAAGAAATGTCTAAGGGCAAAAGTGTAATTCCATCCAGAATTCGAAAGTGACACCAAAAGGGAAGTTGAAGAGAATGAGTTCACAAGAGCATAGGAAGAAACGGCATCCAAATCGGAGGTCTAGATAAGAAGATATGGCCAGTCAAAGCTGCAAGGAAAAAGTCAAAGAAGAAGAAATTCGGACCGATCCGGGTAGGAGTCGGACCAATCCGATTTGCCCAAGTCCAGTGCACTCCGGATCGATGGTAAACCGATGGAAGCAATAATCGAACCGATTCGGACACAACCGGACCGATCCGGAAGAAAATAAAAGAACCGATCCGATGGATATCGGACCGATCCGATTAAGACCCGGACCGATCCGGGTATTCGAAAGCCTAGCATTAATTTGCCATTTATTGTGCAGATTTGAGTACGTAGCTGTGAATCTTGTTCCACAAGCACAATTGGAAACCGACTTTGGATGATTTGTGCTATAAAAAGCCAAGTTCTACATCATTTCTAGGGGGCTAGGGTTAGGAATTTTAGAGAGAGTTTTCAGATCAAATTTTTAGGTTAAATTTCCATTTCCTTCAAGATTTGCATGAACCCTAGTTTGTATTCTGAATCTCAATTCCGTTTTCGTGCTGAATTCAAGTAATATCATTCTATTCTCTTTTGTTTAATTTCTGCAAATTTCTTACAATGTTCTGCAATTTCATAGTTTCATATGTGAATTTGTTTTTCAACCAAATCATGAGTAGCTAATTTCTCAAGGGATGGGGTACATGAACTCAATCCTAATACAAATTATTCGTATGGAAAATTAGAAAATAAATGAAAATGTTGGTTGAATCGTGAATGAAAATCATATATGCATTATCATATCTTTTAATCTCTCTTGCCCTAGGTACTTGGGATGTTTAAGAATGCTTTGTATGTATAATTTGTTGTTCACCGCCTTATATTGATCTTTGATTTCATATGATGCGGTCTTGAATCTCATATATGTAATGCTTAGTGATGATAAGGACTGGATTTAATCAAGAATTTTGATTTATAATTTTAATATTCTAAAGAATAATTTGTTAAGGATTGAGGGATTGTACCCTACCCTAATTTTCTCTAAATTGTTAAACCCAAATTGTGCTGTTAATTTCCATTTGTTTTTCATAAGTAAAGTTTTAGAAATTTTCTCAAAAATCAATCATCTTTTTATTTCTTTCAAGAAATCATTTCACGGTTTGGTAATTTTCCTTGTTATTGTTTGGCAATTTTGATCCCTGTGGAGACGATCCCGACTTACCGGGTTATTACTTGAGCGACAAGGCTTGCACTTGAGCCTAGATAAATACGCACTTTTGAGACAAATATTAAGTCGCGTCACTTATACACAAATATAACTTTGTTGCTGCCGTTGTTATCACTGTTTGAGCTCATCATCTCTTATTTGGTGGAGCTAAATATTAGCATCATCAGTTTGGCGTCGTCTGTGGGAATGAGAAGATATCTCTTCGTTTATACAACTTGACCTCATCGAAAACTCTAGTGGTGAATCGGTTCTCCCCCTTCGTGTGGAGTTGTTTCACCGTTGAAAGAGACCCATTAAGGTTCTCAAGCTCATCAGTCTTTTGATCATTCAGCTCTTTATAGCTTAAACACATGGCACCATAGATGCCACCCACCACCTCCTCCATCGGATAGTGGAGTAGAACCTGGTTCCAGCCATGCACCACCTCAGTCTGAGATAGTTGATGTGGCGACCACCCTGAAGTCTTTGGCAGCAAACCAACGGATTATACAGGAGTAATTTATAGCTCTTAGCCAAAACATACTAAGACCACTAGGAGTCTCACTGGAGATGATTACTCCAACAGTATGAGGCCAGGGGACCACCCCAGGCACCACACAAAGGCTTTCCACCTCCACAACGGCGGAGGGATGTTGCTGACCCCCGGCGTCTACGCCTGGGGAGGCAAGGAAACCCTTGCCCAGAGGACATATATAATGATGTGGAGGTGGAAGAGGCTCCGATAGAATGCTAGGAGCCATATGAGGTCTTCAACAATACTGTACGACCTATCGAGGAGAGTAGAGGGAAGTTTGGAAGGCAAAATCCTGATGATCTCCCGAGGGGCTCTGCTTTTGATCGTCTGAACAGGGGGGCGACCTTTGAGAGGTTGGGCCCAATAAATGACCTGCGAGAAAATTATCCAGATCGATAAGTATTGCGAGGTCCAGAAGGGAGGCAGCAGATGGCTGACCCCATGGGGGACGACCCCGAGGACAGGATGACAATCAGGGAGAAGTAAACAGTCAACACAGACCTGTCGCAGCAGAACCCTCAGTTCACCTCAGAGAGGCGGCAGGGGATAATATCGGCTAAGCTGACCCTACGAGGCCCCAGAAAGACTCGATCCAAAGGTTGGTGGGTAAAATTGGTGATATCCTGAGAAGCAGGGATCCCCTTCAAAGAGGATACTCCATAGGCTCACCCTTTGTGGCGAAGATAGTCAACTTACCAACGCCATCCAAGTTTAAGCCACCGGTGGTCACCCCAAGGTATGACGGGAGTACCAACCCTGTCCATCATATTGAGATGTACCAATCAGTGGCAGACATATACTCCATCTCCGATGAGATGAGGTGTCGTGCTTTTTTTGGCACTCTGACTGGGGTCGCACATGTTTGGTATATGTCTCTTCTAAAGAACTTCATTGAAAGCTTTAAGCAGTTAACATATCGGTTTATCCATAACTTTTTCTTTGGAGTGAAGCCACGGAAGAAGACCACCCACCTGCTCTATGTTAAGCAGGGGAAGAACGAGAGCCTAAGAGACTACATAGCCAGATTTAACAAAGAAAAATTAGAGGTCAAAGACTATGAGGAAATCATAGCCACAACAGCCCTCATTGGAGGACTCTAGAAGGGGAAGTTATTATGGAAGCTTGCTGAAGACCCACCGAAGACGATGGCTGAATTATTGGCAATAGCGGGAAAGGTGATGAATGCTGAAGAGGTGATGGCCGCAAAATACGAAGATGAAAAGGGAGGCACTAGTGGGGGTAAGTACTAGAAAAAGAATAAATATGGGAAGAAGAGGCTAGCAGATAACAAAT